>CM020048.1:12472142-13711433 GCA_009769605.1 Bucorvus abyssinicus | reverse complement strand
GAAAATCCAACCAACAGCTCCCGGCCGGGCGTGAACTGAAAAGTGCCCCAGTGTCCAAGCCACATCTGTCCCACCTCCAGGGTCACTCGCTGTCCAGAAACAACTCGGTGACAAAGCCCGAAGCCCTGAAGGAAAGGCAGCCCCATGCTGCGCAGCCCCAGGGAAACGGGGGTGACATCCAAGGGGACACAGGGCAGCCCGAGCCGAGGGGAGAACCGAGGCTGCAGGACACGGCCCTGCAGCACGCACCGAAGCTCCAGCGCCTGCAGAAGCTGGAAGCGGGCCAGAGGTCAGCAAACCTCCTAAACTCCGTGCTGCTGCTGTAATTGCTCTCCCTCGTTTCCACTCTTTGTCCTGAGTCACTCTTCCTCACGCTCAAGAGTTTTGGGGTCTATTTAATCTTTTCTTACAGGAGCCAGCTCACACTCTACCATGTGCCAGCACCTGAAATTCCTGCTGCTTTGGGGAGCTACAACCCTGAGCTACCCAGGCAGCCAGATACCACACGGTGCTTGGTCCCAACCACCGGTAAGCCAAAGAAAAGAGCACGAGAGTTCCTTGGAGGTGCCCAGTAAAACCAGTTGCAGCCTGTACCCGGGGCCTAAGCTACAGCAGCTGCTCCCATCACCCGAGCTGAGAGGGGACGGGTAGAAAGGAGAGGAGACGCACTGGTTGAAACGCATAAGGTTTAATGCAACAGCCAGACTAACACCTGAACACCAGTATAAAGTGCGCAGAGTTACACTCATCCCGCAAGTGCACGGTGGTCCCCAGCCACGTGAAAGCAGCGCTCGGCAGCAGGAGCCCGAGCAGCAGACCAGGCAGGAACACAAGCTAGAAGACAGCCACCCACCGCCCTCCAAAGCTCCTCTTTTATAGTGGGCGGGGGGCGCCGCCCACCAGTGGGTGGGATGGGACCCACCCGCAGCCAACTGGGATCAGCTGCGCTGCCGCCCCCAGCTGGGGAAGGGGCTGCAGCGCACGGCTGGCTCTGCAGCGCACGGCTGGCTCTGCAGCGCACGGCTGGCTCTGCAGCGCACGGCTGGCTCTGCAGCGCACGGCTGGCTCTGCAGCGCACGGCTGGCTCTGCAGCGCACGGCTGGCTCTGCAGCGCACGGCTGGCTCTGCGTGCAGGTCCGCCCGCCTTCCCACCGGAAAAACAAGCGGTGTGGCCTAGGATGAAAGCGTCAGGGAAGATTTCTGCAGTCCAAGCACATTTCACCGATTCCAGGCACAAAAAAAAAGGACAATTCGTCCCCACGAGCTGCGCACGAAAGTTCTGGAAGAGAGTCCCCCAGCGCTGTACTCCTGGGGCAGCCCCAACCAGACGGAATAAAGCTTCGCTTGTGCATTTTGGAGACTATTTTAAGGAAATTATGAGAGGGGTAGGAGCGAGATGTCTCCGACGGAGAGAGGCGGGACATTCCAAGTAGCTGATTTGCAGAGCAGACTTCACGCATTTCAGAGCCAACTGCAGCACGACACCTCCCCATATCCACTTTTCTCCACCCTTCCCTATACCTGCAGGACTTTCTGCAGGGACAGTGCGGACCCGCAGTGAATCCGAGCGGAACCGCTGGTTTGGATTCCCATATTGTATCAACACAGAACCAGGGGAGCACGATCCCAGGCAGAGCCCCCACCCGTAGTTAAAAGCGCTGGCAAGGGTCGATAATTCTGTAGTAAAGAATTTTAAACAGCCTTCCCGCTGCACTGATTCCGGTACACGACATCAACCCTTCGTTTCTCCACAGTCCACCGGAGCGTGGAAACGGGGAGGAGCCAGTTCGAAGATGCTTCAGAAAGGCCATGGGCAATGAAGAGGCTCCTCATTAGCAGACGGGCCAGGAGCAATTTGGAGAGTTCTTTGCCTGCAGAACTCCTGAGTTAAACTACAGATGAACTTTTTTGCCAAAGAAGGGGTCAAGGATACGTCATTTCAGAGACAGGAATCAAATGACGTTAGTTCATGGGTTTTTTCTCTGCTAAAAGGGACACAAAGCCTCTGATCAAATTCAGGTTTTTTGATCACGCTCTTACCAGGTTTCCCCTCACAAGGTACTTTCTGCACATCCCTGCACTATCACAATTGACGTGACTTTCATTGCTGGGACTCAGGGTTGTCCCCAGGACTGAAAAGAGGGAGGTGACATCATAAAGTCAGGATAGATTGTAGGCAGATGCCTCTGTCGGGTCATTCTTAGGGGACTGACTACAGAAAAGAATAAGTGGTGAAGGGAATGACATGCTTGCGGGCACAGATCGAGCTGATCCAGCCCAGGGTGGATTAAATATGAGCCAAGAGTGTGCCCAGGTGGCCAAGAAGGCCAACAGCATCTTGGCTTCTGTCAGAATTAGCGTGGCCAGCAGGACCCGGGTAGGGACTGTCGTGCTGCACTGGGGGCACTGGGGAAGCTGCACCTCGCATCCCGGGTTCAGTTTGGGCCCCTCGCTGCCAGAAGGACATTGAGGGGCTGCAGCGTGTCCAGAGAAGGGCAACGAAGCTGGGGCAGGGTCTGGAGCACAATGCGCTGAGGAGCGGCTGAGGGACCTGGGGGGGTTGAGCCTGGAGACAAGGAGGCTTCCACTGGTCGAGGTGAGATGGATTTCTAATACAGAAGGAGATCTTAATAAATTACAGCGTTTAATTTTTTTTTACTGCAGCTTCAGCACTTGGTGAGAAGAGCAAAGCCCACCTTGGGGTTCAGGCATTGGAACAATATTTACCTTTCACTGCACAGTGTGTTGAATAAACACAGCGGTGTTTAAGAGCAAGTACTCAGTAAAAAAACCACAGAAGATGAAGACATAGCTGCAAAAATAAATATAACGCCAAGGTCACGTTTGCTACCGTAAAGATGCAAAAACTGTTCTGCGCTCTGAGTCTCCGGGTCAAGCACTTCCCCCTTCATGTGTTCAGCAGGGAGAGGGAAGGGACGGAGCAGAGTGGGCTTTGTGCACTTCAGTACCTTGTACTTGAACTTTAAAAGACTCTAAACTACCCTTTCTGATTCGTAACGCTCACAGCTGAAGGTGTGAGCCTGGCCGTTCTGTGCTGGCTGATACAGCATCGCTTCGTCCCCGGCCACTCAAGGGCAGCCGGCATCGTTTTCTGTTCTCTTTTGCTTGCACGCCCCCAGAGCAGGAGGAAGACGCCTGGGAAGCGGCTGAGCTCTGGTGACCTGTGGTCATAAAAGACCCTGTGGCAGCAACGTGCCTGGGGGCTGCTTTAAGGTGTCCCGGGCACGGGCCCCCCTCGGGCTTCGCTCCGCCGAGCGCCGGCGGGTCCTTCGGCGGCGCCGGAGCCGCGCTGCGCCCCGGCTGCGCCCCGGCCGCGCCGAGCCCGTTCCCCTCTGTTCGCTGCCTCGACCAATCGGAGCCCGCCCCTTCAATCCGGGGGCTGGGTGCGGGGGAGCGCGGGCGGCGGCTCCGCAGCGAAGCGCTCCCGGACCCCGTTCAAGCCTCTAAGAGCCGAAACCCGGGAGCGGCGCTGTGGTGGATCGGGGGGACGGGTCGGCTCGGAGCTCCCCGCGGAGCCTCCGGCGGCGGCGGGATCGGGGCCTGCGAGGGAAGCCGGGAGCCGGGTTAAGGGTCCGGCCTGTCACGGCACGGAGGCGAAGAGAACAACGATGGAAGCTGGCTCTGTTCAGCCTCTTCAGAAGACGGGGCTGGAGCAACCCACACAACCATTTATGCTGCAGAAATCGTTATTTATTTGACAGGTTTTGGCTGAGCTCCTGTCCAAACTACATATCCGTGACATTTCTTGCTCCTCCAGGAATGAAGGAAGGGAGCGGGCTTCCCAGAAGGGAAGAGAAAGAAAAAACAACCAAAAGACTAAAGCTTTATGAAAGATAAAATTTAATGGTAAGACAGAAGGACTTTGCTCTTGCAGTTCTTGTATCAGCCCCTCTCCAGGACAAAGTTAACTCTTAAAACCATACACAGCAGTGAAAGTTGGCAGCAGAGTCAAGGAAAACCACCCCAAGGCAAAGACACTGAAGAGCTGTGAACTGCATCCCTTTCTGGGCAGGAGAAGGCAGCAGGAAGCTCTCCAGGGGCTGCCTCTGTGACTGGTTAAAGGGTGAAGCGACAGTCCTGCAGGTTCAGGCGAATTTCCCGCATCCCTCCCCAGCAATGCACTTTTAAACTGATTCCATTTAGCCAGCCAAAAGGTGTTAAGTTAAAACTTAACCTCCATTTACACTTAACTTGCATGGCTTTGGCTTGTACCAGTAAGTTTACGAGGGAAAATCCCTCGTAATAAATAGATTTAAATAGATTTAAACCAGTAAAACACATCCATGCTGGACGAGCTCGTCTGCCGAACTGGTTCTACCTGTCAGTGACACCTGGGTTTAAGATACAGCCTCGCTCCTTATGGTCGCATGAGGTACCACATCTTACCCTTCAGCCTGGATGCTTCTCCACAGCCCCAGCGCTAATTACCCGCACAGTGGGACTGCGGCCAGTTCATCCCTTCTGCTTCATGACATCAACACCATCAATTCCCAGCATGGAAGCGAGGAGAGTGTCGGAAAACCAAGACCCAGATACCTGGGGAAAACCTGCAGGTGCTGTGGAAGGGCAGGATCCAGCACAGGACATACCTGACAACCTGAGACACGGCAGCCTTCTGATCCAGTGCACAGGGGTTAGTTCACCCTAAAAGGCTTATGAAAAAAACCCCACGAACACGTGTACATATACAATTAGAAAACATTTAATCCAGAATTTTAGACTTAAAAAAATACTTTATTTTAAAATCATTTTGATGCACGTGGCCTGCTGAGTTTCCCAGCATCCAGTCTGGCCAAGGCCGACCTTCCCCTCCCTCTCTCCATCATACTCCTCTCTCCCAAGGGCCGTAACCTTGGTCCTGCTCTAGACACATTCCGATGCACTCCAAGGAAAAGAAGAATGAGCAGCTCACTACAAGGAATGAAATTTCAAACATGTGGCTCAACAAGATGCTTTTCCAAGTCCTCGATGGTTTTATTTCCCTCTCAGGACAGGCACAAACTCCTCAAGATGCTCCCAGACTCCCACCAATTCAGCAATTTGGCACTCGGGCCTCTTGCTTCCTGACCACAACTTCTGCTACGATGGGATCAGCAGCAGTTTTCTCACAAGCAGCAGGAAGGAACAGTCCTGTTTACACTGAGCGTACTGTTCCTCAGTCCTCCGTTCCACCACAGTGGACCTTTGAACATTTGTGCAGCAGCTCTGAGCGATGTGCTCCAGGGCAGCCACGCTCTCTGGTCTGGTTCATATCCCCAAGTTTTCAGCAAATGCTCAGCAGCCAACACCATCTTTTGGTGCTTGGCCCATGGGGATCTCCTGCTCGCCTTTGGCAGAGGGCTGGACCCACAGAAGCCAAGTTAGGTGAGTTACCTAAATGTTATCATAGGGGACCGCGAGGCCAATGTTGTAGTTGTAACCAGTCACTTCATCGTAGGAGGAGCGGCAAATAGGAAGGACGCTTTCCACAGCCAACTGGTCTGCTGAGAACTCATAGGCATAAATGATTCCTCGATGCCTGTACCAAACACAACCAGGACACACCATTTTACCTTAATTCTATATTTCAACAGGGGGAAACAAACAAAATTAGAGACTGCCATAAAGGATCAAACTTCAATGCTTCGGGAGCTGAATATAAAACCCCACCACTTCCACACTGGGGCTGTCTGCGCAGTTTTAACAGATAAAAACTCCCTCCTGCCTCCTTCCAGGGGACTCCACCAAGCCCAGGACGTGAAGGGTGAGTCACTGGCTTAGCACTGCAGGGACGTGACTGTCATCTGCTGAAGCATTTCTGATCTGTTCGGGAGGGGGGAAGGTGAGTCCGTTGCAGTTTGATAGTTCAATTAGACATGCTAACCACCATCTGAGATGCAAATACCAAACCCTGGAGCTTGAAACACCAGGAGTTTTCCCTTTCGCAGGAGATATCATTTAAGGTAAGGAAAGGGCTGTATTTCCTGTCTGCCTTCAGTGGCCTTTACATTCCCCCGCTGAAAGCAAATGCTTTTTCTGTGTTCAGAAGTAAAGAAAGAGCCAATTCACCAATGGCTTTGAAAGCCTTATCTTTAAACCTTGTTAATTTTAGATGCTACACCTTCTCGTTACTGCTCTGGATCCTAAGTCAGTTGCTTCACGTGCCGTTTTAAAATCTGTTATAACGCAAATCTTCGCCGTGTCAAACCCTCTACCCTTCAGAGCTGGCCTACTCACTTGCGGTGTGTGGTAAAGTCATCATCCATGATGCTGGCGCCTCGAGGAGTTTTCTCATCAGGGATGTTTGCAGTGATGAGGCTATGTGAATTAAACCATACGTGGCGGACTGGATGTCTGAAAAATAAACCACAGCACTGGGTGCTAAAGGAATCGCTCTGGATTAAACACGAAATTCATTTAAATCAGTGCCCTGTCTGCGGCCAAGGGCTGGGAACCTGCACCTTGGCTCTTCTCCCCCAGCCTGGAGCAGCTAACGCAGCTTTTACCCCCATCTAGTGGGCTGTTACCAGAACACACACGGAGGACAGAAAATATTTCAGGCGCCTGGCAGCACAGCGCCTGGCTTTGGTGCCGTAAGGACTGCAGCAGCACGCTCCGGGAAGAGCGGGATGCTTCCCAAGTGAAGGACGGGGACACCCAGGACCTCCCCAGCCCAAGCACTGAGCTATGGTTGATTTAGTAATGCACTGTGTGGCACAGTCTAAGAGGTCTGGTCTTCATGCCTTTTCCTCTCACCGGTGAATAAACTAACCCTCAACCATTTTAACGGCATTTACTGTTCAAGGAGGAGTAACTAATCGTCTCAGATTTAGAAGGCTCATCCCCATGACCCTAATGAGTCTCCTGTCATCTCCCTTAGCTTCTGCCCTTGCTTTCCGTTCATGACACTGGGCTGCAGGCATGGATAACACCACGCACACCTTCTTATCTACAAAGGCCTTTTTGATTGAAGTGATTCCTTCTGATTCCTATATAGATTAAACAGTATATTAAACGTTCAACATAATGGTTTCACTTTTAGCACCCCGCAAAGCTCAGATCTGCACTGCCTGCCCTCCTTCTTGGCATGCTCATTAGTGCTGCTTCGGGAGACAATCAATGCAATATTGTCCTTAATGCATCAGCCACATCGCAACAGGCTTTATAATTCACAGGGTCAAGAGAGAAGGAGATACCTGCTATAAATCAATGACAACTCCAGCGTGAACTTCTCTGACTGTAAATACCTCATCTAGCTCCTCTTTGGAGAAGATGCATTAAAAAAATAAATCAGGATTTATCTGTTCATTTTATTAAGGCTATCACTCACACTTAGAAGGGGCTGAATCCTTGAGGGCTTCATCCAGACAAAGCTACTCCCTGGGAATTGTGCCTTCATCAGGCAATCGTAATTTGGCTGTGACAACTAACAGTCCTCTGCCAGCTCCAGGATACCGATCTCTTCTTGTACGTTCAGTACTGTGCTTCTTGTGTTTTCTGTGCAAACTGCTATTTTAATATTTCATTGAGTTTAAAGACCAGCCTGGCTTTGACCGTTACCGCTAAGGGAACGCGTGAACGAGGTGAAGAGAAACACAGGTATTGTGTAAGGACACAGTGGATAGAGACAGCCAGAACCAGTCACTCTGAAGACAACAGCCAGGAGTTCAGCATTTTAAATCCAAGTTTCAATACAGTAACTACTGGTTGGTGATGGGGCAGGGAGAAGACACTGACTGAACTTCATGGAAAATCCAGGTGAAATAATTTCCCTGCTTCCTTAGGCCAACTAAAGCACCCTTTACCTAATGAGTGAAAAGCCTGTGACAGCTAAAGGACACAGACAGAAACACGCACAAGACTCCAGGTGGAGAGACAGTCTGTTCCCAATTCACATGAAAACTGAAGAGAACTCTCAGAAGCCTTAGACACGGGCATGTTCTCATTTTGGTCCTGGATCACCCCATTCCCACACTCCTGCCAGCCAGGTCTGATAAACCCTTGCAGAAGAACTTACCTGGCGTGCATTTCCCAGAGCTTGGTGCCCATCCGTTGGTCCCACACACAGACCAAGCCCTCTTCTCCTCCACTGACGATCTTCCAGTCGTCCATCTGGACCACAGACACTCCTAACTGGTGGGCATAGAGGGAGCACAAGGATTCGCTTTTCCGGAGATCGAACACCCTGACCCTGAATGAAAGCAAACGAAGAACAGAGATAAAACCAGCTGTGGATGTGCAGCCTGTGGGTCTGAGAGCACAAGTACTTCTGGGGTTACGAAGGCGTCTCTAGGCCAGCAGCAGTCCTGCAGCCACTACAGGCCCGGAAAACCAACAGCGGTGACACTTCTCACCTCTGAATTTTTACTCTGACTTCTATTATCAAAGATTTTTTGAGGCAAACTTCTCCCACCATACAGGACCTCTCTGTCTCTTTACAAGTCCTGGGTGATATAAAACATAAGTGAAATTTAGAGCAAGCTCCTCCGTCTGTGCTCCCAAAACATCAGCAGTGCCACGAGGCATAAAGCACCGTGTTTTGGGCATACTGCTGACACATCCTACCCCTTGGTACCCAACCCACATCCACCGTGGCCAAGGGGTAATACTACTATGCAGATCAAGGAAAGGACTATTACATTATTACAAAGACTTAGGAAGAGACTAAATGTGTGGCAATTCCAAAGCCAAGCCAAGGGAATTATGGGTTGATATGCTGGAGTTCATCACCAATGTTGAACCGATCTATCCACAAGCACCCAGCAATCAGGATCTCTTCTGGTTTCAGAAATGCAGCTGCTGATTGAGGGCAGCTCTGAGGTACATCTGGTTTTCAGAACTGAGTGATCACTCAGATGTGGAATTTTGAAGAGAAACGGATGGAAGACACAGCTAGAAGCAGAAATGTAGAAAAAGAGCTCAGGATTTCAACCACCGCTACTAAGTGCACAAACCAGTTAAAGCTAATGGTGTTAAGTGTTAAACACAGCGTGTACCACAAAGGAGTACATATTTTCATCGTTGTAAATGAAGATTAAGAGATAAAGCAAAGTACGTAAGTGAATAAAAAAAATATGCAGTGAGTGAAGGCAGAAGTAAAGGGGAAATACTGATCTCAGATTGAAAAGAAGCCAGAGAAAGTCTTCCCCAGCTGATGGCTATCAAGAAGGAAACCACCAGGTACACATTAATTCCAGAAGAGGCCAAAACACACTTGTTCCAACACATTAACTCTACTTTATTGCATACCCCTGCTACGATCCTAATGGTGGTGCAAGTCTTCCCTTTTCCTTTCTCAAAGAGAGATTGCATCATAGGATTTTACAAAGAACACATTTCTGCAACTGAAATAAAAGGCAACGGAACAGTCCAGAACTCCAACAGAGCAACATCCATCTGACACGAGGAGAACCACGCTGGAACAGAGTGAGGAGCACGCTTTGTGTGGCCCTGCAGCCACCCTCAGGAAAACCCCATCACAGCCCTTGCCGATGGTGAAAGGTCTTCATCCTTTCTCCCACTCCAGCAGAGAGAAGCTTTGGCTGCACATTAGAGCTGTGCTTTGGGTAGGGATGGGGTATTTTGGACGTGTTCACATCCAGCGCTCCCCCCGTCTTACTGCATGTGTTCTGCAGGGCAATCAAAGCTGCTTCTGTTTGGTGAGCACAGTTGGAAAGAAAGATCCGATGGTGTGCTGGTTATTTCATTAGCAAGGGCCCAGGTTTCAGGCAAGTGTCTGTTTTGGCACACCCTTGGAAGAATTAGAGGCACACTTGAGTTGGTTGGATGTGCTTTAAAAAACAAGGGAAAGCATGTTGCAGATCGGATGCGATGCTCTAACGCAGAGCTGGTGTGGCCTGCCATCTCCTGCCTCAGCAGCTGGGCTCAGTGGGAGCACATCGGATTCATCTGAGTTCAAGGGAGCCAGAAGGAAGGTGTTCTCACGAGCAGGCTTTGACTCTCCTGCTAGGCTACCTCAGAAACAAGCTTGCTTGCCTTTAGGAGACCGTGGAGCAGGTTTTGATCTACGCCTTTCAGCGACAGCATACCCTGGGCTTGCCATATGTTTGCCTTCCCAAAGCTACTCACTGTCTTCGGTCCCACCAAGAAACATGGTGCTGCTGCAGTACGTCAGTACATGCTCCCTGTCATCAGATCTCTCGCCAGCATGAAGCACAGCCGAGTGAAAAAAATATAAATCAGCAATGCTTCAGGAGCATTTTTGATGGAAAGATGGATTTACAGGTTCTCCCAAAAACGTTTCACAAGTGTTACTTTTCAAAATCATGGCTTTGAATAAAAGAATAGCATATTATAGTAAAATGGCTGTATTTAATTCAGGCAGTAAGTCTTCTCACTGGCCATCAGCAGTTTGAACTCCCCTGGCAAGGTCCTCATTTAGAACATTTGCTCCGTCATGGAGGTTCAAGTCACATTCCACCTGTGGATGCCCAGCACCTATTGACCTTCACGCAGCACCACACGAGGAACTGACCTCCGAGATACAAGTGGTCTTGTCTCCCGGATGCCAAACTTACTTGCTGAACTATTGCTTCCTAACTTCTTGCTATTTCAGTGATAGCCAACCCCTCAAACTCAGTCAACGCTTAAGCTGAAAAACTGAAAAGCCTTCTGGTGGGGAAAGGGCACAGACATCTACTCTAGTATAAAGGGAGTAAATTTCAGTCTCACTTCAGGGATATCCACTTCACCTACTCTCCCATTGTTGTGCAAGTGATCAAAATTGGAGGTAGTTTTACTGGGGTGCTTTGGAAAATCAATTATCTGCTCTTAGAGGAAAAAACTTCCAAGGATTCGTCCAACTTCAGATATTTTTTATCCTCTTTGCTGAGAAAGTGAGAGGTTTGCTTGTGCTGCCTACTCACTGAGAAGGAAAAAAAGCTGTTTGACAAAATAATCATTTTTGCAAGCTGCTGCACTGGCGGGACAGAGGTCTGGGATTTGGCAAAGGGAATTATCCGCCTTACAATCTGATACCCACCACCACACCAGACCACCACCTGCAGCCCAATGCCCAGTGCAGAAAGGAGGAGGGAAGGAACAGGGAACCATTAAAGACTGGCTCCTCGCCATCCCACATCTCCTTTGGTGCACTGGATCAGACCCCACAAATAACTAGCCAAAAAAAGAAAATCTAAAAATTGGACTCAAAGGGTCTTTTTAAGCACTTTAATCCTTTCGCACTGACTGTTCCCAGTGCGTCCATTCCTGGCACCAGATATTGTGCTGGGAAAATCCTACTCCCCAAGCCAAGGAGTTAAAGAGAAAGCTGCTAATCAGCTAAATAGAAGCTGGAATCTGTTCATATGAAAGTCTCTTTTTTTTGTCACCTGAGGGACATCACAGTGTTCCGAAATACACTCTTGACATCATTTGGCAGACGGACCCATCTCATCCTACATGATTCATCCCTTAGGTTATTTTTTTAATATCAGAAAGTGAGCTTTTAAATGCCAAACTAATTTTGCGGGTGGTGGTGGGGAAGTGGAAGATATTCCAAGTGGTCTCGCTGGGCTGTACACCAACTGCGTCCACCAAATGGCTTCAAAAGAAAGTCTTCCCATGGAGCTTTCCGAAACAAAGCAAACTGACAGCCACATCCAACTATTACCTAATATTTTGTTCCTGAAGTTCACGCAGGCTGCATTTGAAACATTAGAGGAGAAACCAATTCTAGCAGGTCCAGCTGTAGGACAGCAGGACAGGAAGGAAGCTCATTTGAGATGGGTTACAGCTCTTGGTAGTACCTACCTTCTGTCTTTATTGCCTGTAACAAGCATGTTTGGAGGACTGTTCCGGAGGTTGACACACGTAAAGTCACCTATCGCGTTGCCCATCTTCTTCAGACACTGACTTGTTTCCAGATTGTAAAGAAGAATCTGGCAGAGAGAACAAACACCAGCTAAACGTAGCATGAGCATAACGATGAGACTTTGCTGCAGCATAAAGCAGAGCAGAGTTATTACCATCAGAGATGGTTTGCAGGACTTGTTCCTCAACAGGCTAATACAGAATGAAGATCTACCCCTATTAAGAAGGGCAACAACGCCCTCAGAAATAAGGAAATCAGGTTCACAACGGAATCCATCAAGAAGCAGGGACGCAGGGCTCTTGCCAACCAGTATCAGGCAGGTGTAGCTCTCAGGCAGGCAAACCAAGCCATATAGGTTTTTTCCCCATCAAATTTCTAAGGCTTACACAAAAAAATAGTTTCTTCATCAATTTTGATATTTGAAAGAGCAGTAAGAGTAAACAGAATCAGCACTTAGAAGGTTTGTGCAAGAAAGACTCCATCAAATACAGTACAACTTGCAGAGCAGAGCTGCCACTGCCTCGGTGCTGACGGGCCCTGCTGAAAGCTTTCGCAGAGCTCGTGTGGCAGGAACGGATTAGGAGAAACATTACATTTGAAGTGGCAGTTCAGATGGGAGAGGAACAAAAACAACTCTGCAACATCCACGATGATTTGACCAGCGACTGGAAGAGCGGTACGAGTTGTTTCCCATCTATTCACCCTCCTCTCCTCTGCACAGCAATCAGTTTAATCACGTTGCTGTCTTTCCTGCGGGGCCAGATGAGATTTATCTCTTCGGGCCTTTCAGTTTAGGAGAGCAAGTATTTTTAGAAACCGATAAATGTGCTGGTCAAAGTCCAGTGGAACTCAGCACAGTACCTCGTCTTACATAACTTCCTAAACATTGCTGAATTTCAGGGTGATGCAAAAAAATTCATCACCATGGAAAGAGTAACGGGAGTTAAAACCTCAGGAAAAAACCTTATGGCTTCCAGCATGGCTGTATCAACGTCACAATATTCTTAACTTACTTTTCTGATTATATCCACATGCAGCTTACATAAACCTTACACTGCCTGTACAAATGATTTCAACACTTGCCAGAACAGCGATAGTGATGCTGCCTGGACTTTGCGTGCAATTTCAGTAAGCACCTGAAAGGTGGAATTAAGAGAGCAGGAGGGGATCATTTTGTGATGGATGCCTCTGGACAACAAAAGGGAAGCTGTAAAACTCTCAAGGAATACTGCAAAGAAAGGCAGGGAATGTGCAGGTTTCCTCTACCTGCCATTTCTCCCAACTACAGAGCAGACATGCATTTATTCAGACATATCAGCTGTCAGAATCAACACACTCATACCCAACTTCCTCACTTGCTTGTAATATTTATAGTCTCCCAACTGGATCCCTTTCCCAGCCCTGTCCTTGCAAATCTATCTGCCTCCAGTATCAGTCTTCAGCATGTGGTTTTTTATCCTTAAGACCCGAAAACCCAAAGCAATTTTACCCGAGCTCTGTAAAACAAGGAATACTCTACCTTTACAGGGAGACTGAAGACATTAAAGCGGCTAAAAAGGGAATTTAAACTGCCATACCTACAAAAAAGTTGCTAGAAACTGCATGAAAGTGTTAGTCTTCAAGGTAAAGACCAATTTACAGCCTGTTCTCACTCGCGGCACAGCTTCCAGCTGCTCACTAACCAAACCCGGAGATAATGACATTCTGGCAAAGGTGCTTTGCACGGTTTTCCAGTGCAAAGGAAATGAGTATCTGTGCTTGGCAACCAAATTCCTCCTTGGAAAGTTCTGAACAAAACACAAAGTCAATAAACTGCTGAATTCAAGTTACGAACAATAAACCATCGGGTCAACAGCAACATGTTTCAGTTGCCAGTTGAGCCTCTGAACCAGCCCTTCCCAGCTGCACGCTAAAACTCTGGAGAGGAGAGGGCCAAACGCTGCCTTCTCAAAGGTCCCCTGGGGCTAATACTTAAAGTGAACATCCATCAACTATTAATTTATCTAAATGACCATAGCTCCCATCTATCCTATAAACATATGATCCATACTTGAAAATTCAGCTATGGCCATGAAAGTCTGTACTGAAAAATTGCTTCCACACAGCATTTAAAGATTGCCCTGTTTTGCACTGGGGCAAATATTACACACCTTCCTCTTGCAGGCTCAGTTTTAGACCTGTGGCAATCCTCGTACGTAGGTAGCACCACCTGAAAAATTACTTAATTCTCACATAGCTTGTAGATGGCCACCGATTTAAAGCACTCGCACCTAAGAGGACCTGTAAAAAAGTAAAGGTTCAGATCCGCAGAAGTGGAAGAAAAGCATTTGCCTTATCACCCTCTCCTGCCCCCTCCAATTCCTTCTCTTCTCAGGTCAGGCTCTGATCTTTTTTAAAGACTGTTGTGTTATTATTTTTTTTAATCTTACAATGCCCATGTGAATTTCTAGCCTTTAGCCCTGAAAAAGGCCCTGGAATAAAGATTCTCTTTGTGATTTTTGGTCTCCAGGTTTTACCTATTTTTAAATTCAACTTGTGTCTCAAGCAATTTTATGGTCTGCAAATGAATTTCAAAACCTTTTCCTGACAATCCAATTGGTAAAGAAACAAACAGAACGCCAAATGCTTTTTGAAGTTGAATAATAATCTCTTGAAGACAAGGGGTTTGAGTGCGTACTGATGACAGTTTTGAAGTTGCTGATGAGCTCTCCTATAATATCCCAAGGCAACAAGGATTTTCTTTACAAAGGCCAAGGAGAACTAATGAAAATACCTGCTCAATAGGGACTTGAAATAAGGGCCTGTATGTTAAAGGGCAGATAAAGCATAAGATCTTTAGGAGGTTTATAATCCTATAATGCACACTGCAAGGGGATTACCCTTTTAAAGATATTTATAATCCTATAATGGACACCCAAGACCAGTGACCTAATAGGTATGAACCGAAGGTAAGTGAACCAGGAGCATTTGGGTGTGAAATGAAGTACCCTGGGATAACGCACTAACGAGCATCCCGTCCCCAGTGGGACCGCGGGGACACGAGGGAGGAAAAGCATTAAATACTCCGTGCAGATGGATCAGGATCTAACGCACAAAATAAGAAGTGTTACCTATTAACATCGTTCAAATGAAAAAGTCCAAGTTATTGGATAAGAGCCAAGCAATCTCCCAGAATGCTTAATAATTCAACAAGCCAGAAATAGCCAGAGTACCTTTACCATTATGTTTAGTTAAAGACCACAGAGATTAGAAAACACATTATCCATCTCAGAGGCGATTCTTTCCATGTTACAAGTCCCTTAACGACCTTTACCATCTCTCCCTCTCTCTCTCTCTCTTTTAATAAGGCTGAGCAAATGGGACTTCATTTTATCTGATTGCCACAGACTAGTAGTATTAATTATTCATGCTCAAACTCTCTCTTTTGTTAAGGCAGTGCATTAGACTAATTTCCCTCTTTACCGCACGACTTGGACAAGTCTCAACCTGTGGCCACTGTCCTCAGACAGACGCACCAAGAAGCTGGCAAATTCATGAGCCCAGGCAGGGGAAGAAAGGAAAAGTTACTGTACTGTACTTCAGGAAACTGCAGTGGGTACGGGGAACTCTCTTTAAATGCTGTCCAAGAAAGAAGACTAAATTAATTCACAAAGAATTAAAGTCTCTGTAGCCAGAAGAGCTAAGCCATGAGCTTTGTTACATCTTGCAGCTAAGTGAGGTCAAGCATGGTCGACGTACTCTGGTTGAGATACTTCCAAGGAACTGAAGGAAATGTTGTTGATGGAACTCTTCCATGCGTGTCCAATACCCCAGCAGGTGTTTTGGGATCCTGTGTGGCTGGAGATGTCTTTTTTGGATGGAACATTAAAACAACAAATCCCCAAGCACTTGTTATCAAAGAGCCTGTGGTACTTTCAGCGAGAGCCGGGGTGTTCAACCCACTGTCCTGGCTGACAGCCAGCAGACAACTGCTTTGTGAAATCACTAGTTTCCCTCCACAACCACATTTCTGCTTCTTGTCAGAAGTTACCGCATCGCAGGGCTGGTAAAAATGGAGCTGTCTCTCAGAACAGGCCGAAGGACTCTGTATATACAGTATATTTAGTTCCTATTTAGATGCAGTATCGATAATAAATATTAGCAAAAAGTATACAGAAAAACCACACTCAAAACCTACATCCTTTTCCTTAGCGACTAACACATGGGATACATTAAAGAACCACTTTCTCAGAGCAAAACGGCTAGGATGGAGGTTTCTAACTGTCATTTTAGAGACAGAGGATCAAAACAAAAACGCCTGAGTTCCTCAAACAGAGGAACAAGCAGCCAGACTGGGAACAGAATTTGCATTTATTTTCAGATTATGTTTCTCCCCTTTTCCTTCTGCCCATCTCTCTGCCAAGCAGAAAAAACATCGCCTGAATACACACAAATATTGCCAGCAAAAGAAAGGGTCGGGAAATTGCAAGTCCGCCGCGTATAAAAAGGGATCTGGTTTTCGCTGGGGTCAAACCCATTCAGTTCAAAGGGTCTCTACAAAAGCGGTAAGGCTATTGCATACGCCTTCGCGGCAGAAGTCATCAAATTAAGTACAACATATGGTACTCACTGCTGCAAGTTAGAATTTTATTTCTAAAGGGATGTGGAAAAAGAGTATTTTCAAAGTTTACAAGCCTCGGGGGCGCAGTTTCCCAGTGCAAATGTGTTGAATTGCCTCCTGTAAATATGGCACATAACACTGCAACAACAACAAAAATATTTGCCTATTAACAAATGCAAGGTCAGCGTATTGATACTTGTACACAGAGATAAGTGTTCTGGCTCCATAAATTTAAGGATGAGCTAAGATTTAAAAGGAGCAGCTGAGGGAGACAGACAGACAATCAGAGAGAAAGAAAAAGAGTAAATCATACACAAAACAGCCAGTAAAAAAAAAAAATAAGAAAAGCAGTTAATATACATGAATAATGGATGTTTGATTTAAAAGCAGTTTAGTCCAATATGATGTAATTTTTGACAATCAGCCAGAGAGACTATTTTGCAAGTTCTTGCCAGATATAAGTCATTGTGTAAAGCTGGTAACACAACCATTTCTCCAAGCATGTGGAAAATTGACTTTCATGCCATCCTAAAGGTGACTTTACGCTGGCAAAAGAGAACTCTTGTTTCGTGTGTGCTGAGCTGCACCAAGCAGCCTCATGTGATGCTTAAAGACTCACACAGAGAATCGCAGAAACAACAGAGTCCAAACAGCTTGCAGCAAACCAGCAGCACGAGCAGCCAGCCCTCCGCACTACCCGCTCCTCCAGATAGCCGCACCTGGCATAAAAGTTACACACGGAGCTAAAGACAAGGGGAGTTTAGATTTTCCTTTAAGTTTTCATCTAACTGGAGTTAAAAAGTAAGACTCCAAGCTGGTAGCAAGAAAGAGAGCCAAGGGTTGTGCAGGCAGGCAGCGTGCGAGCTCCGGCAAGGCGACTGCCAAGGCACCTGCAGCCCTCGCTGTTCCAGCACTGGACACTGCCCGAGCCGGGGCTGCCAGTGGCCAGGGCTCTGCCAGCCTCGGTGGGCTTGTGATGCGGACAGATGTCTGCTAGGACCTGGAATGAGGTCACCAGACTCATTTGACTTGTGGCTGCAGACTGATGTAGGAGTTCAGGTACTTGGAGATGAAAGGGTATTATGTTTACCCACTGAACCACCCCCTCACTAAAACACAAGCCCGAGCCCAGAAACGTTTTCCCTAACCTAAGGGTAGCACAGGGAAAAGAAAGGCAAGGTCATTCTCCAAAACAGAATGATTTGCTTGGTTGCATAGATTATTACCTCAACGCTCATGGCACAACCTAGCAGCTATATTTTCAGAATCTGAGACACTTACCTAAGCAGCTGTGCCAATTTTGAGGCATGCATATTAATGTACAAATAGGGGGAAAAAAAGCAGCAGAGTGTCACAAACGTTAGCCAATACAAAAAAGAATTTTTTTTTTTCCTTGCAAAATTATTTCTGGTCATTTCCAAACACAGCAAAAACCAAGATGGATGATTGTCACCTTTCTGCAAGAGAGGGTTAATCGACACATCATGCAACGTTTAGGCAAGGAAAGCTTCTGGTCTCTCTGCTGGACTGTACTTCCTGCAGTGCCTGACTTAGACAAAGTTCCACGGTTCAGCCCCTCAGAGTTCTCTCTCTCTCCCCTACGTGGTACCAAGGAGTTTAGAATGAATAAGGTACTTAAAACACCTTCCACCTTCGAAGATCCGCCAACAGTCTACAGTCATACAGCTCCCCTAAGACAAATGTTTGGGCAAGCCTCACACGTTTAAATTCACCAGTTACGACCTGTCCTTCTACTGAGATGAAAACAAGGATTCATAAAGACCAGTTTATTGAAAACTGGAGTATTTACAAGGGCCACAGTGGTCAACAAAACTGAAAAATCCCACATTTCTTAAACAAGAAAAATCACAATAAAAAAATTTGAAGCTTTTGAAACTCCATGAGAATTGGAGACATTATGACACCAGAAAAGACAACGGAAGCTTGCTGGTTAACAGAGGACGATTTTAGCTAAAATAAGGTGCGAGAAAAATGTAACGGCTTATATAAAGCAGCTATGACCTAAATACGTCATCCAAGAGAGACTCTGAAGTATGAATTTCAATCTAAAGGATTATTTAAAATTTGGTTTTCACTTACTATTAGTTCATAACATCCATTTCAAGGGGTAAATTCTACTGGATATACTCACTCTAGCAGGTAGTTGAAGAACTCTGTGGAATACAGGAGCAAAACTAGGCAGCATTTTGGTCGCTGATGAGAAGGGACACGTGATGTTCAATGCCATGTGTAACAAAAAGAGTCCTTCAGCTGCATGAGTTTAAAACAAAATCCTCTTCCACGCTATATCAAATGCCTTTGCTGGAAAAAAAACCCCAAATCCTCTCGTGCTGATTATCTTCTATCACTAAGAACTGTTGAATACGTTAAAAAAAATTCAACTAAATTTTAAATATAGGAGAAAGTTGGGGGTTTCTTAGGGTTTTTTTTCCCCCAAGAGAATAAAGCACCTAAAAATTTCACAGAAATAATCCACAAGCAGGAGAGCGCTCACCTGAAGCTACAGCAGCCCAGACTTACTTGACAGCAGACAGTCCATTCAGGAAAGCTCATAAATATACCAACTATTGAGAAAAACTTCAGTCAGATCCTACAATCAGCAAGATAATTGCATCAGAATTCAGGTGCTGTTAATCCTGACGGTTGCAGCGCTACCTGTTTTAAGCGGTTTATATCCTGGCATGGAGAGGACCAAAGCCAGCTGCAGTTTAAATCTGTGCGTTTCACTTTATATACAATGCTCAACCCCAACGTTCAAACGTGTGAATGCCAAGACTCGGTGATGCTGCTGCAGCGTTGAGATCATGGGCTCCAAACTGCATGACACAGGGCAATACGTTATTCGCTAGACACCATCCTTCAAGGCATGTCCACTGGGTGTCATGAGCGTCGCTTCACGTTGAAATGGAAGGGTTAGGTTTTCCCTATGGTTCATATCTAATCTATATTATTATTATGAGCCTAGATGAGAACACAGACCTTGGTAGGTCATAAGGAAAGCAGTACTTTCCAGGTCGAGTTAATACAGCTGAAATAACCCATACAAAAGAAATTTCTTAGTTTAACATAAAACAATGAGTTCCAAGAGCATTAACTCTCAAGAATCAGCATTGTACTTGGGTTGTCTGATGCTTAATGAAGTGCAACTTGAACTTCTCAGAGATGAAGCATTTATATTCTCCCCTCTCTCCTGCACAGCGCTCTGTCTGTCATCTAACAGCTGGCAAGTCTATGCCACAGACTTGATGTTTTTCTCCTCTCCGACATAAAAGTTTCTAGAAAATTTATGCCTCAGATCTCCACTCTGCTGTCAAATTTGGTTAAAGTGAGACAATGATTAAAAAAAGAGAGAGGGAAAAAGATGGTTTCCCTAACTATATTTGGATCAGGAAGCAGGTTACTAGGCAGAGCCGTAAGGATTGTGAGAAAAAAAATACCCTTCAGCAAAAATGAAAAAAACCCCAAACTGAGAGAAAACACAGCAAAACAGTCAGCAGCAAACAGGGCTGGAATTCTTCAGCGTTACATTTCCGAGACCAAAAGCTCTCCTAAAGACGGCTTGTCAACTTGTGACCAGTGTAATCAGCCAATGTAAAGTCCCTTCACGTCTGCGCGAGGTGAATAATTATCATAATAGACATCAGTAATTAATTTCCGGCGTGATGTCAGCTGCCGTGGTGATGCCAAGCAAGCGTCCTTGTCAAACACACCCCAGCCGTCTGGACGACTCCAGCCCCATCTCCCTGATTAGGATGCGCTGCTTAATACAATCTGCCATCAAACGCCAAAGAGTTCAGAACCAAATTAGGAAATACGTCCGGCTTTACAGAGTGGTGCTCGGGGGCCTAGGCACATTTCTCTATTCCTTTACGAGGCACAAAGGCGGCCACCGATGTCATGCCCCTGAATGAGGCAATTTTCCCTTCTAACCTCTCACCTCTGTAGGGAAAAGAATTGGATTAGGACAGCAAAGGAATTAATAAAGAGAGCATGGTCTCGCAGCACCTCTCAACCTTAGAGGTACTTATGGTGGCCCCAGTGTTTCCCTACTGAACGTGAATTTTAAGGGGAAATTAGATGGAGCTGGACACGTTTATTCCTAACACAGAGGTAAATTCCTAAATAAAGCCTTCCTGTTCTAGTCGCTTGCCAGAGAAAATGCTGCAGTTGTACGCTACAGACCACAGCTCCTTTCATCTGGGTGCTCACCTCCTGCTTCTTTCTCCACCTGCCTGAGGGACCCTCCTGCTCTCATTGCTGATAGCCCACCACATGCCTGAAGCATAACCACAAAAAATGGAATGAAATCAGGGAGCGGAAAAGTTAAGGAAGATGCAGGGAAGGGATAGAAACGCTTCTCAAGGCATCGGGAACCAAGTCTTTCCACAGCTTGGTCCCTGCCCTGGAGTGGGGCTGGGTCCAGGAGCAGGTTGCTGCCACCAGCCACCTAGGATCTCAGGTAGGATTCTGACCTTCCCACTGCCAAAATACAATTATTTATGCTACCTGTTTGGGTCTGTGAGCCCAAAAGAACCCCTCCTGCAAGCAGAAAAGTTTGAGAAGAGCTGCACTAGAAGCATGCCTCAGCCACAAGGTGAGCATGCCTCAGCAGGGTTCTAAAACCAATCTAGTTTGATTCTGTCCTGCCACTGCTGAGATGTGTTGATACAAGCAGCAGGCTGCGTCACCCGGGGCTTCAAACCTGTGACTCCCATTTAGCTTCCTTGAATCCAACAGTCACACTGTCCTCACCGAATTGGAAATAGCTTAGTTAAAATACTCCAGTGCACAAAAAAAAAGGAGCATCCTCCTAAGATTGCACATTTGCACGTACAAGGCTCGACGTGCTGCTCAGGATGCCCTCATTAGAAAGGGAGGGGTGGTTTGGTTTTTTGGGACAGTGGTTGTTTATCAGTTTTTTTTAGGTTTTGGGGGTTTTTTTGAGATGAGTTCCCCCCACTGACGCAGCATAGAGCTGAATGAGCCAGGACTCGCCAAGGAGCAGAGGATGCCAACCAAGTATTCACATTCACAGCAAACCCAGGCAGATGAACTGTAATCCCTCACTTCAGCCCACCAGAACACGAATAGAAGCATCAGATTATTGTATTAAAAGAATGTCTTCCCTCTACTGTCAAAATAGCAGGGAAGGAAATGGTCAGTAGCATGAACTCTTTATTCCTTTGTTAGTTATGAAGGTATAAAAATCCTATTAAAAAAAAATGTTAAATACCTGGTTGGGCTCATTCAATAACCAGCCAAAGGTTTTCACCCCAAAGGCTGCTTCATGAGCAGACACATCGAGACATGTGACAGGCTGACCATAGACAGAGTGGAGAATTTTGCCAGGATCTTCTGCTTTCAGGAGATAGACAATGTCTTCAGCAGCTGCTACTGTCACTGGACTCCCCATAACATCTGGAACCAGATTAAGGAAGTTGACCTGAAAAGAGCAGACTTCTTATTTTTATTACAGCCAAAAATTATTTTACAGTGCTACTGCCACAGACAGAACTGAGCAAACTACTGATGTGTGGTTACTGGCTATCTTCAATCATCACACTGATGGATTCATTTCAGACAAAGACCGAGCGTCAATTTTATTTCTGAACTTTTGCACGTTTAGCTCCTGTGATGAAATCTAGCTTGCGGTCTTTAGAATGAACCCATTTTAAAAACTAATCAGAACAGACCAAAATGTCACATCAAAGAAAGGAGCCAGTCTTCATGGCCTCATTCAGATGAAGGACAGAAAGCCCTAGGGTTAAAGCACACATGCAACATGGAGTAGTTGATGCTTTACCCTGCAGTCACATATATATACCTCAAACTAAGAGAAAAGTCATTACATGGCTCCAGGGCAGCCCAGGTACGAGCTCCTCTATCTGCTGCCACGAGAGCAGAATGACATTGCTCTTGCCATTTCAGTAAATGGTTAAGATGCTGCTGACATCTCACTGCAGAAAGGGATGACACTCCTTAACAGCACAGCTGATTTCTGACCTGACCCTGGAAGAGAGGGTGGTGTCCTGGGTGTCTGTCTGACACATGGGGCAAACTGACGCTTCACAGGAGTAAAGTGGATCCAACTACAGTGGAGTGTGTGATGGTGTTCTAACCTTTCTCCTGGGAAACCTCTCCAAAATGTTTGGGCTTTTGTTTATTTAAGTATCATAACACAGGCTTAGTTCTGAAGGAGGGGATTAATCAGGAGTGGTTTAGATCACAACTTCACACCCATCAGCTGCACAGTCAGCTTCCTGCAATAGGAGAGAAGCTCCAACACTCAGTTTATTCTTACGTGCTTCCTTCCCCTTTCAAAACAATGTTGATACTCTGAGACATAATAAAACTTCAGCTTTTGATTTTTAATTAAAATAGTCTCAAAACTTCAGCGACAGAAGGTGCAACCTAAAGAAGCTGCACTAGTTACACCTTCACAAGTGATACTATTAGCTCACCTGCAACTTCCTGTCTCAGAATTCATGAGATAGCGTTGATCTGGAATGAGACCTTGAGTTTTAGCTCCAATTGTACGTGAGAAAACTGATTTACAAAATGAGCCAACTTAGTTTAATGTTGACAAAAAAATAATTACAAACAGCCAACCTCCTGCACCATATGGACTTCTATTCATTTTCACTTGTAGCTTCAGCCAGAATTTCACCCTTGCTCTTCAGTGATGAAAAGCTTATCCATTAACCTGCTTCAAAATCAGAGCCTCTAGCTCCAGCAATACTCTAAGATTTTTACAAGATCCCTCCTAATTGTACCAAAACTCATTAGTGGATCAGGAGCTGAGCAGCCTGGAGACTCACCAGTTTCTGGATTTCAAATGTTTCTGCAGTTTGCCAGAATCCTCTGTCATTAGGGCTTTCCACTTTGACCTCGAAGCCAGAGGCTGTTGCTACCGTGGCACCCTCTGAAGCAAGAGCTAAAGCCTGTATCCTCTGGTTGTGCTGGTAATGATGGATTGGCTCCCGCCCGAACATGAGGTTCCAAACGCTAATGGTTCCTGCATAGGAAAAAATAAAGTGATCACTAGGCGTTACCTTAGAATTTAACGAAACTTTAAAAGACCATTTAAAGATGTAAAGGTAAAAGCATTCTAATGGAAAAAGTTAATATAGACAAAAAAGACTGTAGGGCAGGAAACCAGAACTTGAGTTCACTGCACAGCACCGCGTAACAGATTCAGAGGAAACCTGCTGTGGGGTTAGAAGCTCTGTAACGAATTCCTCATTTTTGACGTTTCAGAGAACATTGGTAGCTACCTTGAGGAAGATTGCTTGACTTCTCTCTCATTTCCACATTTGGAGAAGATCAGACTTATACAGATATTCTTGTTCTACTATAGATTTGCCCTCAATCACCAAAAAAAACCAGTGAGGAAAAGCCCACATTCAATTTTAAGTCACTCTGCTGCACGCAGCAAAGTTTTAAAGTGACAAATCTGAAGCGCTGCACACACAGCAGTCAGGTCAAGGATTTTAAAACCGTTCTTAACGTTTACAACCAGCGGCAAAGCTCCTAATCCCGATGCTCTCGAAAAACAGAAAATGCAAAAGAGTTTGAAAAGCTAAAGAACACAAACCCTGAAGAGTACAGGAGTATAAGTCAGAATACATCTGCAATTACATTTTTTCCCCGGCATAGATCCCCGACGCTCTATTTAAAAGCAAGGGACATTAAAGCAATAATCTCAATAAGAGCAACCTGAAGCAATCAGGAGTGTATTACAGAACAGAAGGGCCAGACGGAATTGGAGACTTCTGGGCCACCTTTGCACTGAATTAACGGAGAAGCAATCTTCAGACGCGAGAGACAGGCTGGAGGAGCCCTCCTTCTACTCGAGCACGGCCATTAATGATGAAATGATTAATGGTAGCTTTTCCTTCAGGAGGAGACATAAAAGCTCTGACAGACAGCTGTGGACGGGCACCAGTGCCAGTTTGCAAACACTCCTCTCAGATCCCAAAGGAGGTGAAGCAAGAGTGTGGTAATGAAACTGCACATAGTGAAATGGTATCTAAATGAGTTTAAATTGATTTATGTTTGCTTTTGTAAAGATTATTTGGTATCTGGAAAGTGCTACCAATGTGAAATAATGCAGATAATCCTTAAGATCCCTGTCTAATGGCACTCCCACTGAATATTTATATTCCTCGCCATGGGAATGAGTACCATAATGGGGACCATTTTTGTTTTATTAGGGATGCATATTTAAATTAATCTGCTATTTGCCTAAACAATTAGCCGCCTCTGTTTGTTTACACAAAGCCAAAACTGCAATTAGGCTTCCATCAAAAAGATAAGTCCCGACTAAAACTGTCCCAATGGAGTCATAAGGGCTCAGAGCAGAACTTCCCAAAATTACTTCTTAGCATAATGGTAATTATGTTAATTGCTTGAAAGGTAAATAACTGCTGAACTGGTTTTGAAAACCCAAATGCTAACTCGCCTCACACACTCCGGCTTAAAACAAGTTAACAAATACAAATGGACAGCACAGGCTACAATTCCCTCCGCAGCCTGGTCTGCCCCGCGCCAAGGCTCAGCAGCGGCGCTTCACAGCGAGCAAGTCCTCGGCCCCGACCTAAGGCGAAGGGAAGGGGTGAAGTGTCATCTCCGGGACAGCTGATTTAAACAAACATCGGTGAGAAAAGGTTGTGGTGGTATCGGATAGTGGATGTCAGAGCTGGACTCTGTCATCAGACGATGAATATTGCTGCCAATCTCCTCTGGGTATTTTCAACCATTTTTTTGCAAAGCATTTACCCCAATTAAAGACCACTTTTACGAAGGGGAAGAAGGAAGCTGATTTGCTTTCAGCGTTTTGTTTACACATCTCTGTGATGAGCATTTCCCTGTTTTTAACAGAGTTTATTAACATATTAAACATGTTTATTAACATATGAAAGTTCTGCAAAATGCCAAAAAACTTCAAGTCAAAGAACCCTCCTCTGACCACAGGAGCAAACTGGGAAACCCAGAATTCTGCTCTGCAAATTTGGGCAACAAAGCCACTGTTATTATTGTACCTCAAACACCACAAAAAGAGAAGACAGTGAAAATGGCTCGTGCAATGCTACCATCGGTTCATGGCAGGTACTTTTCTGGTTTTTACCAGATGTTCAATAGCAAGATCTGACCAAAATATTCCTGGCAATATAAAAAACCACAAGTGACTTGTAAGATCCTAAGTTAACACCTGTTTAATGAAAAAGCACAATATAAGGAGTAAAAAGGAGAGTTCAAAAGGAATGCAGAGCAAGAAAAATACCATTTTGTTTCATTAGGATGAATAAGTAGTTGCTCGCCAAACAACTGCGTGTCCCACTTGCTTCTCCTCTCCTCCACCAGAGTGTATGATGCTGTAGGTACATCCTCCACCATCTGTTACTTGCCACCTAGGCAGAAGCTTCAACCACTGTGTGCAAGGACCTTCTGTGGAAATGCCCTGCTGTCAAGAGAGGTGTATGCATTCGTGCACGACAGCAGGAAAACGTTATCAAGTTTTACACAGAAAAAAACCAAACACTCCACTGTATTTACCAATAGCGAAAGCTACTACTGGGTCTAAGAGTGCTCAGAACATTCTCTATTTCATTGCAGAAACAGTAAAATGTATTTATTAGCGTGCAAGGCTTCGCAACAGTTTATCATGTTTGTGTAAGAGCAAAAAAAAAGCCACCGTTACAGTTAAAGTTATTAGTATGGCAACATAAAAAAAAATTAGGTGTAAGATTTACCAGTGCAGATGAGATCACTACTTTACATAGTTCATCTTCCTGCCTCCAGCAGTGACCAGTACCTCATTTCCAAAGCAGTATCTCCGCTAAGGTGAAGTTAAGGTTGCAAGCATACAGTATCTTTTACTTCTCTTTAATACCGTAATCTTAAAAGTGTTAGAAAGGCATGAAAATTATAAGCAATGCTTTCACAGCGCACCCAAATCTGCACACAATTGTGATTATCCCAAGTGAACTCTAACAATAACTCCTCAAACCGATTTAGACTTTACAGCTTGCTTCTATTTCATCTTGGCTCAAGGAAACGGGTTAAGTGCAAGAAGCTGCTGAAGCTGGTGTCATTACTGACAACATGCTGTACCAGCCTTCTTGTTCCTCACTTCGACCCAGACTGCACAAAGAATTTGCGTTTGTAGCTTCTAACCCAATATATAGTTGAAATGTGGCCTGATGAAAGGTCCGTTTGTTGCAATTCACTCTCGGCTGTAAGGTTAAAACACGGAGGGTTAAAGGACTCAAACGCTGAACTGTGAGCCTGCTGTGCCTTACACAGGGCGCCGCTGACCCTGCCCGCACTCCAGGTTCAGTGAGCATCAGCCAGTCTTACCCACCTCTTGCTGTATCAAAGACGAACGGCTGGAAGCTGCTCTCCATTAGCAGTGCCTGTCTCTAGTACATTCTCCCCTTTGCAGCTGGAAGCACAAATGACATCCTGCAAAAGCAGCTGTTTTTACATCTGTTTTCACATAGGTTTCTCTCTGGTACAAAAGGCCACAAAAAAGTAGCATCTCTTTTCCTATGAAATTCTCTTGTCCTCTAACAGGGCAAGGCAGCCTAAACACAGAGGCAGAAAACGTTAAATCGCCGTTAAATTGGCATGGGATGGCATGCCACAGCTCCACGGAGAGCCAGCTGCCCGCACGTGCTACCTGCGGACAGCGAGCCCCTGGGCTAAGGGGAGGGAGGGCTGTGTTGTGCTGCGCAAGACCCTGCGCTCGGATCCTAATGACCCATTACATCAGCTCTGCCACGTTAAGATGATACAGCTAGCAGTTGCTGTCAGCTTTGGGAAAGATGTAAAGCAATCTACGGGTGCATTATCTGCAAAAAAAAAGAAGCAAAAACAGACTTCTGTACATGCTAGAGCAGGGAACCTGGACATGCTTATGGTTTTCATGCTTGTTCCCTTCAGCTTCTAAACACAATTGCACGGGAAGGCCAAAAGCTGCTTAATTCCCATCAGCTACACAATGTTTTTCCTGTTTGTGAGCAGCAGTCCTGCCACTTCTATCTTGATTTAAACAAAATAAAATTCTGTTTTGCCTTTTGAAAACACCTCTTACATGTATTTTTTTCCTCCAGGCTGGGAACATTAATTTACTTCCTCACAATTTTCAGATAACATCATAATTCTGTGAAGTACAAACAGTAGACGCAATACACAGGTGGAAATGAGCACCAGCCTGAAGTGTCAAAACTCATCCTGAATTTCTAATTTCTTCCAAAAATATTTCTAGTTGGAGGGACTGCCAACACACAGCCAGTTTAACCTTAGTAGATACTCGCTGTTTGTTCATTAAAATTTTACATTTTATTTTCACTGCAGTGCTGTTTCTCATCTTTGGGCGGGTGCAGCAAGCTACTTGCCACCCTGAACAGCGAGAGACGAGACCTCAGTCGTGAGAGCCGTGCCTTTACACTGCCACCGCCTCATCAGTTCCCACCAAATGTTGTCAGGTTTTACCTCCTGACTCTTCCTGCAGATTTCCAAATGACGCCATCCCCGTACAGCCCCTCAGAAAAGGAAGTCTGTATTTCATTCCCAACTTGGGGACTCACGACGCAGATTTCCCTGACTGCCACGTCAAACTACACGCCGTTTCCCCAAACCAAGAGCTCTGCATCCACAGCCACCGGTACGTACCTGAGCGGAATGACTATACGGCCACCTGCGACAGGCAGTTTTCTTCAAACACTTTTTCCTTTACTCGTTTCCCGGCCCTTGCTACCTTACAGCATGTCCTGGCACTTAGGGGAAGGCCCCAAACCCATTACTCCATTTCTGTCTTTGCAAAGAGGGTACAGAAGGGACAATAACCGCAAGCAGCTTTAAGGGCATCAGAACGGACAAGGCAGCAGATTTCCAGTCCCAGAAAGCAACGCTGCCAAAATTCCCTTCTCGGAGCCTGCCAACAAGCGAGAGCACTTCTGACCCCCGCAGAAACCACCTTCCTTCACCCCAGGTTGCTACTCTGCAACTCGTGAAGTACCACTACTCCTCCCAACAGGTCTCAAAGCATTACCGTGAAGGGCAGCAGTGCAGCATCTCCCCACCGTGCCTACACGAGTAGGAAGCACGGCATTTAAAAAAAACATCTGAAAAAAGAAAAAAAGTATGTTCTCCTGTTGCAGCACACTGTTTTCAAGTCAAACTATAAGACTCCGGAGGGCGGCGGGGAGAGCGATGGCTAAAGTAGACTGCTGTTTCCCAAAAGCTGTGGCTCGCAGCCAAAGTCAGGCAAGCGTGGAGCAGATGGAGCCCTGGCAAGGCCTCTCCTGTCCCTGCATTAGCAGCATCTGCTCATTACCCAGAACCCTCGCCTGCTTTATCTAATGCTCCAGGAAAAGCATTTTGATTTGATTCATTTCAGTTCGGTAACGTGCAACACAATTAGTGGTAAAATCAAACTGGAGGACTGCCAGTGCTGACAATAGGAAACAAGGCAGAAGAAATATGAGGCCAGTGGGTTGGAATTCAAAAATCACAACTGTGGATCAAGTTGCCAAGTCCCATTGCCCCAGGTGTACATACAGTGCCCCCACTGAGCACTGGCATGGGCGGAGGGAACTTCATTTTCTCCCCACGCTCTTTTCTCTCATTTACCTCTCCTTGCAGCTTGTTTCTCAGAGACTGACGCCGTCGGAAACATTCACCAGAAGCCACAATTCAATTTTTCTTCAGTGCCATCATGGAGTAACAATTCACTTTGGATGCAGGCATCCCAGTAAGACAAATCTTTCTCCTTGCTATATTTCATATGCCTTGGGAAGCGTTTGCTGCTACCAAAACAGCGCCGTGAGGCAGGCACGGCATGAGCAGAATCTGCCTGTTAGCTCTTCCCTGTGATCGGATGCCAAGGACATCGCTGCATGAGCTCTGTTGAACTGGGAGAAACTGATGTTATCTGAACGAGTCTGCTAGCCAGGGATTCGACAGAGAAGTCTAGACTCTCTGCCTGACAGCACCACCTCCAACACTAGCAGATGGTTTCTCTGTGTTAGTCAAACTTACAAACAAAGAGAAAAGGGAGCTGGAAAAGTACAACAAAGAACAACCAAACATGTTATCTTCAAAGTCATCCTCTCCCTTCCCAAGTTTAAAATCATTCTCTCCACTAAACTGTAAATATACACTTCCAGGCTCAGGTTAGTAAACATTTCTGAAATCAGTCTTTATGATTCTCTGTTCACACAGAAATTCATCTATTCTGACCAGCCTTCTCAAATCAGACTAACTGCCGTATCACAAAGCCCATTAAAATTTCTACCCAAAAGAATAAAAGATGCCGAGCTTTATGCAAACTAGTTTAGTCACAGCACACGGACTGACAACGAGGACCATGACAGAAAAAAACCCAGACAAATTATTAGATTAGTCAGTGGGAGACTAGAAAACAAACAAAAGACCCTCTACTAGTTGTTGTCTGGCACACTGGACAAAAAGCCAGCACTTACAACTACCTCCGAGTTAGAATTTCCTAACTCCAGTAAATAATGAGTATTCGGTGACTTGGCTCTTGTCAGCAAACGTTGCCTATCAACAATTTTTAGCCACAGAAAACCATTCTGGCATGATCCACACTAGAAAAACAGCTGAGGATGTTGATCATCTTAAACAGTTGTTTTCACATATAAAGCATTTAATTTACTTCTGCAAAGAAATACACGGATCAGAGGTTTTATTTGGATTACCTGTCTTTGGGTTTGTTTTCCCACACAGAAATGCCGGGATCAAAGGCAGTATGTGCGCATAGCTCCCTAACTTCCAAAATACTCTTTATTCAGACCTGAGGAGAGGTTTTTAAGCGTCAAATAATACATTTTAAAGAAAGATGGAAGGAGTTGAGCTCTGCCTGAGCAACTCAGCCGAGGATCCCAATTGGCTAGCACTGTCCAACCCGGATTTTTAAACTGCTGTTCCCACATCCAGCAGACGTATGGTTGGTCTCTGGCAATTTTTGCCCATTAAATAAACATCTAAGTATATTTAAAACAATGCATAAAACCAGGGTTTTATTAGGGTTTCATTAAATATTAGGTCACAGTTTTTATTTCAATATCTATCAAAGTACTTAACAACCCACCACTGCAAACCAATACTTCAGTTAAGGAAATGTGCATCCACACATGATGCCAAGAGCGAGAGAGGACACAGATTAATTAGACATGCAAGTTTACCAGTATTCCCATAACAAAGCTTCACAGCACCCCAAGGGAGTTTTGGACAGAGGCAAAGGCTGGTGAGAGAATATTTAATATTTTTATAGCAAAGCAAGTTATTTGCTTAAGACAGTTTGGCTGGGCTACAGCCTGGCACTCCAGCTTTGTGTAGCAGCTCCAGTAGGAATTAAACATCAGTTTTAATGGGTGCTATGTTCCAGTGCCTCCTAATGCATTTAGGGTTATTGGCCAACTTTCTCACATAAAAGCAAGTGTGTGCGTGTGTGTGTATACACAGGATTACAGACACACAAAAAGCTGAGCACAGCTGCTTCATTTTTGTAAAGCCTCTTCTTTTTTTTGAAATAGGGAGGAGAGTTGTGGTTACTTACCGTCCTCGTAAGCTGCTACAGCCAGAGAGCTGTTTATCCTCACAAAGGAGACGTGTGGCCGAGGTCCAGCCTCACCAGGACCGTGCACTGGTTCCAGGATGGGGGCTGTGTAGTCCCAGGTGCGAGTGTCCCACAACCTCACTTCCCCTGATGTATATCTGGAAAAAAAGCTTATTATTCATCCCAAATCATCTGAAACAAGGTAGCTGCAGGAGAACGGAGGAAAAAACACAAAGCATCTTAAAACACAACACCCTTTTCTGCTCCTAGACTGATTGTCCTCCTGTTTACACACTCCGCATACAGGTCCATCAACTTTGCTCATCTTGTTCCCATTTACTGAACGCAGCATCAAGTCTACTAAGACAGGCAGGTAAATTGGAACTACAGGAACGACATGACCGAGCTACCACAGGTTACCAACTATCGACAGCAGCTTTACAACAGGGATGCAAGGAGAGCGGCACTCAAGGGAAAAACAGTAACGAGCCTAAATTACATCATGGCAAAACTTCAAACTGTTTCTTTTCGGTCTTTAAAAGCCTGTGATTGTGGTTGTGCCAAGGCAAGGCTGTTTAATCACAGCATTTCTGTATGTACATACAAGCACTCACACACCCACACACCCACCCTACTGTTCTTCAGAGAAAGACACTTCTTAATACCTCATCAACGGATCAGACTTGTCTACATCTCTGAGGATTTATTTATTAATAACATGAAGTGTTGTCTTTAGAATTAAGGCAGTGCAGTTCTTTGCAGAAGGATCTCACTGAAACATCAGAAAAACTAGAGTTTAACATAAAAAAAATTAAAAAACAGAAGATGAAAAAATAAAACTGAACTTCTCAGATGACACCAAATAAACCTAAATAAATAAAAGTTATTACATGGCAAGCAACACATGCTGTAGCACACAACACACTACTAAAGAAAAAAAAAACAACACTGCAAAGCAGAGGAGATGCTCCCTCTACAACTGGTCAAAGAACACAGATCAATAGCGATTTGGAACAGTTCTATAATTATTTAAGGTCAGTTGACAGCACTGTGACAATTAACACTGTCAGACAGTCTTGGATGTCTTTCTCTGCTCTAGCTGAGACATGGGTTCTGTTGGAAAACAAAGGGTGCTTTCCGCTCTGTCAGCTTCATTGTTACATCCCCAGTTGTGGGGGAAAAGTATTTCAAAGGAATGGTTCTTATAAGCCTCAAGGTTCTACCGGTTAGGAAGCTGGCTGTGGTGTTCGTGAGGAAAATAAAAACCCAGTTATTGACAAAGGAGCTGAAGGCAAGTACCTAATAGGGGTTTAGAAGATACTGGACTGTGACTCAGGTTACCCAGCTCTTTGGGGAGCACCATGCAATGCTCTGGAGCAGATCACTCCTAACATCTCTGGGTGAAACCACTCCACTTGATACCACTAATCAAAGTGCCTGAGGGGGTGGTGAAATCCATCCAGCAGAAAGAGGTGCACATTAATTCTCTGCACTGAATCAGGAAAGGAGAACTGTATCGTGTCACCTGGCTGCTTCTCGTAAGACGTGAGAGAACAGGCTGGGACAGCACTTCTCCCTTTTCCTCCGTCTGCAAACGAGGCCCAAATCCCACTACAAGTCCTGCCTTCACCCCAGTTCACAGCAGCACAATTTGAAAAGAATACAGCAAGAAAGGAGCTTCCCCAAAGCAAAGCAAAATATTTCATGCTAGACCAAACAAGCAGCCCGGATTAATCAACAAGTATCTGCAGTTTACAGAACAGAGAAGTGCTCGCTTCAGATACACTCCAAAACTTGAAGAAAAACCACAGTGGGACAGGTAATGGCACAGGTCTGCTGCAGTCCCCTTCACCAAGGGACAACATAATATTTTGGAAGCATTTTAATTTTGAGCAGCTTTTTGTCTCCCTTTATGGTTGAACTGTTTGGGGTCATGTTTTCAAGGTTCTCCTAACTGCAAAGAGTAGCAGACTACTCCCAAGGGGGAAGTGAAAATTCCCTTGTCACTAAGTGACCCCAAAAAGTGAGTTTCAATGGAGACATAAAATAATGGTAGAATTGACAAAACTGACAGAATATTCATTTTCATCCCCAAATAAGCAAGGAAGTATCGGAATTCAACCAAGTCAGAATTTATAGACACATAGAATGGTTTGGGTTGGAAAGGACCTCTAAAGATCACCTAGTCCACTCCCCTGCCATGGGCACATCCTCTACTAAATCTACTAGGTTGGCTCCACACGCTGTCCAACCTGACCTCAAGCACTTCCAGGGACAGGGCATCCACAACCTCTCTGGGCAACCTGCTCCAGGGTCTCACCACCCTGACAACGAGAGGCAGTTCCCTGGGCTCTCTTCTGCCCAGGTCCCTCACCATCCCACCCGCAGCCCATGCACCAGCGTCTTTCCTGGTCTGGAGAGAGCAGCAGGGGATAGAGGAGCCCAGATGCAGTTGCCAAAGCATCAAATAAGAGAGAATGAAAGCATTTTTACTGTTACTTTCTTGGTTTATTGCAGTTTATTTTTTCATTGCCCAGTCTTGAAAAGAACTGGAGCAGTTGGAACTAATGAAGCAGCTGGAAGGGCCCTTAACACTGAAGGCCAGCACTTCTTCCTGGCAGACCTGTGGTCATCTGCTTCTCCAGAGGAACGGCTGTCTCCAACATCTCCTTGATCTGTTGCTGTTCTTCATGTGCCACCACAGAGGCCCCAGGGACCTTGCTGGCTCTGAGGGACTTTTCTCGGTGCAGCAGCCCAGTGGGAGCCATGTTGTCTTGTCTGCTTTTCTTGGGGCACAGAGCAGAGGAGATGGTACCCCTTCAGAAGGGGTGGGGGTAGGGGAGAGGGTGAAGGACAGTAAGGACGGGCTCACAAGACCCACGGCCATCAACAAAATAATTGTTGATGCTGGGGAGATGGAATACAGGCCAGCCAGATGTGGAGGGTAAGTCACCCAGCTAGTGCCAGGGGCTGCTATGGCACCACATTGATGGTGTGGAGGGGAGCCGTGGTGCCAGGGGAGCCATCCTGAAGGTGGATCCACCTCCATTAGCTCCTCATCTTTAGGTGGACCCACCTCCAAGGGCTCCACATCACCAGCTACAGGAGCTACAGCCATCACTACCACGTAGCTGATGGTGCCTCCCCTCGCATGCCACCTCTTCCTCTGCACCTCCTGCAATCACTTCTCTGGTTGCCCAGGCAGAGGAGGTTTCTGACCATCCGTCTGAAATAAATTTGACTCAAATTCTGATGTGTTTGTGCGGGGACCTGTTAAACACAGGAACTGCCTCTGCTTGGTAGACGCTGCATCAGATGCCCCTGCAGCCTCCTCATCCTCAGCCCCTTTCTCCCCAGTTACATATAGGCACATGCTGAAGTACTTTCACTCATATACCATGAAGCCATACTGCTCTCCCACCCCTAGCAAGGACCTGTTGAACACAAGAGCTTGTTACATGTACCTCAGATACACTCTAGTGGGTTTGGGTACTACAAAACAATCCTTAAGGGGATCCTGGCCAGTGCTCGTTCCAGTTCTGTTGTGACAGAGAACTAGATGTGCCAGGAGAACCCTGCAAGCACCCACCAAACCCTACTTTCATGTCTGCCTGTCCAGAAACATCACCAGTGCACTGCAAGACAGGACAAGGGCTTTACGTTAATCGGGAAGAGGAAGGAGGAGGGCAGAAATGCATCTTTGCCCCATCCCTTCCATACCCCTCCTTCCCCCATTTCTCAGCAACACCACTCACATCCTTCCCAGTGCAGCACAACAGCAACCCAGTCCCAGCAAACCAAAAGCATTTGGAGAGAGGTTACAAGACAATGCTGGAAACATAAGTGGAGGTCTAGGCTTGGGCAGGGAACCAGCACGGGAAAAATGGGAGATATAAACCGTCTCCTCAGCTGACAACACGCTCCACTGGCCATCACCACCGTGTGCCCGTTTCCAGCATACACTGGGCCTGTACCAGCACTGAACTGGAAGAATTTCAAAACACAGATGAATCCAATTCAGATTTTAAAAATTTAAATGGTTCAACTCCCCACTTTTGATGCTGTTGTAAAGAGAACCACGCTTTCAATTTGTAACCACAACAAAAGGCTTTTAAACTATTAAAGCATTGCCTTGCTGTAAAAAAAATAAAAAGGCTGCTTTATTGCGGGTAATTGGCAAATCTGCCCTGTCAGTATAGATGGCTGAAGAGAAGAATGTGCTGCACTTTACAGCACCTATTTCTAGATAATTTCAGTATGTCTGTTCATGTCCCACCACAACAACTTCTACACTTCGCCATGCAGACGTAGTTTGGATTACCAGCTCCTGAAAGAATTTACCCTAGATTTAAGTCTTCTGCCTCAGAACAGACATGGTCCTCCAAACTCATTCAGATACCAACATTTCTATCAAGATGGCTATGAAAGGCCAACATAGCTTTCTGCTGGAGTGTTAAAAAAAACATACAAAATTATGTTTGATAGAATAATAAATACACTATTTGCCATAATACCAACAGCATTCAGCTGCTGCTTTTCTTCCCCTGCTGACTCAGAGGCTCTTCACCCTTCTTTGATGGACTTACATTTCACTTTGCTCTTGTTCTTCTGAATGTTTCAGCCTATACAAAGGAGAAGCAGGGGCAGAAGAAAGACAAGAGCTGTATTTCTAACTATACCTCTCCTTGACAAGCCAGTTCTGTAATTCTGGACAGATGTGGATACATCTGTAAAAATTAGCCTGCAAATTCAGCTTAAGCTTTACAGATATGCGTAAAAAAACTTGCTGAAATGGAACAACAATAAGGTGGAATGCATATGGTAGAGAAACTGAAAAAATTAAATTCATATGGTATCTACAAATATACCATAATAAAAATACCTACTCACTAATCAAAAGTGTTTCAAGTACTTTTTACTGGCAGTAATGTCATAATGAGATGCACAATTTCCTTGTGCCCTCTCCCATGAGTGAAAGCAGAAGACTGGAGGAGAAGGAGCTGGGTGTTAAAAGCTGCTGCTGTCCCATGATGGCTGGGAAGCAGGTGGTGAAGTGCAGAGCACATGTGGGAGGAAGCAGTGACAGAGGCTGGGCACCGCTCTAATGAAGTGGTGCTGAAGAGGCAGACGATTTCATAAGGAGAAAAACATCAGGAAACTGGTCAAAACACAGAATCTCATCTGAAAAAGCTCAACTGTGTTGGATAGCAATAGCCAGAACAAATTTGGGGAAGAGGAGGAGGGGGAGGCTGATCTCTCTCCAGAGCCCCAGATGTCTTTATCGTTGCCTAATGACAATTACACTCAACCAATTAAGACACTGCTATCACAGTTGCATTGTTAGTAAGCCTTTGGCCCTGAGTGTTGATGGCTGTCTAATTAGTGTTTGTGCAAAGTACAACTGCAACTAATATATAAACTGACAAATACACAAAAGAAAAACTGTTAACAGGAACATTTTCAAAACAGTCAAGACTCAACTCATTCAGTCCATGGCAGCAGCAAAGACAAACCGCTTTCCTTCGTGGCTTGCTTACTGCTGGCACTGCAGAATTTCACTTCAAACAAGCAGGTCAACTAGACTGTTGCTGGGTTTCTGTTCAAACGGGATGCTGGTGTCAGGTCATTTTGCCGGCTGCCTCAAGCACACCACTCCAGGGCAAGTCTTTCCAAGCTAGGCTGGTCTGGACACCAAAGACTTGTGATAAGACACTTCAGAAACCAGTTGACATTTACCCTATTTTCTCTGAAGAATTTGTAGCAAGAAAATAAAGGAAGGAGAAAGAAAAACCTTTGTTTCACAGTCAGGTTTGATTTCCAGAAGGCAAAGTCTGTTCAGTTTCCAGATACCTGTGGTGATCAACAAAACAAAAAAATCCCAACAACTTTGTTTCAGGCAGTCAGCGACCATCTGTTAATACTCAAAAGATCTTATTATGAAGTTCTTACGATGTCAGTGCATTTTATTGAAGTCAGTAGGAATTTTGCTCAAGTAACTCTCTCGAGCTAAGGCTCTATTTATATGGATGCCTGTCGATAAGTAAAATAATGAGTATTTTGCATTGTCTCGCTGCAATAAGCATCCAGACCTTTCATCCTTATTCCACCAAAAGCAACTAACCAGTCCTTCATGTAGTTAATTAAGGTATCTAGCCAGTCACCCCCTCAGTAGGCTTAAGAATGGGTCCAATTAAACATGCAAACTCAAGTCCAAATGCCTCTGTAAGCTGGTCCAAATTGCTCCTAATCTTCAAATAAGACAGTGGTAATTCATAACGTTCCATTTCAAAAAACCCCTTCAAAAACACTGCAAGCTGGAAGACACCTCAATCGCAACTCGTGATATGGAAGTTAAATGGATTCTACTACCTTCTTTCTACTCAACATTAAGATCCACAATTCATCCCTGAAGGGAGGGGTAATGATGGACTGCTTAGATACATTTACCACAGGTAGATGCCTCACGGAGTAAGGACGGATGAAAGAGGTGACAGTTCCCAAGCTTTCCTGTGTTCTCATTTACGGTTACTTATTGATTTTGCCACTAATATGTATAACAGACAGGTAGCACGGCTAATATGTTCCTTAAGGGAAGGATTCAGGAAAAGAGAGTCTAGCAGTAACGATGGAGTAAAGAACTACTTTATATGGCAGAAAGGAATATAAATAGAACACAATGACCAAAAAATTAAATACAAATGGAACAGAAAAGCGAACATTTTCTGCTATTACATAGCACGGCAGAAAGCTACACCATAAAATACAAGAAAAAACAGATGGGGGTAAAACAAAACCAGCATCTGAAACAATCTTAACACTGGCAGAAGAATGCGAAGTAGAAATCTCCCCAATTTCATCCAAACGTTATTTTGGGTTGCTTGATCTATAAGTTCAGTGATGAAAAAAGTGCTGCTTGTACCAAAACGGAACTGCAAACGCTTTATGATATAACACGTAGGAAATAGATTCTGGGCATCCCCACGATCAGTTCACCAAACTCTTCTGCTGGGAACTTGACTTTCCAATTTGTCAACCCATGTCCCTCTGTGGATCGCTCACAGAAAGTGAGCTGTGGAGAGTTTATACCTTCATTTTTAGGAAATCACAGCTCTAGAAAGTGGGTTAAGATGCTGGAGATAGCACACAGTTCTTCTGCAGCTTATCATTGTCATCTGTAACAAAATTAACATTTCTCCATCCTAAGTCCTTCTCCATGCCTCACCTTAAGTGCATATGAATGTTATATCAAGGGAACAGAAACAAGCCAAAGGGTTATATGGTAAGCAAAACATTTTAATGAACACTTAAAAAGCAAAGTTAGAGAAAGCTGAAGTGTCTCTAGTAAATTCTTTAAGGCCAAGAATCTCCCCTCATTTAGAGCAAGGTTCCAGGGGCTTGTATCAGCCCAGGCCTCTTAACTGAAGCAGCTGCCCTGACCAAGGAAACATATGACTGGAGGCACTGTCTAAGGTTACTGCCACAGCAGCAGAAAAAAAATCTTTTCCAAATAATTCAACAGGAATTATGATGCAATTTGGGAAGGATCTGATCCATCAGCTCTATTATTTCACGAAGGACAAGCACACAATGCAACAAATAAAACAACGGCTCCAGTTTCAGATACTGGTGAGAAAACGCCATTTGAAGATGATGTAAATGGATACGGTTACACATTGAAAAGAACGCAGACCACACCACACTGCAAACAGCAGACAGGAAAAGCACCACCTGAGCTCTGGGCACTGACGGCTCCAGCCCAGAGGCTGCTAGGTTGTGAAAACGGTCAAAATGAAATGTTCAGGAAGGTTGTTAGAAAGAAGGATGGGTTTGTCTGACCTCAGTAGAAAACCAGGCTTTACAGGCTCAAAAATAATGCCTGTGACTTCAGAATACGGGGCATTACTATGCACACAGTGCATCTCACTGCAGCCACACGCTCCTCCGCATCCAGCCAAACCTAAAGGTAAACCAATAGCGTACTGCTCAGGCAGGCTGGAAAAGCCTCTTTCACAAAGAGCCAGTATCGAGCTTCTCCTACTGGTTTCACCTGAAGAGCTCTTTGTCACAAGATGACAGAGAAGCCAACGTGTTTGTCACTTAACACAACCTTACTGAACGCCCGCAGTTTGTCGTCCGACCCCCCTGGACTCATGATGTCATCCTGTTTTCAACCCTCCTAAAGGTGACGCTCTTGAAAAGAAGGTCTGACACTTATTACTTCTTAACAATGATGCGATGAGTTAAGAGAACACAGAAGGTTTGGGAAGGTTGAAGGAAAAAGGCCAGTATTTTTACCTCCTGCCTTACTGCTTTGTTTTACATCCAGGCCCTCAGTCACTGGGAGGGGAGGGAGAAACCTGTCAAAGCTGTACCATTATTCAAGTGAAGTTTAAGCAATTAAGTAAGGCAGGGGTTTATTCAGGCTGTTTAAGACCTTGGTTTGTTAACTTTTATTCATTTTCATTACTAATTAATATTTTGGTTTCCTCAGGTCTGCACACTGAATTAAGATGCAAGAGCTAATAATAAATACCTTGAGAATAGCCCACCAGCCCTATAGCAAAAAAGCCAAATTAGATGAGAGTTGACAGAAGTTTTTAAAAGTGCAGAAAAGTGTTTTCAAGCCTTTCGGGCTAGTTTCACACATCATTATGAAGCTAAGAAGAGCGGCAAGCCCTTTTTTAAAAGTCATTTGCAGGTCACCTTTGAGCAAGAGGAAAGCAGAGTGGGAGGTGACTGTAGAGAACAAAGAAACCTACCCTACAGTAGCAGCTACTTGCATGTCTGTATGTTGCTCATAATGACTTAAACTGAAAGGCCCAAATTGTTCAAGACTGCTGCACTGTTTACACTAACTCCCATGAGCCTCCTTCAGAACGAAGATAACTATATGGAAATTATTTTGGTGCGTTTCCCAGTATGAGAGAATCAAACTATATCACTACCTCTAAACCAGATGATTCTCCTAAGCACACAGGATAGTTAGAAAGTTCTTCTTTTGCTTCTCATTGCCTTTATCAAGCATCACTTGGAGAAATACTACGCGTGCCAAGTGTGCTCCACCCCAAAAGGGAAGTGTTCATCTGCTGATTTATTGAGGAATGCCGAGCAGTTGGATCTCACTAGCCCCAATTCAAGCAAATCAAACCTCTAGGAAAGATGACGGAGCTTACTGGGGGAAGGAGGAAAATGTCTGAAGTTCAAATGTAAACAGTAGAACCAGGGGCTGATTCCCAGCCTAGTCTGTAAGAGGTGCAGGGACTCCACGCCGCATCTGCTAGATGGTCTCTGTAAAGGCAGAGACGTGCCCTTACACCCCCATTTATACAAGATCTTCACTAACAGTCTCTCTAACTCTTTCTTCAGCCAAGGAAAACTGAAGAAAGAAAAAGCAGATACATTTATATTTCTGGGTCTTTGGAAGGGTGATACGACTCTGGATCTCTGTTTATTTTCTTTTGGGAAGCTTTCAGAGCTGCAAACAGCAGCAGTAAAGGCACAGTGCCCTTTTTGCAAAAAATTAACACAATGCACAACAACACATCCCTCTGACTCACAGCAGACTTGGTGTGGTTTTATAGTGCGAGTGGTGAGGTGAGCCGATCACTGCTAACACAAGGCAAGTTCACCACACAGTTCAAGGGCAGCCACATATGAGCATTTCACACAGAGCTGTCAAGACAGGAAAAGTGTCACAACACGCTACAAGATATGTCACACCACAGGATCCACTGCGCAGTGACAACGCAGTTCAAACCAGGACCAGACGCATGCTCCAAGATCGGTATCTCCAGGAGGACCTAACCTCTGGCTACAGATACCCACCAGTGTGGCTGTCAACACTGCCAAGAAAACAAACAAAAAGTAGTAATTTTACTGCCTGAACATGCACTTCCTACAAAAAAAAAAAGATTATTATTTTTAAGAAATCTGGGTATTGTGTACTGAAACCCAACATGCAACAGCATTAGGTACAGTAAACCTGATCACCAGCAGTAACTCATAACAGCCAAGCAGACAAATAATTGCTTCAAGTAAACTCTGACTTAAAGACAAAACTCCATTTGAATTGAGTATGGAGAGAAGAGGATGACATCCCTTTAAAGAAGATCCTCCGAGACATGTAACTGTAGAAAGGCTGGCGAATACACCATTGATTGGGAGTGAGGTAACCACAAACACCGCTGTCTCAAATGAAAAGGGATTCAAGGTCTGACCCAGAAAACAAGCATCGTAACCGCTGGGATGAAATTTTAATGATAAACACAAGACGCTCTGCATGCAGGCCAGATTGAATTATCTGATGTCAGCCTGTAAAGGCAAGGCGCTCCAAGAAAGAGGAGCTGCTAGCAGCCACCTTCAACTCGCAGCTCAGGTTGCACATAATCAATCCTTGATATTCTGCCATCTTCTGGCTTGAGCTTTGGCAGCAGCATGGAGAAAACAGGAGTGCATGAAATAGGTCTGTTTCTCAAAGGAAGAGCTAACCCTGTACAGTTTATCTTTGCTTCCTTACACAAAGTTAACAAAGATCTGCTCCTGAACCCGTTCGGACAAACTATGCCTCTATGTCTCACACTTGTAGCTGCTGTTTTAAGTCTCTACCCACAACCCGTACAAATTCCTTTTCAGAAAGGTTTTTAAAAAAGCTCTACAGCAACTAAAAAGTTATTCCACTTTCTAGCAGCGTTTGAAGCTCTGTAGTGAAGAACACGAGATCAGGTCTATTAGAGCACAGGTTCAAAGCAAGCAAGGTTGTTCCCAGGCTTGCTCCAAGACTCCAAACACATGACAGCCCCAGCATTTCTGCTGGAGAACCTCTCTCCACTCCTTTTTTAATTTTTATAACCATTCTTTGATCTCCCAAGATCCCGAGTTGAATGTCCTGAAACCAGGGAGCAGCTGCTACACACTGCCGCATTTTCCAGCTATAAAGGCAGAGTAATGCCTGGCTGGCCTGACCGAGCTGAGCCAGAGCGCTGCAGCTGCTCCTCGAAGGCTGACATCAAAAAACCTGCTAACAACGCGGTGGCCCTATTTTTCTCCAGCACAGCAACCTGACTACAGAAGAAAGGAAGGTAAATGATGCCACAAGCCACTGCTTAGGAAATGCCACATGCAAAATTAGCTTTAAGATCATCACTGACTGAACTCTTGCAAAGTTTCACATCAGTTTAGCTTGATGCACTCAGCAAGTCTCACTGGAGTCTATGATTATTCACATGTAAAGCCAAGTGTTTGCGAAACTGGAGATATAATCATTAAATGTAACAGATAATTGATATTTATACCGAGAGGAAAATTGACTTTGTTAACCTCAGCTATTAAATTACTTCTTCAGTACCAAAAGAATGCAACAGCTAGCTATTGATCACCAGGTTCATTACACTTTTATGACAAATTCGAAAGCCCAATGCCATTACATACAGTATTATAAGCTGGGAGAGAAAGGGGAGGGTTTTGTTTGGATTTAAACAAAAAACCCCAACAAAGCCCCACAAAATTCCTCAATCTACCTATCCTAAACACTTACCAAATGAACGCAATGAACAAAGTATTTTCCTGCACAATTTCCTAATGTCTCAAGCTGCCAAAGAGTGAAGGGCAAGTAATAAAGGGACTTCTGGGGCATTCTAAACATTTCATTTACTAACCAGGTGAAGTCATACAGATTAATTCTGGTTTCCCCACGTTGCTTTATCAAACACATGCTCATAGTTTCATAGAAAAGACACTTTATTACTAAAACTCATTTTCTCAGAGAAGGGAAATGACTGCAAAGTAATTTGAGCAAAACCTGTAACATTGCGTTCTAAAGGATACAGATGTGCAGCTTCTCCCTCAGTGTCCTCTCCTCTGCTCACCTACTGTCATGAGCCCTTTCAGGAAGGTTATTTCATGGTGTCACCTTCCTTGACCATGCCAACCAATGCAAACTCACCAAAAGAATCAAGAAGAACTGGGGAACCAAAAAAGACTGTGTGAAACTGCATAAACCCAACTTCCGTAATACACCAAGCTAAATATGGACTATTTCAGCTGAATGCGCAGGATTCATATCCTTTGTTTATTAATTCTTTAGGAATTTAATTTATTCTGCCCACCTCCTTTATATTGCATGCTTGTATATAAAGACAGAGAAAATGAAGAAAAAGAAGAGCTGGAGGTTTTGGCAGCAGGATGGAGACAACTGGGGTTTCTGGCTCCCAGAAAAGTACAGGAGGTTTCATTAGAGGCAGTGGAACGGATACAGCAGTGCGGATCCCTGGCCAAGGCCAGGAAACACGCTGCTCGAGCTGAAGGGCACTAAAGAAGTCCGGCTGCTCTCCACAGAGCTGTGGACCACAGCAGGCTGGGAGCCGCGGTGCCTTATCGGTGGCCCAAGGAATTCTCAACAGGAGGCACGAGTCAAGGGAAGATCTGCAGTTCTCCAGCCACATGAATTCTTCGAGCCCTTCCCACGGCCACTGTTCGGGTTAACCGCTGTGTGGCACTGCCCCTCCAGAGGTCACACACGGCTCCTCAGCAAAAGCATTTCCATCACTGTAATGCAACCGATTACAGCAGCAGAAACATTGGATGAGAAGTGGAGAAAGAAGCAATAGGTAATGAACGGGATGGCGGAGAGAACAGAAATGGAGACCTCCAGATGCAGAAGGAAAACAAGTGAAAGAGCATCTAGCAAAACAAAACAAAGAAAACCCCCAAACAACCCAAGATTAAAATCCCCCTTTTGCTCCTGCTGTCTGCTAGTTCAGATTCCTGCTCTCGGTTGCCCAGGAGCATTCAAAAGCCTTTCGATGTATGTCAGAGTTACCCACATGCAGCGCATTTCAAGGCACTTCTCTTATGACCAGTGTTGGAATCTTATTTTGTAAGTAGTTTTCTCTAATCCCACAATGCATAAACATACCATTAACGTGAAGCGCTACCATAAAATATGGTACATGTTAAGGACAATGTCCTCTGAGTGCCCCCAGGATGATATCATTTTTATTTACTCTTGTGACTTCTGGAGGGCTACTGATTATCGATCCTGTAAAATTCAAGCAGAATACACCCACTGACACAGCCACAGCAACCTCTAAGAGCTTGTGAGGTCCTTAAAGTTGTATTTAAGAGTGTAAATCAAGTGATCAGCTAACAATAAATCACAGTCCTGACAAAGCTTTATATCACAAAAAGACAAGTTTGAGTTTCTCTATTTTTGGAGTGGGCTTTCCCCCCCCCCCACATTGTCTTTTAAATTACAATGGAGAAAACTAACAGTCCTTCTAAAGTTATCATGCCATGGCACACAGAAATATCCTTGTGACTAAAAGATTTTTACGGAAAAAAATAATAAAAAGAGCATTTTTCAGTAGATGTGTACAGTATTTAATACATTCTGGGTGCTTCCACAACAAAACATCAGAAAGTATTATATTCTTTACAGGAACCACATGTACATGAGACAGCTTTCTGAACAGCACAATAAAAACCTGCACTGCTGAAATGACCTGCAGATAACCATCAGTATCAGTCACTTGAGGGACAATTTACCTCACTCACAAAGGAACTGCAGTCAGAAAAATTCATTCTTTGTTGCCTCAAACAGGTGCTTCTTTTGAATTGGTTGAAAAGCAGTACATGAGATTTCAAGCAGTGAAAATCAAATGAGTGTTACACAACCTCATACTCACCCAGCAATAACAACTCCATCGCAAGAATGAACGTCACAAAGAACCTTTCCCAGCTCATACTGCAGCTGGCTCACAGCACCGATGCGGTTCTGCGCAGAGAGACGAGACACAGTGTTAGTAGCGCAAGACGTTCATCGACCAAGGTAGTTTGTGCTTTGGAGACAACTCTGAGCTTTGCTATTGCCACAGACAAGTGGCAGGGTGGCTGAGAGAGAAGACACATCTGTTTTACGCTTGCTGCTTGGAATTTTTACAGATGGAAATGAAGGAGAAAGCTATCACTCTTCACCATCATTCATAATCCTTAGGTAGAGAAACAACTATCACAACAACATTATAGTTTTCTTGTAGCCAGGATTCACAGTGAGCAGAGGAAGGCACCTTTACCTTAATGGCTGATTCTCACGATCAAGGGATGGTTGAAGTATAAACATCTCTCCTTCAAAGTCAGTGGGGTGGCATAGCAAAGACTCACTCGCCAAAGTACTCAAATTGGGGGGAAAAAAGTATTACAGTTATGGCTAAGTCTCATAAATCCTTCAGCAGCTTCTCCCTTTCAACTGGCAAAAAGAAGCTGCAATACAAAAGACCAGCTTTCCACTGCCACTTGCCTGAACCAGTTTCCTATTTTTCTACAGCATGTGGATCCCATTAGAGAAATTCCCTCTCACCTTCCAGTTGGTTTTCAAAGTGTGCTCTCTGGCACGGCAGTTCTTGAGGGCAAGCTTCCAACAGGAAGCATCAGAGATGCTCACATCTAACAGGTATCCTTCCTGTTGGCACAACCGGTACCACAACACTTCATCTTCTGCAAGTACTTTCCATGTCCTGCTGACCTAGAAATCAAAATTGTATATGTATTTATATATATAGCATAACGTTATAAACAAAAGCTAGATTTCGTATAAAGTCATTTAAATAACATCTGAAATACACACATATAAATCAATACAGGCCCACACTGAGGTGAAATTCTTATCTAAATAAATTCATTTGTTCACCCTTTATACTACTGAGAGTATAAAAAACCCAAACCTTCAACAAAATTCTTGTTTTCTGTGGATTCTTTCAAAAGTTACTTAGTTTCTACTCCACTAAAACTCCACGCAACTTGGGCACCAGTGCTGAGTGGCCACACCGCCAACCTGAAATATCAGTGTATCGGAAAACTTTGGAGGGAAAAGAAGCAGGAAAACAACTAACATGGCATTGTTAGTTTAGAGCAAAAATAGTTTATTTTCATATTTGTAGCTGAGGAAAGCTCTCAGATCACACCACCGTATCTCTAAAGTCCCACTGACAATGCCTGATTAGGTGTATGACATTAGTGATTTATTACCTATTGTATTACAGTGTGCCTAAATAGGAATGAATTATTAAGTTTTTCAAGTAGCCTCAAGTTGCTGTCCATTTTAGAGAGAACAGCTTCATCATCATCGTGGGCTTAGAATTAAAGATTCAAGAGGTAAGAGCCAACTTAAGTAGCATTTGTTCTCTGTAATTCTTAATTTAAAAAACCAGATGTAACCAATGAAAACTGCGACGGGTGAAAGCAGCCATCAATTGTACGCTGTCTCCAAAAGATTAAAAAACCTTCTCAGACTGACATCATTTTTTGCAACTTGCAATTAAGCATCTAATGTCCATTTCAGTCCCAAGATTACCCCAAGAATCCAGGTCTCCCATTGATGCAAACTCACAGGACCATCTCTTCGTGTTTACCTGCCATTCACTCCATGTTTACTCACAGATACAACATGGCACAGGGAGGAGAAACATGAATTATCACTTGTTCTGTTTTACAAGGTTAATCTCCTCTGTATTTTATCCTTACCATGTACACCTTGCTTCACACTTATCAAAGCCACAGCTTTCAAATACAAGGGATCGCTTCACAAAACGATATATTGTGAGGAGTACTGAAAGGGTGAGATCCTTCTCGCTGGTACAGATTTGCAGGAAGTCCACGCAGAACACAAGACACTGGAGCAACAAAGGGTGCAGTGAGGCTTACAGAGGTTGGGAAAACAAGAACTCTCTGCCTTAAATAAACCAAGGAGTTTGTAACACAATCCAAAATTTTACAGATGATGGCTTGGAAGAGCATGTCTTGGTCTGCTGTATCGCATGCGGATTCAGCCCCAAACACCCACAACATCGCAGGGAGACAGCAGCTAAGGTCCAGAAAGCACCCATCAACACAACTGTGTGTCTCACAGGTCTGCCTGGGTCACTGTAAGTGCAAAAACAACTTACACACATGGTCCCAAACGTCCTCACATACTATATAGTCCCCAACAGAGGGGCAGCACATTCTGCAGTGAACCGCATAGACCTCCTCTTGAAAACATGAGGAAGCCTCTTGCCGTCTTGTTTATGTTGTGCTGCCCATTGGTCTTGTTGTAAAGACTCGCATGTATCATTGCTGCTCTCAAAAAACAATATCGCAGTAGGAATCAAGAACTGCACCATAAGACATACCCCATGTCCTGTTTATTCCAAGGGGAGAGAAAAAAGTGGGGTGGACTGGGTAACCTGCACATGTTTTTAAGATTTGGTACCTGAATATAGAGCAGCTCTCCGACAGAATTATCCCAGCCCAGCAGAGCTAATATTCTAGTTACTGACCCAAAGACCTCAACTCAAACTAGCAGACATACAATCCCCTTCCATCACCAGACAAAGAAAACCACCCGGACAGGGCAATCATAATGCCTTACAAATGACAGAAACAACACCGAGTCTTCTCTAGCACTAGACATCATCCTGCAATAAAAAAGCAGCGCTTAATGCTCCTGTCCCCTATAGGGACCCACTCAGGAAGTTCAAAGGCAAAAGGGAAAAAAAAAATAGCAATTCAAATTTCAAACCATTACAGTTTAGTGGGGAATTTACTCTCAATTTGATTTTGAAGTAACATAAATTCATATATTGTCGCTCAAAGGAAAAAAACCACCACCCAGCTTTTTTGCTGACACGCTAAGAAAGCGGCTGGTCTGCAGGAGTTGAGGACCCCAGCCAAGCCGGGTCAACAGGAACAGCACCTCTGTCCCCCTCCCGTAACAGCAGCACGTTTCTGCTGACATCGAGGGGACAGGCTAAGGCACAAGAGGAGTAAACAAAGCCAAAGTACACCAACTTTTGCCTTGCTTTTAATAAAAAAAAAAAGGCAAGAAAGAAAAACACACACCTTTGGAGTTTGCCAAAATAGACAATGTTGCACAGACCTTTCCAGTTTCAAGGTCTTAAAAGCATTTTATAAAGCAGTAAAAAAAGGAGGGGGGAACTACATAAAATTTAAACTGCCCTTTCAACTTTCAGGAACAAACATTCAAGTGGAATAAAGATCCTATCCTAGTATGATTTTTTTAAATCAAATTACATCGAATCCCGCTGCTTTACAAGCATGAATTTCCAAAGGGTCCCTAACGCAGCCTTTTCTTAATGCACCAAAACTGGCACGGCAATCCCCTGTAGAAGCCCCACTGAGCAAGCCTCAGCTGCAAGAACTCTCTAATAAAAGAGTCTCAAGCATTTCACTTTACAGCACCACTGTGAGCTGCCGCATTAAAACCAGCCATTGGCTTGAAGTCAGCTTTATTAGATCTGCCTGACTTGGAGTTTCAGGTGAGGCCCCAAAAGCCAGAGCGTTTCGGCTTTATTTATACGCACTTGCACATTCTGCGTGTTGTGGAGTAGTGAAGACATGCAAAGCCCTTATTAAACTAACATAATTATTTCCAAATCTACACTATGTAGAAACTCCAACAATCAGTGGCAACATCTACAGAGTTGTTTACAGATTTAGAGTCCCCAAGTTATTTTTGTCTTTAGTGTTCCTATTATCTTTTCACTACAGTTCTCAACTGTTCTCAGCAAAGAAACTTTGGGTTTCCCTGAGTTCTGCACAGCAGCAGTTTTATATCTTATAGTTCAGCAAGCAATAATGTTCTGAAGGACTTCAAAGGCTTTTGCTGACATAGGTTTTGCCTTTGAGGGATTTTTTATTTTCAAAAAAAACCCCACCTCTTCCATCAAATCCTAAATTTCTCCTAATCCAATGTAAATCAACTGGCTCAAATCCGAATGAAGGTTTATTCAGCCCTCTCCATCTGATAACTGTCTTTGTTTCATTCCGTTTATTTTCTTCCCTAGACACACAAAGACATAGTCAAGGTTCATTCGCTGGAGCCAGGGGCCCTCAATTAGAAATATCTGGACTTTCAATTGGGTACAATACAGAGCGCCAGATAGAGTTTAATCCAAAGCCATGCAGATGGAAGCCATACCAGGTGGAAGCTGCTCATCTCTTCAATTCACAGCCATAATGTTATTTTAAGTCTCAGTCTGAGCCCAGAATATCCTTATCCATCCCTTTCCCTGCTCTCTCTCTAAAGCACAAGGAGGATGGGTGATAACTTCACCCAGATACACCTTGACGCAAAAGCACACTCAAAAAAATACACCGGATTTTTTTTTTAAATGTATAAACACTAAATGCCTACCAGTTTGACAATTCCAGGAGCTCTCGAGGCAAGCCCCTGAAATTCTGGATTCATGCAAGAGAATTCATCCTCAAATTCCGAGAAACAGCCTCCCTTGTCCTAGATACATACACAATTGTTGTGTTGGTAAACATTTCTAACCCATCTCACAGATGAAAACTCTACGGTTCAAGGCAATTTCCCCCGATCCCTCCAGAAACAAAACTGCCTTAGCACTGCCAGCATTCAGCACAGACTGTCGAGAAGGATTTCACAGCAGAGTGCAGGCTCTGGTATTTACCAGAGAGCAGGAACAACTGCAGGTATTCAGACAAGTTGAAGGAGGAGACATCACCTCATCTCAAAGCTGACAGTTTAAAGGCCAGGTCCTCAGGCCACAGCTCTGCTATATCAGCCCCAAACAACATGAGAATTTCCAAAGCACTTCAATTTGTCATACTTGTGGTGTCCCAAGCGGCTGGTTTTCTTTCCCCCTCTCCATCACAACCAAGAGGAAGGGCTGACTGTTCTCAAACCTGCTCATCACAGAAGTCACAAGAGAGTGCTCATAGCATCAATATTTATTTCAATGGTCAGAATAAAATCAAAAGGTGCTCACAGGGCTAGCGCAAAGCAGAGGGAATGCTTGCTATTACTCCGGACTGTTCTTCTGACACATTAAGCCCTGGATATCTTTCTCCCTGAATTACACACAGGAACCAGTCTGCTCGATGCTGCTGAATATCACACCGTTCCAGAACCCACGACTCCGTTAATTTACATGTTGCACATGGCTTTCATATCTCAAGTGCCATACAGACAGTTTGTATTTTGTAGTACTAATTCCAAAACATCAAAGAAAAGCTGTGGGGAGGAAGGGGAAGGGGAAATATCAGGGTGAAATTAAAGTTCTCCAGAGCAGTCTGTGGTGTGATTAAATCTCAGAGGTTCTGTAGTCAGGCTACTTTATTGTTAGTCGGTTACCAATTTGGCTTAAAGAACTACGCAAACAGGTTTTCTCCAAAGGCACTCACGTAGTTCATGATGCCAATTCTGCTAACTGGCCCAATTTCACTAAAATCCCAAGGCACCTTAATAAAAAAAAAATCCTTTCTATGATAACACTGTAAAGCAGCAGGGCTTTCCATTTAACAGAAGAGGGCTTCCCCCCCTTCAAAAACAAAATCATCAAGAGAAAAATTAAAATGGTATTTGTTTTTATTGCTTTGGTTTTTATTTGAACACTTTAAAGGAAGCCAGGTCTGCACTCAAAGTATTGGATATTCATCTCATTCAGAAAGCCTTGTAAAACACTGGGCATGTGCTTAGCTACCTGTCAGCTGCCATGTAGGGACCAAGTGACTCGGTCTGAAAAGGTGAATGAGAAATGTGGAAAATTTTCTCCATGTTAAAACACATCTTATGAGGACAGGTTCAAGTTAAAAACCAAAGCGAGCGAAACCAAAATCAAGTGCAGCCCAAGCACAGGGAACAGGAGTAGCCCTTCCTCAGACAACCTTTTTACTGTGCCATGACGAAAACTGATCATGCCTACGGGGGGCGGAAAAAAAAGAGAAATAATAACCTTAAAGTACTGAATTTCAAAAATGCAACCCTGTTCCATTTCATGGGATGGGCCCTTGACTAATCACATCTCTCTACCTCAAACAACAGAAACTCAGGCATATCTGAAAGCTTCAGTGTCTCCTGGACAGCACCAAGAATAATCCCAGAGAATCTTTTCCTCTGCAACAGAAATCCTGCATGAGGAATTCATTTTCTAACAGTCTTTGTTCCTAAAAGGCATCAGGAAGTCAAAGATTTACCAATAACCATCTGTAGCTATTTAACACCATGACTTGCTCATACTGAACGTTAAATCCCAACTGCACGTCAATGGATGTGCCGTTTGGCTAACACTTGTGACTAGTTTTACCAGCCACAAAGCCATACCCTGTCTGTCACTTCTCAATTTTCACACTTGAACATGTCTTTCTCTTACAAGCAGTCCAGGGCATGGCTCGAGTGCAACACAACGAATGGTTTTGGCTGGAGTTCTGTGAAGGTGCCACGAGTGCTCTGTACGTAACAGTTCAACGAACACCAGCCTGAAACACTAAGTGGGAGAAGCTGGCAATGAATACCCACAAGATTCCACTCTATTTCACAGGGTAATCAGCACTTGCCAATGAAGTTTGCTTGGAAGACTCATTCAGAGAGGAGGTTCATCATTCAGGACATGAGCAAAGGAGATAAGGAGGCTCAGCTGCGTGGGCTGAACAATCCTGAGCAGTCGGGTGTGTGTGCTGTTTAAGTTCACAAAGCTCCCTGAAGAGACAGGCAGTTTACAACTCCACAGAAACGATGGACATGTCCGAGGACAGACTGGGGAAAGCATTATCTTAAAGTATCTCTGAAGAAAAACATAAACCCTTGCGGGGCCAGAGGGGAGGAAATCAGTGTCATTTAAGACCTTACCTCATTAAATCACCACAGACAAAAAGCTACTGCTCCAATTTCTGCAGTACGAGTCACACACTGAAAAGTGGGAGGAAGAGCTCTGTTGCCATGCCCTCTGCACTGCAAAGTGCCGAGTTCCAAATACTGCAGCAAGACACTCACTTGTTTCTAAACGTGTTCACTTGAATCAAAAGATCTTTAAAAGTATTTATTTTAAATTTCAAGGCTTCACTTCTGTCCAAGCCACAAATGTTTTATTTAATTCTACACAACCGCCAGCTATAAACCCAGCTCATTTACTATTATTTTTCCAGTATTCAGCTTTGGAATTATTTCCAGTGAGTAAAAGCACGATCGGTTGAACGACTAGGGCTACTACACACGTTCCCTGCATCGAGCTGCTTGTTTCTTGAATATTTCTGACCATTGTGCATGGTGTCTGAGAAGCAAGCTGTCAGCAGCATTTACCTGAGCACACCTTCCCAATTCACTCTTGCCCAGGTACTGGAATATCTTCAGCGCCAGTTCGTAAGGCAGCTGGATATCAAAGAAAGGAACCTCATTTATTTCATTCTGTAAAGAAAAAAGAGAAAATAATTCATTAGGTTTCTTTAATGCACAGCTGGACAGCAGCAGAAGTTACCAGTGTAGGAAGAGCAGGGTGTTGTATCCTCAGTGCCATCACAGTTCCATAACAAAGGCAGCAGTAACTCAGCCTCTCCCTCTCTAACAGCATGACATCAGACCAACCCCGCTGGCACGAATGTACCCCATCACTCTTTGTTCTCTGAGCCGTATCGCTTAAAGAATATTAGAGGGTTAAGTGGAGCTAGAAAGCCCATCGAGGAGAGCTGTAGGGCTTAGCTACAGTCAGATGGCAGAGGAAGGCAGGACACAAGTTCCAGTTAAAGAAGTTTGTCTAAGGTTTCAGCATCAAAAAGGCCAAACAAGTAAACACATTGAAGATGTGCCCATTACTAATTTCACTTACAAGATTTCAAGCACAGATGATGAAAAATTACTATTTTGCTATAAAACTGGAGATGACATAACAGTTTGCTTCTGTCCTTCATTCGTAACATATGTCTTCTCAATAGGAAATGTGCTGAGAGTTGCTGCTTTAACTGATTAAGTATCTCAAATAATACCACCTAAATCCAAAGAATCCATCATTTTAATCTAACAGCTGAACGCAGCACATACATTTTTCCTAGATGTTGCATTGTTTGTTAATGTTGTTATTGTTTTGTTTATCAAATATTCTTGCTGCAGTTATCACATCAAGACTTGCCCGCTCCCTCATTTCCCCGTCACCCATTTGGAAGTTTTGCTCTCTAGTGTACTTTCCTGGTGTCTGTGACCCCCCCCAGGTCCTCCCAAACACCTGATCATGCTCCATCAATCCCCAAACACAAAACCAGCTGCTCAGTTAAAACCCACCTCCATTGTTTGTCATCACAAAATCAGACAGATCCCAAATCAGGATCTTCCTCTTAGCATTTCTCTAGCCCCAACACCTTTGTTTCTTTGTAGGTCTCTTCTACAACTACTCCTTGGTTGTTTAAACCTGGACCCTTTGCAGTACCCATGAAATAGCAGAATTAGGCAATGCTGGGTTTACATAAAAGTCACACAGGAAAACCACTAAGTAATATGGTTGCATCAAGTTTTTAATGCAAAAGGAATTCTACAGCAGATAACACAAATATGGGCAATATTCCCATTTGGACTTTTTAGCAAAACAGCACCAGTTTACAAATGCTGGAACCTCGCACTCAGTCTAAAGTGACTCCATCTAGGATATGCAGCCAGCCTTCCTGCTCCCCTCCCTCCCTGCCCACAATTCTCCTGCACAAACAGCTCCGTCTCCTCTCCTTTCGCCTGCATGACAACCACTGGCTCCACTCCCTGCTGTGGATTTGCAAGAAGATTGTTTGCTTTCATGATTTTTAAACTGCATCCCTTTCCAAAGGGGACACCAAAGGGAAACAGAAAAGAAACTCTGACAGCGCATCTCCCTGGCCACATGCAGGCAGACCCCAAGCTGGCCAGATGTGAACCAGCTTGGAGCCAAGAGCCACATAACCATTTTGGAGCAGTGGAGTGCCCAAACAAATATGATGAGCCATTCGGCAAGGCTGATTAGCTCTAGGCTTATGAGCTCAGGACAGCACCACCACCAAGATCCTGCTTCCAAACTGGAGTTGACTCACGTCCAGCAGCAGAACCTGGTCTGTCTGCATGCACCCAAAGCTATCATCGGAAGGACAGACGACTGCTACAGACACAAGTCAAGACGAACAGCTCCCTTAGTGAAAAAGAGGGAAAAAGATGAAACAGCTATACAGACTTTTTTTTACAGTAACCTGCAAGAGACTTTATAGTCGCACTGTAAGCATGAGCTCGTGACAAAGCACAACCAACAGCTCACAGTAACTCCACTCTAATGCAATCTTAACATTAGAGACAGATCGAGGCCTTCCCATCCCAAAACTCACCCATCTTTAGCTTTACTTCACACAGTGCTCACCGCTGCAAAGGAAGCGGCAATGGTAAGTCAGCGGCAGCCTGTCTAAAAGTCTGCTGGAATGAATCCAAAGCTCAAATACTACCAACCCCTCCGAGACAGATTTGGGCTCCTGTGTGCTAATGGAGCACTAATTCTGTAAATGGATTAATTTGTGCCTCGCAGACAGAAATTTAATCTGTTCCTTTTAATTTTTTTTAAGCAAAGAGTAATTAGTCACAGTTAGGTTAGCAAGAAGCAAGAAAATGGGTTTCCCCCCTAGTTTCCCTGTAAATAAAACCTCTGTTGCATTTAGAGGATTTACCAAAATAACTTTTCTCTGGTTCAGAACTGTATTTAACACTATTTCCAAATTAACGCCTTTATTTAAAGAATTAACACTTGTTTTCTTACTACACTGCTGTGTCACAAGGCAAGACATCATTAATTACTGCACCTGCCTCAAACTGCCTCAATAAGCAACAAAATCCTTTTTCAAGAGGGAAAAATAAATACCACCTCATAAGAAGAAAAGTCGATCTTGGACGGTTAAAGTCTCGCAAAACAAACTATATTCGGAAGCTGAGGTTAGAACAAGCTCACAGGAGCCCAAAACTCAGCGCCTCCCTTCCTCACCGCATCCCAGAGCGCAGGCACAAAGGGGCCCTTCTCTCCACTCTCGTTCGAGCGGCCCCACCACGGCCCGGCTACGAACGTCCACCGCTCCCACCCGCGCCGGCCCCTTCCCCAAGGCGGAGCGCCGGGCCCCCCTCAGCCGGGGCGCCGGCCGAGCGTGGCCCCGGGCAGCCCTACCAGGTCCCGGATGAGCTGCCCCAGCAGATCGTCGCCGTCTCCGTCCCCCGCGGGCTCCTCGGCGGGGCGAGGGGGCGACGGGCTGCGGCAGGCCGGGGCGGGCGGGGCGCCGCCATCCAGCAGGCCGCGAGCCAGCGCCAGGTAGCCCGGCTCGCCCGGTTCCGCGCTGCGGCGGCTCTCGGGCTCCGCCGCGGGCTCCGCTGCCGCCTCCCGCCGCCGCCGCTTCGCGCCCCCCGCCAGCTCCTCCCGCCAGCGGCGGCGGAACAGCTCCAGCTCCGCCGAGCCCTCGGCCATGGCGGCGGGGCCGGGCCTTGCCCAGCTTCCCGCCGGCCCGGCCCGGAAACCGCCCCCCCGTGCCCGCGCGTTCCGCCGCGCGAAGGTTCCTAGTGCCGCCGGGGCGGGCCCGTACCCGGGGCCAGCGGCCGCCGTTTTATGGGCCGCAGCCGGGTGTGAGCGCTGGGGCTGACAGCGCCTGTCAAGCACAGAGGGGCGGGCGGGAGGCCGAGGGGCCCTCGGCCCAGCAGCAACGGCCCAGCCTTGGAAAGCTGCTGGTGCTGAGGGCAGGGTCCTGCGTGGGTGCTCAGGGCCGGGGCGCTGCTGCGGAGCCCTCAGCTGGCCCCAGGCCATGGCTCGCCCGTGGGACCCCTGCGGGGAAACGCTGCTCCCAGAACAGCAGAAGAGGCCGCCGAGTGGGTCGTTGCCCATGGAGGAGGCGCAGGGTGTGTTGCTCTGCCGCCGGCCGACGGGCCCCGGGTGGGCCGTTTCTTACACCCATCTTGTTGGCCAAGCCTGAACCGGAGCTTGTGGGCTGGGGTGGTCCTGCCCTGCCCCGCGTCCCTTACGCCTCCTGGGCAAGACGTGCTGTGCTGCTCGGCGTGCCCCGAATCGCGCCTGCCTCGTCCTGCAGCCGCCACGGCCCAAGGGCCGCCGCTTCCACGGCGCAGTGGGGACATTTGCTCTGCGCCTCTCCAGTATCAACCCCCCGGGTTGCTTAAAGGCTGCGTTTCAAACACTGGTTAAACCCCACCGCTGAAACACGGCCACGGAGCCGCTGCTGCTTCAGCCAGTCCAGCTGCCCAGAGGAGCGGAAAGGCCACGAGCGTTCCAGCCTTCAGCACCACTTCAGTGGAGCACGTGGGGACATGAAGCAGGTAAGGGATACTCGTCCATTTAGGTCAAACAGCTGGTCCTCGCTGGGCGCTGGTGGATGTGCTAAAACACGCGGCCCTTGCTCTCAGCCGGTGTGCCTCCACCCTCGCGTCCCCTCCGGCGGCTGCCGTTCGGCATCCTCAGTGGCACCTCGCTGCATTTTCTCCTTCACAGAGTTTGGCTGCCTGTGCAGTTTACCCAACCCAGCTTAATGAGCGGGCACAAGCATTCTGGATTCCACGAGAAACCTGAACTACCTCATTCTGGGGAGGAACTCCTCTGTGTAGAAAGCCCACAAAAGATTTGTTTTCCCCACCAAATAGTCATCTGGACATGGCGGAGGATCTCCCCGGGGTGTGTACGCTGACTGCAGTGAGCCCTGCAAACAGAGGGGCTGCAGAGCAGGAGCTGCCCCCCATAGTGGGATGCGGGGCTGCTCCGGGGAGGGTGGGTGGGTTGGGAAGGCAGCGAGCCCCAGGAGGGTCTCCTCAGACCCCTCTGCAACACCAGGGTGATCTGCCAAGGGGGTGGCAGCAGCCTCCCTGCCAGGCAGAAGAGAAACAAGCCAGGTTGGGGTGATTCCAGCCCCACAGGGAACCCCCGCTGCCATCTCCAGGGCTGATGTTTGATGGGGAGTCTTGCCTGGGGGGTCCCAGCCTTGCTCCTGTGCTCTGACTGCTGGGGGGGCTCCGCATCGGAGTGGGTCAGTGCCCGGGGGCTGGTGGGGATGCTGCGCACTTCTTCGGCCACCTGGAATGTGATCAGAATCAATAAAGCTCTGGGTGATGAAATCTTCTTCAGCTCTACGTAATCCCCTCGCTGCCCCCCTGCATCTCCACACTGTCCCCTGCATCTCCACGCTGTCCCCTGCATCCCCACACTATCCTATCCAACTCCCACACCCTCCTGAGATAACAGAATGTCCCACCACACAAACACCGTCCCCTCCATTCCCCCCATGCCCCCCAATCTGATGCTGCCCCCCAACTCACCCTGTCCCCTCCACATCCCCTATATCCCATCCCCACACTGTTCTCCCATCCAACACTGTCCCCCCAACTCACACTGGTCCCTCCACTCCCCCCATGTCCCCACCATCCCACACTGTCCCCCCACCCCACACTGTCCCCTGCATCTCCACAGTCCCCTCCGTTCCCCCCACCCCACACTGTCCCCCCACCCCACACTGTCCCTCCATCCCACACTGTCCCATTCTCCCCATCCCCTGCTGCCCCCCACCTCACACTGTCCCCTCCATTCCCCCCGTGTCCCCCCATCCCCATCCTGTCCCCTCCAATCCCTACACACCGTCCCCCACCCGCACCGCCCCCGCTCCCCGCTGTCCCCGTCCCCGTCCCCGTCCCCCACCCCCGCCCGCTCCCCGCGGCCGAGCGCCGCCCCGCGGGGGATGATGTAACCCCCCCCCGTCCCCCGCCCGCCGCCGCCGCCGCCGCCGCCCCGGCCCGCCCGCCCCGGCCGCACACGCCGCGGCACTCGGCGGCGAGCGGCGGCGCAGCCATGTGCCCCTGCGCGCTGCACGGCGGCCCCCCCGCGCCCTGCCCCTGCAGCCCCGGCCGCGCCGCACGGCCCTCGGCCGCCGCCCGCCTGGTCGCCGCCCGCCTGCGCCGCCTGGGCGATGAGCTGGAGCAGCGGGCGGTGCGGCGCAAGGCGCGGGGCCGCGGCCCCGGGGCCGGCCGGCGCCTGGCCGCCGTGGTGTGCCTGCTGTGCGCCCTCCCGCCCGCGGCCGCGCTGGCCTGGCTGATCCGCAGGAGGAGCCTCTAGGCGAGAGGGGCGATGGCCGGAGCGGGGAGCAGGCGGGACGCGCAACAGGTCGGCACCGCGCCGGGGAGCGGGGAGCGGGCGAGGCGGCGGCGGGGACGGGGACGGCCGGGCGGCCGTCGGGGCTCGGCACGGCACGGCGCGGCGCGGCGCGGAACGGGACCGCCCGGTACAGCTCGGTACGCCGCGGCCCGGCGTGCCGGGTACGGCCGCGGGGGCCCGGCGCGGTACGGCCCGGGTGCGGGCGGGGGGGGGCCCAGCCCGGCGGAGCGCGCTGTCCGCGGTACCCGCTGGCTCGCCGGGCTGCGGCGGCTGATCGCGGCCGGGGCAGCGCGTGGAGCCCCGGGCTGCGGGCACCGGCGCTGCCGGATCGCACCGCGCCTTCTTCTCCCCTCTCCTCTCTCCTGGCTCCCCTCTCCTAACTTCCCCTTTCTCAGGACTCCCCAAACGTCCCCTTTCCTGTTCCCCAAACTTTCCCGGCTTCCAGCCCCGTGCCTCCCCTCGCCCGGGTCATCCGTGCTCTCGTGGGGCAGCGTCAGCTCCATGCCCGCACTGAGCGAGCCTGTGGCCCCAGCGCAGGCAGCTCGGGGTGGGGGGGGCAGAGCAGGTCCCAGGTCGCCCCGACTGGCGGCCCTGGGAGACGGAAGATGCTTGCCCCGCACCCCCGTGCCTGACCAGCCTCCAGCCCTCTTGTGAGTGGAGGAACTTCCCTGGGTCCTGCCATCCCCCAGTGGGCTTTAGACGCACGGGTGCTGCGGGGACACCCAGCACTAAGGTCCTTGAGCGGTGGGATGTCCCCACAGGACCATCCCGTGGGGCAGCCTTGGACTTTGACTGGCTGTGCCTGACTCTGTGTTTTGGATAATGCCTTGCCCAGTGCCAGGAGCTTTCCCCAAGGGGGGTCCCAAGCCACCAGGCAGGGAAAAGTATCTAAGCCCAGTTACTGCTGGTTTCCAGAGCCCCCAGTGTGCTCCAGAGCCACCAAAAAACCAGCAGCAGGGAAATGGGACAACCCTTGTTGTCATCCTGCTGACTCCTGGGCTGGTAGGGCCAGCTCTGCACCCTCAGCCCTGGGAGCACGCCGGGCTATGTGGGGTCATCTCAGGGGTTTTGAGTGCTCTGAAGTGCTTTTTGGGACATGGATTTCTCCCCAGAGACATGAGGAGCGAGGGCTTCTATTTTGGGTACTTTAAATTATATCTCTGAATATCCTCCAATGTTTATCCATGTTCAGGAGAGAACTTAAGTGCATGTCTGATTTTCAGCGTGCACTCATATCCCACCAGCTCAGACAGGGTTAGGCAAGAGCTTAAAATCAGGTGGAAAATGTCACCAATACTGGGCTGCCCTTGTACAATTGCAGCTTCTCTGAGCTGTTTGCAGCTCTTGGGCCAGACCTTGGCTGTCAGGAATCAGCTCTTACATTGCAAAACATCTCAGGTGCTTTTCAGGTGCATGAAATACCATTAAATACGTACGTATAGCGTGGAGAAAAAGTGTGGCTATCCAGAGGGCTTAAGGTTTGCCAGCAGGTCTGTGCATGTGCGCTGGAGTATGGTGGGGGCATTGTTGTCGTCCTTCTGAGCCACAACGGCTGCGTCTGTCAGGAGGTTCAGCTGGTTACCTTCGGAAAGCTTTCCTTGGAAACACCACCAGAACAAAACCGCTGATTTGATGAATTGAAGCCTCAGTTTCTACACAATGATCAGCTCAGAGGTATGAGGCTCCGGGACGGCGTCTGCAGGGTTGTGCCCAGCAAAGCCCTCGGAGAGGCAGTGTCAGTGGACAGCGGTTACAGAAGTGGGGCTGTGGTCCGGAGTGGAGCTTAGACATTTCCTTCCCTTCCCGTCAGTTTGTGGCAAGTTTGATCCTAGTGTTTGGAAGCAAATCCACCCGTCTGACCTGCTTGCCTCTCTGAGCTCAAAGAAGGTCAAAATCCAGTGATCTCCCTTATCTAGAGCCCCAAGTGTCCTTTTCCTCCTAACAAGCGAGGGAATTTCCTCCCTGCCCAGTCTGGGACTTCATCCCGTGTCGAGAAGGTAGCAGGTGAGAAGGGCTGGCAGAGAGGGCTCCTGCGCTGGCCCCGTGGCTCCATGCACGTGCTTCCTGGCCATCCCACAAGGCCAAAGCTGTTTGCATTTTCAGTTTTGTGAAGGACTGCAGAGCTTTAGTGAGGCAGACAGTGGGGTTTTCTCCCCAGTCTCTTCTGCTGTTGACTCTGTGGAGCCCTCACCTCCATCTGCTCTCTGCACTTCAGGCCCAGCAATAACCGGTTGCTTATAAATTGCGTTGATGAAGACACCATAGCAAAGCACAACATTATCCTGGACACAACGGAGGCGAGCTCCTTCAGCATGCGCGGTCCTTCCTCGCAGCTTCAAAGGCTGCCGCGGACAGGACGTGCTGAGCTGCCTCCAAATGCTTTGGGGCTTCGTGGACAGAAATACAAATGTAAGTTTCTGAACGAACATCCTTGGGTGTGATGTGAAGCGGTTTGAGGATGAAGAGGCCAGATGTGGGAGGGTAACACGCTAGTCACGGTCTCCCGGTCTCTCCTGTGCGCCGCGGATGGACTTGTCCGACTCCTGGCAAGCTTCTAAGGCCCGAGTGACCAAGTTGCAGATGAAAATCCAGTGCAACTCCAGAAGAATTAGATGCATCATCTACACCCCGGTTTCTGGGTTATTTTTGCCATTGAGAATCTTTGCTCGCACCAGGGGAGGTGTCTGATTATCTGCAGCGTCTCAGAGCCCAAGTGCTGGTGCAGTGAGCTGGGTCAGTCAGAAGTGGTTTATTAACTCGGCGGAGTATTTCTGAACAAAATAGGTGGTTTTCTGCCATGCTCAGAGACGCTCTGCAGTGATAATAACATTGTTCTGCAGCCAGATGGGGAGCCCAGGCTCCGGGCACTTGTGATCGTGGGGGTTCATGGAACGGCTGGTTAGAGCTAACTTGTACACTTAATAAAGGCGCTGCAGAGTCAGCGTTTGTCTCACGATCTGGAGGTGGCAGAAGGAGTGGAGCAGTCGGGGGAAAAGGCGGGTTTCAGCCTGGCTGACTACGTGAGTTCCCCTCCTGCTTTTTCAAGTGGCGACAGTGTTTTGCATTGGCTGCCGTGAGCGTATGCGCTGTTTCTGAGGAAGAAGGTTGGTAGTTGTTCCCTCAGCTCCTTGTGGCTTTACACAACGGCGCAGCTCAGGGAATAATCCTGTGTACCAGGGAACTGCTCGCACAGCCCCCAGGCGATGCCAGCGAACGCGGGATTAGGGCCGCTGCCTGTGACCGGCTTGTATCTGTGGGCCGTGCTTGGGATTTGGGGACGAACGCTTTGCAAATGGCAGTTTTGTAATATATATTCTGACATCACCTTGAAATATCCAGCCAGGGCATGAAGTGTGGTGGTTGTCATGTGCCAGTCTGGCATACGATGTCACTTGTGTGTCGCTCTATTAGTTCAGAAGTGGCAGTGCACTAAAATCAAACCCTACTTGTCCTTGCCAGCTTCACTAGCCTGGTTCTGTGCCCACTGTGTTGCCAGTAATTCCCCCCACTGTTTGCTGCGAGGTTCATGCAGAGCCACTCTGTCCAAAGTCTCAGCGCAGTTAATTATCTGTATTAAAATTGGGTTGATAAGATTTCTGGAGATGGCACACTGAGCTGTGCAGGAGCGCAAAGGAAATGAAGGACCAGAGGCAGTGCAGCGAGCGCAGGGCTAACCGACTCGCTCAGCAGCGAGCCACGGTTCTGCACGAGGACAAACATTCGGCGTGTCGCACCCTGTCTGCGTCCCGCACACAAGGAGGCCAGCGCTGCTGTTTATCCCCCTGGGTAACTGAGGAGGAAGGAGCCTGCTCTTCCTCGTGGCAAGCAGCCTGCTCAAAACCACCACAGGTGCCCACCCCAACTTCACTGTTCAATTGCACAAGAAAACCTCCAACATTCACTTTCATGATAAACAAGCAGCAGTTTCTCAAAACTAAACAGCAGCCCAGAACTGTCTCTTTGTGCGGGTGGACTGCGGCCAGCCTGGCCACTTCTGGGTGAAACGACTGGAGTCCAACATATTTCTTTCCCCTGCCTGGCTTCTTCCTGCGCTAAGATCTCCCGGACACACCATTCTTCCCTACGAGTTCTTCCCTAGTAGTTCTACTCTTCTTTCCTCTTGCCTCTTGAACCCCTTCCTAATTGTTTTTGGTCTTCCAAGATCCCCGTCGGTCTCCCGCAGAGATGCTAATGAAGTGCGAGTGTACATGGACCGGGCTGCTTGGGAATGTGACAGGGCTCCTGCCCAGCCCTTGTTTTCTCATTAACCTGCTGCTGCGTGAGGAAGGAAGCGCGAGCGCCTTGTTTTGTCCCTGCCTCAAGCTTTCCCTTAGCAGTCCCAGCCCCTGAATAATTTTTTTTGTTTGTTTTAATATATCGATAACTTATTTTGTTTATGAGGCGTGGACCGTGTGCCAAGTGACTTGCCTGGGTAATCTGTTTAAATCAAGAAGTGCCACGCTGACACCTTAGCTGTGAGCAGAACTCCTTTTGCCAACCGCTTTAGGGGACGTGAGCTCAGATTCTCCTGTGGCTTTATGCAGGTGGTACCCAGGCACAGCTTTGTGTCCTGGCTCTGCATAAAGACCAGTCAAAGAAATGCTGAGGCTGGGGACTTCCTACCCGAGTCATTTCATGCCCATCCTATGCCGTGTCCCAGAGAAGAGCAGCTTGCTATTTTTTTTTTGGCGAACACCAGCTTTGCGAGCTGTGTGCTAAAACTGTAGGATTTAAGGCTGGAGAGTTAAAGTCATTGAGCACCGAGATGCCTGTGTCTTTTAAAAGCAATGGGATGTGTCGAGGCTGGCTGAGGTGATTTGCCGTCTCACCAAGTCTTTGCTAATAGGTGCAATGAATAGGAGCGACTTTCTGAACAAAATCTGCATCTCCTACGTGACCAGGAAGAGAGGGATACGTCCCCAAAGGGAATGCTGGGTCCCATGAAAAATTCCAAAGCAAGTGATTTGTTTCTTTATCACTTCAATCCATGTTTTTAATAGATACCACATTTTTCATAGAGGGACTCAGCTATAGTTCCTTTTTTTTTAATATAAAAATTTTTTATATAAAAATTTTTTTATAAAAAAAATTGTTTATATTACTTTTTATATAAGTAAATAAGTAAATAAAAAATTTTGATAGTCCCCCCCTCCAAAGTGTCAACATTATAAGTATGACATGTAAAATAATCAATTTTTCAGCAGCTCTGCAGAGGGCATGTGCTGGCAGCACTCCTTCCAGCTTACTATCCACCCCAGTATTACCAATGGGATGTAGTTTGGCTTTCCTCAGCCTTTTTCAGACCCAAAGTACCAAATTTTGATCTATCTGCCGAGTGCCTATTGTGGGAAATTTGGAGTAACTCCACTGAAGTCAATTGGGTTGCCCTGGATTTACAGTGCTGTAAATGAGATCAGAATTTGGCTCAAAGTATATTCCATTAATGAGTCAGATACTGGCAATGCAGCCAATATGCACCCAGAAATGGCTTTAACACAGCCCAGGATATTCAAAATTGTTTTATTGAGAGATGGGCTGAAGGCCAGGATTCTGGGGTTCTCTTTTCTTCTTTCCATGAAATTCACCTTTATGCATAAGGCCAGCACGAGGCGGATGCAAAACTTAAGGGCCATTTAAGCTCTTCGAATGGGGCTTGTGAGATGCATAAACATCGTGCTGAGCCCTTTGCCTGCCCTAGAGCAGATTTATCGCTCAGAGTTCAAGACGTTCTAGGATTTATCAACTTTTACAGGTTTTTATAGATTTTCTATGCGCTAAGTGACACAGAGAGACAGTTTGTAAAATATAATGACACCAAGGATGATCTGTGGCAGGCCGTGCATGGCACAGTAGGACAAGGGTTCAGAGCTGGCATTTGGAAGTGCTACAGCAGGAGAAATAATAAATCAGGATTAAATGTTTTTGCTGTGGAGGAAATCCTTTAATCACCTCCTGAAGTCTATTCCAGTGTAACTTGAGTAAATACCTCACCTCCGAGTGTAAGCAACCGCATCACCAGCTCTTCCTCCATATTGCCAGCCCCGTTTCTCGGCCGTGCTCTGCTTTCCCACCCCAGCAGTTCCCGTGGGGTTCACTTCGAAGACTCCTCTATAAAGCCATCTTGTGCGAGAAGTGCAGGTGCCCAGAGTCTCCTCCTCGTGACGTTTCCCAAGTTGCGAGCACGCCGCGGTGCTCTCTGTGCTCAGCACTGGCCTAGACCTGCGTGTGCGGTTGGGCGAGTGCAGGTGAGGTGCCATGCGGGCTGCTGGCAGCGTGGGGTGGCAGGAGGGGCAGTGTCCTGAACGAGGACGCGTTGCGACCTCTGAGCTACTTACTGTCCGCTCTTTACTGACGGTCTGGGCTCTGCCAGCTGCTTTTGCGTAGCCAGAATTACCATGTTCGTACTTTCCTAAGGGAACATCTTTCCTATTTACCTTCTGCCAAAACAGCTACGTAGCCCTGCAAAAAACCTTTAAAAATAGCTCCAGTGCTTCCACAGAGCGGGCGTGCGGGAGGAGGTCTGGGTGCAGGCAGATAGAAGCCAGAGTAAGTGTGCGGCTAGCGGGAGCCTTGATCACAGTGAGACAAATGAAAATGTGCTTCAAGTCTTGATGATTCATTCTGGCTTTAGTCCTTCGACTATTCTCACTGTTGCGTCAGATTCCTCAAAACTAGAAAGCAAGCCTGTAAACTGAGGGAGGGAGAGGTGGTGACTGCCACAGCCCATGCGCAGCAGCAGCTGGAGCAGCCAGCAGCAACTGGGATAAAGCAGATACGGTTGAATCTTCTGAGGCTGAAGCAGAGACGTTCTGGTTACCTGGAGCCCGTCGCAGCACCAGAGTTTGCCCGCTTTCCCCCCAGCGGAGTTTCAGTTCATCTCAGAGGCAGCGCCGCTGAATCGTGACAACCTTCACGCTGGTGTAAACAGGGTCGTACTGCAGAGGGAAGGGAAGTGATTCAGGGTTTGCATCGGAGTAACGCCGATCAGAATCTGCCCCAAAGCTCTTTGCCAGCCCTGATTGCACTCTGACTTCACAGCCAATGCCGTTGCATAGTCAGCTACTCCCCCCTCCTTGCTCCCACCCGGGTGAAGTCACCTCATCCAGGAGGCCAGCAGAGATTTCTCCACTGGGGTTTTGCAAGATCACTCATTGTCACAGTCTCTGCGAACCAGACACCACAGTCTGACACACGGGGTCTACCCCAGCAAATGCTGCTACCAACAAACCGAAGTACAAATGGGGGAAGTGGGAATTTCACCGCAGATGCCCCCTGGGCACCTCCCCTGCTAATTTGCACTTAGATAGGTGCCTTTCTCTGAGCACTTTATTAATTAAGGCTTGCAGCCCACCTATGAGGCAAATAAGTTATTACTGCCCTCATTTTACAGCAGCAACTGAAAGAAGTGGTTTGCCCAAGGCCACAAATCTAATCAGTGGCAGAAGCAGGCACGAGCGAGTTCTTCCAGTCTCCTGCGATACTCCACGCGCCCCATTGCCTACCTGTAACACAATTCATGGCTTCCCTAAAAGTTCACATTTTTGTTAATGTGATGTAGGTGAAGACGGAGAAGCCAAAAGAAGGAGCCTTGCAAAATGGGAGCTCACCAGAAATCCTGCACTAGCACAGGGATAAGGCGTAATCTCTTGCGCTGAACCACAAAACCATCCTCCCCATAAATTACACACCTCTTCTCATCGGTAAATTCAGCAGGAGGGTTCAAACATAAATTTAAAAGAAGCTTTTATTGTAACCAATGCATCAGTCTAATTAAAACCAAACACAATTCTTCTGGTTTTTTTTTTTTTTAGGCTGGAGAAAACCCTGTGCCCTTGGAGAAAATTGTTTCCCCTTTTCCTCCAGGGAATCCAGAGCCTGAGCAGCAGCTGTGAAGAGTGGAGATAAAGAAAGAAGTGGAAGATGTTGGAAGTGCTTTGGGCAACGTGAAGAAGGATTTGCACGGAAGGAGCTGTTCAAGGGCCCAGCAGCAAACCAGAGACACATACATGCTTATATATAGAAGAATGTAAACCCTCCTGTATGCATACGTTAAAACGTGCATGCCTTGTTGAGAACGTAAGCGACGTTCCTTGTAGATGATGGTGGTCTGAGCATTCGTGCTCCTGCAGTCTGAGTCAAAAGATTAGTGATGTCCTTGCTGTAATGTTAGCGTTTGCTCCACTGCACCTTGTTTATGGCAACAGAAACGTTCCTTTCGATGCAGCAGGATGAAAAATAATCTGCACATCCAGAGTTGAGTAAGATCTTGAGAGCCCAACCTTGCTGCGCAGTGGGCATGTCCTGGCCGTGGTGCTGGGGTAACGGGTGCTCGGCAGCTTGGACAGCAGACAGTTTGTGTGTGTATATATTAAGCGCTATAGCACCAGGTGAGATAAGCTTTTCGTATGACTTTAGTTTCTCTGGTGCTACATTTAAGATTTGTCTGGGGCTAAACTGCCTCTCTGTGGTGCTACAGTTTCCCCAAGAGGATGTTCTGAAACATGGGACAAGGAGAAATCTATTTTGGTTATTAATATTTATACACAAGATAGCAAAAAATAATATGTGTTGAGAAGGTGCTATTTTTTTTTCTTTCTTTCAAACTCTGCATAAATTAAGACAAAAGAAATAATCTAGCGCAGAACTTTACAAAACTCATTTTCTTTGGGGCAGTTCTCTTTCTTTCCACCGTTCAGAGCTTGGGAAGCAGCATGCACTGAGGAGGCAGGGACGCACCGGCTCTTTGCCCTGCGGTGCACGAGTCAGAGCCTGTTGGTGCGGAACCGCCTGCGGCTCCGGAGCTGGGTGTTCTCCTGGAGGGTGATTTAAGCACTCAGCTCCGGTGAACCAGGGAAGGGAACTGCATCTAGACTAATCCCTAGACTAGGGGATAACAGGAGAAGTCAAAGGGCTTTTTTCAGTCTAGTACTGAGCACTTTTTTCTTGCAGCCAAAACTACCTGTCAGAGGCTATTTACAGTAATTATTACGCACATTTTTTTAGAAACATTTTTCCCAGCTTCAGATATTTGCACCAGAAAATTGCCTCTGTCATGGCAGGGGGGGAATTTTCAAAGGCATAAAGGAATGTTAACGCAATTTCCAAAGGAAGTTGGGCTCCCTGTCCTTTAAAAACATTTCCTAACCCTCGCCCAGTCAAGGAACAGGCCGAGTGGCCGCTATGCCCCGTCAACCCTTGCATTTTTCACCACTGCAGGAGAAATGGTTCTAAGCAATCTAAAAGTTAAAGTCTCCCTTTAACGAATATTCCGTAATGTTTTGGGCCCTGCACACATATTCAAGGGTATTATTGATCTGAGTCAACTCATGAACAGCAGAAAGCGCTGTGCTAATATTCCTAATGAATAACCTTGCCCTGCTTCATATCATGTGCAGTGTTGGGAGGGACCATGGAGTAAAGAGTAGTTTGTCTGTTGATAGGGTTTGGATGGTCTCAGAACCACAGGGACCGATAAAACATTTTCCTACCATTTCAGCATCCTGTGCTTCTTCCCAGCTCAGCCTCCTGCAGAAATCAGTATGAATTCTTCTAGCAAAAGGAGGAGCCTCAGCTGATTCCAGCAGTGTTGCAAGTGCTGGATTAATGTCTGCTGGATCAGGCGTAGTCTTAAAAATACAACTTTCTGCAAATCACTCAAAGGAGGCAGTGAAATTGTGTGTACGATATTGCACACATCAAATATGAGCAGAAAGGAATTGATCAGGAAGGCTGACACGTCCAGTGTTTGCTGTAGAGGACAGGCAGCCTGCCGGAGGTCGTCCCTCCACCCCTCGCCCCGTGTGTGTACCCACGTACACAGCCTTGTGACAGCCCATCTGGCGCAGGAGCTGCCGTACATTTCTCAGAGAGGGCTCTCCCAAGTATTCCTCCCCTAGGACAATTACTGGCTCCTGAGTTCTGAATGTTTAATAAATGTCTCTCCCAGAATATGCGTTATTCCTTTTTCCCTCGCATCTTCCAGTGTACACTTTGCCCTGCTGTGGCTTCTCCTGCCACGCTGGCTGTTGGGGTCTGCAGCCTTGAGACCTCTTGTAGCATGTTTCCCAAAGAGGCAATTCCCCTGAAACATTTCAGCACAGCAAAGGAAAAGGGAAGAAAGTTCTGTCCTTGCCGTAGCGTCTGTACCTTGGGAAAGCCCCCTGAATCAGTGGTCACCTCAGTAGTGAAGCGATTGGCTCATCTGCCTCAGTCCTCCCACTCCGTGGACAGGCTTTTCTGTACAAAACCCCAGGACTCCCAGGGGAGCAGTCTCCTCCTTGGTGGTTCCCAGCATTCAGCAAAAACATTACAAGACACGTGCTGCCTGTTGTCATTCTCCTGAAACAACCACCGAGTCTGTGGTGCTTCCTTAGTGTAAACGAGAGCAGGTCCAGTACCCCAAATCCTGCTTTAACCCTGATTTGCTTCGCTTTCGTAGTTTTCAATTGGACATTTAGTGGGAACTGAGGTTAAGTTTTGGAGACTTTCATCTATTAGTTGCTGGGTCAAGCAAGCTTTGCTAGAGAAACAGCTTACCAGCACTTTATAGCCAGCATTCACTGTACATAAATCAAATTCCTTACTAGAGGTTATGTATTTGTCAAAGCCTTACGTTTTCTGCTATAATTGTTATTCTTGAATGCCTCCATTTTTTGACAAGGGGTGTTTTTATCCTTTTTAAAATACCTGACTTTACTCTGGTCGATGTTTGTATTGGGATGGAAAGCGTGCTGTATACTGCCCTGGTGCTGTTCTTACTGTGCTGCAGCAGCGGTGAGGTGGTGGGGGGGTTCTGTACCGTACTAATGGGTAGGAAACCAGCACAGTTCCTCTCTCGCGCTCCTCTTTCTATTTTTTTTTTATAGCAGCCAAGAAGTCATTGATTTTGATTAGCTTCGCAGTTGTGCCTCCGTGAAGACTGGGGAGTGCTCTCTAAATGAAAAAAAAAAGACCTCATCTTAGGTTTCAGCAGACGGTGCGTGTGCAAGCCAGAGGAGGAGGTTATGAGATCATAGTCTATATAGAACGGCGCATAATGTGGCCGTGAGGAAAGTCTTTATTAATTTTTAAAGCAGCACTCACTCCACCAAGATAGCTCCCAGCACATACTGGGACTTCATATTTCAAGTTAAAAAAGCAGTCTGGTGCGGACTGCTAATCGGCTTCTCTCCCCCTGCCTGTTAGAGTAAGTCCTCTGGCCAAATTAATCCTGGGATAGCACTGCTGTCTGCTCGCAGTTACACCCAGGACAGAATTTAGCCCATTCCAGGTTCCTTCCTCTTCTCTCTTAGAATTATTTTCAGTAGACAAATAAAAAAAATAAGGTATGGGACCAGGCCTCCCATCATACACTTCCATATGCTCAGGAGAGGCATCACCCAATAAAAACATAGAGCAAATCACCCAGATCAATGATTGGTGAGGAATGACTAAGCCATCTTAGCTCTGTTTTAGAGCGTGTAGGCATGCAGAAATTACCCCAATTTAGCTAAGCCCATTACTGAAGCAATTTACTTAAATCAGAAACACTTGTTAAATCAGTTTAATCTGATTTGTGAATTTGCTTTGTTTCTATATCACGCTGAAATTGTAAGGGTTTTAAATGCACTGCAAAAGCAGGAGCAGAACCTTCTAACGACACTGATTACAAACAGATTTGGTTAGACTGGTGCAGTGTCTGTGTCCACGTACACGCTGGAATTAGGCGCGTTTCCCTGCTGCCTCATAAGAGAAAACAATTTGGTGAAATCCTGCTATCGCTATAGTCCTCGCAGGCCGAGCAGGCAGAGGAGACTCTCACCTGGGGGGCAATGGAGAATGGGGAAGTAGAAAGGAAGGAGATCTTTCTCTTCTGAGAAAGTGCGCTACTGTGTACAGAAAGGTTCATGATGGGGACAGAATAGTACATCTACCTTATTTAATTTTCCGACAAATGGTTTTAAAACATCTGTCCATGTTCTTAACAGAAGTCTGAGATGCATAGAACAAACGAGCTGTGGCTCCAAATGAAATCCTGGACCCACATTTTTTGTCCATGTCAAAACTCCTGGCTATATTCTGCCTCCACAACAGGTGAACAGTATCTTCACAACTTTTCTTAGGGCAAATTTGCTTAGAGCAAAACTGATTTTGAATCCAAGCTTCAAAATTAGCTTCATTCTTGTAGAACCCTTTGCAAGGCACTGCTTGCTGTACGCTGAGCTAACAGGTTAGGAGACACTGGCCGTGTTAATTCAAAACCCAAAAGCCCAGGGAGGTGTAAACATGGGGCTTCCTTAGGAAAACACTGGTCTGTCAGCTAGTCTGAATGGAGGATAGGACTCCTCGCACGCTGCTCCTACGTTGCTCTCTGCGTTCTGTCCTGGTCCCTTCTCCTTCAGAAGGCTGGCTGTGCTCACAGCACTGCTGCAGATCACAACACTGCAGGAGCTTCCCCCTGCCCGTCCTGCTGGCTTGAACCACGCGCCGTCTGCACACCAATCCCCTCCATCAGCGCATACCCCAGAGGTCTTCCCCAGCACAGCTCTGCCCTTGGCAGATGTGGGAGAAAGCTGACTGCTCCAGTCAAAGCTGCAGAATTTCCATTCCCCATCTGCAAGAGAAATTTAGAACTACAAAATACAAAACAGGTGAATATTTTCTTCTGACAGTATTTATTTGAATGCCAGAGTGAATTTGCATGTAACTGCGATCACACTTCCTCAGTGTTCACTCTGCATGAACATGAGTACTTGAATTTCACAAGTTTTTTAATATTTACAGAAAGTGACTTCGGAGCTTCACAAATATCCACTGAAAGCATCTGGGTACCGAACTGCCATTATTAGTTATCTCCATTATTAGTTACAAATGCCACCGAAGTAGAGAGCAAAACCAACTCCAATGGGATTTAGTTTTCATGGATATTCACAGCATCACCTTTCCAACCAATTTGAAGCCCACAATTTATCACAAGAAAAAAATCTTCCCATCGTCTTTAGTCCGTAGGACATTTGCAGATGTTCCAGTCTGCTCCCAGATGCGTTGCTAATGGAAGGAAAGAGGTGAATGCAGTGAATACACAGTTCTTGCACATTCCTGACTTAGTACGATTTGGATGTAAACTCTTGTGGAGTCACTGTGCAAGTTTCCACCCTCACCAAAGCCAGAGCAGAGCATCTGCTCACTGCTGATAGGAGTCCTTGAAGGCTCCTGCTTATGGTTGGATGTGGCTTCTCTCTTTTGTAAAAGGAATTTCATATGCTGAGACTCTTTGTACATATTTATAATGACTTTAATAAAAAAAAAGAAAATCAACTGTTCAATGGCAAAAAAAAGGCTCCAGTTTTTATTTCCTCTCTGAAATTTGAGAGGATAATTTCTCTCCAAACCCTAACTGTTTTTCCATGGACATCAATGATGTTTCTCATCAGTTGTCATTAGAACTGAATTCCCCCTGTATGTTTTCTGGTCCAAATGACATGTTCTAGGAGAGGGTAGAATGGTCCTGCCTCACAAAACCATCACTCTAACTTACCGAGAAGGGAGGGCTTGGCAGACTGCGAACACCACAGAGCTGTTCCTTCTGCAGGGTCCAGGCCAGAAGAACAGGGACTGAAGGATGTTGGTTTAGTTTAACAGCTGTATAATAGTGGCCTGTAGTAAATTCTTTATCTTGCAGGAATTAAGATGATCTTTGCTTCCAGTAGAATAAATATCCACAGCATAAAAATTCACCTTCTACTGAGCAGTAATTAATTTTAACAGCCCACTGAGTCGCAGGCACCCCTGCCCTCTCAGGTACAGGCTCTTGCCATAGCAAAGGTCTCTCACACAGACCACAGTGCTGCATTTTGTCACTGAGGGATCTGAACAGCCACAGAAGCCGCCTGTCTCAAAGGTCACCCAAACCACAACTTCCCTGGGTTGCTGTTAAGACAAGGGAGAACTGCAGTGGGTTACCTGTGCCCCGGTGTCAGATGCCGCTGAAGCACATCACCAGAGGGGCCAGGCTTCTGTACAGGGTCCTGAAACACTGCCTGACAGTAGTGAGGGAAAGGAAGAATCCAGAAGAATCACTGAGATGAAGCAAAAGAAAAAATAATCCTTAGAAGCTCTTCAGAAAATGATGATGCTGGTGCAGGGGTTCTTACATGGGTACCAAAACCACCTGAGGTATGCAGGGATTCTTCCGCTGCGGGCTGGTATGGAGTCTCACTGTGTGAGCTCTGAGTCCTTGGGCTGGAGCAAAGTGTTCAAGTATATGATGATGATAACCCCCTCTTTCTAATACTGACAATGGGAGAGATCTTTCGATAAAGAAAAGACAGACTATAAGAATGGCAAAAAATACTGCCTGTACTCTCCCTCTGATTGCCTGCCTTCCTTCCCACCAAATAAAAATTAGTATAACGGTGTATCACATGCTTTCCATAGTGTTAGGCTCACAGTGACCTTTTCATACACCTCTCCAAGTACATTTTCCAGGAACACTTAGAACAACAATCAGAATTAGAAATGGTTTTTCAAACATTTTGACAGCAGATACTACCAACCCTTCAATGAATTGGCACTGCACTGAAAACTGATGCTGACACCCTTCAGAAATTGCCTGCCCAGAGAATCAGTAATTGTCCCTTTGCCGGGTGAATATACCAGGCTATCGTACAGAACAACATTATTATGCCCACTGAAAACCTTGCTCCCTTCCTGTGGAACACTCTTCCCCCCCAAAAAAAGCTATTCCCACTGGAGACAGCCACTGGATTCCTTGGCTTAGCTCTTCACTCTCATGGGATCCATTTGACAAGGATCAAATCGCTTTGTTTTGGAAAGTGAGGCTTTTCCTCCTCTACTTCCCTGCATCTCCCAAGCCGGATTTGGACTATCTTCCCTGCTCAGGCTCTTCCTCTCATCATCCCTCCTCCAGCCATACTGAACCATTACTTCCAAAGAAATGTTGAGCCTTAATCCTGTTACCATTAGCTCCTGTTTGCTTTAATTCTCCTCCCTGTGGAGTGCCACAGCAGGAGGGGAAGGCGGCAGACAGTACATAGACACGGGCTCATTTCCCCCAGGTACAGTTCTCCCTGATTATCCACTCAAGTGGGATTGTAACCTTACGGCCATTTCCATAGTAATGAGCAGGGAAGGTGCCACAGTTGCCTAATGAGGCACTTTCTCTGGGCGTGCAGTGAAAAGCAGAGGTTGTTTAGCAGAGAGAAAGCTCCAGCGAACAAACAGCAACTCCATTTGCATGCGAGTGCCACTGCAGCACCCTCAGCGGAGATGGGAATCGCGGCGATATTGAGTACGTTAATTTGCCTGTTAACAATCCAAGGTATGTCCTCCAAGAGCTTTTGCTGAAGTGGAGATGTTAAATCAAGTCCCCACCATCACGGATGGATTATCCAGGCTGGCTCCTGGAGCAATGCAGCTGCTTCGGTGTACTTCTGTAATCCTCACTAAACCCAGCCTCTCCAGGGGCCTGTGTCCTGCACTCCAGCATTTCTGGCACCGGCAGAGCTGGGCTCAGGGCTGCACATTTCTTCTGGTGTCGGACCCAGGCAGGTTCTGGGTGATGCAGGGCACTGGATTTTAGAGCCAGTGAGCCTTGCCTCAAGTGGCTGTGCTGAGGAGCATATTGCAGAGATCCCTGAATTTGTGAGCTACTCTTGGTCAGGACCTTAACTTTCCACCTAGACGAATCAAACGTGACTTTAATTCCTCCCTGCTTCCCACTGTTCTGCCCATATGCTAGGAAATCAGAAAGTCTGATCATGAAAATTCAAGAGGAAAAACATTCTCAAGAAAAGCAAGTGTCATTTCCAGCTCCGCTAGCATGGGCTTCCGCAAGTTCCTTGAGATTTCATTAAGATGGTGACACGTGCAGTTTGGGGAATAAATTGCAAAACCATGGCTGCTGGGAAATGATACTTGTCCAACCCCAACTAAACCTGGGGCATGAGGTTGAGAAGCATTGGTTTGGAGGAGTTCTCAAAGGGAGTATAACAGCAACAGTGTAATAAAAGTTACAGATTCAGGGAAGCGGGAGCCATTTAATGTGAAAAACCTCAGCAGTACTCTGAGCCAGAGGAGGACGGCTTTTTTCCAGTGCATCAGGTTGTACACATGCAATTCACAGTACACTTGCCCTATACATACAATTTTTATCTATTCTAAAAGGACAGAAAAAACCAGGCAACATCCCAGGCAGTTTATAACCATGTAAATTCAAGAAAAATTCTTGGCTGTAGCTTAGCCATGGAGTTTGCCACAACATAAAACACACCTTTCTTGCCTTTGGGGATTAAGTTTCTGGCTAGTAACAATCATTGTTCTGATGGCTCCTGGAGAAACAGAGCTGGAAGAAAGAGACTAAGACAACAAATCCACAGGCAGCTGAACAGGGGCATGGGATCGCCAGATTGTCCAGCTTTGTCTTCTCTCTGCACGTTATTCCATTTTTGGGAATGTGTTGGGTTTAATACACCTGGAAATGAGCTGAGGTGGTGCCATCTTTCCAGCAACGCAGGGTTTCTACTGTGACCGAACGACAGAGGGGACAGGTCTTCTCCCTGTCAAACCACAGGCAGAGGCATTCTTCACAAAACACGTGCTGTGGAGACAAAAGGACATTGTCACAGTGAGGACAGGAGGTCTAGCCTTGTCCCCAAGGGTGCACACAACAGGACAGCCCCAGGCATGAGTGAGGGTCCAGGTTCAGGTGGGCAGTGCACCGAGTAGCACTCCTCACGTGATACCAGATGACCTTTGAAGGTCCTTTCCACCTCAAAACATTCTATGATTCTATGTCACGAAAATAAATCCCGGCCTTGCTAGTACATCGGTTTGCCAAAGCTAACGATGTATTACTCTGTTTCTTAATACAGCAATAGAAAGGAACATTAAAAAGGCCTGTGACATTTGGGCTAAGTAGTTGAGAGGGTTTTCTTTACCCTGTTTCCATCCTCAATTCCCTGGGTTATTTTACAAGTCTTAAGTCAAACAACCCCCCTTTCTTTCCCCTACTTTTTATTGCATTTGCTTTTTTCTGCTCTCACCACCCAGTCCTAGTCAGTAGCTTCGCAGACCCCTTTGCCCTTCTCTATAAATGTCCGGTTTCAGCCCTTACCTTCTCCTCTCATTTCTACACTGAGCCACAACAGGATTCTCCGTCCAGCCTCCCCTGAGTACAAACAGAGATCAGAAGGGATGGCTGTCCAGCACACAACCCCATCTACCCCATACTGGAAGGGCATGAACAGGGCAAGAAGGGATTATTGGAAGCCGTAAGAGGCTGAGACCTCCTCAGCACTGTGCAGTCAGCAGCAGTTATTATTCATCAAAATCTCGCCTCTGAGAAACACATACAAAGGCAGCTTCTCTGGGGCTTACAGCTTGGTAACATCTGCACAGATGTGCACGGGAATAGTAAGAGACATGTTTGATGCACAGGTAACCTACTTGCTTTACTTTGGTAGTCCTGTGACAAAGCACGGGAATGTTAAGGCTCTCCAGAAAAAGGCTCGAGCTTTATTTCAGTATCAGAAAAGAGCACATATCCCACCAGTTCCACTCCTGGAAAGGGCTGAATCATTCTGCCCGAGGTTTTCCTGCACGCACCCACACCTCAGCCAGAGACAGGCTCCAGGACGCAGAATTTCAACCCCAACAGACAAAGCTTGACCAACTGAAGAGAAACCCTTGGGGAGGCATCACCAGTGTGGCCACAAGGCAACGCCTTCAGCTGGCCTCCAATATAGTAACGGAACCCATGGCAGCGTGGTGTGTTCGGAAGGTTTTACCTGCACCAGATTAGGATCTCTGCACTACTCAGAGTGTGCCATTCTTCAGCTCTAGGTTTTCCCAGTGTTTACCAAATGGGAAAAAGGACAATCCCCAGTCACTGGCAGTGGAGACCCACTTTGAGATGCAGAACTACTTTTACTCCTGGCCAGGTGTTCAGAGGCCAGAGCGTGGTTAGACAGTCCTGCACCAGTCTTCATGCCCTCTATCAGGCTCATTCCAGATCTACGCCCCTCTCATAGCACTTACTCGTAATTCAGTTGGCCTATGGACTAGCCAGTCTTCCCCAGGGTCAGATAAAAGTGTTTTGCATTCTAGACCCAAGATCTGGACTGCCAGGCTGGTCTTTTCCATCTCAGTAGCCATGATCAGCCCCTAAAGAGTGGCTCAGCTATCTTGAATCACTGGCTATGTGGAAGAGGGCAATAAATATTCTCTAGGACCTACATCAAGGTCCAGCAAATGATTTTAGAAGTTCCTTGGCTAACTGTGCCTTTTGCCAGCCACAGAAGTTAACCAAATGAATGCCAACGGGGGGACCTGATGGGGGAAGCTTTGGGTCTTACCTGGCACATAAGGATCAAAGGTTCCCTGAATTCTGCTTGGCAAATGGCACAGATGTCGCCTGCCTCACTGCACTGCTGGCTGGTAGCACGAACTCCATAGGTCTGTTAGAGGTGGAAAAAAATCCCAGTGTCAAAGGGCTGAAGATAATCTGGTTTGTGGCTAAGTGTATACAGAGACACTGTTCTTCACACTCAGATTCTCTGCATGACCCGGGATGGACACCGGTGTTATGTCCCTGTGTGGGGAAGGGTGATTTGGGCACGAGCAGAAGAACAGAGGGTGTCTGGAGCTGTGAGTTCTCTGTTTTGTTTTCCCCTCGAGCTGACTCCATCTTTTAGTGCCTCCACTTGTGGAGCAATGATAATGAAATTTAATGAGCTCAACAGGGAGCTGAAAGGATTAATTCAGCATCATTTGCAGAGGTGTTTACATAGTGGGAGGTATTATTAGCAAGTTAGACAATAGAAGAAAGAGAAACAGCAGCAGCACTCACAGGCTTCCCACTTTTTTTTTTAAATATGTGGAAGGTAGATATTGTTTCTCCTGTTGTAACAGCACTAGGGGAAATGGAAACATGCAGAGGAAGAATGACCGGCCCAAGCCCATAGCATAAGCAAGGCAAGTTCTAATAAACTTCTATCGTGTTACATTCCTTTCCTCTACAGTCTTCGATTTTACCATTTGAAAATGTAAGTCTCAGTATTCCACTGCAACAGATCTAAATATCGGCACTGTATAATGTGATGCCCGGTATAATTTCTGTGCACTGTAGGGTCTCTTTTAATGTCACTGCACATCAGGCACTACGTGCTTCTATTTAAAGTCTTTCTCACACTCTTCACTACAAAGTTTTGCCAGCTTCTTGCAGTTTTGGCCTCAGTGAATTAATCCATATGACACAGGGCTTCCAATCAGACAAGCCAGGCGAGACTAGCAAAAATCTCTTACCATAGCTGGGACAGGGTAGACATCAGAAAAGTTTCCTAACAACCCTGACAAGAGACACCAGTTTATCCAGCCATGGGACAAATTATTTTATTCTATGATCCTGATACACTGAGCAATTTCCAATTCCACCGTTCAACAGTAACAAGGTTCCACCTATGAAACTGCTCTAACACGTGTGACTTACCTGTGGGGTGCAAAGGACCTTCAGTGCCTTTCGGACACTTCCCACACGACCACAGATGTCAAAAGACTGCAATAAAGACATCGCATTTCAGCTACTTTTCACAAAATATGTGCGTCTGTGTGTGTGTACAGTCCAGAAACTCAGGAAACAGTGTCTCCAAATGGATACTTGGAGAGAACAAAGATCCCAAGTAAAACGGTGCCAAAAAACACTTGAAGGTGGTCATGAAATACGTAATAAATTTGAGTTGACAGTGCAGAAGGGTAGCCAAACCAGCTCTGGTAATCACTGACTGAAGATCAGGGGCTTTGCAGGACAGAGAGAGGAGCAGACATCAGGGGGTTGTGGTAGGGTAAATTGCCCAGCCCCACTAAGGAGGAAAGGGCTAAAAAAATGGCCTCATTCCCACCCTGAGAGCTGAGTACCTGAGAAGCTCAGAAGTGGGGTTAAAAACTCTGTGGCTAGCTTGAGAAAAGGGGAAGGAAGGGCAGTCGCTTCGCATGGAAGAGGCACAAAATGGCTTTCCTCAGCCTCTGGGGAAAAGGGGTATTTCCAGGGGCTGTGCAGCTCTGCCACCAGCTTGACAGTGCAGGGTCCAGAACATATTCTGAAAGAAGGGGTGGTGATGCCTGTCCTGCTGCAGAGAGTGATTTAGCGGAGAAGCAGGACTCAGGCTGAGGTGCTCCGGTCCACCTGAAAAGTGAGAAACTTCAAATGCTAGGAAGTGACTGAGTTTCCAGCACCCTGGTACTTCACAGACCCCCAAAGATGGCCAACCGCAGGGGCAACACCAGGTCCTTTTCTTCCCTCCTCCATCCATTGCCCAGCAAACATGATGTAACTGCATCTGGAGAGCAGCTCTCTCATCATTCTGGGCTCCTCATTAAAGACTAAAAGCAGTTCAGAGGAGGGCAGAAAATGAGCCTGCAGAAAACGACTTCTGAAAAGAGACTAAAAGACATAAATATTTACAGCTTGGCTGAGCAGTACAAAAGCGGGGGGAAAAGATGATAAACTGCCTACAAATATCAAGGGGCTGAGCAAGAGAGGAGACACTCAGTGTTCTTAAAGTGAAGACACTACTACTACTACTACTACTAGTAAAAGGGAAAACAGCTTGAAAACCTATTCCGTTCTGCCAGCTTCATCTTCCCTGTCTGCTGGCAGAACCCAGGGAAAAAGACGCTGTGAACTATCAAGATATGAAGGAACAATTGTGCAAAGAACATCCCTGCGTTAGCAGGGAGAAGGGCCCGAAGCCATAGCAAGACCTTCTAACCTGAGTGAGAAGTGGTAGGAGGGCAGGGAAGAGGTGACGCAAAATATGCAGAGCTGTAGCGGACCAGCAGTACGAAGGCACCAGAATGCCTGGAGTTGGCTTTCTATTTTTTTTTTTTTTGGTTAGCATGATTAAGTGGGCTCACTGCAGGGAATGCCAATGAGATCATCGTGCAGTAGATGTGGAATCAAATGAAGGCACCAATAATGCTTCCAGTCAGCATGTAAAAAGGCTCCCGGGGTCCTTCCAGTAATGCTTCCAGTCAGCAGCTAGCACTTGAGGCTGCTGACTGCTACCGACTTTTTATCTTCTAACAAGGGTAAGGACGAGCTCTTTTCTACAGTGCATTTCACAGCTTCTGCTGGTTGCTTTGCTTATAGCAGGACTTCCAATGCCTCTGCTTTGGCTCCTCTCAGTCCATTTCCCTTCCCTTTTTTTTCCCTCTGGAGTTTCCTGTACCCGCAAAAGATGCAGGTTTCACTAGTCTAACACCCATTTACCACCCCATGCACTGAAGTCTATGCTGCATCAGTCATCTTTCCAGCAGTATGACTGCAACAACTGGGTTCACGGACTGAGAGCTTCTGTTCAGGATAGGGTAAAAATAAGACCTGGATGCTCTTTCTGATGGACATCTGGGATTTCTTCACCAAAATCATAGGTTTGTGTTGACACAGTCCAGCCAGTGACACCAGGACAGCTCCCATCAGCTGCACTATCCACAGCCTACGGCAAGTCGAGCCTGCTCTTTGTGTAGGGGAAGGGGATGCAGCCCTAGCTGAGCCCTGGATTTTTGCCAGGAGCACAGAAGGTCTGAGTGCCAAATTGGCTTCTGTGGTTTTTCTAATGTGGTTTGTGGCTTTGCTAATGTGGACTCCTTTGGGTATATTTTCAGTATCTCAGGCAAGGAATTAGACCTGCAACTCTTGTGATTGTAAATGGGATGCACGCACCTAGTATTTCATGATCTGAATTGGAAGAGCGTGCTCCCACCGTTCCTTCACTTCCAAGCAAAGTCTCCAGTGTGCAGAGGTCTAATCCTAACCTGGACATATCTGCGGTACGAAGCTGCTGCCACACGATGACCTGGGTCCTGCTCCTGGGCCTATCACCCTTCGGCTGGCCTATCCCTCCATTTACACCTCTGATGAACTTGATGAATTAAAGGAAGAAACACGCATGTTAAAGGCACAGGCTGTAGCCAAGGCACTGTCACAAGTATGCCCACCAGTCCGGGTCCTAAGTTCTAGTCAAGACCAGTATATAGCTGTCCTCTCCTCATGGAGTTTCTAAATAGCAGATCAGCACAACTTTTCCAAATGAGGTTGCGTTTCCAATCTAAATCAACACTACCTATCACAGTACAGAAACATCAAGTTAACCCACGAAAAACTGCTTGTACCTACCTGTCAGGACCCTGAGTGCATTAATAGGCCTTCATGGCCCTGACAAGCCTCACCTGGGGTCTCCACTCAGGTGGGGTGGGGTGGTGGGGGTTGGTGGGGGTGGGGCCCCAGGAGCTCTATTTAAGCTCAGCCCTGGAGACCTCAGTTCATTTCTGAGCTGTGCTATGCAAGTGCTGGTTTCCAGTTTAGCCACAGCCATGCCTGTGCCTAGTTGCAGATCCCACTGCTCTGGGCACCCCAGCACATGTAGCAATTGCCCACCCTCACCTTGAGCCTATCTTGTTGATATGGCTATGCCCTGCAATTGCAGGATTGTGTCTGTCCCTGGCTGCTTTCACCAGTCCTGATCCTGACCTGTGGATTGATGTTCTGGCTTTGTCTTGGACCTGCTTCACTACCTGAAGATCTGGACTCTTTGAACCTGTCTACCACCTCCAGGCCCATCCTGCTTGCCATGTTGGTGTACTTCAGGGCTGGGCAGATGGCCCTCACTGCTTCTTCACACTGAGGACTTGTCCAGATGTAAGGAATGGCATGCAGACCTGCAGGTAAGAATCATCTTCCAGGTGTTGAGTAACTTTTGCAAGAAGGGGCACAAGAAAGACCATGTGAAATCTGTCCTTGCGATTGTGATCTGTATACCTGGCCTTACAAGCCAGAAGTGTTGGATACTGTTGTCTAGAGTGGGTCCAGGCAATGACATCTCTGAAAGGGGCAACAGTTCTCACCCACAGCACAAAGAACAGGAAACATACAGCTGAGAGAATGGATGAGTGTGTAGGGAACTACACTCACATGCCTTCCACTCTAGGTTGTTTGCTCTGTTTATCTCCTCTCTGTTCTTCAGTCTGCTTCTGCAAAGTGGTAGCCCGTTCTCCCAGGCAGAGACAGGTACTAGGGTTGCACCAAGCTTGACTCAGCCTTTCTCAGAGGGATGGACAACCCAGGAATGTCATTGTTTACTTGAGCTGCTGCCCTGCCCTTAGGCAGGGTTCAATAGACACCATTAGAAATACAACTATGTCTACACCTCAGACTTGGGACTCTTCTACATAACTTACATCTATTCATTTACAATTGTACAGGCAGACTTTGTGCTCTTAACATTCTTGTTTTTTGAGGAAACATTAATTACTCTGGTCCATCACTGAGATCCTGGACTTGTATCAACCAGCCAAGGGCCTAGGCTGGGGCCAGAACTACCTGTTTTATCTAGGCAGGACTTGGATGACCCTGTCTCTCCCTGCTGTATTCAGCACTGTGAGTGGCAGAGTACTGACACTGCCTTGAGAGACAGAGGAAGGCTTAAAGAGGACCATTTAACTGTCTGCAACCTTCTTTCAGTGTGGCATGTAGAAGTCTGGAGACAGCTAACATCTCTCCCAGTACTGGTCCCTCAAGACTCCACTCTCATTCTCTTCCAGCCTTTATAGAAAGGTATTGGAAAGCAGCAGTGACTTCATAAGCCTGATGTAACACAATATGAGCAGTCACAGGTCTTCCTCTAGCTCACCATTGCCCATGTACTGGTGAAGCAAAATGCTTTTGGCAACTAAAGCACATGCTGTCCCCAGCTGCTGCAGCTTCCCTTCCTGGGGAGTGATAGCAGCAATCAAAAAGTCTATTGTTCCCTTCAGCTTCTTTCTCTGCTCATGCTACAGTTCCCATAGAGGTTATTAAAGAGGTGGTACTTGCCTTGCAGAGGCTATACAGGATGATCAGGATCCCACCGAGGAAGTAGCTGCTGGATGGGTCATCACCCATGATGTATTTATACCATAGCTGGATGGGGACAAGGGAGCGGAACAGCTGGCTCAGCTCCTCAATTACCAGATAAAACTTCCCCTGTAAAAACAACCAAACAAGTGATTCACAATTAGTGTCAGGAAATCAAAAGCAGAGCACTTATCAGGTGCAGGGCTTGAAGTTTGCAGGATCTGTGTTCACTGCCCAACTACATGCTCTGTTAAATGGTGTAAAGATCAGTATTTGTGAGATGCACCTTCTTCTGCAGTCAGTCTTTGCACCATCGGTGCCTACAAATGATAACGAACCCTTCATTGTTTCATAGTGTTCCACTTGCCCTGTCTACACTTTTGAATCTTAAACTTTGAGCAGGCTATGGATATACACTTCATTACATGTCTGGACAACGCTACAAAACACTGGCAGCAGAGGTTGAGACTTAAAAGGATTAATATGATGTAAACTGTAGAGACTATTCATGAGAAAAGGAAAGCAAGTTGGGTTTCTTTGATCTTATACCCCTTCTGAAGGTACAGGGATTAAATGTGAGGTGACACAGGTCTTCCTGACAACTTTCTAGATCATTCCAAAGAATCATCACTTATCAATTTGCTGACACCCTTCCCCTTCCACCCAGGTGTGTGTTGGCTCTTGTACAGTACACAGAGAAAAACACTGGTGCTGAAAAAAACCCCACCAAACACCTGCAGCACTTTTAAACTTGGAGACACCAAACCTTCCTGAGGACCTTAAGGAAGTAAAGGGCGGACAGGGGAAGCATTCTGGTTCAAACACTTTACTCTGAAAAGAGACTCAAAGAATGGGCAACATCCTTTGTAAACCTTCACCAAAGCTGTCCTTGCTGTTCTGGTGTTTACTCCGAGAAAGCTTTCCTCCCTTGAAGGACACCTGCAAGATAACAAATGCCCTCCTGGCTTATGAAAACCATGAGGTGCAACAACTGAAATAGATTTTTTTCCTATCACATCATTTCTACTTTAAAGCACCCAAGACTAGGGGGGCTGGCTAAATAAGGCTATCTGATTCAGGGCCCCCAGGCTTAATGAGGACCTGTTTGTTCTGTCCCACACTGTTTAAAAGGGAGAACTGCTGACAGGGCACTAGGTCAGAGCAAGCTGTGACCCCTGAACTATGCTTAATCTGCAGTGACATTATCTGGACTGAAAGATTTGTTTTTGAGATGTCAAAATTCTTTTATTTGATAAGAGCATGGAGAAGGGGAAATTCCCCGGGAATTTTGCTGTGTTGTCCCAGTTAGCTTTGTCATCAATGATGTCATCACAGGTCAATTGTTAATTGGTGAGATTTGGAGTGGGGATTAAGTCCTCCGCAGCCCATAAGGCTAGCAGCAGCTAGCGCGCTTCCCTCGGGTCTCAGAGATGAGATCACTCGGCAGGCCATCCTGCGGCACCGAACAAATCGAATCCTTCAGAGAGCTCTGGCATTCTCATGATCTCATATCCCCCCTGGGACAAGGAGTGAGGTCACACCAGTGGTTGCTAGCGGACCTGGGCTGCTTTCTTTCTCACCCCCCATCCCCTCCTCCCTGAAAATCCCAGGTGGCATCACATAGCAAAAATGTAACAGCAACAATCTGGGGTCCTAAATGCAAGCAATTTATTAAATTAGCACAGAGGTCTCTACCCAGCCTTGTGCTTCAATACCATCATGGTTTATTTCAGGAGCCCCTGTGACAGAGGGTCGCAGTCTGCTAATGACTACGCTGTCACTTCCTTCCCTTCACACAGGCTGCTCTCTGCCTCCCCCTCCTCAGGCAGCCCTGATGAAAGCTCCCAGCAAGCTGAAGGCAGCAGACTGTTTACTTTCTCTGCCTTGTTCCTCCCACCAGGCTCAGACTCATCTTCTTTTATTTAGCCTTGCTTCCCTGGCAGGCTGGGCTCGAACAGGTCACTGCTTCCTCGCTCGTTGCATCAGATGGAACTTCTGGATCCAGCACTTGCGGCATCAAAGCTGAAATTTTTCTACAATAGAAGCTTTGGAGGCACTAAAACACCAGAACCCACAGCAAGATTTAAGGGAAGATGGGTCACATGCAGCTCTAGAGGTCCAGACAGGCTGTGGAATTGGATGTGGCAGAGGGTGGCTCTAAAATGAGCATGTAGCAAGCCACAAATTTCAATTTTCTAACCACAAAATCTCCAGCCTTTACAAAGCTTTCATAATGCCTTTAATGCAAATCTTCAGTTTTCAATGGTAACTGCAGGGTATCAGGGTTTTTCCAGCAGCTAGATGCTTGTTAACACCCTCACGAGTGAAGTTAAGTTTTAAATAGATGTCTCTCCCTTCAGCCCATTTACACCACTCACTCCTCCATTAAGAGAGGATGTTGATAAGCTTAGTGGTTACAGCTAGGAGGAGGGAAGGAATACAAGGACAGCTGAGCACCATTGAGGAAAACTGGTGCTACAGTAAATGCTTACAGAAATGGAAGCCTTGTCAGGTATCTCAGTCCTTAGCACAACACACTGCCAGTTTTTAAACTAGGAAGAGTGCCTAGAAAAACAGCAGTAATGCTACAAAGGGCTGCAGCAGAAGCAGGGTCTTCCTTCTGAGCCAGAAGCTTAGGGAACATGTTGTTCCCTATAATCTCAGCAGCAAAATTTAGCCCTCTGATAGCAGTAACTTAGTGCAGACAGCACCCATCTCTTGTAAGTGTGATCAATGTACCTTTCTGTCTTCTGATTTTCAGCTCTGTAACATCTTGGCTATCTAGGTCCATATTTTCAAAGCCAAATCTTTGTCTGAGAACTTCAGCTGAAGTATTTCAGCTATTTCTCATTAAGAGCAGGAAGAACTGTGTGTTATATTAAACACAAACAATTATTTCTCCTGTGCATCTGACTCAGAACAACAGCTTGAAAAAAGGCAAGGCCTGCCTCTGTAGGGTGACCTGTCCTTTTTCATAAAAATCTGTGTATATCTGGGAATCTTCTCTTGATTATGCTCTACAGAGATTGAACAGCTCTTTAAGATCAGCAAAAGCTGTTTTTGGTGAGCCAGCCCCAATGCATGACTGGGCTGCACAGGAGCCAGCCCTCCAGAGCAGGCAAATGCCTTGCTGGACTGCCGAGATGAGATAGGGTACTGCCTGAAATGACAGCTCCCGGTTAGGGTAGAGTCAGACACCAGAAAAGAGGCTCTGCAGCAGGTTGGAGCTAAGCCTGACTGAAAAATAAGAACACCACTGTTATCCTGCTTCCTCTGTGGGGTCGGTTACTGTAAAAGCTAACAGTCTACTACTGGTGTTATCAAACACTTCATTAGCACACTGTGGATTTAATTATAGCAACTTTGCTGATGAGCCTTCTGATACCACATGGTGAAATTTTCATTCCTTTTTTTTCCAGAATGTTTTGTTAAAAACTAAGTCAATGACTCATGTATAACCCTCCATTTTCCTCTACCTCCTTCACCACATAGAAAGACCATTTTCATATTTCAAATCAAGCCCTACTTTTGAAAGAGAATAATTCAGGATTTTCATACAATTGCAAGCTTCCTCCTGTCCAGGCAGTATTACACAGTCTGTAAGGATGTGATCACATGCTATTTTTTCACAGGGTGAGTGGTACTCATTAACCATGTAACTTTTTTCAGTATTTTGTTATGTCCTCATTACTTGATGGCAGATCTGTGTCCTATCACTTCATGCTATTTGAGCTCTGCTCAGAGTAGCAATTACTAAAACTTCTTCAGTCTCTATGACATCACCTCTACAGTAAAAGATGTAAAAAAACCAAAAACCCAAACCCATAAACCCTTATTTTCATGTTGCTGGCTGACAATAAGGGACAGCTATTCTCTGCATCTAAATGAAAACTGAAGACATGGAAAGACTAAGGTTAAGGTAAGGTTGTTTTGGTGTCCAAGCTGAGATGTCTGGGATTAGACTTTTTATAAAGCACTTAATTTTATAGATCACATTACCATTAAAAGTTAAACCACTGACTTCAGCTTGCAGCTGTACATGACTCCCCTAGAATCACACAGGAATTACTTGGCAAAGGAAAGGATGGAATTTAATTCTCCAGTGTAGCATTCAAGTTGAACTTGTAGAACACTCTCCTCTTCCAATGGTCTCTTTGTTCTCTATGCATGTCTCAGTTTCTACAACAGCTTCTTTCAATACCTCACCTTGCTTCATCCGTGGGGTACAGTATACATTGGTGATGGATAGAAGAAGGCTTACAGAAAAATATTTTTTAATTAAGTTGAATCACAATATATACACACCAAAGGGGACAAATTACAGCTGCAGAAGCGATGCTAATCCCCACACAGCCTAACTGAGCACTGACTCTGGTCTCTTTCGACATAAGGCACATAAGTGTGCATGTGTGCCTCTGCAGAAGGAAACAGCAAGGCGTGCTCAGGTTTTACACAGCGGAATTAAAATGGGATGCAAGAGAAGTGAGAGAAGTTGCAATGAGGCAACTGTAAGTGGTGATTAGCACTCAAGGGAAGTTCCAAGTCTCACTTGTTCTGGTGCCAGCAGTATTAGGACATATTTTGAAACAGGAAGATGCTAGGAAAAAAAACTTTTGAGACCTGCTGGCAATTTGGATCAGAGGAGAGTAGGCTCTGCTGAGATTTCAGGTCATATTGCCAATATAAGAAAGTGTTGGGTAGGAGCAGTAAACAGGATTGTGACAGAGGATGCTGGTGAAAATCCATACCAAACTAATGAGAAGTAACTCCAAGGTGGGTCTAAAGAGGAAAATGAGATTTTTAGTTACTGCACAGCACTTCTGAAAGTCACATCTTGTGTCTTAAACTGGAAAGTTAAACTTGGAAAGCAACTTCAAAAAGTTTAGTAGCAGTGACATTCAAAGAGTATTAGGGTGAGGGACAGAAAAGAGTCCCAGTTCCTCGGTACCCAGTCCTATGTTTAGTTAGTCTTTTTCTTTCAAAAGAAATAAACCCCGCACTTCTGACTCTGGGACACCACATCTGTCCCAGGCTGAGAGGGGGGAAAAGTCTTTGCAGAACCATGACATAGTTCCCATGTCTCTAGAGGATCAAAGCTCAGATTGTTGTCCAGGAAGAGGGAATCTATTTCTGAGTGAGTTCCCCCAAACAGCATCCAAGATCAGCAAGCAGCGGGTAATGAGAGGAAAGACTATTGCCCGTCTGGAAACAGCACTTGAGCCACACTGTTAGAGAAGACTGGGATTAACTTGCACATCGCATAGTAGAAGAGAGCACAGACAGGGAATGGGAAGATCTTTACCTTGATATTTTTTTTCTTGATAACACATCTGTGTGTCTGCTCCCAGTGTTTGTTTTAATGCTTCTGTGTATTTTAATCAGCACCTGGAGGACTCAAATGCTCCAAGAGATCTTGTTTTTTTCTCAGGATGAAAAAAAAGTACACAAACTTCATGTTAAATAATTGATAAATATCTAGTCTCTGATGAAAGAGTCTGCAGGGACATTAGAAGGCTGCTGCCATCAGCATCATGATTAACACAACTTCCCTCTGGCACTTTCTCCTAATGTGAACCTTCTGGAAGAGGCTGTAGCCTAGAGAGGATGCTCCAACTTGCCCTCTTTCCCCCAGTATAGAAGGATGGACTTTGTCCTGTGTCATGGGTGGTTTTACCTGAATGCCTAGTGCCAGAAGAGCACAAAACTTTTGCATGTGCCAGTCATTTGTGCAACTAGTCATGATGGAGGAAGGTCAAGCTGCCCAGTGAGAAAGGCTGAGCACCAGGACTTTGTACCAGGGTAATCCGTGGAGCTGAGCTCTGACACAAGCTGGAGGTAGGCTGCAGAACAAGTCTAATTGTTATATGGTAAGTGCTCATTTTCCTTACAGTAACTGTTTAACTAAACATGGTTGTCCAGAGAGACAAAAACAGGTGGTGACATGATAACCAAAGGAACTGTGGACATGCTCATGTTCCATTAGAACACAGAAGAGCACTGGGGCCACTGAACCTCAAGTCTTACTAGCTTCAGACTCAAAGAATGCAGTTATGACAGGTCAACTGACACTGTAATTTGTTGCCTTTAGATAGTTTGCTCCAGGTGAATGATCCAAATCATACCACTGTGTGCAAAAGACATTCTGATATTTTTCATGTCCAAGGTTCAGCTTGAGAAGGAATATGGAACATTTAATGTGCCAGTTTACATGGCAGAGCTGTAACCATCTATGCCAGGAAACATGGTATGCACCTGAACAAGGTATCTGGTCCAAAGTCCAAGTGCAAAACTGTGTAAAGAATGGCTGCCACATACAGGTCCAGTTGCCTCCAACCACATTTGATGAGATGGTACTTTAAAAAAAATCACAAAAAATCAACTAAAACACCAAGCAAATATTTTCAAAGATGGAGTGAGGAGTCCACAGTGCTAGCGTGGACTAGTATTTGTACCCTTGCCAATGACACCAGCACAGAGAAAAAACTTCACATCAGTACTGCCACAAAAAACCTCATTTGCAAGGTCTAGATCCAGCTTGCAAACAAAACAGACAAATATTTATTCAGTAGTAATTCTATGCTGTGTTTTCAATAAAATGTTAGTGTTTTCCTTTTGAATTTTCCATCTTCTGGAAATGCTGCCCCTTGTAATTTGGCTGCATATCTGTATTGAGCATGCAAAGAAAATTCTTACTTAGGGCCTCTCTATATACTAGCCATTAAGTTTGTTGGAAAGAAGCACGTCCTTGTTATCTTTCTGCCCTATAGGGGTACACAAAAAAAAAAAGATCCTGGGATACCAGTTTCTGACAGTTCTTTTGGTTTGGTTTTCTTTCTCCCCTTCCCTCCCCATGCTTCACTCCATTCTCCAGGACACCAGCTTAGATTGCTGACAACAGCATGAGGAGGGGATGAGAGACTTGCAGGCACCTGGGATTTCCTAAACAAAATCTTTGGCAACTGTGTCTTTATTTATTTCCTTATTTTTAATTCCACCCCCCTCAAGCTGTCATTCCTTAGCAGTGAAAATGAAAAGCTGCCATTTATGTGCCTACAACAATGGAGGCTTCTGCAGGCCACATGGCTCCTGCAGTTTAATTTACGTTAATTCATTTTATATTGAACCAAATGATCTTATTTCCCTTTTTTAATGGAGAGCCTTCAGCATGCAGGGTGGAAGCCAAGCCCCCCTTCCATGGAAATGATGAGCCCAGCTGCTATTAAAACTTGTACTCAGCTTGATGTGCCTGTCGCAGCTCGTGGGGGAGGAATGGACATCTTTAGCCCCAGGTACGCTTCCTCTCTGACTGCAGAAGTGTGAGATTGGAGTCTGAAAGTGGGGTTACTTTCTTTTTCCACTCTTGTCCCCTATTCGCAAGCTCTCCTTTCTCTGCCTTCCAGCCTGGTTGTAGTCCCACCGCCTCTCTTGGCACCTCTGTTTTCCGGGCTGATTTAGAATCTGGGAAAGTCTGGGATTATTTTGTCCAATTTTCAATCTCCCCTCATTCTTTGGAGGGGTTGCTTCATGTCTGAGGTACTCAAGCTTAGAGAACTCTGGCTAGTTGTGTCCTGATAATACAGCAGTCCTCATGCTTCAAGCACTCATGATCATGTTTACTGCCCTCTGTATTCTGATTGTAAAGACAAACTGCTTTTTCTGCCTCTTAGTTTGGTTTTCCTCAGTTAAAGCATAAACTGATGCTATAAATCTAAGATAGTTCTTGATGTCATCTTAAACCAAATGTTGCCCTTCCTGATGGGGCCTTCCTGTGTGGGAATACATGACCCAGGTATGTCAGGTTGGTTGAACTGAGTGCTCTACCCCAAATTTGTAGTGTATTCACTATGAAAAAGAACAGATGCATCTGAGGTAAGCAGAGTTTAGCATTATTCACTATTTTCATTAATGATCTTGATGGTACAGAGTAGGCTTATCAAATGTGCAGTTGACCCTAAACTGGGAAAGGCTGTAAACACACTGAAAAGAAGGATTATAACCCAACCTCATCTTGACAGACTGAAAAAATGGTCTGGAAAACATGGGGGACTGAAGACAATCCAGAAGAGAAGATGATCTGGAATGAATGATCTCTGAGAAAAGACTCAAATTGGTGTTGTTCAGTCTACAGAGAAGACTGAGAGGAGATAGGAAGATTTTGATGTGGCAAAGAATCTGATCTTGCTCCAGTCACAATAGCTATGCAGAAGTAAGAGACTTAAAAGAAGGACATTGAGGAGATGCCTCACACTAGAAAGGCTATGCAAGCACCAGTGAAACCCACATGGTCTTCAGAGAAGACTAGAATCTCAACAAGCAGCATGAAAAGTCAGACTAGCTTTGGAAGTGCCTTTGAACTTCTGAAAGGATGAAAATCTCATAAGCCTGCTTGGAGGTTGAGTGCAGAATGAGCAAAGTCCCTGATATCCTGTCCATGGGCAAGTTTTACCATCTGTTACTGACTGCCAGCAGAAAGGTACTGCAGGAAGCTCAGGAGTAAATACCTTGATCCTGTCCACTGCTGTGCTGAACTCTGTGTGGCAGAAAAATTCTCAGTATATATATCTTGAAAAAAATCTACTTGATCTACTCTGAGTTTAATTTCTATTTCTCCTGCAGCTTGCTGCCTGCTCCCATTGACAGCTGTCCAGAAGCTTGTAAGCTACAAGCTATGGTGCAAGCAGAAACACTACTATAAGCACAGGGGGAGGAGGAGAATAACTTTGTATCTGGCAATTATTAAGATAGCAAATAACTTGGTAAGAATTTGGTCAAAGTTAAGGTGCCTGAAGTGCAGTGGAACTGTTCTAACTCAGAAAAACATACATTTAAAAAAAACTCGTCTGAAAACTAAGATGTGTAGCATTGTACTGGACAGTAGAAGTAAGCTGGGTCATCAGGCTCAGGGCAAGAGCTCAGCTATGTGGTTACCAATTACACTTTCTAAGGCATCCTGGGGTTCTCTTGGAGCTCTCCCATTCCAGTTTGATCTTACTGAACTTGTTACACCAGATCTCATCCCTAGTTGGCTTAATGGATGTGGTGTAGAGTAGGAGATAAAAATAAATCCAGATCCATAGTGGTAGGTAACAGCAATCTCAGATGTCAAGGGACAGCTAGACTGTCAACAACATCCTAAGACAAAAAGGGACTTTAAAGTGAGAAATATTGCTATCCAGAAAAAGGTATTAAAAATGAAGCATCTGTGCTCTGAGTCATTACAGGCCCTTGACAGATGTGATCTTACCAGCCTCCCACTGTAGCTGCAAATAAAGATCCCTTCTCTTTCTTCTCTCCCGACAAGGATTAATGAGTACTTGGGATAGCTCTCAGACAAGCAAGCAAAGGCTGTGAACCTTTTCCAATGCTGCAATTTATCTTGGGAAGACTATTCACATCACTTTTCCCTGCCTCCCCAGGCTGGATTATGCTCTGACCTAGCACATTAATCTCCCCAAATAAAATAATAATAATAGAAGGGGGGGGGGGGTGAAAAGCTGGACAATTGCCAGAAATAAATTAATAACCATCTCAAATAGCCCTGCTGTGCAGGTACAAACTGCTCAACTCCCCTGCCAGTCATGTCATTTGTAAGTAAAACTATTCCCAGTTTAGATACCCTGTAACTGCCCTGCCTGAGACTTTCAGCGATTAATGATAGTATCTTGCATCTATCTAGTGCTTTTCACCCCAACAGCTGCCAGAAAGTTTCTTTACTGAATGCAAATAACACAAATTGCTACATTTGCCACTGAAATGTAGATGCTGCTAACTGGAGGAAGAGGCAGCATGACAGATCTGTGAGAGTAAAAAAAAAAAATGAAAAAGTATTTTGAGAGAGAATGAAGTGAGAAAGTTTCAAAAGTTAGGGTTAGTCTGCAAGTGATTTTAAAAACATTTGTTAACCATTTAGTTAAAATATTTCTTCAGCTGTGGCTAGAGCTGGCACTGCCTTTTGTGGCATCAGTAGCTTCAATTTCATACTGTTACTTCTTTGACCCAAGTGGAAAGCCCAAGAGACAAATACTTGGAATTTTCTTCCATTAAATGAAGAAACTTGTGCTTCAGAAATATCTGTTTACAGAGAGTACTCAGAAAACAAGACTTAGAACAAAGTCAACCAGAAAAGCAGTTCTCTCACTGCTAGTAGCGATTTCTTCTCAAGCAATGCTTACCCCTCTCTCTGGACTTTAGTTACTTGGTGGTATTACCAAGCCCTTGCTCAGGTCTGTGATGGCTCAAATTGGTGACTTAGTGCCAAAGTCTCAGCAGAGATTTTTAAATTCTTCTTATTTTTATTCTTCCACCCATATTTCATGTTGCAAACATGCTGTAAAGGTATCAGATTATCAAGAAGGAAAGAGACTCTTACCTTTGACTTAACAGCTAGAATGATCTTAGGCAGGGCAACAATTAGGCATTTCAACGCAATGGTGAGGTATTTCAGCACAAAGTCTGCGATCCCCACAATCCACATCAGGTCAAAGAAGTCCAGACTCTCCAGGTTGGGTTTCAGAAATATAAGGCTGAAAGGCATGACACCAAAGCTCAAATACCACTGAGGAGATCCTCACTTAAGCTTCTTGATACCAGCTGTATCCATGACTGGCTAGAGAAAACCTAGAAACTCCCCTGACCTCCAGTGAAGTTCTCAAGGGCAATAGGAATAAGACATGCAAATTAGTCCCAGGCTTCTTCTGGGCCTCTTGATTTTGTCTGTTCTTGCCCATTTCTGCGGAGGTCAGCAGGTTGGCCCACTATCAGCAAACAGGACCCAAAGATGTACGAAACCTGTTTTGGCAGACTGGCATCTCCATAACCTACAATTCATGCTGTAACAGAGCCGTGGGGCTAGTGGCAGTGCCTTTAGACCACAGGCTGGCTCTATCAGACCTGAGTGTAAAAGCTTATCCTTCCAAGCCCAAGTCAGCAGCAGTTATGATTCCTTGGGGAAGTCATAGCCAAGTCAAGACCACTGTGTCCTCTGAGGGTGGCTGGCTGCAGGCTCTAAAGCTACTTGGGAATGTGAAGCAAACTGTACTAGGCATGGCAGAAAGGGCAGAGCTTCAGGTGTGTCATGCCCTGGCGGCTTGCCACTCTCCAAAGCCTGTTCTAATTAGCAACTCTTACCTGAACCAAAGTTCCCAAAAAGGTAGTGCCCTTACACAGTGTTATTGAGTGGGCTCAACATTTGTTAAAGAATGGGAGTACAAGACAGCAGAACTTCATATAGCAATGGGCTGGAGCTACTGACCTGAGCAGCGATGAGGACTGGACCCTACTCAGACTGAACAACCAGGATTTGTCTTAGGACATATACCTGCTAAAGCCTCATGGTAGAAAGCAAAAACTTAAAGAAAAAAATTACATGCAAGTAAAATAACCAACCCAGAATGAAAAGCCTGAACATTAATTTAAAATACTCACAACACTGGCACAGCACAACAGGTAAAATTACACCCTAAAAACAGAAACAGAATCAGAGACTTTACTACTATTCATGCACTAGAAACAAGCAAAAAGTAAATAAGTCAGGAAAAGAAAAATAAGCCAGAAAGAAACAAAACCAAAGCAGGTATTTCTAATTTCCCAGGCCTGCCTCGTGAATGGCCACAGGTCCCCCCGCACAGCAGCCAATAGATACACTAGCCCAAGCATGACACAGCAGGCACTGCTACATCACCGCAGGAAGAGGGCTTTTCAGTGAAGCTGTTGCCCAGTCTGTTTCCTGATAATAAACCGTGCCCTAAACAGTGGGCAGGATGGCTTGAATTTGCTGAAACCCTTTTATTGTAGATGATCTTTATTTTAAACTAGTCCCATTTATACTTTTAAACTTAACCTTCTTCTCAGAGACAGTTTCCCTGTGGTGCAAACATTTCTTCTTAATGCTTTTGCACCTTTCTGCCATACCTGTTTCTTCTTTTTGTTCTCTTCCTAAGACAGGAGCATAGTCCACTGGTGGAAGCAACGCACACAATCTTTCCCTCCACAGAAAGGTATTACGAAGATGTACCACAGACAGCAGATACCGTAAGTGTGGACAGTTCCTCCCAAAGCATGGGAAAAAAGTGGGCTTCCCTCTTCTCCTCCTTGGCAGTTATCACCTGCTTCCATCATGTACAAGGAAAATTTTGCCTACCTGTTGTACAGCTGCTGAGAACTGAATGTGTAAAGCAAGTACAAGGTGTTGCCAGTAAGAAAGGCCAGGATCCAGAAGACAACCAACACTGATCTCTTCTCCTGAGTAAGACAAAGAGCAGAGAAGATAAAGTCTCAAGGGTTGTGCTGAGCCTTCGACTGCTAAAAAATGCAAGATCAATTCAGGGGCCAGAAATATGCAACCAAGTGTTCAGTAATTAGTTTATTTACATAGGACTAAGACTCAGAAATAGGCTGCTAGGTAAAGACATACATAAACACAAGCAGAAACGGCTCTTACCCACCTAACCTTTCCAAATAAAGTAACTTTAGAGGAATTTATTGACATACGCTGGTGGAAATGACAGCCTCACTTGTGGAATGAGATTTTCGTAGTTGGGATCTTTCTTGAGACATCTAAATCCTAGTTAAAATGCAGTTTGACAAGCAGCTTAAAAAAAAAAAGTCAGTTCCATATATTGTCCTAGAATTCTGAGCTGTCACCTGTTTGGAAGAACACTTCATCAAAGGGGTGTTTTACAAATGCCTCCAAAGTCACTTAGAAGGCGGCTTAGCTATATCAACTATAACATGACCCATCACTACATGCAGCACATATGAATGTTATCTGAACGCATGGTGGCTCTAGAACATGCACTTTTGATTGAAGAAATAATGAAAGGTCAAAAGAAGTGCAAATTTCTCATTTCAAAAGACATGGAACATTACAGACGGAAGCTGGATGGCAGAAGATCTTGTGCCGGGTCTTGGCCCAGTGTAATTTTGCAGAGTAAATTTTACTCCTGGGAGGAAAAAACATTTTTCTTGTGAGCTGATTTATTAAGAAAATAGCTCTTTGTGGCTATTCAACAGCCAGGGATGTTAGGCTGAGATTTAAAGCAGGCAGACTAAGGGGCACACTGCTGGAAAGACAGAGGTGCAAAGTGCAAGGCAACAGCAATCTATTACACGACTGTGCAATTTATCTGTTCATTTGGCATTGTATCACATTTATACTGCTGCTGCTGGGAGATATAAATATACACTTGTGCCACCCATGTAATTGTTATAAACAAGCAATTCTAATCTTGTGTTTTTAGTGCTGTTGAAGTGTTTTGCTGACACTGAGGATCTTAAGACCCAAAAAAATCTGCTGGTTTCTTTGTATTCTAAGCATGTTATCAACAGAGCATTATAGACACTAACAAGCAATACATCTACAATATCCTTCAGCCCAACATGTCAAAACATTATCTATATGCTAATGAATAAAATCTCATCATTAACTAGTGAAATAGGTATCAGGACCTCTGCTGTACACAAGGGGAAGCAGATGACAGTATCCCCGAGCTTTCCTCTGTTTTGTTATGCCACACTTTCACAAAAGAGCAGGATGGAAACTGTGGGAGAGCATCAACGGGGAGAAGAGGAAGCGACAAGTACAGCACAGTACTCTGACCGATCTGTATGCATGTAATACATTCAGCCCTGCACTGCATAAAAGGTTCAGCACAGACATTGTTTTGTATATGAAGAGCGATGTTGCCTGGGAACGTAAGAGTAAGAGGCTGTACCCACCTTCAGAGCAACCTGTTCTCGGAGTGTTGAGTTGGCATACGCAAACGTGCTGGCCATGCCAATGCACACGGCAATCCCTGCAGGGAAAGACACTGTCAAAGTATGGAAGACCGAAGAGGAGGATCTTCAGTCCTAAGCCATTTGATGTCAGCATCTCAAGCTTAGAAAAAAATTTACTGGGTGATATTCTGGATGCACTGGGAATTAAAACATCTAGGTGACTAAAACAAGGCAGTGGTTCAAATGTAAGCTAAATGAAAATGAAGCTACTGCAGTGAGCACTTGCCACCCAGCCCAATACAGACACTCTGCCCTAATGTCAGGTTCTGTGCTGAAGACATGGATCAATACCTGGTTTTGAGAATACTGGCAGAGCTGTAGTGGACTAAATTCAAGCACTACTGGCTTCCCTAGGATGATAATCTCAGCATACTTCTCCCAGAATGAGTAAGGATCCTCAGACATGCCGCAACAACAATTTCATAGTAAGAGAAGGATTAGATGAACAGATTTCATATGACCACTGAGGGGCTGAAATACTCAGGTACCATTAAAGAAACCTGGATAGACATATTCTTCATTCTCTAACAAACTCAACTACAAGATCTAAGTGCTGATGCTGTTTGGCTTGATTTCACAACTACCATCCTTCCAGCTATCCAAGTGTCTCATCCCTCTGAACCCTTCTGTGCTACACAGAAGCCTTTGCTAGTCACTAATGTGAGCTCTCCCCATCTCTCCTAGAGAGAGGTCTGAGGGAGAAGTCTTGGTAACATCCTCAGCCCCTACAGAAATGTCAAGGAGAGATTAGGAAAAGGAATAGAACTGGTCTCCCACAGGTCAGGTGAGGAACCTGCTGGGACTGACATAGACAAAACCAGCTTGGACTGAAAGTAGGGTGAATTTATGAAATGCATTATCCCACACATTTCAGTATGTCCCCTTCATGCTAGACTACCTCTAGACACTGTCATGCAGATAAAGGTATCAGACACCACAGCATGACAAAGCCTCCAAACCTCTCGCTATTACACTTACAATCCAAAAAGGCTAGACGCTTACCAAGCTTGTGCTGGAAACAGACTTTAGCCAGCAGGATCAAGATGAAGGGAAGTCCCTTCTGCAGCCAACTGATCACAGCTTTTAACTCTGAAAGAGCTGGGGCTGGAGTTCCAGCTTGTTCGTCACTGCCTTCCTCAGCATGCCCGTGGCGGTCCCCTCCTGCCATATGCAGTAGAGATGAAGCCCGGTGATGGCCATGGTGGAAATGATGGGACGATTGCCGGTGGTGAAACGGGGCTCCTTCTGTACGACTGGTTCCTTCCTCCCTTGGGGCTGGCATCTGAATGAACACCTCCCCACCTCCTGCTGAAGAGCCCAGAACCAAACCTGACTGGAACGGTGCGGCTGTGATGGTGCCTGACGGGATGCCTGCCAGGCCTGAGAACAGCTGCTGTGGTGAGGAAGCTTCAGCCTTCAGACTTTCAAAAACTCCACTTTCATCCACGCTGGTTTCAGAACTGACTGTTTGGCTCCGGTTTCTGCAGGGGACGGAGATTAGAGAAAAGTGATTAAACAGAAATGAGTGCCATAGAACTCACTCTTTTAGCCCAATCCTGACTGTAGTCATTTAGGAGTTCCTCACACCCTATCAGAACATGTAGGTCTCCAGATGACAGGCGCTTTTCTCTCTATTTGCTGTTGGAAAGTCACAGTTGCAGAACTAGAGGCCAGTAACCAGACTCCTAAGGTAAGATCAGAGTACTGCTAAAGAACAGATCAAAATGCACCAGTTCCTTCATCTAAGGAACAGTTCCCAAACAGCTCCTTTGCTTTTGGAGGAACCAAAGAAATAACACATGCGATACTAAACTCAACACCTTCTATACTGACTTTAATGTTTAAAGAAAAACATACAAAACCCTACGTAACTCAACCAAGACAGGTCACATTATGTGCAAACAAATTAATCAAGCTGAGCTACCCCAAAAATCTTCTGTCTTAATTTAGGGATGGTCACGACTTGCCCACTGATGAATAACATCAACAAAAGACAGAGTCAGCTGGGGAAGAGAAGCGTTGAGAGCTGCTTGTGTGTCCCTGACCCATAAATATTATAAGTGAAGGATGTGCTCAAGGGTCAAGAGAAATTGTTTTATCTTTATATTCTTGGGAAATTGGACATGGATGTACCTAAATTACTGGGCACTGAACAGAATTACATCTGGCACTGATTCTTTCCTGAGCTTGTTGGACTACAGCCAGATTCCAAAAGGAAAGTCTAAAATATCTTCATCCTAATACCAGAGGAGAATAGGCTTTTTTCGCCTGAACTCACTGCTGTGGTACTGAACTGAATACATGTAAAGATTACGTGACAGGGAGCAATACAGGTACCACGCAGAACAATCATTAGGCAGTAAACGCCTGGCAGACAGCAAAAACCTCTCTAACTTGCCAAAGGGGAGTAAAGAATAAGCAAAGCTCAGCAAGAGGCAAAGCCCGCAAATAAAGCATGTTGTGGAGCTTCGGTCTCCCTTGATTTTAATCCTTGGAGATTTTTAACTTCAGAAATAGTGGTCACAAGCTGAGACAGCACATGCAGGTGCATACAGGGCCCTTAACCCTCTCTCTCCCATGGGTTCAAAACCCTCCCCAGGCATCTTACAGGGCACAGAGCACTGCCTTTCCTCTCACTCTGGAGACAGCTTCAAACCTCTCTGGGCATACCCTCCCACTAGGTAAACGCCTAATAAGGCTTTTTATAGCTACACCCCGTTCCCTATGTCTCTCCACAGGCTCCAGCAAGGAATCAAGTCAACAAGACATTCCACACCCCTTTTTGGTTCAAAATAGTCATCAACCAGATCTTGGATTTTACACCCTATCATTCCAGTTCAGGGTTGTATACACAAGATGGGGATATACGGTGACAGTACTTATGTCAGGGAGCATAACAAACAAGTTGGGTGGACCCCAGTTTACAGATAAAGACACAACTATTGTTTGGAACAATCCTACCAGGATACATGACTATGCTTTCAGCAGGAAGGAATTAATCAGGGACATATTTAAAAACAAATAAACACAGATGAAATTGTGAGTTTGCTGAAGTTAACAGAAATGAAGAGCAGTGGCAACAGCATTTCATTCTACAGTTAGAAAACCTCCAGCTGTGGTTACTGACAATATGTATTTACCCTGTTAAAAAACAAATGCATTTATAAAAACCAACTGACATTACTCTGCTCTTGCACTCAATAAGAGACCCCTATCTGGAATACATTTTAACCATTCAAACAGATCCTGAAGTGCCTTACAAGTTTGTACGGACTCAGAGAGCTCTGCATTGCAGATGAGAGGGCCTGTACAACATCTTAGGCACTTCTCAAGCCCCAGCCTTGCCTGCTGATATAAAACCCACAGACTGCACTGAGGTCTGGGCAGCATCATGCAGACAAAGATGAAGATGGCTTTTTTTCCCCTGAAATTAAGAACAGTGGCATGCTAGAAGTGGTCATGACATCAAGCTTCGCCTCTACTTGCAAAACCACTAAGAAATACTTAGTAATGATCTTTCACTTAAAGTCTCAGCTCAGCCACAGCAATGAAATTTGTTAGTTCCATCTTTGACTTAATTAGATTAGCTTCTTCTTTAGAGAAAAAAAAAAGAAGAAGCTCTAACTCTGGGAAAGCACAAGGGAATATTTAGCAGCAGAACAACAACAGTGGTGAGCATCCCTTGCTGATGTTATAGTGACAGAAATGAATTAGAGGTGTTCTACTTCTGAATATTCACAGACATGAAGTTACATACAGATTCTAGGATGATGTAAACAATCGCCCCAAATCTTTATAACGAAGTCACAGAATCATCTGGTTGGAAGAGACCTTTAAGATCATCGAGTCATAGTAGTTGGCAGCTTCCAACCAGCAGACTTTTTAAACACCTTACTAACAGAAGTACAAACAGCCTCTGTGACACAGATCGATTCTTTCAGATCAATAGCGCTCAGGATTCCCACAGGACTGTGCCATCTATCGCTCTTCCAGAGTTCCCAATAGTCCTGCCTGTGCTAAGCCAACTGTCTCCATACGAGCCATACTGGATCGTGAACCTGAAACACTGTAGCTGGCAGCAGTCAATAGCTGACACGAAGGAGAAAAGTCAATCTCTCTCCGAACTCGAGCAGAAAGCCTGGCCACGCTATGTGCACAGAAGTATATGCCCTCTTCAGCGTTGAGCTTTCATCTTCTAAAACACGACGTTCCCCTCTGGAGAGGAAAACAGAAGGAAAAAAGGAAAGAGATTTACCTTTCAGGAGGAACGCTGTCAGTGTTGCTGCTATGCCGTCTCTGCATTTTCCTCAAGACCTTAAAACACAACACGCTCAACATTAACGTAGGTCAACAGATCCCGGCGGGACTACTAACAAAGGCCCACAGAGTCAGCGGGGTGTGGAACCCATTCAGCTAGCGACATAGCTGGCACGAAGCATTGGCTTCTCTGAAAGAGCACCTCAAACTTGCATCTGTTTCTTGTGGGGAAAAAACTTTCAACTGGCAAATGGAAACGCACACAGACAGGTCTCCAAGCAGGGCAGGAACCAGCCCAATCCCTTTAGTGCTGTGTGGCAGTCACGAGGAGGGGACAGCAGTGTGAGGACTTCTTCTGGCAAAGAACTGGAGGACAGCTACCACAGTAGCTCTCGATGTGTTACATGAATCGACAGACGCTTCATCTTCTGTAGAAACTCTTTTTTTTTTTCCTGAAGAAGCTTTGTAAAGCAAAACTGAGAGGAAGGAAAAAAAGAAAACATTTTTTAATGGAAAAATATAGTCGGGTCATGACAATATTCTTTTAAATAAGCAACCCATTCCTTCTAAACCACAAAATGCCATCAGCAAACTCTGACAATGGTCATAAATAATATTTTGTATATGCAAAAGATCACAAGTTCCTGCTCCACTCATCGTAAATAAAGTAAGGAAATGAAAGGGCATCGAAATTTTATTTGCTTCAAGAACTTTTTCTACAACAAGGAAAGATGGTCTTTATTTAGTTATTTAAATCTCTGCTTTCGAGTTCCCTTTTAAGGGAACAACCTCAAACATGGTACCTTCTTAAAACAAGGTTAATTCAAACCCAAAGAAGAACACAGAGTCAGCATCAAAGCACAGAGTACCTGGGAAACACTCTTACACTGCTTAACATTGTATCACTTACGTTAAATCCAAGGAATAGGCTATTTTTGCAGGTGATTTGTCCAGGTTTCCACAGGCATTTCATAGAAGATTTAGAGAGACATCCTTTAAATACTGAAGTCTCATCCTACTCAGCCCTAGACTGAGCTACTGAATAAAATGTAAAAGGCTCTAAATACTTTTGAATATCAAAAGTTCTAACATTATTTATAATCTTTGATACTGCATGAATACCTGTAAATAAATGAGTAGCCCTATATCTGTGTTTTGTAAAGGCACAACGGCTCAGAGAACATTTCCAAGCTGTCGGAAGCAGAGGTATGGAAGCTGAGAAGTAGAAAACACGGAATAATTTTTTCCCTCTCATCAAGTGGACTGAACTGAGCCAACACTGGCTTTGAGTCAGCACTGACAGAGAACATGGAGGTTCTAATATAAGATGCCAACCTTGGACAGCTCCTTGACAGTTAATATGAACACACACATATCCGTGTAAATAAAATATGGCATAATCATATATGGCAGGAAAAACACAGCTTTAACACATTTTATGGAGAGGATGCAAGAAGCCGTCATGAGTACCAGAAACCTAATTCTAACCAAAGTTTTCCGATACCCTCAGTTACCAACACTCTCGTAACTACACATTTTGATCTTGTAACTCCCAGCAGTTTCTTAATCTCTACCTATCTGGTTCAATCTGTGTTTTCAGGGCCAAAATTCATTTTACAAGGGTTTGTAAGTTTATACAGTCAGGTATATATTAAAGTGAGGTTTTTCTTCCAGATTTTTTAAAGCTGCATTTGTAGTAACAACACTTAGTACTTCAGGAATCTTTTATGCTTTCATTGCAGTAAATGTTATTTAATCCTAACCTGACAGTATCTCTGTTGACTTAATATATAATATTATCCTCTTTTTAACCAAAAGTACGTAATTAAGATATGATGAAAGGCTGAGACAGGCTGACCCATGCAGGCCAAGCTATCCCGCCTGTGAACAACTCTGAGGCCACTGCTTATAAAGAAATCTGTCCATCTTCCCATGCTACAAGCTGAGAGCTAGAGTCAGTGTGGAGATAACTCTGAAACTTGGAAAACCCTTCACTCTCTTCCAGACCATTACAAGTCTACAAGGTTGTAACGCGGGGTGAAATCACGTTCCAAAATGACATGCACCTCTATGGGGAGACACTTTTTCTTTTGCCTTCAGCCACGAAGTGGACAGTGACATGAATGCTAAGTACTGAAGACAGACTTTATGAGATGTAATCATCTGTTCTGCTCGGGGTCCTACAGATTTAAGATCAGATAGAATTTAAACGGACGTTGTTCCAAAAGGCACTCTGCTTCAGTACTGACTGGTTCTGCCTTTTTGGGATTAGGGGTTTTCATCTTGCAACATTTGAATATTTTTTAACAGTACCTGAACAACAGGTTCAACCAGAGGTGCAAGATGCCACGGTGGGAGGAGGGAAGCTCAAGAGGGTGCAGACATCTCACACATGGAGTCCTTCAGATAGTCCAAAATGGTCCAAATTTCAAACTCATCACAGGTCCTTCAAGCTGGATGATTTTAAAGCACATGGATCACAGTGCTTGGACAGGCGCATCTGTAAGAAGCACATGCATAGAGTCATTTTCACTACAGCACAGTGGGTTTCACCTCTCCATCTCCTCGGGAAAGATAGAGAGGCGCAGGAACCATTGGTGCTTCAACCCCTGCACATGTGCATGATCCAACAACACTTTCCTCTGGGACTGGCACCGGCACCTGCAGCTGTGCTCACTGCACAGGTTGGCCTGGACTCCGCCTTCCTCGTATACGCATACACACGTGTGTGTAATAAATAAATATACACATACATGCATTTATGCACGCACGCACAGAGATACGCATCCATAGCCATAAATGCAGTTATATACGTACACACAGAGACATGTATACACACAGAGACAGAGGTGAGCCCTTTTTTTCCCCAGAGAGGTCGGGGAAGGACATTCCCGCCGGAGAACGTGGCGAAATGCCGCAGCAGGGGCGGGAGCAAGCCATGCCCGGCCCGGCCCGGCCCGGCCCGGCCCGGCCCGGCCCGGAGGCCGCAGGCCTCCGTACCTACCCGTGCGGGCCTCGGTGACGGGCACCGCCTTCGCCCGGCGCGGCCGCGCCCTCTCGGCGCACGCACAGCCGCGGCTTCCGCCTCCCCCGCCCGCGGCCGGCGGAAGCGGTTGGGCCGCGCTGCCTGGGCGGGCGGCAGGGAGGGCGGTGGGGCCCGATCCGGCGGCGGCAGCGGCGGCAGCGGCGCGGGGGCTCTACGCCGGGCGCAGCCCGCGCTCGCTTCCTCCTTCCGTCCCTGCCTCCTCCGGAGCCGGTGATGCCGGTCCCGGATCAGCGCTGCCCCCGCCGTTCCTCTCCCTCCGTGCGGCGGGCGAGCGCGGCGGCGGGGGGCTGAGGGCCCAGCCCGCGGCCCCGGGGCTCGGCCTCCCGCCGCGCCGCCATGGTGCCCTGGGGAGCGGTGCTGTGGCGGCGGCTGCTGAGGAAGCGCTGGGTCCTCGGCGTCGTCTTCGGACTCTCCCTCGTCTACTTCCTCAGCAGCACCTTCAAGCAGGTCAGTGCCCGCCCCGCAGCCCCCGTCCCGGCAGGCTGGAGTGGGGATGACAACATCCCTTATCCCGGCGTTACTTCTGTTCTTTAAGTGGTGTCACTGAACTCCTCGGTATGTGTTTGACAGCACTAGTCTTTTGAAGCAAAACTGGGGAAAAAATAAATTTCGAAGGGGCTTGATTGTTGTGTTGTAATATTTCCTGTGAACTGTAATCCCACTAGCAAAGAACTTATAAAAGAGAAATATGTGTAACTGTGGTTATTTAATATAATATTTACTGCTGTTGTGGTTGCAGTAATGGAGTTTGGCTGTGTTAGCTGATCCTTTGGTGAACGGTCATACCTGTTTCACTGGATTGTGGTGTTCTTGGGCTGTGTGTAGGAAAAAGCAGGTTACTGCGAGTCGTATGTTGCGTATGCCACTGACACTTGAGTTTCCTGAGCTGTGGAGTTTACTGCTACCAGTGAAAACACTGCTAGGTGTGTTTAACTGGGAAAGGCACGTGGACTGGAACAGCAGAAGGAAGTGTTTGGTTGCACTGCTGTCTTTCCCTGCAGGAAGAGAGGACAGTGAGAGATCGGAATCTCCTCCAAGTGCAAGAGCATGAGCAGCCGATCATGTGGAAGGTGAAGTTCAGTGCGGGAAATGGCAGCCAGCTGAGTAACCAGTGCAGGAATTCTGTGCAGGGGAAGCTCCTCATTACAGATGAACTGGGTATGGTTGGTGCTACGAATTCATTCTGCCTGTCACAGTGCTGAGTGCTGCTTTGCCTGTCTGGTTGCTGATGGTGCTTCCTGATGAAGGCATTCTTGCTGCACAGCAGCGGCTGTTGGTGTTTCATCCTCATCCTTGATTAACTGTGCTGTGGCCACAGATGTGGCTGGTCTGAGCCAGTGCACAGCGGGCTGGGGTCCCGCGGAGCTCAGCTTGGGCACGGTACCATAGCAGTGTGGCTGTGGTGTTCCCAGGACCACCTCCAATGCAAAAAACTCCTGTTATCTCTGTGCAGAATTCAAACGTTCGAGTCCTGCTTGATGTAGCGTGCAGCTTGTGGAGCTGTTTGTATCTCCCTGCAGCGTATTCCTACTGTCAGGTATGTTAGTGAGAGCAATCGAGAAAACCTGACTAGAGGCAGCTCAGGACTGCTATAATTAGTGCTCAGTCACAGCTAACAAGCTCATCTGACCCTTGTAAACCCAAGGATCTTTCTTGCAGGTTCTCAAATTAATCCCTGGTTTTAAGTGTGTGAGGACTTCCCCAGTGTGCTTGTTGCTAGGGCACTGGACCTTGCTGTAGAAAACCACCACATCTTCTGGGATTTGCATCAACGTTAAATTTAGCACTGCCTGAATTATGCTTCTAAGGTCTCTGACATCACAGTCAGAGCGTTCAAAGACATCTCTTCCTCAGTCTGACACTGGATGTAAGGGTGTGGTTCTAAACTATTGAGGATTCCACTCAACAATGAATGTTACAGCTATTCTGCATGGATAAATCTAAGTCTCTTCATACTGAGTTGTAGACAGTTATCCAAACATAGACCACTTGAAAGAATGTATGTCATGGTATTTTTTCAGTTCACTTGTCACCAATCACCTTTCCCCTTTCAATCACAACAAAAAGAAATCAGAACTTAAATATTCTGCACTTAAATACTCATACTGTACATATTGGAGTACATACATAAATAATTGCTGTGCAGATAATACCAGGCTGTTGTGAAACTCAGCTCTATGTCCAAGTTTTACTTAAAAGAATTTCTACGTAGGACTTAAGTTTTTACCACTGTTTTATTTTTCAGGCTACATCTGTGAGAGGAAGGACCTGCTGGTAAATGGCTGTTGTAATGTCAATGTGCCCAGCACAAAGCTGTACAGCTGCGACAGCTGCCTTCCCAACGGCTGCTGCAGTGTGTATGAGTACTGCGTTTCCTGCTGCCTGCAGCCCAGCAAGGTGCGATGACTTTCACTTGCTTTTCAGGTGTTCTCAGCTGCTCGGGTTCCTCTGGGGCTAAAAGTGCTTGTTTGTGAGGAGCTTTTCCCTCAGAGGGGCCAATTCCTTTTCTTGGAAGGATGAGGAAAGCCTGCAAGGACCATATGGCAAGTTCTAAATAAAGCTTTAAAAGAATTCATCCTTTCCACCTTTGAGAGGAAATGCTTCAGCTTCAGGGGAATTGCATTTGCTGAAGGGAAAAGATTGCAGAAAAGCTATTGCAGCCAGTGTCAGTTTTGCAATTAGCACTTCCCTGGATTCTGTAGCTCCTCCAGATCCTCCTCCTCCTGCTGAGGTTCCGGGATGGGTTAACCTGTCGGTGCTTGCTAGAAATGCCAAGTGGAGTTGCTTTCTATTCCTTTGATTAACTTGTGCTGTAGGTTAAGATGGGCTTTGATTACTCCTTGTCAAATTACAGTGTTTGTGGGGGGTTTTTTTGGGTTGTTTTTGTTGTTGTTTCATCATCTTTTATTTCTAACCACTACAGCAACACCTTCTGGAACGTTTCTTGAACCGGGCAGCTATTGCTTTCCAAAACCTCTTCATGGCAGTGGAAGATCACTTCGAGTTGTGTCTGGCAAAATGTAGGACTTCATCACAGGTAAGACACAAGTACATGTCCAGGGCTCAAAAATGGAGAAATACCCCAAAAGAGCCCTTGGAAGATGGGGCTTGGACCTCTGAATGGCTGGTCTGCTGGGCTTGTGTGCACACGGGCATTTTCATAGATGCTGAAGTTATGGCTGAGAGCTTATCTGATTTGTGAGGTGCAATAATAACAGCAGCAGTAAATGAAGAGCAAAGTGCACACTTAGAGCGGGATAAGTTGTTCAGTCTCTTTAGAAAAGAGGTACTTAACTAAAAAGAGACTAATTGAGTTCAATGGCCAGTGAAGATCTTGGATGTATTCTGGGGAAGATCTCCTAAGGATGGGAACAGTGAGAGTTGTTCCCAGTGGCTTCAGATGCTGTTTACTTTATGGTACGTTTTTAGACTTCCCATATGCTGACAGTCATCTGCATCGGAACTCAAAAAATATGTTGGTTTTAAGAACAGAGGTGAACTTCTATTACCCATGTGATTTTGTTAGGAGCTTTGGTCTAAACAAGCATGAGCCCACTTAGAAAGTGCTGTTGGAGATGTCACCAGCTTGAGCATTTACTATAGCAATAGGGATGGATTGCAAACAGGGCGTAGTTCCAGATGTCTTCAAAGTTCTTTTTTTTTACCCATAGTATTGGAACTCCAGCTTTATCAAGAAAAATACACACGTCTCAAGTAGCAACTTTATGCCTTGCTTGCTTAGGATGTTTGATGATATTGCCGAAGCATATATAATTAATTTTTCATTATTGAATCTGTTCCTATATACTTGGGTAGTCTCCTGAAAAGGAGGTTCAGGGTACAGTTATAATATAGCAACTGTCTTCTAGGTGTTGGAGTGCAGTGGTATTTGACTCCAGATGATACTCTACCGCGTAGAAGAATTTGGGAAAATTTTTGCATAAGTGTAATGCTCTGGGTTTTGCCCCTCAGTGAAGGGATGTATTGTTTCAATACGTGTGTATTGTTAAAGCTTCTCCTCCTCTTCCTGACAGAGCGTGCAGCATGAGAACACCTACAGAGATCCAATTGCAAAATACTGCTATGGCGAATATCCCCCAGAGCTTCTGCCTGTTTGAAAGCTGCATGTTCTACCCAAAGAAGGGAAGGCACTGGAGACTGGCGTCCAAAAGAGCAAGACAACAGCTGTCGCTTTACGAGAGCCTCCGTGTAAATGGCTTATGTTGTTTCTGAGGACAAATCCAGAGCTGTGCAGCGTAAGCAAGAGACTTAAGTTCTCCGGGATTGAATTGTGCTTCCTTCAGTTTTGTTACGCACCTGCTTTAGATACTAGAACTGTACTAGAGTGTTAGTACATCCTTTGAATACGTCCTCTGAATTTTAGGATGCACAGACTCGATCTAGGCTATAAAACACCATAGGCAAAATATATAACGTAGCTTTGCAGCTGTACGTGGAGGCTCAGTTGTGTCTGCAGTCCAGAGACTTTCCAGTGTGACTGTAATAACGAGGATTTTTGCTTTTAGAGAGTAAAGCATGCCCGTTGTGCTTCTCTCTGGAGTGCTTCTTGACATGCATGGTGTACACTATATATGTAATTATTAATTATTTATTCATTTTTTATGGATCATGAGCTGAAAGTATTGATGCTTTGCATAGCTAGTTGTTGATGCCTTTCAGTCCCTCTTTTGTTACATCAGGTAGAAAAGACATTTTAGATCCTGACTAAAGTTGTTTATTTCCCTCCTTAGACTAAAGGAATTGTACTGGGGATTTGTCACTCTAGTGCTTATGTTCCTCTTAGTGAGTTTAAAGCATTCAGAACTCCAATGGAGCTGTTATTCTGTTAAAGTCCCACAGCAGGAGAGAAGCGATCTGCCTAGGATGGGATGTTTCTTGTCTGTCTGTAAACGCTTTCCTTGTTACTCTGCAACAGTTTCCTCAAAGAGGAGCGTTAGTCTTGTGAACAGCTCTCTGCTACTCTACTTTCTGACAGGGAGCACTGAAGATCTGTTTGCTTGAACTTGTTCAGGCCTTGGTAATTCAAACGTACTTCATTCCTGATTGTGCAGGAGGCAAAAGGGTGGAGTTGTTCTAGGATTTCAGTTTAATGATGTCCTTGTGCCTGAACTAATTAGAATGTTAGAACATGGCACAAGCCCTCCTCTGAGGACAACTGTGTTGCACAAGTTCAGTTAAACAATTATGATGTTTTTGATTTGCAGTTTGACACGCTTGCTACTCTGGAATTTTGGTCTGATCAGAATGGCATTAGAACTGGGTTGGTTCTCCCACAATTTCTCCTAGCTCTCTAAAGTTGCAGTTGAAACTGTCTCCCTCTTGAGGTCACAAAACACAGAAAAAATGGGTAGAGAACCTGTAAAATGCTGACTACGTTTGTGCTCCCCCTGGAAGTCACTGGGCAAAGTCCAAGTGCTAGACAAAATTGGGCTGTTTCTATATGTAGTGCCTCATTTCTCTTGTTTTTACCCCATCCAACTCCTCCATGATTTTGACCTTGTGTGTATTTGTTTAAACTGATACTTCCTGTTCCTTGACTGAAATAAAACAATCTACAGAGGCTTTAAAAATAAACCAAAACCCACAACAAGCACAGTGGTGGAGTCTCCTGGTGCAAAAGACCTGTAGAATGCTATTGCAATTATGTATGATGCAAACAAGTAGTGCTACCAGCCACCTAATAAAATCCACTTGCATTGTTTTCATTGTTCTTTCCCAGCAGTCATCAAGTGAGATAATGGTTCCATCAGCAGATTCTCCTGAAAATCTTGTTCTTCCAAAAGCTTAAAGGCTTTAGCATTAGCCGTTTATGCAGCTGAAAATCTGTCTCCCCTTTGCTGCCATCCTATGGCAACTTGCTGCAGCAGACCTGATACAGTGTGAAGACGCAGTGTGAAATGCTGTCTTCAGAGGGTAGCAGAGGTTTCTTCTCTTTTCAGGGTTAAACAGATTTTTCACCCCTGTTCCAGCGCTTCATAACCATTTTCCTCAGGGAAGGCCGTCGGGTTGGTCTGTTGTGTCATTCCAGCTGAGATGTTTTTGCACCACAACTAAGATGAAGATACTGGTGGCTTGCTCTTGCTTTCTTTTCCAAGTTGGTATTAATTCCTTAGCAGGTGATATCGCATGAAGCAGTAATTGTAAGAAATCATAAGAACCAACCTAATTTGGACAATATTAGTGGGAATTCCTGGCCCCTTTCTCTCTCCTAGAAAAACAGGATGTGATCAGAAGTGCATTGTGACCATTGTCCGTTCAATGGGGCAGAAACTGCATCCTCCCTCCTGTTTGTTGAGCTGTTCAAATAGTGTCTATACTACATGTTAAATCATTAAAAATGATCTGTGTTCCAAAATACTGCCTGTTCTCATGTCTTCCCTTGAACTACAAGGTAACTGTACCAAAATGTAAGTTTGAAGAATGCAGCAGAGCAGAGAGGTACACTGACTGGAATGTGTGTAGTAAAGGCAAGCAAGAGGAGGCAAACAAAATTTGTATCATTTCAGCCTAAGAAAAGAGGATGCTTCTCTCAATTGTGCACAGAAAGATCTGGCCCTTTGCAAAAGTGGATTGAGCAGGGAAAGGAATACTAATGATTGCTTCATGTTGTGAAGATACGGTGAGAAAAGTCAAATCTGCGCTTCCTGGTAATACTTCTGTGTGGATTAAGCGATGTCAATCCCTCTTGCAAAAAAAAAAAAAAAAAAAGCCTGGTGATTCTGTGGTTGTCAGTGGCTGTCTGACATCTCCTTTCTATTTGTCAGCTCAGAGGCTCGGGGTGTTGACTTGTGTTTGGCAGCAGATTTAATGAGGGCACTTGATGGAGTGACTAGCTCTGCTTATGTGTACTGAGGTCAGTGCTAGGGATAATTGAATGGGTTGTGTACTCCTTGATTTCTGGAGTTTACAGAAATATTAATGCTAGTGAAAAATAGCAGCAGCTGGCATCTCATGAGGAACAGATATAATATTTAGCTGTAGCAGTCTGGAAACTAACCTACAGGGGAAGGGCAAAGCACTAACTGCCATCTTTGTTGAATTTAAACTTGAGCCATTGGCCTCGAAAGAAGCTGCTGTACTGCTCTATTGGGATGGTACATGGAAAATTGGGTAAAAATTCTTACTATATTGGGCTGAAGGTCTGGAAAAGCAAGAACAGGCTTCTGGCTTGAGGCCAACATGGAACAGTTGATGAGTTGGGGTCATGGTTTCTGCAGCCTCAGAATCTCACTCGTAGTGACAATTTTTCACTGTATCTCCTGTATGTGTTCAGGCTCTCATCGCTTGGAGAACTTTCTAACAAACTATAATTAGGAGCCAATTTCTGCATATAAAGCACTAAGCACAGCAAATCCTAAACATGAGTCTTTTGTTTTTAAAGAGCAAATGCTTTTTTTACTCCCCTTGTCATTTAGCTGGTCAGGCTTGAGCTTTAGGACTTGTTCTGTCTTGTGCTAGTCACTTAAACTGCAAACACACTAGATCCTTGTACCTAGCACCATAATGTGATATTTGTTCTTCAGTTATTCTAGTCAGGGGGAGGTGGGGGAGGAGGCGAAAAGGAATTTTCTAACTCAGCAAGTTCCACAAAAGATGGAGTTCAGCAAATTATTGGTGCTTTAATAAAAGCCCTCTGCATTTCTTTACAACCCGAGGCAAACAAGTAACTATATGCAGAGGGGGAAAAATGCCAACTTCAAAACCTGCAGGGAATGATGGGAAAGTACTTAGTTCTTAATTTTTGATCCGTGTCTAATTAAACACGGCAGTTCTATCTAGTATTTTTGGTCAAATAAGGTCTGACTTGTAGCAACATGAATATTGTCTACATGATGTTTTCCATTTTCGAGGCAGTCATATGGCCACAGGTTTTTTCTTAGAAATCATGGTTCTTAGATTACAAGTACAGGTCTTAAGCAAGAATTCTTGGAGATCGAAGCAGGTTTGTTGCTGTGGTCTGCTGTTTCATGTATGGTAAAATAACACAAAGTTGCAGACTAGAGAAAATCAAGAAGTTAATACTGGCTGAAAAGCTTGCCTGGTGGAAGCTTTTCTAGTGTGGATTTCAGTTAAGGGGATAGAAGACCACAGGCTATAGTTGTAAGCAGAATGGAAAGAAGTGTCAGGTTTTCCCTAGATGAGATTACTGTTAATCTGTTTCTACTGCTAATGGTTGAAATGAGGACTAGCACCTGATTTCTTGCCAATTTAATGGAAGCTTCCAAAAAAATCCAGCTCTCATTTGTCCTGTATGTTTTGTGTCTCTCTGTGCACCTGCAGAGGAAGGCACACGAACAGGAATCAAGAGGAAGGGGAATTGTGTCAATTGTCTGCGTTCTGTTCCTGTTCTACACAAAATCTCTTCAGATTTTAAACTCCTCAGAGCAAAATGACAACTCTACATTTGTAGTTCCTACGACTTCTGACTATGGCCTCACTTGGAGCCTTTAATGTACCAAGTGGTGTCCGAAGCTATTGACATTATCATTGCCTAAAACGCATCCATCAGCTGTGTAAGATGACTCTGAGCATGCTGTATCCACATCTTCGACAAACGTAGATTAGTTGCAAACTACAGTTACAGACCTGCTTAGTAATAAAGGTTGTGCTATTTGAGGAAATAAACGTGTTGATACATGGTCTAACAGGGTCCTAATTTATCTAAATCGCTGATGCCTTAAAAATATATATTGAATTAAAAACGTCACAGTGCTCTGTAGTAGCAAATGCATATAAAAGTATGAGTAAGCAGCTGTGATGTACCTCTTCTGATGGCGTTTTGTCGGCTCAACTCGCGTCAGCCTGCAAGCTCGCTCCTGGCAGCCCGTCTCAGCCGGTGTAACAGCGAGGACCCGCCAGCAGAGGTTACCCCAGCCCGCGGATGAAGGCGGCTCTCCTCCCGGGGAGCCGGCCCGGCACACGGCCCTCGGGCCCGAATTTCCCTTGGCGAAAGGCAGGCGAACCTACAAGTACGGAACACGAGTCATGGCATCGCTCCAGGCAAACCTGCCGAGCGTCTGTCCGGAATTACTCCTGCAGCTTTGGCCCGGCCGCCCGAACCCGCAGAATAAACTGACCTGCGAGGCCGCCTGGGCTGTCAACCTGTGGGGCATCATGAGGCGGGAAAACAGCCGCGGTACTGGGGCGGCCTGACTGACCGCTGTTGTACTACAGTGATAGTACATAAAGCCGCCTGACCCTCACAGGGCGGGAAGCGGCCGGGGACACTGACCCAGCCACCGCCGCCGGCCGGCCTGTCATGCCGCCTCTCCGCACACCGCGGCCGAGCCGCGCTCTGATGACGCAGCGATAAAAGCTCCTCCTCCCGCCTCCTCCCTCTCCGGAGGTGTGAGGGGACGGCTTTGCCGTCGAGGCCGCCAGGCCTGAGGCTCGCTGGGGAGGGCTGGTGCCAGGGCCCAGGGTGAGCCCTCCCGCCCCGCGCCGCCTCCCCGCTCGGCCCCCGCTTCCCGCGTTTTCCCCCCTCGCGCTTCCCGCCCATTCCGGGGCGAGGGGAACCTTGAGCTGAGGTGGCTGCTGTGGCCACGAACTGGGCCCCGGGATGAGGCTCTCGGACAGGCCGTGGCGTCCTGGCTCTCAGGCCGCTCTCCTGCCGTCCACGGAGCTCCAGAACCCTGTCCGCGCCGCGTCCTGCGGCTGGAGCGGCCTGTCCTGCGCTGCGCGGAGGTGCCACGCGGTGGCTCCTCGGTGGCGGCTCTGGCAGGGACGGACGAGGTAAGGCCGCGTCTCGGCGCTGCTCGAACGCGTGTCGACGCCGAGGTATTGCTTTGGTTCAGCTGCAGTTCTGTTCGCACTCGCTTAGCAGCTTCGCCTGGCTGACTACCGCTGAACGACCCCGCCGTGGGGATGTTTTTTGGGGTTGTTTTTGGTTTAAACATGTCTAAGGCCATATTTTAACGCGTAATTAAGTTGTAACCCCTGCAAGGGCCGCAGCCGCTTGCTGTGTGGGGTGGGAGCCCTGGCGCCCTGGGCGAGCGGTTCAGGCCCTCAGAGCCTGTTTTCTCCTCCCTTTCCCATCCTCTTATCGCAGAGTGCTGTGGTTCTGCTTTCTAACCTCCCGCCACCCCTAAACCTGCTTTCATTTTTCTTCTCTCAGCTCACTGTCTGGTTTCCCTCTTTTTCCTCCTCCTTTCCTCTCCTCGGCCCCCTCTCTCTTTTTTCCCTTCCCCTCTGCTTTGCCTTGGTTCTGTCTCAGCTGTATTTACTGAAGGTTGTGCTTAAGAACTCGGGTCCTGCACCTGGATCCATCTGGTCAAACGCATCTCAAACGTATGGGTTTTGCTTTGATAAGCATGCATTTACTTTCTCAGCAACAAGAGTTCTAAATCCGTTTGAAAGTTACTGAATATCTCTAGGTTGCTGAGGAAGGCCTTTCTCCTAATTCTGATATCCCAGCTTGCTGCCAGCAGCAGATGAGGTTGGCATACAGGAGAGATGTGCTTTGCGTGAAAAAGAAAGGTGTACAGGCTCATCTGAGCTCAATCTTTCATTGTGAGAAGTTTGCATTTAGAATTTGTTGTAATGCCAAAAGAGCATCATCATCATGAGCTGAAATTTTTTTTATTATTTACTTTAAATTTTGTTATTTTCTCAAAAATCAGCCCAGATGAGTTGCAGTCATGAACCTTCATGTCACTGTATGGAAGCCCTTCCCTATGCTGAAAAGTAATTCTAAAACAAAATGTAAACAATGATTTGCTTTGCATAGTGGTGCCTGGGAAGACTAGTTCTCAGTGTTCAACATGTTTTTTTCCTGTGCTGCCAGTTTGTAAATGAAGGCTGGATTCTATCAGTATCCTATTTATTCCGACTTATATTCCTATTTATAAAAGCTTTGCACTTGGAAGTGAGATGACTTACTGGTGATACATGAACCCAGATAGTGGCGTTGAATGCTAAGAGTTCTAACTCTAAATGTTCAGCAATCACAAGCCAAGTCCACTCCTAACACTATAATAAATTTAGAAATAAGGGAGGGCAGTTCTTGTCTACCATCTGAAGATGGACTACTGAAGTTTCAAAGTTCTGAGTTCCTCCCTTCAACTTTAGATATTTTATTTTTCTTCCTTGTGTAGAAACTGAGGTTTCTATGTGGCCACCTTACTCCAGCAGCTAAACTAGGAAAAAAGCAACGAATATTATGAGACCCATGAAAACATTGTGGGAGCTGGTGACTGACAGACCTGTTATTTCTGCAAGATGAGTGAAATAAGAATCAAACTTCACCCTATATGGGCTGCTTTGCTTCTGTATATAAAATGGAAATGCATTCAGGGGTGTTTTTCTGGTACACAAGTAATACCCAGCTACAGAAGATCTTTTAAGGAGCTGTAATTTTTATAAAGTCAATTTTTCTAATCCTGAGTCCTACAAGTGAAAAAATGGTGGTGATGGTGGGTGGAATTCCTCTGGAATTTATTAAGTGCTTACACTTGGTTGAAGACTGAGAGCTTTGGCCCTCCTCAGGATTCTCGCTGGCTTCCTGCCAGCTGGCTTCCAGGTGGGTTCCATAGAAAGAGCTGATATGTTCTGTCCTCAAAACCAGAGTTTGTGGTGGAAATGCTGCAAGGGACCAGGCTATTAAAACAAATTAAGCTATCTCTTTGTGAGCATCAGTGAAATGTTCCGTGATGTTACACTGTATGCGCTTGTCACAGTCCTGCCACATCAAGGTTAGATGAGAAGGTGACTAGCTGGCAGTCGCTTAATCAAACGGAGCTGTTGATTTCTCAGGTAACCCAGGCAGGGTGAGGCTCGCATGCTCTGTTGCCTTTAACAGCCAGATAATGAATATGCTTTCCAGAATCCGTGTTTCTCGGAGTGGAAGCAGCAGCTGCATGTGATCTGTGTTGCTGTCAAAGGGAAGTGAGATGTAGTTAATTCAGGTCTACACAACAAAGATGTATTGATCAGGGCTCTTCTTGCTATGGTTGGATATCTGCAATAATAATAACTAGGACAAAGCAGCGAGGCAGGATGGCAAAACCAAATGTGCTTTGTCTCAATCCAAAAAGTGAGAGGGCTTACTGCCTAGACTCGCTGCCAAGCATCAGCAATTTCGGAGCGATCCTACTGCAGTCTTCAAAGGGTCAGTAAGATACTTGCGATCAAGTGAGAAGGGCACGTCTGGTCCATGTCTTTGTAAATACACTTCATTTGTGGCTGTAAGGTTAAAATCATGGATTCGGCACAGCTTGCAATGGATCAGTTCCACATGATTTTAAAAATCCCCGGTGTTTATGGTGTCTGGATAAAGTTATACCGAGCTGCTTATAGAGGTGCTGAATGTTTCCTCTGTTCCTTCTCTCCTAGTAGTACTTGGATGGGGATGATTATGTGCTATATATTTAGTAGACTATTATGGTGTATTTTCTTGTGCAAAGCTAAAAATCCTCACATACTGGTTTTGCAATAAAAAAATGTAATTATTATTTTTATTTCTGCAGCAGTACCCAACTCATTTTCTGTCTTCCCACTTTTCCTTCCTGTCGCTTTCCCTTAATAGCTGTGTCTGCTTTTCCTTTGTTCATGTGTTGTACAGAAGAAAAATGGGCACTAACAGGTTTGCTAATTACTAGAAAATTCTTCCCAGCCCTGTTCTGTTCAGAGCATTCTATTAGCTAAAGTAATGGAGTGCAATGGCATGATGGCTCTCACACTTTTCATTATATAAGGTCTTTCTGGTGCAATATATTACTGGGATTGTCTTCTGGGGCTGTCACCAACAGCTTTTGATTTTCTACACCTGCTGTTTTCTTTTATCTCAACAATCCTTTTTTGCTACTACGTTAATCCTCTTTATCTTTCCTAAATGACTTTCAAGGGCACAGGACTGTTAGCCCCCTGCTTCTCCGGTTTTGCTGGGAGCTAGTGGAGCCGCATGTTGGCATGCTCAGGATGCTGCCAGACCGTCTGCTGACCAGCGTCAGTGCTTGCGCATCAGTGCAACAGTTCTGTCAGCTTTAAGTTTTACTACTGTACCTAAAGGCAAGGTCTTTACTCCCACCGCATCATTTTGCTGTTTTTCCTTACCTATAGGTATTGTCAATGTCATCTTCTTCAGCAGTATTTACGGCAGCAGACTTTTGTCTCATGGCTCTGATTATATTAGCTCCAGTGATTGTACTTTCACCTCATTACTGAAATAAAGTTAACATTAATGAGAGTCATGCAGCTAAACCTCTGCTCACCTCTCTGGAAATTTATTCTAATGATGAAAAGGAGATGCATGTGGATCTATTTAAAAGCAAGCTAGCTTTTTTCCCCCACCCCCATCTAGCTACCTACCAAATTCAGTGTTAAATAGTCTTTTGTTTTTAAGAGCTGATGATGCAAAAGAATCCAAATATGTTATACAACATCTACAAGGACAAATGATACTGGTTAAACACTGATCTGCATACTGGTCTGCTACAGAGTTCTTTTAATGACTCAAATTTCTGTGTTGCTGCTGATTCTGGAAAGGGTTTCTCATATCTGACTCTCACAATAAATTAAGCACTTAGAGGTCCTGAGGGCTACGCTAGTAAAGGTCAGGATATTATCAGGTGTAGCAGTAATCGCACCTATAAATGAGATGAAGCATTGAGAGAGAGGTGGAAATTGTTTATAGAAGACACAGCAAGGCTTTGAGCTGAAAGAAGAAATACAATTGAGATAAGCAAAGTTAATGAGGTAAAACAAATGTACATGATGCCTGCACCAAGCAGAGTCTCATGAGATCTTCTGCTGATCAGAATTCGGATTTACAATAAGAACAGTTATTTTGCTACTGGTCACTGCTAGGGAAGCCCTATCAGTCAAAGTGGTTTGTGGGGTTTTTTTGTTTGTTAGTGAAAGGTTAGAGGATAAGAATTCTCTTTGTATTAAATCTTCTTACAAGCAACTACTGTGATGTGGCCTCAGTCCTGTCTGAGGCCACTGTCTGCTGTAGCAACACAGATTAGCTAGAAGGATAGTAATATTGATTAAAAGGAATATGTCCTTTGAATCAACCTTATAGTCTGATGTTTTCCTTAAATGTTACCTCCTTCCTGTATGAAACTAGACTGAGCCTGCTGTTGTTTAAGAGGTCCAAAATGATTCTCGCTAAAAATTTGCATATATTTTAAAGAGCTTTTATAAAAAATTAAAAGGAATATGTTCACCCCACACAATGTTGTGAGCAAATAAGTGTCCTTGTCTTCAAAAATATAAATATATGTCTTTCTAAAAAAATACCACTGATCTGTACGGTAAGTGGAGTGTTCTAAAACGCTTGCTTTAGGCAGCCAGAGAAAAAAGTAATCCAAGCATGATCGACTTAGAAGAGGGAGTGAAATATTACTGTAATGATAATCATGCTTTGACCTATTTTGGATTCAAGGATGTAGAAGTATCTTCTCCCTTGTGCAGGTTTGTGATTCTGACTACAGAGTTCTCAAGGAAGGATATGTAAACTTGTCACCGCAAGAGAAGTGTTCTAGTAGAAGACTTTAAGTTAGCCTTTTCAAATGTCAGAATCCTAAACAAAAGAGATCAAGTTGGAGAAAGGTAACCCTTTACAAAGGTTGGTGAAATAACGTTATCGCCCTTTGGCAGAGGGAGAAATTGAAACACAGTGTTCAGGAGTCATCAGTCTTGCCAGATGATGCAGTGGGAGTGGGCTGGGGCATAGCATCTAGAAGCGGCCCCCAGATTGCTGTCCTGCTCTGCCTTCTGGAGATTTCTACCTTCCTGAGATTGCTGCTGTTGTGCCTCAAGATAGCACTGACTCATGTCTGTAGTCACCAGCTGAGTACATCAGGCTGAAATGTGCCTTATGAAATAATTTGTATTATGTTTGAGAGATTTTTTTCAAGAATCTTTCCTAAAGCAGCTTTTCATATAGCTGCAGACAAAATGAAATACTCTCTGTATAAACAATGTGAATTAAATAATTTTCAGCTTATGTTTCCTGGACATTCCTACTGCCCCTGCAAGCACTCTGTTTCGAAAATAGTCTCTATCAGCTGCAGGTATTTACTTCACAGTTTGTTCTTTTTCCATTACGTGCACATCCCCTCTTCTTCCACCTGCTTCCCAGCTTGGCTTTTCCTCGTCTTGGTGCCCAGGAAGTGCCAGCATCTAGTTGAATGAGCTCTGCTATAAATCAAAGTGTCATGACTTAGCTGGTAGAAGTGATTTAATTAATGCGTCGTGCCATCCCCAGAGCCCCTCCCCACCTGACTGCTAATCAACCTTCATCAGCAGGAGGAAAACGTAGTCCTTCTTAGAACTGTGCAGGAGAGACTGAAGGTAAGACAGTTAATTGCAGCTGCAGAGATCACCCTTGTCACTTGTCTCTAATCTGTTGTCTGCTTCTTGAAATGCTGCTGTCCTGGTCTCTTACAAGCCGTATTTAACTCCATTCATACAGAAGTTATTTGGTATCATATCGGCAATCACTTTCTGTCAGAAAATGTATTTGGCAGATGACACATTTAAAAGCTCGCTATTGTGCGAGTGTGTATTGGAGCAACTTTTACAGCCTGAGTACTCTCTTAGCTGGGACGAGCAGTTTGTACATAAACATTTCTGCGTGCTGTGGATGCACTTCAGAGGTGGTGCTGTACAGTTAACAAGGCGACCGAAAACAGTTGTGCCAGTATGGAATGGCAGGGCAGATGTTGTTAGAAAGTGGTGCCCTTTGTCAGCTGCTGAATGAATGGTTGATGGCTTTGTCTTGAGTATATGAGTATCAAAATGATCATGTCTGTGCAAGACAGAGCACTTGTCCATTTCAGTTCAGTGGCTTCCATCACTGCGGGCAGGATCTGTGGTAATGGGAGTGTCGGCCTCCACCTACTGGATAACATGAGCATAAGAAGGATTTAGGGAGTGTCGTATTTGTGACTATTCATAGTCATATAGGCAATCAAGGTAAATATTCTTGTGGGAAGCAGTATTTCTTCTGGTAAGTATCAGTGTGGGCTAAAAACTGCTACAAGCTGTAGAATGTGTGAGCTGGGCCACAGCGGGTCACCCCACGTGATGGTGCCACGTGGCCTGTATGAAGCACACTCGCAGCCTTTAATCCTTCCTGGGAGGGTCTGCCACAGTCAGCCAAACACACTGTGTTGTCCTGTTCCTCAGCGTGTCTTGGACAGACAATACAAGCGAGTCGGCCACGAGCTCTGTGCGATGACACTAGTTCTGTTCCATCTCTGTCATCGCGTGTTGCATGAGACGGGCGCCCTGAGCCACGGCCTCAAGGCTGGGTGCTCTGCAGCCTGACCAGGGTCATTACCACACTGGTTAAGCAGCTATTTCCTTTGTAAGTCCATAATTTTGAGTGTTCATTACATGGACATAAAAGTCCTCTCCAGGCAGAGATTTGGCAGACAGAGCCCATCCAGGGAACTGTTTAATCATTTGTTAGTTTGTTTATTTTTGCATCTGTTGGGCAATTCTTTAGGTATTTTGTGTACAAGGCAGCAGAAGATACAACTGCAGTCGTTTTGAGTTACTTACCATTAAGGTCTTCATTGATCTCTATTTTGCTGCTGGTCGCCTATTTATTTGAAGAAGTAAATGTGTATTACTGTATTAGAAGTGTTTACCATGCAGTATTCAAATAACAGCTTTTTCTGACACTTGACTGATTTCCTTGCTTGATGTGTGTGCTTTGTTATACTTCATTCCCACAAACTCTGCTGCGCTGCGATTGCTTATTGCTGGTTCTGTTGTTTTATACCTGGGTACTCTGTGGAGTAGTAGACAAAGACAGTGTTCACTGCATGGCTTGGCTGCTGTTTGTATTCTTCCCCCAGCTTTTTTTGACGGGAATCTGGAAACAAGCTACACAGATATCTTTTTGGTGATTTAAGAAGGACTTTTAAGGTAGTGGAATTATTGTAATTTTATCCCAATGCAACTAGACACTCCTTTTGAGGAATTGTTTTTTAGGAAATGCTGATGAATAGAACATCTGTAAATTTGATCTCTGAAGGGAACTGTGTCCTCAGGCTTTCTAAAATACCACAGCATCCCTTATTTCTACTGATTAAACCGCACCTGAGCTAGTTGAAAAGCAAAATGCACTGATACCCATGGCAACCGATGCCAAATAAAACTCTTCCTTTGCAGGTTTTTGCTTAGGGCACAAGGCTGAATAGCTGCCCTTGTTGTGAGGATTATGCTGCAGGTGAGTGAATGGAGCCATTCTGCAGCAGGTAGTTGGGTACAAGTGAATCTTCTTGCTGGCAAGATGCTGAGATTCTCAGTGCTATACCTGCGGTTTTCCCTCTCTTAAGAAGCCCTGACAGTATCTGAGCTGTCATCTGACCAGTTTTCTTCTTGCATTGAAAAAATATTTCAATGAACTCCTTCAAAGAGGGGAAGGGGGCTGTGAGAATGTTTTTGTCTCGCTTCTAGTTCATTTTAGCACTCTTAACAGTCCTGTCTGTGTACTGAGCAGGTCACAGAATGGGGAGGTATATACTGCATTAACTGTGCCACCCTCTAAACTAGGAATTTCGTCTTTTGTGAGCCTGGACAGTGTCCTGAGGACAGATTGTACCTTCTGTCCGAGTGCTAGGTGCTGAGAAGTTAGTAATTCCTGTACAGCGTTACCCTTGCTGCCTTTAGGCAGAACAGCATGACTAGGCTTGTGTGACCAGAAGATGGTGTGTGAAGGAGTGCAGAGCTGTGGGCGTGCGTGGCGCAGCCTTCTGCCTGCCATCAGCCCTCGTCAGCCATGGCTGGTCCTCCTCTGCTAACACCTCGTCAAACCTGGCTGTTATGTGGGAGAGGAAAGCTTGTGTTTTTTGGAACAGACTGACCAAAATTCTGTTATTGCTGTCATGACAAATACAGTGTTAACCAGGAAGATCGTAAGGACTTAGTAATTCATTTGTTTGATGTAAAAATGTCTCATCAAAAGCTTTCTATCCTTTTTTTCCCCCCAAAGAAAACTGCTTTTTGATTAAATGAAAGAAAAAGTCTGTTTTGGATTAAGAATATTAATTTCTGGGGGGGAAAAATAGTAGCCAGGTGTTTCCATTTCCATTTAATTAGAAACCAAAACCTTTAGAATACTTGGTATATTTTTCTTAAATTTTTTACGTGATACATTTTTTTAACTTACTCTGAATAAGAAACAAACATAAAAGAAACAAATCCTTTTCAATGAAACAAATTCAGATGAACAGGTAATGTGCAATTGCCAGGGGATTGGATTGGGAGCCTGGTGAGAGAGCTGCCTCTTTTGTGGGGAGTGGAGGAGAAGAGGCCTGTCATTTCTGAAGGTATCAGAAATGCAAGGTTTTTATTCTCTTCTGTGTTCGGCCTCTCATTCTTGTTTTTGTGTGTGTATTAAGTAGCTCTTGCTGAGCCCTGCATTGAGAGATGTCATTGTGATAAATCACTTTTACTGGAGATTATATTTTTCCTCCAAATGAAGCTGCCAGCAAGACACATTTTAAGATTTCAAGTGACTACAACGTTTTCTGTCTTCTCTCTCTCTCTCTCTCTCTCTCTCCCCTCAAAATATTACTCAATAAATTCTTACTAAATCCTGACTACATCCTGACCATGTTTTCTAATGGGAGGGAAAAAAATAACAGAGGTGGCAATTAACAACTGTCAGCGCTAGTCAAGGGTCTTTATACGTGTAAGTAAATCTGTTTTTCTCCCACCTTGCTTATACCTGGAGAGTCCTGGCCTGCTTATAGTGTTATCAAGTGAATGTCACCAAGATGCCTGTGAAACAGGGAACCAACCATACAGAAGTTCAGAGAGTTGCCTAGGATCAGTGATCAGACCTGTGGTATGGCCATATGAAAGAATCATCAGGTGTTTTTGTTCTAGCCATGTGAACCCATGGCGTCAAATTCAGGCATCTGATGTCAAGGTCATACAGAGTCTTCAGTAAATTTTCTGACTTGTTTTAACAAACAGTTGTGCCTTGTTCTTGTCACTACAAGAATGGGAGAGCTGTTAGAGAACCTCAACTAACTGCTGGTTAGGAAACCTTTTCCTAATTTCTCTCTAAACCTATTCCAGGCTGGTTCCAACTTATTTGTAATTATGCTGATGTTGTCACTGTGCTTAGCCCATAAAATAATTCAAAATGAATATAGGAAATAGTGTCATATTTGTAGCAAGAAATGCATAAAATAGCTTTGTTACAATAAAAAACAACTCTAGATCTTCGTTATTTTTAATGTTCTAGCAACTGGGAGACAGGTTGTCTGGGAAATGTTGACCATAACATTTATTGAAAAATCTTACCAGGGTCATCAAAAGCATTGTTAAATCTGTTTTGCTTTTGGCACGTTGTTAATTGGTTAGGGGCAAATGGGATATGAGTTTTCCAGTTTCCCCAACTGGTCCTTCTCTCTCAGGACTTCTCTGCTTGTTGACCTGCTTTGGTTTCTTTGCTCTAAGATTTCTGATCTCTCTCTCGTTTTTGTTTTCTCTCCAATTTTTCCTTTCAGATGAATTCCACATCATTTTGCCCTTGAATTTCATTTATAGAATGTGAGTGAAAAAATCTGTGATATTATATTCTTGTGTGAAAGTCAAATAGTTTCAGAGTTTTAGTACTTCATTCTTTTCTCCCTTCCTTTTAAACTTTACATGGCTGGTGAACACTCAAGACATTTTGATTTATGATTTTCTGTGGGGTTTTGTCTTTTTTCTTGGAAGAGATCTGAGAAAACACCAGTGTTACAGAAGGTCCCACAGAAACTTCTTTTCTGCGTGTGACCTGGACAGGCCTGCCCTCGTATTTTTCTAACTGAAGCTCTCATCTTTTGAAGGTAATTTTTCTAGAAAAGGAAGGAAAAATAGGCTGGATTTTCAAAGCTAATTTCCAGATGTTAAATGCCAAATTGCAAATGCCAGACTCCTTATTTTGTCAAAGTCTTATGAAAATCAGCCATATCCTAGAAAAATACTGACTGTAAGCCAGTGTCTTGGATAACTACTAAGGCAAGTGTAGCAAAGATAAAGACAGCACGTTACACAGTCCCACGCTGATGAAGAGTGCGGCTTGGTTGTGGAGGGGAGCCCTGTTCCTCTGTGGTTACTTGGTAAACACTTTTAATTATCAGCATTGTCATTTGCATAATGGAATTGTACAGCTGGCCACATGCAGCGAATGGAGTTGCCACATGCTCTGTCAGTCCTCCGGCACAGGAAGGATTGCTGGAAGAGTGCTGAGGGGAGCAAACAATGGCACGTCACAAATGTAGGGGCTGCCTGCGCAGGAAGTAGGGGTTAACTGTGCTGGGTGATGGAACTCCTCAGCAGCTTGAGCAGTACTCGGAAAGGCAGCAATTTGCTGGCCTGTATCAAGAACCACTTTCTGTTGGTTGCAGAAAGCTACTTTAGGGTAAACTGTCTCTTTTTTTTTTTTTTAATTATTTGTCATGGTTTGAAGCTCTAAGCCTAGGGAACGGCTTTTTGACAGATATCCAAGCATCTTAATGTGAAGGTCAGCTGCGCTTTGATATCCTGTGGTTTTGGCTTTGGGTTCCGCTTGCGTGTAGCGTAGCTGAGGAGACACTGCATTTCATATTGCCATGTACCAGCGTACAGTGAAATAAGAGCCGTGGAGGGAAGATGGATGGCTGCTTCACCTCGAAGGCTGTAAACACAGCTGCGTGGATCCGCAGATGGCAGACTACTGCTAGCAGTGGGCCACAAACAGCATCAACTGCTCCTCTTCTCCCATCTGGAGCAGAACGGGGGCCTCTAAAGGGAAAATGGAATAGGCTTGTTTTGCGGTGGTCTTTCCAATTCTGCCTTCCGTACACTTAATTTGCCCTTCCCTTCTGGGGGACAATTCTTCCCCAGTGACACACGATTCAAGATGAGCGCAGCCAGCCTCGTTTATTGGGTTGTTTTATGACTCTCTTTGACCTTGTAACATAACACTACTCTTTAAGCTATCACCAATCTTAAATGTAGAATGAGATTTAATAAATACCATAGTTTCTGACACTTGATAGAGTTAAGAGTGAAGCTTTTGGACTGCAGAGTCATGATCAGTGAATGACATTCAGAGAGGAGGAATGCATCAGAATTAATCTGCTCCATCTGGGGCAGTTGGAGCTTGGCTGCCAGTGCAGTAGGAGTAAACAGGATTGCATCTTTCAGAATGACATAGTATTTGGCATAAATAAGTTTTAATTTCATCCCATTGCTGAGGTAGTTAACTCTATCCATCAGCAAATACTGTACCTTAGATGCTGCTCTTGGGTGTGAAGAGTGGGCGGTTGTGGACAGCATTAGCAGCTTAGGATGGTGGAGTTTGAGAAATAAATTGATTTTTTTTTTTTTTTAAGAATTGACCTTTTACTTGTGTCTTCATGGCATCAAGTATCAAGAGTTTCTTAGTTTTGTGATGTGAAGGAAGAGAAGTGAAGCATTGTCTGTGAGCCTGTGCTAACCTCTGCCATGAACAGACCAGGAGTGCTCTGTGAAACACCTAGGTAATATCCTGCTCACGGTGTGCTAGTAATGTAATGAGTTGTCTGAATGTCTTCAGGTGACAGAGGGCTCGCAGCTCTGAGTCACAAGCTCTGAGGAATGCTTTGGGAAGTCAGTCATCTCAACAACAAATTCCTTTCCCAAAGAGTTGCTGTTATTTTCCGGGTATAACATTTTTATAGGACTGCTATAGCATTCTACAGAAAAATTTTCCCCTCTTGCACATGAGATATTAGAAACTGGTTTTAGTTCACATTTTTTTCTTTGTTTCCCAAGTGCTGAGGAAATGAAACAAACAGCAGAGGATGAATATTCCCATCAATCACCTTTTGTTTGTATATGCTAGTCAGGACTTTAAAATCCTCTTGGCGGGACAGGGTAAGAACTCTGGATGCTTTCTTCTATGTTACTTCAAAAGTAAATGCTTCCAGTTAAAGCCCCAAACTCCATAAAGTAACTTTGTCAACTGGCTGCATAGTGGCATGAAACTGAGAGCGACTGCCGGTCTGGAAGGTTGTCTTTTTCATGGCCAACTAGGTCCGTAATTCCGCTCAGCATGGGCTGACCCCAGCAGCCATTCAGTTCAGGGCTCCCTTACATGTTTTGGAGGAAATGCTGAGCAGCCACCAAGAGTCGTTTTGAGTTTTCATGTCACATAACCAATTGCAAACATCCTATTTGTAACCACAGCCAGTGAAGATGCTCTGATATAAGAATGCTACAGCAGACCCCTCAAGGTGTTATTTTCCATAGAAAATTTCCTGCTAATCCTTTCTTGCTAGATAAACCCCCAGTATATCAGGGTTTTCTCTTTCTTGAATGATTTCCAAGGTTGACCAACAGTATTTTTTTGTGAAGACATCTTCAGATGATCTCTTGGAGCCAGAACCTCATCAAATTCTGAGGACTCTGATTTAAATTTACACATAGACTGACTGGCATCTTCACTGTTTTGACACAAAGGTATTACCTATATGATAGCACTTAGAACAGAAGGTTAAATCTGTGGTTTCAACACAAAATGCAATATTAAGAAAAATAGTTGTTGGGAATGACTGCCTCTTGCAGTGAAACAAAACCAATGATTGAGCATTCTAAGGTTTGTTGTTGAGACTGACATCTTAAATTTATTAATGACCTGATAAAAATGGACCATAAGCTTTCAAAATTTGTGGATGAAAGTTATGGAGCTTGTAATGTCCATGCAAAGATAAGTAAATCACTGAGACAGTCATTACAGTAGATGAAATTTCATTTGGCTACCTGTCAAGTATGGCATAGAGGCAAAAATAATCTGGGTATTTTCTATGTAGTGTGCTGATGGACTTGAAGGTTCCCATATCCTCTAAGGAAATATTGAGCAGTGTGTGTACATATTTAATTAAAAAGTGAGCAGAAATTGTAGCAAAACTGTTAGGACACCTGGGAGCATTGTATGTGGGACAGGCTAGAAGAGAACAGACGGATACTGTATGGCCACATCAAGTGTTCATGTTCATCTTCTGTGACCCGTGGTCTCCCATAGGTCTGAGGTTTGTCTCTGGCTTACTCAACCTGTGTGTTAGAGTATTATGGCTCTGCCTGCTATCTCACCTTTTAATTACCAGTGCTTTTGGCACATGAGTAGCTATAAATGCCACAAAAATTTAAGTTGCAAGTGGGCAGAAGGATGTATCACGACACACGGGGGTTTGACCCGTGCATTTGTGACCTTCAGCTCCTGCTTTGCATATAAAAAGCAGCTGTTTTATCTGCTGACACAGCATCTCACTGCCTCACTATGTTGGTTTCCCAGGTTCACTAGCAGAGCTCAAGGTCTCTTCCTAATGTTCAACATGGCTTATGTTACGCCTTAGTGACTGGGCATCACCTTTATTAGGGTCACAGAATCCCCCTGCCCCAGTGGCCTACAGCTGTTCTAGAACTGTGTATGAAAACCAGCTTTGTTCCTGGTGAGATGATGACTGAACTTTCAGTTTTTCAGAACACATTAAAAATTGGTTTACAATGCTCAATTTGTCATCAGTTGGTCATCCACATGGTCACATCCACACTTGCTTTTCTCTTTTTCCCTTACCTGCTGCTGAAACCCTGGTGTTTTAGCCTTTTAGGGACGCGGGAACTGCACAAGACACAACCCCAAATCAGTTAACGCTGCATTACATACAAGCTTGCATCATCCTAGATGTTCCATATACAGTTTGAATAAAACTTCTAGGGAGCACAAAAGTGTCCTTTCATTTATATGACAACTTCCTTTTTTCTGTAGTGTTACTGTTATGTTCCCTTGTCATGGATGATGAAATGTATGGTTCAAAAAATGTGTTTGTCTACCAATATCACAAACCACTAAGGCTTCATAACTAGCAATCTACTTCTTGTGAGTATTAAGCAAAGCTCTCAAAACTCTGTAGAATGGTTTGTGGCTTCCTCATTTCTGTTAGTTTGTGCCAGCCTGTCTTAAAGCAGTCTTTTTTGGTAGTATCTCAGATGAGCAGCAGTAACAGTGCCCCAGGGTAGCAGGCACTGAGCGGCACTGAAGTTCTAAGCATGGGAAGGGCTCAGATCACCACAGAGCTATGAACTGTGCCTTCTAGAGAAGCAAACTCCGAAATATTTCCAGGCCCCTCTAGCATTTCTTAGCCTAATCAAAAAGGAGAAGAAATGCAGGCTTTCCTATGATCCTTAGTAAATGACCTGTACTGAGTACCTTAGATCACAAAAAGGAACCCATGAGAAGTGATTGGCATGTGCCTAAAGTTATTGCTATACCCATTGAGGAGTAGATGGTGGGAAGTAAAGGACATGGATACACTTTAATATTGTTTTGTCTTGCAGAGATAACATCCAATAAAGGTGATATGAGAAGATCGGGAAAGAGTCTGATACCAAAGCTCACATTCATATCTCACATTACAATAAGCATGGCAGTATTTGTCCTATAGATTCAGACTCACTATTTGTTATATACCCATATCTTGGCACTGAAAAGACCATTCTTCAGACAGAGATTTAGAAATACCTGCCAGCATTGCCCAAGCGAACCAGATGCTATCCCTGTGGAGCGCTGAGCTAGCTGATGATGACAGAACACAGTGTGTAACAGTAAGGGTGAGGGCTTCCTCGGGCAAAGACTGCTCTCAAGGTACGTAGCTATTCTGAACAAAAACTGAGCTTGCGTTGCAGTGCCCACAGCTTGGCCATTGAATTGCAGGCCCCAAAAGTATAATATGAAATAGGATTAATCTTAATTTCTGTAAACAAACTAACTTTGGAAAGGCAATTGAGGGACTTAGCTTGAAGTTTTACAGCTGCTCTTCACCTAAAAGAAAATGAGCTATTTATAGGCAGATGTGGTTTAGGGATCTGCAGATCTGTAGCTATAGATTTAGCTACAGGCTTATTGATTTTGGGGAACATCCCAAGTGCATTCATTGCTGTAGGGTTCATTGCTCAGGGCATGGCTGATGGCAGGAGATCATCCTAAACTTTCCTCCCAGCTGGCAGCCTGAAGCTGAAGCAGCTCCTCTGTTGAGCAGCCAGCTGACTGCAGCTAGAAAGGAGAGCTCTCACGAGCAGAAGAGGTAGCAGTTGTGGAATGAGATCTGCTCTCATTATCCATTAGCACTTGGGTACTGAGACCATTAGTCCCTGCAAACAGCTGGAACTTCTCCTAGTTAAAAAGTTTTTCTCCAGAAATCCCTATCTAGCCCCTGCAGAAGAATTGCTATTGCTCTAAGTGTGTTTATTATGAACCTGAGGCATAGCTTCCTAAGTGACCTCCCCCTCCTCTGTTCTCCCCACAGGCAGGCACATCATTTCCCTCGTATGGAATCTTACACCAGTTAATCCAGTGTCCCGGTTTATTTTATGCTGCTTGCCTTGAAGTGCTCTTAGCTTTACTGAACATGTCTATACCATTTTAAGTGGCTGCATAGTACGGAGGCTAAATTCCAAAAGCTGTTTTGCTGTGCCTGCTGCAAATGCCTGGATGCGTTCCAAGTCCTTGTCTGGCATTTAGAAGGGATTTTCCAGGGTGTTACAATTCACCCAGCACTGTAACTGTGCCAATCCAAAAGCTCTGCTGCCTTCAAAGATACACTGCTGCATGTAAAAGTGTGTTCCAAGGCACACAAAGCATTAGAAAGACCAGCTCAACCAATGGCTTTATTGGCATAGAGATTAAACTACCCAGAAATGCTTTCTCTAAGCCACTTGCAGGCTGAGCGAGCTATTGTCAGTGCTGCTGTGTGTATAGAAGTTTGTGACAAAGCAGGTTCTTGTGTCTGCTCCTGCACATATGTGGCCTGCCTAGAGAATTTCACAAAGGAGGAATGTCCACTTCTGTTTTTTCCCAGTAGGTACAGCCTCCAAACCCAAACAGACAGATCCTCCCTACAATCTCAGTGCTTCCATGGAAGAGAGGGGCACAGAAAATGTGGCGTTACAGGGAGCAGCTCTTCGAGCAAAGGGTGGGTCTGTTTGTTATGAAAAATTGGGTGTCTGTAGCAGCAGGGGCATGACATTGTTAAAAACTTAATTACTAAATGTTTTTTTAAAAAAGAATGAAAGAAAATATATTTAGCATTTAATAATTTAGGTAGTTCTGCCTTGGACCAAGTGCTTTACTTTGTCTAATTTAAACTGAATCATTTCTAGAGAACAGATTGACCCTATCTCTACATATAGTAAAAAAAAAAAACAACTCTGCCAAAAGCGAAGTAAAATAGTTACTGTTGAAAAGGTTAAACAAAACAAACCAGAATAATTGTGCAAAATGGCACATATGCTTTAAACTGCATTGTTGCAGCCACTGAAAATTTAACATTGTTCAAATGAAGTTGCCCTCTCGAGATCTCAGAGCTGGTGCTTTGTCTAAACTTGACTACAAGCCTTCCTTGGAGAGCCATGCTTTAGCCAAACAGGTTACTAGAGTCAAAGATAAGGTGAGCGGCTGAAATATAATTGCCTGATTTTTAAAAGGTCAGATAAAGCTGCTTAAAGGTATATACTGGCCTTGAACGCCATGAATTTTGGGGACACTGTTTTAAACATGAGAGCCGATGTGTGAAAGTACCTGCGTGAAGCATTTTCCAGGCTGGCGGTTGGGGTGTGTTTGCCTGGCTTGCCGAGCGGCCGAAACTGAAGGCTCAGGTCCTGGCCGCTGCTTGGAGGCTGGAGGTGGCTGCAGAGGCCAGACCTCCGGCTGCATTTAGGTGGCACAGCCTGGGCTCACCGGAAGCTGCAGTCCCTCCTGAGTGGGGTTGCTGTGGCACTACTGGTTATGTAATGTTAAGCTTCAAGTGTTCAATGTCTGAACAAGAACAGCAACACGGAGAGCAGTAGTTTGTCAGGACAGACAAGCCGGTTCTCTAGGATATAATTAAGTGCTGACAAGCTCAGATGTAAGACACATGTAATAAATTAGTTATAGTACCTGAGTAAGAAGGATGAACTGTGCTGCAAAGGCAATTATACAGAATTTCAGCCTTGGGACCACTTCCACACATTCACGTGTGATGGGAAATCACGTGTAAATTTTATATGTCTTTAGCAAAACTGAGGAATTATTAACATAATATTAACATAAACAGATATAAATTTAAGTCCATGTAAAGTCTAGGAGGATTGTTGCACTAGCACCTGTTTTTAACAGCGTTGTTCTTCTGGCCTTAGAAGCAAAGCAGCAAGTGTGGAAATGCTCTTAATCTGCTCCTGCATAAAACAACTGGACTTAATTACTGAACTGATATTTAAAAAAACCCTCAGCAATCTGCAATTAAAAATCTACCAGACCTGAGTTTCATAAGATTGCTTCTTCAGCGGTGATAAACATTCTGGCTGTACTCAAGTGGTTTTCAAGCCCTGCAATCACCACGGGAGCTATTTTAAAAGTTATTTTTGCTAGTTTCCCATTTTCCCATTTGCTTTTATTTTAATTCTTTGTTTTTCATCCCTTCTGGCTGCTAACTTGTATTTAGCATATCTGTGTGTTTATGTTGGAGGATAATTTTACTCATAAAAGCCAGGCAGATTATTGGATTTTTACATCTTCTGTTTGAAAATCCATTTCATGGAGGGTGGAGAGGGGTGGGAAGGGCCCGAAAAGAGCTGCTGGCCCTTGAAGAAGAGAGTTATCATTTCACTGGCAATAACTCACAACCTGTCTCCTGAAAGCAATTGCCTGCTATGCCTCAAATAACGAGGAATGTTGTTTTGTTTGCTTTCATACAAGCTGCTGCACAGCTAAGATACCAAATAATTTTTTATTCTTATTATACAAGGTCCGGAGCTATTTTCCCTATTGGCTTGCACTACAGCTTAGCTTGGATTACTGGTGTTAAAGTCAGGAAGCTATGTAAATGGTGGAGGGTCAGAAGACCTGGAAGGACGAGCGTAGAAGATGTGTCAAGACTAGCAGTATTTCGTGTTTGATAGGGTCACTGAAACACACCAGTGTCTAGGGGGAAGGCGATGATGATGGCACTGGCATGCTGTGAATATTATCCATGGGCAGAATCTTAACCAAGTATCTGGCGCAAATGGCTATTCAAAATTAAACGTATTGTTGACTCGGTGTCGGAGCAGACAGGGCTTTAGCTTTTCAAATCTCAGCTGAATAATACATAGGCTAAGCAAAAGGGTAAGTGGCAGAGAAGAAGGTTCAGGATGGAGGAAGACAATATCAAATAAAAGCACTTATTTGTAAACCTGAGCAGTGCACAATTTGACTGAGAAAAACCAATGATGTAATCAAAATTAATAATGTCCTGGTCTCCATTTAGAATTAACATCTCCATTGATTAAATGGGTTGCTGACAGCAGCAGCAGTGTTGCCGGGCCATCAGTCTTGCACTCTTGTTTGACGTTTTAAAAGAAAATGATGAATGTCACCAAGTTTCTTGCTGTTATTTGTATGATGTAAGAGAGTTTGCTTGATAGATTTCAGGTCTCCTAGTTTAGAGGGATCCTGAGCACAGTAACTTATTTACCACTTACCTAATTTGGAGGCAAGTTTAATTTGTTTCTTCTACCGTGGTTCCAAAAGCAAGAGCTTGTCTACTTACGCCTTGAAGAAAATTAACAAAAATCTATTTGGATTTGTTCTGACAGTTATTTCAGTGCAAGTCTATGGGTACATTTCTTCTTTGGCTGTAGCATCTTAGAATGGACTTAATTCTAGTTAGTGGGTAGATGAGCTTTAATTGCCGTCTTCCACAGAGCGTTTCTAATAGGACATGTTTTCGTACATTTTGAAGGCAGTGCAGCTGGGCGCTTGGCTATAGCTTCCCTTTCAGGAAATGATGATCTGGTATGTGTTTGGCGCCATGGTGCTTCTTCGAGTGCCAACGAGGAGGCAGTGGCTGCTTTCTGCTGTGTACTGGCAGAGGCACAGGGCACAGATTGTTAGTGACCTCTTGTGGAATCGGATGATTGCGATGGAGCTGATCGCATCATACAGGGGTACCATCCCCCTTGGTCCTGGCTCTTGTAAGCTTCTCTAAAACCTCCTGAAAAGAAAATATCCAGCTGAACATGAAGATAGGTACACTAAGTGTAATTTGGCCAGGTTTACCTGGGTAAACCCTTCCAGTATGGCAAGTTACCCTGTGGTCCTTAGAAATTAGAGTCTACTGAAGTTGGTACTAACAGCAACACCTCAGCTGGGTACTGCCTTAGTATCCTTAGGGGACTTTGATGAAGAATACCTGCTTAGCTGCTGGGAAATGACAGCATCCTCACAGCTGTCAGTGTGCTGCAAAAAATCTCTCGAGTATGCTTCATACTCGCTTCCCATCATACATCACTGTCGCTTGCATTCTGTGCTGCACAATGATGAGAGGGTTGTCCTAATTGCTACAGCTTTTCCAGGCCCAGGTAAAGGGTCTGATCACAGGGTTCATGAGAAGCAGGAAAATATGTTTTGACATGAACCAAGTCCTTAGACTGGCAGTTGTTAGGGCATGTGAATATCACGGTCTGATGGAAGTTAGCGGCATGATAAACAAGTAGAAATTACAGCCTTGTTCCCCAATGACTACAGACTAATTTGAAGGTAGAGCCTGTGCCCCACTGACCACTCAAGCGCGGGATCTCTGCTTCCTCTCTCTTGTCTACAGCCTTCTCCCTGGACTTAATTCTCCTGTTCTTACAACTCCTGCCCATTAGAGACCTATCTTTAAAATCCATCTTCCCACACAAGACTTTCTGCCAGAGACAGTCAGTAAACACAAGTTAAGAGGACTCAGGCCACGCTTCCCTCGGTCTCTCTTCTTTGTGTGAGGTAGCTGTCACAGAGAGACTCCTTCTGACAGGTGCTCTGTGCGAGGCTCCTTCTGCTGCCTGCTAGCCCCGGTCCGCACAGTCCTGTCAGAAGAGCAGGACTTAGGGTGGCCAAGTGGCAAATGCACAGTGCCTCTTCCCCATAAGGCGGAGGGTGTGGTGGTACTATCACTGATGCTTTTAACTCTGCCTCGCTTAGGCCACAAGCTGCTGTTTTGTCCAGAGACCTCAAAAGCCAGCCGGGAAGCAGAAGTGTGTTTCCAAGGACAGGCAGATTGCTTCACTAGAGGGGATCCCCTCAGCCAGGCCACGGCCAGCAGCAAAGCCCAGGGTGGCAGAGGGGCAGGTGAGCAGGGTCCCTCAACTCCTTTCTGCTCCCTGGGCTTTGTCTGCGGGGAGGTTTTCTGTGTGCAAAACTGACTGAATAAGGGTGTGATTTTCCTTATAAAATAGTAATAGATATATCCAGTCTGTCCTGTAAATGCTGTTGTACTGGTACTGAAGTATAATTGACTGCTTCTGTTCAGGAACTGTTGTTAACATAAATCTTGGTTATTCTGTGTACATACACACATGCATAGGTGGGTAGGAATGTTACCATTTTAACTAGACTAGAATAAATTCAGCAATATAATATTTGTTATGTACAAAAGATTACACAAAATATAAGCATCAACATCAGCAGGGGGTTTTCTCCACTGCTTTTACTCAGTTTACTAAGACTTAAAAGACTGGAATTTGTAAGCTGAGGAGAACCCCTTTCTGATTCCAGCTTTCCATGAAAGGAGTCCGGTACACGCCGCCTGCATCTTGAGTGCAGAGGTCTCAAGCACTGTGGCAAAGAACACAGCAAAATGTTCTAAGTGGAACGCTTAGAAAAAAAACCCAACCAAAAATAGATACCAGTAATGCAGCAAGAGGGAAGAGGGAGGGTGAAGACAGCTTCGTTTTACAAATGTCTTTGTTGAGACAGTAACTGGATACAGAAATCCAAGTCACAGTGGGATTCCAAGAGTGAACATCTGCCTCCCAGCCCTTGTGCTTCCCAGAGCAGCGTGGTTAGCTGAGATCTTTAGAAGGTAGTTGTATGTGTCTCCTCTGAAGCAGATTTTTAGGTCCGATTCTGGGTGCCCAAAAGGTAATGAATGTAGCGTCTGTTTGTGGATATTGAGCAGATTACCCTCCAGTGTGGACCTGTTTCCACATCTCACAGTTCTCCTATGAGAAGTGCTAAATGAGCTTTTACCGTGTAATTTTACGGGGCCTGCTCTCCAAAGCAGCAGTGAGACAGCCAGGTAGGGCCCACTGGCTGTGACAGCAGCTACACGGTGAAAGAACTGTAAACTAGAGAATCTTCAGCATAAATTCATGAACATGCTTTCCATGGCAGAACTTATCCGTGAACTGGTCTTAGATGGCAATCTGTTAGTTGAGTAACCTGCCTGTGGGATGGGGGCTGATATCCAGGGCTCTCCTGAATTTCTTTGCTGTAAATCCCTGCAGGGGCTTCTCTGTGGCATCTCCTATTCACAAACAGGGGCCAGGCTCACCTTTGCATAGCTGAGCATCAAGGTTTTCTCCTCTTAGAACTTATTGTCTTTTCATCCCCTGGTATGCTGTTGTCCAGATCATCAAGATCAAACTCCATTTGAGACCCTCAGCAAAGGCAACGGCTGGAGCTCTGTGCAGTTCTCCTCAGGAAGCTCTTTGCACAAAGCCCATTAGGGCAGTGACAGCCATGCTTCCCCCTTAACAACTTGCAGAAGCAGATTGGAACAAATTGTTCTTGTGGTTTGTTGTGTTGGGTGTTTTTTTTTAAATACGTATTTTGAGAATAAAGTTTAGTGCATGCGCACATACGCTCGCTACTGAATTATTTTAAAATAGGAACAGAAAAAGGCAGATGAAAATAGAGGTCAAAGAGATGCTAAAGAAGGGGGGCACATCTTTCTGTTCTGTTTCATGGTTTTGAATGCAAGGAAGAGCAGGCGATGCCCAGATTCAGAAAGATCAATTCTTTTCTAATGCAGTGTTAAAGGTCCGAGGTCCAAAACTGATGCTGGGAGATTTTAACCATGCAAAGGGGAGCAAAGTGCTCCTGTTGCCTTTTTAACTCAGTGGAATTTGAGTTCTTTGAACTCTTACTTGTGCCTCTGAAAGCCTCCCTCTCCATGTTTGCAGCAAGCATTAGAATTCTGAGAAAAGCTTTGGGGACTCACAGGGATTTTTAGACAAGGATGCTGCTGGAGCGGCATTGACACTGCACATCCTGTCACATGTCTCTGCCTGTCCCCAGCTTTACAGAAATTGGTGTAAATCTGAATCCTGAGACACGGGTGTATCCTGCATTCATAGATATTTTCTTTTTAATTATATAAATTTTTTTTTTGCCTTGCTAAAGGTTTTCCCACTTTACAGATATGCAGACTGATGGGTAAAAATGAAGTGGTTCCTTAAAAGATTTCTTGGATGTAAAGGCGGATAAGCACAGGCCAGCGCTCAGGCATGCTATAGATCTGCTCTGTGTCTGGGAAAGTGTTACATTTCATAGATCGCATGTGTCAGCAGTGAGATTTCTTGCTTCTCCAACAATTTAAAATTGCAGGTAAGTGTAGTCAAACTCTCTGGCTTTCTAGCAAGATGCCTGCGTAGTCCTGTTTGTGTGACTAGGGAGATCGCCACTGTAAATGTGGAGGGCATTTGAAACAAAGGCCTTGTGTATGTGATTGTATAAACCAGCATGTCCCATTAGGACCAAAAAATCAGGAGTATGGCATGTTCTGATGTCCTGGCTGAGAGCTTTGGAGAAGTTAACTGCTTCCATGCTAGGCTGGTGGAAGGCCCTATCCAGGGAATATACTCTTAACTAACATAGCAACCAGGGGTACAGGGTAATAAACATGTTCTGCTGTCCAGACACTTTGCATACCCAGTGCATCAGAAGGGTTAAATATAGTTGTTCTCAGCAGTGTTTGGCCTGGCTGAGGATTAGAGCTTATTTTAGCTGTTCTTCCTAAACATAGCAAAGGTCACCAGGGAACAGGCTTTGTTGCTGAGTCTTATTGGCCTTGTTCCTTGTAGGGCTTTTGCAGGAGGACAGGATTGTCTCACTTACAAGGATAATAGATGACGAGCTTGGTGCTGATTAACCTCATTTTAATTGATAATTAATTTTAAACCCTATTTACTTTCCCTGGAAATGCTGAGACTTCAAGGGAATCACAACTGAGGTGAACAAGAACTGAAATCTTCCCCAAGGAAATGATACAGGCAGGAAGGAAGGAGAAAGGGTGAGGTTAGATGCATGTTCAGATTGACAGGTTGGATCTTCATTAAATTTATTGCTTCTGAAAAAGGAGGCCTCTCACCTTTCACTAGCTATTACACATGCTTCCTCTGCTAAGGCATCCCAGTCTTGTTCTGCACGGACCTCTACACTCCAAATTCCGGGTCCTTCCTTAGCCTTGCTTGCCAGTTTGCCTCTTTTTGCTTGACTGGAACTCCTTTTGCCTGTTTTTGGAGCCTGACAAATGGGTGGAGTGGCCTGCTGGGAGCATGAATTCTCCTGTTATTCTTGAAATATATGCAACGCTCCATAGTTTTACAGTAGTAAAAGTTTGAGAATGTGTGTAAAAGGTCATTTTTATTCACAGCTCAACTCTGCACATTCCGGACTAAGTTCTGCAAATCAGAGCCTTCCAGGATTAACAGCCGCATTAAGTTTCCTTGCAGTGCATTCCTGCAGGAGCTTTCCTTATCATCGTTAAAATCTATTGAAAGCCACAATGACGGCAGTACTAAGTCCGCCCTTCTACAGCATGGTCTACAGAGGGATCTCAAATCATTTTACAAACATTAAGGAGTTAATTCTTTAAACACCTTTGAGATGCATGTCATCCTTATGGTATAAGCTGATAAACTGCAAGCTGGGGTAATTTATTCAGGGTCACATAACATCCACGGCAGAGGCAGCAACTTCTCCTGACACTAGGAACTACTCTGAACTTATTTCAAGGACAACGTTACAACATGAGCCACATTCTAAATTATCTTTTATATCAAGATGACAATTTGTCTCTCTGTAGTAGTTATGGCATTGCAGAATCTCTACCCAGTGGAATTACTAACTGCATTTGCTTGGTTATGTTTGTAGCCTAGTTATTCGGTACCTTCATCCTACATCGTAGGGCCTTTTGAAACTGCAGATAATTTAGTCTGAATTTACATATTCTCACTTGATCGTTAGGTATAATCAAGGTCTATTCTCACAGTATCATTCCAAGATATTTGCACACATCGAATATAAAAAGCCACTGGTGACATCTGCCCCTGCCTTAACCAATCCCTCGTTCAGCTAACGGGAAAAAAGCTTTTGAGGGTCGTGACCGGAGTTCCCAGAGTGGACAGTTTTTTAGAAGAAAGATTCCTTGGGACAGCTTCATACTATATTGGCATTAGAGCTGGAAGATTAGAAAATGTATCTCATATTTAATCAGATAGAACTGGAAATGCTTTTCTAAAGGGCATCTGACACTGCAGGCAATTTAACCCTTTATGACTAACACCAGCTGTTCCTTTTACCTTTCTTGTTTTAATGAATGATTCAACTTTTGTCCTTTGAAAATTAACAGTTTGCATTTTGTTATCTGTATCTTGGTAGATAGTTAGCATTGTAGATTCCAGGTTTGTTTCAGTGACTGCAGAGCAGCTACACTTCATTTACAGGTTAAAAAAAATCCCTAGGTGCTATCCTGCAGATTCAGAATGGAATCTGAAAGTCAAGGTGGGTTTCCTCTGGCTCCTTCATTACTAGCAGCAATGAACACTCTGCACTTGTCCCTGCTGTTATAGAATATTTCTGGTTCTGTGCCAAATTAGGACTAGGCCCCCTCTCTAGGGCAGGGTTTTGAAGTTACACAGGCTGCTTGCAGAACCTTCCCATTGCCAACAGTTCTTTCCGAATGGGTCCTACCAGGAGGAGAATTGTTTGAAAATGTGGCCACAGTTTTAAGAGCCATTTTGAAGTTCTTGCCTTCATAACTGCTTTGCTCTTTTCTGCCCAGTAACATACTCATACTGTGAGTCTCAGCAAAATATTGACAGCTTGTGGGAGGAACATGGTATGGCGAAACATAAGCCAGCGTAAAATGGGGATATTTTTCTGCTGTCAGTTCTCATGGTAAAGCTCGGTGTTTGTTTACAGAGGACATTGGGATACATGCAGAGAAGGAATGTGGAAATTCTATTAATGAAAGCAAATTAGTTTTAATAGCTGCTATGCGAGTGCTGGATCTGCTCAAGCAGAGACAAGTTATTAAAGGTGATAGTGCCATGATGATTAGAGCAAGCCTCTGGCTACAGTCTTTCCCACATTTAAAGTCATTTCAGGCATCAGGATCTTCCTGCTACAACTGGCAGTCCAAGTGGCTTACCTGCCTGCATCGCTAGGCTAGATGTTCATTGTGTATTTCGATAATGCTTGTTTACTTTCCTCCCCCCTGCCCCAGAACTTTGCACTGAAAAGCAGAAGATACTTCCCTTTTGCTTTCTTCCTAAAGGCTGCCATGTATTTTTAGCTGCTCAGGATGTCTCCAAATAACATACGGACTCTGAACTTGCGTTGTCAGCCTTCCCTGTGAAGCCCCTCCTGGGAGGTTTATGGCTCACTCTCTGCAGCTTTGCTGATACAGCGTGTAATGTTTATACCTGCAATCAAGCTTTGGCTGAGCTGCAGCCCAATGCTGGCAGCTTCTTGCTTTCTCCCTCCCCCTGTCCCCCCCTTCCCTTGCAACTCCACTCCGGTGATACTAGATTGATGTAGTAGATACAGTGGTGATTGCCTGTATCAAAGTAAAAAAAATTGGCATTGCTCAATAGTCAAACTTGTATGTGCTCTGCCCAGCAAGAATGAGATTGACTCTGGGCCTATATTTCTTCTAGCATATGATTTATAATGCCTTCCTCCCTTGCTCTGCTGTTTCCCAAGCCAATTCCTGCATTTTGAGATTTACCAGATAAGAGGTTCATCTACAGTTTATAAATGTATAAACTACAGAACACAAAGGTTAGTTTGTTTTTTTGGGTACTTAACAGATCTTTTCCCCCAAGTGTCTAGTAGCCTGCAGTTGTCTCAGAACTGCTCCACAGAATTTTTACCAACCCGCAAAACTTCCTTGCATTTGACAAGCAAAAAGAGTGCTTTGAAACAGGGGCCTCATCTAGATGGGAAAGGGAGGCTGATTGATCTGGAGCAGGATTTCAAACTAGCTTAAGCATTCACAGTGCAGACAACTTTATTTCCATTTAAGAGGGTCTTACTCATGTTCACCTTTGGTTTACTGTGCATTCCCAGTCCCTGTTAGCTAACGAAAACAAACGGCTCTTACAGACTTCTGCCAGCAGTTGACTAAATGGGTTTGAAGTCACTCCTTACTTAAATTGGTGCAGCTGTGGGTGAAAATAAGGCCAAATAGATTCAGTTATCTTGAAGACAGTGCCAACAAAATGCACAAAGAAAGGCATCATGCACATTTTTCGTGACTAATGAAAGTATCTGCAAGTTCTCAGTTACTAGCAGAGGTGCAAGTGAAGTTGAGTTTCCAATGCCATGGAATTAAGGATGTCATTGTTGGGTGCATTTGTGTTTATTTTAATAGTCTCCCTGAAGTACATACCGCTTTATATTGGTGATGCTGGGTCACAGTTTGTCTATGTCCAGTATAAAGAGGATGCTGTAGTTGCCATGCAGCTGTACATGGGGATCTTTGGGAGTCTTCTCTCAGCTACACTAAAGGAAAACGTGAGGAAGAGTGCATCAAAGAACTCAGGTTCTGCTGACAGGGGAGCCTTGTGCAGCTTTGAGTATGGGTTTTGACTCAAGACATACTTCACGTATATATGAATCTCTCACAAAATCTCAAGAGCCTCTTCTGACCAATGCTGTGGTCCTACCAATAACCCCTCTGCAAGTGCCTCATTAGGTATAAGATTTCCCACATATCAGTGGAGTTCACTACGTAGTTAAGAAGGTACTCCACACTGAGCCAAGTGTGTTCCTTTATCCTTGAGGATGCTTGCTTTCTTAACACGGGCCTGGGGGAAGTAAGACTATTTTAATTATATCTTTTACCGGAGAAAATATTTGAAGGCCATGATTTTATGCAGATCTAGGCTTTATTTATATTTCCAGAAGATCCTGTTGGTTACCCACATCTTTTTAGGCTGATGGGTTGTATTCTTTTGCCACTTCATTACGCTTACAAAGTAGCAGCAGAGTTATCGAACTGAATAGGTGTTACTGAGAAGAGGAGAAAAACCAGTTTGGTATCTCTTCATAATGCAGTTCAATCAGACTTCTATTTTTAAGGTTAGAAGTCAATATACCTGCTGTCTCCAGAGCTTAAATCAACAAACAGATGAGTGTTTTCACCCTTATTCACTCATTTCTGTGTCATCTCTGACTTGGGCTTTCACAGTACAGTTAGCTTCTTAAGTTCCCATTTATTATTTATTGCAATAACTCAACTGAAATACGAATTTCCTCTATGAATGCTATAGTTTCTTGGATCTAATGCCTGCTATTTAGCTGCCTCTAAGTAGGATAGATCATTAAATGGTGGCTGCTTCAAAACTGTAGCAAATGAGTCCACTACCTACCTGTTCTCTCTCCTTTACACTTTACCCCTCTTGAAAGTAGACTTACTTGTTTGGTCACCAAACCCCATCATCACTGTGGACGTAAGCAGGGCACAGGGTCCATCTTTACCTGATAGAGAGAATATTATTATGTAGTTTCTTAGTTGATAATGCAGTGCTGTGCTGTGTTTCGTAGCAGTCCCGAAGCAATTGTTCTAGTCACTGAAGTTGCTTTGCAGTGTGCTGAGTGTTATCAGTTGCTCTGTTTTAATATGCAAAGGATAGGCATATGGTTTTAGTTCAGAAATACTTGTTAAAAAGCTTCTTTCTAATCTGAGATTAAATAGTAACAGAACTCCCAAGGGAGAGTTCATTCTGTGTGTGTCTTAGAACAGGTTCTAACAGCGGTGAAAATGAAATAGCTACTTCTCTAGCAGACGGTTGGAGCAAAATTTGCTATCTAAGGCACATAAATAAACTGATAGGTTGTTTACTCATCAACATCAGAATAACAAATTAGTAGCTTATATTTATGTGTTTGAAAAGCGAGGCCTTGAAGAAGAAACAACTTTTCTCTCCCCAAAATGCTACTTTCAGGTAAGAGGGAGCTGTCATAAAGCGGCTTATCTTTTGTGCACATTTGCAAACAATTACTTAGGATTTTTTTTCATTTGTCCCTATTCCATCTCTCAGTAATATGGCCTGTATATCTTGAAAGATACTTTAATTACAGCAAGATTTGTGCCTCATGCTGTACAGCTTCCTCAGAGTTGACAAATATGGAGAGAACCTTGACAGTGAGTAGTGGTTGCAGGTTGTCATTATGAGTTTGCCTTAGGGGAACGAAGAGCATGTGCTGCCTAGGTACAGGCTGTCTCAAATACTATGGTGGCGCATCATGAAGTTATGAAAACCTTTCCAAGCAGCAGCTGCACAGCTAGTGATGTTTTGGTGTCAGTAGCAGAGAGGTATGGGTGAAATGTCAAAGGTGTGGCTTGCTGTACCCTCCTTGCCTTCAAGCACTGAAGCTTCATTATGTGACTCAGTAGTTATGTGTGGTGCTGCTCACGTCAAAACTGCTTGCACAGACCAGACAGCACTGACTAAAACTCCCAGTTCCTGGCAAACTAACTGGTCAGCTGGTGTATGAGACCTATTCTGAAGTGAACCTTTCAGTCAGGAAGTGCTAGACAAGAATCCAGAAATTTTGGTCTTCAGCAAGAGAAGATGCTGCCAAAGAGGGACCATTCCAAACACTTGCTTTGTAGAAGGGTAGAAGTGTCAGCAATAGGAACCTAAATCAAATTTAATCCCGTCCATGTGTCAGACTGGACGTGCTTGAGATGCTGTGTGGAAGAGTGTCCCACCATCAGCTCTGTTCTTGCTGCCATCAAACTTCAATCAGTTAAAACAGCAGAATGTATGGTTCAGAAAAATCTACAAGCTTTCCTTCTACGTTGGGTTGCAGAAAGAAAAAGGTAGGCAAGTAGTGAGATAAGTTGTTACCATTCCTGCCTGTTATTTTGAAACACTGTGGGCACTCTGGTTAGTACCAAGACTCACTTCCTTCCTACGATCTGGCTTTAACAAAAAGGGTGGAAAACTGAACTCCTCTGAATCGGATTCCCTCTGTGCAGACTGGCCACCTCCGCACACTCACTGTGGGGCTGCATTTCAAAAATTGCTCAACAACCAATATGCTGATGGGCTCTTTTGTGCAACAGTTTTTAAGTGGTGGCCGTTTATACATGGGAGCTGAGCTGCTTTGAAAGTCTGTCTGTAGCTGTCAGTGTTCAGATGGGCTGGCAGTTCCAGCCTCTCACATCTACATTGTCAATCTCTGCACAGATGATTGAATAAGCTGGCTGAAGCCTGCAGCCTCCCTTCAGGACAAAGTAGCTCACGGTACAATTGGGCCCATCACAAGACAGCTCAGATGTTTCTCTATAACAAAATGTTGATAGCTTTCTTCAAAAACAAAAAAGCTTTTTTGTTGTTGTTTAAATGAAAGTAGAAATTATTCAGCTGATGGCACTAATCACAAAGCTGGTTGATCTGGCATGCCACAGCCTCAGCAGAGACCGGCCACATCTCCAGAGATCTTCCACTTCTTCGATTTCTTCTTTAAAAAAATATACTTAAAAGAATGTGTCTTTGTGGAGGGATATTCAGTAGGGAGACAGGGAACAAAGTTAAATAATGTTTTTAATTGTGTTTGCTTTATGAGTGTTTATATGTGGGCTCAGCTAAGAGGTGTGAGGCCGGGTATACACTCGAACTACTGTAAATGTGAAGCTCTCTGCTGAAAATCACAAGTGACTCCAGATTGGCCTCACTGTAAATGATGCGCGATCCCACCTGCAGTGTTTTAAGAACGCATCAGGATAAGACATTGTTCTGAACAAAACCTGAAATAACAAAGTGCTCATCTCAAATTTTAGATGTCAGACCCAGCCCTGACTCTACGTACAGCCAATCAAGCTGCATAATTGTATCGTAGGTGCCACATTTTGGATGTTGGTTCCTAAGATACTTTAACGTAGTATTCCAAAGACAGCACAGTGTTAAAACAAAGCCGAGCTGTAATCCTGAAGATTATATTTTCAGGAGAAACATTTAATGTTATTTCAGGGTGGTTGCTTTTTGGGGGGGTGTTGATTTTTTTTTTTTTTTTTTTTTGGTTGTTGTTTTCAGACAAACTTCAAAGGTCCTCATTAGATGCCTTCAGAAGTCATCAAGATGAAATGAATAAGCAGCGATTCAGGCAAATTGTTGACTCTGGAGAAGGGTTTTAAAAAAAACAACAGCACAAAAGCAAACCCCCTTGGGATAACTGTAATTGCATATCTGAAGAGTATTTCAGTGCTGATCTGCCAGCCCCACTTAGCCGAGGCACCTTTTCTTCATCCTGAGAAGGGCTGATCCTTTTTGTCCTGGCTTTTCAAACATCAGTCTAAATTTTCCTTGACTGTCTAAATTTCCCTTGACGGTGTCATGGTGATTGAGCCTCACAGACTTCCTGTGGGGAATGCTTTATGCTACAGAGTAAATTTGCTGAGGAGAGATACATCGAATATCTGTTTTTTACAGTGTGTAGGAATCCAGACAATTTGATAGCTGTAGCAGAAGAATGATTTTTCTTTTAAATTCTCTTTCTTTCTTTAAACAGTCCTGGGATGGGATGAGAGAAAGAAAAGGACCAGAAAAGAAAGATTCTCTCTGATAGATGGTTTCCATACTGTCAGGAGTTAAATCCTTAGGTCACCCTGGACAGTGAACGCTGTCTTTGGGAGCGCATGCTTTGCTCTCTGACTTAGCTGAGCCTGGCCCTCTTGGCACACCTAAACCACAGATAATCACAGAAAGTCTCTGCTGTGTGACCCTGTTACTTCAAACAAGCGTGGAGACATGCTCACTGTGTCAGCAGGGAAGATCTGCCTGCCCTGTGAGCTGCTGAATCGAGAGGAGTGAGGAAGGAGGAGTTCGCAAGCCAGGGTTTTTGGGACATGGCTCTTTGCAGTAATGGAGTGCTCCTCCAGCTGTCCTGCAAAGCTCTGGATGATGCTGATCTCACTAGAGCAGGGACATGGGCACCAAAGGCTGAGTGGGATGCACTTCATGGCTCTAACCAGCATTTCCTGACTTTGTGTGTCTCGCTCCCAAAGGAGTGAAAGGGGTGTGGTGGAAATAAGAGGGCAGATGAGCTCCTCCCGCCTTTCCCTTTCTTGATTAGGCTGGTATCCAGCTGCATTTCTCCTTCCTGACTGCCATGGTTACTGAGGAGAGCTCCCCTTTTTTCTTTGCTATCTGCTGTCTTGCCAGTGCCTTTTGGTCTTTGATAGAGAATGAGCATAAGAAAAGTAGGGAAGCTGGTAAGGTTGCTTTAATTGTGTTTTCTTTTTCCTTCCTTTTTTTTCTTGGTGCAGTCACCTTTGTCATATGTACAAGGAGTACGTGCAATTTGACATTGGCTGAGGACAGAAGTTCTGCACATCACACACCTACGCACAAGCTTTTCTAAACACTTTTTTTAGTGAAAAAGTTACTGTACTCCAGTTACAATGATCAATGGGAATAAAAAAGGGCAATTTTAATAGAGAGATGGTAATACGTGTTGTTAACTGATACAGCTGAAGAAAACCCAGACATGCTTTCAGGCTCTGCGTCCCTTGTTAGATTCCTTCCTTCATCTTCTGTTTGAGGGTGTAGGCCAGAGGAGTGCCACTACCAGCGACAGCCAGACGGTGCTGCTCTGGCCCTTGTGTTATAGGGGAAAGTGCAGCAGAGAAACAGTGGAAAACAAGCGCTAGGGAAAGAATGATTTGTTCCAAAACATTTGCTTTGTACCAGGGTCATCTATAAAGTGTGGGATTTCCGGTTTGCTGAGCGGCAGGCCTTCTCTTTTCAGGTTACAAACTGGAATAATTTTATTACAGCTCATTGCAAGCTTCTTTCCTTTCCAAGCCCAGATTTGCAGCCTTCGCACAGAAATTTCCCAGCTTTCTTGAGTTTTAAGTTGTATCCTTCAGCGCCGTCCTCATGAGCTGTGCTTTAATTTCCTTTGGGCTTTGGAAGTGGTGAGATCATGGTAGTTTTAGGGGGAAAGCATTAGACATATTAATGGGTTCTTTTCATGCTGACGTATGTTTGTTCTGGATACTGGGAAGTAAAACTTAAATAAAGAAAAATGCAAAAATAGTAATTTTACACCACAGGGAGTCTGATCTTGCATGCCGTACATCTTATGAATTCATTGAGTTGTCTGGGAGTTGTCAATGTTCAGGAAATACATGGTTTAGGCTACAGCTGTTGGGATGTGTTTTGGGGTTTTTTGAACCGTTTTGGTCACAAAACTCCCATTAATGGGTCATCTTGGTCAAGAATATGGTTGGGGAACACTGTCAGGGTAGTCCCTCAGGTCCAGACCTTTCTAGCTAAAACAAGAGACCTGTCCCAGAATATTACCTCATAACGCTAACAGCCTCACGCTGGGAGGATTCACCTGTGCTATCAAAGATCTAGGTCAGGTCACAGGTCTGGAGCAGGCAGTGACCATTTTCCACATGAGTGCCTTGAGTACCTGGATATCTTATTCTCTTTCTGTTCCATGGAAAGCATGGGAAACAATCAAAAAATGCATCCTTTGAGAGCTGATAAATGAAGAGCGGAAGAGAAAGGTAATTGCAAGTTTTGTGAGATAAGAAAACTGCGTTCTGCCCAGTTACAGCGTGAGATACACTCTCTGATCTGTGAACGCTGGTGAGATGAGCCGTCACAGCGGTACTGACGTCCTTGGCCCAAGCTCTGGTATGTGGCTGGCACTGTACTGCACAGGACTTCCAACAGGCCGTGAGACATCCTCTTGTCTGGCCCGGGGAGCATTTACTGATTAAATTTATAATAAGGGAAGATTAATTTTTGTAACTGGGGAGCAAATCTTTTGCTAACTCAGCTGGAGTTTGTATCAATGGTATGAGGCTTTAGAAGCTCTGAAGGCACCGTTTTAAAGATGACAGTTGTCGAACATGCTGGGAGCCTTTTGTCTTTATGCTGAGTTTAGCAAATGAGATTCTAGTCCTTGACTGGCATTATTAGGCACTATTGTAACAATAATGAAAAGGAGATGATTAAAATCTGCCTACTAGTGGTGGTGGGTGATGTTACTACATAGTGATAGAAGTAAGACTGCATTCTGAGCTTCCTGCCTTCTCCGCTGCTGTGAGGACAGTATTATTTGTGTATCGCTCTCCTGTAAGGCAAAATAGGGTTTTCAGGAAAGGTGAAGTGTGTAATTGCAGTTTTTATTTTAACTGATGAAATAGCTAACTTCTTTTCACATAGAACTGATGCTTTCTGGGGAATTTTGTCTGCATTAACTTTGGTGAAAGCTTCAGACTATTTTTGGCAGCAATTAAAAGCATTCAGGAGATGCCTGTCACTTCAGCTCACATATTTCCACAGGGTACTTTATTTGTGTTTTATGAAAGAAATAGAAAACACAGCAATATGGCTTCTGCTTAACTATCTCGCATCTTGAAGCAGCAAGTGACAAGCAATTTTTCTTCATTGGAAGCTGTTTTTCCAGGTATCACAGCATAGAGTTGCTGGTGGGATTTTCACAAGGGAAAAAATAACATTCACTAAAGAAAACCACCTAGCATTGACTAACACCTGCTGTCCAGCAATCTTCAAGAGCTGTGGAGAAATATTTATTAGGATTCATGACTATGAAATCAGTAAAATTTTACTGAACCGGGTTTACAAATTAGAAAACTGTTTCTTGTGTCTCTAATACTGAAAAGTGCCACTAATTCAATGTGTCAGCATTTTTGAAGGCTTAATTTGAGGGAACTGGGTCCTGATGTTCAGAGCATGTAAATTCTCACTTTATTCAGAAAGGGTTAATTGCTAAGAAGTGGAAGAGTTGGGCCCACAGGTTTCCAAAACTAAGAATGAGCTGAGAAGACCACTGCAGAAATTTTATGTCTAGTAATTGCTCGAAGGGACCATGGGCTTGGATAGCAGTTAAGCTGAGAATAAACCCAGGGTCTATTTTGTTTGCAGGATCCTCTTCTCATTCAAATATTTGTAAAGCTTGTTGAATACATCTGTGTGGATTATGTGGGAGGAAGTACGAAATGTATGTGGTATCTCTATGATGAAGTTTAGCTTGCTGTGTGGGTATTGTCTAAAAAAACGTTAGATCAAGGGTACAACTGTGGTGAGCTCATCTGATGTATGACATACCCAGCTTCTAAAAGTGGTTGTGCTGCAACATCCTCCCCCAGAACTCTTCCTGCTGCTGCATTCTGAATTTTAAAACCTGTCATGTAGTTGTATGACAACACTCACTCATTAATATGGTTCTGAGCCACCTGAAATCACCAGAGCAGTGGTGGTTCTTCTGGCACACCGCAGAGCTACTGCTGAGCGCTCAGCGCCGAGTGCACGTGGTGCCCGTCACACCTGCACACCCATAGACCGTATCTACTGCTGCAGCCCTGGCCTGAATTAAAAGTCATTACTGTCATTTGTAGCCACATTTGCAACTAGACACCTCTGGGTTGTTTCCTGTTACGCACTAGTGGAAAAAGGAGGGGGAGGAAGTACAGTGTGATTCTTAGGAACACCTCACCCACACGGTATTAAACATCAGTGTATACAACTGGTCACAGTGGTAGGTCCCCAGGCTGCTGTTCAGGGTGAGGGCGCAATTCTGCAGGCTATGGATGGTAACAGGGAGGTAGCTGATGTTGAGGAGGGGGACTTGTGATATGAGCAGAGGTGGGATATTGACTTATCAGCTGATTTCCTTACAGTCAGGGCTTGTTTGGGACTATGCAAACTGGGGAGCGTATGAGAAAGTCAGTTAAGACTATTCTGTGAGGAATGGAGTTGGATGATGGAATTATATTTCTACCACCCTTAGAACTTCTGCCTTTGTGTTTGTGATGCTGGAGCTGTGGTTGGGATGGGCTATGGTGGGTTGGGATATATTGTTAAAATTCTTCATTGCTCCAGTGCCGGGCTGTGTGTTACTGCAGGACTCCCCACTGTTCTGCTAGGGAAGGGTGTGCTACTCCTGCAGGAAACTGCTGTTAATAATATATTAGGTGTATTGCAGCAGCTCCGAAGTCTTATGCACAGACCAGACCCAGTTTCCCTAGAAACTGTACAAACAGGGGGAAAAAAAAAAACCACCCCAAGACAATTCCTGCCTTCAGTTCTTTCTGGTTCTTTTGAATCACATTGCTGCTAGTCCGGACTATGGGAAGGATAAAAATCCCAAGAGGAAATGTTTCATCTCTGAGCAGGGAAATTCTTTCAAATAAAATTACAACTGGATGCCAGAGTTGAGAAGAAGTTCCCCTGCATGGCAAGGCTGGGTGCCAGTTTTTATAAAATATGTAAGTGTAATTTATGCAGTATTTCTGTTAATCGTGCTCTCTGCTTAAGATATCCATTAAAGCCCATCATATTAATTTAATCGAAAAATTCTGTGGGAATTGTATTAGCTACTTTCCCCATTAAATTAATATTACAGCTTTTAAATAGAATTTCTGGGCACCCATTGTTGTTCGCAGAATTATGCAAATTGATATCTGCTGTCTGCCTTTTTTGGATCTGACCACTATAACTTTTTTTCTTTTGCCTCCTGTCTACTCCCTCCTCCCCAGCCTTCGTTTAATTATCCTCTTCCCTTTGATTTCTGGGATCATTAACGTGATGCTTTCTGGGGCTTGTCACAGGACATTTGTTGTTTGTCTGTCAATTGGGGCCTCTGAATTAATCTGTTAATTAATTAAGGTATGGGGACTGCGAAGTGAAATTCCCCAGGTAGCAGCCTGGCCTTATGGTGAAGGAAAGGGCAACTCGCTTCTCAGTGGCTGGGGAGAGGAGAAATGAGATTAAGGTTGTTTAGAACTGACCTTTAATCGGCCAGTTTGGAGGCAGAGAGCACTGTGCCCAGGGCTTGAGTGGTGTCTGTGCAGATCTATTACCTGGAAACCGAAATGCTCGGTGGGTTTAGCGCATCTACACCACGTGCTGTGTAGAAACCAAACTGTAGGCACTGCCTGCATTGGATTTTAAAGACAGCCACAGCGAGCTGCTGTCCTTCTGCCTCTTCACCCGGCCGGCAGATGAGGGGGCTGTGCAATTCTGCGTAGTTGCTCCCCTTTTTGGAACCTTGATAAAGGCTGTCATGTAGGGGATGCCCCAGCGCAGGTCCTGTTCAAGAGCAGCAGACCCTTGCCGTTCTTAGACAGGTTACCTGAACAAGCCAATTCCTTTTTGTCTCATGAGCTCTCAGCTTCCCCCATTTTCCGTTGCTGTGTTGTGCTTTTTGCCTTCTCCCAGCTCTTGATGGAGCTGTTTCTGCGCAGGGTGATACTGAGCGAACCAGCAGCAATGGAGCTGGAGCCCTTTAAGAAGCTGGGGCATTATCCAAGTAGCTGCTGAATCTGAGAGTCATGACTCTATGTGCCGGAGCGCCGGGGAACAGCCTGTGCTCACATTCAGAGGAACAGGTGCCACTGCACAACTGGAGACGCCATGGACACAGGCGCAAGGAAACAGCAGCTTGTTCAGCACTGGTTTGATACTGTTCCCTAGCCTGATCCAGGCAGTGGGCTGCTCTGTGGGGTTGTGCTTGTTGGCTGTCCACCTGCCTGGCACCCTGCCATGTTCCTAATGAAACAGTGAGCTCAGGTTTCCCGGTTTGGTTCAACAGAATCAGGAGAGGAGGTGGCTCTGGCTCCTATCCTGTCACCTCGTCACAGCCTAAAAAGAGCAGGAGGGCGCTCAGCACAGAGTCTGGCCCAGAATGAGAGAAGTGTGTGAAGTAGGATTGCATCTCATCAAATAGCTTCAGGAGCCCGCTGCTGTGTTTGCGGGTCAGTGGGATTTTGTTTTCTCTACAAAGTGCGAGTCCTTGCCTTGGTGGTTATTTTTGCATAACAGCTGTGTTTCCGGTGAGCAGCTGGGGCAGCTGCCTGACTCAGCAGATCTCCTGCCTTAACAGTCAAAAAGTGCACTCAGGCAGGACTAGGAATGCTGTGGGCAAAACAGCGGGTTCCCTCCACTACCTCCGGTGACCAGTGAAGAGAAAGATGCTCCTTCACGTGGACAGAGGTGCTTAGAATCAAGTGACATCCATCATGTGCTCTGGGGAGTGTGCTCACAAAGAAAGAGCAGATACACGGTCTTTATTTCAGAAATATGTTGTGTGCCTAAGTTGTTAATGCTGTAAGTACTCAATCATGTGGAGAGAACTGCTGCAGGGCTGGAGTGCTGCAGGGAACGAGAGCCTCTTTCAGCGGGAGCTGAGCACGCTCAGTGCTTGCCAGATTAGCCTGACCGAACAAACCCAACCGTTTTTACGCTTCGGTCCTGTGACAATATGTGATGTCTCATAAGTATCTTGAGTCACATTTCCCAGACAGGTTCATCATATCCTTTGCATGGGGTAGCACTTGACCTCTCCACGTGTTAGTGATTTGTAGCATGTTTACACGCTGCGGAGTTGTGGGGGGGTTAGAGGGTGGGTAAGAACTGGTAGGGGAGGAGACCAGGAAGACACTTTTGCCTAGTGGTTTGAGTAATGAAATAAGAATAGGAAGATTGTATTACTAGCTCTGCTCTTGACCTTGGACAAGTAAACTTTCTCTGCCTCTCTCTTGGTTTTCTGCCCTTTGTCTGCATTGTTTGTTTTGCCTATAATTCTTTGATATGAAGGTGGTCCCTCTTCATGTGATTGTGTAGTGTCTAGCAGTCAAAACCTGAGTTGATAAAGAACTTTTCAGGACTACTGTGCTACAAGTAAGTAGCAAAAATAATGTAAAAATGAGTCTGCTTTGGAAAACACAGTGGGACTTGCATGAACAGCAAAATACCAGTTAGAGTGAGGAGGAATTAAACATCTGGTGTAATTTGAGTCCACTGTAATAAGCAAACTAAAATTCCAGTTGCAGTGAGGTTGTTGGGGGCAGCAGGAAAGGAACTTTCCTTGTAAGCATGAGAATTTGATGGTTTCACAGGGTAACAATTTTATCATTTGCCTGGTTAGGAGGAAAAAGTTCTTTGATTGTATTTTCTGGCAGCACTTCTGTTTGGAATTGAGTCTCGTGGCAGCTCCCGAGTTTGTAGTTGATGGATAAGAATGAGAAAACTCTTTCTCTTCCCTGGGAGCTCTTTCCCTGACCCATGTAGCTGTGTTTGTCTTTAGGTATTCTGCCTGTCATAGAGGCAAGGTGTGCTTCCCGTTCCAGGCAGAACGAATTCCAGCCCGAGTTAGGAATCTGGCACAGAAGGACCATTGCGTCCCCTAATGCAAGCACTGAAGCTGGTGAGTGTCTTCCCTATTGTTGCCTCAGAACCAGGCATGGGAGTCATCAGGGTTGGCTGCCTAAGACAGCAGCCCAGTTGGTGAATGGTCTTGCAGTTCAGGCCAGTCTGCAGTTAGCACTGGGCTCGGGAAGTGCTGTATCCTCACTAGAAATGTCCCAGAACCTGCCTTGGTTTACAGAGTCCATCTGGAGATCTTACTTCACTAAGCTCCTGAAGGCAGCTCACACTATTCTGATCCTCCCAGGCCTGCTATTGCACGAAGTCAGGTAGTGGAGATGATGCAGCACTGCTTCAAAGTTTCAGCACAGCTTCATGTACCACCTATAATGCAGCAGAGGTGGCCTTCCGCATCCCAGGCTGTCTGATACAATTAGGGTTTCGTAGGAATAAGAGCTAATATTTGTTTACTTCTCTTCCTAATTGTGACTAATGCATCTTTCTGAAGACAGGAGCAGGCAAAAAAAAAAAAAATGGAGGTTGAGTGTTCAATATGATTCACTTCAGCCAGCTTCAAAATAACATTTGCCTCCACGGGTAGCAGTGACTCCTTACACACTTGATTGCTCCATTTCCTTCCTCCTCCCTCAGCAGACTTTTTTAATGCCAACTCATACAGAACTCGCAGGAGCACAGGAAGCTTTTTGCTGTGTAAGAAGGACTTATGTAGCCTCAGAACTAAGTGTGCTGATCCTCTGTTGAAAAACAGGTTATTTAAAACCAAAACCACCATAGTCAGTCCGTATGAGAGTGTGTGTGTGTGTATATATATATATGTGCAGAGAGATTGAGAACGCTTTATCATGATTTGGGCTGACTCAGTGGGATTTGCAACCAATATTACTTCTCACAGTGCTGCTGAGACGGAGATGTTAATGTGTGAATAAATAACCAACATGATCTACACACAGGCTTGCTGAACCCTATCCCACGGATATACAGATGGTATCATTAAGAACAAAGGTTTTAGAGGGTCTTCCCAACTCATCCACTTCAGTCTTCTGCTGTCACAGGCAACCACATCCCGTACATCTATTCACACAGGCCACATAGCTCACATCTGAAAGTGAAGGACTTTCTTTTGCCCTTGTTTTGTGAGGAAGGATAAAGGGCCTTTTCTCTGACCTTGTGCACACAGGACAGAGACAACACTGGTAGGTGGCTCATAAGGTCTTAGAAAGTGTCATCAGTTGCTCCATTTCACTGCCTGGTGTCCTCCACCATGATTGCTATTGTGAACAACAGGCCATCCCTCTTTAAGGTTAGTCCAGTTCATTGAAGGAATAGAAACTTGTTATTTAATCTAGGTTGTTATTTTATGTCATAAATATCATGGCTTTGCTACAGATCATGCTAATACTGAGCTCACAGATCTTCAGATTTACCATTTAGATGTTGAATATTAAAAACAATTTTAACTAAGTAGTTAATCTGGCAGATTACTGACTATATTGAAAAGGTTCAACCACCTCCACAATGAGACTGGCAATTAGAAAATCAGCCTGGTAAGTTTACTCTCCGTCTTCCACCTGCATCTTCCAGGAATGACTAGTTTGTGGGTGTTTCAGAGCACAGGCAATTTAGGTACAAAACCCAAACCAGTCTGTCTGGGTCGAGCAGAAAGAGGTGGAGGGAAGCAGCTGACTTCTGCGTGAGAGAATGGCAAGCCAAAGTCAGCAAAATGATTTAATGGGTCTGTTCCTGTGTATTTCTCTCCAGTTGACAGGAAGGTGTTAGGAACTTGGCTCCTAGTCGGGAAAGGTATCCTTCTTCCCTGCCTTTCTCCCCTGCTAAGAGAGGGAAACGTTCTTTACATCTCACATATGTTTGCATGTGTAGGTGTCTGTGCATCACTGTTGAAGCATCCTGCATATAGGATTTCTAAAACATACATTTACAGAAACCTGTGTGTTCTTAAACCCGCTCATAGACACAGGTAATGTGAAATTTAAGTCCTTCCCCCTTTTTCTGAAGTTCTGGCTACTTGAGATCAAATCCTTCCCAGGATGGGCTGCTCAGTCCGTACTCTACATCCTCTTTTCTGTAGGCTCTCCCACCTCCTTTACACCTAGATGGACCAGTGAACCCTACTGTTATAGGGAGTAACAGGCAGGGATGGGCGTTCGGAAGATCTCGCGATGTACGGAAAGAATAGGGACCCTCCCACGAAGGCAGACTAAGGGCAGGGTTATCAGCAACCCCTAGTATATAAGGGTTTGTAACTGCGCAATAAAGGCCATTTGAGCTTACTCTACATTAGAGTCAGTGTCTCATTTGGTCCTCGCTGGGGAGGAGTGAGTGTCCGGCACATGGGGGTCTGCAACCCTTGAAGTGGAAGCACAACACCCTACCACTCAATTAGTAAAATGCACTTAACCCCTTTCCCAGCAGGTTCAGCACCTACTACTGCATAGCATTTTAGCTAAACACAAACCTTTTTTGCTTGCCCCCTTGTCTCATTTTTCTGCAGTCCTTTACTTCTTATTAAATTAGAGGCTGTCCTGGGATTATTTAACTGCATGAACAGCATTTTCCCCTGCCAGAGCCCTGCCTGTCAATGCAAGAGCTCACCAGCCCTTTAATGCCAGGCAGTCATCCATAAAAGAAAAGAAGCTGGGGAAGGTACAAGGATTCACACGGGTGGAAGCAAAGGCAGGCGATGGGTGCTGAAACTGCAAGCCTGCTGTGTGATCTGCCTTGCTCGCCTGCCTTGAGCACAGTGGCTTCAGCAGTGTCTTTGTCCCCTGAAAGCCTTAGCCTGCCTAACACAATAAATAATGCCTTAGAGCAATGTGACCTGTGGCAAGCAGTAAGTGATGACATTGTCAGCCGTACACAACTGTTGAAACAACCAGGCTGTAATCATCATGCTGTATCCACGGAAAGACATTTGGCAAATGAGATTCCATTTTCACTTTGGTCTGTGCCGAGCATGTAAATATCCAGCGGGACAACCAGCATTAGGGATGTGTAATTGATTGTCTGAATTATAATAAACAAGCTGTGACAGGTGATCATCCATCATATTCCTGCTGCATGTTCCAGCACCACTGTGAGACACAGAGAGAGGGGCAGCTGGAACATGAACGAGGAAAATGAAAAGTCAGATTCGTACAGAAATGGAGAGGAGAAGATAATAGAAAAAAGGATCATGGTGGAAGTGAGAGGGGTCTGCAACCATGAGAAAGAAACCACGGATGGAATAGGCTAATTAATTTCTGAGACTTGTTAGAAATTTTATTGAATGAAAAAGTCCCTCTACTGTTACTGCTGTTGAGAACTGGAGGATTTGCTGCAGTAGCTAGTATTTGTAGCTGGACCTGCTAAGAAATAAATAAAGAGGAAAGCGGAAAGGAGGAGCTGTCATTGGAGCAGAACCAATTACCAGAAAGTGCATGTGTGAGAGAATGAGGACTCCACTGCTTTGCCTTCTTGTGCGGGCTTAGACACTTGAGTCCACGAGGAATGGTCAGAAGCGGTGTCAGGTTTTTATGGCCATGCTAAGCAGAACGCTTTCACTGGTGCCTTACTGTCATCAAAGGCTGCGGTTTGCAGCAGTGCTCTTCCAGAATCAAAGTGATCCGAATGACAGGCCCTTCCTAAGGAAGGGGGATGGGAGCCTAGAGCAGTTCAGCTCTTGTCTCTTGGACCAGCCTTTCCAGGGAGAAAATTATTGGTCTTGCAGAGGAGTGTGGAGACATGTTGGGAAAAAAAAAATATGGGGAAATAGTGTCACTGAATGAGATGAATATTTACATACGTACTTCATGCAGATAAGCGTGGGGCTTCCCCACCCTCTGTTCTGAAAATGACTAGGCAGCCGGGGGAATAATTTGCCCCTTTAATATACCCAGTTTCCTTTGTTTTACTTGTTGTTTATGCTGTATGAATGATCAGACTTTTTTTTTTTCTAAATTTGTGAAATTTTGGATCTCTCCGACTTGCTTGTGGACACTTTTGTGCCATTATTTGACGATCACCCAAGCTGTAATTGTCATTGTATTCTGTTTGCTCGAACATTTCCCCTATATGCTTTTGCCCATAAACGTTTGAAATTGACTTTTTGCAAACATGATACTCACCAGAATTTGTGGTATAAATGCTTATGTAAAATGGATGTGAACACAACTGGTGCAAATGCACCTGAATTGGCTAGAACAATGAAGTAAACATGGTGAAAATTCTTAAAATTATTGTTAAGCTTTTGAAAAAATGATAGCAAAATCTTTAAAGTTGGAATAATTTTTAATTTGATCAGATAGCTGTTGAAACAGATTTCTTGCTGAGCTTTAAGATTAAGCTTTTTTCCAGAAGGTAAAAATAATTCCATCCTTTCTGTGTAATGACTGACTTTGGTGACATCTCTCTGAGACTTCTCTGCCCAGATGTCCCATTTTGGCTCTGACTGAAATCCTGAGATCAGTGAAGTACTGGCCGTTTGTTCCTTAAGTTCTTTAGCAGGAATTTGATTTAGGCATCCAAGTTCTCCATGTGAACAGAAGTGGAGGGAAAGGCATAATGTAAACCGCTGGTTTCTGAAACTGGGAACAAAACCTTTCCTGAGATGTAGAAATGAGGGTGGGAATGGAAAAGCTTTGTTGCGAAGCAGGATGTGTTCTGGGCAGAGACTGTCTGGATCCAAGACAGAATATTTACCTTCTCACCATTTGCTTTTCTGGTGGTTATTTGGGACTCAAGGGAAACATGGGAAGGGGTGCAGTTGGAGACGAAGGGAGAGATCTCTAAGGAGGCTTTTATCTATTAAGGGAAATGGGAGATGGTTCAGACTGGGAAGCTGCAGTGCGGTGGTGCCTGGTGTTTGACTGTAATAACTGCTGCTGGCACAGCAGGGGTTTATTTTGGCCCAGACCTGCCCTGGGAACAGCAGAGAGGCTAACGCTCTTGGAATTCTCCCTTTACGATTCACTCAGCAACTTGGCTTCAAAAGAGTATTTTAAAAAAAAAAAGGGCAGGAAATGTATCCAAATATTGAAGCCAAGGTTTGTATGTGAAACTGTGAGGAGGAGATTAAAGACCCAACAACCCCGATCTCCCTGGCTAGAAAATTTAAAGGGGGCTGGAAGGAAGGGCTGGTGTGCGGGTGGAGGGAGATGAACGTTTTGGGGGCAGTGGCTTCTATTCTGAAGACCTTGTTCAGCCCTGTGTGAAATCTCTGGAAAGGGAGTAACCTCCTTCCCAGTGAACACACAAAACTTGCAGTATCTGTGGCAGGGAGGGGAAAGAACTGAGAGGCTGGAGGGAAAGAAGCAGCAAAAGCTTTTTTCTTTTTGTTTGTGTGTTTCTCATAATGCAGATTTTTGTTGTTTCCATTCGTGCTGCTGCTCTTTCCCCAGGGCTGCCCTCCTGCCTCCCTTTCCAGAGGCTGTGGTGTCCTTGGTCTTAACGCTCGGCTCACATGTAGGAGGTGAACCACGGTGTACCGAGGCAGCAATGAATCTGGCAGTGGCGTGAACAAAGCACGCTGTAGGGTGGAAGTCACCTGGTGCATAATGATTAAAACTGGTTTGGCTTCAAACATCAGATTCGGGGGTTTGTCTTATTTTTTTAATTTGCTGCAAAGCTGTTTAGTCAGTTCACATGGGACACCGTTTGGTCCATGTGAAAGGAATGTAAAATATAGTTTTCAGCATGGGTATTATTTGTTAGGTTATGTATTTTTAGCCTAGAGGATGAATTATATATCTTAAATACCTGTTTTGGCACCTAACCAACTAATTCACAAACCTGCAGCAAATGCTGGAACCTTAAGGTTATGTACAAACCAAACTGGATAGATTTTGTTGTAGTCATAATGGTTTGTGAAAGGGCAACGTAATAGCTTCCATCAAGGAACATTACTATAAACAGTATTAGTTGTAATTCCAGGCTTTCTGGCAAACACAGGCTTTTTATCTTTTTTTTCTTTCCTTTGTCCCTGGCTGGTTCGTCTGTTAAGCTGGACATGACAATATTTTTCTCCTCTTTCTTTTTAAATGTAAACAGAACTGAACACAGAGTAGAAAATCTCTGCAGCCTTAAGATATCAAATTTTTCACTTGACCTTTATAAAAAGTCAATTTGTGCTTTGTTTCTTTAACATGAAATCCAAAATGCCCTCCAGTCACTTCCTTGCAGTATTCGTTTTCGACCATAAGCAAAGCAATCCTGCGTTTGCTCTTTTCAGGAACTACTAGTGCTCGCGAGACAGGGGATTCGTTTCTGCTTTTTGTTTATACTGGAGAGTTCAGGTTGCGAAGATCTGGTGCCACCACCATAATGCCATTCACTTTGCAGTTAACTGTGTGTCGCAAAATGTCAACGCGAGCTCAGTTTGAGAGGGAGGATGGATAACTGTGGGTTGAACAGGGACAAAATCCCCAGCGTTCTGGTTCTGCATCTGTTGCTGACAACAAACAAGTTAGTCAAGCTACTTAGGCCAAAAGTGGCAGCTCCATTCGGGTGACTCACGCTTTGGAGATCCCCCACCATGACACAGTGAGTCTGAAGTTTGGATCAGGGAAATTCCTGTGTTTCCAGATGGTGGGTCGCAGGAGCCGCAGGTCTGCAGAACTCCTTTGGGACAGACTCTTACATGGGATGGATTTAGGAGGAGTGTGTATGGAGTGTCTTTTTGTGAACCTAAGCAAATGAATTCAGGGGACGCCAAAGGGTTTTTTTCATACCATTTTAAATTTTCTGGCTTTAGAGTTTCAGTGGGAGGTTCATACCCAGCAATTTTTTGTACCTTTAAAAACCTTTATCAAGTAAATATCATTAGCCGCTTTGACAGTCTGTCGGTGACTTCAAGTCGTGTGAGATGGAAAACCCTTTTAAATAGAGCTGCCCCACTGGGTCCTACCGGGTGAGGGCTCCTGCACCATGAGATAACTTCCCAGCTAGCTCCTGGGCTTGAAGGCACATGTCCCTTGACCTTGTTCTCGTACCGCACCCAGAGTGCATATTTTTGGACACAAGTATGCATGCCTTATCATGCCAGCTGTTGCTTAAGTGTTCCCATGAAACCCAGTGTTTCCAAAGAAGATGCTGCAGTCTGTAAATGTTGGTGAAGAACCACAGATTCCTGTCAGCATCAGGCACCCACTTTATTGCTGGGTTAAATTTAAATTCAGTTACTTCAGTAGTATGTGGGACTGGGTTGCAAACTCCACCATGGTGGTGTTCATGATACCAGTGTCATTCTTTTTCTGGCTGAACCAATGTTTGTGATTTATGTGCTTCCTGGATGCCTTAGAAAGGGGCTGGATGGTTAGCAGAACTGCGTGAATTGAACGTTATCTTGTACAGTCTTTTTTTCACATAACCATGATTTAATCAAGGATTACATTTTTGGAAATTCAAACACTGTGTAGTATCCCCTAATAGTCTAGTATTCTAAAAATAAAGTTAACACAAAAAATCAGCCATACAGAATAAATTTAGTATCTCCTCTTTTCAAACTCTCTAATGTGTGATAATAAAAATTCTGTTTGCAAGGTATTTTATATATTTTGTAACAGTCTGAGGCATTTAAATTAGGACCTTGAAACGCTTTATGAACACAGATTTGTTAAGTTCTCCAAGACTCAGTGGAAGAAAGTAAGTGTTATTGCACTTGAAGTCTGAAATACAGTTGGAAAGAGAAAAAATCTAGGCCTCTGCATTCTGTGAATCCTTTACTTCAACCACAAGATCTTCTTTTGCATCTGTGACTCGAAAAGAAGTGATTTTTCTTCATTGTAATGAGATGTAGTAATTAGAATATGGAAAAAATCTGTGGCCTCTGAAACTGTACAGATGTCACTACTGCATTTTATAGTCACTTGGGGCTTTGTGGTTAAGTGGAGATAGAATTTGAACTGTCCTGTTCCAAAAGCAAAGGCTCTTAACATTTAGACTAAAAAAAGAATCTGCGCTGGCTCTTTGCTGTAAAGGGCTTCTGATGTTCACATGCGATAAGATACATCCTGACCACTTAAGACAATAGCATGTCATTTATGGGTGCATATGAGGGATCCAGCAGTGAGAGTTCCTGGACAGTTTTTAGTAGCTCTTGATGGCTGACTTATTAATCAGTCAATTCATTTAATGCAGCTTTGTGTGCAGAGTGATACGGCTTTATGTTGTATAATTTATTTCGCTTGTACAAAAGACTCATTGTCCTGGTTTGCCAATGAGACCTTATAAATGTGTGTGTGTTGCTCAAGCAACAACTTTTTTTTTTTTCTTTCTGCTGTGGTTCATGTTTTTAGCCATCTGCTTGACATTACTGTTTGCCTTTTGGGCCTCCAGAACTTCCCAAGCCATTGCAAACTATGCTGCCCAACTCTTCTGTCAACTCCTTCGTTCCAGTGACAGCCACCCATGCTGCCAGGGAAGAAGAATACACAGAGGTGTTAAAAAGTGTCTTCGTTTATATGCTTTCAGAAGTGCCTTTGTGTCTGATGACAAGGATTTTATCTCAAAATTCATCAGAGCTGGAAACCAGTATTTTAGAGTTTGTGTTGTTGCTGGTCGTAGACCAGGAGGACATTATGCTCCTTTTAGAAACAGTAGTGGCCAATGAAGGGAAATAATAAAGAAAAATTCTGTTACTCCAAGGAAAATTGGACTCCTGTATTTGACCTTGTCTAGGCTAAGGAGTAGCCAGAGCATAACCTCCCCTTCTTAAGGGCAACCATATATGTGTGCTGTATTGGCTATGTCTTTTTTTCCCTCCAAGAGTATATTGTTTGGATGGTATTTGAAGATTTATTCATTTGCCTGGATTTTGAGCAGTCCAGCAGCCCGTTCATAACAATGGGTGCTGCTGCATCAAGCTCCAGAGAAGATCTTACACATCCCAGATATGTTAAGCTCACTGGGCATGTGTTACAGAGCACACAAACATGTTATTTTTACTCAGGATTTCCCCAAAGTAAATACGGCTTCCTACCCACTCCTGAACTCAGATGAACTTTGCTGATGCCCAGAGGCTGCAGCCACAGCTAAACCAAGTTTTGTTGTTCAGAGGTGGAAAAAGTAGCAGCCCTGAGTTTCTCAATCATTAAGTGAGCAGGAAGTTCTGTTTAGCCAGAACCAGTGGCTGAAAGGAAGTGCTTTCCGATTGCTTTGTTTCTCCTTTCATAGGAAATATGCCTTTCCCTGGACTTGTCAGCAGTGGGTGGTTGGTTTACAGCATCCATATCCAGCCCTCGAGGATTAAAGCAATAGATCTTTACCAGGAACGTTAATGTAGGGGTGACTACTATCCATCTGGCACTTTGGACCTGTGTAACTAGAGGAAGATGAAGGAAAGGAAAACAGTCTTTTGGCAGTTTTTCCCATTCTATATTTTAAGTAGCAACAGTTTTGTAAACTGCTGCTACATTCTGGAGTAGGGTAGATCCTTGAAGAGGAGGGTTAGTGTTCAGAACACAGGTGAGATGGCCAGGGTTGAATGAAAAATACAATTTACTCTCTGTTTTTTCCAGTCTGTCATGCTACCATTGTGTATGGGTGCTTTATAAAATACCATTGTATGTATTGTTGTGTATCTAAGTCATTCATGTAGCTCCACAAAGGCCTGCTGCAATTCTTAAAATAGCCAGACATATTCTCGCTCCAAAGAGTTCACTATTTCTAACTGCAAAATAAGTTTTAATTACTTCCTATATCTCTGCTGAGGCTTCTTAGTCGTTTCAGTCTGACTCTGTTCCTTCTTCGTGAACGGGTTCCAGTAAAACCAGAGCAGCGCAGTGGAGGCTGGGTATCATTTCTGTGTAACAGCCTGAAATGGTTCTGCTGCTGGCCTCATTATAGGGATGATTGAAAGGGAAATCCCTCCATGTAGAAACCTTCAGGTGAGAACTCATGAGGCTAAGGCAGACATCACATTATGCTTTTCTGCACATACTTTACAGTGCCAAGAATATTACAAATCAAATATACCCGTCAGCAGGTAATAACGTCAGCAAAACCACTTCCTTCTGAGATCTTTATATGAAGCCCCTGGTTCCTCTAGCTTCAATAGGAATCAGCCTTTTCCCAACAGAGCCTCTTTGGGGAGAGAAATGTTCATGTCTGCATCAGTCCTCATTGTCTTTTGAAACACCCTCAGCATCAATGTACTAGAGTTCAAGTATTACTCAAACCACCTGATTTCAAAGATAGTTCTGTCATTGTAGAGTCTCCTCCAGATCTGAAGTACCTTCTGTTTCCAGTTGTTTATAGAAGTGTACTGCCTTTTAACAGAAAGAGTTTTTCAGATCCACTTGTAGTGAAGAACAGGGATGACTAACGAGCAAGGAGAAAGGAGCAGATCCTCTGTGGAAGGTAGACAATTCTGTTATCTATTATCAAGCTACACTGACATAATTTTCAAAACAACAGCCTTCTGTTTTTAACAGCTGTAATCCTCACCAGGCAAAGATGGGGAGAAGAGAGCCTCACTGCACCCTCTTGAAGCTATTTCTTTATTTTTTCAAAGCAGTCATAGAAAATTCGTGTTCTGGAAGAAAAATATTTTTCTTTTGCCCCTTTCTTTTCCATACATGAAGTCATGAACCCGTTCACATTCCGCTGTGTCTGTAACAATAGTGACATTCCATAACCTTCATAAAATATCCCAAGTTTCTTAGCTAAAGAAGATTAGGACATAGCTACAAAGCTGCATTATAATCCAGGAGACTCTTCATTAAGAGGTTATTGGATATTAATTGCCTATTGATGCTGACAAATATTTTATGAAGAAGTTTCTGTCTCAAGTTAAATCACTGTGCATTTGCAGAGACTGCTAACTGTTAGAGCTGATGCCTCTGTGGCCAGTACTACAGAGAGTATTCTGGTATTGTGTTACAGTAGAGAGATGTGATTTGAGGGCATTTATGTGCAAGAATTGTCATTTTTTTGATGAGGTGAAGTAAAGTTGGACAACATGGTGGCAGGTTGCAAAGTGCCAAGGCGGTGATGGCGAGCTGGAGGCTCGCTCTCAGAGCGAAGCGGAGAGACCAGGCCAAGTGGCACAGGCTGGCAACACGTCAGGTAATTGCAGATTGATTTGCCTCTGAATGTGGGAGAACCCTTAGAGGGAAAGTAGTTTCATTTAAAGAAAGCTATTGGTCATAAGCAGAATTGGGTTTTAATGGGGTTCATACACATAGGACAGAAATAAAATTGGAATCTAATTGGCATACACGAGATGGAGAGAGAAGCGGAAAGCAGAGAGCAGCAATGGCTCTCTGGAGCTGAGAGGCTCAGCAAGCAGTGCTTAGGCAGCCAGGCTCCATTAAGATCCTATCCATAATGCATGAGGTTTGGAAACCCAGGGGACTGTCCAACAAAAAGGGAAGAATCCTCCAAACTACCCTTCAGAAAGTGATGGGTTCGCTGTCCCAGAAGGGCCCATCTGGAGAGCTCTTTTAGTAAGTGATGGTTCCCTTTGCCGGTCGAGGTGATAGAGCACTAATGCACTACAAGCCAGGCGCTGGCTTCCCTTCCAGTGCACCCCGGTGCTCTGCTGCTCAGGGATTGCTGCGGAGAAACAAGGCTTTTTTATTTCATCAAGATTGCTGTTATTTTATTTTGAGCACATTGCAGGAGGTAAACCCTGCCTTTAATTTTCTCTCAGGTTGGGAATACCAGTGTTCTTCTGATTATTCAGTTAAGCACTTAAACCTTTAGGTGTTAACCCTTTGTTACTCTGGTGTGGGTCTAAAAAAATTGTCTATTTCAATAATTCTGAGGTTTAGAAGGATTCACTTAGGAGTTTTGATTGAAACCATCAAAGTACTAGAACAGAGTGGCTAGCCTGAATATGAGACGCTGTGAATTGCTCCTCACAAATTTGCATGTCTTTTCAGGGGAAGTTATGGGCCAGACTTACTGCCAATCACTGCAGTCCTATTTCTGATTTGTGGGGACTACGGTTAGTAGTTGAGTGTTCCAGTTTTGGACCTACATCAGAAAAAAACCTGACGTTGAATATTTCTTAACTTCTTTTCAGCACAAATGCAGTATTGAAAAAGCAGAGTTACTAACTGAAATCTCTTCATCATTAGAGTTAGTTCTGCTAGAATGAATCTGCAGCATGCAGTGATTGGAGTGATTGAATGAATGGAGCTTGGAACTGGGAAGGTATTTCTCAGCTGTCCATGTTTTGTCTTCTCTGTTGACTTTACACTATACAGCAACATAGACCTGAGACTAGTCTCCTGGGCCTGCAGAAGGACTGTGGTGGATGACATTTTTCATCAAAGAGAAGAGGGAGGATCTGTCACTTCAAACATGTCAAATTTATTTGCAGCAAACTGCAGAGTTCTGGAGAATATAAAGCCTATGTCCCAGACACCATGAAGTTCCAGCCTCCTTACGCTTTGGCAAGCAGCTGAGGGAACAGCTGGAACAGTAGAGATCAGAGCTGTGGAACCACCAACAGCTTTGGCGTCACAGAAATCAAACTTAGCGAAGCGTCATCGCGAATTCGCTTCTCAGGCCTGAGAGGTGTCACTTCCTCCTTCTTCCCCAGTAAGGCCCCCTGCATCCCGCATGGGGTTCGATTTTACAAGATTTGTGGAGATCTTTATGGTCTTGAACCAATGGAGTGTGCTCTAGGGTGAGAGAAGATACCTGAATGTTCAGGTTACTAGTGGAGATTGACTCAGCAACTTGAGGGAGACTGCGGATAGTGTTGGTCCTTTCTCTGAAGCAAAAGCAGAAATATAATTCTTTATCCAACTATGAAAGGGACCTGATACTAGTCTTGGAGCACATAAAAGATTGATGTAAAGAGGGAGGGGATCTGTTTTTCTTCAATTTGTGGTGGATGGAACAAGGAAAAACAGGCTACAGTTTAGCAAGGAAGCCTCAGACAAGGTCTTAGGAAACCTTCTCTAATAATAATGGTAACAAAGCACTGAAACGGATTTCTTAGGGAAGTTGAAGGAATTTAGAAGAATTTGTAGAGTCACTAGTTGATCTTGTTGCAGAGCAGGGGGAAGGACTAGATGATGAGGCTCTTCCAGGCTAAGATGCCATGATTTTGTGCTAGGTTATACTTTTGGGCAAAGTCCTGGACTTCTGGTTCTGCCCCATTTCTATCCATCTACCATAGCGAGAGTGGGGGGAGGCCAGGAAAGTTTATTCTTTCGTGTTTGTCTTTCTTATTCTTGTGCATCTGTCCATTTAGGCACAAACAGAGAGTTCTTGCTCCAACTTGGAATCCAAAGCATGACTCAATGAGATTAAGACAACTGAAATTTAGAAAGGGCTAAACTCTTCAGATTACATATTTGGCCTGTTCCCGTATTGGCATGTGCTTGTCTGGATTCCCTGAAGCCAAGGTAAATGCTGAGCAAGGCGTTCTTAGCCTTTCTGCCCATACATGGGAGCCTGGCAGTGGTCTTCCGTGAAGTACCATCCATTCAAATGTGTTAGATCGCCAGGACGTTCCAAATAGACTGCCACTGGAACTACACAGCACTTGTCGAGTGAACGTAGTGCATAGAAGAGTGGTGGTGCTTCCTTTAGGTACAATTAATTCCTAATGCATGGTTGTCAATGTCATAGACCCCAGGGCCTGAAGAATATATGACCTGAGGGTTTATGTTTGGCCCATTAAAATGATGGATTCTTTCTGTCTGTTTACGTACCTGCAGAGTCCTATGTGACATTGGTTCATCTGGGAGGTGGTTTAATTTTTTTTTTTTTTTTATCTCAAGGGGGCTTCATTTAGTGTATTAAAAGAAAAGTTCCGGAGTTTTTGGTCGGTGCAGTTCTGTCTAATGACTTTCTCAGCTGTGCTGTGCGGAGCTCATGTTACTTCTGCTTCAGAAGAGCAGAAGGTCACCTTGTAGGCGCAGCCACTGCAGCAGTGAACACTGACCTGCCAGGTGACGTTAATACTAGGGAAGTTAGTAACATTCCTAAGCCATACTCTTACTGCAGGCAAATCTCTCTCATAAAGCCACTCAAAGCAGGGATCAGCAATACGGATCGTTTTCACAGCATTCCTGGCTGTATGTATAAGTTCACTGAACATGGGTGTCGGGATGTCATTGAGAGTTAATTTATGCTTGGTTCCTTCAAGTCCAGAATATTTTCTAGTCTTCCCCAGAAAAGCCTCAGAAATCTGGAGGAAAGCTGACTTCTGATGGTATCTGTTAAGGAGCTGAAAAAACCCCAATTTTAATTTTAAAAGACTCCTTTAATTTTTGTTTTGCTCTGCAGTCTTTCAGTAATGCTTCATGGCATCCTTAAAAACGTGCATGTGTCGGACCTGAATTTTGCTTTGCTCTGAAGAGGATGCGTTAGGTCTATTTGTCATTCCCATAACCTTTATCTCTAGACATCGGTTTGCGGCACGCCGGTTGTGTAGCAACTGGAAGCTTTTCTATTATTATTGATTGCAGTAGCTGTGACATAATTCAGTGCAACATAACAACTTTTACTTTTACCATCTCTGCATACTGCCATTTGGAAACAGACCACCTAGGAGGAGCAGATGTGAGTTTTAAGTGATGAGAAGTTGTTAATTGATTCTTTTTGAGCATTCTCTTCTCTCTTTTATCCACCAGGTTGTCTGTACCTTTTGCCATAGACACTGAGAGAACATTGTAGCAGGTTTGTGTTCAGATCTTGTGATCCAAAGCCTGTTACTTCAGTGTTGCTGATGCTGACCTGACAAACTCTGAGGAGAGCTGTTGGTGCCTTCACAGTATTAGGAAGGTTTCAGTAGGTGGTGACCTCCTGTGAGATGGAGGGTCAGTGCTTCTCGCATAGTCAGGTCAGCAGACGTGTTCCCAGACCCTTGTGCAGGCAGCCCTGGAGGAACTGGTCTCGCTGTTGGCGATGGCAGTTCTATACAGCATCAGGAAGAAGGGCAGAAATAGAACCAGAGTCTTCTAGAACAGATGCAGGGTGAGTACAGGATCTTTCAATCACTCCAGACATGATTTTGCAGAAAACCCGGTGTTCAGCTTGTTTTGAAGGCAGAGATACTCGTCAGCAGTTCTTGCCGAGCTTGGGAGAGCACAGTTAAGATAGATAAACTTTTCAGCTCTGGCGGCTGTGGTGATGGAAGAGCAGAAGGGCCAGCTGTAAGGCTGAAAAAGACCGTTGTATTTTTGATGCAGATAGTGAGATTCTTCTTGCAAAATGGTTGGGAGTATCCATGTGTTTATATGCACTAATTCCACAATTATTACAGGAAAAGAGGCATGAATGATGGGCTAAGAGGGTTGTATTACAGCCAGGACTCATGTTTGCTCTTGGCAACTTTTTCTGTAGGCCTGCATGGCTGAATCTTTCAAATTGAGCTCCCCTTCCTCTTCAGGGGATTAACTGGTCTCTTCCTTCCACACACTATTGGTTGCTCACGATACATCTTTCATACTTACCTCTTTAAAATAGTAAGTGGTGCTGATTTCCTCCAAAGGATCTTCATAATCTTAGCTGATAGCTATGTCAGATGTGCTCTTGTAACAATCTTCTTACCTTTTGGCTGTCTGTGTGGCTGGTTAGAACCCTGAAGGGTGACGTGGAAGGCCCAGGGAGACTGAGGCATTCAATGAACTTGCAAACACAGTGTATCCAGAACTGTTTACATGTGTCAGGGATTTCCATTAAATGCTGCCGTGATTTTTATATGAAAGTAATAGTAAACATTCTGGTTTTGTAGGACCTAAACTAAATCATACCTTTTGCTCTGATGCCTGAGAGCCAGCAGAGGGAGTGGAAGTGAACTGCTAACTGCCTTGGCAATGCTGAGCGGAGACACCCAGGAAAAACCTGTGCACAAAAAGAATGGCACAGCATATTCCTTTCAAGTCCCATTAGAAACGAAGACTAAATAATCAGCCTGCCAAAGACAAAAATATGATAGCAGCAACCAAAAACATTTAAATTCCTTGCTTCTAAGTGGATATTAGCAACAATAACATTAAACAAAATTAAACCGTAAAGAAGTACTCCAGAGTATCGTGTTCATAGTAAGCATATAGAACCTGATGAGACTTCTGATGTGTTCTCTCCAGTACAGACGCTCGCGCGAGGGAAGTGAAAGGTCTGTGTGTTGCCCTTGGCTCGTGCAGACAGCAGTGATTATTTCTATAATATTACTCTTTCTCTCTCTGCCCTCCTCAGTAACTTACGGGTTTCAAACACTGTTGTGCTCAGTCACAGTGAAAGATGTTTAATGCATCCTCATTAACATACATGAAATGCTGTTAGTGTTTTCTGCCGAGAAGGTAACTGTGGCTTTTCCATCTCAGGTCTCAGCTACGTGTGCAAGAGTGGGAGGGACAGAGAGAAAAGGGAAGGGGAAGTGGAAAAGAGAGTTGTTCTGTGTACATGTGTAGGTTGCTTTAAAAAAACCCCCACAATCTTTTTTGTTCTTGTAGGTTATATATTATGTGTCCAGAAGACCTCAAAGCAAAGACTCACATCAAGCAGGGTGAGAGAGGGAGCGTTTTTTCAAATTGTTAAATTTTGAGGCCTATTAGCCAGCTTCTAATCAATTTGGTGTATGTCATGGTGGAACATATGACATGTTCTGGCTGCTTAATCACCAGTTCATATTACAGAAAATCAAATATCTTCTACAGACATGAGACTGGGGTAGTGGCCCTTTATCCGTCCTCTGTTTGCATGACATAGATCAGACAAGTGTGAAAATCAGTGAGTGAGGTTCCTGTGTATCAGTTTATCAGTAACAATAGTAAAAGAGTAACAGAAATAGGACATGTGCATGTATTATTAATCAATCATGGAAGTAATTACAGTTCATCTACTGCTTGGCCTTTCTTATGTTAATAAATGGATTTTTGTTATCAAAATACATCCTCGTGTTTTCACTTCAGACAGGAAGGTGAGTACACCGGCAGGTTCACTTTCAAATTAAGGATAAACTACATGTTGAAAACCAGCCTCTTTTTCAGTGGTACAGATTCAGGAACACTGACTTCTGGGAAAGATTGTATTCTTTTTTGTTTGTTCCAGTCAGATCCTGTCCAGTGATTTCCTTCCTAAAATGTACATATTGTAGTCTGCGTACAAGTTCTTGTGTAAGAAAGATTTTTACACAGTAGGGGAAATTCCTATCAGCATCAAGGCACAGGATGAAATATCTGGAGGTTTGATTCACGAAGGCACATCAAAAGAGTTTTTTATGTACATCATGGAAGAGAAATGTAAGAGAGAAATGGTCTAATACTCTTTAGAAAGTCACAAGTGCTGTGAGATTACAAAATAAAACCCGGAACATGCAGCATAAAACCCTGACGAAAAACTCTGGGGAAAAACCATTAAAGATGATACAAAGGAGTGTAATTTCTCGAGGTAAAATGAGATGATGAAATTTGTTCTTGACTCTGAGTCAGCATACAGAGGAGCACATTTCTAAGAAGCAGGAGTACAGTCACTGACTAAGACTGAATAATGTTCTTAGAATACACTAATTGCTGCACTGATCAGGAACAGGGACTAGATCGTCTCTTCAGTCTCCAGTTTTTGTAGCTGTATGGATTTGTTCACTATTTTGGTACATGGCAGATAATAATATTTCATATTCTTGCAGTGCCTTTCAGCAAATTATTTTAAATAGCTTTAATTAAGACTTAAAATTCCCCTCTGTGATCAACAAGTGCTCGGCTTCATACACGCTGACTGGAAAAGTGACAGGAGTGCGAAATGCAGGTCCCTGTGGCTGGGCCCTCGCAGGGTCTGTGCATTAGTTAGGGTCGCTGCTGCCAGGAGAGACAGTAAAAATGCCTGATCCCTGGAACTAAGTAGCTCAGCCTGCCTTGTATATATGAACTGTCCACCAAGACCTGTCAGCAGATCAAGAATTATCCAGTGAATAGGTTTGCAAATTATTCTGATAAAAACACATTCAAGAATTTGACAATATGGGAAGAAAGTGGAATTAATTGGAAGCTTCTGCTGAGCTGTAGTAGACGTTGGTTCAGCTGTAGTTGTCGGGGAAGACTTTTTCCCAGATGACACCTCTTAAGCATTACGGGGTCCTTGTTTTATTTACTCCAGGTAAAATCCAGAGTATTGTAGCAAAGAATGCTATGGTTTGATACAGCAGTAGAGAATATCAGGATCTGAATCAATGCTTGAGGAGAATCAAAGGCTCTTTTGTCTGCTTTGACACCTGATACTCTGCAGCGAAGATTTCCACGTCCAATGAATACAGCTGCTGTAGGCCTTGTTTTCTCCTCCAACTGTCCAGGGAGTGACTCTCCAGATGTTAAACTGCACTGATGTATAACATCAGGAGTCATGTGCAGCAGAATGGATATAATGTGAAAAATCTACAAGGCTGAAAATAAAAACTGAACACCCCTCTGATCTGCACGCGTAATCCCATGGTGCAGCTGACCCAGAATTGTAATGCAAATATTGTAGTTCAATCAGGCTATTTTAAGACAGAGTGGGAATGAGGCTTCTGCTTTCCCCAGAAGGAATGTACATCATTGCCTCTTCTTTAATTTCCTTTTGATTAAAAAAATATTAGACTGTCTGAAGAGTGTGTGCCATGTGTTGAGGGAAAGAGAAGAATCAAAAGGAATTCAAAATACAGGTGAACTTGTTGATTCAGGTTCACTAGGAAAAGCTTAGAACTTTTTGTTAGATGCTTTTTGTATTTAGTTTGGCTGATTAGGAAATCAAACTTCTTTTCCTTTCTTCTTTTTTAAAATTCTGAAATGTACTGCTGAGATTCTAGATGAGGAGGGGGCAAGGGGGTATGAGTGAAGTTTCTATGCAGTTCATCCTCATGGGTTGTTGGAGGTTTGTTTACACAGCCATTAGTTCAGTGGTTAGTGAGAGGAGAGGGTTTGGTACCTGGAGGACGCCGAAGCTGAGCTTTGGTGTTGCCCCATTTGTTGCAGTCAACCGAAATAACTGGTGGCAAAACCTTTATTTGTGAACTTTGATTGTTTTTTGAGGTTTGCAAAATATTTGCAAAATGAAAGAGAGTCTTAAATTTCTAAGTGGTTTGTGATGGTTTTATTATTTAACTGCTGGTGATGGCCATTTTCCATGTATGCTCTGTCTGCTTTTGAGCCAAGCGTGTCAGCTTGTTGTGGTTGACATGTGTCTTTAGAGCCTTTGAGTGGCTAATGGCTAAACCTATCCAGTCCCAAGAGACTGAGCAGAAACCATTTTTACGGCTTTTCATGTTCTCTAAAAAGTGTTTGGAAATGTCAGTTGCGGAAAACATCCTTTAAATGACTATCCGGAATATGATGGGGAGAGTGGCTTTTCCTGACAGCATCTTGAGACACCAAAGAACAGAATAATATTTCAGCTAAAAAATACTGGACGGTGGCTTTCCTATTAATAAGAAAATATCAAAGGAGGTTGAGGGAAGAACTGCTGCCACAGAGAGCTTTATCAGGAATATCCTTAAGCGATGGAATGCTGAATGAGTTGAAGCTCTTGAATTTCGGAGCTTGTATCTAGTTTTACCGTCCCACAGCCGGTTTGCATTGGGTAGCTGGAGAATGGCAATGGGAGCTAACACGGTGCTGATATAATAATTTTACATGAAGATCTGTATGTGGTAGATAGTGGAAAGTCATACTCTGCGCTGTCTGAATATTCACAGACACACAGGTAAAGTGAGGCATAAAACTTTGTTAATCCCTGACTTCGAGAGCCTTTTGTTCTGCTGAGGCTACTTCTCTTTAGTCTGGAATATTATGTAGTGGTTTCCATTACTTTGTCTGTTGATCTGTCACTCCTACACTCCTCTGCTAAAGCCAGAGATGGGTGATTAACACATGAAACTCAAAAATGTGAAATTCTAACTCTTCACAGATTTCAGAAACTGGTCTCCCCCTCCCAGAGATGGTCATTCCGTTTGATACAAGCTATAGACCTTTTCCTGGATTTTAGAGCTTTGCAGTATTAATTGGAGGATGGAGGGAAGTCTTGATGTGGTTCTGCCTGTTGACAAAGGGAGCAAACTCCTTGTTTTGTGCAGTCTAGGTATGCCCAGCCACTGCAGCACCAGATGCCACAGAGCTGTTTGGCTAAACAAGTCACATGAATTTGAGTGACAACACCCTGAGTGAGATGGTGCTGGTTCCAAGCAAATGGCCATAAAGCTGTCCGTGCGTTCTTCCTGGTGCATGTTTTGGTTTTGTAAAGACACGTCCTTTCTCTGGGCTTCATCATTTTATAAGGGTTTTTTTTTAGCTTCTTTTTAGCTTCTTCCTCTCTTTTGCAATGCATTAGTTACTATAGTAACTACGCTGTGAATGGTATAGAAAGAGGCTAGTGAACCCTGGCAGTGAAGTATAACACCACTTTGTATAATAGTTTGAAATTTATATCATGGTTTTGAAAATATAGCAGTTTTGTGGTGGTTTCCATGACCACGTATGTGGTATAAGTATATATATAGCACTGTTAGGTCGTCACTGGTAATTACCTTCTGCTGCCAGCATCCAAAGGATGGCACCGGCCCTGCCTGCATTCTACTCCACAGACAAAGCAGTTTGAATTACACATCCAAGCACTTCACCATCATCCGTTCTCACCTTCTGAATATGTGTAGTTACAGGAAAGTAATCTGTACCTGTAGGCATAATGTGATATTAGAGTTAATTTAACTTCCACTTACTAAATAGGTGATTGGTGAGGGGTTTTGTCTCGTCTAGCAGCTACTAACAGTTGATTGAAATACTTTGCATTACTATATTACACCCCACTGGTACAAAAGCCATCGTGGCTGTGCCGTGATCCTGTCATGTCCTAAGCTACCCAGGTCCGAGTCAGTATTTTCACAGGCGAATGCCAAACGTTGTGGAAAGCAAAGGTGGAGTAGAAAGTATTCCTGAGGCCAGTTCTGACCTGCACCTTCAGCATAGCTTCAGGAGACACTGAAGGACAGGGTATTTGTTGATAATTATGTATTATACACCAGGTAACTTTTGCCTCTTCTGGTCATAGAGTCTTTTTCTATTTAAGCACAGCCTGGTGTCAGTTCATCCTTTAGTAATTGTGTTCTACCTGTCCCCGGGAGTTTGGAGTGAAAGCATTACCATTCATTACTTCCTGTCCTAAACACAGCGCTGCCAACTCTCATGATTTCACTGAGTCTCAGGATAGTTGTTGTATTTTCAAAAGGTTCCAGCTCCTGAAGTAATGCAAATATGTGCAATCTATTTCATTACATGAAGGGCACACTTTTAGTTTTCTCAGCTGCGGGAAAAGCTTGAAGTAGCAACTCGGTGCATTGTTAAGGCTGGGAAAAAAAAGTCATTTAAAAATGTGTTCTGTTTAATATAGTCTCTAATTTAATCAAATGTCTTTTCAAGTTCCTAGATGATAAATTTTGGATATTTGGACTTGACAATAAAGTATGATTCGTTTATTTTTGCTGCCATGCTCTACTTGGGAGCTTGAATCTTTCTCTCACTGGTAGAACGTCCTTTGCGCTGCCTCATAAAACAGTGAAGTCTAACTAGAAATGCATTTTGAAATGTTTAGAGATCCTTAGATGAAAGCTGTGAAAAACACATCTGTACTCTTAAATATACGCTGAAATACAAAGCATATTAAAAGTCAGTTCTTAAAATCTTATTCCCATGTCCTGGAACTCTGCTGTCATCTCGCTTTGACTGGTATGGCAGATTCTCAGTGTGCTGCCTAATTCCTTATTTAAACTCTACAAATCACTTAATAGATGCTCCTCGAATCCTGTGTTCAGTTTTGGGCCCCTCACTGCCAGAAGGACATTGAGGGGCTGGAGCGAGTCCAGAGAAGGGCAACGAAGCTGGGGCAGGGTCTGGAGCACAAGTGCGCTGAGGAGCGGCTGAGGGACCTGGGGGGGTTGAGCCTGGAGACAAGGAGGCTCAGGGGAGACCTTCTGGCTCTCAACAACTCCCTGACAGGAGGTTGGAGCGAGGTGGGGTGGTCGGTCTCTGCTCCCCAGGAACAAGCGACAGGATGAGAGGAACCGGCCTCCAGTTGTTGCAGGGGAGGTTGAGGTTGTCCCTGAGGAACAATCTCTTGCCCATTGGGGTTGTGCAGGGCTGTGCCAGGCTGCGCAGGGCAGTGGTGGAGTGCCCATGCCTGGAGGGGTTTCCCAGGCGTGTGGAGGTGGTGCTGAGGGACAGGGGTCTGTGGTGACTTGGGGGAATGGTTGGACTTTTCCAACCCAAGTGATTCTGTGCTTCTCAGGGTTCTGAGGGCACAATGAGTAAAAGACACTTGTTTCAGGTGGAAAATGGTTAGGTTCTGCCAAGGTGTGGAAAAGGAAAATGTGTATGTGTGCCTGTGTGGATGTATGGTTGCTAGTGTACTGTTTTTGAAAGGCATATTGACCACTGGTCGGGGAAAAAAGCGGTGAGCAGATTATTTCACAGCTGCCTGCTTTCTGCAGGGTTTCTTGGCCCTTTTACATGCCTGGAACTGACCACTGACATAATCCTTGGCTGATAATCTCGTCTCATCTACGTTGGCACTGTCCTGCATTTCATCATATAGCAGATGCAAGCCTGTGTTTTTTCCTTGCAAAGAAAGTTGTTTAAAGTATTTCTCACCGTGCAGTAGTAAGGTGTTTATTTTAATAACATGAACTGTTGGATTCCTGTAACTTGGAGCCTGGAGAAAGGGAAGGAGCAGGAGAGTGACTGTTTCTGTACAAACCTCTGGCTGCGGAGCCCAGTAACCTCTCCAAAGCACTGTCATATTTCAGCCAAGTTCTAGAAGGACTTGGACGCTTGCTCGAAGCAGGCCTAGGAGGAACTTGCATTGTTCACATTATTGCTGGTATTCTCTGTTTTCTGGACAACAGCCAACAGGAAATTCCTGGGACAAATCTTTCCTTTTTTTTTTTTTAATAAAATATTTAGGGGGGGAAAAAAAAGAGAGTGAAACTGACTCTTGCAGAACAAAGAAGCCAGTATTAACCTCAGATCACTGATTTGTAAAGTTTTGGGTCTCCTTTGTGATTTTATTTTTTCCTCTGAAGGATTTATGACCTCACACACATTGTTTCTGTGACATCAGATGTTGTGGCCATGGGAACCATTTTATTGTCAAAAACAAAAGAATTTTGAAGAGTTCCTTAGCAGCACAGGACACAGAGTGCAGAGTATAAAGAAACTATTTTTACCTAGATGATAAATCTGTTTTATTAAGCCCATGTTTTTTCAGCTCTGTCCTGCTAAAAACAAGAAGAAATTTGGCAAAAACAACAACAGTTGCACCTGCTAATCAGGGGCTGAATTTGTCCCTCCATACAAAATCTTGGGAATTTCCTTTCTTGTCTCCCCCCTCCAAGTGACTGATAGTTTCCAAATGCTTTAACATATGAGAACAAACAACAATCTGTTCATCTGAGCTTTACAGGAGCAGAAGCTTGATAAGTAAGAGGAAGTTTGTATTGCTGTGATTTTGGTTATTTTAAGAGGACAATGGACAATCCTAAACGCGATTCATGCAGAATGAAGTATTGAGGTTTCATATTCCTCTTTCTCAATATCTTCAAACTCAAAGGACATGAGACAGATGGTAGTTTATGTTATTAAATATAGAACTGTGTAGTTTGTACTGAGATGGGAGGGTGGGACCTGCTGTCCTCAGCTAGGATGATGGATGGATGCCCACAGGTAAAAAAAGAACAGTGTTGTGATTGAGCATGGTTAAAATGCAGAAGAATGTTCAAACCCTGGCTGAAGACAACAGGGGATAAACCTGCTGAAAACTGCTAACAGGTAGCAAATCTACGAGTTTCATGTCCGTAAAACCAGCAAGTGCCTTTGAGGTGTGTATGTGCGTACTGAGACGATCCAGTCTGCCTGCGTATCTGCATACAGAGTTTATCAGGTAGTAACAGGGGAACAGCCTGGTTTTCCTTTGGAAAAATCTCACCATGGGTTCCTGAAGCAAGTTGTTAGAGGAAATTTTAAAAATTCCTTTCACATCTATATCCTGCTCTAGTTAAGATTCTGCAGCTGCTGAATTTAGAGCCCCAGAACTGCTGCTGTATTCCAAAAGACAAGTGATCTCATTGCCGTATATTTGCTGGAGTAAAAGTAATATCCACAAGGGGCTGGGTAGGTTAAACGCCATATGGTTAACCCCAACATTTCTGTTGTAAATGAATCCCCGTGTTTGGGTGTATATCAGCATTTCGCAGTGTTTTGCTGATCTTTTGTTTTGTAACGAGGTAACCTGGGGAGGGAGAGCATGGTAGTAACTGTAATTACTACCGATTTATATCTGTTCTCTGTCCAACCCACCTCTACAAACGTGTTCCTGTAGACCTAAGCAGCTTAGAAGTGGATCTAAGGGAATATCAAGGATGTAGAATCCCAGCATGGGAAGGAGAAGGAAAGTGCTGCTTAAACATTGACACGTTGCCAGATGTAGTGCTTTTTAACATTGGTGTAGGCTTGTTCACACTTGTCAAATCATACTGTGCTTGCTAATGCTGCACTCTCATCAAACAGATTAACTTGCTCTCTATTCCCACTCTTCAGCAATCCTTTTCATTTTCCCGTTCTTACCTTCATTGCACTGTTCTTTGTTTCCCCTTTTCGCCCTTATCTTATGGTTATTTTCTTTCTCTTTCTCCCTGACTCCCCCTTCAGCTGAAAACAAGTCGGTCTGACCCAATGTACATTTTTTTTAGAACACGTAGGTTAGGCAGATGCCTGCCTGGAGGAATTTACAGTCTCGTCCCAATGTACAACACGCAGGGAATACACAGGCTGATCTACAAGAGTGGGTGTAGTTAGTTGTTAATCAGCAATTGAAGGATACAGAAAAGAAACGTTTGGGATTTTCTTAGGAGAAAAAGGTATGGCAGCGGATGTCTGCCTTGAGGGAAGGGGAGGCTTTTTTTGGTGTAGCGGTGGGTAGTGTCACCGAGGAAATGGCGATCAGACCCGAGGAGCGTTCTCTGCGGAATACTAGATTGCACCAGAAATAACAGATTACAGTGGGTGGGAGTTTCTTAGAGGTGAAAAAGAGACTCTTAAATTAGTTGTGGAAAGTAGCTGAGGTTTATGAAGGGATTAAAAAAAAATTACGTAGAGCAGAAGAACATCCCCTCTTCCCTCTCATTTTAAGTGTATACGACAAAAGAAAGTGTTCTCATTCCTTTGCCTCCTCAGCTTTTCTTCCCCATTTCCCTGTGTCATGTGGAAGGATAAAAAGAGAGCATTGAACTCAGAGTGTCTGATTTGGTTGGACAGGAGAAATACTGAAAAGCTCCTTGCTGACAGCAGATCTGTAGGCAGCAAACCAGGGTGAGTGGAAAGGAGTTGTCCTGAAAGGCTCTTATCTAGGATCTCATCTCATTTCATCCAAGGGGGGGATGTCTGACAAGTACAGACAGTTAAGCAAGGCCAGCACTAAGACCAGACTGTTGCCCTTCAGTGGTTTGAGAGCTGCTGCTGGAGGGAGAGTGGTAAGCAGTTTGAAATCCTGACGGATCACTAAGATGGTGTGAACTGTGCAGGTTATGCTGTCTCGCCGGTAGTGGATGCGCTTAGGGGCAGAAGTATCATATTAGAATCTTTTTTTTTTCTTTTTACTCTAGGTTGTAATTCTTTGTATTCTTATGGTGAAAAATGCTAATGGGTCTAAATCTTCTCCTCACGTAGATAACCTTTTACAAACCTCAGAAGAAGATTTTGCCAAGGAATGATTTCAGGTGGTGGTATCCCAGAAATGTCTCATACAGGAGGAATATGCACACTTGTTTGCTGGGTTTTGGACAGGTTGTTGAGGAAGCAAAGCCAGTGAAGAGTCGTTCCAAGTTGTACCAGGTTTTTCACAGACCTGGCACCTTTGCTGAGTGGGTCACAAGATGGGGTTTGGTCTTTGGTACCTTTCTAGGGAACCTGTGTAGGTCAGCTCTTCATATTCTCCTGGGACGGTTATTCATCATTGTCAGAGGCTAACAGTGCTGACTTTGGTAGGAATCACGTGGGCATGGGAAGCCCAGGGAAAATTCTGATCAAATTAGTTATGCTGTAGAAGCAGAGAAAGTGTCTTGATCCACCAGTATTAATGGAAGAACTACAGATCTGCTCTGCCTCTATATCTTGTTATCCTTACAACGGGTGTTAGCCGTTTTGTGCCTGCTCAGTGTGCCACATCCACTCTCGGTGTGACAGAGGTTCCTCAATCTGGTAGTTATCAACCACAGCCTAGACTGTACTGTTCTGGAGCCCTCGTACCTATGCATAGCAAGCAAACATAACCAAATGGTTTTCAGTTTGGTTTCTTCCTGACGGTCAGGGAAAGGATATGATGCGTGCAGGAAAGAGACATGATTTATTCAGACACGGGCTTACCACAGTCATCTATCTTCCCATTGTATGTAATCTGAGGCTTTTCTGTGTTTGGGGAAAGATTTGTGGGCGACTTAAGTAAATTAAGGCTAGTTACATGTTAGGAGATGCAATGCTGCTGGGATTCATTGCACTGGCTGTAGGTGTTGTAATGAGCCTTTAGCAGAATACCACTTGCCTGAGACCCGGTGTCAATGATTACTTTTCATTTGAAAGAGGCTTTACCTCTTTTGATTTGAAGCAATCGTGTGATTTTGAAGTGAGGCCCCTCAACATCTCTACTTGCCATGCATTGCGGTGGTTTTAGAATGCATTAACTAGGTTTCTTTTGGAGAGACTTTAAACAAAGACCCTGCTTTAGGAGGACCACAACCCCCAGCTGGGATCTAAAGATCCAAAAGAATGACTGGTCTTATGGATATCCTGCACCATGTACATGGCAGGGATATTCAGTCCATGGAACCAGGCTGAGTCTAGTCCAAAGCAAAACTCCCGGAGTGTGTTTAGTGTGTGCTTTGGTCTACTAATGTGCTCCTACTGTACAAAATTACTTGTAGGATGTAGCCAAAAGTGGCTGCAGTTTAACTGTCAGAATTAATTGTAAAGATGAGAAAGAATGACTCCCATGTTGATATATCAGTTCATCCCAATAGTTTACCCTGCGAGCAGCCCGATACTTGTCCCCCAGCTTTGTAGGCGCATTAGTAGATGCGTGAAGTTCTGGTCTTCTCTGCCTACCAGATCCCTAACAATGAAGTCAACCCATCTTTCCCTTGTACAGGAATATGCTGACAACTGAAGAGGTGTGAAAATTCGCTTCTCAGTGAAGGACTAGAGCTAAACCTTACCATGCAGAAGGGAGAAGAGTAAGTGGTGTGGTATGGGAAGTCATTAGGACCTCCTACATGTCTATGCATTGCGCCGCAGATTGATCTCCCTGTTGTTCAAAGGACAAGGATACCTGAGACAACCTCAGGGAACTTGAATTTTGAATTCTCTCCCTTCCCCACAAAAGTTAGTCTTTTGAAGAAGGAAACTGGAGGTAAACGTTCCTGCTTTTCATCTGTGGGGTGGGGCAGCAATTCTCAGCCCATGGCTGCGTGCCATCGTTTTTGCCACTATTCTGAAAGGGGAGAGATTTTCAAACGTTCATCTTAGACCGAGGGCACAGCTGGGGTGATTCAGGCACCGTGCCCTGTGGCTGGCTGTGTTTTCCTCTTTCTTCATGACTAGCACAAGCTAAGAGAAGGGGAGGTTGTATTTTTTTCTTTTTGATGATTAATATGCATCCCATGGACCCTGTATTGGATTTTTGGTTAGAGAGAACAACTGTGAAAGTGGGCGCGAGAATAAAAGTTTAAGGCCTGGTACAGCCCGGAGATGTGGAGAGAGACGGGACACAATGGATGCATGGGCTGAAGGCAGGAATGCAGTCAGAGGGCAGGGGCTCTGCCATATGCAGTAATTCGTATGGGGTGAGGAAACAAAGGAATTCTTACAGAAAAGCAGCGCTGACATTGTTTTCAAGTTACGCTTTTAGTTCTCATTAGTCCTATGAAATTTCATGGTGAACCAGTATAAATTATTAGCTCCTAATGCTATTGTCTCTTGCCTTGTTTCTGTGAGAATGTTATAAATCTTAATTTTTATGGCACTTTGCTTGAAAATGCGAGGATGTTTGGCCACATGATTTCCAGTGTTAGTTTCTGTAGCCGTTAGTATTACGATATCTTTATCTTAGAGCTGGCCATGTAATTAAAGTCCATTAATATTGACTAAGCTTTGGTGTTTCTAGATTCTCAGCTGAGAGTTTGAACTCGGTGTGCATAGAAATGGAAAGAGTTTTATGTACCCTGTGTGCATTTAGGAATGATTTATGGAAAGTGCTGAACATTTTAGCTTAAACCTTCTACAGGGAAATCCTAGAACATTGCCATTTCACTCCTTCATACTGATTTATATGCCAGATTTTTAAAGGAGAGGAAGAACTCCAACCTAATTTTTTTACGTGACTATGGACCGGTCACAGTGTACAAAAGTCATAAATCAGATCCCAGAAACAAAGAGATTTTACTAGATTCCTCTTACTTGCTGGATTCAGTTCTCCAGACTTCCCTACACATTTCAGAAACTATGTTCTATTTGACAGGGCAGACTGGTATGTGATTTCTTGATTCCAGGAGCTGGGTCTTTGCGAAAAATACAAAATCCTGCAAGATGAGCCAAAAAAAAAAAAAAAAGTGATGTTTGCATATATCTGGGTTATCACCATTTTAGTTGTTGTAGTCTGATGTATTCTGGCTTAAAAAGGAGTTTGGTCTGTTTGCTCCACCCTAAAGCCAGATCGTGGTGAAGAATTTTACGCATTCAAAATAACAATTTTTCCCCCCTAAGAGTAATCAGGATGACCTAGATCTAGGGAGGAAAACACAAGGACGATACAGCGGAAGTCTTCCCTTAGATATAATTTGGCTAAAATTAGTTCTGACATTTTCTTCCCTATCTTAACTGCTTCTCTTCTCCTGCGAAAGGGGAATGAATGCTAGGATTTCCAGGTCGGAGTACAGGAACACAAATCAGAAGTCGGTGGGCAGCTTGCCAGTGCCTGCCTACTCTGCCCTTCTGTCTGCTACTCTGGAATATGTACGATCACTAAACACTACTCTAAAATAAGGAAAGGAAACAGACAGGTCTTTCCCAGTGTGGAAGAAGGGTGAAACGAGAAAGCAAGTGATAGAAAGCCCTCCCAGAGACAGGGCTTTAGAGGTTCGGATTTGCCTGCAGCTGCTTGCCTTACATTCAGTTCAACCCACTGCACCACAGCAGGTTAGTGCCTTAGTCCCTGTCTCCATCAAATAATGGATTCTTCCCTTTGTGGGCTTTTTCAAGAAATCTGCTCAAAAGCTTTGCAACGTGTCCAAGAGGAAAAAAATTGCAGGGCTGACCTGCTGTTCTCTGATGAAAACTACCCTCAGCCAGCCAGAGCTCTCCACAGCTGTCCCCACTGGGCTAGCAGTCCTGATCTCATTTGCCTTACAAAGCTGCAGTAGCAGTTTGAGGTGAGCATCAAGCCCAATTTTTACATTAGCTGTTCCTTCCTCACTTGCTTTTAACAGGAGTTGTGGTGGCAGGTAAGATCATTCGTCCTGCGCACAAAGAGCTTAACAGTTGGTTTTGTGCTCCCCCCCCTCCTGCTGCCGTTTCTACACGCGTGGCCCTACCCGCAGCCCTGCGCGTCTCCTTAGTTGCAGGTTAGAGGCAGAAAAATGTCCCCTTTCTGTCAGTAAATAGCACTCCTGAGTGTTTCTCGGCTGGTAGCCCCAGTCCCCTGCAGCATTTTCATTGATTTTGCATGGTGCAGGGAGGGTAATTTTTACCTCCAAGAGCGCCGGAGCCGCACAATGTTCATCCAGTTGGGAAGAGCTGGCTGCACGTCAGGGCCCTGCTCCTCAGCTCCTTCAAGAGAGGCTGTCAGCTCGACTTTGCTTCAAAACTGCCTCAGTTTAACAAGCCTGTTGTTCGACTGTAAATTCAAATGTAAGCCTTCAATGTTCCTGCTTTCCTGACATGATTCTTTATGATGTGTATCAATGCAGACCAGTGCTGTGAGCAGAAGAACACGAGAGGTGTGTTGTATGTATCAGTTGGCCACAGAAGCTGTACATGATGCCTCTGGGCTTTTCTCAGAGCTCCCACGCACCCACCCCTTCCCTCAACGCGCTCTGGAAATGACCTCAAAAGCTGCATGTGCCTGAAGGCATCCTTAAATATCGATGGAACAAATGCGTTAGCAAGAGGCTTCTTCCAGCTGCCTTCACTAGACCTCTGGCAGCCAGCCCCTGACTCTGGCTATACCAGATCTCAGAAGTTTCAGCATCAGTTTTGTTGGTAGTGCGCAGAAGCAGCTCAGGGGAACGTGAGCTCGGCTGTTGTAAAAGAGCAGGAGATTTTGTTAGTAAAATCCTCTGTCGCCACCTTTTAAGAGCCTTTTCTGGAAGGAGCTCGAGAGGAGATGAGTGGTACAAGGAAGTTGTTCACTCTGGGAAGGGGAGGAGTGGGACTGCGGTCTTAGGGCTATAATCTCTTTCTGAGGAGATCTCAGGACTGCTCTAGGAATATGCTGGGCATGCTGTGTAGTCAGTATTCACTGCCTTCACTTTATTGGGGAAGAAACAAAGTCACAGACTGGTTTATCTGTGGCAAACAGACCCTGTTCTCCAGGCCCGTGAGGCTGCACACCTTTCTGCAGGCGACGGAGAAACATGTCTATGGTGTCTCCTTTTTGTTCTTCCCATCTGACACCTGTCAGTATGTATCTAAAGAGCACAGTCTGTCAGGAAAGAGAGCCTGCCTCTTCTGTAGGGCAAGGTAAGACTTCCAGAATGCTTGAGGTCACCTTTGTGGTGCCCAATTTACATGCTCACAAACCTAACAGAAGGTTTTTGAGAGTACGGTTAAATTGTGATGAAGTCATTGGAAGTTGTTTGTGCTCAGTATTTCTTAGATGAGCTGAAGTGGCCGCAGAGGCACTCCAGAAGTCTCTCCAGCTTACAGAATTGTTTCTGGCAGGTTTGTCTCTCCCTTGACAACTAATTCCTGCTATTGCATATCTCTCCATTCACTGGCGTATTTTGTGAAATATTAATTTGGTTTTATATTGCACTTCATTTGGCCACTGAAGTTACGTAATATTATGTCTGCTTCCTCAGTGATAGTTTTGAAATTGGATTCTGGCAAGGACATTCAAAAAATGAATTAAAAAACCACATGGGAATAATGAAATTGTGATTCTTTTGGTTTTGCTTTTTTCACTGTTCTCTACAACAGGAAAAATCTAAGAAACTTACTTTTTATTTTCCTAAAACAAAGGTTCCACACAGTCATGTAGCTGCCGAAACTAGGGCTTCAAGCAAACATGAGAGAACTGTGAAATTCATTACAAAATCTTGAGAGTGGACAAAGCACTAGCACTCACACACGTACAACAGCTCTTGGTGGTAGGCAACAAGAAAAACCCCAAACCAAATGCCACACATCGTGAATGCTCAGGAGAAAATTCAGCATGTTTTTCACAAAAAAACCCCCCACAACACAACAAACAAAACCAGAACCCAAACCAAAATACCCCAAGTCATTTATTTGTATTATTGTCTTCCAGCTGCTTTCAGCCTGGCTCATTTTTTCTAAACTGCCTTGAGATCCTGGAGTCAAACAGAGAACGAATGAAGTTCAGAGAGTCTAAGGGAAGGGAGTTTTATATGAAAATAATTAAGGAAAAAATGTGGCAATAACTAATTTATCTCTTTCACTGGACTCTCCTTAACATTGTGTCCCTCTTTCTTTTCAGAATCGGAATGTTTTTATTAGAATAAATGATGTGACTCTGAGGATAGCCGCACTCTGTGGTATTATTTACAAGGGAAAATGAAGAAGTTTTTGTCCATTGATTAGAAATCCACGGTATTTCGGTTTCTTCTTAGCTTCCTCGAGCTGATGCAGGTTTCCCAGGAGGCCACGTGCACAACCCTTGCTCTGCAGCAGTGTTGGCACCACGCTGTTGCTGAAGCCCTGAGATTTGGGAACTGCTCTTCTCTGTCTCATAGTCTGTGCTGGGCTGCCCTGGCGTTTCCTCTTTCCATGCAGCTCGTACTCGGCAGCACACAGCAGTGAGGCTTGTAACTCATCTCAGTGTCGTTTCAGGTTACAGAGCCCTGCTCTGGTGCTGTTCTTCTGTAAACATCTGTTCTGCATGCTTGCCATTCGTGTTAACCCACAACTCAGCACATGTTAGAGTAAACAACTGGAGTGGCACGGCGTTGCAACTGTTAGTCTCCTCTTGCACGGCAGAATACACCCACTGAATATTGTTACATACTCAATCCACCATCATAAAACCCGGTCACAGCTTAAGGCATTTTCTTTTCCTAAAACCATGTCAAAACCCTATACAATTAGTACGTTTGAAACGCTGCTCCATTTCTAGCAACTGATTTTGTTGGCTCGTCCTGTTCATTTGGCTGCCTTCTGCATCCCACTTAATTTTTAAGATCTTTCCTTGGGTTTGCCTTTTGTCCCAAAGTTCCTCTGCGGAGTGGTCCTGTCCTGCAGAATTAGTTTACTGGTACACCCACAAGGACCCCAACAACGTACAGAAAGGTTAGGATGCTGGATATAAGTTTGGGAAGGCTCTCCTGTCTATGTCATGATGTTTTTCCTGTCCGTAAATTTTCAGAATAAGATAGTGAAAAATGAATCAAGTTCTGACTCTACCTTCAGCCCTATCTCAGGTTAATAACCATCTGCTGTCCTTTAACGTGAGGTTGCCAGGCCCTTTGGTGCCTGAAATAGAGTGTAGATCGGAGGCTGCTCCGTTCAGTCTGTCCCAGCCTTGACTGTTGAGGCTTTTCCCTTCTTTCTGATTTTTAGTATCTTTTCTGTTTTCATCTTTGAAAATGCTCAGATCGTAATGTCTGAAAGCGGAGGATGTGAGGGGATGTTCAAGCTGGCCAGGGTCAGGATCCAGTATAGGATTCACTTGGGACAAGTACTGCTGGAAAAGGTTTGCTATCAGAGTGTGAGATAATGCAGATTTCCTGGGGCACCACGGCCGTGCTCTGGCTCCAGCTAAAGGCACTTCATGGTATTCAGGTTAGGGTCTGAAGCAAATATTTTTTCAGCCAATGGGATTCCTTGAAGTTACTTATTTACCTCCTGAGTTCCTTAGAAAAAGCGCCCTGTTAGTTCAAGTTTTTGGGGGAGCGTGTGGGGATATCTGTCTGTGAGGGAGGAACAGTGCACATGCAGCTTTTGTACTGGGTGATGTGGAAGTTGCTCTGGCAACTACGCACGGCTTATTGACTGCCAAGGTAAATAATAGCAAAAGACACGCATACACTCTTATTCTCATAATTTCCTGCTGCCCTCAGGCAGTAATAACTTACACACCCTATTTTCCAAATGTTTCTAATTTATTTCTCATGAGGAGAATTATCTCATAGGTAAAACTCCTCCCCTTTGCAACCAGTCCTGCCTCTTCCTTTAGAGCGACCACAAATGAGGTGACCAGTCAAAAGAAAAGATTATGCCATCGTATTTACTGTTAACTAGTGAAGCAGAACGGCTGCAGCACACTTAAACCCCTCAGTCGTTCTGCTGGTTCGTCTGGAGCTCTGGAATTCTCCCTTTTCTAGTATTAATTCTGCATGCAATGCTGCCTGCAATTCTGCACACATATTTCATTCCTTATCATCCCAGATGATGTTTCTCATACAGCTTCTGCTTTTATATCTGAATCTTAGACTGTGGTATCCTTGTTATTCCAGTCCCACGTCTGTCATGTGCAGCTTGAGCTTGATTTGCAACATGCCTTTTATATCAGCTACGAAGCTTCTCTTGAGAAAGAGCAACAGAGAGAGGAAGTAGCCAATTTTGGGGAATTTTTTTTTATCATTAATGCAGGAACGTATTTATGGGCTTTCATTTTTCCTGTGTTGAGGGTATCTTTATTTTTTCAATACTTTTTCCCCTTTATTGCCCTTCATATTGACTTTTGAATTGGTTTTGAGAGTGCAGCACATGATGTGCAGTGATGACTACAAGATAATTGAAAATGGAGCAGGAAATACACCTCAAAATTAGATTTTGAAGATTGCTTAAGCAAAGAAAATTACTCAAAACTACCATAAAACTATTTCAATGAATGCATAGGTTAAACTCCCATTTGAAAAGGATGTCCCTGGGCTGGACTGTAAATCCCACCTCGTGACTCACCTCCTGCCTTAATATCCTTCAGCATGAAGGTCAGCAGTGAGTTCCAAGCCTGTGAGTAGAGAATCAATCTTAGGTGACTCCTGAAAGTACGTATCTAAATTTCTGGTCTCTCAATTTTGGGGGGGCTGAAACAATAAACCACTTCCAGAATGTATTTTCCATTTTAGTTTTGTATAGGCTGCGGTGAAAAAGCATTGTATGAGAGCACCATGTGCCTGTCTCCCCTATTAGTTTGCAGCAGTCCTTGAAACAAAAGGTGGTTGTGCTTCCATGCCCAGCCAAAGCTCTTGGAAGCTGAAAAGGTGCAGTGCTCAGAAAGACAGGCACTGATCATTCGTAGCTATGCTACAAGTTGTTATAAAAACTAAATTGTTGCTACAAATACGTAGCTAGTAGTGTTGTTTCTCCTGTGTAGGCATGTGGTTGAGCCTGTGAACTGGTTAAGGGAACTGGAAAGCAGGATTAGTCTTTAAGATGGTTACACTTTCTTAGTCGCATGCAATAATACACTGTTACGGTAATTGGATGGCGAAACACATGTGAGATGTTACTTTTCTCAGGAGTAAATGAAGTAAGGAGGTTCTATTAATGTTTTGGGAAGTCATCAAGAAAAATAAGTTTTCTTCCTCTTTTGATGCTATTTGTGTAGCAGATAGCTACGGCATTCTCCCCGCGTCAGCTTCCTGCAGTGAGCGACATTACTGAGGGACTAGTTCTGCTGCCTGCTCTACTGACAGCCCAAAGGGCTCTGGTTTTAGTGTGTCTGACCAGCAAAGATGGGTGGTGGTGGCACGGCGGTGTGAGAAGCGGTGCGGGAGAGGAAGGGGATGGTGAGGAGCGGGTTAGGTACAGGATGGACTCTATGGTCATGAGAGGTGATTGTGGCAGGCAAAGCTGTGTGCTTCCCACAGTGCTGCCTGCCCAGTGGATGAAATTTCAGCAGGGTGGTGGAAGTGGTTGCACGGTGAGTGGGGTCAATCCATGAGAGTTTCATCCAATAAATGGAACTTGAAGAAAATTTTTATGGGTTTATTTTTTTTTAAAAAAAGCCCTTTTCTGATTCTGTTCAGGGTGGGCTTTTATAGGCTTTTTTCTTTTCTTCTTTTTGTGACTGATTTTTTATCCCACATTTTTGACTGGCCGTTTTCAAGGAACACTGGAATTTAATTTTGATCTAAGTTGTTTCTGTGCTAAATAAAGGAGCAATTAATTATTAAAACCATACCTTTTGTGGTTGAACATTCTCCCTCATAGCTGTTAAACTCTAAGACATGTTTTGCTTTTTAATAATTCATTTTTTAAATTTATTTTGTGAGTATGCAGTAAGTGCTTTGTGGGAAACTGGGAGAAGGATGGTCTGGCTGCTGCTTGAGATTGCTGTGTGACCAGGATCAGTTCCCAGCTCTGAAACACGCTTCCTGAATGGCTGAGCATGTACCTAGAAGCATCACGCACGTCTGCCTCGATGCCTTTGTCAAAACAGCTGTCAGGTTAGTACTGGTGAGCTTTAATAGCTCCTCTTACAGGACTGAGAAGAACTGCCCATCAGTCTGTTCAGGGAGCTGTCCCAGAGCTCCAAACTGCACTGTGGTGCCAGAATAGCTACAGACACAGAGCAAGTGAACCAGATACGCTGATATGCGAAGTGGTGTCTTCTCCTTCTCTTTCCCTGCTGATAACCCACGAATTGGAACAGTGCAAACCCCAGATTTTTGTATGAACGGAGCCACTGTAGCTTTGCCCTGAGAAAAACTGGTTGTGTACGACGAGAAAAATGACAAATTTATTTGCTTAAGGTTTAAAAGATATTTATGAGCTTTGGTAAGGAGGAAATTTCATCTTTGAACAAAGCCTTACGGACTAGATTCTTTGTGAACCGCCTGAAGCCCTTTTCTGTAATTATTCATCTGATCTGTGCAGGGTGGATTCAGCACAGCATATTCCTCCTGACAATCTGCCGCTGAACGTTGCAGCGGTGCTCTTTAAGTCTTTGCCTCTGTGCTGGGAACACCGCAGGAACCTGCGAAGGGTAGGTCTAAACTCAGCTGGTGCCAGCAGTCTGTGCTGTTAGAGTGTGGGAGTTACTGTGGCAAAGCAAGAGCATTAAGCTCTGGATAATGGGACCAGATAGGCAGCACTTCTCACGGGTGCATTAGAGGGTCCTGTGCTGCTGAAAGTGCCGGTTTTTTCCTAATGAGACTGAAGCGTGTAGCTCTGACCTCCCATTGAGTATTAGAACTTTCTGCAAGAGATGAGAAATTTGGTAGCTGGCCAGATTCCAGCCCACAGTAAGTTCTTACATTTTGCCTGCTGAGATTCCCTGTGCAATTTCAGGTACACCGAGTGCCCTGCTCTCATTATCCTGAACAGTGTTATCTGTGTTAGCAGTACACGGCAACTTTGTGTAACTACCACTTTCCACTCAGCAAGGACTGTACTGCAGTGGTACAAAGTCTGTTCTCTCTGAGTGTATGCATGTGTAAAAACAACGGATGACGGAGAGTGAAAATTTATCCTCCTTTTCTCCCACAGTAGCTGTGCCTGGAATCTGAGGGAATGCCTGCTCTTCTGAGGCAAGGATGAGAACGGTCCCAAACAAGGAATGAATTGTTCCCAACTGATCGAGTGTTAGGAAGGTGTAGCTATGTGCCCAGTGCCAGCTTTGGATACCACTCCTGTGGAGGGAGGTCATCTCCAGGGTTCTGAGGCCAGATCATTTAATGATTCAGGGAGTACAATTTTGAGCCCCCATGTCTATTTGGAGTGAAGAGCCAAGCACTTGTGAGGAGATTCATGAGGTCTGGAGGCCCTGAGTAAACCACTATCTGAAGGTAGCCTAAGGATCAGTAAGTGCAGGCACTTCAGTAAGGTAGAGGCTGTGTGAATTTGTTCCTTAGGGCTAGGTAGGATAATAGATTTTATTCACTAGCTGATTAATATGAATTTGGAGAACACTCCTGGAAGCAGGGATCCGAGCCCAGAACTCCTTCTTCCAAGTGTGTGTTGTAATGACTAGGATGCACAAACAGGCTGTCCCTTTCTAGCCAAAAAAATCGTGAATTCTTTCTGCACAGAGGTACAGCAGAGACAGGCTGCTGTGAGTACTGTCTGTGAGAACTACTGAGCACTGTTACTAAATAAGAGTAATCTCTGCTTCATTAAAAAAAAAAAAAAGGCCAGGAGCAGCCTGTCCAGTAGAAGAGCTGCCAGGTTACAGGTCCTGGAAGTGCCTTTCTTTAGCTCTGAGTCTGAATCTGGGACACGAGCATTAAAAGAACAGCAGAGTCCATGTCCTCAGTGTCCACTGTTGATGGGTGTTAGGCAGCACCTTGTTCTTGGGCTGCTGAGGAGACAAGGCTTGGGGAACTCGGGTTTGGGGCATCCATCCGGAGCAATAGCCCCGGGCTCCACCTGCAGGCTGGGAATACTGAAGAGAAATTCCAGAGGCAGAGGCAACTGATCTAACTTAGACGGCTTTCTTGTGTCACCCTGACTTAAGTGTCTGGGTCAGGACAAATTAATTCCACCCGGGCAAGCTGAGATTTAGGGATTCAGGCTGGCTTTTGACACTGTAAAGAGAAATGGAGGAAAGGGGGTTTATAGCTTTGGAAACCAAGGGTGAATAGAAAAAAATATCTTACACAGAAGGTAATAAAGTGCCAAGGAAGGCACTGAAGCAGAGGAAGCAAATATCTCCAGGAAATACCTGCTGCAGCTTTTGTTTTCAGAAAATGTATTTAGAAGACAGAGTATAAGCGTAGGGAAGTAGGACTAAGAGCAATCAAACCAGGCAGAACTATGGTTGAGAGTAGCCAAGTCGTTTTCCTGAAATTTCAACAAGGTTTTCCTGTCTTGTTAACATTTGAAGTGCTGAGAATGTATTTAGTTAATCAAACATACTTCTTATTATAATAAAGAGGCCTGAGCAGTCCAAAAGGGGGCTTACTGAGTGAAACCCAAATAATAGGTATCTCTGTCCAAACGAACTTGTAGTGGATGGGAAGTCAAGGGGTTAAAAAGAAAGTGATCAAGGAAGGCAATGACAGCAAAACTCATGTTTGTTTATAATTTTTGGGGGGTGAAAGATCTCAGGAAGTGAATTGGAGGTAGGAGAAGGCAATTAACAGGAAGGGAAGGCAGGGACCAGTGTGAAATGAGTCTGGGGTCTAAACACTGAAAATCTGGCTGCAAAGAGCGACCAAGCGACACAGCACGAAGGAATGTCTGTTGGACTGCGGGAAATCCTGGCCGTGGCCGTTTACACTGTGTATGCTTTTCTTGCTGCTTTCCTACAGGTTCCTCTCTGCAGTTCCTCACATGGTTGGTGTCTTCCTCCTGCCTTGGTACCAGGATGTGTACTGTGCATCAGGCACAGTCTAAAAAGCCTGTCCACTCCCTTCTCCAGTCCAACAGGGGATTTTTGCTCACGCGGTAGCATCTCCAAGGCTGCTTGTCTTGCACACTAGATGAACAGGGGCGTGCTAAAAGCAGCAGACTCGGGGCTTTGCTGGAGGTAATTCATTGCTTAAGGCCTCTTCTTGTGCCAATATTCAATCAGACTTGTACACTCTCAGACTCATTAAAGGATATCCCAGCAGAGGCAGAGAAAACATGGGCAGTATGGAGAAACTTCAGGACCTCTTTCATTACCTGATGGCTGATTCAGGATAGTCCTTGATACAAATAAATGATATTAATGGAAATATTACTTTGTGGGTTCCTACAAGAGGGATGGATAGCACTGGCTTTTGGCAGGCACTGTGGCAGAGGTTACTGTGCAGGTTTCCCTGCATGTCCCATTTGACTGGTTACAGCTTCGCTTCCAGCGTCTGGGTTCCAGTTCAGGTTTCCAGCTCTTGTCTTCTCTTGAGCAAGGTTCTGTCCTTCACCAAAACAGGCTCTTTTCATGATGTGCACAAAAGAGAGCTGGGATGAGTCTGCTGAATCCAACTTTTAGTTTAAATATATAAAGTTCTTTGATCTGTGTGTTTTTTTTTCTGGTGCAGAAAAGCTAAAGAATAAAGTCACAGTGAGTGGCAGCAGTGGCAGTGGTGACATTTCTACGCCATGTACTTTCCAAACCACAAAGTGGGCAATGTATCTTGAAGGATTTGTGATGTGAAACAAGCAGGCAGGCAGAATGAAGAGGAGGAAACACCACATACAAGTTCAGCAGTCAAACAGATGTCCACACTCTTGCTCATAACAGGGATGTGTAGATTACCTTGAGCTTAGAAATGCGGCAAGGCAAAATTGATGCTGCGAGTGTTAGGAATTTCAAAATGAGGTATCCAGCCCTGTGCCATGGCTTTTTCCTTTTCCGTTATTGAACCGTTGGGACAACTTTTGTGAGTCTTGGGAGCTCATCACACTACAGGAGGATTCTTTTGGTTAACTAGTTTGCTCTCTCATTTTCTTAAAGAAATATCTCCTCCTAAGTCTGCTGAGAGAGCTCTAGTGTATGCCCAAGCTCCCTTCAGGAGATTGCCAGGACCTTTGAGAGTGTGACTCTTGCTTTAGGAGTCCTTCAGTCCAGCTTTGTTCTTCCGGGTGTGCTGAAGTCTCTGACCGGGGTGGACTTGGTTTTTCTAGCACCTGTTCAGCCCACCAGACATGGCCTTCCTGATGCTAGCTGAGCTTGAAGAGCTGTAGAGATTCATGTTGCCCACTGTCCTACATAGCACGTGTTGCCAAAATTACAGAATCATCCTGACTTCCAGATCAGCTCAGAGACATGAGAGAAGGTGTTTTTTTAGATAAGATGCTTGATATTCCCGTGAGTTCCTCTCCACCCTTTGGTAGAACTGCATCATGCGACTGAATTTCCATGCATAGCCTCTCCTTGGTGTAGGTTCCTTCCATTTCAGTGGTTTTATTTCCCTTCTGTGTGCTCATAATTTTAAAGATCTTTCTTCTTGAGAAGACAGAAGACTTTCTTTATAGTAACTAGGAAATGCTTTTCAGTGTGTATTCTGGAAAAGAACATGCACCTCTTAGTGTAAATGATGGTGCTACACTCCCTCCATTCAAAAGCAGAGCTATTTCATATGGGACAAGGGGAGACGAGTTCAGTTAAAATAGCGCCCTGAATTTGGCAGGAACGCACAGCGTAACGCTGATCAGACTGCTCTGAGAGCAGCAAGTCTGCAATGGGTGCTGTGGAAGCAGGGAACAAGCAAGATTTCAGCTATCTTCTGCCCAAATTAATTAGCATTATGTAAGAGGAGAGAAAAGCAAAAATTGAAAGGGGAGGGAGACATCTGTTATGTCTCCAAGTTTTCAAGCTTGCCTGCAAATACAGGTCTCCTAGAAAGACAGAAGTGTCTCTGTGCTTTTGAAACAGTGGGGGGAGTAAGTGATGAGAAGCCCCTGGCTAAGATCCAGTGGTGGGGTTATTGCTAATCCTGCCTCTCTCCTACAAGGGACGGTTTGGTCTTGCAGCTCTTTGTGATTATTTATTATTATGTTATGATGGGGATTATATAGAGCAAAGGGTGAGGACAAACTGCAACCTCCCCGCCCTCTCCCCACAACTCCAAGCAGGGTGGCAGTGTCTATCAGACTGATGGATCAAGTTCCCAAACACTCTTATCTACAGAATAAGGAAGTTTTCTGCAATATCAAGAAATTCTTCCTCAGGAATGTGTTCTGTTTGCTCTAAGGTGCTGCTGGCAGAGGCATGGTGGCTCAGGAATCCTCTCGAATATGTACCAAGTGAAGAACCAATTGCAGTGGCCAGGTGGGAGGTGTAATGTTCCAGCAATTTGGAAATCGCTGTTGGGAGTTATGCTGTTTAGTTAAGGAAAAACTCTGAAATAAGACGTTAAGGCAGACTGACTCCTTCTCCCCCCGCTGCTTTCCTCTGGTGGATTCCATTAAAGAGTGTTGGGAGGAATAAAAGGAATGAGGTCAGGTCAGATTGTGTGGTAAGGAAGGTCAGACAGGGTTAAGCAGGTCAGGTCACATTTCTGTGTCTTCTGTGGTTCTCCAAGAATTTGGGGTCACTGCTTAGAAACTGGGCTGTTTGATCAGCTGTTGGTGATTCAAGCATTACACAAGAGCAAGTGGAGTCAAAGATGATTCTTGAAGGTGAATGATTGAAAACAAGGAATGAATGGAACACTGTTACATTAAAAAATTAAATACACCAATCCTTTATTTTACTCCTATTTCAAATAAGCTGTTGTGGTTGGTTGACCTAGAAACTAGTACTGTCTGACTAAGCAGCCAGAAATGTGTATTTTACTGTGCTTAAATGCATGCAGAAAAGTCGGTGTGTCTGGGAAAGGAGGACACTAAGCTGAGAATTGTGCATAAGTTGTTGTACTGCTGAGAAAATTAACTTGTCACTTCAAAAGTGGCTGGGCACCAGCCTTGGACAATAGCTACGTTGAATATCTGGTAGGAGATGGAAGCGTGTTGAAGGGCTAAGAATAATCTTTATCCAGTAATTGCAAAGTATTTGATAACTTTTTTTTGAAAAGTATATCATCGTGAAGTAGTTTTCATCGCCATTCATCAGGCTGGCAAATTGAGACGATCAGAGGTTAAATAACTCACCTAAGGTTACGCAGACCAAGGCAGTGCTGGCGGTAGTGCCTGGTCTAAGCCATGCCTGCTGAAATTGCTGTCTCGGAAAGAAAGTAAATTCAAGGTGGGTAAATTAACTTTTCTTGAAGGATGAAAATGTCAGTAGAATCAAGTAAGAGGAGAAGCCTGGCGTCAGCAGCTTAGAGAAGCTAACTTCGGTATGGGTTTCCTGTTCCCAGGGGGATGGAAGAAGATAAAGGAAAACTATATTTGTTTGGTTTTTTAATTACTTTTTTTCCATATCATGTTGTCCGAGTCCTGGATAAGAATATGGCTCGAGTGTTCCCACATGTCTCACTTTTTGTAGGCCAGTCTCCTTGTAAAGTAATACTTCCAGGGCTGAAAGTAGCAACATACACAGAAGAGAAAATCCACCTGAGAGTGTTAGCTTTGAGGAAGTTCTCCTCTAACGGTTGCTCTGGGCACCGAGAGGTGAATGTGGCTCTCCATCCCCTGCCATGCTTGTCTTGGATCTCCTCCTCTCGAGTTCTCCAGCGCTGGGAATGGCTCTCCAGCACACAGAGGTGACGCTGATGAGGACCGGAGGGAATACCCCATCCCTTTATAGTCAGTAAGGAAAATCTTGTCACGGCAGGAAGAGTTTATTTACAGCCTAGCAACGGAAAGTGAGTTTCAAGAAGTATTTTGTGGCTGTTTTACTGAAACTCTAAAGACTTACATGCACTCATTTGTTATGTCACTCCAGAATTTTGTGATCCAGCTCAGAGTTCCTACCTCACAGTTTTCTTCTACCCACTCCTGCTTGGCAGTGTTTTCCTCTGAGCACTGGTTTTGGACCCATGACAGATTTCTGAACAAAACAGCGATCTCGCTGCACTGTGATTTTCACAGGGTTGTGTTCAGATGCACCTGCCTCCCCCCAGACTGTGAACATTTTGTATCCCTTTATGCAGAAATGAGTTAAGCTGTAGCTGGAGTAGAAGCAGCAAGCCCAGCAGTCGTGTTTGTTGAAACATTCCGTGAACTTATAGTACAACTTAATTGTATATACCATAAAACTGAAATGCTGCAATAGTTTTATAGAGAGTGAGTGTTTTAAAATCATTTAAGCCTAAACACATTTAATTCATGACAGATTTCCAGTTTCTGGGTCCTGAGAATACTTCTGCTGTTGTGGAGAACAAAGAATCGCGAAGATAATACTACAAGAACTCCTTTGACTTACCTGTGTCACAAACAAGGAGCAGCCTTGTGTGTGTGTGGATACGTGGTGATAGAGGGGCTTGAAAAGCATGCTTGGAGAAGTAAGACTTTCAAGAAAGCCAATCTGCCATCTCCCCCTAAGCCGTAGAGCTCCACCAGGCACTTCTCCATGCTAAGGCAGCTTCTCCAGTCTCCTGTAGCATGGGCTTTCTGCTCAGATCATGCTCTGCCTTTCAAATACCTACATGAATTCTTTTCACTGATGTATTTGAGGAAGAACAGTGCAACTCAAAAGTTGGTGGCTAGTTCTGGTGTTTTCTGCATGGAGATAAACCAGCCCCTTTAGTGTTTTCCTTTGGCTGTGTAAAGCCTGAACCGTAGACGCTCCAGTTACACTACCTTAGTTTCAATGGCTTATTAATCATGTGTAATTTGGTTTTCCTCCATAACACTGTCAAGAACAGCTCATTTAAAAACAACACACAGGCAAACGTACCCTTCCTTTTTATAGCAGGCGGGAGAAGGATGAGTGTCAGTCAGTCAAGGCTAGTTCCAAATACGTCTCCAACTAGGCCTCCTACAGAATAAGTGATTCTGGCCGGGTGCCATGTAGAGTACTCGGGGCTCTAGCTCTTGAAAGAGTGTTTGTTATGGATTTCCACAGCAGAGATGTTTACCAGGGAAGAACAAACAGGCCCTGCTACTGCCTTTCCTTGTAGGAGTGCTCTAAACTGTTTACAGCGTTGCTTAATACTGTTTAGATTAGTTTCATTTTCTGGGTGTTGTTTGGTCCTGCCCTGCGTTAGTGTTTATGTGGATGCAAACCAGCTGAGACGGCTCATCCAGTCCCCCTGTACACCAGTGTTCTTGGAGCCTCATGAGGGGCACTTAGCAGCGGGCCAAGGAACTGAGCAGAGGTGTGCAGAAAGCTCTGAACTCACCTGCTTCCAAACAGTGCCACTGTGGAGAGGAGCCAGGCTTGGAAGTGCTGTAGCCTGCCCACTCTGCAAACGTTTGAGTCCTTGGGCTTAAACCGGTGCTATGCTTCGGGGTTATTCACCACTGATTTAATCTGCTGGTGCGGACAAAGCCTGGGAAATTTATCTTCAGGACACAACCACCCTGAACGCTTTCACACCTGGTCCTCAGTGTAAATGTGTTCGGGCTGCTCTCACCTTCCGAAGGTGGAGTGAATTCCCTGTCCTTGTGCTTGAATGATGCAGAAAGCTCAGTGTAAACTAGAAAATTAATTTCACTTGATAGTAATTTTTTATTATCATAACGCCAAGATGTTTGCCTTATTCAGAGATTTCTTGTGTAGTTTGTCTTCGCTTCTTTCTTCTCTTAAGGAATTTTCCGTAGAATTTTTTTCAAGTTTTTACATAACTAGTGCCTCAAGCACCTACTCAATGAAGGGACAAAAAGTTACTGCCCATGGATAGAACCAAATATTTTAATCATTTATAGTGTTATTTAAAATGTACATATAATTTTATGTATGTATAATTACTCTTCTGGGCATCTCCACATGACATTTGCCATTTTTAAAGATGCTGGGATGATTTATTCTTCTGTGAAGAGCAATGTAGAGGGTTTTTTTGGTTCTGAGGGGACAGAGGGATGGAGAGCAGTTGTGGCAGTGGAGGGATGGAAGTTGCAGGGAGTGAATGTCAGTGGCATTGCCTGTAGGAAGTGTGGCAGCAAAAACACTGGGGGCAGAGCATGGGCTAAAGAAATGTGTCAGGGGGTTCAGGCTGGGATGAGAAGGGACTGCAGAGGGGTTCAGCAGTCTGGCAGGAGATGCAGGGAATATGTAGCATTAGAGAATGGAGAAACTTCTGGGGAAGAAAGAGGCATCTCATAAAACAGGATGAAAACTGTGTGGCTGGATGCTGCACCAAGTGAGAAGCCGTCCCTGCGCGGGGAGTCTTCAGCCTGGCTCAGGGTTTGTTTTCCTTTTCCCTGCTTGTTAATTGTTGAGGCCGATGGCCATGAGGCAGTGGACCTCCTGCTATTGGCTTTATCTCGACGTCCACAGTCCAGTCAAGCAGCAGCGATGTAGATAAGCTGCTAGAATGAAGCTGTTCAGACACTCATTAAAACTATACTGAGAATTACAAGGGAAAACTCTGCTGTTCTGATATCAAAAAGAAACTTGAGACAGAAGAGATGTCAGTTCGAACCTGCCAGTTGAGTGGCAGTGCCTAGCTCTGCTGGGTCAGCTCCTGCCTGCCTGCCCCAAAGATTTCAACAGACCTATGATTACATATTTATATAATGAAGATATGGCTATGGCACAGAGAAGCCACTTATCGCGTAACGTGACCAAAGCAAGCCCTCGTAGAAAAAACCGTTCGTGCCTCATCTTTTTTCACTCTGCCGATGTAATTCCACTAATTTCAGCAGGGATACCATTAAGCATCACACTTATACAGTGGCACAGGCACGTGCACTCTCTGATTTCTAGCCTGCATGGTACGTGGCAATGGGTTATGATGTAAAGTGTCTATAGTCTTTGTCTGAGTCAGAAGAGGCTTTTGTAATCTTTCACTGGGAATTTTGACACAATCTGTTATTTACAGTCTGGTTTGTGAAAGGAATTCAAGAGGTGAGGCCAGCAGAAGTAAAGCAATCCAGAAAGGTGAAACTACCACCTTTCTTACAGTGTATCTCACTGGTAAGTTCGGTCGTACAAAGAGCAAACATACCAGTTTCATACCTGTGCGTCGCCGAAGGCAGGACCACAGTGAACAGCACCACTGATTAGAGCATTAGAGTGTTTGAGGTGTCTGAGACGATGAACTGAAGAGGGCAGGGCAATTTGAGGACAGCTTCAGCTTAAGGAGGTGTATCCATAGACAACGGGAAGGATGAGAGTTCATGCCTGAGCCAGGTAGGATGGAGGGTACCTCGCTGCAGAGGTAGTCATTATTCCGGCCATTGCACATGGCACAGACAATACCTTGCCGTTCATCAAGGACGGAACATGCATTTGCCTCTGGAGAAGGGCACATGCATCCTGATCCCTCCAGAACAGCTGGTTAATTAATACAGCCATGAGGAAAATTCTGCTTGGCTTTGTTCTCTCTTCTCTGACTTCAGGGTCGATGAGGAACAGAGAACTACACAAAAACTGTTTACTGCAACGTCTTGGGACCTTCCAGCAGCAGGGAACATACTTTTTACTGGCTGTTTTATGTGAAATAGTAGTTGTGCATCTGTACAGAGTTCATGAGCACTGTTCCCTCACATACAAGTTTTAATGTAGCACTTGAACAGTTCCTGCCACGTGAGAACTACAGCATCGAGTAGCACTTGGGCCATATCGCTGTGCAGTAGGAAAACAGGCTAGAAAGTAGGTCGTGGAATAATCCTGCTGGTTCCAGTAATCAGAGTATACAACGGGGTCGAAAGTTCAGAGCGAGCAGACTGCAGTCGCAGAGTTTCTTCTGCCTGAGTGCTGGACACAAGGTATTCTCGGCGGGGCTGCAGGGAGGAGGATTTCTCTGAAGTGGGCCAAGCTGGGCTTGATAAAAAATGCAAGGCTTACAGAACCATTTCTTCCCTGGAACCTGGGGTCTTCCTTCCTCTCTGAGGAATGAAGTTCTTCAGAACAGAGGTTGGGGAGGAAAAACTTGCTGGGTCTCTATATTCAGATGGGGAAGTTGTACATACTGTTTCTGGCCAGCTCTGATGGTTTGTTCATTCCCACCCAAAGAATTTAGACACGGGATAAGGGAGAAAAGGAGAAAATGACAAAATGGAGAAAGATGAATTTGGGGTTAGAAGCTGTGAATCTAAAGATTATTATTTTTTGGAAAGTGATTCAATTGCCTTGAAATTTCAGACTGATGATTCGTGTGGTATTTTGGCTGCTTCTGCCCCAGGGCCAGGATGCGAAATCCAGAGTCACGCTGTGGACTCGATTCAGAGCGCAGACCTCCTTCTGAGGCTTTGATACACGGATTTGTATCCATGATTATCCCTCTACTCCTAGTCAAAGTAGGAGCTCTTATTGGAAAACTCTTTGGGACTGTCAGGGCTGCTCACCTGGCTTCTGTGTGTTTGTATGTATGGCTCAGGAATAATACCAAACCAGTAACTGTCATGCTGGGTACACTGGAGCTGTGTATAGACTATGCGTAGGATAAGGTCCTGCTTTTATATCCTCCTGGCTCCTTGTATTTGGCAGTTTATGAGGGATGCACATAAACCACCATGTTTAATAACTATCAGTGCATCAGTCCTCCAGGAAATAGTTTAAGTCCTTTCAAATCCTAGTGCTTCCACAACATCCTGCACCAATGAATTCCACAGTTTCACTTAGGAATAAAAATCTTTGTTTTGTCTGTTTTTAAACTGATTTCTCAGATTTCTTTGTTGTGGCTCCTTGGTTCTTGAAATGTGAGAATCGGTAAATAATTCTATTTTATCCATTTTATCTGTACACTTAGGATTTAAATCTCTCCACTCCCTTTTTTCTGAGCTGAAGATAACTAGTTAATCCAACTTTGGTCACGCAAGCCTTGCATGGCTTTGCTTTTCAGTGTCTGTGCATGTGGAATGAGGACAGTACTCCCGACACCATAAGGTAATTGGTGCTTGTAAAGAACTTAAGGGCTATTGCACAGAAAAGGTATCGTAGCGTTCAGTTAAATTAAGTATATGAATTCACAAGTTTGTATATGGGTGACAGGAGCATATATTTGGTCATTCTCATTCACAAATCGGTTCTCTTACAAAATACACATAGCAATTACAGGAATGCTGCAAATTTGGCCATCGCTTACTAGGACACACTCCCCAGATTATCTTGGCTCTAAAAGAGGAATATTCCTATTCAAGAAAGGCATACAGCGAGCCCGTTCAAAACAGTAATTGGTATTAACTGAAAGAAAAGTCTCCCCCACCTCCTTATTCATTGCCTCACTCATGAATCACAATTCATATAAAACATCTATCATTCCTGAACCAAATGAAAGGGTAAGCGTGTAAGTATTTCTTAAGTCATCTTACCATAATTAAACTGTGATTTGTCTCTTTCAAAGCTTTTTTTCCTTGTTAAATCTTTGAAAGAGAGATTACTGTAAGTAAAGAGTTTAAATGGCAACTTTTAAAGTTCTACCAGGTTCTGGTCTGAGAAGGGTTTGCTTATAGTTGGTTTCTTAATCTTTAAAGCTTGTTTTTAGCTTCCAGATTGTCTGTTCAGATCACTTTGTTTTACTTAATGTAAATATTCCAGCAGATTTCAGAACCGAATAGTGATGAATGTGATTAGAATCAGACCTTTGTTAAGTAGTATGAGAAGATCCTTTATTTCAGCAAGGGAGATATATCACTCTGTTGCAAATTATATCATGCTGACAGAGTGAAATGTACTGTAACCTGATGACAAAAGAACATGATCTAACTGTGTGGATACAGGAGGAAAGAAATGCCCACCGTGTTCAAAACAAGTGTGTCAGGGCGGGTTTGGGTTTTTTCTTGTTCTCATTTTCTGAAGCAGATAGTGAGGTAATTGTTTCTCTGGGTAGAAGAGTACAGCCAGTGCCTGGCTGATAGGTGGGTCTTACTCATTTGCTCATTAATTGACAGTTTACGGTGTATGTACCAGGGACGATCAGAGCCGTCTCAAACAGAAGCATTACTGGACCCCATCGTCTGAAATTGTACACTGAACACTTGTTACAAACCTTTTTTCAGGGGAACAGATGGATTGTTTATAGGCAATAATTAAGACCATGTCCCTTCCCTAAAATGCTTTTGATATCAGGGCCAGATCTCATTTATTGTTGCATCAAATCTCAGATTAAGTAATTATCTACTTCATCCACCCCAATTAATATGGGAGTTGGTGGGAGGAATATCTATGTAGAGTATAGATAGAGCAAGGGAGAACAGAAAGCCCAGTGGTGAAAAGCAGTATCGTGGAGCACTAGTGCAAAGCAAAATTGTTTGGGTCTGTGGTGTCCTTTGCTGCTTTGCTGGGTACACTGGTTTGCTGAGTAGATCCCAGAATAAGTTGCAATTCACAGACTTGACTGCCCATATAAAAATCTACTGAGATTTCTTGGGGTCAGATAGAGATGGCTGCTCACGTACAGCAGTTTACAAATATGTGAAATCTTTTACCGTCGATGCAGATTAAAGGCATTGCCACGTTCAAACTGACGAAAATAGAGTCATAGAACTGCTTGAAGTGTTGTCTTGTGTACCCAAAACCCGGCTGTCCTTTATCTCTCTTCTCAGAGGTTGCTTGGTGTTGCAGTTGAGGCTAAAGCTTCTTGTATGGACTCAGTACATGGAATTTTACAAAGTCATTTACCTGCCAAAGCAAGTTCTCTTTGGGTGCCGCAGTCATCGACACTGCCCAGCCTGTCTGTTCTGCTGCTCCATCGCTACACTCTTCATTCTAAGCCATTGCTACAAAACATATTTCTGCTGAGAAAAGCCATTTCCAGCCAAAACATAACACAAAGCTTCCCCTATACTTACATTAAGTGTAAGCACCTATTTTTCAGATCATCAGGTGTATCAGTGAATGTACCCACTCATTGTAAGTGTTGTTAAACCTGTACTTAAACTGGGCTTTGAAATGGCAGAAAATTGCATGTTGGATTTATCATTAAGGGGGGTGGTGGGGGAGAGAAGGGGAAAGCATTGTCTAGTGTATGAATAAAAGAAAAAGGAAGCTTTTTATTTTCCCACTGCTCATTTTTCAAACTCCAGTGGCTGCAATAAAGATGGAATGAAATGTCCCATGGCCCCTGGGATAGTCTTGACCAAATGCGTTAAATCTGAAATTTAGCCCGATATTTGAATGAGAGAGGATGTGCTGACCCACATCTAGATTCTGCCTATAATTTCAACATATAAATTTTACAGGGCATTCTTTTCTTGGTCTAAACTGCTGTGAAATGCTGCTATACTGCCATGTCTGTACACTGTTCCTATCGAAATAAAATCTCTGCTAACTTTGTGGGTTATCGGTTGCTCCCAAACGGTACTGTCTTTCACCACATCAATCGTGAACAGTTAGTCCTGTGCATTAGCTTAGGTTTTCCAGGTTGTTTTGAAAATTAGCAAGTAAATAAATATATATTCTCTGTGTTGTTACTGTCAGTCTTACATGTGGGAACAACAGCGTTTTAAAGAATAATTTTAAAAACTGAAGTACTTTTAAAATACTTTGCAAAATGGCAGGAATGTTACTTCATTTTTAAAAAACTTTTAAACTACTCCATTCGGTATTACCCAAATGATCATTTTCTGCACTTGTATAAAACAAAAATAGTTTTGCTCTTAAAAGATGAGATTTGGCACTTAGGGCAAAATTTTCCTCTCCAATCTGCAATGCAGATGCCTTCGCCGCAGAGCAGATTTCAGCTGCCTTTCTGCATTCATTTCATGCATAAACCTTCCACTGACGTCTACGGGAGCTCCATGCACTGGCTCCGTTCAGACACCACAGAACAGGCCAGAGGGAAGAATATTCCCCTGATTTACCTGGAGTGCCCAGGGCCAAAATCTGGACAAAGATTGAAGTCGTGCTGGTAGCAACCACTTTAAGAGGGTTCTTGCATGATCAGAAAATTGTCTTGCAATGACTGAGAACAGGCTGTGGTCTGCTGGAGAAGCTGCTATTTTGGCGAGGGTTGGCACAGTTCTGTGACTAGTTTCTCTTCCCTGAATCGAACGAGAGGTGATAACTCTGCAAACCCACCAGCTCAAGTTTGCCATTGAAGCCATCGCTGCAGTCTGTGTTATGTGCAGGGCTGTAGTTGGCAGGCAGGAAGAGCTCATGTCCCTGCAGTGCTGCCTGGAAGGTGTCTGTGTCTCCTTCCATTAGCAGCTACGGGGAGCGGGTGGCTGGTCTCTCCCACCCGTCCCTTCTGTCACATGCTTAAGATAACGGGGAAAAAATTCTGCAGGGAGGAGACCCTCAGGATGAAGTAGATGCGAATCCTCCTGGTGTTTGTGCCGGGGAAGGTTCTTTCCCCTGTGTAGGAAGAATGTGTTAAAGCCAGTACCAGTTGCTGTTTCTGTGTGCCTTGAGGCAATGCAAGAAGGATTTTCTCTCTAAATCACTGCTAATTAGAATGAATAAATCTAATGAAACAGCAACAGTGAATATTAATTGGAAGAAACCCCCAAATCTCACCAAGGTGTGTTTTGATTTTTGTCTGTAAAGAGTCATACAAATACATTTCTATATGTGCGTCTGTGCCTAAAAGTGTGAAAAAGCAAATAAAAAAATCACAGGCAGCAGTGAAAATGTATTTTGGTAGAAATTTCCAGCAGAAATATTTGTTCAGCCATGTTCAAATCTATTTCCTTTTCCTCTGTAAAACACTATATTTGAGAAGAAGAGGGGGGAAAAGACAGTTGTCTACTTCAGATTTCCATGTCAGATGTGGCAAATAATTAAAGATGCGGGGTGAAATTCTGACAACCCCTTTTTGTAAAACGAGAGCTGAGCGCCTGGCAGCCCTCTGAACATGAGCAGGGCTGGGCCACGTTAGTCCAAGTATTTTAGTAGCTTTCAAGCGTTACTTCTGTTGCAAAGACTGAAGTTGGCTCAGGGAGCACAGGAAACAAATCCACAACACTTGGACTCTTCACGCTTCACAGACAGAGGGAAGGGCTAAATCCACGTCATGGAGTTGTGCTGCTGAGGGCAGTTGCTCGAATTTTTCCGATAACAAGATCTTGCCCTCCTGTCCGTCTCGTACGCTTTAGTCTCCTTTGATTTTATCGAGGCCGTGCCCATGAGCGGATTGTCTTTGTAGATCAGTCACTAGATACCGAGATCTCAGTGATAAAATACGAAGAACAAAAGCCAAATGAATACGTTTTAACTGCGTTTAAATGGTGCGGTAGAAGATTGTTTCACCAAACTGCAACAGAGGCAGTTTCACGCAGTCATTACCTGGATGGCAGTGAGGAGAATTAAAATCTTTTTGGAAGACAGATGTTATTACATAAGCCCACAGAGTTTGTGTTCTGCAGGAAGAATAGGAAGACTTCCTTTGCATCTTGTTACTAACTGGTTACTTACGTTTCTGGCTGACTACTTAAGACTAATTTCCTTTATAGAACAGAAAACTTAAAGTATAGAATCACCTACACCTTTGTCTGGAATTTTGGTCTTTATGGGGATGTTATTTTTAAGTTTCTCAGATGGGACAAAAGGCCTTTCAGTTTAAAACCTTGACTTGGTTCTTTGGTTCTACGGTTTCTGTGTTCGGTTGTTTCTCTAATTTTGTTCATAACCTTGGGCAAGTACTTCATACTTGCATTTCCTTAAAACCCAAATTGGATGCCAAGAGCTGGAACCTGCCTGCTCGCTTTGTCCTCTTCATAGGCTTGAAGAGAAGCTGCAGTATGAAGGAATTGGAAAGATTAATTAATATCACTTGTTCAGGCATTAATCATTCACTCAAAAAATTGTATATAAGACACAATGGGATCAAATGGTCAATGTTGATTTAAATATGTGGTTTTTTTAAAAGAGGAGGTGCCGTCTCAACATCAAAAAAATGTTCTCAGAGGTATTGCTTTGCTGATGTGATTTAGATGTTGGTTTTTTTAAATGCAATATCGATCTCTTCCATTCAGTGGAAACGCTGAAAGAATCAAACTATCCTTTTAAATTACAAAATAGTACGAAAGGGAACACAGTTATTTTAAACCTTTCCCTTTTTAAGGTGTAATCAGCACCAAAGCTAGAGCCCATCTCAGACCGTGCATTCTGGGCTTTGCAAAGGTATCGGTTCCAGTGCCCCCAGGTCAGCTCGAAGTTGTCCTGTCTGACACTCCAGCACAGCCGATCTCCTCTGTAATAAATTTCGTGAAAATCCTTGTGATGAGTGTCGCTGCTAGTGCGTGTTTTCCCATCCCCTGCCTGATACTGCATTACTCCAGAAATCTCCAATTTAGCCTGTAATCCTGGCAAGCAGTTCTTGGACCATGTCGCTGTCCTTTCATGTTGGCCAAGCTTAAAGGGGCAGAAGGAGGAAGAGCAAGATCAGCAGCTGCTTTTAAAAACCCTCAGCGCACCCTGTATTTACCGAGATTGGTAAGAAAGACCAGCCTCGGGCCTCGTGTTTGCCTTTTGGATGAAGACATTGTGTTGTATTTGGCGGAACAGAGATCACGTTTTCTTCTCTTGGTCCTGTGTTCGGTGTATTTCTTAAAGAGGATGAGGAATGAACTCGTGCTCCGAAGGAAGTTGGCAGTGAAGTTCACTCTATAAAAAGAAACCTGCAGTTGGGATACAGTTTCCTATTCTGAGTCAAAGCAGGGTGTCAAGTCAGAAATTCCGACCCAGCGGGTCAGGAAGGATTCCAGGACTTCTTGAATCACAGCTGAAATGCGTTCCCTTCCTTTCACCCCTCTGGCCCACGTCCCACTGGGATTGCTACTCAGAATTACTTAACTCGATTCACCGTGTGACCAGTGCTTAATGTGAGCACACACCGTGTTGTCCCCACGCTGCAGCTTCTCTTCCTCGTTTAACTGAAGGCTCTTGTTTCTCCTCTGCCTACCGCGCACATGACCAGTTCCTCCACTCTTTAGAAGACTTTTTTATACCTAAAACACAGGAGACGCTGAACTCTACCCTAAACTGATGAAGGTAACTGCTCTTGCCCTTGCTCATGGTATTTCACTTGTAAAATGAACTTATAAGCCACTTGGGTAGTGATTTTTATTCCATACTTATTTTTTCATTAGAATTATGTGGAGAAGGACACACAACTTTTAAACAAAGATTCTTTTTCTCCTTTAAAAAAGCTTTGAATGTTTCAGCAAAAGCATGTCCTTTGCTTCCACATCATCCCATTTACAACAAATACAGTGCCCAGGGCATGGCAGTTTGTTCTATATTGACCGTGATTTTGTGGACACGTTTGTGTCAGGGCTTTTTCTCACCTATTTTTCTCTGCTTGTATATATGCTTGGCAGCCTAGGTGGGGAATAGGAAATATTTCTCGTAGTTGGCATTCTCAAGTGGTACTGACTCCTAAATGTAAGGTCACAAAACTAGTATAAGAAATCATTAAATTATATATACCGCGTATAACACGAGGTTCTGTGATACTTTATGATGTGAAGAAGTGAAAATTTCCAATCTGCCTGGGAAGAAGGGAAAATGTAGAATGAGTGAGTCTCTTGTAATGTAGAATAACTTAAATTTGATGAGATGGAGCTGGTAGGACATACTTACCTAGATGGTTTTACTGAGTTGGGTCATTTACTGTATCCCATCCTCCTGCTTTTCTTCCCCCTCCAAGGGCACACTGAATGAACTGACGACATAATTTCTCTCTCTCCACCGTTATGCAAGCAGCACATCGTATGGTTTCTATGTTCAAATGTAAAGATAACGCAGTAATTAGCAAAGACAATAGGCACCTAAAAGAAGAGAAGAAAATCTAAAGGGTGAAATAACAATGTTAGAAGGGAAATTAACTTGTAGGTCAGTGAAATTTGTGAGATGAGCAGATTCACGGAAGTTTTAGTGGTTCTGTGGATCAAAGAGCTGCTTTTGCAAAGGCCCCTGTGTGATGTCATTAGGTAAAGCAGAAAGTGGTACAACAAGGCAAAAGAAGTCTGTGCCTTAATCCTTAGGCTTTAGTAATGCTCCTCTTTTGCCCAATGTATCTTTTACTCTGCTACACACTGGACTATCATCAAAGGGCGGGTGGAGAATGCTCCACCTAGAACACCCTGTAATTTAGGAGTTAGGTCATTTTCATGGGAAATGTGGGTTTGAACCTCCTTAGGCAGATGTCTCCCACTTCCTTGTTACTGTATTAAAAGGGGACGTTACCCCAGCGCTTTCTGAAAGGCTGACCTTAGGTACCTAAACTTGAGGAGAATGTGCTTAGCCAGGGGTCCAGCTGTGTTGGAGGTGAGCAGAGGTGCTCAGGAAGGCAGCACTTTGTACCTGAGAACAAGAGGTGTACAGCCCTGCCGAAGGAAGACACTTCATGCATATGCCTCGCTTCAGTGTTTTTCACTGGCTGGGCTGGGAGCAGCACGTTGTCTCTGTGACTGTCTTGCTGAGGAACCAAACGTTCTCCATGATCGCCTGTGCTGCGCACCATTCTGGGCGAACAGCGTCTTCCTTTGGCTGGGGTGACACATCAGCCAAAGTCTGTTGTAAAAGGTATCCCTCGAGTCTTTCCCTGCCAGATTAACACCCCTGATAGCTCTCAGGTTTAGACCAAACCGATTAAATATGGTGTTGAATTCAGGCCATCGCCTCAGGCTCTTAGTCCTTCTCTGCTGTTTAACAGGAAGGTAAGAAGTGGTCAGGAATCAAAGACATATTATTCTAGGTTGGCTTGGCACCTGTACAAAGGACAGAGCATTCGGATAATGGAGAATCTAGCTCTTATTTTTCCTCAGCATGAAAAAGTCTGCACCCAAAATCCAATGCCATGCTCTAAAGACTCTCAAGCTCCCTTCCCATTCAAGACAGTGGCAGTTGGTTATCTTTCTGGATTCTCATTTGCTATGCAGTCTCCTACAAGGCTTCTAACAGCGAGAACGAGCAGGGAATGGCAGCCTTTCCTTCACTGCTTTTGCTCCAGCCCATGCAGGTTATTTGAGATGATGATTCCTTTGCAGGAGAAACAATGAACTGTTTGAATCAAACATTTTCACAGCAGATGAAAACTACAGCTTGGCAACAAAGGGGAGCGGGAAGACATTAAAGGCAATGTAGTAATAACAGACAGGGAAGAAAGAGAGAGATGGGGTAGACGATAACAGGGTATTGGGTAGAGCACACAAGCTAAACAGGAAAAATTAGATGAGGAAAGGAATGTGAAAAATGGGGAGGTAAAGATTGAGAAATCCGTCTTGCCAGGTAAGCAAGCCGCGATGTCTCACTTGGGGAAAAGGGAAGGTTAGAACTGTTGACTGACCTCTGATGAAATACAGTACATATTTTCACAACATCTTAATAATAATAGTAATAAAGTAATTATATTGCATAATGGTCTGAGAAACGGACACTTTAACATTGATTACTAGCACTTTAGCTTGCTGCTGTAAGTGCCAGGGTACCTTACTCCTTGTAAGAGGATACGCCGGTGCGGTCTGCAGGAGTACTGCTGGTGCCGTACGCTGTCTTCCGCAGGGCAGGCCATGCTGAGCTTCGGGTTTTGTGGTGCTTTGGAGCTGAACCTCTGTTGGACCCATAGGTGTCCTTTAAGTGCATGTTTCTTTTTTCTGAGGTACTCTTATGGAGGTGAAAGAAAAGGTTTGGTGTCCAGCACTTAGAACAGAATTGAAATTTCATGGCTTGAGGCTTTCGTGTAATTTGTTCAAGGAGTTTAAGGCTTGTGGCCAAACACACAGCTGATCCATGTTTTGGTTCTACAAATGTCCCTACATTGAAGCCTGAAAAGGGTTTTTTTTTTTCCCTAGTCTTATCCTGGAAGCTGCTTTTAACTCTGTGTCCAACAGACGTTTGCAGTGGCCCCTCTCTGTATCCCGAGACAGGCTTACAGCCGGTTGTGGGCTGGGATGACCAAACCGAAAAACCCCAAAACCAGCTGTGGGTTTCCCAAAGGCAAAGCCCCAAGAGTCCCAGTTTGTGGCCCGTTTTTGTGGTGTCCTCCTGTGGCGAAGGATCGGGCAGGTCGCGTTTGCTTCACAAGCAGTACCAATGCACATGCCTAACAACACCCTCCCCATTGAGCGCTACTCTCCTTTATTCCTCTTTTACATCACGTTTGCCTTTTCTGTGTGTTTATCTGGGCACAAAGTCTCTTTTACGTGCAGTCCCTTCGTAAACCCTGCAAAGGAGAGCCTTTTATTTTCTCCTGAGCCTGAAGGCATAATGCCGCGTTTCGCAGGCACAGCCTCGCTGACCTGCAGACCTGCTCCTGTGCAGTTTGCCCTGTAGCAGAATTAACCCGGTCCTGAGGAGAAAACCACAGACCTCGAGCTGCTCCGCATTTCCCTTACGCGATACCTAAGTAGCTTTAAAACACAGCAAATTTATCATGTGTGGTGTCATCTCACAGGCTCTGCCAATGAATGTAAATGGCATAAAGAGCATGTGGAACAGATGGAATGAGACATGCACGTAAAGAATTAAAGTATTTGTGAGGGAATTTGGCAAGGATGTTGGAATGCTTCAAGCGCTGCGTACGGGGGTGGAGGGAGGGAGACCAGGAGGAGTTGTGGGGGCCTGTACACTGGTGATCCATTTCTTTCAGAAACAATATGTGACCTATTTCTGTAATCGTGCTAAACACAGCAACAAATATTCCTTTTTTCCCAGCTTCCTTCAGGAAGCTTGACAGCTTCTTTAGCTAGAGAAGATGCTTCCTTGAGGAAGAGCTGTGAGTTGTTTGATTTGTCATTACAGATCTTAGAGGGACAAAAAGAAGGTGCAGCGGCCTGGGTGGGAGTGGGGTGACTTGTCACAGTCAGAACGGTGCACTTACCTGTGCTGCATGGGGACGAGCAGTGAAGAACGCGGCTGTTAAATTGACTGACGGGAAATGGCTAGGGCTTTCATTTTAAAATGACCTTATGTATTGTCTTAGTCTAATAATTTTAAAAGAGACTTCTTAGGAGAGATAAACACACAAAGAGTGAGGGTTTTTTTGAGTGGCTTATCAGATTGGAAACAAGCAGGAAGAAATTTTGAGAAGTGACAAAGAAAAGCCACAGACAAATGGAATAAAAAGCAATAGCCTGCCTCATCATGGACTTCCGCGTCCCTTTCCTTTTGCAATTCCTCTAAGCAAACTTGGGGACCAGCATTTTTGATCAGCTCATTGCATAACCTTTTTCTTGGGAGGTACACCTGGAAGGTCATGATCACCTTGGATTTGCTTTGAGTAGTCTTGCAGGGAGCTGCCTGATCTGCTGCATGCCACTGGTGACACATTCACATAGGTTATGGTGACATCCCAGTCTTCAATCCAGTTGTGTAATGCTCAGTCTTACTTTCTCAGAGAGGGGTGATAGAAGCCCTAAGTCTGTGGATAATTGTTCTTGTTCACTGCTCAGATAAAACATCTCAATCCAAATATGTGAAAGGAAGGTGTCTTCCAGCCACAGGAAAAGCAGATACATTAACTGGGAAGATTGTTGAAAGCAAAGAGCGACACTTCCTTGCACGATGCAGCCTAGCAGTCTTAGGAACAGGTAACACCCAATTGTTTGCATTAAATCATTAACACAGCTTCTAGTGGTGCTGCTGGACTCTAAAGGAAGCCCACATACAGTTAGTTTGCCTAAAAAGAAATCCTGAACAATGATGTGAACAGAAGAGACAAGTCAGGTTTCCCTTGATAATCATGAAGGGCTCAAATTACCTTCCTTTCCATCCCCAAAGGGGGCATAAATACTTCATTTACGAGATTGTTTGCGCATGACTAATCTATTTCTACTTGCTAATTGTAATGACTAATGCATGTTACAAGACAAATATTAGCTTGTAATAATACCTGAACAAGTAGATTTATAAGCATTAAGCAAAAATACAAATAATTAGCAGAAGCTGACTGGTATTATCTTCTAATTAACTGTAAAGACACTTTCTATTTGGAACAAAAAGCATGAGGATTTCTCAAGAAGCTGTAGAAATAACTAGGCCAAGCTACTGTACTCTTGGAAAAAGGCAGGAGTCAGGTAACATTTAATTTTCACGGGAGGTGAATTCAGTCATACTTCCCCCACTGACGTCAGTGCAAGAAAAGCACTTTTGGCCTGTTCCTACCTGCTGAGCCCATATGTCCACTGGGAAGAATTTGGCAGACATCTTCGAGTAGAAGTAATTACAAGAGGCAGGAACGGTCCACATAGCACAGCTCAGGAGGTGCTTCTGCATTGCCCGGCTACTGACTGCTGCTCAGAGCCCCTGAGCTCAAGGAATTGCTGACCAAACACGAGGTTTGATACAGACAGTGCTTTTGACTTGGCCTGTTGGGCTCTGGTTAAATAGAACATGAAAACTCCGCAGTGGTGTTATGGGTACTTCATTATAAGTGGGTTCTCTCTAAGCAAGGTGGAACATCAGAATCAGTATGAAATCTATGTCCAGTTGTTTGCACTTGGTAGACACATATAACACCAGTGATTTTCCAGCTGCTGAGATGTAAGGTTTGTGGGCAGGTTAAAGCTCCACACCTCATATTGTATTTGAAAACAGGATTTAAAGGAACTCTGTTGAGTTTGATACCTCAGGTCTGATAAAAAAGGTAAATGTGATGTGAAGGAGAGTGCTCAGTGGGAAAGGTGATGCTGGGCATGAGTATTGTTTCCCACCCTGTGCCGGAATGTCCGTGATAGACAGAGAGCTGGTTAATCCTGGGCTGGAGCCCCAGCACACATACACAGGGGGAGTGAGTGATGAGAGAATGTGACCTCAGGTATTAGCTTGTGCCTGAAGCAGGTGTGACACTGCAGACGTGGTCTCTGAAAATTGATGAACGTTGGCTCCTGGCTCCAGAGTTACAAATCGAATTTTGGCTCATAAATGGTATCATTAACTTCAAAAATAGTGTTCCAGAGTAACTTTTTATTATAATAATGTGATCCTTCCCTTAAAATCTGTGAGTATTACCTAAAATATTGACCTATATCACAGACCATCATCCAGAAGCCAATTGGCTTGCCTAAACCACGAAGTGAACTGAGGCTAATGCTAGAAATGGCATGCAGCTCTCATGCTCCCAGTTCCTTTCTTCAGTTTTGATATATCTTCCAGGTTTTCAATAATCTCTTGTAAGTGGTCATAATATTGCACCCTGACCAGTAGGATGGGGAGGCTCCTCTTTCGGCAAGTAATACTTTCACAAGTATTCGTGAGTGGGGTGTCTAACGCTTCAGTTGCAAATCATTACAGAGGCAAACTGCATCCTGCTGGGTCTTAGTAAAGATTTAGTGTATTGACAGTGGTAAACACCAACACAATAATAATCTACATGTATTCATACAGTCCATTGTACTGGCTTAACATTAAGAGACCAAAGCGGTTCAGTAGAAGTATTAACACCTAAGGATCTTGTTTTACTTAGACTATACAGCTCTGATTTTAGTTCAGATTTTGCACAAAAATACTTCTTCCAAAGACAAATTCAGAACACCAACTGTGTTTTGTCAAATACTGTATTAGCTTAAAGTTCTAGAATAGATCTTGGACACCGCAGTGTGCTGTGACTTGTAGCTTTGTCAATCATTTAAACAGATCTCTGTTGGCAACACTCACTATACCTCTGCCCCCAAATACCCCACATTTCAGAGTCAGATTCTATCCGTAAAGCCCCAACAAATGGGAAATAATCAGCAACTACAAACACTACTTGTTTCCAGTATGAATAGAAGGGTTTGTTTCAATCAGCAGAGTTGATCACTGCCCAAGGTAGGTCCATGTGCCAGAAAGCTGAAGGTCATCCCTGATTAGACTGGAACGGGATCAGCCACGGCTTCAGAAAATACGGAGCTACCGCCCCTTCAGCAGACTGGGCTGTGGAAGGTGACCCAGGAGAAGGCGAGGACAGCTCCTTGTTCTGGAGTGGAGCACGCTCCTGTTACGACCAGGCTGTTGTTACTCTTTCCATCTAGCTTTGCAAATCCATTCAAATTTTTAACGGATTTTCTGCAGAGAATCTCAGTCAGAGGATTTTCAGCAGAAATTGGCAGCCACGTTGATACGTAGGTATTAGTTATGTTGGCCTCTTAAACGAGGCCAAGAGGCTTCAGTCTCCACATAGGAAAACCATAAATATCACTGTGTAATTCCTTTCTTTGTGTCAAGCAAAGACCACCATCTCAGTTTCAAACTGAAAGGGGTGACAGAAAAATCCAACAGAGCAATATTTGCTGGGCTTCCGAAAAAGAAGGATGGACAGGTATCGCTGAGCTTGCCCAGCAGTCTGAAAGATAGGTTCCCTTTAAACAAACAGTTCAAGGCATGGCTGGTTTCTTGAGTAATCAAGAAAGCAGTTGATTAAATTAAAAGCAGTTAGAAATATTTTATTATATATGAGTAGAATTTCCTATAAGGCGAATATTTTAATTTTTGGTAGGAGGAGTGGTAGTGAAATAGGATTTGCCCTGTAATTCCTTTTTTTAAATTAGAGCTTGTGAAATCTTAACATCTCAGAGAAATGAGCTGTTCCATTTAATAGGGCCTGGAAACAGGGATGTCAACACAGGGCATCTATGGAAGTCTTATGTCTCTAATTCTTCTATTCCTTCTCATAATTTCAGCAAAAGCTTTCAGCACAACTTTTATCTGCAGTTGATGGATCACTGAATGGTTACAACTGAAAGAAAATGAACATCAAAGATATCCAGTAAATTATTTTAATGGTTGGGTCTTTCACAGGGCGAGCTTCACCTTTTGTATGATTTATTTCCTATACAAATACAATTTATATGTGTTTTAGGGCAGAATTTAGCCATAGCTTACTATTTGCTTTGATTTACATTTCTTATAACTGAGCTGTAAGTGAACTTGACAGCTTTGTGGCCAGAGGGAAGTCCTGATGCTGAGGTTCCAGAACAAAAGCGCCTTAATGAGGTCAGAGCGGTAACAGAATGTAAACCAGAACATTTCTCCTTCAGTCTCATTATTTCTGATGAGCCTCCAGTGGGTCCTCACAGTCGTTCAGGCTCCCGGTTTGGATCGAGGTGGGAGGAAGCAAAGACAGAAGCGAGAATAGGCATGAGCTGTGAATAATGTAGAAATTATGACAAGTGCTGAAATGCGCGTGCCTGCTCCGAGCGGGACGCACCGCCGTCGCCTCTGCATTCTCGACAGTGCACCTGCGGCTGACCAGCTTGCAGAGCTTCTAGATGAGTTATTTTCAGGGGTAGGAGTCTGAACCTTAATCTCTCTTTGAATGCTGAAATCCCTGACAATGGCACTGACTTCAGAGGGGATTCTGTTCATCTCAGAAGTGCTCGCTGGCTGCTGGCTTTGCTCAGGGTGCAGCAGGAACAGCTGCACACCCCTTTTCCCATCCAAAACTTGTTCAATGTTTTGTTCTCCGATCAGTTTGCAACGTAACTTTTTAGCCAGAGAAATCTAGAAGTCCAAAACGGGGGCGTGCACCAATAAGGTATCCTTTTAGTGACAGGAAAAATGAATCTAGAGGAAAGGGGGAGGAAAAATTGGCGGTTCAAATGTAATAGTGCGCATGAGGACTTGGTGTGAATGATGGGTGTGTATGTACGACGAACTACTGAAAATTATCCCTTCAGTGCAAGGAATCCGCACACTCTGCTGAAGGCCTGAAGTTCCAGAGCTGTTGTCTAGAAAGAGTTTCTCACAGCTTTGCAGATGCTGTATTCCGTATAGAAATGCTGTAGCCAAGGCTCCCATAGCAGGGACACTCCATTCCTCCGCCTTCTGAAGGGTGCTGTGCCCTCTTCCAATAACGCCTGAAAGTGTTTACTCCAGCGTGCAATCCAAAAAGCCAAACAATCACAGGGGTGTGTTAAAGGCAACTCTCACAGAGCTTTTCCTCACTTAGAACTGCAGGATCAGGCCCCAGCTGTAATTCCATGCCATCAGTATAAAAGCAAAATAACCTGTACTGAGTTCCCCGCTCCTTTTTCTAGATCATAATGGTAACATTTTAAATTCAAATCTGTTGGGGGTTTTTTGTTGTTGCTGTTTATATTTTTTAAAGTTTCTTCATAGTGCTTCACTTTGCAGAAGGATTGTGGAATCCATTAGATGAACTGAAAACTACAGCATGGAAATGGAACAGTTTGCAACAAGAGGAACCATAACTCTAGAACAGAAAGAGTGACTGTTTGAAGGGGGAAGAGCTGGACGATAACCGTAGACAAAGACTGAGCGAGCTACATTAGTCCAGGCTTTACTGTGGTCAGTGATCACAGGCCATAAGCCATAGATTTTATTAACCTTTTTTGTAACAGAACTGTGCATGACTTAAAAACACCCAAAGATTTCTTAGGACTTACAGCAAAAACTTTACCTTGTCTTTTCCTGCCACAGTAAAGCAAAATGATTTTTCTATTTACAATTAAAATTTGGAGTGATGTGTTTAATTTGCCATTTGCCTGTACTTCTCCTGTGCTTCTTCCAGAAAGGCCATACTGTCCCTGGCAGATTTTTTTTCTGTTTTAATTTAAGCTGCGGAGTAAACCTTGTATGTTTGGCAGGAGGAGTCTGTATATATTTCAGGGCAGTGTTTTGCAATTCTTGTTTTTACAGCCGTAAACACCTTCCAGTGCCAGAGGGGAAGAGGACCTTAATCCAGATAAAATAAGATTCTTAAACACTGAAAACTGTACTCAGATTTATGGGCCAGCTTTAATATTTGCGCTGCCATGCCAAAAGCTGCACATCCCACATGTGCAGCACGGGGTGTTGCCTGACGGGCTGCTGCCAAGGTCACAGCCCATGAAGCTGCATCGCCCATCCAGAGCTACCCTGTGATCTGTTCCAATATATAAACTCGGAGGTCTGTTCTCAGAATGTGTTCGCCAAATGTTATTTCCATATTTACTTTGCTTTTTAGCCTTAAATCTTAAATTCATTTTTTTCTCTTGTAGTATTTTTATCCTGTAACTTATTTAACACCTTTTAATAAGCTGAATTCTTATCAAGAGAGCACAACAACATCTGAAAGATGAAATCTATCTCTTTGATGGAATGGAACCATGACCCAACAGGCCCAGCCTCTGCCTGGAGGGCTAGTAGGAGCTTCATGTTAGATTATTAAATCCTTCAGAAACTCAGGTATGGTTATTCATAATGCAGGCTATCTAGCCAACATCACAATTCTCTTTTGAGTGCAAAAATAATTTACAATTAAAAAGTATTTGCCATTTTATTCTGCCTAAATCATGCTCCCCTTTTATTCCTGAATAGTTTCAGCTGATATTTGCTTCTTTCTGGTGTTCCAAATAGCTCATTTGCTTTGGTTCCGCGGAATATTTAAATGAGCATTTACAGCGGTGTCTCACAGAAACCAACAGGCATGCTGGTGCACTAAGCTCTGCCTTCCCTCCGACTACAGATAAACACGCTCCTTTGTCTTCCTTTGGTAGCTGCCTTGGCAAGATCTTGCTGGCCAGTTCCCTCTGTTCTGAAACGCGTACACCTTCAGCTCCCAAAGGCCTCTGTGACACAGAGCATTGTCATAATTTTTTTAAAAATACAAGTGAAAACTTGTTACCACAGCGAGAGCGTTTTGACTGGTAAATCTTCTATGGGACTGCCTGAAACTCTGGTTTTTAATCTTATCTATTACTATATTCAACGACTTTTATTTTTAGTATTACATTTTCCTGAAAGTAACGGTTTGCATTTTGCTATTTGCTTCATCCCTACCAGTTATACCTGAAATGTCATCTAAATATCACCATGATGCAGGAGAGAAATCAATCTACTTCTCTGCTCCTGAGCTGCTTTTATCCTGCCATCCAAAGCCACATTTCTAGAGACCTTCCTTGTCTTTTCTCAAATCGGTTGCTGGCAATTTAAACTTCACACGGCCGAATTTAGCCATTCTTTTTTCCTGACTCCCTCACGCTTCCATCACTAGTAAAGGCACTGTGCTACTAGTATGACTTTATAACGAGTCAGGCACCTTTGACGCTGTCCTTTTGCTCGCTGTTCATTCCTCTGTTCATACCACTCTTCGCCGCTCTCACTCAACTCCTGCTGCTACTTCATCCATAACGGTAAGAGATGACCTTTTCTCTTTCTAGACAGTAAAAGACCTCGTCTAGACTCCTCTTGCCTGCCACTGCTTCCTTTCCTGCCTCTCTTCTACCTTGTACAATCCAGAGAACAAGGAGCTACTAAGATAATTGGTCTGTTTTTTGATAAAAATATAGGAGCCCTTTCTTTTAGCTCCATGTACAGCTTTACATCTGCTTCACCAGAGTAAGCTTAAATGTCTCATTCTTGTCATTATGACTCACCTATTAACTTGAACTTTTTCTCTTTTCACTTTCCTAATGATATGACCTTCAGTTAATGTAGAGTCCTCTACAACAGCTTGCGGATTTCTTTCAACATTATCTCGTAGGTGGGAAAACGTCCCAAAATTGGCTTTCCAGGTCATTAATCTTTCCTCAAAGTGCTCCTTGGCAGGTCCCGCTAGTATAGTATTCCTATGAGCAAATAAAATAATGTTCAGGGAATTTTCATGTGTGTAACTCTCAAGAGGTAAGTTGAAACACTGACCTCTGCCATGTGTGTGCTTTTCTGGCCCCCCCCACAATCCTGACACTGAAACAGTTGTGCCTTGTGAGAAGCTTTTCATGTAAGTGGTCCCAGCGACATCAACAGATTCAGTCAACTGAAGCTATTTATTTGTGAAAGGCATTTGCAAAATCCCTGCAGTATAACTACTGTGGGGTCTAGCATCACATGCCTGCCTGCATTTGGTCTTTTCTTCCTCCTTGAAAAGGAAAAGAAACAGCAACTCGGTGCAGTGCCAGCAGACTGTCCCTGCTGCTGCTGGTCGTCAGCGGTCAATGCTTGGGTAGCGACGAACGGCAGCACTGTAGAAATCTCTGATGGCATCACTTGGGAAGGGCTGGGGTCCTATGGGCTGTGTTCGACTTGCTTTTGTGCACTCTAAATTAGTCCATGTTAATAATTTTGATTAAAAGTATATGTGCTATAGCTGTTTCGATAGTTTTCTATGGTCAGAGTGGTTGTGAACAGACTCACGGATCTGTCTTGCAGTATTCCTTGGTAATGATGGTGAGCAGGGATGACTGATTCAAAGACCACAGTCTAGTCACTAGCAGGACTTAAACTATGGGCCTCCTGAAAGTCAAAGCCTTGCTTTAAAACTCCAGAATTTTTTATCTTTAGTAGGAATAAATAAGCTTACTAATGTAGCCATTCCTGTATCTTAATACAATTAAAATTAAAATGTTAGTTTGCAGACAAGCTGTAGATTATCAGTGTTTTAAAAAAAGAACTATCTAGTATGGATTTAATGTGTGAAGAGTTTTTATTATTTTAATGTTAAAATTAGATGCTGTTCATTTCTTTGTGCCAGTGAACTAGTTTGGTTGTTTTGGGGTTTTTTTTCCTCTTAAGTCTTCAATTTGTGGAAGCAAAAGGTTTTGGTTTAAAACCAAAATTATTACAAGTTCTTATTTATAAACACTTGAACAAAAACCAAAGTAATTACTGGATGAATTAAAAAACACGTAAAAAATTAATGCAACCTCCTAAAAAGTAGACAATGAGGCCACTGGAAACATACCTGAAGTTAGGCTGCTTGTCTGCACTGTATTGCAAGAACATGCAACTACAGAAACTACGGACAAAGAACTTGTGAAATTCTTTGAGTTTTGGTAATCATCAATGAAATTACAAACTTGAGTAGAATTTAAGAACAAGTCAAGAGCAACGGTGAAACAAAATCATTTCCTTTGTTGGTTTTTGATGTGTAGAATAGTTAAAGACCATTTGCTTGTAGTATTATTAATAATCGGGTCTCCTATCATTCTCCTCCACCTGCTCCTTTCCACTGCTGGGTATTGGAAGCAACTGGAGAGGAGAATTTAGAAAACAGTAAAAATGAAGCTTGATTAAATTAGACACTAAGCAATCATACTGCAAAATCTGGAACTGCACTAATGAATAATCATCATGTCTAACTCAAATATGTGGAAAAGTACCTTTTACCTATAAATGAGTTGTCTTCGACATGAAATATCAAACAGTGCTTCTTTTTGACGCTGACAAAACTTGGCTGAACTCCAGTTCTGGTGTAAGAAGGGCCAAGTTCTCCATACCCAGAGCTGGGAGAGCCCTGTCTGAGCTGAGTGCTCAAGCCAGTTGTATTCCCCACGTAAATATTCTTTGCATAAATTGGAGGTGCGTGAAAGTACAGCAAAGCAGTGGTACTTTAAGACAAATTAAAGCCAAGCAACTGCTTGATGTTTTAGCTTTGCTTTAGCCTTCTGACATCTTCGTTTCTTCCTCCATGTTTAGTTTGAGGCATAAGCAGCACCTGCTGGTGACAACAAAGTGTACGAAACTGCTGAGCCGTCCTCCTGGAAGAACAGGTTTGATCGTTACTGCAGGCTCTGGGTAAGCGGTTCTAGAATGAAGCAAGCTTTTCTATCACTATTTGCACTGATTTTGTACGGGTACGTAACTGGCTCCTTCCCAGAGTGCGTATCGGCGCTGTCTGGTGAAGGCTAAGGGTGCCCCAGCTGATCTCCAGCAGCCTGGAAACTCCGTTCTGCGTCCGAGTTTTGAAATTGCAGCTTAATACGTAATAATACTTAATACAAGTTAATACATGGGCAGAATTAACGAAGAAGTTCCTGTCTCTTGCTACTAGGGAAAAATGGTTGTTTTGTTAGTTGTAACCCCAATGTTATTGTTCATGCTCATCGATCAGTTTTTAAAAAGACGTAAAAGAAAAGAGGGAATAAAACTTGAATACCTGGAGCTGGGAAACATGTTCCACCACATGCCATCCCGGACAATTATGCATGAGCAAGTGTCATTTGTAGATGACACCTGTAAGTGGAACGACTTCTGTTTGAAGTAACACTGTTGTCAGAAGACAGCGAGGGGACTTTGCCAGTTTGGTGCTGTGAAGGGAATGATGAGACTGTAATGATTTCTCTGGCCTGTCATCACTGAACATAGCATAAAGGCAAGGAACTGGCAAACTCCTTAAAGAGATGCTGTCTGGTTTCGGTGTGAAACCCAAATGAACTTTGCAGTGTAGGGATCTGGTCAAAGCGTTTGGCTGGCAGCCTTTCACACATGTGAGCAGTGACCCTTCAACTTCAGAACATTGACCCATTACAGGGAATTGAGTTACACTAAAAGATCTTTAATTTAACGAGTAGGTAACATTCATAAGAATCCTGAAAAATGGCCAAAGCAGCACAGTGTGTGTGTGTATTAACATTTCTCCCCTTCAAAATGGGTCTGAATCATGTGGTGGAGCCCGCATTTTCATGAGAAAATCAAGTGTAACAAGACATCTCTACTCAGAAGATCCAGAAGAGGAATGCTGACAACGGGAAATGCCGTTCGGAGAGTGAGCAGCGTATGGAGGGAACACGGATCCCGCAGGGTCTAATTGTGCATTGTCAGCTTTCTGAGGGCTAAGTAATGGTGTGAGTCGCAGTTTCAAAATATTTCTCTAATAAGAAAATAATTTTTTCATGGTAAGGGATGTTCTTTTATTCCAGAAAGAGAATGGATACTTCGTCAGAGGGTTTGTTGTAGCCCAGGCGTCATTTCGGGGTAGGGTGGAGAACTGATGCTGAGGAGCGCTCACAGAGAACTGCACTACGGTATTGTATTATAACTGTCGTTAAGACATATTTACCAGTCAGATTGCGTTCTCTGTTCATGAGACTCGTTGCCAAAAGGAAGGTGAGCGATGTGGCCCAAAGCACCCCCCCGATGCTGATTGCCAGGCTGCAGCACACCATTTCTAGACCACAGCAGTCTGGCTGCTTGCTCAGCTCTGCTTCCTGTGAGTTTGGGGTCTTTACAGCAGATTTGTGCCGCTTTGATTATCCTCAATGAACTGAAGGAGGATACAGGTCTCTCCATAGGGTGAGTCTAGGCTTTGGTGGGCCAACTAACAGGTGTAAAAAACAGCAGTTGTAACTGAAGGTGAATATTTAATTTGTGTCTGAACACACTTTTCCTGTCACTAATACAGGCCTGGGCTTTGCAAGACAGAATTCCTGCTCGATGTGACAGCGGAGGGAGTGGGGCGTGATGGACCGGCTTTGTCAGACGAAGAATGCACGTGGTAAGAGCACCAGTTTGGTGGAAATTTTCTTTTGGCCTAAATTCTGTCTGTCGCTCAGTGCACGTAATTGAGCTAAATGGCCGTGATGCCTGTTTGTGTTAGAGATTCGTTACCATGAGGTAAGTCCAAGCAAACTCTGTTCAGTCATTACAACAGATGCTAATCTTAATTTATTGTGAAGAAAAGTGAATTGCAAAAAAGATGCCTAAATAAGATTAAAATCTTGGTAAGGAAAGCTGCCACTTTCCCACCGAATCAGATCCTTGAAAACGTGTGACATTTCTCTGTTAAAGCTGAACTGCTAAATAATTACCATCTTTAAGCAGCAGTGTTTGTGTTCTGGCTGCTGCGGAACACTCCTGGCAGGGAGCAGCTCAGGCAGGTGAGCTTTAATCCGCCTGGGACCAGGCTGCCGCTGCCTAGAATCACAGGGTCGTTACCGCCAGTGACAACATGATTTGTTATGAATGAGGGATTTTAAACAAAATCCTTATTATTGTGCTCTGTCCTTTCGTCCCCAGACCATGACTGTTACAGGAGGGAATGTCATTTGTTTATTTCACTCGGGTATTTTCGAGTTCCTTTTATAAAATATAACTATACACAAGGTCTTAAAAGCTGTTTCCAGTGGAACGGAGGTGGGACTGCTCTGGGCTCCAGCGCAGTTGTGGTTCACGTGTTCCGCAGAACTTGGGGTTGAACTTGATGTCGCGGGCAAGCTCCTGGGGGGTGCCCGAAGCTGGGGCAGCGCAGGGGTGAACCGCAGCGGAGCAACAGATGGGAGCGGGGTCGGCCACGGCCGACTGCTCCGCCGCCTCGCCCCGCCTCACTTCTTTCAAATAACGTTTCACGGCGGCGAGAACCCCTTGGCGCGGGGCGGTGCAGCCGAGCCGAGGCGGGGATGGCAGGAGAGCGCCCGGGGCAGACGCGGCAAGCCCCCGGGCCGCCGCTGCGGCGGCGCCGACAACCAGAAAGTTTGTCCGGTCCCAGCAGGCGGAGGGCGGGACCCGCTACCCGGCAGCGCCGTCTCCGGCGGCCCCCAGAAGCGGCGCAGCTCCCAGCGCGGCCCCCGCCCGGCCGCGGCTCCCGGCCCCGCCGCGGCCTCCCCCGGCGCCGCCGCAGCGCCCGCCCGCGCCCCGCTCCCGCGCGCCCCCAGCGGCCCGGCGGGCGCCGCGGCGGCGGAGGGAGGGGCCGGGGGGGAGCTCCAGCGCCGGGCCCCCGCCCTCCGGCGCGCGTCACGTGGGGCGGTGGCGGCCAATGGCGAGGCGAGCTGCGGCTGGCGGCCGCCATTGCTGTCAGAGTGGAGAGAGGCAGAGGCGAGTGTGTGAGGAGGAGCGGGTGAGCGGGGCCGCTGGGCGGGCAGCGCCAGGCGGAGCGGGGCGAGGGCGGGCAGGGACAGTGCTCCCTCTCTGGGCCGGGGCTGCCGCCCGGCGCCCGCAGCACCGGGAGCTCCGCACGGAGCGTAAACAAGGCGGCAGCGGCAGCAGCAACAGCAACAGCAACAGCAGGAGGAGGAAAACACCATCCACCCACAGCCAGCGGCGGCAGCAGCGAGGGGCGGCCGGGCGGGGAGGGGAGGGGACACGGCCTCCGCCGGCACGCGAGACAGCGCCCCCCGCCCGCCGCTGCCGCCACTGCCCGGGACCGGGGCCGGGACCCTCCCCCGCCCCGCCCGGCCCGTGTCCGGCAGGGGCCGCCGCCGCCGCCGGGCCGCGAGAGGAAGAGACCCTCCCCTCTCCTTCCCCTCCGCCCTTCGCCGCAACGTTGTGCCCTGGCCGGGGGGGGGCCAGACCTGGACGCGGAAGGAGGGCGCCCCGGGCCCCCCCCCTTCTTCTTTTCGCCCCGGCGGTGCTGAGGCGGCCTGGAGGACCGGAGAAGGCTTCCCCCCCGCTGCGTCCTGAGGGGCTCGGACCGAGACGCCCCCTCGTCCCGCCGGAGAGGGCCCCCGCCCGCACGGACCCCGCGGTGTGAGGATTCCCGGGCCGGGGCCGGGTAGAGAGGAGCGCGCCCCCCCTGCCCGCGGCGCGCCCCCTGGCGGCCGCGCTTCCCCGCTCCGCGCGGGCCGCCCGCGGCGAGGGGCCGGACCGCGGCTGCCGCCCCGGCCAGCACCGAGGAGTGTCCGCTGCTGCTGCTGCTCCCCCCACGCCGGGCCCGTCTCCCCAGACATGCCCCGCTTTGGCGGCCGGGCTCGCCGAGGATCATGACTGCGGCGGCGAACTGGGTGGCGAACGGGGCCAGCCTGGAGGACTGTCACTCGAACCTCTTCTCGCTGGTGAGTGCCCGCGGGTGGGGAACGGCGGCCGCCGCTTAACCGGGCGCTCTGCCGCGCAGCAAGTTTGCCGGTTGGGTGCAGCTGCCAGGGGCTTTATAGTCAGGGCCCGTGGGGCTGCTCCTCCGCTGCTGGCCCCTCCCCCGGCCCGGCTCCCCGTGTTTATTTTGCTCTTTAACGTGGTTTGCTGCGAGTGCGGGTCTTGCTCGCACAGCTGCGCTCCTCTGAATAGGAGAGCGTAGAGGCAACGGATTGTGTGTCCCCCGCCTGCGCTGCCTGCCTGCACGACCATCTTCTCTGGTAAACAGTCTCTTCTCCCCGCCTCCCTTGGCACTCCGTGCCCTGTGTGCTTTGTGCCTACCGAACTGTGGGGTTTTTCTCTCCTTTCACAATGACAAACGCCATTTCAGCAGCAGCAAACAGTCATGTAGTGTGATTGTCTGTCGGACCTACGCTCTGGGCTCTTGTGACTGCATGTCAGCTGTTGTTACAACGTGCGCTTCTCTTTGCATAGATGGTGCTTGGGGGCAAGAGGTAAAAAGGAAAAAACCCAAACCTTTTAATTTTTTCTTCTCTAAAGAAAAGTGATGGCTGAAAATGCAGCGTGCTGGGTGGCCTGTTTGTGTTGGTGCTGTCTGCCCATCTGAACTGACAACTTCCTACTCCTATTGCGAGGTTTAATGTTGCAGAAATTATGGAACCAGTTTTGGCCAGCTACAGATTTGAAATTTAAATTGAAAACAGTTTGTTTCCGAGTAAGGGCAAGGTCGTTTGGAAGTACCTTGCTTTATTTTACCTGACATAGAGGACCATTATCCCATCTGGCCGGGCAGTGGCTGAGTGAGTGAGAGGATGGTTTGATCAAGAGCATTCTCATGCTGCCAGGGATAATGTCAGAGGGAAGGAGGGACTTTTTTAGTGCATGGTATGGTCTAGTTAAAACAAAAACTTGGAATGCAAGTTTGGGGATAGCGTGTATGAAAGATGTGTGGTGGATCCCCCTCCTTACATCAGAGCTCTGCCAGAGTTGGAGGTGGGTGCCTATGTTGTGCCTTTTCTAGCAAAAAGGAAGAGATCATTTTTAGCTGCCTTAGAGGAATTGGAGAGAAAAAAAATCAGAATTAATTAAAATGCAAATGATCAAGCTTTTTGCTTTATGTTTTTTACCTTTCATTGCTGCATGTTCAGTATGTTGTCTCTATTTCTTTTTTTTTAATGTCTCTATGTTTGGGTTTTACTGTGCTCATACTTTTTAAGAATCTGGGACAAGAGCCGTAGTCACTTACGCTGCTGGGAAACCAGCCCAGAGATTCTTCCATGAGAAGAAATGCAATTTTTACTTCGGCTTTGTGTTGAACTGTTACGTTTTGTAAGTTTGTGTCTCTGCTTTGGTAGCATTTTCTAGTGTTTATACACGTAGAGCAGCACTGTATGTATCGAGCTGCAGGAATTGGTGAGAGGATTTTGACAGCGCGAAAAATCAAGCACTAAGTGTGAGGGAGACAATTGCAGCTGATTGTAAGAGCAAGGGAGTGAATGGTTTGTCCTTTACAGATGGAGGGTCGTGAAGTCCCTATTTATTAGTGGAGAATTGAGGAGCACATTTTTGAGGAGCGTAACTTTTCTCGTAGCTGCAATCTGCAGATCTCTCACTGGTAAAAATAATTGTTGGCATGCAATCAGCGCGGATTATAAAGTGAAGCTATTCCACGGTTACTGTGGTTTGGTCTTTTTTTTTTCCCCTACCTTACTAGACTAGGGGAATGTTACATTTTAAGTGGGTGTGTAATATCATTGAAATAAGTTTTGCGAAATTCTTTTGCGAATGGGTTTAATAACAATAATAATGATGAGTTTAATGTGCAACCCTTTAATCTCCCCTGTAATTTTGTGGGAGGTATCCATAGCTGTAATGTGGTGCTATGTATGAAACTATAATGTTTTTATTGTCTTCTGGCTCTACTTGCAAGAAAAAGAAAGCAATAAAGTAGTACTATTTTTTACATATAGCCTATATGCAAAGTGTTACGGTGCTTTATATTATGTTCATTTTTCGTTAGGATTTGTGTATCGGTGAAAGAGACTGAGGAAGGAAATAGTGACTGGAAATACGTGGCCAGCACCATTGACCCTTTAACCTCAAATTGTCATACTCATTTCAGAATTTATGAAGGGTTAAAGCTACAGTAGTCTGCATGACTAATTGGAGAAACTTTTGCTAATCATTTTCTTTTTCAGAACAAAACTAATCTAAATCGGCTGTTGGTGGGAACTCATTCATTCTGTATGAGTGAGGTAGATTATAAATCTTGTTTTAAATGGATTCTGCTTTTAGAAGTTGACAATGAACTTTTTTTATCGCAGGTTTTGTTTTGAGTGTGGATCACAAAGAAACGTTCTTGACTGGAGGATTAGCAGTTCTGACATTGTTACATTCTACTGTGATTCTGTTGGTTTGGGTTTCAATAATATTTCTTCCCAGAAACATTTGGTTTGTGTGAGAAGGAAAGCTATCTCTCCACCGCAGAGGTGCCGAGGCTTGGTGGCAGGTCTGTCTGGTTGCTGTAGTGGGTTCGGGTTGGTTTAACAGTTCATGATTTCTAGCTTAGTTTTCTGCTGACTGTATTGAGGTCTTTAGAGGGAGGTGAGGTGCCACTGTTTTTTTTCTGAATCTTTTTATGGAAAATATTTTCTAAAAGCTTTTTAGAACTGATTCTCTGTTATCAGTGATGTCCAGGAAGTCTAGAGGTCCTTAGAGTTCTTAGCTCAAAATATTTTGCGTAAGGGAAAGGCACAGCCTTAAGCGAAGGTGTTAAAGTTGAATGTCCAGATGCAGAGTGTGATGTCAGGCTCTCAGAGGAGATAGCAACTTGTTTGTACTGGCATACGCAGCAGATCAATAGGCTTGCTCGTTAAAAATACACTTTCTGTCTGAAATTGCTGTTTCTAGCGCAGCAGTAGAAGAAATTATATTTATCCTTGCTCTGTTTTTGCAGCAGTCAATGTCTGCTGCTGCTTCTGAAAGAGAATGTCTGTTTCTCAAACCAGTATTTAATAAGCAATTGTTAAAGGCCAGTTTGTTTAAATACTGTTTTAAGAGTTGTCTAATAACTGTTTAGAGACAAAGCGTTTTGAGGTGAAATGCTTTGTATTAAAACTTCAGGCCCAGCTGGCAAACAGTCTTTCTGTGCATAACCTTTCATCATAAAGTGGTCTTACTGAAATGAATGTGACTTTTCCTGTGAGTAAGGGTTAATCGCGTGACAGCGAGGGCTTGCGTGAATTGCCAAGGTGTTTCCTCAGCTGTCTGCTGAGCCACCGGGGTGGATAGGCACAAGTCGATCTCTGAAAATTGGGATGAAGTTGCATAAGGTTTCGTATGCTGGAGCTGGAAAAAGAGTACAGCAAAGGGTATCGGGAATGACCTCAAATTTGGAGTAACTTTCATGTGGTGAAAGATTAGATACTGCAGGAGTCTTCAGCCTGGAAAAGACGTGATTGTGTTCTTGGAAAGTGAGACCTATTTATAGCGGATTTTCTAGAAGCTGATATGGGAGATGCCGTGAGTACTGGTTTAAAGGTGTTCTGACAGAAGCCTGCTACCAGAAAGGTCTGGTTAGTAGGAACTGCGTCTTTGTTCCAGTTAATGTTCAAAGGCAAATTTACAAACTGTAAAGGTTGTTGCTGCGGTGACTTTTCTCGGTTGGCAAACAGGAACAGAAGTTGTTGCCTTCCCTCACTGGGTTTTGTTGCTGTTTTCAGAATTAAATTGAAAGGAGCCAAGGAAATCCGAGATGGCATATGAATGATTTTCTTAAAGGTTTTTCATGGCATCAGAAAGTGAAGAATGCTGAGGCTGCCAGTGAGGTGCTCCTCGGTGTTGCATAATTGTCAGTAAAGGACTTCATAGGAAATGGTTGATTGCCCAACCAAATCCGTGAGTGGCAGCAAGTTAACCAGTAGTTGTTCTTGATTATTATATTATCCTAAGTGCAGAGCTCCGAGCAGTAGGCTGGTGTTCTGGCAGGCAGGATGTTACATCACTACATTAGCAGATATCTGGCTTGTTTGAAATGTTACGTAGGTGTGAATTGACACGTATACGTATTTAAGAAATGGAATTAACTTCTCGAGTTTTCCAAAAGCATTTGATTCTTTAGTTATCTCGATCCCAAGTTTTATTAGGTAACGAGATAGAAGTAAAAAAATGACATTAGGAAGCTTGCTCACTTCCTGCTAATAAAAGATTATTTCAGGTTTTAAATCACTTCAGTGGTAGGTTTTTGTTATGTCCTGTCAGAGTACTTGACAGTTTAATGTTATCTACTAGTGTTTGAGGAAAATAGACCCTGATTCGCAGAGAGATAGGGATGGAGCGACATGCAGTTAGCTCGCCCAGCTCTGGCGTGGAGTTAATGGACCTGTGTTGGGTACCAAACCTCTTCTGAGTATTGCACAAAGAAAATCAGGTCTGCAGGAGGACATTCACAGTTCTGGACAAAGCATGCCCAAGACTCCCAGGCTAGTCACTAAAATATGTGAGTGAGGTTGTCTTGAAATGCTGATTATCTTCTGAATGCACACATAGACTGGGGTGGCAAATCCTTCCCCAGGGACTGTGTGCTGGTTTTGGTGACAGTGCAAGTCATTTGGTGAGATGGCTATTGTGAACATCATTGTGATTGAGAAAATGCTCGAGTACTAGGCAGATGTATTTAAAAGAAAAAAATCCTGGGTAACTACATCTTAATCGTAATTTTAACTTGCTGTAAAACTATCTGAAAATACGTATTTCTTGATTTTTCTACATTAATTAGTACAGTGACATCATTATCCCCGTTCTCAAAAGCCCCCAGATTCATTTGATTCTTGAATTTTTTCCCCCTTCTCCTTCTGAGAGCACTTCTTCATGTGAAAGAGTAAAGAAGGAACTGCTTAGTCCCACATGTAGACCTTTCTTCTATTATATCCCTTTTTGACAATGCAACTCTTTTGAAAAAATCTCAAGAAACTGCTATTTTTGAGCTTCACTGGAAAAGAAAATTTGAGGTGTGTATGAGAGATATCTGCTGAATGTGTTAACCTGATTAACTGTGGTCATTAGGTGAAGGAATTTTTATGGATTTTCATTTTTTTATCTCTGAGTTTTAAAAAATGTGAAGGGGTGCGTGTGGATGAGAATTCTTAACCTGTTGTCTCCACTCGATCACTGTAGGGAATTATGTTCCCCCCCGCAAGTCTTTACATCCTCGGTTGTGGCAGCATCCTTTTATTTGGGTTTGACTAAAACATCTCTGCTTCCATCACAACTGCTGTTACAAATTTTCTCTCGCATCCTGCCAGTGAGGCTATGTTGCACCTTTCTCCATTACTTTACTGCCTTCCCCTGCTGTGTGACCTCCTCAAAGTCACAGTATTTTCACTTCCAAAGCCTTCGCTTTGCTTCAGAGAGGGTTGTCCTGGCCTGTCCCCGGCTGCCCAGGGCAGTGGTGGAGTGCCCATGCCTGGAGGGGTTTCCCAGGCGTGTGGAGGTGGTGCTGAGGGACAGGGGTCAGTGGGGACCTGGCAGTGCTGGGGGAACTCGAGGAGCTTAAAGGGCTTTTCCAGCAAAATGATTCTGTGATTCTCTGCCTTTTACTTTTCTTTCAGTACCGTCTCCTGACTCCAATTCCCACTAGGATCACCAAACTATAAATTAGTATCTTTTGGATTTTTTTCCTAGTTGTTCCTTTGTGTTTGTGGAAGGTTACCAGTGGAGGTCCACAGACTTAGTGCATTGCTGTCCTACAAACCCTTTCCTAAAGCTGTTTGTGGGATCCTACAGACAACCCGGTAACACCAAATAGCTCGCTGGCCTTTTCACACTAGCCTTTGAGGCTGACATGTGTAGTTTTATAGTCTTTCAGGTCTGTGTGTTTCCATTTGCTGTTCCATGGGCAAGTAGTGCATTTTTTTGTGTAGAGTCTAGCACGGTGGGATTTGCAACTTGTTGGTGCTATAGTAACACAAATAACATGACACAACACTGCTCTGACTAGAAGCATGCTCATTTCAGTTCTAACTTGGCAGTTTTCGAAGTGCATGAGTGTTTTCAACAGAAGATCCCAAATAAATCCGTAAGATTTGTTTATATGGAGTATTTATTTGCATGGGGCATCCTCCTTCCTCAGACCAACCTTTTATACCTCTTTCATTTCAAGCTCTAGGTATCACTGTAGAAGTAGCTCCTCTTTCCTTGAGTTCCCCAACATCAACTGGTAGTTTCAAAGAAAAAACAGCTAATAAAAACACTCTGCCCTAACAGACCTCTCAATATTACTGAAACCTGGTGTTAGATCCCCTTGGCACACCGTTGTGAAACATATACCGCAGGGATAACAGGTACGAGGAATGACAGCTCGCATTGCTGCCTGCTGTGGCTTCAGCTAGTTACGTGGTCTCGCATTAGTATGATCACTACACTGTGAAACGATAGTGATGTCTGAACATAGAGCGCTTTGATACCATGTAGGAAGTTTAGCTTTTCAGATCGGGAGAGCTCTTAGCACTTAGTTAAGTGCTTAGTAAATGCTGCCTGTTTTTCGGTATCTCACAAATATAAAAGGTTTAAGGAGTCTTTCGTTGTGCTGGGAATTTTGATTAGTCGTGGTAAATCTGGACTCTCACTTCCTGCCTCAGTCTGTTAAAACAAATGTTATTTCTCACTGAGTCATGTGTGCCTTGGTTCTCTTTCCTGGGCAGAATTGCAATAGTGCCTATGGAAATGGGACTTGAGCTTTTAGTGGCACATTCTCTCTTTGTTTCTTTGAGACAGGAAATTTTATTGTGTGTTGCTGTTGTATAATGTGCCCCTGGGCAATATTTACATTGATGTGACTAACACAGATGAGTGCAAACATACACAAAGGTCAGCTTATGAAAATGCAGAGAAATCAACAGCCTGCTAGAATGAATTTTTAGTGTAAGACACACTCTTTTCTTTATTGCTTCCCATTAGGCACCTCTGCATCCTTCAGTCAGCCAGTGCTAGTACAGTGTACTATTCTTGTTTATGAAAAAGAAAAGAATATTAATGACACAAGTAAAAAGTGGGGTTTTTTTCCCCCTCTTTCATTTTTTTGCCCTCCCCTTTCACTCTTATTCCACAGCCTGGTGACCCCAAAAGGATTCATAAGCTCACATTTAAGCCTGGATCAGGGAACTGACCTAGTGAAAAACTTTTTCCCCTTCTCACTCTGTAGCCAGCTCTGTGTGTTCCACATTCCGCTCTCTCCCCACCAGGTTTTGGCAGCGGCATGGGTTGAAGTGAGATCAAAGTGGCCATGTAACCACAATCTGTGTCTTAGAGAAGGAAACTCAGAGCTTGTTCAGTAAAACTTTATTTAATTCACCTTTTAGCTTTAAAAGAGCTAAAAATGCTTTGTCAGTGCCTGGTTGCCTGTTCTTATTGTTCTGTATTTTCCTGTAAAATACAATATTTTGTGAGAACAGAGGATTGAAAACAAAATTTAGAGGAAAACTCTTCTGTACCTGCTGACCAGGCATTGGCAACCCTCAATTTCTTGGTTATGATGCATTTATAGCTAACAGCTAGGAGCCGTAAGTTTCAGAACGTATTGGTTTATTACAGGATCGAACCATGACTTTTTTTCCTTACTGGAGACTCTGGTTTACTGGGAAGTTTTCAAACCTAGTCGTGTGTACCTGCAGTCTGTTAGTGTCAGGTTTTTATGTGTCTCAGTTCAGCTGTGTCCACAATATTACTGAACTGGTAGGTGGTTCTGGGTGAGTTATAAAATCCATTTCAGGAACATCTTGTAGTGACTATGTCAAGTAATTTTATATATATATATAAAATTTCTCTGCTGACGGAAGAGGTTAATTGTTTAAAATACTTTAACTTTGGTTTCATTTTTAGCCCAGTTTCTGGTTATTTAATTGTGCATGTGTATTTTACTAAAATTTTGAGTTGAGTTCTCTGTGAATCTCCTTCTGGCAGGAGTTGGTGGATTCATTGCGGGAATGACAGGAAAAGAGCTGGCAAAATGAATCTACATGACCAGTCATGTAGCAGATTCATTTACTTCTTTCTATACTAAGGAAGATTCATATGAAAGAATTCTTGAGGTGGTGGTTTTTTTAAAGGGATTTTGGCAGACTGCCTGACGGTTTGAGTGGTATTTGACGTCGCTGGTCAGGACCATGTTGATGTTAAAGAGCCAGAGCTGTCCAATGGTATTTCTGCCCTGTTCCTGCATTCCCAGCCCGCAGGCTGGGCCCGTTTGGGCAGGCGGTGCGGTTGGCTTTGCAGATCAGTGATGGACACATGCGTAAAATGACCGTGTGAGCTGTCGTTGGTATTCACTAAGCTGTTCTGCTTAGGTGTGGTGTACAAAAACGTTCTGGTACTGAGCTCTTAAATACAGGGTTTTTTATAAGGAAAGAAAAGGAACTGCATTCTTCAACTCAGTATGCCAAAGTTTACTCTGCTCGGCTTGTTACTTCCTGCAGCCCACCCCCTTCTTTTTTTATTTTTTTTTTTTGTCCATATGTCAAATTACTTGGTTTGGGAAACATCTGATAGTCCATTGTATGACTCCACTGTTTGACATTTCCTTCCTCCTTCAGTTTAAAAAACAAGTTAAAGTTGGGGGAAGAGAGGTGATTCCGTCATTTACTTGCAGATTTGCTTATAATCTGGCTCTGTTGCTGGTGACATGGCTTTTGTCACCTTCCTTCATCTATTGGACTACTTTTCTCTAGGAGGGGATTTTTTTTTTAATTTGGAAAACGGGCAATTACTTCGTTCTGTCTTTTTGAAGGGAACTTGCAAAGCTGATCATTCACCCCCGCTTAGATTAAGGGAGGTATTCTTCGGCTACCATGCTGCACATCTGTTTGCTTTCTTTTGTGTGCTCTCTGAAGTGTGTGGTGGTAGTTTTCATCTTACTGCCTGTTCTCAACCATCTAATCAGAAGTTAAGACATAATTGATTCCCATTTGTGAAGAAACTGACTGAAGAGTTAGGGAACTAAAACACCCCAAACAAGTCAAACCCCACCATCTCTTGGTTTAAATGCTTTTGTCTCTCTTGGCTTTGTTGGGCAGGCAGTTCTCCGAGGACGTGGGTAGATCTTGTCTAGCAGCATCCTCTGAAACATAGATTCCTACCTGTTCACTCCCTGTTTTGTGGTTCAGATGGGCTTTTCCCTTTCTCATGCATGGAGGTGAGACTCTAGCAGGACAGCTTACCCTTTCATGTGTCTGTATTGGTGCACAAACCGGTTCAGCACCAGTGCGAGTGCTCAGGTAAGCTGGAACCACGTGCTGGCCTGAGAAGATATTACTGCCATCTTTCAGCTTCCTTACATCTTTGTCTTGAATATTTTTGACTCAAAAACATCTTTTCAAGTAAAGGCTAAATCTCAGCCCTTGGGCGCCCAGCCGTGCCTATCACCTGACCTTCCCCAGCTCTGCCTGATGAGCTTAGTCACAGCCCTTATGGTGGAAGAGAGGTGATGGGCCAGGTGCTGGCTTGGAACCCTGTGCTGAGGTTTGCCGAATCAGTTCGGGAACTGGAGATTCACTGACCAAAGCTGTTTGCTTCACCTTCAGGTGAGTTGAAGTAACTCAAAGGGTCTTTTCTCAAAAATTCCTTCTTTTGTTGTTTTATAATGAATTTTTAAAGAGTTCCTGTAGTCGGTCCTGAATGACTACTACTGTTTTATTGATGGATGTTTGTTACTGCCTCGAGGGTGGCAGTTCTGAGAGCTGTTTTGCGGGTCGTTGTTGGCGCTGCTCCTTATGTGCTGATAAAGATGTCGAAGATGCCAGTATGGTCCCTGGCTAAACAACCAAGGCATGGGAACAGCTTTGAATCAGAACAGAAGTCCACTGAAGTGTCCAGTCTCAGCAGTGGCCAGTGGTTGCCTGACCTGGATTTACTGAAGGTTGTGTTGGTGCTTAGCTGTTGAACGGCTGCAATGCTGTCGGTGAGAGCAACCGGTGTTACATGGCTGCGGAGATTACCTAGAGGCTTGCTATAGCCACTCATGGCAGTGCTGGAGTTTTTCTGGGAGAAGAACAGGAGACCCAAAAAATCTGCTGCAAAAGTGCACCCCCAGTAAACGTTAGTGGAGAAAGACAGAAGAGTAGGTCAAGGACGTAGTGATCCTTCCCTTGAAGAGTCTCCCAGGCTCTAGGTGTATTGGGTTGAGGGATTTCTTGAACCAGGTAGATAGTTAATAGGTAATTTTTAAACAGTGCCTACGTTTTTATCCTGACACACAAAGTTCAGCTGTCTTGTTTGGCTTTGAGTCTGCTTTCTGCTAATTTAATTTGATACCTGGGAGACACAACCAGCAGCGGTTCTCTGGAGACTCCCATAATTGCCCTTGTTTAGAATGAACAGTCATGATCCTGGTACGCTTTTCATGTATGAAATACCTACTTCTTGTCCATTCCTGTAATTTCTCTGTTTCCTCTACTTCTTGGTGGGGCGAGACAAGAGCTGCAGTTAGCGATGAAGGTACAGAGCTACATGTGAATCGTGGTGGCCGGACAATTTCTGTGTCACCTTCTCTTTCTTTCTGAACAATTTCTAATACTTGGCGTTGTTTTGCCGACCTGTTTTTGCAGTGGTCTCTAGGAAGATCGTGTTCCTCTTGCAGTGTGTCAGCCTGTGCTCATTTTCCTTCCTTCTGCTGTGTTTTACTTCAGACTTTTACCTCAGTGTTTAACCTTGAAATTCTGCGATGGTTTGGATACAGATCAGCAATTTGGGCCCTTTTTTGCCACTCAGAAGTTCTTTGTTGGTAGCTTCTGCATCTGCCAGAACAGCTGGAATTTGAGCATTAATATTGGAAACCATTTATATTTTCCACTGTTACTTAGTTGCTACCTCAAATTCCTTTTGAGGCTAGTCTGACTTTATTTCTTTGAAACAATCTATTTAACTTCCTGGCTGCCTCCTCTCCCCCATAGGCAGAATCACACTGACATCTAGGAGAGAGGGAAAAACCCCTCGGGTCTGTCAGTACTGTTTACTTTTTAAGCATAACAGCTCATGGTGTTAGTTCCTGGTTTCTAATAATAGTATATAGGGATCCTGTTTTAACAGTATCTTGGTTTTCTGGTCCTCCATCCTGTGATGCAGTATCTCAGATGTCCCCAGGTACAGAAGTCTATCAGGAAGATACCTGATAATAGGATTTTGGTTACAGCTAAATCCTTCACTGAGACTTGGCAAAGATACAAGATGACACACAAATGCCCTGACACTGTTGCTTGTCACAAACAGCTCTCAAGTAACCTTTAGCTGGTCTGTTCCAGGAGGTATGAAGGAGGAGGGCAGCATGGCTTGGAGTGAGGAGACTTACCCAGCAGAAAGTGCTGTATGCACAGCATGTGCAGTGTCTTGCTGATCACTCAGCACTGAGCATTGCACCGTTTTCCTTTGTTCTCTTGGCCATGTGAGGCCCATTTCAGAATTAGGGTTTCTTCTTCTTTCATGTGGTGGTTTTTTTCCATTCTTGAATTGGGAGTAAGGAAAAGTTGGAAGAACTTTGTTTATGCGGTTATTGCAATGCTTGTCTGCCAGTGGCTTGGCCGATCAGAAATGTCACGCTGAGGCTGAGCCGCGGCTGATTCGGTGCATGGTCAGACCGTGCTCCACCGCCTCATGTTCCTCCCTTTTTAAGGGGGCAGAAGGGGTACGTCCCGAGGGAAGGGAGCACAAACCATTCTCTGCTTTTTTACATGGATGGGATAGAGAGGGGAATGTTAATGTGCAGTTTAGTAAACGATCTGCTTTCAGGAGACTACAGGAGTCGAGGTGGTTAGCTGGTTTTGGGTTTTTAAACCAAGAGAGTTACAGACCTGGGAGTAAAAGATATGAAAATGTCTCTGTAGGGTACTTGTAGCTGCCTCAGTCTTACCAGAGCAAGTTGTGCTATCCAAATAGGAATCCTTCTCAGAGAGCAGGAGTAATATCTAGCTATGAAGAAAAATATTTTTTTTTTAAGCAGTCTCCTCTGCTCCTTGATGTGTTTCTTGCCTCTGTTCTTTCAATTCACTTGACAGGGACTTGGGCAGATGTTACTAAATATTTTATTTCAGTGGGAGTGGGGGACAGGATCTCTTGTCAGCATCTGCGTTTGCCTCCCCCACAAGCATGTGTTGTCACAGAGTATTTTTCATTCCTCTGTCTTTGTCCTTTTGTCCTTCTTTCCTAGTGAGATGTATCAAGACGACATAAATTTTATCTAGTATTTAGATGGCTTGAGTAGAGTGTGAAATGGTATTTTGTTGCTGTGTGAGGATGATGTAGTGAAATGAAACACTGCAACCAAAACAGATGGTGCTAATCTTGACTCTGTCTGCAAGATCCTATAGCATTTAATTAAAATGGTGGTGTAATTCCCATGACACCTTTAACTACAGTTTAAATTCTTGGACTATGAACTAAGGGCTTTCTTATGCAGATTTTTACTCCTGTGAGCAGGCCTCAGTATGAGTCTCTAGTGGCTTCAGAATAGCTACTTACTTGAATGAAACTCTCTTAAGATGAGACTCTAATATATATATAGCATTTACGTTTTTTATGTTCCAATTTGAAGCATAAATTGTAGACCAAAGAGACTTAGCAACTACAGTGTCCTCCATAGAGGCAAACAAAAATGTAGGGTGGACAAATTGTTTAGATTGTGCCTAACTTCAGAGGCTGGTAGATTCAGCATGTTGAGGTGCCCGAACAACCGTCCATCTTCCCCTTGGTTAGAAGGGGGGTACTTTGTCATTTTTATATTCCCTTTGGTTAACTGGGACTTGTTTGTAGCAGTACCTGACTTAAGCGATGAGATGTGGTTTGGTTTGATTTTGGTTTTTGCATTACTTTTTTGTAAGAGAATCAGAGAAACTTCTGTTTGAAGCACTGTGCAGACCTGAATTTGTCCAAGTAGCACCTTTGGGACAGGCAGTTGGGAGGCAGCTGAAAAGTATTTTTATACCTGGTTTTATTTTGGTTTTGTTTTGTTTCAAATGGGAGAATGGAGAAAGATAAAATGTCTTTGAGAAAGTCAGGATTGGAGCTGAGGGCCGATGTGATGCATATCTAGTTCTCCTGCTCACAAGACCCTTCAAACCTTTTCGTGTAGATCTTCACCTCCTTCTCAAGTCTGTCTTTCCTGTTTTTGGAATTACTGGGGTGCTGATTTCCTGTGCTCTGGTGCCTGAACCTCCCTTAGCTTTTCTCACCTTTCTGTACTAGATGGATCAGGAATAATAATGTGTGGTGTTGTAATTGTTCTGAATGTAGAGAAGTGCAATAATACAGAAACAACTCTACTTTACACTTGGCGTGGCCAAATATGAGGATTTCTTGAACTTTTGGTGCTCTCTTTTTCTGCTTCTGCTGAGTCTGTATTGTTGTGTAATCTCTGCGAGGGAGCTTTGTGGATTAAATTGGGTGGGATTAGTGAAGTCTTCAGGAGAGGTTCGTTTAGAACTGATCTGTCCATTTCCCATAAGTCACCAATACTCCAAAGAGCACTTGGTGGAGGTGAGGGGGAAAAAAAGAGGTGGAAGAAGTGTTTTGTTTGTGATCCATCTGCGAGGACTGCAGAAGAGGAAAATAGCCACAGTGGCTACACAGCACTAATTATATCTTCAGGGTTGCTGGTAGCATGCCAGAGTCAAGTTGTGCAGCGCAAAATGTTACTGGGGAATTGTGATTTTAAGCAGCCTGAACTCTGCCAGTCTGAGTGGAGCACTATGAGATCAACAGAAGACTCTTTCTGCCTGCCCATTATTCTGATTTAAGCCTGAGACGGGGAAAAGAACCAGAGCTTAGGTTTTAACTCTACTAGGAATTAACAGTCCTGGAGTTAAAATGGCTACAGCCCTCAGCTGTCGCAGAGGGACGCGAAGGTGTCTGCATTTAGGGCACCAGAGTCGTGGTTGTTAGAGAGCGTGATAACATGCTTTCTCTGTCCTTGCTTACGTGCATAGGGGATAGCCGAGGTTTGAGTGCTCCCCGTTCACTTCTTTTGACGTCATTTCACTCTGCAGAGCGAGCGTTGAGGAAGGTCACCCAGGAGGAAGGAAACCTGTGTTTGTGCTCCTTTTCAAAGGACCGTAGATAAGGTTCTCTGGCCGTGTTTCTGAATGAAAGCCTTGGCATGGCTATGTTCTCACTAATGCCTGGTTCTTGGGGATGTGTTGGGTGTGTTCAGATGCCTATGTGGAATTTGGGGTTTGAACCAGCTCTTCTGCCCTGATAGAAACAGATCTTTTTGTGTCCTGGGGAAGGTTGAATGTTAGTAAAGATTTTTGGATATTACTGTTAGACACAGAGGTCTGGTTTCTCCATTTCCTTACAGGCTTGGCCCAGTGCATTTACAACAGGCGTCTTACAAATACTTCAGTCTGTGGCAAATTGCAGTTAACTGAATTTAGGGGGAAAAAAAAAAAGTAAAAAAGCCCCTCTTCTCTGGGAGGTTGAACCCTTCGCAGCACAGTCCTCCAAAACATACGTTCCTTTATAAACCAAAGCAAAAAGTCTCTTGAATAATGCATGATTTACTAACAACATTCGTTAATAGTAAGTATTTGTGAGTTCCTTTTTTGTCAGGCTTTTTAGTGTTAAGAACATTGTAGCGACCACTGTAAGCCAAGACTACACTTATGGGAGAAGATGCAAGAAACACAATAGATTACATCACCTGGCAAGACTTTTGCTTTGTCCTGCATTCATTTCTAACCAGATGAGATTAAAACAGCATGTTCACAGCTTTGTCCGCAGGTTGGCAATCTTGGTTTCTATCTCAGTGAACACTTCAGGCTGCTTTAAAACCAGCAGCCTTACTACTAGGAGCCTTACTACCCTCCCTGACCTGCTTTGCTGCGCCTCTGTTTTACTGGCACAAGCTGTGGCTATGTAATGAACCAGGTATGGAGACTGATCAGAGCGGAAGGAAAAAAACCCCAAACATTTAATATAATCCTTCTGATTTTAAGTTCACCTCAGTATGAATCTATGCAAGGAGCAGCCCCGCTGTAAAGTGGTAGCAGTGGTAAAGTCAGGAGCAAACAACTGATGCAGGGAAGGCAGGCCAGTCCAGAACTGCTTCTGGCACCAGTGCGTGCTTGTGTTGGTTTAAGGTGTACATTAACAACAGTCTCTGTGTGCAGCTCGGTGTTGTGTTTGATGGGAGCTGTCACTGAAAGGGGAGATTCCACCCCGCTGCCGCTCTCCACCGTGTGTTCTCCTGCTCTTCTGTCTGCTCTAGTGATGATGTGGCTGCAGGGTAAGCTGTCAGTGTGCTCATCTGATAAACGTTCTTCCTTCTTTTTGTTTCTTGTCTTGAAATTGGTGAACCGATTCCATTCACCCGGTGGTTGCATGGTCACTAGATCGAGTGTCAGACTGGGAGATGGAAGCTCAGGGCTGGGGATGAGGAAGAGGCTGCCATTTTGGTGGCAACCCATGTTCACTGCTGATTGAGCGTAGACAAAACCATGTCTAGTTCTTTATAACGCTCAGCAGAACCACAGGCCATTGGCTGTATGGCTGTAAAAACCCTGCCACAGATTGAGGGCTTGTAAAACTAGTGTTGTTTGTTTCTTTAAAACATTATAGATGCAGATATTCTCTCTGTAGTCTCTTAAATACACAAAACATCTGTAGATGTGTAGAATATATGGAAGTGTTCTTGGTGTAATCTTATGCGCTGCTTCTGGATTCACTTCTTCTTAATTGACATGAGGACAAAATCTAGTTCTGAGGGATTACTGTTGACTCTCCCCTATTTAAAAATTTAATCAGAAACAGACATATCCACATAAATGCACTCAACCACACTTCTGCAAGTTCTACCAGGAAACAATGTCAGAGATATCATTTATGCTGTTGCTAAGACCCAAACCCCCAGTATTTGCCTCCTCCTTTTCTTGGGGTTACAGATTGATACCTCTGAGCTCCCAGAAAGCTGCAAGAGCTTGTCTGCTCTTTCAAACAGTTATTGCTATGTTGATCGAGTGAGTAACCTTTTTTATTTGGTTGGGTTTTTAGGGATTTGTTTTTGTCATCCTCCTATGCCATGTTTTTGGTGACTTCCCATATGTTCCTATGGATTATGCCATAGAAACATGTAACGTTTTTCCCTGGGTTGCCTGTGCTGGCACTAATCTCTGGTGTGTTGTGATTCATAGTCATGTTCATTATGCTATTGCAGAAACTCGGCACGTTCCTTTTCTGAGCTATAGATAGAGATCCATGTAGAACAGATGTTTTGGAGAAGCGTCTGTAAGTACTTTCTTTTAGAGTATTATGTAGCGTGTGAGGTATTCCAGCGCCACACAGCACCCTGCTGTGAAAAAGGAGGTTTTGTCCTTCTCTTTTGCCTCTTCTTGTGCTCCCATGCCCTCTTCTGTGCCAGGAACATGGCACATACGCTGTGTGTCTGTGCTGGTCCTGACTATCTTTTCCTATTTGCTTTTCCATAGTTCCCCAACACTTTGAATGGATCATCAGCATTTCTGTCTGAGTGCAAATGCAGTAATGCTGGCTGGAAAGTCTTCAGGTGTTCAGCAAGTGCTTTTTGCTTCTGTAGTTGGTATGATGAAGGTCACCTTCAACTCCTCAGCAGTTAACCCGCTAGCTCTTGAACAAGAAACAGCCTGCTTCCACCTGTTGTGGGGAAGGAAAGTAAATTTTAGAGTTGAACTTCAAAATGGACTAAGCTTCTGGATTTGAAAAGGGAGATCCTTCTGTACGTGACATCTCATACGGGTTTTGGAGGAGTGTAGGCCAGTAGGTTAAATGTGTGGATGATGAAAATGGGAGGAATATGTGATTTGCAAGTCTCTTGTTTTCTTTAGGAGTAAAAATTCACCTTTTTCTTCTTGCTATTTTCTATATGTACTGTCTGGAGAAAGGAAAGGGCTGTTTACTCTTTAGATACAGCTTAATTTATTGCCTGGGGGGGCGTGCTGAGCGTTCCTACAGCCAGTGTTCCCACTGCCGCGTCTTTCCCCTCTCCCCGGCAATGACTTTTCTTGTCGAAGGTGTGGATGCTGTGTTTGAGTTCCTGCAGCTTGTTGCTGTAGCCCAGCTGGCTTTTCCTGTAAGACCGCTTTAGAGCTGAGCAGCAGAGGGGAGGTGTGAACACTGTGAACGAAGCAGAGCTAGTAACAGCACTGAGATGTGGGAACAGGGGTCAGAAACCAGAACGCAAGCCCTCTGTGCACACGGAGTATGTACATACCACTTCTTCATTTGATAACAGTGCTCACACTAGCTAGACTAAAAATCACATGAGTGTACCTCTGAGTCCTGGGCACTCCCAGAGCCAGTGGTGGGTAGAGAGAAAGGAGGACACAGCAACAGTCACAGGGCAAACTGGGAGTGGAGGAAGAGCGGGAGGGGAGAGTACGGTGGGCAGGGCAGTAGAAGTGGATAAAAACATAACAATTTGGACACTTGGGTGATGGGAGTAACCAAATGTGACACCTGTGATTGTCTGCTACTCTAAGTGAAAGGAGGAAAAAAACCGAGAGCCGTTACTCTGCTGACCTGGTTCTAGCTGCTGGCTCCTTTGTGGTGTGATTACTTTGGCACCTTCTTCCCCGGCAGCTGTGAGTTCACACTGCTGTGCAGTGGGACACCTCCTTCAGATTTTCACCCTCTGTGGAGGGAAGATCCTTCCCAAAACTTTGGGTAGCCATTTTCCTGTTCTTTTTATCCTTCCTTGATGGTTAATAAGAGAATTCTGTCTGGCTGAGAGACAGTAAATGGCAACTGTCCTGATTCTGCTTTTGTTCATTTGAGCAAAATAAAAAGCACGTGCGGTAAACCTGTAACATCACAATAGCAAACTGTATTTCACCGTTTTCAGTAAGTCACTTGTTTTCTCAGGTCCCACAGTACGTTCTGTTTGTGGCTTTGAAGTGGTGAATGTTTGGGCTGATGCTGAGCTCACATGGCCACCAAGCAGCATGAAGGGAAGGGACCTTATTCCCTCTCCCTGTTTGTTTTTCCTTCTGATTTGTTTGTTTTTCCTTCTGATTTGTAAGATTACAAAGACAGTGAAAAACCTGAATGCCAGGGGTAAGCCGTACTGTTTCTGAAATCATTTTCCTTGAGCAGGAAGAGAGGAAATCATGGGAATAGGAGGAGTTTTTAACTTCAGCTCCTTTGAGCTAAATTCTAGTAATTAAACAATGAAAAAGAACCAATCTGGTACTACGAATATAACTACATTTTGATATAATGGTTGGTTTTTTTTTTTTTTTTTTCTTTCTTTCCCTAGGCTGAACTCACAGGCATCAAATGGCGTAGGTACAATTTTGAAGGTCACGGGGACTGCGGCCCTATCATTTCAGCCCCGGCACAGGATGATCCAATCCTGCTCAGCTTCATCCGCTGCTTGCAGGCCAATTTGCTTTGTGTGTGGCGCCGGGACGTCAAACCGGATTGTAAGGAGCTGTGGATATTCTGGTGGGGAGACGAACCAAATCTCGTAGATGTGATACATCGCGAACTGCACAGTAAGTTATTCTCTTGTTTCTTGATTTACTTATTTTTTCCAGTGAAAAAAGAACTTTGTCGTTAAAGGCTTTAACTTGCTACTACATGTGATTTTGTCTCAATTTATGTATTAAAACCTAAAGGAAAAAAAAACCCTGTAAATTCGACTTTGCTGCTGCAAGCGATCTGCAGATAAAATGTGAAATAAAACTTGAAAGAACTTAGGAGACCTATATCCAACATCATTACTTAGATTTTTGTGAAATGTCAGGTGCGCTGTAAAATTAGAATAAATTCTAGTTCAAAGGATAATAATAAAGAAACTAAACTCTGGCATAAGGTAATAGCTGATGAAATAAAACAGCTAATCTACAGAGTCAGGTAAACTCCATGGTACTGCAGGTGGATCTGCAAGGTCAGAGCTTGCCACAGTGGTTCTGCCACAGGATTTGAGCGTAAACGGAGGCAAGCTGCAACAGTGAATGTAATAAAAGGAAGGAAGGGAAAGGTAGGACAAAGGTGACAATGATAAGTTTATGCGATTGTAGGTTTTGTGCAACTTGATTTTATTCTGTCTCCAGAATGTGCAGCTTTAAAATTATAGAGTAAACCCGGCGTTATCTGTTGTGATCCTTTTTGTCAATAACTATCTGTTCATATATATTAATGCCTTTTCGGTGATGTATTGCTGCTATAAGTAGACATAGTTTGCCTGAAAGCCTTAACTTCTTTTAAAAGGTGTTTTATTATACTGCATAAATACTTGGATCTTGTTATACCTCTCATGTCTTGGATGAAAACAATCATCCAAGATATACTAGTCCTGAAATAATAATAGTAATTAAAAAAAACCCCAAACCAACATTAAGGATCAGTTCCTTGGGTTTTGCAGTAAATTTTCATCCTGGTAGCCTTGAGACCTCCTGGTTACTTGGCGATAAAGTTTGTATGGCAGTTCAATTATACAGAATATTGTCTTTGTCAGGTGGGCTTTAGTTGTCCTTTCCCTCCATGGTGGTCGGGTCCTGGGTTACGCGCTGTTCGTTTTCTTCATTATCCCGTTCGTTATCATCTGTCATCAGACCGTTACAAACATCATGCTTTTTCATGAATAGCAGGTTGTTTATTTGGTAATACAGCCTGCGCAATCACAGATCTGAAGCACTGTGTCTCTGCAGGCATATTTCGTGCAGGTAGCTGTGTGATCATGTATAATTAAAGAGATGGCTCGGAAGTGCTGCACCAAGCCATTCCACTGGCATTAATTTTTTATGAGGCACCTGTTTTGAATGAAGGCATGGGTAATATTTCTACTTACCCAGCACAGCTTTAATAATAGATGCTTTTCTCTTTGTGAAATATAGTTTATTTAATATTTCAAACGGAGCATATGAGACTTAAGTGTCTTTTTATTTGAGGGGAGTTGCAGGTGATAGCTTCAGTTTCTGATGTAAACTGGTGTAGCTTGTTTATATCCAACATCTTGGTTACAACAACATAATGCTACTTCCAGTGGTAATGGTATGGGAAAGCTTTTAAATGTACAAATCGCTGAACCTGCTCAAATAAAGTATGGGACAGAGTATAGTGAGTAGAGAATAGCACCTCTTGCACATGTTTGTTTTTGTTGCATCCAAAATTTTATGAAGCATCCGGGCTGGAGCCTTCAGCACAAAAATAAGTGGAATTGAATCTGAAAGTCTTCTGCAGGAGCTCTGTTTAAAGAGAGCAGTATCACACTGATGATAAACAGTCTGAGAGCAGCGTGTTTCACAGCAGCGCAGCCAGCTGTGCTGAAGAGCTGTGTCTACCTTGACACCACAGCACGGTTGGTGAGTGATCCTTATTGGCAACGCTCTCACATTGAAGTAAAAATGTCGTAGAGGTAAAGGCTGGGCAGAGGGCTGTGAAGAGATGCAAAGCTGCGTTTGGAGATGGAGGGAGGAGGACTATGTGTAACTTATTTACGGGAATAAAGTACGTGGTAATTGGAATATGCTCCTGCTAACTGTCAGGGCCCTACAAGAAGTTGGGAAGTCATCCCCTTTTCTGCTGCCTTTCACTGCAGGTTTTGGGATTTGTTGTAATGTGTGTAGATTTACAACGATAGGTTTACTTGTTCTGGATTAAAAGCACAATGAAACACTTGTAATGACTTACTAGATAATAATTCCAAGTGATGTAAACTGCAAAAGTGTTGGAAATGTTGCTGCCGATAGGGCTGTCTTGCTAGAGTTCCATCATCAATATTGACAAAATACTGAACGTCAAATTCTGCCCAAATGAGGCGTTTAGCTACGTGGATTCCTTGAAATAGGACGAAGGACACTGTGTTCGATGTTCCATGCAGCAGCAAGGCAGAAGAAACGAGGTTATTTTGCTTTTTGTTGATAAGCAGAGCTCAACACTGAAATATTTGGTAGTTGAAATTAGTTTCCTGAGTTTACACTCTTGAAAGTATAAACAGAAAATACCGAAGTTACTGAAGCACAGTAATTTCTGCCTGTCAGCTGAGCCACCAGAGCATGCAGCTGGTTTGGTGTAACCTAGTCAGGAAACAAGCTGCATGGGCTTAAAATCCTGTTGGCACGGGTTGGATTGTCACTGTGATCAGTAACGTATAGCGCAGTGCCCAGGGCTTTGGGGTTGTGTTCATACTCCATGTTTAGGAGTAATGTTTACTCCATGTTCAGAAATAATGGCTGTTAATAAGACGATGAATTCTTCTAAATATGGAGTTGCTCACAGTGTGTTGGATTTCTCTTTTCCTGCCTAGGACTTGTGTTTTAAAAGTGAAATTTTCATTAGTGGGGGGGGGGGGGGGGGGAATTCAGTGGCAACTTTAAATTTAAGTCTTTATCTTTTATACATTCAAATCTAAATTAGAATTAATTTTTTTTCTAAATAAGTGCATGACACTTAGTACTGTCATTAAACAAATGAGAAGTCCAAACTGAGACTTTTCTTTCAGGAACACTTCTTAAAGTTTAGCATATGAGCTGTGCAGGTTGCCTTGTCTTTATAACGTTCAAGACAGATGGTTTGGGAAACAACCTGCCTTTAGTCAAAGGATTACAGATAGTCATAGGGAAAACAACTTAGCAGTTACACACAGGAGGTCCTAGGAACAGTTGTTTATGTAGTAGCTTTCCAAACCTGTGTAGAAAATTAAATGCTGTCACGGGGGTTGAAGTAAAAACAATTATTTGCAGATCAGCTCCAGATGAGTTGAGTAGTCTGGTGCGCTGGATGGCTCTGAATTTCAGAGGTGTGCCTCTCCCACATCCACCTACCTTCGTTTTCCCTGCCAGCCTCAGCTGTTGTGTTCAGGTGTTTGTTAGGATTGGATTTTAAGTTTGAAAAAGATGGGTTATCTTTATTCTGTCCCAAGTGAAAAAAAGCTAATTGTATGGGGTCACTGAGTGGGAGAGAAAACTGAGTGATTTTACCAGTCTGAAAGAGTTGGGAGTGTTTTGGTTTGTGCAGGTTTTGCTTTCTCAAGGATAAATGCTCTTTAATGCTATTACTGCCTGAAGGGGTTTGACAAGCGTTACAGCTGCTGTACCTTTTCCCATAAAAATACGGTTTTGTATATTCTACAGGAGAAATGGGATGGAGGGGAGGTAGTGTGGTACTGCTGGCAGGGATTTTTGACAGGAAGGTTGTAGATTTGCAAGTTGCAGTGATCTCATTTGCATTTGGTGACCAAATACCATCTGGAGCACCACAGAGAGTTTATACTTGACTCTTTCTTTTCTGCCCCCTCCCCACCCCACCTCGTACCCCCCTGCATTCCACCTGCGTTATAAGCAGATGATGGCTGGTCCTTAGTTGGTGGCTTTGCTTTTGCAAAGAGTACTTCTGTCTGACGTTCTAATCAACCTTTTTGTCTGACATTTTTGTCTATAAACTTCTAATCTACATACTGAGTTTATGGATATAGTCAGCTTTGTCTGTTGTGCCTGTGGTACGGAATACTTGAATTATCAGGAATAACGCAGGGATTATGATGTCCACCGCTGCTGAGAATATAGTTTTGGTGACTGCAAATGTGACCCTGGAGGTGGGCTCTGGAAGGCTGGCAGAACGTTAGACAACAGCATCTGGAAAATAAGTAAGATTCAGGGCGTTTGATAGAAGTTTTGGTTAAAAACTGTGAACTGAATAGCTTGTTTGCCTGAAACCACTGACTCTGGAAGGTATTTAGGATTGGCATCACACGTGTTCCTCTCTGAAGCTGTGAAGACAAGGGAAACGAATATGAGGCACTTTGGGCATGAGTGAAAAACCCTAGACACTCATCTGTGGCCTCCAGCCGTTACTGTTGGCCTCAGCAATGCATGGCACAGAGTTCAAAACCCTGTATTGTGGCAGGTGCTTCATCAGATAGTTTCAGAATAGAGGCTTAACAGTGCAAACCATCTTGAGAGAAAGTAGATACAGTATTGGGGTTTTGCTACTCTTGGGACAGTCGTCCTTGAAGTGTTGGTAAAGTTGCTGTTAACGCTTGACTCTCTCTCCCTTAAAATCCACTGAACGCTTTCCCCTCGGGTAGATCTGACTGACAGTTCGTTCTGTGCAGCTGGTTTTTGTGGTGGGGAAGGTGGTATCTGTAAAGTTACTGTGCTTTGTGGGCTGAGTTCTTTCCACCCAAACCCCTGGGGTGTCATGTTGATCCATAATTGCTGGAGACGCTTCCCCCGAAAAGATACGGATAACCTTTGTACTGTATTGGATGTAGAACATCAGGATTTTGATGGAAACTTGTTTGAAGATTAGATTGTCATAAATTAATTAGCTAAATCTTTCCTGAAAGTTGATTGTTCATGATATTCACAGCTTGGTCCATTAAAAGTGTAGTTAAAACTTGATCTGTGACAGGAAAACCATGGAGCTTCAGTTCATTCTTGTTTATGAATTCTGGGAATGTGGGGCTGACGCAGTCGTAATTCCCCTGTGCTGATACATGTTGAGGAAAAAGTGCAAGGCAGCCATGTTAGACCGTATAGTTCTGGCCCCGACTTACCTTCCGCTGTTGTTTCCCTATCTGCAAATTGCTGGTGGGTAGATTGTCACCTCCAGGAAGACAGAGCAGGCCCAGCTGTGTTTCCAAGGGGGTTTCCTGAGAAGATCACCTTGCCAGAGCTCTATTGAGGTATGTCTGTTACAGCTAGGGAGGCTTCTTGATGCTCCCCTATTAATTTCTAAATTTTGTCAATTAAGTTTTCTAAATGAAGTGTTTAACCTATAAATGTTAAGTAAAAGGTGTTTTTCAGTATTTATTGGGGATTTAAAGGAAAATAATGGAAAACTTGAATTTGGGAAAAACTATTGGTTCTGCTGATGTGGAAGAGGATAAAGGAGGTGTGAAGTGTCTCCTTTACTTTCTGTTTCAATTTAAAAGAGTCTCTTTACAATTCTTTCAAGGTACTGTGTTTGATTTACTGTGGTTGTAAGGAATTGGGAACTCTTTCGGGAGACATGAAATATGTTCTTAACCACTGTTCAGCGAGATACGTTAATTATTGAATGAGAAGATGTTCCTGTCTGTCGAAACGTATTTTAAGTGTGCGAAGCAATGCGTAAAATCAAGACTAAGCAGCTCTTCCTGTGAAATGGGTCCTCAAATTAACAGCATTGCTTTTAATGAAAGTGCTCTTAAATCTTTCATTCCGCTCTGAGGTTATGGAAGTGGGAGAGAAGGGGGCGGTTGGCTGCTGCCGTGGCGTTCTGCCTGGCTTTGATACTGCCTCGGAATTACCAAAAGGTTATCTCTGTGTTCGCCGCTTTGATAGGCTTAGTGGGAGGGCGTGCAAGCGTGGAGCGTGTGTTACAGCGGTTTGTTCTATGCAGATGAACCCCGTCACTATTGTCCTGCTCACCGTACCTAGAATGAGGCCAGCGAGCACACGGCGAAGCAGTTTGTGAACAAGGAATAAAAGGACTGTGGCAGGAGCTGGAATGGAAGTAGCTTTGAAGGCTTTCCGTTTAAAAAGAAGCCACGAGTATGGAGCGTCTGAGCACCACTTATTAATAATTTGAAGTGAAATCTGAAAATGGTTAATTGCCGATTCTGGAGTGAAGAGTGGAATTAGCAAGTAGGGTCGTATGACAGAAGGCTTTATTGGAATATTAAGTTCGGGAAAAGTCTGTTTCTGGGTTGATTACTTCCAATAAGATAAGTCATTTGCATTTTCTTAATGGCCTACATAGATTATTTCCAGAGACATGAAAACAAAGTGAAATTTTTGCATTCTTTTGGAAAGAAGATAGGATTTAAAAGTGAATTCGTAGTTTCTCAGCTTGTAGAATTGTTCTGTGACCCTTGTATTTGACACTGTTAATTGGTGTCCGGTGATTGCCAGTTGAAGTTTAGCGTAGACAAAATAAACTTTTTCTTTTAAGGAGGCATATTAAATGAGGTTGTTATGCCATCATTTGGGATTAAGGAATTGCTTCATGGGAAAATGCCAAGTCCTTTTATACACATGCAGTTGACAAGAGCCGTATTGTGTCTGGGCAAGATGTTTTCATTTCACTTTATTTTCTTTTTGTAACAACTATTCTTCCCACCACCTCAACTTCTTCCCCCCTTTTTACTTTAAAATTGGTTTATGATTATAGACAACAAAAGTATGAGTTGTTAAAAAAAAAAAAAAACACCTCAAATTCGTGTCTCCCACTGAGCAGTCGGGTTGCACTTACCTTTTCCTTAATTCGTCTTTTCTCCCGTGGTTTTTCTCTCGGCATCAGCAGTGAGTCTCAGTGTTGGGAGCAGTATCAGATGGGTGCCTAAGGCCCTCCTGCATTCTCGGTCAGTTCTAGTCAGTGACGCACCGTTCTGACACGCTGCGGTTTTCCCCTTTTTACAGTTGGCGATATCTAAGACTAAAAGGTAACAAAAACCCCACAAAATTTACCTCAGGGCTGTTTCTAAGATAGCCTAACGCTTTCTCTTTTTTATCTCCCCACAATTAACGTTTTAAATGTTCTCATATTTGGGGATTTGGAGGTTTTACTGTTACTTGCAACAAATTACTTTCTAAAAATACTTTGAAGGAAAGACACTGATGGAAGGTAAAGCCAAGAAATTCTCTCCTGAATACCGTACTTCTTTCTTTTAATCTCCCTGCTTTCAAAATATAAGCTTTGTTCAACTGAAATAGTTGAACTGTTGAGTAATTAATCTTTAAGTTTTCTTGGCCACACAACAGTTGCTGTTTTTCTGTTGTGTTTTTGTGGGGAAAATGAACTGGCATTGATGGTGACGTGTTAATAGCTGCATTCTGTAGTGACCGTTGAATGCTTCTGTGCAGCACTATTTCAGTGAGGCCAGACTTCCCAGCAAAGCGTATGCGTTTGCGGGTGGAATAGAACTGGTGGTTGTGCGCTGAAAGTGCTGGAAGTCCAAACCAGGGTTATAATAGCTCCGACTCCTTTTCAAGTAGAAGCTGGAGTGAGGTATTGCTAATGAATTGGAGAGAACTATTGTATAAAATGTGCTTGGAATTAACTAGAGTGTTGAGACCAAACTCAAGTCCAACTTTTGAATGTAAATAAAATTGATGTGTTACCACAGGCAACTCAGTGAACCACGTAATGAGGTTTTTTTCCATGAAAAATGAGACATTATACTGCAGCTGCAGCAAAGCCATATGTAAAGGATTTATATTCTAGTTATATGAAAATTAAACAATCATTAAAAGATTGTATTTTTAGAAGTGCTGCTTGAGGGGGAAAAATGGAAAAATCCAATCAGTAGGATTTATTTTTCAGCAATGTTTTGGGCAATATAATCCACAGGAGCTGATGTTTTTTGCTTCAGGGAATCTTTTTTTTCCAGTGAAATGAATTCACTTAACTGTGTGAAGTAAATCTAAGTTAGCTTGAAGTGAAATCTGCATTAATAGAGCTCATTACTGATGTTTGTATTTTCATGTACTGAATAATCCTGAGAACACAGAGTACTCTAGTGGTAAATTTCATCTTTAAAAATAGATGAAATGCCACCTTCAAAAAATAATAATAGGAAAAAAATTGCACACAATTGCATTTTGGTAATGCCATTTTTAGAAGAATTAATGAACTTCTAGTGACGTACACATGCTACTGGGCTGTGAATAGAAAACACAGAAACACGGCTCTGCTCAAGTTAACCCATAGTTTCTCGGTCGAGGTATGTTTTCCATTACATAAAAGTTAATAGGAACCTTAAAACAAAGAAAGTAAAGGTTATAAATCTTGATGCAAAATTCATATACCCCAATTCTGAGACTAGTTTCATTTTAAGTGGACTGAATTATACATGTGCACTTAGTTATCCCGGGCTTTGACAGTAATCGGTGTTACAAGTCCACTGGATACCTAGAAACGTGTTCGTATGGCAGGTCTAAGATTTGATGTGTGGTTCAGTGTGTCGGTGTCAGCCATGAAATCTGAGCGGCACCGCAGTGCGCTGAGAAGGAAGGGTTTGAAACATGAAGTGTTTCCTGATGTTTCTTTGAAGCTACAGGGCACGCTGCAGTTGTAATGCGTCATTTCCAAAGCATCGTGCCGTAAATATGCAAACAAAAAAGTACTCTTGCGTAGCATTAAGAGGAGGAGCTAAGAGGTACGTAGAGCAGCTAAGAGTGAAGTTGAGTTCTTACCTTTGCCCATGGGCACTGTGGGTTTCCTTAGGGAAAGAAAAGGGTGGAGTTTTGCTGTTAGTTAATCATCATTTTGTTCTTTAAAAAAACCCAAACAACTGGTGTCGCATTCATTCATATAATGACAACTAGAACTTGAAGTTCCAGTGGAACTGTGGAATTGATTTTTCGATCCTTACCGTTGAAGTAGGTTAGAGAGCAGCAGACGCTGGAGGAAAGGCGCACCACTGGGACGCTTTTGTGCTCTTCTTGATCGAAACCACACTTGAAGTTTTTTCACTTTCAGCTGCGCAGTGTCAGCATAACTTGTAACAAAGCTACCTGTGCTCAGTTCGTCCCACCTCCAGAAAGTCACCCTTCTGTTCCCTTTAGCCATACAAATGCACTTCGGTTGTCTTTGTATTCTCTTAGTTCAGGTAGAGGTGGTGTGAGACAAGTCACTGTTCCAGTTTCTGCCAAGGCTGACGACAAGGTTTGGAGCATCACAGCCCTCAGCTCGCTTAGTTTACCTCTGCCTTGTACGAACCATCATTTTGACTTGGAATGAGACCACTGCCACTTCTGTGACCCAGCACCGCTGAACTCGGGCGTTCCTAGCGGCCCTTGGCTCCAGTTTGAAGTACCTGCCTCTGCATGAAAAAGCTGTGGCTGGAATATAGCTGTTGGTCTAAAAGAGCTTTCCAGTCCTTATTTCTGCTTTCTACTGGTACAGTATTTGCCAATCCTTTCACAAAATCTTGGGGTGTTTATTGCTTTGGAATAGTGAGTGAGCCAAAGGGGTCAAACTGAAGTTTATGTAATAAATTGATGAGTGGTGGTAAGAAATACACAGGCAAAGTTAGCACCTCACATTTCTCGAGAAATTTAAGTGTGAAGTTCCTATATTAAGGAGTGTATATTGATGAACTAGGTCCCAGAGGGAAGAATAGAAGGTGGCAGGAGTGGCAGTTTCTAAGCAGGACTCCGGGGAATAAGTATCTCTTGTTCCAGTTATGGTTCTTTTCTGAAAAGTAAGTAATACCTTTTTTACAGCCAAGGGAAACTTAAAATCATAAATGATGAAAGTATCATTGTACATGGTTTTTTTTACTTGAACGGCTTTAAGAATCTCATACATATTCTTTAAGCTCTCTAAAGAGACGGGAAGTATGAGAATTATTGCTGTGTCTGCAGGGGGACCAGGAGGACTTATAGTCTGAAGTGTTTATGGTTCTGGAGAGTTGGTTAACCAATTGGGGCATGAAAATTAAATCTCTTGGCCCATTCTGAGTCAATAAAATTATTCTGTGCAAGATTTTGCAACGTATGTCAACAAAATTCACTGGAATTTGTTCTTTAAGGCAAATGAAGGGGAAGCGTGTGTTTTTTGTCTCTCCTGTATGAAAGGGATGCTCTTTCTGATAATATCATGGCAGTAAGCAGTGTGGTTGTAAAGTACGTACGGCTTCTGTAGTTGATTGATTTCTGAGCTCTGGTTAAGCGGTGCGTGTGATGTTGGACTGTGTTGGGCTGGGACAGAATGATGAATGGCTGAACTGAAAATCCTGCTCTTGCCAGTGATATTCCTGAATGTGCCTGGGAGTTCTGCCGCTTTAAGAGGATGCTTATCAAGAGCAGTACGTGTTTCTAACAGAAGTTTTGTAGGTTTGCTTTGACGTGCTATTGGCTTATTGGAAGATAAACATTTTATTCTTTACTAACATAACATTTTGAATAACTTAAAAATAACGTAAGGATTCTGTTGCTGTCCACAGCAGCCCTCAATTTATAGTCCAATTCTGATTTCCTTTAAAAAGCAAAGTAAGATTTTCATTGCTGCGACATAATAAGAGCAATTATGAAACCCAGATTTTTTTTTCAATGTTCATGCAACTTTTTAACTGCTTCTATGGACAGTTACCTCCTTCTCATGGTAGAAATCACCAGAACAAGTAAAGATACACTTCTGCCTCCTGGGAAGAGGCATTTGAACCCTAGTGCCATTTCCCCTCTGTGCTGTGTATTGCATTGAATGCACCGTAAGCTTCAGGTGGGCAAACATGTCTTTTCAAGTAGATTAAAGTATATTGAAGTATTATGTGGTATATGCAGGAGCTGTGTATTTGGGGGTAAATGGTTATAATTCAGCAGTGTGACAAAGGATTGAGACAAGTGAAATGCTGGATTACTTCCCAGGACATGCTAAAAATCATAGAATCATTTAGGTTGGAAAAGACCTTTAAGATCATCGAATCCAATGTGGGTGGAGTGGTGGTATCTTGAAGCAAGGTGAACACACGGCTGCTGCTTCTCTGCTGGCTAGTTGGTGTTTTCAGCTTGAGTAAGGTCCTCTGATCCTCTGTCTTAGACTCTGCACAAACTCAGAGCTAGAGCTTATACCCAGAAGAGTTTTGCAGTCCAAATGGAGGAGTTCCCACTCACGTGTTCCCTTTGCCATGCTTTGGGAAGTACTTTGTTTAGGAGCTAGTAAGCAAATGAGGTAAAGCTGAGCATAATAAACAGCAGTGTGTTTCAGAGATCTCTCTTGAGACTTTGTACCTGGAGAAGCTCTCCATTGAGATGTCTAACTTCTACACAGGTACCCTCTGCCCCAGATGTACGTAGAATTACTGCTCAGTCATGTTCTCCCCTACCTTCTTCCTAAACTAAACCAGATAGTAGTAAGCATTATTTTTTTTATTGTTATGTCTTTTGCTGGAAACCACAATTAAGGCATGGAAAGAGGGAAGAAAAATGTTTTGCTTGTGAGCAAAAAACCTCTTGCTGCTTAGCTTCAGAAGAAATTCCAAACACCTCCCTGTTTGGTGTACGAGTTCCTGCCTGGCCTTGTCCTGAAAGTTCCTCGATCAGCCCACAGAATGAATTAACTGGTGAGCAAACATCACACACAAGCACTCCTTGTTGTTTACTCGCGTGTCCTGTCCGAGACAGTTGTCTAAACTTTGTGCCACAGAGAGATGCACAGCTTTTAGAATGGCGGACCTGTGTTTTAGCAGCTTCTCAGCTGAAAATGCTCAGATTATTGTGTGTTAATAATCTGACCAAAAGATCATAATGCTTATAGATACATTAAATGTGTATTAAAAACCTCATTACTATCTTTGAGGAAGTAGCTTTTTAATTGAATGGGAGTTTACATGAATTCAGTTTTCAGTTCTCTCTGGTTTTGAAATTATTTTAGTGTTTTAGTATTCATTTGTTTATTCCCCAGTAGTAAACTTGCCAGCAAACCTGTGTGATGTATTGTCTAGGAAACGTGTTTGTTTGCTTTCTCTTTCCCTCCCCAGTAATTCAGTACAGTATACGTTGTGTCTGTTAACATAATGCACTGAATAGGAGTAAAAAATAAGTTTCTGAACTCAAAACGAGCCAAAACACAAGATCTGTAGGAGTGCCATGGCAGGTATGTTGAAAGGAAGAATGAAACAGAGGCGAATTCTGACTTGCCATCTCTGTAGGGCTCCTGCTTATGCTCCCCTGTCCTCCCCAAACACCGGCAGAAGCAACTGACTTTGTAGAGTTTTCGTCCGACTTCAGTTGCTTAGTTTAATTGACAGGTAATCTCTTCGCTGAAAAACCAGAGACCTTGGCTTGCTCATATGTTGGAAATCTTGTGGTAGCTGTTTGTGGTTCAAGGTGCCATTTTATGGAGCCGAATGGTTCACACAGGAACCGTGATGCTGATTTAGCTGAGCTACCAGGGGGCTGAGGAAGGAGCCGCACACTGATAAGGCTGCATGATTCATGGTTGTGTTAGCTCAGAATCTTTCACTGCGCAAACTGCTGAGCTCTGTAGTTCTGTACTGTCATTTGTCTTTGTTTTAATGGGATTAAGTAATTATGTGTGCATTTTCTTTCGACTAACTAGCCTGATAAAAGCATGCAAAACTGAATAGCCTATAAATTGTCAGCTCTTCTGTTCTAGAAAAAGTGCTTTGATTGCACTGCAGTTTTGAAGTCTTGGTGCATATACTTAGATGACCTACTGAGGTGAGTAAGACTGTGGAAGTAGTTTATGTAACTAACAGGCTGAGGGTCTCCCCTTGGGAATGTGATTTCAGCCTGCAGCACAGAAACGTATTTAAGAGAACAATCCTCAGCATTTTAAAGCAGAAGTGACAGACATGTAACCGGAGGCGGTGTCATAAGTGACTCTTCAGCTGTTCTCCCAAACAGTGGAATAGCTCCTCTTTGGAACTGGTCATATTCGGCATCGACATTTCTATATCAGATATCTATTTTCAGATACAAATTCTGCTGCTGCTTCGCAAAATCTGTCTCGTTGTCCTGCAACTGTTAAGACTTTCACTGATTTTTTTTTTTTTAGCTTAATATTCATCTGCTTTTTCAAGAATGAACTGCCAGTGATATATTGTGTCATGTGAAAAGGGGAGTGTTTGTGTAATGAACTCGTCAGGTGTTTGGCACGTGATGTCATCAGCCCACTTAATTATTTTTAGAACTTTATACTTTCTGTATGGTGCGTTTAAACATTCCAGTTTATCTTTACTTTTCATTCAAATTAAGTCTTGTTTGGAGAGTTTATGCAGTCACTTTAATGAAGTGGTTGTGTTTGCTTGCTGCTTCTTGTTTATTTTAAGTATTGGTCTGGGGAAGAAAAGGTTTTAATGTGTTCAAGATGAGAACTAGCAGTAACTCTGCATAGTCCTCTGTTAATGCATTAAGTGATCTGCCTATAAGATTTTTGTACTAATATGCTGTCTCGTAATTTCATGCTGGAACGAACGTGTGTTAATTGGTGTTAGTGCTAGTCCATATGGGTCAGAGCTATAGTTTTTCATTCCTCTTCTGGCATTATGTTACAATGTCAGCAGATCCGTTTCTTCTTCTCTGGAGTTTGCATGTTACACCTGACAATAGAGTTTCTGCATTTTGTGGAATTGTCTGCTTACTCCCAGGTAGCCATTTGAATTAACCTGTTATGCGAAGAATGAGTGGCTGTAGCTGAGCGATGATTTCCCTGTTGTCTGTACAATTTGTCAGAAGGCTTTCTGCAGCAGCATTGCACATACTCAGCAGCTTTGGCTTAAGAACGGTAACTTGTGGGATCCATGACAGAAGAGGACAACTTGCCCAACAGCCATTTGGAGATCTGTGGAGGGAAACAAACCAATTCAGGCCACTGTGTTTGCTGGTTTGCCTGTCATACCAATGGAACTGTTTGTGTCCTGGCTTCCTAATGGGCTGGCTAGGTTCTACCTGAATGTTGAGTCTCTCCTATAGCTCCCATCTGGCTGTTCACCGTGGTGTGCAAACTCTTCGGTAGGTTGCTCTAAGACTAGGTGATACCAGCGGCTACTCTTGCACTGGCGTTTTTAGCTGCTGAGCTGAATGTAACCAGGAACCCGAAGGCAGCTCAGCCAAGCCAAGGTGCCTGCTCTGAGCTTTAGCATTTCCCGGGATTTGAGGCCGAGGAGAAGGGAGTTCTGTTCCATGATTGCTTTTACGTGCTGTGGTAAACAAGTAGTCACTGTGGATGGTAAGTGGAAGCTGAGGGTTGCTCGGTTATCACTTCACCTTGTCTTTCTGTGTGCTGGTGGCAGGGCAAATTGGGAGAAGAGGAGGTGGTGTGGGATTGTTTAAAAATAGCAGATAGCCAGTAGCCTTCTTTGCTGTTCACACTGCTCCCAGCTAAGCCTTCATGCTAATCCTCATGTGATTAAGTGTTGGATGATGACAAAAAGACCTCTACAAAGTAATGCTTGAGGAAGATAGTCTACTGTGTACATTTGATGCCACATCTGGGATGGGATTATAAATAAATTTTGAAAAAAACCAACAAAAAATCCCCCCTGAAATCCCATGAACTGTAACTTTTTAAAAGCCTTTCAATATCTAGAGCTTGAAAAAATTGAAAGAGTTAAAATATCTTGGTATTCTTCTCCAATATGTTTATATAAGTGCATTCAGAGGACAGACACTCAAGTTTTCTTTGCCCTGGTTGTTGTCAATATGTAGCAAAGCACTTAGCATTGCCTCAGCCTGTCACTGTAACATGCTGAACATTTGCAGTAAATCCCTGTCGTATGTCAGAAATAGGAAATTCTGCAACCAAATAAAAACATACAGCAACTTTGGATTCACAAACCTTCCTGCTACCTCCCATAACTTTGGCTGAGTCGCCTTCTGTTCAGTATTGCAGCTGGTCCGTGTATAAAGGGAGTTTCCAAAACTGTATGTGCTGTGAAAATGCAGCTGTGTTTATGTAGTGGCAGTTTTAGTGGAAGCTTTGCGAAAAATTTGACTGCCCTTTGCAGTGTCCAAGGTGAGACAGAGAAGTGGGGCCAGGGCACAGTCACATGAGGCAGAAATTGCGTTATCAGATTGGATGTAGATGTAAGTTTTTCAGAGGTGATACCTATGTTAGTAATTCAGTGAGACAGAAGCAGCTCAACAGATCAGAGCAGTTGGATTGAAGGTCCCGTAGTCCGTGCTGTGAAATCTGGGGGTTATTTCAGCCAGGCCAGAAGCCCTCACTCACCATACGTGGCTTTGAGTTAGTTTAAACAATGAACCCTCAGGTCAGACCCTTCTGTCCCCTCTTGGGGGTGGGCTGTATTTCAGCCTGTATGTAGAATGGAGATCCTGGCTTTGTTGCTCCCGAAGGAACGTCATTTGCATATCCTAAAACTGATACTGGGTAAGATCAGGGGTGATGGGAGTAGCTTCTGCCGCTGCTGGCATGGTTTGGTGTGTTATTTGGCTGCAGTGGCCGTACTGCGTGGGTGGCAATATTTCCCAGTGACTTGTTCCCTCCAGAGACACCATCCACTGTGGCGTGTATTTGTGGGGCGTACATCGGTCTCAGTGGGTAAGAGGTTTGCTGCCTCCCTGGACTTTGTGTGGGAGTGCAGCAAGTCTGTTCCAGACGTGGGCAGTGAACCCAGGAGGTTGAGTGGACTGTGCGGGGCTGCTGCAGGGCTGCCGTGTGCTGGTCCTTCCCGGGGACTGCCAAACGTGTGGAAATGACACCCAAAGGTTGGGAGTCCTCGTGTTGCCGGGTGCACAGGGAGAAGACAGCTGCTGAAGGGGGGTAGGCTGTGGCTGTGTGTTCCTCCTGTGATGCTGTGCAGCCTCTTCTGTGCCGAACATCAGCGCTGGGCCTGGTGGCCTGGCCCGGGCCTTGCACTGCCCTCCTTTTTTAAAGGTACCGAATACCGTGACGTTAATGAACGTTGATTAAATATGGGGAAAAAATGGCACTGCTACTGAATTAACATCCCAAAGCCCCTTTACATTTTGTCTGGTCAGTTGAGGTAGAGTTGGAAAAAGACGAGAAGCCTTTACTCCTGACTCCTGGATTTCTCTGGAATTTAGTCTCGAAAGTCATGTGGTAATAGTCGGTTGTGTGTTATTCGGGATTAAAACTAAAACATCAGCTTGTATGATTTACATAGTTTAAATTATTTTGCTATTATAATATTTACATTAGTCTTTCCTTGTGTTTTTGTTAGGCAAATTAATTTCTTACTAAATATTTCTGAAGAGAATTTCGTAATACTGTGATTAGTCCTTTTATTTTGAAAGAAATAGTTAACAAATAGGAAAATGCTTTTGGAGTGCTGAATTTCTGGCAAGTACCATGGGTACAGAGTGTACTGAACTGTAAATGTTGCAGAGTTAGCACAAACTGTCTGATATAAAAAGCACGTTTTTGTTATAAACACTGGCTGGTTAACAGAGTTTTTGGTCTTGCAGAACAGCTTTAAACAGTGCCTGTTGCTTTTGAGTAATGTTAAATATTTGTCTTTTGGTGAATGTTGTCTTAGGAAGAATCACTGCAGATAACAAACAAACCAATCCTTTTATTATGCAGTATAAGTGCATTTGAACTTCCCTGTTTTTATCTAGACTGTTGCATTTTATTTCATATGTTTTGGGGAGGTTTTTCTTCACTTGAAAAAGATTAGTGTTTGTTTTTTTTTTTTTCCCTTGAAAAGAGAGAGGTATTTTTACAGGTGTCCTCTGATTTCCAAACTGGCTGTGCTCTTCCTCAGCTTTGTCTTGGTTTCTTTCTGCTTTGTACCGATGCTTCAGCGTGTCTGTTCCTGCAGTGTTTCAAGTGACAGGGTTGCAGCAGTCATGGAAAACAGCAACTTCAGTAAACACTTCCAGGAAGCAGAAAGCGATGAGAACGCATAAACCTTTCCAAGCTCAAACTCGGTATAAATGTGCTCTAGAGTTCCACCCTGAGCAATGGGCTTGTACATTGATTTTCCTGTGGCTCTCTTTTTGATGTTAAATGCTCTGATCGTACGGCATGCAGAGTGTCTCCAGACACCGGATTTTAGACCAACTTATAGCCAGGACCAAGTGGCCTTTTGATTATTATAGATCGTGATTTGTACACTCTGAATTCCAGGCTCTGTGTCACCATTCCTTACTCGACCCTGTACTGTATATCTTTCTTTTTTCCAGCTCTTTCTGTGGACTCAGTTGGGGGAGGTGATGTGACAGGTTTTTTTGGCATTTAATGTTTAATCAACATCGTGGCCCTTTGCTGGACTCAGTCCAGTTTGTCTATGTGTGTCTTGTACTGGGCAGTTCTCCCGGTGTGGTCTCCCTAGTACTGAATAAAGGGGAATCACGACGGAATCACCTTTGTAATCAGCTGTAGTTCCTCGCAATAGCTGGGCACCACGTAAGAGACAACTGGGTCACAAGTGTCCAGAGAACAACCACCAGGCACTTCTCTGACATCACAGGTCTCCAAGTGCTCCTAACACAGTATTTCAGGCTTAATTAAGCTCTATAAGTCAAGAGACCCCAACCTGCAGAATTGCAGTGTCACAAAAATTGGGCGAGAGGGATCAGTCTTGTAGATTTTTGTGATTGCTGAGAATTTTCCTGGATGACATGAGCTCAGATAGTCCTAAGAAAGGAGAGTTCAAGCATTGTAGGAGGCCAAGGTAGATTTTTTCCTTTTTAGGTACTGCTTGTGTGTTTGTGTAATCTTCCTTTCCTAAATTGGTTTGTTCTTTCTTGTAATCTTACTATTCTGTAGTAAGCAGAACCCACTCTGGAGTAAATAAAGTGCATCATTGCTATCAGATTTTGGACTGATGGCTACATGACTGTAGCAGCTGCTTGTCTTCGTACATGATAGTTGTTTCCTCTAGTCTGGAAGAGGCTGATGAGAGGTGTGGGAGGTCAGTGCTGCTGTTGATTCTTTGGATTTTATTCTTGCTGCCCTTATCTTCAGTGCAATTTAGGTCTGTTGTATAATTCATTAGGTATATACCATGTTTTTACACCCTCCTCCCCTCTATTTTTAAACCGTGTTTATCTTAATCTAAGCTTGGAGATTCTTGGGGGACAGCAGGTGCCTCTGTTCCTTTTCTGGGGTGTAAAGATGAGCCCAGTGCCAGTGGAAGCTGTGCAGGGAGCGAGTGCTGGGACAGACCCTCTTCAGTCAGCGGGAGGGAAGGAGCTGCTTGTGTGCACGCCATCGCCCAGCATGCCAGAAGCTACCAAGTCATCTGGTTTTGTGTCAGCTGTCTCCTAGTGTCCACGGAGGAGAATCATTTCGGTGGGTAAAAGGTGAAGGAGGGGGGCAGATTTGGTTTGAGATCATAAATGAGCAACCTGGTTGTCCCTTTTTCAACAACAAGGAAAATCTAATTACTTAATGCTGAAGAAATGAGCCAAAGCCAACCCTAATCCAGCCTGTTTCTTTTCAACAAACTAAGTGTGCATGTCGTTATTTAAATATCTAATGAGATTCTGGAAAATTTGATTAAGCCTACTAAGAAAACATTGGGAAATGCAGCCGAGATGAAGTAAGACTTATACTGCAATTGAGCGTAAATAATTATTTTTATCAATCTGATGGTGTCTGTAGCAGTGCTCTTTAATGATGTGTGTGTTTGGGGTTTTTTTTTTCTTCTTTGTTTGTTTTGTTGGGATTTATGTTTTTGGGTTTGTTTTTTTTCTTCTTCTCCTGTAAGCGTCAGTCTCCTGCTGTCTGTTCTGGGAATTCTGTTGTAGGAGGATGCACAGCAGCCAAGCGCTTTTGGAGTAAGGAAAGAAGGAACGTTTTTCTTGCTGATAATCTGTCCAGTCATCAAGCGAAGAAAGAACCAAAAGGAAACTTTTTTTGAGCTGAATCAATTTTGATTGAAAATGCAAGATTTGGAAAGGCCAGTTCAAAAGGCAGTTGGAAACTTGTTAACCTTCCTGTAAAATACGGCCTTTCTCTCTTTGCACGCTGAATTCTGTGAGCCCGAGAATCTCGCTTGTTTTTCCTGCGTGCTTATCATGCCTAGATTCATATGCTTAAAACAAGTGAACTTGCTTTGTCACTGGGTAAATGATTAGCAATGTGAGAACATTCAGCAAGAAATACTTTGGAATGTTAATTGTAAACCTAATGACTTCCTTTTAAAAGGAACCTGAAGCAAAATTCTGGTGACTGTTATTAGGAGGAAAGAGATGTGGGAGTATAAACTAGATGAGGCTTGCAATAGGTTAAAGGGGATCTGGCGATTTGGACGTACAGGGGACTTTCCACTGGCATTTCGAATGCGTTCGGGGGATATTTTGCCGCTTATAATGGAACTGCTGCATGGGATCAGATTGCGCAGCCAATGCATTTCCCCTCAGAAAGAGTTTTAATTTCAAGGCTTGCACTTTGGATAAAAATATCTATTAGGAGAAGCAAAGGAAATTAATTTTTGGATTGCAGAGTCTTCCTAAGAGGTTGTGTTGGCAGCAGTAGCTCTTTTATGTAAGTGGTTACTAGTTATCTCTTACGACAACTAGTTGAAAAACCAGAACACAAAAAGCCCACAAAAACAACCCCCCTTCACACCTCTAAGTTTTCAGCTCCTCTCTCTTTTGCTTTAAGTATCTTCAAATATAAGGCCACCATAATATAATTTCAACATGAACGGTGATTCTGTGTGAGAAATGACTCCCAAAAGAACTACGGGAAACTATGAAGTTGATGATAAAGGTGAAAAGTAAAAATTTGAAGCGATGTGTTCTGTGAATGCAAAAATGTGAGTATTTTTACTACAGATTTGCTTGTTTTGCTCCTAAAAATTGAGAGTCCCATTTGCTGTTTTCTGAAATGGATGAGAAATTATACGAGTAAGGACTTTGCAAAATAGATGCGTTATTCTGCCAAAACAATCAATTGTATCTTTGTATGCTTGTGTGCCCACAAAATGGGGAAGTGAGGATTATTCTTCCTGTTTAAAGTAGGACTTCTGCTGCCGGGGAAGAAACTGCTGGGTGGTTCGTGGTGCCCGCGGCACAGGGTGATGCGGGGAGCCGTGGTGCAGTCTCCAGTACCTGCCGGATTCGTACCGAGTGTCTGGAGTCCTGTGTGTGTCGGTGAAGGCACTGATGGTAACGGAGAGGAGTAAAGATGGTCTGCATTCGGTTAGAAGTGACTCCCTCCCACCCCCTTTCGGTGTTTGAGGTACCAAAAGAATATGGTCGGTCTCTTCACTCGTCCCGCCGCGGCAAACCACAAGAAGAGAAGTTGTCGAAGCTAGATGACATATTTAGTAGTGGCCTTGCCAGAAAAACTTCTTCCTTTCAAACGGTGCATCGCTTTTCGTTCTGAAATAACGATCTCTTCGTCTGCATTGCGTGTTTCTCTCCAGCCAGTCCTCTGTCTGTGGCAGTTTATTTTTGTAAGGGTTTTCCAGGTTTGGGAGCTGCTTTCGATGACTCAGAGGATTTTTTTTTTTTTTCCTTTGCTTTATGCCAGGTATGAGCAGCTGTGTACTTGATAATTAGCTTGCTCGGCCTTCGCTTCCACACCACGTTCTTTTCAGCGTGTGCTGGCTGAGGGGGGAAGAAGGCTGAATTTTTCTGCTGTTTGCTTTTTGTGTTCAGCCTACAAAAGCCAGTTCTACTGGGCTGTTGAAGCAGCCAGAATATTTAAATAGAGCATCTAAGTAAAAGAGGACTTTGAACTGCCGTAAATAATCCCTTTTTCCCCTCCGTGTTCCCTTTCTCTGAAGACTGTAGTTGTGGACGGGGTTGTACAAGTACAGAGGCAACACAAAGCAGATGGTTACGATCGTCTCAGTGAATGAAGGCCCCGTTTTCCTTGGCCAAAGGTATTTTCTAATTTCTGTCATCTCGCCCGACGTTCATGAAAGGCTTTTGTAAACGCACCGAGGTACCGACTGTTTTCGTACATCGTTTGATCTCTTTACCTGCAAAAGCAGAAGTACTATCGCTGATGTTTTTAAGTACATCCTTATGCTAACGGTTTTATTGCCACTCTGGTTTACTCATAACTGCCCTCCGGTCTTGGAGTAGCAGAAGTAGTTGCCTTACGCGGTGTCAGTCGGTCCTCTTAAAGGAAACACCTCCCCCACGGCACAGAGGCAGCATGTTGCTCACTTGAACTTCAGAACACAAAGCAGCAGCCGTAGCCTCCCCGTTCCGAGCTGAGGCTGCGGTAGGGGCAGTCAGAGCTGCGGAGGAAGCGATAGGTGACGGTTTTGTGAATGTGCAGTACCTGTCTATGTCTGCGGGCACCTCCCAGGGGATGGGGACAGATGGTATCAGTGAACCTGCATTGCCATAAGAGGCACTTCAGAATCTGAAAAGGGACTTGGTGTGCTGTTATTGTATTAAATGGGTATCTACCCTATTTGTTTTAAAGCTGACGTTAACAGTGGTTAAACTTGAATTGTCTTTGTAAATTCAACAAACCAAACCTGTCCCCTTGTCTCTATGTGGATTTTTCTGTTGTGAGACCATAATGCCTTTTGTGTCAAACTTGCTCTATACTCTCCAAATACCTTGTCAGGTCTGTGACAGCTGATTCGGTAGCTAAATGTTACCTGTAATCACAAAGTTCCTGTTGCTTAATGAGCTCAGCAGCAAAAAATTATTCAGCAATAGCCTGATTGCCGCCCCCCCCCCCCCCAATAAAGAGCTTTTACAAACTGCTGCCAAGCAGAAATCGCAATTATATAGGCTTTGCAATAGTAAAATTAAATACAGTTTTTCAATAACATTTTTTTTGCTTGGTATTTAGCATTGGAGATGGAAACAGATAAACTTTTTTCAGAGAGCTTAAGTGTTACCAGGAGCATCCCCAAGTGGGACTGTGCGTTATTGTGGCCATGCTGGGTTCTCATTTCTGGTGTTGTTGAGCTGAGTTTGACAGAAATTCTCTGTTTTAGGATGCAGTGTAGGTAAGTGCACACATGCAAGTACGTGGAGGAAGACTTAAAAATTAGATCTTCCATTGTGGTGACATATTTTTGATTAAAATTTCATGAAGGCTTTATGAAACACACGACTTTCTGAAAACGAAGTACCTGAGAAGTTTTGTGGTTTAGGTTTCTTAAATTCTTCTTCCATGAGTTGGATTTCATGGCTGTCGTTTCTTCTGCACACCCTGTGCCTCTCTCTAAGCCTCTTGGCAGGAGCTGGGCATCGAGGGGTAAACACAGATGGCATTTTACAAGGTTTCTGACTTCTCTGAAGGTGTGGGTGGCGATAGTCTGTATGGTGATGTGGGGTTTGGGGTTGGTTTGTTTTCTGTTTTCTTCTCCCAGACACTTCCCTTTTCATCGTCTCATAGCTCCCCTCTAAATGAAGAATTTAGACGGAGCTCTCTGCCCAGGGGCTGCCAGCCCACAGCGTATGCTGGGAGATGAACTGTAGAGCAGCTTTTCATACTCTGTACAGCTCGGGAGTAGGTGGCAGGCTCTTGTGAAAGAGGACTTCCCTGCAGAAGCCGTAGTCAAAATAAAAATATTTTTCAACTTTAAAAGGCTTTCATTATAAATTCTGGTGTTTTAATCAGAAATGGTGTTTACTATGGGATCTGTGAAATGTTTTCTTGCTGGAATTGCTGAGATTTTTAGCTCAAGGCTTAAATCCTTATATTTGGGGAACCAGAAGGCCTCTGGCTGATCTTTATTACTTACTTTGGAGAACTGAAGAGTGTGTGCATGTATATACACAAATATATGCACTTCATATGTATGCAAAACAGCGTTTGAACAGACTACTAAGCATCTTTAGTGCTTGAAATTCAATTAGCAGCTTACATCTTCATAAGGATACACAGGACTGCTCACATTAATGAGTATTTAGTTGTGTGAAGGTGCACACGCGGAGGGGTGTGTGTGAGCGTGTGACCCTGGAACACGTGTGGAGTTTGCTCGTTGCAGCCTAGTCACAGTGTGCTCTGAAGAGCGATCTCAGTATTGCTCTGTGTTGTGCATCCGGACTCTGGCAGTTGTGGGGAGCCCACTTTGGTTTTCATCAGGTTTTTTTCAGTATTTTAATTGGCATGTAGAACCGAGGAGGAGTAAACAATCCTAACTATTTTAAACTGCGGTTAACATTTGATTTTGAAGATTGGATGAAATTCAGCTTAAACTTCCCTTGTGCCAGCATTGGAATAGCAAGTAAGAAAATAATTACCTTTGTAGAAGTGAATGTGAAGAATTTACAACTGATTCATTTATTATTTTTTTTTTTTAATACCACTGTGAGCTGATGGATTTTTGTATTAAATTTATCCTTGATTTTGAGGAATAGATTTCTCCTTGATAGGTGTTACTGGGACTGTGAGTAGCATTCTTGCTTTAGAGAATTGTCAGTTTTGTCATCTGTTGTGCACGCTGTAAAGTGCCTGTAGAATTTAGCTTCAATCCACCTTGATTTCTTTTATTTCCTTACTCTGTAAGAAAAGGTTAAGCAACTAGAATAGCGATAAACGTAAGAAAGGTTGCTGCTTCGTAAGAAAATGCAAGGTGGGCGCAGAGGGTCACAGCAAGATAGGCAGAGTCAGTGGCCTCACCACCAAGGTCATGGTATCACAGAACCTGATCAAGACGGTCTGTGAGCTAGTGGCCAGCCAGCAGTCCAGAGCACCAGTCAAGTCCCTAGTGAGGAAGCCAGACCCACGTCAAGCCAGAAAGCCTCATCAGCAGCTCAGGATCAGAGCTGAAGAGGTACAATACCAGGCACAGACCTACCTGTAGCCTAAGCTCAGGCTCCCACCCTTAGGCTCTGCCTCAGCTACAAGCAGCAGAAGGGGGACAAGCCCCTGCTGAGGCTTCTTACAGCTCTTGGTTTCACGCTTGGATGGCTGCACTATCAAAGTTGGCCTGAGCCCAAGTGTTTGAGCCCCCAGGAGCGGGGGATTTGTTCAGGGATCTGACAGAATTAGGTAGGATCAAAGATCCATTTAGTATCCTGCAACTGATAGTGACCTAGGAAATGTCTAGGGAAAGAATGCAACAGGAGAGCAAAAATACGGTGCAGTGTCTTCCAGTTCATCTTCAAAGTTCCAGCAACCACCAGCTTAATGACATTCCTTAGCCAGAGGCTGTTCCTTTGAATTTCAAGACCTTGCTTGTTCTGTCCCCCCACATTTTTTCAGACCTACTTCTTGAAACACCATCAACTGCTAACATTAACAGCATCCTGTTGCGAGGTGTTCCCTGATTGAACTCCCTCATGTGACCATCTTCTCTTTGAGCATGCTGCCTTTAGATTCTGGGGGTCCCCTACTCCAGCATGGTCTAACTCAGGTAATTCTGAAGGGAGGAGGAGGTTCTGCCCCTAAGCTGCTTGTTGCTTTGTGCTAACAAAAATATTTTGTAGTCATCTCTTGAATTGGACTGAGGAACTGGCTGGGTTAAAATGGGCGGAGAGGAACTGAAAAACTGGTTGGGGACAAGTTTTTGGGAAGATATGTTCTATTTTGTCTTCTTGCTTAACGTATCATTTGAATGACACAACTTCTAAATTGTGGATTTGAAGTTTGTAAAGGTGGAACACACAGAAAGCGAAATGGAGGAAGGTCTGGACAGGTGAACTGATTCCATACAAGGTGGAAGCTACCCCTTCTAACTGAAAAATAAATAAGCTAATAGGAAATCTTGCTTTTAAACCTTGTTTGAGCTTGTTCTTTTTATGGTTTTTCTTGTTTGCTGTTTGTTTGGGCTTTTTTCTTGCCTCCTGATAAAATACCACTGAACCACGGACAAAGGTGGTTTGCAACCAAATCCACCACTCTCTAACCAGGAAGACAACACGTTATTCTTTTTTTTTAGAGGAGGTCTATCACCTAACATTTTTAAACCTAGATTCCTTTTTCTTGTGTTTTGACTGTCAAGAAAGATTGCACTTATTTACTAGATTAATAATTCTTCCTTTGGTTTGTGTCTGTTTTCACTTGACTAAAATGTAAGTTAAAGATGTGAAACAAAATTTGTAATCCTACAACTAATTTTACCTAAATATGTTAAGGACTTGGACAATCGATCGATCTAGTCTAAACCTACTTTTTCCTTGAAACTTTACCAGTTGCACTTTTTAAATTTACCTATTTTTGGCAGTCATCTCTTAGCACTACTAATCTATAAGTGTCTCTTATTTTGCATCTAGTTTATTTGGTGACTAAGTATATATGAACACAATGACTGTTTACTTTCCTCTTCTGATGCAGTGGATAAATTGGAAGAAAGCCAGCATCTTGTCTGAGACTCCAAAGGCATTACTGGCGAGATAGCGTTGCAGCTAGGACACCAATAGAGAACATTTTTTTTTTTTGATGTAGAGAATCAGTATTGGAGTCAAAGGCTGGAGTGGAAAGAAGGTGTGGGGAGAACAAATGGTCTTTCTGAATTAGGGAAGGGAGAAGACACTGATGCGTTGTAGGTAAAGGCTTAGACTTTGTGGTTGTCTTGAATTTTCCACCCACCCCTTCCCCTATCTCTCAAAATTTGGTTTTAATAAATGGCTTTTACAGCCTTGGCCAGAAACCAGATGGACACTTCTGAGAGAAACTAGTGCCAGGACAGAAAAATCTCCACAAGGGCACAAAGATTACTATTTCTAGTGAAAAGGTTGGTTCGACTTAAACACCAAGAGGGCTTTATGCAATCTGTTATGAGGAAAAGGAACGATTCGACAGTGTTTCCATTTAAGAACGTTATTAAGTGTTCCTGGCCTTGTCCCTTCATCTTCAGGGAGCAGCTGTTCAAATCGGAACAGGCAGAGCTTGAGCAGTTTATCTAAACCAGGTGGCATGAAAGTAACTTCAGTCTGGAGAAGAAAATAAGTTTTGTCTCTAGGCAAGGAGCTTGACTTTATCTGTGACTGTGTGTTCCTGTAGACACTGGTATCAGACGGGTTCATGCGTTATGATAACTATCAAAGTTGGAACAGAGTCAAGAAGCCTGTTAATAACACAAAATAACAACATAATGCTTTATCCCAGATGAAAGATTTTGATATGGCTTTTGAGTAACAGCCCTCAACAATTCTGCTTTAGCACCAGCCCTTTCTTTTAAAGGAATAATCATCATAAGTCGTTGAGACTCAGAATTTGTTCTTTTACTATAGAGGTGTTCCAGCTTTATTCCTGGCAGACTGGGGCAGGGTGGAGCAGGGAAGACTGGTGTGACCACAGCTGTGTAATGCTGTATGTGAACTATGATTAAACCTTGCCAGGCTGGCTGAGATCTGTACGCCCCAATCCTAACACACAGAAAGGGATCAAATTTATTTAGTCTGCCTGAGCAACCAGCATTCCGGAGATCAAATGCAAATTCTCCACGAAGCTGATCTGGCACCTCAACCACTAATTGGCCATCTCCCTTCTGATGTCTACAGGTAATTCTTTTGTGCAACATCTGTATTATAAAAAAAAGGTAAAAAAGAGAAAAGGAAGTTAATAGGTATTGACTAGATTCATAAAACCCCAAGACACTGAAGCAACACTGTTCTGTTACGTATCTTGGTGTCCCTGATACCCAGAAGGAAAAGGATTATGAAGGAAAAATCTAAGATCTGCAGGAGCTTCAGCTTTTTTCCTGCTTAGATACGCAGTGGATATGTACAAACCCAAAACATCTTCGTGTCTTAAAGGGTTTTCCCTACTGTTAAAGCCTGGAAAATGTTTATAAACGTAAGGGAGAGCAAGTGCAAAGCACTGTACTGTATGTGTATTGGTCTTTTAGTAAGTAATAAAAATATAGATGGACCATGATAGGAAAATAAGTTGCTGCAGGAAGGATACCTGATTATTCCCAATATCCAGTGCTGTAATTTAGTAAGAAAACGGTACAACAGGCACTGTCTGATGTTAATGTTGTGCTTTCTTCCTGAGTCTGCTGCTGAAAGATCTGTGGTTGAAAAAATGAAATAATTTTAAAAGCTATTTTGCTTACCAGTTCAGAAGAAGCTTAAAATTGATAAGGGATTGGAGTGATGAGGAGACTGTCACTGCCTATCATTTTCAGAGTGTCTATGTGAAAAAAGCATTTTATGGCATAATCTCTCTTTTTAATATTTAAGTTTTATTGAGAATGGTTTTAGAAAATGAATACTAGTAGGTGTACTTTTCTGATGACTTCTCATGTTCATCTTGAGTGCTAGAAAATCACTTCAGTATCAGAATATAAATTAAAAAGCAAAATAACTAGCGGTCTCTCCTCTTTATAGCTGAAATACTGAAGTGTGACTATAAAAGGTTCAGTTCTATGTGTTACCTAAGAATTATCAAAAGTTCATATTTTTCATAGAAAAGTCTGTTTAATGTAGGCTTCTGGAACTAGTTGGGGTTTGTATTTGTGCTGTCAGACGTAACAGCAGTAGTTTGTCGTTCTCGGTAGCAGTGTCTCATCTGGAGGAGGCACAGCCAGGCTGGAGATAAACATCTCCTCGTGGGTGTTTCGGAAGCCCTGCCTTTGCCTCCTTAGTACTTCCTGCCGTGTGCATTGAGTTTAATGCACGCTGCCTCTTGTAATAATAATGATTAACTGCCCGTTTAGTTTTCTGTTGTTTTTTAGGTTTCTGTGAATCCATCATCTCCGGAGTGGTTTTACATCTTGATCTAACTGTCTTTACTGTTGCTGCGGAATTCATTTGAACAAATAGAGCTGAACAATTTATGAAAATTATAAAAACCTGCTTTATTTATGGTATTTTTGACCTTATTATTTTTCATAAACTTACACTTTCTTTAATGCAAATGTGTATGAAGCATTCATAAATACATTTAAAATGTAGATTGAGCTGCTTAAAATTCTGCATTGCCGAAGTAGCATTAGACTTTCAAAATGCACTTTGCAGTCAGAAGAGCCCTATCTCCTAGTGAGCTTATTATTTAAGATCTTCTCGCTGCCTACGGCAACACAAGTAATTTTCTCTTCAGAGAAAGAGGAAAAAAAATTTTATTTAAGAAAAAAGATCCCGTTGAAGCCCAAAAGTTATCTTAAGAAGTGGATTTTTCAAAAAGGCTGTAATAGTGAAAACCAATTTCCTTTACCTCTGGTTCCATTAGATGAAAGTCTTTGGCTCAGGCCAGGTTTTCCTGCTGTGTTATTCTGTGTTCTCTGCAACTCAAAGTATTGTAGGTAAGTTGAGCTCTGTGCTCATGTGTGAGCATTCAGCTCATAGAGAAGGTGTTTGAGACTTCAGTGTTCATAGTGGAACTTTTTTTCCATAATAAAATTATTGCTGACTCCTGAATGCCTCTTTCAAAGCTCACTAGAAGCTCGGTTCAGTCAACAGCCAGAGTGTGAGCATTAAAATATTTCCACTTCTATGGAGTGGACTGATGTTCCTCAGCCCACATCAGAAGAGAGATGGTGGTTCGATACTGTTCCAGAGCCTGGCAGGAGATTATTTACAGCGAGAGGCTGGTAGCAGTAAATACCCTGACGCATTCCCACTGCTCTTTTTTTATTTGTGTTTATGTGTTTGAACATGGTTCGGATTTCTTGATGCTTCTGAAATGAAGTTCCTATGGAAGCGCCAGTACTGACCTCAGGAGAAAATACATAAATGGGTTTTCAGACGGATCCGTACAACATGCTGGCGTGGCGGCAACTCTTCATCCTGTCCCGCAGCCACGGTGCCACTGGGCTTCAGCCAGATCTGTTGCTGTAGAGGGAGTAGTCGGAGGCTGCTGCTGTCCGGGTCTGGGTTGTGAATAAGTCCCCTGTCAGTACTGTCTGATGGCACTGTGGTCTCGGAGAACCCACTGGCGGTGTTCCCTATCCTGAGGAGCGTTTCTTTCCTTCAGTAAATTTTATCAACTCTCTAAACGTGTTTAGGAAGAGTGTTCCCAGTCACTGTATCCCTTTGTATTTTTGCTTTAATCTGTGTGTTGTCAGGCCATTGTTCCTGTGTGCGTTTCTTACGAGGGCAGTCCTGGATGGTCTCTTTATCTTCACAGCTCTGACCCGGCTGTTCGATTGCTCTTCGTTCCCAAGTGCTGAAGGTGCTCGGTTGGAGATGTGGAAAACCAGCTCTGGTGACTGCTTTTTGTTTTGTTTAACCAGAGTTTACAGGTTTTCCCATCAGTAGGAGAAGAAACGCTCCAAAGCTAAATTTTATATTGGTTATTTCAGGAATTTGAGCATATAGTGCTTAAACACTGATTCCTTTTGGAGATTTTGTAGGTAAAGTTTACTTTTGCTGGGATTCTGTTGGCTGCTGGTGCTATTTACCTAGTTCAAATAACCGTTGATGCTTTTTTCTGTCTTATTTTTTAACTGCTTATTTGTTTTCCCTCTTCAGTTCTCATGTTAAGTGAAGGAAGAGCTGTCAGCTGTAAAAATATTTGACTATTCTTTGAGAATATGTTTATTTGTTTAAACTAAGAAATACTGTCACTAGAAAAAAGTTGAGTGGAAGATGATGAGCCTCAGTGAAATACTGTGGTGCTTAGTCACATTAGGGGGCTTTATTTGTCCTAAATGAGACCAAAATTTTAAGTTATTTAGCTTATGAAGTTTGCGGGTCATGTTAAAAGACCCGCTCTATTTCAGCGCTTTGGTTTGCAAACACATTAGCCTGTTAGTGTTGTGATAAGATAAATGTATTTAACTGTCTGGTCTAAATTGGGTAAGTTATAGGATAACGGTTATTGCAGCGAGGTTGGGGTTTGGCTCTTTGTTTTGAGCAGAAAACCAGAAAAGCTCTGTGGGTTTTGTTGGGGTCCCCTCTTCCCTCTGAAATTGCTTAATTTGTATTCTGAAGCCCCCGGCTCCAGAGCCATGTAGAACAGATCTCATTTCTGGCAGCAATTCTGACGTGCAGGGTGATGGAGCTGAAGGGAAACCGCTGCCGAGTTGTGAAGCTGCTGCACCGTGCTTGAGGTGGAGCCTGTGTGTGTCGACAGGTTTGTGTCTCTGCAGGTACGAGTTCTGGATAGGGGCGTTGGGGGCTTTTGGAGTCTTTGTTTATCCGGACTCGCCGAACTGCTGCTGTATGGATCCTGTCCTGTGGAGGGAGATCCCACGCCCTCTGTAATGTTTTCCAGGGAGGGGCTGGTACTGCTCTTGAAGTGAGCCAAAACTGAAATGGTAGCATCTCTATTTGCCGTTTTAGTAATCTGTGTTACTCTCTGGAATATGTAGTCACCATCTTTGTCTTAAGTGCACTCGACTTTCAGTGTTTATCTGCTGCTTGGTAACTTCTGGCAGGTAATTAATGTTTTAATTAATTATGTTGCGTGTTAGGGATTCCTGTCTGCCTTGTCTCCCTTCCCTCTCCCACTTTAAAGGGAAAACTCTATGAGAACTTGCTACTTAAAGTGGGGGAAATATGTTGTTACCTACCCTCTGACAACACTTGCGAGTTCCACTGCTGAAATAAAGCCTCGTAGATGGTGTAAGGCACTCTAATAAAAAAGATTTTAAATGACCTTCGTACAGAGTAATAGTCTCTAGGATTGCATTAAGGGGTTACTGTTGTAATCGACATAATTCTTGTGTTAAATCTAACAATCCAGTATTTTGGAGAGCATTAACCCAAGTGCTTTAAGGGGATTCGCTCAGTAGAGTAGATACCTGATAGCAGTCCCAATAGGGAAGAGTTAATGGTGGATTGCAAGCGTAGGCACTGGCAGAAATAGATGACCCGGGCATTTAGGACATGTGAGGAAGGGGGGAGAACATTTCTAAGCCACATCCTTTTATGTTTTGTTGTTTTTTCATTAGCTGCATAGGGATGCAGCTCAGAGCTTTATTAACTTACCTGACTTCTACTGAACGCTGCCAGATGCCCTCGGGGACAGGAGAGCGGCTGCTGTGAGGGAGGAAGACAGGAGCTCTGTGGGACAGGAGCTGTCCATTGTGGGTGACTTCTGACGGCAGACTTGGGGTTGTCTTTCTTCTCTCTGGGAAGACAGAGATGCGTGGGTCACTGCTGCTGTAAACTCCAAGTTCTGAAATGCATCTCATCACTGCTAGGTAACCACCGAGACAAGACCATTGACGTAAATCACTGTTTCTTGACATAAATGCGTTCGTTTGAAATTCAGTTCAAAGATGCCCTGGATATAAAGGGTAGTGCTGTGTGGCTTTGTAATGAGTCCGTATGTATTGAATAAGTATTTGTTACCTGCTCTTCACTAGGAATTCTCACTGCTACTGCGTTCAAACTTTCATAAAAAGAAGAAGCAGAAAAAGGCATGGCTGAAGAGCCTGCCAGGAATCCCTTACTTAGCTCAGCCCAGGCAGTGTCATCTTACACGGGATGAATTTGGCTCATAAATGAAATTGTGGAAATTTGGAGTGTTTTGTCCAAGGGCAGTAAAGGTGAAAGGAAGATGGGGTCACCGCGCCTGTTGGAGGACTACTCGTGCAGACAGTAAGCGATTGGTGGATTTCATGGGATCTCTTCAGTGGGGAGAACGCTAAGTGCAGACATAGGGAACTCGTTCCCGTGACAGGCCGTGCCGGGTTTATTTGGATGTGTAATGAGCTGTGCGTAGGGTTTGAATCGCCTGCATTGTAACCAGCGCTGTGACTTTGCTTTTGCTGCTTCTTTCTTCTTTTTCTTTTCTTTTCGTTTCTGTATTCTGGGCCAGATGTGGGCTTAGATACACATATTTTCCTGAGTCATGAAAGTTGTGTGGAAAAATTTCAGATTATCCAAAGTCCGTAAAGCTGACGGTCTGTTGGTCACTTGAAACACGATGCTTTTCTTACCATTAAATGGTGGTGTCCTTGCTTCCACACAGGCCTGGGGCTCAGTATTACACATAATAGACTGGTTTATAAATATATGCATAGTTTAGGAAGATACTTGCCAAGTATCTGAGATGAAAATAACCTCATAAATAACCTTTATATTATTATTTTCTCAGCTAAAAAACCTGATCTGATTGTGAAAATGAAAGACAAATGTGTGTTTTCCCTCTAGTCTCATTTCCATTTGCATTTCTCAAGAATTTACGAAACCTTAAACAATATAAAGACACGCACTGAGGTTTAGGAGTGATTCGATCCAGTACTAAATCAGAGCTCCTGCCAGTTTTCTGTCCTGAAGACCCTTTCAGACTGCTGCGTCTTTGCTGTGGATGTCGTATCCTCGGTCTGTCTTTGTGTGAAGAGTGCTGTGCTAGTAAGTTTGCTGCTTTTGAGGAGGCAATTTCCACTGAAATCATATTTAATGAAGCTTTTTATATGTTGATGTTGGCAGTAGGAATACTAATGTTGTGCTTAATACTAACCTGGGTTTGGGCTGGCATTAGAGGCAATGGTCTGCGTGTGGCCTCCGTGCCAGAAAGGCTTGTCAGCCCACGGCTGAGGAACGCCAGCAGCTTTCGAGGCAGGTGGGAGAGCTAGGGCAGACACAATGAAGTGTCACTTGACTCAAAAGCCTTGGGAGTTCTGCATACAGACCGGCTTCAGGATAATGCAAGGTTTCAGCTATCGTGTCAGTGTTAAGGAGGGGTGAGTCCCGTCATTGGGGGAACTGCTTAGGAAAGGCACTGCTGTCCTGCTGTAACTTCACTAGGGAGCTCAGAAAATACCCTCTCTGCCTTCTGTTCCGAAGGGGGCTGTAAGATAAAAGCTTGTTACTTTGCTTTTTTACTTCTAATGTACAAATTCTGCTTCTCCGCCCTATGCTCTTTAATTTCCTGTTGATCATAACATTTTCATTTTAGTCCTCAACTGGTCTGAAGTGTCCTTTTGAATTTCTGCGGTAACAGGAGTCTCACCTGGACCAGGCTCTCCTCTGCCTGGCTGTCCTTCCACAGCGAGCTTCCTGCCGGTTGGAATTTGTAGCTGCCACAAACCTGCATTTTAAGAACAAGAAGGAGGCTTTCCCTGTAGATCAAATTCAGTTCTGCACTACTGGAATACCAATCCAGGGCTTCAGTGAAAGCATCTGACAGGATGAAACACTGCTGGCTAAGGTGCCAATTCATTAGGTAAACTACCCTTAGTGTGGCAGAGTGACCTTTGTTAATGCAGGCTTGGCAGCGCGATTCCTTGGGAGCTGTTGCTTTACTTTTATTACATCGAACCAATGTTGTCTGGTAAGCATTTCTTAAGGATTTTAAGCATGGTAAATTGCTTTCCTGGCCCTGAGAGCAGTATCTGTAGCTCCTGTTACTGCGATCCCTGTCATAATTTCTTCCTTCAGACATTCTACTGCCATTATTTGGCTTAAAAAAAAAAAAAAAAAACCCACTCAACGCTGGAGATGATGATGAGTGCAGCATTACTTTCACTCTAGGCTTTCAGGAGAGGCCACCTACTAAACTGTTGTGTTATTTCTGTTTTACATTGCTCAGAATCTGTGAAACACGTGCTGAGGTGGTGGTATTGCTGTTGGAGGTGACCCTCCCCTTACCTTCCGGGAACGGAACGCTTCACGGCTCTGAAGCAAAATCCCTCGCTTCTCAGTAGGTTCTTTGTATAGAAGTTAAAATTTTGGTACCTAATGTTTGTATAAAATAATGGTTGAGAAATAAAGCACGCGTACACATTGGAGATGGTATAAATCCAAGTAGTGTCCGGCAGTCACCTTTACCTGCTTCAGATGGTCAGAAATAGCTCGAATGAGCAGAGGTGGTATTTAGCTCTAGGACAAAGACGGAAAAGCACGTGGAGGTGGAAATTTCATCAACAGCAGGTCTAGTTCTCTAGGTTTCTGGCAGCTGTGTGTTTAGGTGGAGATGTTGGCTAAAAGCATAAAAACTAATGTAATAAAATAGAAGAGTGCATGAAAAAGAATAGAGTATCTGCTGCACTTCAAACAATGGAAACGCATCAGTAATATTCATTTAATTTTACCATCCGTTGGGACATCACAGATGAAACTTGTGTGGGTTTAGGGTTAACAAGAGGAAAGTGTTTCTAGAAACATCATTGATCTGAAAGGTGCCTGTGTATTCTCAAGCTGTTAATGTTTGTGGAAAAAAAATGGAGAGTCTTACCTGTAAGAACTACAGTGATATAATTTGCTAGGAATTTTTTGGAGTGTTGCTCAGTGTTAAAATTGAACAGATGCGTTAGAACAGGCAGGGACTTGATTAGAACAGTTGGATCAGCTTTCCGAGTTAGCAGATACCGGCCATGTGTAGGTGGACTCTTTAAGATGTAGATGAGGATAAAATGAGCTGCTAAAAGCATACTGTGAGTAGGTTTTGTTGGATTTGTTTGTGATCAAATAATGCGGGCAGGGATTTGTGAAACAAGAAGCAGAAATCCCTTCTTTATGGATAGTGTTTGATAAGCAACAAAAAAGGAGCATCTCCACCTCCTCCCTTGTACAGCTCCCCCTCCTGTCGCTTCCCCTGTGGCACACTGCAGGTCAGCCGCAGCTCTAACCCAGCACAGGTAGCCGGGGGGCAGCAAACCTGGCTCTAAAGCTGAGAGGGAGCACCACCACTTTTCTGTCCCACTTCCCTTTATGGAACGTCCAGTACTGTGCTTGGCGAGCCTGCAGCGGGGACGATGAGCTGCAGCCAGATGGGGCTTGTGTTTTAGAGTAAAGCTCTTTAATTATCTGACTTCCTCCTGCCTTTATGGGCTCAGAATGTGAGAGTTTTCAGGCATTAATTATTTTATTTAGACTACCTGTCGTTATTAATGGCATTACATGTCAGTTGGTGCTTTTAAATCAAATTTGCTGGTTTCTCAGTAGTTGTGCTTAGTGCTTTAGGAGGGGGGAATGAGGTTGAAACTAAGGATAAACTACAGCTTTTAGTGGTTTTAGAAACAGTATTGCTGGCTGGGTATGAATCAGTGAGGTGTGGTAAGCCTGGCGTTCGGGTACTCCTGAAAGTATGTGTGGTGCTGAGCGCCAACGCAGATCCGTTCGCTCTAGCATTAAGAAGAATCACAGAATCATCTGGTTGGAAGAGACCTGTAAGATCATCGAGTCCAACCGTTCACCCTGCAGTGCCAGGGTCCCTGAACCATGTCCCTCAGCACCACATCCACACGTCCCTTAAACACCTCCAGGGACGGGGACTGCACCACCTCCCTGGGCAGCCTGTTCCAAGGCTAAATGACCCTCTGTGTAAAGAAATTTTTCCAAGCGATGTGACTTGATGGCTTCGTGTAGAGTTGGAACAGCTGCTTTTCAGTGCTTTGTCTTAGAAAAGTGATGCAGTTAATACTTCTTAAAGGTTTTACAGTGCTCTTACTTGTGGGGCTGAGAATGAGTTTTCATTTGTGACCTTTTGTTACTGTAAGGGTTCTGAGTTTTGTGGAAAATAGCCCTAATTTCTGTGACGGTTAGAAGTTAATGGTCACCTGTGGTGCTGTTTCTATTTCGGAACCTCTGTTTACAGAGACTCTTTATGTGGTTCTTTTAAAAATATTTTTTATTTGAATAGTCACAGGGTTTCAGGCACTTTTTTACCAAAATTGGACTGATCTTCTGCTCTGCTGTACAACGTTAGCTGCGTTAATTTGGACATCCTTGACTGCTTCTGTGGCAAGTTACCTTATCAAAGTTTATATGTTCCGTAGTATGTTTGGAAATAATGGTGCGTGCTGAACAAACCCCGTAATTGCATTGTGTGGTAGGTTTTGACAGACCTCCACGTGAAACCACTGAGGAGTATGTTAAAATTGGAATATTAGTGTCCAGAGGAAGCAGTAGCCTGTGCATTGCAATGTAATGGAAATAATATCTGAATTCTATGAACTGTTTTGAGAAATTAACCTAAAAATATCTTCCAACCTGTAATAATAATGCAATAATAAAGCTAAAGTACAGTATGGTTATTTAATTTTTATTTAAAGTCTGTATAGCAGGTGTTGCTTAGTGCACAAGATTAATTGCTGTATAGTAATAATTTTCTCTAGCTTTAATGTTCTCCAGTAAAGAGCCTTTTTATAGGTGCATCAAGCAAACTCTTTGCTCTTGGCTTACATCTGCTTTGGCACTGGATGCACTTGCTGTTTCTGGTGGCTGGGATGAGTGGGATGGGTGGACGATTGGCACACCTGCCATTTCCACAGGAGTGCCTCTTTTTTTTTTTTGGAGGCTCTTTTACTTCTGCTTTAGCTCATCCTTTCGTATTTCAAAGTTTCAGAACTGTTTTTGTCTCCCCGACGAAATAATGAAGACCTGATGACTTGCATTTCCAATTTAAAAAATAGGGATATGAACTGCAAACCAGTATGAAAATACGAAATGCCTCTTGTTTGCAGGGATGGCTGTGGGGACGTGTTGGGAAATCTGCCTTTCCTACCGGCGTGGCTCGGGTACAACTTCTCTCCACGACAAAGAAAATGCAAGATAAAGCAGTTAGTGAATGGTACAAATTGTAGGCGTTCTTCTGGCATCGTTCTGTGTGCAGAACGCTTCCTTTGGCCCGTCTGCAGCAGGGCATTTGGAGGAGGTAGCAGTTGCCAGGTCACCGTTCCTGTTTGCTGCTGCCTATTCTGGGATCTGGAGTCTGAACTCCTGGAACAGGCACCCTGGGTTCCTTCACAGAGATCTTAGTGGAGGTGTCGGCTTCGCAGTGCTTGATGATCAAAGTTCACCTTCTCCTCTTAGGCAGTGGCTGACAGTTTTAGGGAACACGTATTTGGATCTGCCACAGTTGAGTTTCTTCTCCAGTGAGCCCCAGAATTTCAGCAGTTCATTTCTCTGTGGCACAGACTGTACAGCATGATGCGCTTTGCGGTCCTTGTTCTGTTTGTAATCACTGGTTTACATGTTTCTTCTTTGAAGGCTTAAAACTTCATGTTAAGTAATACGACACCTGTGAAACTCAATCCCTTAATAGCACAGTACTAATGAAACTTCTGAAGCTATGGGCTTTGCCATCGGAGACATCCTTTGTCAACGCCGTCAACTTCTACAGAGCCTGAGCTTAACTGATGAGGTTTTAATACGTACGTCAAGCTAATTTGCCTTGACTGTCATGTAGGACTGATGACAATTATTTCTAATGTTTTAGCTCTCAGACTTTCTTCTTCAGGGTAAAGCTGTACGGGCAGTTTCTCAGTACAAGCATAGTTCCTTCTACTGAACTGGTCTCCTCTAACCTCACTTCCACCTTTTTCTGTGTGCGTCCCTGTAGGGAATGATGGAGGAGATGCTTGGAGTGCATACAAGCAGCAGAAGACCCCGAAGGCATTCATTTATTCATTCATGATTTAGGGGCTTGGAAACAAAGGTCTTATCTTTCTCCAGAAGTAAAACAAAACAAATTGAACAGAAATGCCAGAGAAAAAAACTCAGTAGCATATTCCTGGTTTTAAATGAAGTTACAAACCAAGAAAACAAAACATTTATTACTAATCTATAAAATGAACTTTCAGCCATTCATAGTTTCCTCATTTATTATGCTGCTGTTGTTACTATTATGCTTTTATTACTCCTCATTTATTATGCTCCATAAAACGGCTGAAAAAAATGGATTTTTCTCTATGTGGATTTTTTGTTTAAGGTCTTTTAACCCATTTTCTCTTTTGCTTCCAAAACTTCACAATTACTTTTTATAAGAAAGAGACTTTCTTGACTGTTGTTGGTTTCGTTGTGGTTTAGCTTGTTCTGTGATATAAATATGCCAGCCTTTCCAGTCCTCTTTGTACTTATTTTCCTTTAGGCAGTGCTTAAAAAAGTAAAAATGTTATTGTTTGAAGTGTTTCAGCTCGGGCGAGTTATTTCTGGCAGAGAATGTGCCTTCTCTCAGCCAGCTGCATCTGCTGCGCCGGAGCTGTTTCCTGTTGGGAGGCCTGGTCCAGGAGCTCTTTCCTCCCTGGGGAGCTGGGGTGGAGGAGAGTTACTGCCAGAACCCGCGAGACAGGTAACATGGAGCAAAAGGCTCTGTGCATCGCTTTATCAGGAGCGCTTCCGCCTCGCCTTACGAGCTACCCTCGTGCAAACTTGAGGAGGTGAATGACCTCCTCAGCAGGAAAAAGGAGCATGTTGTGCTTTCCTGCTTGTGTCAGCTCCACGCTAGCCGTAGTTGACTTCAGGTATTGAATTTGTCGTGTTTATGTGTATACAATGTAGGTATTAAAGTTTTAATAGGCTCGGGTAGCCTGGCGCAGCGTGTGGGAAGGGCGTGCGTGGGAGCTCCACAGACAGGTCTGAACCCATCTTCATTCTCATGCTTGTGATTGTGAGAAGGAGCTGAGAACAGCGATCCCTGGCACCGCTGCGTGGATGTATATCCACAGCGACAGTCAGGTACGTGAGGGTTGGTTGGGTTTTTTTTTCTTTTAAAGCAGCTAGAAGAGAGAAATTAATATGAAATCATCTTATTATCCAAGTGCTTGGAGAGCGTTCACATTGCTCTGCACAGCTCAGTTCCCATCAGTACTGAACACCCCTTCCCTACCTATGGTTTTTAATGGATTTTACAGGGCTTTTTTCTCTTCCAAGTTAGGCTTCCCTTTCTTCTGCAGTAACATGTGTTTTTAATATAATGAAGAATAATGTTGAACACTTCTTCCGAGCTCTACTCTGTTACAAATATCTTAAATCTTCTACCGTTCCATAAGAAAAAGTTTCTTTTGTTTTATCGAAAAATTCCTCGGCAATTTTCATTTCATCAAATCCTGAAAGCTTTATCTGACAGTCATGATATTCCGTAATTTTCTATTTGAGCTATTTTTATTGGTTATTCTTTAAGGAATTAGGCAATGGGAGGTTTTTCCATAATGTACAAAAATTATAGTATGTACTTCTACTGCAATTCAGAGAAAATAAACATCTTACCAGAATTTTTCTTATTTTTTTCCTTAAAAATCAGATTAATTAGCTGTGGTAGTAGTGGTTCTTTTAATGATTTCTAGCAAGGTCAAGTATTGAACAGCACCTCTGTGAAAGGCTGCTGCAGCCTTCTGCGGCGGCGTGCTTCGGGAAGGTAAGCGTTTTGTGGAAGGCAGCGCACTGGAGCCAGCAGCGTTGTACATCATCCCGGGCATGAGAAGGCTATTACGTTACATTGACTGCCTGAGGAATGTGCCGCTGGAGTTGGCTCGCTCCAGTTCTGCAGGCTGGCGTGTAGGCAGGGCAGACTCTTTGCTTGCTGTTTCCAAGAGGCCATTTGCTGGTTTTTGTCAAAAAGAAAAACCTCCCTCCCTCCTCCTCCTTTTTTTTTGGTAAGACAAGCTCTCCAGGCCCCGTGAGTTATTAAGATCTGTTAGCACGGTTGCTCTTTCTTTGGGAAATTGGCTGTCAGAAGTAGCAAGAGAGCTCTTAGGAGTCGCTTTGCTTCTGATTAAGTGGAACAGTTGGATCGGTAACAGATTCCAGATTTTATATGACAGTTACTCACTTCTACGCAACCTGTGCGATTAGAACAAGTTCTCTGAAATCTGCATGCGTGGCTGCATGCATATGTAAATGTAAGAATTTGCCTTAATTGTCGGCTTTGTGTGTGTACACACACGCAAACACACAATGTGACATACTTTAGATTACCGTTGCATGCTTGTTGCTTTTCTTTGGGCACAGAACATTCATAAATGTAATGGAGATGGATTTCATACTGGCTGTTTTCTTACTCATAGAATCTGTAGTGATACGATAAATATTTGGTCACTCTCAGTGTCACGTAAGTCGCATTTGCCACCTCTTAATAAAATTACAGTAGAAATTCTTTAAAATTCTGAGGTGTTGGTTTTGCAAATAATCTTTGGAAGGATCAAAATACCCAGCTTTCCTCTTTCTAGAAGCAGGGAGGCTGGCAGTGTTTAATAATTCTGGGACAGTCTGCTGTTTCCTTTATCTGCTCTGAGGAGAAGAGGATTTCGCCCTAACAGTCCACCTTGACCATCAGTGCTGGGCAAGTGGTTGCACTTGATTCAGTTCTCCGTTGCGCCGATTTGCTCTGTGCTGTGGTACATTCCTGTCGGGGAAGGTAATGAATATGTATTTCAATGGAAAGCTTTTTTTGATAAATGTTTTGAAGTTTACCTCTTCTTGAAAGAGGTTTTCAGCTCTGGGGATTAGCTTATTGAACTGTTAGCATATATTAGTGTATATAACTTTCTGCATGGTGGAAGGAGATTTGTTTGTTGCAGTAGCATCATATGAAATATGTTTGTGTCTTTTAAAAAGAATATTTTGTTCTTATCAGAGAATTCTGGCCTGGGCTGGTTTAAAAAGCTGGAAAGACCACGGAGTGAGTCTTGGAGGGACAACAGGATTTAGAGAAATTTGAATTTTTTCATTTCAGTGACATCTTCTGGACTCTACTTGGACAAACTTATGCCTGCTATTTGAATTTTTTTTATCTCTGTAGTAGAGAACTGGCTGAGCTGCCAGAAAAGTGGATGGTGGTTCAAGGTCCAGTTGGCATTCTGGGTTAGCAACACCTAGAATGTTAGAAACGTCTTGAGAGTTAATACTGGATTTGATGCAAAACATTGATTCCAGTCTCAGGTTCCACCTGAGATGGAATAAAGTCATGCACCAACCATTGTAGCATGGGGCCAACAAAGCAGCTCTGTAGGACATGATCTCAGCACTAGTGAGACTGCATGTGGACTCCTGGGTTCAGTTTTGAGCTCCTCAGGTGGGTAGACTGGGGTGAGTCCAGCAGAAGGTGGCCAGAGCGTGTGCCATAGCTGGAGGCTGTGGAGGCTGCACCCTCCACAGTCTGAAGTGGAGAAGGGCAAGGGAGGACCTGATTGCTGTTTCTGGCTGGCTGCTGGGCAGCTCTACAGGAGGAGGAAGCAGAGACTTTCTCTGTATATGCCTGAGAAAAAGGACAGACAACAGAAACAAGTTACCTTAAATGGATGGAAATTTCAATTAGGTGTCAGAAATTTTTTTTCCCAACAAGGGTGTTCAGACACTGTAGCAAGTTGTGCAGAGAGGTGGTGGAATCATCTTCCCTGGCAATCCTCCAAACTTGTCTGGGAGCAGCGCTACCTAACTTAGGATTTGGCCCTGTTATGACCAAGGAGGTTCCAGGGGTTGACCTTGAGAGATTTGCAGGATAAATTTTTCTGTGATTCCTTTGCTTAAAGTATTTTTGGAAGCCAGCCCCTCACTTGAGGACTTCCTTGGCCCAGCACAGAGGTAGCTGCAGACCTTGTCTGCAGGAAGACGCTGCCTGTTTTCTGGTTTAATACAAGGTTGATCTTAACAGATTGGACACAGGGAGTGAATGAAGATTATGAATAGAATTCCTCTACTTAGTGCTCTGTGTCACACAGCTTCTGCTTTGTGACAATGTCCCCCTTTTACTTCAGCTTGTTTTCTGCGGTGGAAATATATTTTTTTTTCTATAGTATTCCAGTCTTAGAGAATTTAAAGATCTCTGAACTGCAACATCCAGTCTGCTATTTTGCGCGGTTTGAACATTCATCGGTGCTGATGCATTGTGCTCTGACCCCCTTTATATCCTGAAAAGCATTTAGTTACTGTTCCGCAGTACAGCCGTGAAAGAAGAATACAGCACTTGCCATCTCTATCCTTTCACACTTGTTTTCTTCCTTTTCCACGGGCCAGAGTTGCTTTCTGGTCGAATTTAGAATCGTAATTTCCTGAAATACAGCAGTCAAGACTCGGGATGATGTCAATTCAACAAAAAGCATATTCCACGCTGAGTTGTACAAAAGACATCAAAATTAAAAGACTCGGGGCATTGACAAACCTCCGTAACTAAACGCAAACTAAACTAACTAATCCTGCCCTGTCTGCAGATTTTACTTGGTCATCCGCCTGGTGGGGGTGTGAGTGCTTTGTAAGATCCTGTTTTTTCTCTCTGAGAATGTTTACTCTGGCTCCTTTAACTACCTGCTGCCTTCCTCTTCTGGACTGTAATTTGACCATCAGAATATTCTGTGACTTCCTAATGGGATTTTTTGAATAAGAAAGCTGTTTTGAAGGGACCTTATTCTTACTGAAGGTGTGCTGTCTTGGTGGAGCTGAGGAGTTTGCCCGGGGGTGCCTGACATGCTGAATAATCTGTTCTCCACCCAGAAATTATGTTTTAGAACATTAGAGGAAGTTGGTAAGAGGGAGTGAATAATTTGTGAGATATAATCGAGCTATTTTTTTAGCATGCTATCTGCTTCCTCTTTAAGGAAAATATTTCCTCTGAACTATCATCGCATAAAGGTCCATCATGCGATTTTATTCTCTGAAACCAGAGGTTGCTGTTGGGGAAGTTGCTAATTAGGCAGAAATGGGATTTAACCTGTCTTATCTTAAAAGGCCAATTCATCCCGTCATATCTGCATTCAGTCATGAAAGCACAAGCACAGTATCTTTTTAATACAAAATATAAGTCCTGGCTTTGTTGTGTTGAACATTTTCAGCAGTTTCTATGGGCCAAAACTACTTATTCCTTGTTTTCAGACAGACTGTTGAGTGTCTGTGGCAAACCGGTTTGCTAGCTACAGTGTTATTGCTTGGCACACATCTTTGTGTGGAAAAGTTCCTGAAATTGGTAAGGAGCGGGGCTGGGGCTGTGTAACAGCAGCCCCATAGTTAAGGGAAGGCAGGGTTATATAAAATCACACTTACGAATTAATAAAACTGAATGTACAGCTACGTGAAACAGAGATTTTGGAGAGGCTGTGAAGAAGCTGCACCAGGCAAGGTGGAAGGTTTCTCGTGAAGTATCGTTGCTATTGCAAAAGCACGAGTACCCATTAGTCAGAGGTATGTTTACTTTAGAGGAGCAGGAGAACTTATCAGAGGAGCTGGGTCAGGAAAACTGGAGCCACAACCAGAATAAACTTTGGAATGGAGCCATAAGAAAACCTCAGAAACTGTTTAGATCAGTTGTTGTGTGGAAGGAAACTTGGAGCTGTGACCAGAACAGCTATTTCTTGCTGTTTGACTGCAGCTCTGTTGAAGAAAGTGGAAGGAAAGTCAGGGTGCAGCTGTAATCTCTTCTTCAGGGGTTAAAACCCATCCCAATCCAGGATGGGTTCTGGTAGGCAGCGTGCTTTCTATGGACAAAATGGACCAGAAGAGCGGAGGACACGGTAAGCACACGCAGTATTTACATGAGGGTTAGGTCAGTTCTCTTTCCCCTTCCGTTTCAGCTTGCTTTACCAATTTTGTTTCCTGGCATCAGCTTTTCATTACAGCTGCAAAGTAACATTGTGAAACTCCACTGAGATACGGTAAATGGGAGCGGGGTGGCTGGTTTTTGGAACCTAAGTAAGGCAAAAATGTAATGTCTCTGTCTCACTCTTAAAGAATTTTGAGTGTACGCAGTGGCGTCAGAGTGGTGATGCTTTACCCTTTGTTTCTTTATCTCTTTTCTGTAGGTAAGCTTTAGGTAAGATGTATAGAGAATGTTTCTTCTGTAGACTGAGGCACTTGTTGCACTTGTTTTATGACCCGTGGGTCATCTTTGGATTACAGAAAAGGCTGTAAAGAATTTAATGAGTTAAGGAGAAGAAAACACAAAGTAAATACGATAGAAAAAACCTCAAAATGAACAACCTATAAATTTAAACTGATTTGAACAGTATGACTCTGCATAAATGATGAGTTTGAATTGTGGTGCTAGTGGAAGGGTAAAGACATAAACACTCGTGCCGTTGTTTTCTTGCTGTAATTTAACCTCACCTGAAGCTTGCTTCAAACTCTGGCAAGGGGCACCTGCTCGTAGCTGGCTGCAAGAGTTACGCCGTCATTTGGTGTCCTCGTAAGTGGAATGGTTGCATGTTTGCCCGGCAGCCCCCAAAACTAATCACAAAAAATAATTAATCCATTTTATTGTTTAGATGGAATGATAAGACACTTCTGAGTTGTTATGGAGTTCAAGAGCCAAGTATATCTGGACTTGTGCGCCTCTAGGTGTTCCACTTTTTCAGAGCTGCAGATGTAGATTAAATGACAGCTGCAGACGTGGTTCAGATCTTACCGATAACGCGGTTATTCCTCTAGCAAAATGGAAAACGGTTTTTGCTCTTCAGGAAAGAGTAAACATCAGCTAATGGCTGTCAGCTCTCTTAAGCCTTTGGCTGTGTGGAACGATTCTGAATGATCTTTAACATCAAAATCAGGTTAGCCGTTGGGATGCAAGGCGGTTACAGAAGGAGAATAAATAATTATTCGTCTTGATTTTTCGCAAATAAGACATTCATAAGAAAAAAATACCAAGACTAACCTAATAAAACATTTAAGATCTTTTTTCTCATTAGCTGAAATAAATTTGAGCGGCTGAAGAAGATAAGCGCTACCTACCAAGTCGATACAGTATTCAGTTAAAGAATGGTCGTGTTTCTGTGCACGTTGGAAGAGGTACACCGTGCTCCTTCATGGTCAGCAACTGGTATTCTCGTAAGGTTCAGCAAACAGAAAAACGTGGTTACAGAGGTGCAGGCAAGGTGCAGAATGTAGGTGGCTTTTTAAGGTATTGGTGACAGTAACTGGAATGCTCCCGGCTCTCAGGGGGAGTATGTGAATGATAAAAACAGTGTTGCAGCCTTTTTAAATGTGGCTGTTGGTTTTCCCACAGCTGTGAAGTCATCTCGCTGTTGCTGTCTGCCTTCTACGTATGTTTCCCCATTATCGTATTTTTAGTGGGGAGAGAAACATTTTATCAGTGTCATCTTGCTTTAAACTACAAATTAGTGTAAATTAATCACAGTTAGTGGTTGCTTCTAAAGGAAGCACTTCTAGGATGGATGGCTTTGTGTGTGCTTAATATGTTGATACTTGTTGAGAATAGTCTTTCTCACACTGAGTGCTCTCTGAGTAATGGAAGATGAGAGGGTAAGGGAATTAAATCCCTGTTTATTCAGCGGCTTATTGTTTCTCCATTTCATCCCTGAAATCCTCTGGAAGATTAATGGATGACGAACATCTCAGCTTCAGATACCCATCTGAAATACATGATGTATCTTATAGCTCAGAATAAATTTATTGCATTAGCTGTAAAAAGATATGAAATAATGCAAAATGGAGAGAAACTCCAAAACCTCCAGCCTAATATTGGTGGAGACAAAGAATTGTTCCGAAGTTGTGATACTCCTTTAGCAGTCCAGAGCGTTTCGCTCTCCATCGCTGTCATCGCAGCAGCCTCTGTGCGATGTGCCGTATTTTCCAGGAGGAAGGCAGAGCAAACAATCGAGAGACCAGCTTGTTACTTGGTTTTGTTCTCCTTGTAGCAGTGGAAATAGGAAGTTTGTTCTTACAAAGCACTACAGGATGTCCTAACGTACAGTGCCTGGTTTAGGCGTCTGTGGATGCTGTGAAGAAAAGTTATTTATTCATTGCAGCTTTTTGCCACCAGAACAGGATTACAATACCTTAGATAGTCCTGCAGTTGTTTTGAGCCCTTTAGGCTATGCAGAAACACGACATTTTATTTGTAATTCCTCCCTGTTACATGTGCAGCTTGTTTTAGACAGGGACACGTTGTTTATGGCACGTGAACGCTGATGTACAATCACGTATAATGCAGAAATTCTGTTAAACAACAATTAATCGTGCAATTTATTTTCTATTTCCAGAAGATCATTTCCCCTTAAGCCCATCTTCCAAGTGGTAGGTGTTCCTGCCTCGAGAAGGAGATGCTTCCAGCTATGTTTTCAGGATCATCTTAATTTGAATCTGGTGTGCTTCCAAAAGAAACAGCTAATTCCTTCCCCTCGCCTCCAGATGTGCTTTTCTGCCCTGTCTTTGTCACCGTTAGTGATTGCAAGTCACACGAGGTCTGTCTGCATGTGCAGGTTCTGATAGAGGCTGAAAAACATGTGAGGAACAAGTGGGGAGGGCGTAATGGAAGAGAGATAGGGGGAGGGCAAAATGAGAGAGGGGTCAGGCTGTGGGAGGCAGGGAGCAAATGTCCCAGGCGATGCTGGAACACATGTTCAGCCTGTGTGGTGACAGGGATGTTAAGCTGTAAAGTCGTAGACCTTGATATACCCTGAGGGCCTTCAGCCTTGCAGCCTCTAAACTAAGAAGAAAGGAGGCTCAAGTGCTTGTACAAAGTTGAGGCAGAACATCTTCCCTCTGGTTTTCCTAATGCAACGCCTGAACTGTGTTTCGGTGCCTCGGTTGCTGTCCAGGCACCGTGTTCTGAGCTCTCGGAGAAAAACAGACTGAGACGTTAATTGTTAAAAAATATAAGGTGAAATTCTGCAAGGTCCTGGAAAAAAATGCTGAGGTTTAAGTGTAAGCAGGGGTCCAAGCTGTGACATTTGGGGTAAATCTCTGTGGCCTTCCATAGGTACCAGCACGGGGCAGTACCTGTGTTCCTGGAGAGCCAGACGCTGGGTAGCTGCATGGGACCTGGCTCGGGAGAGCGTCCCAACTCTCCCCTTAAGTGTTGGGTGCCTGTGACTTGGTCCCTTTTCCTTCGGCGCGAAGCTTCTGCACGTCTGAAATCTGCAGCCGTAGCTGTAGCAGACCTGCCCGCGGGTCCTAGTCCTCCCCTCGAGAAAGGTGGGTGATTGCAGGGGCGCTGGCAGGGTGCCACGCATGGCGGCCCTGGTCAGATGGTGCGTGCACACAGAAACACGTAGGTGACTCCTGCTCACGAGGAATGCTTCTGCTGCTCCTGATCCCAAAGCTAGCTGCAGGTGCCTTTTTTCCTGCCCCTGGAGAGAGCCAGGACGGGAATGGCTGACACGACAGGCTGTGGTCGTTCTGTGGAGCGTTGGTTTTCTGTCTCATTTGTCAGGACAGCCAGAGTGCGGCTAGATTTAGGGTCTGTCAGAAATCCACGTAAGGAACGTAGTACAGGAAATGTAAATCACTTTGCATGATGATAGGACATGTTTTAGGATATTTTCATAACAGTTAACTATTTTCCTTTCTCTGCATAAGCAGATTTAAAAAAAAAATTGTAAAGGGAAGGAGACCTAAATCTTACAATTCTTTTTTCAGGTTTATTTCAATTTTCATTCCATGCAAAGTTTGAAATAACTGGAGGTGTTTTGTGCAGAACTGACACCTACCGCAGGTCTCCTGAATCGCTCTAAACTGAATCCTTGGGCACCTTTGTGCTTCTTTGGGTGAGGACTGGAGTTTTGCTCCTCAGAACCCCCCTCTGCTCTAGCAGTAACTACACATGTACTCCTGGGTTTGAATTGGCTGAAAATTTTCTTGTTAAGGTGAATCAGTTCATACTGTTTGGTCTTTATGGGTGATGGTGCTGAAGCACAAATACTGAGTTACTTTGAACAAGACAAAAAGGAATGAAATGCAGGATTTCTCACTTTGATTTATTTTCAGAGCCTTACCCATTGCTTCCTATTGCTTTTTATGTTTTAAAGGAATGAATCTTATACAACAAAAAAACCAGTATTTTTCTGCATTTTGATTATTTCCTTTAGCAAATACACTAAGTAGTAAATATTCCATTGCTTTATTAAAAAAAAAAACAAACCCAAATCAACCAAAAACCCCACGTAAAGAAAACCCCCACCCCAAACCAAACCCCTACAAAAAACTCATACAAACATGAGGTAAAACGAAGAAAAACTGTTTTTATTTGAAGGATTAGTTTCTATTTCCTTGTGGCTCTAGCTTAGAATAGCCCATGTGGTTTTGGGGGAACAGGCAGAAAAAAATCTCCCAGTGTTTTCTTTGAAACCATGTTTTCTGTTAATAAACATCGTAGTATTTTAAAAATATTTTTGTTTAACTTACTCTCCCTCTTTTCAGATGTGGATATTTTGCTGCATAGTAAAAGCAGTGATGTATAAAATCCCCAGGTTTTGAATCCTCCAAAGTTAAAAAGGTCTTGTTTTTCAGAAATCAAACCGTTCCAGATCAGTTTTAACCTAGATATTTCAAACGTGAATTGGTTTGAGAGAAACAGTTCTGTGAATGCTAACTAGAAAATACATCATCCCTCTGGGCAGATGCCATTAAATAAACATGTGTTCACTACTCCATAAGAATATTATTTTTTCTAATGTGGCATATGCATGACAAGCACAGAAGGCTTAACTGTCAAACTTGAAAAAATATCTGTATAGCTAATTCTGTGCTTGCTCTGAAACGGCTTTTGCATATGCTGTTGAGTGTTGTTTTTCTGCATAAAATTCTTTACTTTTGCTTTTAAATATCCATTGTAATACTGGGGCTATAATAAGCCTTGAAGTAATAAACAAACACTGAACCCCTTTCAGAAGGACTTGAAGGAGAATATATGTTAATATAAATTAGATGGTATTAAAACACCTGATGTGTGTCAATATAATTCATGATTAATTTGATTTTATTGAATAATTTTGGAGAACTTTCTCCTCTTCAGGCATTTTGAATAGGCTGCACAGAGTGAAATAAAAAACCTCCCACCCGCCTCTCTGAAAACGAGACCAGTTGAAATGTAAATTCTGTTCTTTGTAACCCATCTTTAAAGGGAACTTCGGCAGGTAGTTGGCACCAAATCCATTTGTCCAATCCACTGGACATCATTAAAAAAAAAAAAAAAGAATAAATCCGTCTTCTAAAATGAAACCTTGAGATTTCTGGCTTTTATAAATCCTCTGGCCTGAACAAAGAGAGCAGAAATGCAAGGTTTGCTGGGTAGAAAGACATCACGTTCTAAAAACGTCTTTAACTCTAACCCCGCGATTTTCAATTATCCTCTGTTAATATTATCAACAACCTGGCAGAGCGAGAACCGCGCAGAAATCCTCGGAGGTTCAATAATTGGATTCTCTTGTTTTAACTCTGGGAAAGGGGCTGTTCCCAGATCCGAGTCCCTGGGTTAGGCGTGCGGTGCATGCCGAGTGCTGTATGTGGCAGCGCTGCTGGGACCTTAGCATGCGAGTGTTCCAAGCGGGTTGCAATTTACTTTGAAGTGAATGAAATTACAACCCCCATTTAGTTCAGCTACTTGTATTATACGTGCAATTATAGATGCTGGTTTTATTCTGTTAGATATTGTTGTGGTCGGAGTTTTCCTTGTTCGGGTCCTTGAGGAGAGGAAGTGAGAGATTTTTTTTTTTTCTTTCTCCCCGAGTCAAAATGAAGGGTTGCTGTAGGACACGGGAAGGTTTGGACACGGTGCGCCTGTGGGACGGTGTCGGCGTGCTGGAGCTGGGGGCTTACCCTACGAAGGGGAAGGGAGGGGGTGAAGAACCCCTGTGATAATTGAGTTTGGCATTTGTGCTTCGTTCCTCACCTCCTCTTTCCATCACCTTAAAACCTCATTTCTCTTGTGCAACCAAATGTAACATTCACTTTGGGACAGTGGGACTAAGTGTCCTAACCGTGAGCATAAATGCAAAAAATGTGTTAGACTTGAGCTGCTACATATGTCAGTACAGGAGGCGAGCGAAGGGGAGAGTAGTGGCTCTAGAAGAAAAGAGGAAATTCTGGTATTTATGGACCTTTTTTTTTGTTGACTAGATTATCATTTGCTTAGTATCCTTGGACTGGAAATCTCCTGACTACAAAGTTTGGCAGCAATAGTTGTTGTATCTGGTTTTGGGAAGGAGAGAGGATGAGTGGCTTCAGGACGTCCTGAGAAATGGTCAGGGCTGCTTTGTGAAATGAGCCGGGCCAAGGACCTCAGAAAGGTGCACTTGGTTCAGCACATCCTCTTTCTGTTGGCAACTGCCTGTAAAGGTCGTGTGTCTGCCAGTGGGGTGTGCAGCACCAAACCCCTCTTCTCTGGGGCAGCGCTCTGTGAAGAGCTGCTGCGGAGCCGCTCCTGCAACACGCAGTGGTTGCTTAGAGAAGGTCCATTGTGAACGTCGATATAACTGTCAGCAGAGATGACATTATTAACAGTGTCTTCCTTTCCCAGATGCTGTACAAACATTATCTAATTAGTCAAATATATCTGGACGGTCAATCAGCCGATCTTGCATGTCTGTAGAGAGCAGGAGGACATGGTGTTACTGTCTGTGCTGGATAGTCACACTGGTGGTTCGTCACTGGGATGGACTGGGGGGTTCTCCATGGCTGCACAAGGGGAGTCGTCAGGCAGCTTCTTGTAGGGCTCCAGATGAAATTTTTCTGGTCACAAATTCAGCTGTGGCTGAACGTGTGTCTGTGTTACAGAACCAAAAAGCAATCCAGAGACTCTGGATTGTTTGAAAGGTTCAGGCAGAGACAGACAACAGAAGTGGTGGAGCTCACAGCAGCTCGTGGTAAGGTGACCTGTCACAAACGTGTATCGCCTATCAGCCATGTATTTTGGCCCTGTGAAAGGTTGCTAGTGTCGGCCTTTGGAGTAGTACGTTCCCCAAACCTGCCAAAAATGACGAGCAAAACGAGTACAGCCCATTGCACCACTGTTCCGTTACTTGTAGTGAGTCCTGCTTGTAGAGTCAGCTGCATCTTTTGAACAGTCAGGGCTTACTGACGTTCCAGATATGGCCAATTATTTTTTTTTTTTAAACCTTAAAAAAATGGAAGTTTAATAATCATGATACTGAGAATTGTCTGAGAATCTCTGTATTGTAGATTTTTCTAAGTAGCAATCACAGGGTCTGCTTAACTAACTCCGTATGGCCAGAGGCGTGTAGTCAGCCTTTAAGTGGGACAAAGAGTGTTGGAGTCTTAATGAAATATGCAGTAATCATCAGGGCTGTGTTAGCTCTTTACATTATTTCACACCGCTGCCTTGAAACAAAGAACAGGATGTGGCACATTTAATGCTTTCCCCTTGAGAATCAGTTGGAGTAAAGTTCATTTTGTAACTCAAAAGGCAAGGGAAGCTGTTACGGAATTAAAGGTGTAGATGCTGCGCAGATGAGCTATGAATGCCTGGTCCGTGAACAGCAACACCTCTAATAGTCATGAAAAGATCACTGTTCGCCCCCACAACGGCATAGTCATCCTAAACTACATACTCATCCTAAACCTTTTCTCTCCGATGTGGGTTGGGTTTTTTCTGCTGAGTAATTCAGCTATAAAAAATGGCAACCAGTTAAACTGGGAGAGGCACGTAAGAATGGTACCTTGCAAGTCGAATTGCAAGAGCCTTTTGTTTCACTGTTACATGAACCTCTTCTCACTGGATTTTTCTGTTCACGCTTTGCGGGATCTCGTGTGACAAAACACGTAGCGCTTGTGCCCGGTGGGGTGCGCGTACAGCCTGTGCTGTTTCGCCTTCGGAGGGGAGTGGCAGCAAGTGGGGTCTCTTGGCTCCCGTCAGTGTCTTCTCCATGGACTGTCTCTGTCCAATGTACTGTTTGGCTTCTGGTGCCGGGTTTGCGTAGCCAAGGCGTTTGGTAGATGTTTAGGATTGTGAAAGAGGTGTTGAAACTTCTGTCTCCAGCTGACCAGCGCACCAAACCATTCCACACAGAGAGACTTCACCACTACGACCTAGTGTCAAAATTCACTCAGCTTGCTTTGGGAATCTGAAAGTCCGCAGGAGCTGAGCTAGCAGGTGGGACTGTGTTCTGTGCTGGTAGTTCTTGGGTCATTTGCCAGCGTCAAGAGCAGAACATTCCAATACCTTTTGGACGGGTGCACCTGTCGTTCTTTAACATCATGAATGATGCTTCTTTTCAGCAAGCTGCAGTGGGCTCCTCTTGACACATGCCTGTGGTTCCTGCAGATGTCAAGTCCTACCTGGTGTTTCTTGCTGTTGTGAAGATGGCTGGCTAGCTTCGAGCAGGGAGGGGTACCCTGGTTAATGGGGGGGCTCCCTGGTTAACAGTAACGTACCAAAGAGCAATAGGTACTGCAGGGTAACTATTCTTCGTTGGCAGAGCTCCCATAGTGAAAATGTTGTTATTGTATTGAGGTAATATTTCAATCTTGATAGATTTGAAATTGCTTTTGAGCTTCCTCCCTCCCATTCTGTTGTTTGGATTAAAATGGATTCTGGTATCCACTGGGCAGCCAGCCAGTACTAAATTAACAGCTTCCACTGAAAAGCCTTCATGTGTTCCAAGGTTTTAGTGTGCACTTGTTTGACATGAGTATCTCGGAGTTTGGAAGGTATCCTTCCTAAGTGCTGTGAGGACATAATACATTACTTTTTTTTTTTTTTTTAACTTTGTGTTTAAAAGTGTCCGTGGAGCTTTCTGTAATATTTTCTTGGATAATGAATTTATTTGAAAATTGATCGAATGTTTTTAAAGGGTGGTGAGGAGTACAAGAGCTTTATTTTTTATATATATGTATACACACAAGTGCATGTCTTGCTTTGATGCGCAAAAGTAAGAGTTTATTAAACAGTGCAGGATGATGATGAAGCCTGTCACTTCCACTTCTCTTTCCCAATTTGTAGTTTAAAAATGAGCCAAACTAAAAGTTAATTCATTTTTTCCTGTAGTAGATTCTGTAACTTTTACCAAAATTAACTTACTTACAAATACTTGTCTGCATGCTAGAGCATCTCCTGTATTTCTGTAACCTCTGTTTCACAGTATTCCACAGTACACTCAGCAGAGCACAGGGGGAATCCTCTTCTTCCACATGTGACTTAAGTGCATACTTAAATCCTTCTCTCATTTCCTATTTCGTAATGGTTTGTGAGGGGGTCGGTCTTCTCACAGGTCCTTCTGCTGCCCTGTAGGCCGTGTGGGGCTGGGGCTGTTGCAGGAGGGAGTCGCCGTCCTGGTGAACCGATAGCTTCTTGTACGTGAGAGCTGCGGAGAGTTAAGCAGTAAGGTCAAAGAAACGTTCATTTAACTTGCCAGCACTTTTTGTCATCTTATTCCTTACCCGGCTTGGTGCTGGAGAGCAGGGTGTCCTGCTAGCAGACACAGTGACACCCTATGCTGGTCCGAAGGAAACTTCAGCCGTACAGCATGAACCTGGAGTGCTGACCCGCAGAAGTGGTGCGGACTGGGGAGCTGTCTGTCTGTCCCCAAAGACCCGAACGGTGATTTAATCTATTTGTATTTCATGAAACATCTGCCTCTAGTATAATCTTTCTAATATTAATGTTCCTATAGTGTAAGGTTCTTTTTCTAAACCTCTCTGACATGAGTTTATGTGGTTGATTGAAGGTGTCCTTGGCCGAGGGTGCAGGGCAGGGCGAGGGCATAGCCATCTCAGTGGTTCTGTGCTTCTGCCGTGGGTGCAGTGAGGAGCTGGCACCTCATACTGTCATTAGCATCTGAGCATTTCCGGCGTCATAAAGGGAATCTGAGGACAGCGCACAAGGTTGCTGTGTATGTGTAAGTGCTAAATATTGTCCTTAACCTTGTCCTGGGAGCCGCTGTGGGCACCCAGCAGCGCTGGGTCTGTGTGGGTGGTTTGCAGTAGCGCTGGTGGCGTGCGGTGAGCAGGAGGAGGTGACGCAGTGAATCCTAAGTCTCTTGGACTCAGTTGGGTCTGGTGTCAAGTTAAAAGGCGTTTTAAAATATAGGGACACCAAGAGGAAGTTGAGGGGGTAGATTTTTTTGTTTGAAACGCAGAAGTGGAGTGTTCCAACGGTGACATCTCGTCAAAAGACAAGACATTCCAAACAGGTTTTGTAACATGCAAGCAATGACAGCAGTGAGAACAAGTATCTATCGCCTTACAGATTTGCTGCCAATTCATTGGGAATTTGCTGGGAATGAGAGAATTTGAGCTGTAAAACATTGCTTATCAAACTCGCTTTCCCACTGCGGTGTGAATCTCTTGCTTTACGCCGGAAGATATCCCAGTGGAAATGAACTACTTGTTAAATAATTCGTCTGTCTCTTCCTGTTCTGTCTTGACAAAGAGTATCATTTGTGGTAAAATTATTTCTCATGCTTAAAGGTAGGAACTTTATGCATTTTCTACCAAGGTTCTGGAAGTTTTTCTTAACTTGATCAATTTAAATCTTGTGTCAATGAAAAGTAGCAGTAATTTTCCAGAATTAACTCCACTGACCTAATTTTTATTCCTTTCTGAAGCCACAGATAAAATCCACCACCTGTTCTAATGGTTCAGTATAATAAACAAGGAAAAAAAGCACCACAGAACACAGATATGGGTTATTATTTGTGAAACCAAGATGTATTTTGCTCCTCATGTGATACTTTCTGCAAATAGGAGGGCAATACTCCTGTGTCTGCAGAATTAATTTTAAGGGAAACAGTCACTGCCGTGATTCTGTTGGAAGCAGGTTGAAAGAGGTGCACGGCCAGTGCAGTACTGGTGGTGTGGGTGGAGTGGTCCCGTCCAGCTGCGTCGGGAGAGGCAGCGGTACGGAAAGCTGTGACCAGAAGGTAAGGAGCATACAGCCTGATACAGGGGGCACGTTTTACGTAAGACAGCTTAAGATGGGAGCTCAGAGCAATTACATCTAGAGTTATTAAACTGGGATTATCTCCCTGTTTGCTACCCTCTTTAAACAACCTAGATATGTTTTGTAGAAATTTAAATGCGTTATATCTGGATGTTTGTGCCAGCAAAATATTACCTAGAGCAATTGCGATGTTTTGTGCTTAAAGGCAAAGGCCTCTTACAGGCTATATGGGAGGGAAGAATAAAAGTAAATCAATGGAATTGTCAGTCATGTCAATCATTGATCTGTTTGTTTAGGTTTGATAATTGCTTTTATTCAGGATAAAGAATATGTAATTTAGTAAATTCCCAACAGGATGTTTCCAGTTGTTCTACATTCTACTGGGGGTGGGGAATAAGCAAAACCCAGCCTTGTAGTAATTTTCAGCTGGGAGCCTCATTTGCTGTCAGATTATGTTTAAATGTTACAAGCTAGTTAAATTCTTTGGCCAAGAGAGATCAAGCCGAGCAGGGCTGCCAACTTGATGTGGTATTTCAGAGGGGGATTTTTCATTGTTAATTTGCAGTTGGAACTGGAGCGCTGTGAGTTTTATTTAGCGATACAGGAGTGTGTATGTGGTTTGCAGGAGTTGAGAGCTGCTTTTTACACCCGTAGCGTGACAGAGTCAATTAAGTGTGGCTGTTCTGCTTCTCTTGGAAGTGGGTGAGAATTTGGGTACGGTTGTGGGCGTTCTGATTTATCACAGATGTAAAATCACCCTGTTTTTCTTCCATGGAGGCCAGGCGCGGGTCTCGCGGGCAGTCTTTTGGGTGTATAGCCATACGTGTTCCTACGTCTTGGTGCTAGAATTGTTGGCAGAAAAGGCAAATTACGATGTCCGTTACAGTGTCTAAACGTCAGTTAGAACAGCCTGACAACAGATTTCTTCTTCTGCTACCCTCCACCCCCACCCCACGTTTGATACCGATCCCACAGACTCCCTGTCACATTCAGTCAGTGTCCCGAATTTGCCTGTGAAATCGCCGGGGTGTCCAGTGGAGTTGGTTTGACGTACGGGCGGGGAGGCTGTGGCCCAAGGCAAGCACAAAAGGACGAGACACTTCACTGCTGTGCAAGTGCTGCGTGAAGCTAATGCGAGGTGACGGGGGCTGCATGGTCAGCCAGAACAGAACTCCGGCTTAGGGCGGCCCAAGATGGCTGGCATCACAGTGTCAGCTCTGATTCCAATTACGTCTGTGCAAAGACCCTTTGCGTAGGTCCTTCTGCCTGACAGCTAAGGTCTTTCTTTTAGGATGCATAAATATACGGTTGTTATTTCCTGAAATATTAGGAATACAGTAGACTGAACTCGATTCATACAGCTGTGGTTTTAAACAGGTTTACATTTTTTTAATAACATAACTCTTTTTTTTTTTTTCAATTAGAAATAGCATCTTTTTGTTCTCATGTACAGCGAGCCCCTGGGCTAGATGCACAGAAACGTTTGAGTTTAGCAAGAAGCTAAGCGCAGAGCACTGTCCTTGACTGAATTTGTCTGAGTCGATGCTAGGTGCTGGCTCGTGAGCTTGCAGTGCCACTGTGGGGATTGATGGGAGCTGATTTCCGCCAGCATGGGGGTCCCAGCGCTGCGTTACTGCATCCTGCAGAGGTTCCTCAAATGCCTGTGCTGCTGGTGCTCGTGTTTGCTGCCATTTGATGGGTTTGGTAGTTCAGCATGGTGCTGTCTTATAGGCTTGTCTACTTGTCACTGCTCCTTGACCCTGGACTTTAAGTATGTGGAATTATAGGAGGAATATCCTTTAAGGAAGACAAATTCTTTATATTATTCCTTGTACTGTAGCTATTGCTTAACTGCTCAGAGCATCTGCACGGCTGAGTTCCTGCTGGTGCGCCTGTGGTGGTGGCCCCTGGCCCCCACAGCGGCGATGTGTGGGGTCTGGGAATCGAATTCAGCAGTCCCAATCAAGACACGTTTTGGAAGTGAGCAATTAATGTGGATGTACAGCCGTGGTTTCTCTAAATACCAGTACAAATTAAAGGAAGTCACGACAGGTACTGGGTGGCACTCCTTGTCTCCTTGGGGTTACGCTTCAGGAACAAGTCCGTGTGTGTGGCAGAGCTGTCTGTCCTTTGAGCTGCCTTAGCTCTTCCACTCACCCTTGCTCTTTGCGTGAAGCTGAGGCTGGTGGGTGGAGGATAACACGCCATGGCCTGCCTCCCTTTCCCCAGTTGTGTTCTTGCGTGACACACGTTTTCTGTGTCTCGTTTCCAATACCCAGAAGACGACAGCATTGACCAGGGTGATGTCTGTTTGGGGCTGGTTTGCCCTTAAGCAACTAAATTAAAAATAGGAAGGGAAATACAGTGTATAGGTGACCCTTTGTTAACAGAGCTGTTCAGATTATTCCAGAACAGCCTGCGTGCACTGCTGTATGGTTGGTGCTGATGGTAACGTGGCAGAGAAGGGCAGCCTGCTGGGAGGGGCTCTGCTCTCTGGTCGGTTGGAGGGTCACTAGTCATTGCGTGTTTATTAGTAGCAGATCTCATAAGGAAGTGAATTGAACAGGTTAAGAGAAGGAGTTAGAACGTCTTCTGAAGACCAGTAAAGCTGCAGCTACAGAATACGTCTCGTATAAATTAAAAGACATCAAGAAACTATTCCTATTTTCTATTTGTTCAGCTATTCAGTAGCCGTTTGAGTTCCGGAGAGTTTGGAATGGCCAGCTCTTTTTGTATGTATTTCTCCTCTTTCCGCACACTTCTTTCCCCCAAATGCATAGAGGCATAGGAACAGAAAGGTATTTAATGAAGTACGGTGGAGAGCTAAACAGTGAGAGACTTTGAGGAAAAGGTTAAGACAAAGTTTTAGACTTCTAGATTTAGAGAACATTAGATTGAATGGGGAATAGGAAGCTACAGATAAACCTAGGGAAAATAACCGCAGGCTGTGAAAGAAGAGATCTATTCTGTTGTCTGAACATGTGTAGTTGTTGGATGGCCGATTAGAGTGGAAGGGCTTGGATTGGTTCCATTGCATATGCAATTCAAGGGCGTTTGAAAAGGGCTGGATCTTCAGGGGCTTGGTGGCTGTGATGGCAGGAGCTGGGTACATGTTCACCCCTGAGTCACGGGAATGGTTTCATTCGCGTGGCGTTGATTGATTGGCTGGTCTTGGAATCGCCGTGCTCTGCCATGGGCCACATGCAGTAAATGTAATTGGTTAGTCAAGAAGTAGCTGGAATAAGAGGAGAGGGAGGAGAGAGTCATGTGGGCATTGCTGGGATGGTTAGCCACCGCCTGGTATTTCAGGTGAGAATTCAGAGCCACCGGAGATGTTTTCAACCATGGTGAAAAGCTAAATTCCAGGAGTGCTGTTGTATCTGTTGCTGAGGAGGTCCTGCTGTGCAGGTAACGGTCCAGTAGAGTTAAACAGTGAAATCGAGTAGGTAATTTGTGATCTTGGAGGTATTTCTTCTGCAGAGAAACATTCAACAATCCTAAATAAATACACAAATCTGTGTGGTTTTTTCTGTTTGTGATTTGTACAACAGTTGCTTATTGTTCAATATGCTTTCTTAGATGAGTTCTTGTTCCTCTCCTTACAAGCCCTTTCATTTTGTTTCTGCGATGAAGATGTAACAATTTATGACATCACATTAATATCCATGGCAACAGCCGGTAAAGTGAACAGCGTATTCCATTTGCATTGCAGCGGTGAGGGAGACGGCTCCTGTTGAAACACGGCTCTGTAAAATAACCCCAGCGCTCAACACAGGAGATGCCCGGGAAGGGGAACCGTTTTGTAGCTGTGATTTCTCAGGTTTTGTAGAACTGGTCTGTAAAAGGATTTCCAAGTACAAAAGTCTTAAGTTGCATCACTTTTTGGTCCAATAGAAAGTCATAATTTCTGCCCAGGCCGTTCCTCTCGGTGCCTGCTTATCATCCGGGGAGTTGTTCTCATTAACTCCGGCAGAAGAGATCTTTAAGGACAGACTGCCTTTAAGTTAATAATTGCTATATATACTCAGCCTTAATGGTTATGAGAAAAGGGGCAAATTTGGTGGTCTCGGGTAGTCTGTCAAACCTTGATGCTTAGTTTGTTATTGTGCACAATTCCAAGGATTGAGGTATTTCCAGGATGGCTTCTCCAGTCTGCAGTAATTTGTTTTTCCCACTCCCAATGCTGTATACAGTGTTGTGGCATCTTTATTTTTCTTTTCCTTTAATACCTTCTGTTTATAAATAAGAAAAAATACATATATTCTTAAGAATATGTCGATTAAGAAGCTGTTTTCCTATCCCCATCTGAAAGAGCATCTAGAGTGTTCCCTGCTTGGAAAGGCAGGTTGGAATGGATGGGGCTAGAGAGGGCGAGGCGTTGTATTCCGGCAGCATGTCCTGAGCACCTCTCCATTGACTGCTTGTGTGGTTGAAGTTCCCGTGTCGGAAGGTGCTGCCAACACAGCAATTAGAATAACGGGTAGTGTTGTGGAGCTCAGCGTTGTAAAGAAGGCACCTCAGCGTAGCGCAGTCCCCAGTCGTGGCGACACGAACTAAAAACTGCAGTTTGGGACGTTTCCGGGACAGACCAGATGTGGGAAGCAGTATCAGTTAAGAATCAGAGGTGCCGGAAAACCTGTATCTGATCAGCCGGTGGACTCTCAAAGGGAGATCCCCTTTCTCAAGGGATGGTGGCACAGGGTTGGAACTGGGCACTCAGCGATTTTTCAAGGAAGTTGTTCTGCTTTTAAAGCTGTTTCATATGGAGGGTTTATTTGAAAAGCAGCAGTCAAGCTGTTCCTACTCAGTCTGCCCTCTCCTAATATGTTTATTACTGGATGTGGTCAGTTTTGTCAGGAGTTTTATTTTTAGCACGTATGATCTCGTATCCTTTTCTTAATGGGAAAACCAGATCGCAGCGACGAGTCCGGGAGCAGGCTACAGGCGGCTCCCTCTGCCGGCTCTGCCAGAGGGCCACAGAAATGGATCTGACACCGGCCCGACGTGCTGCTGCCCGAGCACCAGGGCACGGCGGTGGTAGAACTCACTCCGTGGTGGCATTGCACAGAAGCCGTTGTTTCACCTTTACGTCAGCTTAAATACTGGGAAACTGCAGCAAACGTTTGTGCACAGAAGAGCACAGAGTATTTTGGCGCTTCTTGGGGAGCGCTAAAACCCAGTAAAGAGCAAACGAAATGATAGAAATGTGGTTGCCTCGTCTCTGAAGTCTTCTCTAGCCTTTCACTCTGTGCCTGCGGTTTGGAAAGTCTGCTGTTCTCGCCGAAAAGACGCGTATATGATGGAAACAGTTTGCGCTGTCACGTCTTTAATAAGAGGCTTCATTTCAACCACTTCTGTTCTTAATACCTAAACTTCAGGTGCATTTTCAATTTTTTTCAAAAAATAAAGCTGAGGATCTGGAAACTTACCTTCTCCTCCGAAAATACAGTACTTCATTTACAAGCATCGAGTCTGACCATAAACATTCTTGCAGTGCCGTGAGGTTAGCGCTGAAGCCTGACCCTCTGCTTCGTATAAACATTATAAGCTGGAATTTATTGCTTAACTTTGCTACTCGAAAAATCTGCCAGCACTATTAAATTTGGGTTTGCCTATTGCTAGCTATTACTTTCTATTTGTATTTTTGGGGATTGATGGGTAGGGTTTGGGTTTCTGGAAACTGCTTGAACTTTGGCTTCAGCAAGTTTAAGTGAACAAATTGCAAACTCAATTTTGTAGTTCACTCCTGTGTAAAATATGACAATGAATTCCAGTAGGGAGCTGGGAACACAGGTAGTGAAGTAAGCTTTAAAACATTATTTTCAAGTGATGTTTAAACTAGAAGGAAAGGGTTTTTTCTAGTTTTCGGAAAGTAATATGAAGAGGATTTAATCTAATATGTTCCACATATAATGGAATTAGTGTTGTAGTTCACACTTAGAACCTTTAGCTGTTATGTGCTTGTGCTATATGATGTATATTTAAAATGGGAGGCTGCTATAAAAGTATTTCCTGTATGCCTTAGTTAAATGAAAACCTTGTTTTCTCACAATATAGCGTTACAAGTAAGTTAAGGAAAAGAAAACTTCCTAATAAAATTTGTTATTTCTATAACCATTAGGTTGAAAAATAAAGGAAAAGAAGAAAATAGTAATCTGGGGGCTGTAAATAACGGCACGGTACCAAGAGGAAGTGTGAGGCGAGGAAAAATATGCAATATTCTTAATTTTTACACAGAAGAGTAAACTCAAAGTTTAGCTGATGGAAAACCAAATATTTACTTGGTTAAATAAGTATACAGCTGAGATGGAAACACTATGGTTTTTTGTTCCAAAGTACAGCCTGGCTGGGGGGAAGGAAGACAGCCAGGATCACGGAGAGATTGGGCAGCATTACACCCAGGAATTTCTCTGTAAACATGTCTCTAGATAGGTTGGAGACCTTGTCTGTCTTACGTTTGTAACCGCAACGTCAATTAAAAACCGTGGCAGCCTGCAGGCGCATTCTAGAGCAGCAGATAATAATGGCACAAGCTGCCTTTGCTGAAGATGGTGCTGGTTTTCCCTGCTCGCTGCGTAACACGAAGGCATTAGCCACCCCGAATCGTAAGAACTGAAGGGCAGCAGGAGCGGTCCCGTTGTTACCACCCCAGGCGTGGCTAATAAATGGTGTCTCCATGTTCTCCTGGTCACGCTGCGCTGCCGTCGGCAGGGCTAAGCCGCTGTGAAAGGCTCGCTGCGCTGGATGGAGCCAGCACAGCGCTGGCTGCGGGGGGGCGGGGAGGGATGCTGCCCCGCGCCCTGCTTTCCCCAGCAGCTCCGGGGATTGCTCCCCAGGGCTGGCGCAGGCGTGACGGCCCTCTGGGCGAGGAGAAGGCTCTGCAGGGCCTCGGTCTCGGAATTGCAGGTTGCGATGGAATCGGCTGTCTCAGGCTGTGCCCTTGTTTCTACGGCAAACCCGAGTTCTAGAAGAGGGAAGCAGCATCCCGGTACCGCTTCCCAGCGTGATCCCCTCTGTATTTCAAGAATGATGTCTTGCATACTTTATACATGAGAAAAGCCTTTGGGTTCCTTTCGCTTTCCAAGTATGGAAAACGGTATTTATTCGAATAACAACCTTGTGTTACTCTGGCGATGGCTGAACTTGCTCTAATTTCTCTGTAGAGACTCGCTGCCCTTGTGCATTCCGTTACCTCCAGCAGATCCTGGGCTCTAGGGAGTGGGGAAATAAAAGCTCAATGGGCTATCGTTGGAAAACAGCGTTTATGGTTAGAGAAGAAAAATAGAAGAATTCTCATTGCATTATCAATGCACAGAGGAAGGTCTTACTGATGCAGATATAATTCCATAGCTTTATTTTCTTTGAACCTGGAAAGATCAAAAGGCAGCAGAGGGGGGTGCCACTGATGTGTGGAATGAGGGTCGCACTGGCTGTAAGTCTGAGGTGGTCAGGGGAAATGGGAGAAAAGGGAGGAAACTTGGGAGATTTGGAAGGGGAAAGAAGAGAACGAATCAGGTTTGGAGAGTAGATTGTTTCCTGAGATTAGGAAAGCATAGTGATCCTTTAAAAACCTCGTTTTCCTTCAAATGTTTTGGGTTACTTTTATGTTCTCCTATTTCCAATGCCCTCATACCAGAGAGTTGAACAGGGAAGCCAGATGTAACGGAAAGTGAAGTGTTCAGAAATGTGAGAGGGAATGCTAGAAACTCCCCGGAGTAAACTCAGGAAAGTACTTGTTTCTTAGTGGCATCCCGAGCCCTCAGCACTGCAGAGGATGGTGAGAATCTCTCCAGACTTCTAGTCCGTGTTTTTCACCTGTAGAAAGTACCTCTGCAAAGAAATAGGGAGTACTTGGAAACAAAACACCGCAAACACACGGTGGGACAAATGGAACAGTGTAAATCGGATGTGGGGGGAATTGGGGGAATTTTCTGGCGCATGAGAGCAGGTTTCACAGTGCAAACAACTTGCTGCTTTACTGTAGGAAGCAGCGTAAACCTCACAGACGTTGTGCCATGTTTATGTTCAGTTTACTCTTTCTTGGGATGGAGCTGGTGACTGTGAAAAGCCTTCAAAGCAGAAAGCACGCGGCAAACCGAACTGGTTTGCTTGGAGTCTCTGAAGCGAGTGGCCCAGCGCGCTGGCGCAGCTGATAGCACATTCCTACACAGTGAGCAGACCGGAGCTGCGATCTCGCAGAAATGTTTATACTGCAGAATTCTGGGTTTGGACAAGTTAGATGTGACCCCTGGATTTGTGGAGTATTTTGAAGGGAACTACTAAAGACTCCGAAGTGATTATATATTCTGCCTGACCAGTTTGTTCCCAGTGCCCTTCGAAACGCTGCATAGTTAACCCGTAGTTAACCGTGACACTGGGAGGCTCTGCCTCGCGCTGTGTTGCGGTGGAAGGGGAGGAGGGACCAGGCGGGAGCAGAGGAGTGCTGAAGTGGGGGCCAGGAAGAGGGAGAGAATGTCATATAGAACGTATATTTTATGAAAACCAGTTTGGTACGTGCCGGGAGCGCGGAGGCGATAAAAGACCTGCTGTAAGCAGTGCTAACGTAACCCCAGTGCAGACGGTTACCTACCATCTGCTTTTCAACAAGTCGCTGTTCTGCTAATTCCTGTTCCAGTGCGCAACAATTAAAGCCTGGTTGTATTCCTGCGACGTTCAACAGCTGCTGCCTTTGAAGGTTTTATTTATCTTTCTGAAGTGCAACAATTTCAGTTTCACAGGCAACTCTGCTTGGAAGCGTTAGGTTTTAGGGAGAAAATAGTGGCCCACTGAACGCAAACGACAGCCTGCGTGAACGTGCTGCTGTCCCCGGAGCTGTGCTGCGGAACTCGCCCTCCTCAGGGTCCCGGGGTAGGACGTGGGCTGTGTAGCTGCTGCTGTGCGGTACGGTGCGTGTTCTGAGCGCTTCACGGGAGCTCCGTTTGCGCAGGTGAACGCGAGTGGATCCCTCTGGTGAGCGTTTCTTCTGGGTCGGTTCTTGCGCTGATGAGTTGGCTTGGGAGAGCGCGCCAGGAGGGACTGTCAGCGCTGGAAGAGTGAGCAGTGCCATTTCCCTACAATCATAACCAGTGCGAGGAGATTAGATCTCTAAGTGGGTTGAATCTGATTTCGTAATAAGTCAATTTAATCCCTAATGACTTCAGAGGCAGGTTTTACAAGGTGATCAATGGCAGTAGAACAACGATCGATCAATAGCTTTGCGTTTAATTGGATTTTTATGGGTGTAATACAGTTTTTCAGAATTAATGTACTGTTGCATCGCTTTGTTACTCTTTTAACTCATTTTTTTAGGAGAAATGATGCTTCAAAATGCTAGTTACTCTTTGAAATATTGTTTTAAGGGCGCGTTAATAAAAATCAAAATGAAGAATTAAATGCTTGTTTTTAGTAATTGAATTTCTGATTTTGTTCCAGTTACTCGGCTGTTTGTTGGTAAAAACTGTATCTACACAGGGAAAACCCCCCATTCTTCATATTTCATGGTAACGAGGAGACAGAACATCGAAAGTAAGAAGGAACACAGACTGCTCTGACTGCCGCGTGGCTGAGAACTCCCCTCCCGCAGCAGTTTGACATCGTAATCTGCCCTCCAACTAATCTCCTTGTCCCATGCGTCCTGCTTTAATCTATCAGGATTTCTGCAGTGTGCAGCAAGAAATTGATTTTCAGTAATTTTAATGGCTGAATAAGCGGTCCTGTCCCAGAGTGTTTTCTCCCCTGCGCAGTGGCCGATGTGGTAACTGCAGTCAGTGTTCTGGATAATGGCTTTCATTAGGTTTGGTGCCTGAGGTAAAAAAGCAGTAGGTGGGAATAAAGGCTGGGTTTGATGTCTAGACGTTCATTTCAGCTGTTGCTGCAATATGATACATTAAAAGGAAATATGTAACATAGCTCTGAGGAAATATGTATTCTTTGAAACTAATTCTACTTTTAAACTGCATAAGGCAGTGTGACCTGAATTATTAAAATGCGGGTGGCTGCATTTCTTAAAGGTATAACTCTCTCTGCAGTGCCGACACCGTCTCCACTTGCTTTCTCCCCTTCCTTCCTAGGATTCTTTTAAGTGAAAGATGTCAGTTTGGTCGCTGAAGCAGAACAGAGATCTTCTATCTTTCCAGTATCTCTGCTGGGAGACCTAAAATTATTGAAGTATTTGCTTTGATATTTTGATGTGACTTTTCTCCTTGAAATTTTTATAATGGTTCTTTTTTTTTTTTTTTTTTTTTTTGAGAACATGGCTGGCTTCATAAAAATCCTTGGACACTTTGAAGACCTTAATATCTCTGACTTGAAAATAAAAAAAGACCCCAAGCCAACTGAGCTGCTCATTAATATATGTTTAAAATATAAATTTCCAGTGTAAGCGTAAATTATCGTCGCTGCCTTTAATTCTTTTAACATCCAATTTGCAAGATTAAACTTGAGAACAAGCACAAATGTTCTATTCATTTTATTAAAATAAATTGACAACAAGCCTTTAGAACCTTTACACATGCAGGCTGTGGACGCTAGCAGTGTCAAACACACCTTTTTTCTTTTCTACTAGTAGTATCTTGGCAATGAGAAAATAAACCCTCTTTTCTCTGTGGAATATTTGTTGGCCATTGAAAACCACTGCATTGTATTCTCTTTGAGACGTTTCTAACCCGAAGGTTTTTTACCTTATTCCTGTCCACGCTTGTGCGTTGGACCATGGTAATAGGCAGGTCCTCAGCTGTCACAGTGACTTCAGGTTTTACTACCCAGTGCCCTGTCAGCTCACACAATTGTATTTTGGTAAAACTTTGATGTTTTATTATCTTTCCATGAAAATTTTAGTGACTGTGTTTTCTTATAGATTGAAACAGCGATGCTTCTTCAGGTAAATGAATGGAATATTCTTGTACAAAACTGGCTACCCCAAGCCTTCCCCCCGCTCTTTGGAAAGATTCTGAAAATGTCACACTTCTTTTTGGATCCATGTGCTTCTGGAGTGTGCTCTGTCTCCACTGGATTTGAAGAGCACGTATGGGAGTGATAGAGTAAGGGCAGTTAGTGTCTAAGCAATTATTAAAATTACAGTTAATGGCAGAGATGATATGACCTTACCTTCTTGAATTTTTTCTGAGAATTCAGGTTTTCAGAGACAGAGCATTAATAGATACAGCTGTTTATTTTGAGATGTGATTTTATTTTTAAAAACCCAAACAAAGCACACATAGTAATTGCTTATTTTGCTGAGAAGTGCAGCGGTAAGGTTATCCCGCTATTGCAGGACGAGCAGCGAACTGCAGGTGAGCTGCCTGTTTTACAAGAAAGCCAATGTTCCTCCCGGCTGTCGTCCGTGACTGGTGTGGGACGCGCACATGCGTCGATAAGGTCGTCAGCACGTGCAGATCTCTACAGATAGACCCAGAGGCAGCGAGGGACAGAGGTTCCTCTCTGTGTGAATCTGTCGCAGCAGAGGATGGGTAGATGGGACGGATCACACGGGTGAGAAGCAGCCTGCACTCTGGAGGTCGCCCCGCCTGCCGTCCTGCTCAGAACGGGATTGCTGCAGGCAGCGGAGCGGATTAGTGGTGGCCTTGACTGCCCAGGTCCTGGGAAGTGCCTCATCCCACAGTTCTGTCTCACCTGCTGTGCTGCCTCTCCAAAACTTTTGTCTCCTCTCCGAGTCCCGTGGAGGAGTTACCTGCTCTGCTGTACTCTTCCTAAAATTCAATCTTTACTTGATTCTTCCTCTGGAAGTTTTCTTTTTTGAAGATGGCTTTCACAGTGGTTGTAGAGTGTCAAATTTGTTGCCTCTAAAGAGAGATATTTTAAACAGAGTAACAGAAAATACCTTCCGGACAGGATATGGGTGCTCTGCACAAGTATGTTTCTAACCCGCGCAGCACCTGCTTTCTGTTAGCTGTGTGCCTGGAAATGCTGTCAGGCAGCACCGAAAGGCTGCTGGGGGCTCCAGCTGAAAGCACCGAGTGTTAAAAGCGCTACAAATCACTGCGTGGACAGATGGAGACCAGCAATTATTTCCTAGCCTTCAATCTTCTCTAAGGAATTTAAAATGTTCTTCAAAACCTGTAATCTAGTTACACGTGTGAACAACTTTGCAGTGTGTGGGGATAGTCTAATCTCTAGTGCTTTGCCAAGTTTTGTCACTGGTCACCGTTTGCATCTTGAAGTTGTAACGTGCTCCGGTTGTTTGTTTTGGAGGTGGGATCAGAAAGCCAAAGAGCAGAGAGGAAGTGAAATGATGGAGATAAAATTTTTTTCTCCCCGTTTTTACTGCAACAGCCATATGTATGTACTCTCAATTGTGAGATGAACATTTTTAGTAGGATAATAAGTATTAGAGGTAATTGCAGTAAGTAAAGTGCATTAATATAGCTGGGAATCAAAGGCATTATTTATTATAGGAAAATGGTTATTAAGATATCTTATGATATACTTAGAGTTAAATTGAATAGAGAAATAATTTTATTTCCATTTCATCTATAATTCATGTGAATGCCCAGTAATAAGAAAGCCAATTTGGAAAATTAGACTATTGAGGGATGATGCCACTTGTGACTTCTTTTCCCTGTCCCACTCAAGTGCTGCTCCTCAGCCGGTCGGATCTCCCCTACAAGGACCACCCCGGCCAGGCTCCCGTGGCTTGGTCCTGCTTTTCCCAGGCCTTGGGACACATTCCCTTACGCAGCCATCCCCTCTCCTGAGTGCAGGGTGACTGAATACAGCCGGGGGGCGTGTGTGTGGAGAGGGAGTGCTGCCCATTTCCAGTCCTTTCTGCTGGGACACGCAGACTTTCATGTCACACCGGTCCTGGGCTCTCGCTTTGAGGAAGAGTAACAGGATGGCTCAGCCCAAAGAGGGGCTGTGCCCGGCACCGCTGAGCAGGTGGAAGAATGCAGGAGATGTCCCGTCCTAAGGAAGTTGGTGTTGAAATAATTCCAACTCTACGGAATGTTGCCTTACACACAGTGTAATGCAGTACGGTCTGATCTTACTTCTGCAGCACTCCGTGGCAAAATTACACCTGCAGAGAATAGTTTGGAGAGATGAGCCGTCCTTTCACGGAGTCCCGTTAGGTGGTTGTGCTTACTCAGGAGTAGGTTGTGAGTTGTGATTGAGAACGTCTGAACTGGCTGTGCGACGTTTCCTGTAAAATCATGGAATAGATTCTTGTCTCTTCCGTTTTACATGAAGTTTATGCAGGGACAATACTAGCTTCTGGCGTGGGTGCTCTGATAGGATTAGGTGAAACGCCAGCAGAGCTCAGTGCTCTGTAAGAGTGAATTTCTTCTGGCTTTTACAGATTCTGTCACCTTCATGACACTGCCTAAAAATTTAAATTTTTATGTAAATACGGAGTTTTCACAGAGGTGAACTCAGGTGTGATCTCTCTTATAGTGTGATATTTAACTGTTCATGTATTTGAGAGTTGTGTAATTTTTAAATGTGAGTCAGTACCAGTCTTGCAGTTTCTCAGGCTTCAGAAGTTCTGAACTGTACAGAATTTATACATCGAAAATGCATGGGGATTCTGAAGTTTCTTAACACTACTTTAGACACAAGATCTGAGGCCATGTGAAGTTCCACCCAGTACCAGCACATCGTGTGCTCAGTGTCAGGGGGGATTTGCAGGCATCGAAGGGACCTTTAATGGTTTTGCAGAGAAAGAGACTTGGCTCGTGCTTGGGCCCAAAAGCACAAGTCTGGGTTCCTGTTCTTCTGAGGAATTAACGGTGCTGTTCTATAAGGTGGGTTAGGTACTAAAGCCTGGGCTTTTTCATTCCCTAAAGGAGAGAGACTCTGCTACCAGTATTAACATATCACAACAGCACACGTTCAAAAACTGTGCTGCCTCGACTTTGGGGTTGTATGGCTTACGGGTACTGGGAGAAGCGGCAGAGTAACGAGCAATGCTGGGTTTTGAGGCTTTGGAGACTGCTGCCAATATTAGTGTTTTTCATACAGTAGAAACTCCTTAGAAGCTTTACTTTAAACATGTTTGTAGAGTAAACTATGCTTAGATAATAATCTCTGCACGATAGATGTGCTGTTGGAAGTTTTCATCGTTAAAGAATTTTGTTAGTGTTGCTGAAGATCCTCAGAGTATTCCTGTAAAATGGAAGTGACAGAACTCAGGCAATTAAATTCTTACTCCTTGACAAAATTATTGAATGGTCTGGCTTTACTCTGCAGCTGAGATTGCATCTTCTGGCTGAACAAGATCTGAAATCTGGTGCAGGCATAGCAAAAGTAGTTTTACTCCTGGTAGTTTTAGCACCCAAAAGCAATGGAGTAAGGACAGCGCATAGTTTTGAGCTTTGTATGTCCTTCGGGTACTAGTTCGTGCTGTGCTCCACTGTGAGAGATTAATGGATTTTTTTTTTTAATGTCTCTAAAATCTGTGCAGTTTGGTATCCAGCTTACAGTTTTTATTTTGGAAATAAAACCTGCTGCGTATTTGGTATGTTTGCTGTGTATTATTTAAACTGCAATAGTTTAAGTCAGTACAATAGAGGAATTTCACGTGGGTGAGGCAGTGAGAGGTTCAGGATAGTTGTTTAATGTTGTTTATGTTATGTAAATTGATTTTACACCTTTAATGATTCACTTTGTTTCTTGATTATGGTGATGTTTTAAAGGGTCTGTCAGCAGCTGTGGCAAAGAATGGTCATTAATTCCTCACCCCCTACTTTAATATTGAATGCTACGAACAAATGTGTTTTCTTTTTTTTAAATTCCAAGTTAGCGTCTTCAGCAAGGAAAGATTAAAGCTACTTTGGCAATATAGGTGAAACAGCTTCATGAAACATGCTACAGTTGAAAATTAAAGCTGTTGGAGTTAACTTTTGTATATCCATTTGTATTTCCCTGTTCTGAGCATGTTGACCTTTTCTGTTTTGTAGTGGTGGAAGAAGGACTGTGGGAGAATGGACTTTCCTATGAGTGTAGGACCCTGCTCTTCAAAGCGATTCATAATCTTCTGGAAAGGTAAGAAAAACTCTCTCCACTCAGATATTTCATTCTGATGTCTAAAATAATGCAGGATACCTACAGACCTTTTATGTTATTATTGATCTTAAACCACAGTTTTTTAGAGGTAGAACTTTACTGCAAGAGCTGCGGGACAGAGACGGATCTCTTAAGTCAGTGACTCTGGTAATGTATCACAAAATGCTGTGCAGACTAATTAAACACTCAAAGAGTAACGTCGATATATGTTTCAGCTTGCATTCTTGTTGGGGAACTGTTTCAAAAGCAAACCCAAAAGGTTTTCGCCTTCCTGAGGTGCTTACAGAGAATAATCGTATCTGACCTCCAGCCCCTTTGAAGAGGTTCACTAGTACTTAACAGAGAGCATTGAAAGATCCTGGCTCTGTTTCTCCAGACGTCCTCGTTACGTGCGTGCCACAGTTTGACTGAATTTGTGCACAGAATTCAGGGTGAAGTGTAGCAGTTCCTGCCGCTGGCAGGCTTAATGCATCCTGCCACTGCTCTGTTTTGTCTTGATCTTACGTATACACACACACGGAGAGGTATGACCAGGCTGCAGTTACGCTGTGATTAGTTAATACACTTAGGGCTTTTTCTTCTTGATCCCGCTACCACCTCGTAAGCTTTCTGAAGATGACCTCATTAGGCCTTCAGCCTGTGGCATCGCATCTTGGACTACTGCGCTTTATTCCTTGCTGTTACTGCCGTTCCTCAGGTCATCATCACCCTCCTGTGTTACATTCCAGTTCTTCTTGTTACCAAGCTAGAAATCTTCTCAGAAATAAGTGTAATCAGGCTATTCCCACTTTTTCTGAATTTATGATAATAATAATAACCACAAAATATCATGCACCTCTCCTGTACCTTCGTGTTGCAGTAATTTTCCAGAAGGTAGCATTGAATATTTTTTTTTTTTTTGCATTATGTTCCTGAGGTTGTTTTCAGGAGTGTCAGAACTGTCCCCTGGACTGTTGGTGACCTGTCTATATCTGTTGGCAGGTGACGTTTGAGTGGCTGCCCATCGGCATGTACGGAGGGACAAGGACTCGCTGTTGGGTTTCCTATTTTCCACCTTCTCTCATCAGTCTTTTCAGGGGATTTTTACATAAGGGACAGACCACTTAGCGTGAATAGGAGTATAAAAATGAATTTCCCAGCCTAGAATGTTCACTAGTTCTATTGTAGCTTTGCAGTGTAAAAAGGAAAAATAATTTTACACGTGTTTATTGATCTGTGGTAGCAGCCGACTGACTGTTCTGTATGACTCCGAGTGGATGGTTTTATTTGTTGGACCTTCCTAAGCTTGTGAAGTAAATTTTTAATTATTTCCTTTTAAGTAACTGTGCTGAAATCAGTTGGCAGAGTTAGAACTGTTCTGTCCAGCTAGACTGCAAAGCCTTCAGACCTCTTTTCCTCTCAGCCACTGTCTTCGAAGCTCGGTTGGTCACCACAGCTCTGCCTGAGGATGGTGGGTTACCAAATACCTGTCCAGTTAGCCCGGGTTTACAGGGTTACAGCTGAGCTTATCTTAACTTACACACTCCAGGAGTGTTTTTGTGTTTGCCGTACCAAATCTTCAGTTAGCAGCATACTGGTTTCATGTAAAACAACAGCAATAAGCATGTGGGCTTGATTACAAAGAGAAATAACCCTTTAATTTTTAAAACAGTTTAGCCTGTGTTTAGGGAAAGCTCGATTAATACAGAAGAAATCTTGAATTTCTTTCTGATCTTTCCGTGCAGGCCGTTGCCCGTGCGTGAAGCGCGGTGGGGCGCACGGTGCGGCCGGAGGACAGGTCTCTGCTGGGGGAGCCCTGTGTCCCACCCCGCTCAGCTCCGGCGGGGCAGGCGCTGGCTGAGCAGCCCCGGCTCGGGCTCGTTGGGCTGCTGGGTTCCAGCCGGCCCTGCCCCACCGCACATCCCCTGAGGAGCCCGGCCGGCACGGGGCGCTGCGGAGGAGGAGAGTTCCCCGGGAAGGGCCGGAAAGGGTATTTATAAAGCTGGTTATGTTCTGAACTGTTTGTTCATTTCTCGGTGCCCAGGTGAGCGGTCAGAAGTTTATGATAACTGGCAGTTCGGAAAGTGTTGGAAGATCTGAGGAAATGATACTCAAAATACTGCGGTGTTGTCTCATACTCATTAGCGTGCCCTCGTCGGGTCATTTTTTCACAGAAAGATCAGAAGCAGGAGAGGTCAGGGGCGGTGGGATGCTGAACAGCTGATTTTTAAGGCCAGATCTGCCTGTGAAGACCTTTTCCTAGGGAAGTACCATGGCTTTGAGGCTGGTCAACCTGCCGTCGTGAGGCACGGTGATGTGGCACTGAAGTGTGTGGGACGGGGCAGAGACTGTGAGGTTTCTTGCGAGCACAGATTGTTTTCTTTAGGGACCTGATGTAAACTTCACAGACTTCCTTCCGTTGATAGGGAGTGTGCTGCCCCTGACGGACTCTGATTGCAAGTATTTCCGAGGGAAACAGTAGCTCAAACATACTTTGCTTTTCCCACCAGCACTAGAGCAGTGTCTTTCCATCTCTGCTGGTTTAGCTTTCACGTTCAGTTTAAGATACTGGTATATCAACTGCGCTGGATTATTTTTGCTTTAATTGAGACAGTGCTGTTAGAATTTTCTTTATCCTGGTTTTAATTTTGGAAAACCCTGGGGAGTTTATACAGAGCAATTAGGAGCCTGTTAGGATCTACATTGTCTGTCATCCATTTCCTATCTGTGTCTTCTAGGTGTTCTTTTGAAGTGTAGATCACACAGCCCCTCTAAACCTTGCGGAACTTTCCCAGAAGGTTTCAGTGATTTTTTTTAAATTTTTTTTGTTTGTTTGCTTTGGCTAATCTCTAGCAACCACTATAGAAATAAACTATTGGAAAACTTTGAAGAATGGAGAAGTGTAGTTCTTCCATCTCAATAGAAAAATACTGGTTAGCTATGAAATGTATAGGGAAAGCTCATATATTGCTTGTAGCCATAAATAAAATGACTGTTTTTTCAGAATTTTTGAAACATATCGAATTTCTGTATGTGATCCTGCGGGTAGTGTGTTCAGCGGCATGTTTAATGTATGAAGCGCACTTAAATAGCGTTGGTGTATTGCTAGTGTGATTTATCTGGGCAGGTGGACCTAGAAGGGCGTCAGGCACTCTTTAGCTTGGCACCTTACACTGGTTATTGATCACTTTGCATCCTTACTGTTAGGGGTTTTTTAAAACCACAGAATATACAGTTTCTATAAAGAAATTGCACTTCTAAAGGGACCACAGAAAATGGATGACTTATTGCTCTATATTTGGTGACATGGGAGTATGTTGGAGAGAGTTTTTCTGAGCGAGGAAACAGTAATTGTGGAATATTCAACACCTGATACCATTCTGTGGATCATGTGAAGGAAAAATGGTTCATTGTTAATATTTGCTTAATACCATTTCCTGTCATTCATGTGTTATGCTATGCCATTTACATGCCAAAAATACCAGAATGCAGATTCTTTGTCATGAAGTCTGAGGGAAACGCTGTAAAAGAATCAGGGCTGGGAATTGTCTTTGCTCAAGAAGGGGAGTTTGAAAAATTGGATGATGGATCATTCAGCAAAAAGAGTAGCGTGGAGCGCAGAAGATTCTGTCAGAGATGAGGGGAAAACGCCTGTGTGAAGGTCAGCATCAGTGACAGCGTCATGAGCCCAGACAGTGATTCTCTGTGACTAGCGTGGGAAAACAGAAAGTGGCAAAGTTACATGGCACACAAAAGCTACAGAGTTGATTTCAATATGATGGCAATTCAGCTGCTTTATCCCTTAGATTTACTGTCTTCAGAGGCTGCTTTTAATTACATTTCGAGGTGTAACTAGTAATTGTTGCTGTAATTATTTTCTAGGTGCTTGATGGATAAAAACTTCGTCAGAATTGGAAAATGGTTCATAAGACCCTACGACAAGGATGAGAAGCCGGTCAATAAAAGGTAAGGTGGTCTGTAGAGCAAATACTGTGCCTGGCAGTGTTGTATGCAGCGTGATGGCAATTTGGTGCTGCGTTTTGCTGGTAGGTTTTCCACCTCTGTTACCATGTAACAAGTTAAAACACAGATACTATTTGTTCATGTCAGTAATACCTAGAAGGAATGAAATAATTTTTCAGGTCTTGTTACGATTTTTTAAGGTAAGAAGGTGAGGTTGGTATTTTTCCCTTAACTCCACAGAAATAATCATGGGGTTTTATATCTTTTGAAAAGTATCTGCCTGTTTTCTCTCATTATACAATGGAATCCCAGGTAGTTACCACAAATGATTTGAATTTCTGGACACTTAACCCCAACTTGATGCTTTAAGCAGTAAGATAAGTAGTATCTAGATTTACTTACTTATTTTCTTTAACAATGCCAGCCTTGATACACAGCTCTCCCTGATCAGGCAGGCTGACAAATCAGACCTGTGTGCCTGATGAACGCGCTCCTCTGGCAGCCGCAGAACCATGGAGAAGGGCTCGCTGTCTCCACTTGCTCATTGCTGTTTCCTCGCCTCGCTCTAAAGGTTACGATGTTCTCAGATCTTCTGGTACTTGCATTTATAGTCATCCGCTAAACAAGTTCTGTCAAAAATAATCTGAGTTAAGCTGAAACACAGATTTTCTAACGGGAATCGTTTTGACAGAACTGGGTTAGGAAGTGACTAAACATGCGGTTATGCTGGAAGACGTGAAGGTAATGAGCAAGTGGAGATGCAGTGGGGTGGCAGCTTCTTCATCCAGTGCAGCTGCGGTCACAACAGCGTGTCTGGCAGCTCTGGGTACCACTGGAAATCCTTCTGTAGATCGTACCTCCCTCTCATCTCTTTATCGCGCTGCATTGTCTTAAAGCAGAGATGTCTGACCTCTGTTGCAGTGCGATCCCACAAATGGTTGCCTTTGTTCTGTAACAGACTTTGTGTTAACCAGGTACTGGAAGCAGCAGCTGTTTTTAAGATAGAATGCAGTAATTAGACGTGGATTTGTCTCCTTTCTAAAACCAGAAAGCATTAATTTTTTTTTTGTTTGTTTTTTTTGCTAAGTGGACTTACACTGTGTCTGTGTAACCTTTGATTTCCCATCAGTCGCTGCCGTTAGGCAAGAAGCCGTTGAAGGGTCCAGTTCTCTCCATACCTTTCTTTGTCCTGGCTGTACATAACCACCTTCCTCCCTCCTGTGTCCTCTGCTGCTTTTCTGATCGCACCAAGATCTAGTTAGATTTTCTTGAGGATTAATTCCCTAAAGTGACATAAATAGCGGAGTCTTTTCCAGCTTCTGGAAAAGGGAGACAGCTCCTTTCAGCAAAAGCTATTTATTTTATCAACTTCACTGCAGCCTTCTTGCTCAGACTAAATGTAGTGGTGAGTCTCACATCTGTTCCTGGCTTGTATCAATTTAAGGGCCGAAGCATTTGATACAGGAGATGGTGTCTGTCAAAAACACAGGCATGGAAGGTATTGTTACGTTGAATTCTGGCAGATTGGTGGGTCCCACGTCTTCTTTCCATGTGTGTAACACCGAATCACTTGCACGGTGAGGTGATCTGTAGGGGGCAATTACGTCTGGAAATACATGTACGGTATGCACATGAATAACTGGTCTGGAACCTGTTACAAAAAATGAATTCGCCTTGAACTTAAATTGTATTTGACATTTTCCTGTATATGAAAGTGACATTTTAATGGATAATTTTAGGGTTGAAGGCTAGGCTCTTGATTTGGAGAAGATAAAGTTTATTGTTGCTTTGTGCAGGTTGTTGGTTTGTCTCATTTTTGATAAAGCACTTGTCATTATAGATCCTATGGATAGACACGATTTTAAAAGCATTTATTTAGCAATCATAACAATGGCCCAATTTGAGATAGGTTCTGTGTTGTTCCAGGTTGTTTATTTTTCTGCTATAAGTACATCACTGGGGTTAACTCGTCCTACTGAAAGATGGTAGTAAAGACTGCAAAAGTGGACACCAGAGTCGGCTGCGGACAGAAGCAACAAATAGTAGGAGGCTTTGGGGACTAATTTGTCCAGACACTTTTTATTTAATCTTTTAAGCTCTCTTTCTCAGTATAGCACAAAAAGCTATCTTTACACAGATTAAGTGGTTCACATTAATTCCGTAGAAATTCCTTGTGAAACTCTTGCTCTAAGCAGCCGCTTGCTGTTGATAAAGCAGTAAGGAGCAGTCGCAGGAAGAGGAGGCCGATTGAGAGAGTTTAAGTATTTTAGCGCTGTGGGCAACGCCTTCATAACCCCAAAGCGTGGTGTTCTAAAAAACAGTAGCTAACGCCTGGTTAAGGTGTAAGATCCTAGAAATAGGTTGCAGATATTATGTTCAGTGATGAGGTTGCAGTCTGGGAACGCGTAATCCCTGCTGAAAATGGGCACGCTGTTCTCCTTGAAGGTGGAAAGAGAGGGCAGGATCTATGTAGATAGCCTGCCCCCTTGGTGGAGAAGAGCTGAGCGCGTGTCCTGCCGGCCGAGCAGTGCAGATGCTTCCAGCGTTGCTCTCACATTTTCACGTGTGGCAAAGCTAGTCGTCTAGAATTTCCTGTGTCCTGAGTTACTAACGTTGTTTCAGGAATTCACTGACAAGTCTTGGGCTGGCTATAGGCAAACAGGGAAGGAGTTGAAACGTGAGTTCATCCGGGGGCTGTGGTTCTTGGGAATGGCGTTGGAGGAGAAGGGGGGGAGGCACGTCGTTTGAGAATGAAGCGGAGCATGGCAGTGGCCATGACTCGTTAGTCCTGAGATGAGAAAAGGACGTCTAAGAACAATAGATGACCTTCCGAGGCAGTGCTAGACACGGTATGCAAGATGAGCTATCCTGGCTTCTCCAGCAGGAGCGAGGGCACAGCAGAGGGAGTTACAGACAGGTCCCCGTACCGATGTGTTTTCCTCACAGTGCGAACCAGCTGCTTTTGACAGGAAATGTAGCGCAGAACTTGCGGGTTTTCTTTCCCGAGTGTCTTCAGTATTATGTGTCACTACCGAAACAATTCTTCGTGTTTCGTTGTCTGCTCTACAGCAGTGCGTGTCTAAAATGTGTTTCCTCGCTCCTCTGGAAAATGACAAACTTGCTTATTCATCTCACAACTTCCTGAAGGAGATCTGTGTGCTGGGAGACTGCAGAATTGCTCTGACACAAGGCACTGATGGCACCTTCCACTGCTGGATGAAAGTTCATCTTTGCACTCTGTCCAGAATCACTTTCCAAGTTTTGTATGGCGTTTTTTGGTTCGGAAAGCACCACCATAAAATGTTAAACATCTTATTGACGAAAAAATTGATGAGCACCTTATGCAAAAATCTTTGCTAATTATTTTAGTGATCGTTTTCTTGGCGTGTAGTAGGAAATTGGGGGGAAAATCGGTTTGGTTTGACCAGTATGAGCAACTTAACAGCTTAACACAACTATCTTAATTTGCTTAATTGTAAAGAACCTGTGAAAAAAAAAAATGTAGCTTTTTGTAGCCTAAATAACTGATGGGTCATCCCCTCTTTCAAAAGTCTGATGGGTTTTTTTCTTAGCCTTAAGGAGAAAAAAGTTCCATTGGTGAAACACTTGGAATAGAGTTAGTTTCTGTTGCTAGGTGAGAAGATGGAAGGTAGGAACGGTACATAGATAGCTCTGTTGGCCTCCGCGCGCTTGAAACAGTGCGGATGGAAGAGTGCAATGAATTAGGTGGGAAGGAAGCCGAGTTCTGTAATTGCAGTTTCGAAACAGATTTCCTGTAAGACAGCTGATTATCATGCAATGCTGATAGAATATGGACATTTGGGTGACGATGCACAGGCTGTACCTTAATAAAAATACCATCCTAAGCATTCGCGTGTCAACTCTCCCCCCTTAGATCTAATCCGTGAACTTTCACTGCTTTAACAGAGTTGTCAGTGCATCCACATCCCGTTCTGTGCAATAGCTGTGTTCGTTTCTTTGCAAGCATCAAAATCAGCATTAAACCTGGAAAAACCCCTGAAGTCTGCAGACACTTTAAGCACTTGGAGGTCCTGGAAGTTGTCATTCAGGATCCTGGGAGTAGTCACAGGGCTTATCCAAGTTGTACCTAGATCGGTGAGACCGACACTAACAATTCAGCATTGTTGCACACAATGCTGTTCCTGCCGTGCTGGGAGCTCCTGTCAGTCAGTGTTTTCATCTGAAAACACCAGATTTTGTGAGCCCCAGATAAAGACTGCGGAGCTGTACCAGGAGGAATTGGAAACCCGTGGAACTAGTGCCTGTCCAAGGCTGGAGCGCCTTGTCTGAATCCGGTACGGAGCTTTGGTCCTGGCACACGACATCACCCAGGTAATGTCTTTTGGTGAATTGTATTCGGGTGTTTCATTAAGTGATGACAGAATTCAGTAAAAGCACGGTAAAACAAATTTCAGTGATCTCTTTAAATTGTTAAGAAGATCTAAATTCCTCAGCTGAGGAATGGGAATGGGTTGATGGTGCGTGTACAGTTCGCTGCAATGTGGGGAGAATGTCTCCACTTAATACTGGAGGGGTTTGTTTTCTTGAATTTGAGAAAAATAACCCATACAAATTGTTTTAATTCTGCAGGTTTATACACTTACATTTTAGCCATGTTTAAAAAAATTCAGTAATGTGATCGTTGGTGTTTCTTGAAACTGGGGTGTAGTGATGCCACAGTAACACACGTGTACAGTGTTCCGACTAACACCATTGTGAAAGACGAAAGACCAGGGAGGAAAACACTAGAAATCAGTCTGATTTAATTTTCAATAATTTGTGCTTATTCCTGACTTGTCAAAAGAAACGTGATAGAAATACTGAGTAATAAGAAATACCGCGTATTTTTCAGTAATTCTTCCCACCCCTGTAAAAATACGCTTTTCTATTTCCATTTAAGAGGCTTAGTTCCCAGACATATTTTCACATTTTTGAGGTTTAAATTCTGAAATGTTATGTTCAGCTTTGCCGAGTTTCTGCTCGGTCTTACTTACGGTTTCAGTAAAATCATACACCAAGCTACTGTGGTCGGTGGGGTTTTTTTTTTTTTTTTTTTTTTAATTTTTAATCTTGTGTGTGCTAAACTGACTTAATTCTTAGCTTCTCTGAAATTCCGGATAGCGTACCCAGAGGAGTACGGTCTGCATTCATATTTTACCAGAAGGAGTAGATATAAAATAAGTGTTTTCACATGCATTTTTCAGCAAAACCTGGTGTCCCTGATATCAGTATGCTTATATTTATAAATATTTTAAAGTAACTGAATTACAAGTATATTGACCTAATAATCAATAATATAATGTATTTTTACATTGTCTACGCAGAAGAGAGTAAAGCCTTATCAACAGCTGAGGGTTCCTTAAGGATCCTTAAGGTTACTTCAGCTGCTTTGGGAAAACGCTGTTCAAGCACGACCGTTTCAGTTACTGTGTTCTGCTGTGGATAGATGCTGCGGGTAGTCTGGGGTCATTCTGTGACATGCTCCAAGAATCTTGTACGTGAAATTCTTGATTGAAAATATTAGCACATTGGGCAGGAAAAAAAGCATTTTGGACTGAAGGTCTTACTGTTCACTGCTTTGTTACCCAAGTAGCTTTCTAGATAGGCTGTAAATTAAGGAGTGTCCTGTATTCGGTTAGCTGATGATTTTCATTTAACAGGCAGAATACGAAGCCGGGATTTTCTAGCAGATGGTTAGCAGTCTCACAGAGCACACTGTGCCGTTTTCGTTGCGGCGGTCCCCAGCTGCGTTCCCTCTGCGCAGCCCTGCGCTATGGGATGTGGCTGCAGCCGGTCTGTTCGTGGCTGCCCTGCAGTAAGCGGAGCAGGAAGCTGCGGCGGTGGCCTTGTAGCCGCGACCACCGAGGACTGCTGTCTTCATGATAACCACCTGGGCTTTTCATCTTCCTTTCCTGGTGTAAGAGCAGTAAAAAGCCAGTGGCAAAGCAACTCCAGGCACCATTTCCTCAGACTCCTTGACCCTTGCCCACCGAGATCAAGTCCTGGGAACAACAGCAAGACTCCCTGTGCTGTATGTACCACTTCGGCCGGTTCGGATGACGCTCTGCAGCGTCTTACACAGCTGTTTGTGTGGAGCTGAGCCAGGCAGCTCAGCTAAAACGTACGGGGTGTTGATAGGTGTGCCGGTGGTTGTGCCGTCCTGTGATACTTTGCGTTTTGTTGACAGACATGAGTTTGAAATTGCTGCTTTGCCAGTACACCCTTGTCTTGATGACGGGGGTTATGTTATTGCAGTGACCTCTTTGTACGGACGCAGCATTATCTCAAAGCGGGGCTGCTCCTGACGAAATTTATTACGGTGTTTGCACTGCGTGTTTGGGAGCACCTGTGTGTCTCTGGCAGCCACAGTGGAGATTGTGGGTCCCTCGTTTCATAGAGGAATTCCAGAACGTGGGCAGGTTGGGAGGGCACGCAGCAGAATTGGCAAAGGTTGGTAATCTGGCGTCGCAGAGTCTTGTAAAAGAGTCTCTGTAAGCTCCTGTTACTGGGCTCCTAGGGAGCGTCCAGCACAGAAGCAAGATACTACTGACCGACATCTACTGGTTTGAAATGAATTGTTGAAGAATTCTTACCCATTTCTGTCTTGGGAAGGAAAAACCCTGTCTGCCCCGCTGCCTTGAAAGGTAGCCTGTTTTCCTGCGCTCTTCCTGAGCCCGTAGAAATAGTCCCGGTGCGTTCACAGAGGGCCATGGAGCTTCCACAAGTCTGATTTTGGGGAGGTGCCCGAGACTTGGAATTGCTGTTTCTTTCTAAAATAGCCGAGTCCACCCATTTTCAGCATGTGTTCAGAACTACTGTTTCCTTGTAGGACTTTGCGCAATCCAGGGTTTGTCTGTGGGATAGATGTGTTTCCATGTGCAGAGTTGAGGTCACCTCCGTCACCATTTGGGGGGATACGGTGGCATATACTTTTGTGGGTTCCAGTTTATAATGCAGGTAGCTGTCTCCAGAATATTGAAGTTAGAGACTTTTTACTGAATTGATGAGTGTCAGTGACATAACATATAAAGCTGCTCTTGTTATCTTTAACTTCTGGATTTTGTAAGGCTGTCTGTTGTAGTTATTATTTGCTGGCAACATTTGTTGCACGTGCAAATATTTATACATATAAGGTTACTGGAATGCCTACATGTATTCCAAATATTTGCGTTATTTAATGTGACTGAGACGCTACTTTATTTCTCATACTTTTGTAGCTTTTTTACAAGGTAGTTATTTAAACAGTTGAAATATTTTACACTAGGAGGTGTATGAACAGCAAGAGGCTCAAGAAAATCAGAGATCCATATTTCTGTTGTCTGTTTCTTTTCTTTTTTGTGCCTTATTTTTATTTAAGTAGTTTAGAAGTGACAGTATCTTCATTAAATGTTTTGGATACACTTGTGTGAGACACTTGAACTCCAGTAATTATATATGAAGCCTGGCTTAATCAGGACTTGGTGACCAATTAATGAAGTCCCACTAATGTTTAAGCTCCTTTTCTCATTATACGCTCACTATTGGCACAGTATGTAAAGGATAAACTAAGTGCCCCTGATGTGCTGTTAATTAGATTTGTCAGGACTCCCAGTTGCACTGTCTGCCAAACACAAGTGTTGTCACTTACTGTATCAGTAATGAATTGACTTAAGGGCTTTTGTAGATATTTAGAGGGCCTTGGTTTTGAATTCTTAAATCTGCTGCAGCTGTAATTGTAGTTAGAGCTATAGCTCTGCTCACTGCGCTGCAAGAGCCTCCACAGACAAGAGAGAGCGGCTTGCTTCAATTCCTGAAAATCAGCCTGGATTTTGTGCTTAAACTGATTCAAAATCCTTGCAGGCAGTATGTGGTCTTTTGAGTTCTGCAAAAACAGCGGCACCGTAGGACTTGTTTTTAGTCCAGTTCAGAAGTAAATACACTTCCTTATATTTCCAAATAAAATTGGTGCCTAAAGCCAAAAATTCTTCAATCTCTTTCCAAAAATAGGAAAGAAAACTTCAGTTCCATTGAATTATTTCAGTCAACAATAATATCTTTTCCATTTATTTTTCTGACACTTTTATACCTCTTTAAAATAACTTAATCTTGAAATACAACTTCATTTCAGAACAGAGGTTTTTTATTCTGAAAGTCTCTTTTTTGAGATTTATGTTCTCTGGGACAATTTTTGCTAGCCCTTATTTTCTGAGGACTAGGACTGAACTGGGGTCGTACTGCGGTAGGTTTGATTGATGGGCGTTTTCCCCTTTAGCCCGCACGGAACCGTTTCGTTCTTGGTTACTCTCTCTGCTAGCACACCTTCAAGCATTAATGCCTTTTTGCGATCTTGTTCATCTTCACTGGCTGAACTAATGATTTCAGACTCTGTTTTCTCCTTTTCTTCCCTCAAGTCTGTCTTCCCCGGTCTTTGTTCTCCTCTTACTCAGGTTTGGTTGCACACCCTGTCAGGGAGCTCTCTCGGCTGAGCTGGAGCGGGTAGTTCTGTCATCTGTGTGCCATGCCACGCGCTCTGTTAGGCGTTGGGCAGTCTGGTGGCTTGGTGTGATATAAATGGATATTCTGTCACTGATAAATCAAAAAAGTTATGGAAATGCTTTTTTATAGAAGATAATTGGCTGGAACCATTTATATAGTTGAAGAGAAAGCTGAATTAGTCCTGAATGCTTTTAGTGTTTGGATTATTAAATTTTCAGATTCAGGATAAAAACACAGTTTTGAAGTAGCTTGTCTTTGATATTACTTTACTGCTAGTTTAGAACATAGTGAACTTGAAAGAACGCTCGTTATACTGTGTGTAATCTACACAAGGCTGTAGAAACCAATTCTGCTGTGTAGGACGAGTACTCTAAACAAACCTGTGTTCTTCCTTTCAGTAATGAACCGGTGAGCTGTGGGCTGTCCCTTTCATGACTAAAATGAACACTGCAGAGGACCAGTCTGCTGGTGTACAGTAATTAGAGTGGATACATCTTAAAGTATATCATCATTAGTGAACTCTGTTAGCTTCAATTCACTTGGCCGCAGAGTAAAGCAACATCAGTTCTCAAGGAGGGCTCCTGTCCACTGGTGAAAGTACAGCAGTAATGCTCGCTGAGGTTCTCGAGTTACTTCTAACCCCCTTTCTCCCTTCTGTCAGCCTCTGAGGCTTCATTCTTCTCTCCGACGTAATCCCTGTAACTGAACTCTGTTCCGAGCTCAGTAGTAGTTATTTTTAAACCTGTCCGGAATGGGAGGAGCTGCAGTTAGAGCAGTTGGGTTTGGTGGTACAAACTGGATGGAGTTTGATTAGTAAAGAGTATCAAGAAGCCACTGGTTGTTGTTCTTGGATGCTTTCTCCGAGTGCATCGTAGCAAGAAGAGTTGCCTGGTGACCAGGCTTTCACTTTTTGTCTTGGAAAACTCTCCAGAAGACCAGCTTTTTCATTGGGAAGAGTACGGAGGGATGGGTAGAGAGGAAGAGGCTCTGGCACCAGATGTGTGGTTAGTTGCCTGCACACCTCCCTCAAACTGAGGTTTCAGAGTGAATTGTTGAGTTTTTCCCTTGGAGGGCAAAACCTCAGGAAGAGGCCTCCTGTCCTCCTGCTTGGAGTTGCACAGTACACCTGGTTCCTTCAGCCTGAACTTCAGACAAGTTAGATGTGATCTAAGCCTGAGGCAAGGTGAGGAGCTTGTGTGGGGCAGGCCATTCCTCAGTCACCAGTGCTGGGCAGCTTTCAAGTCCTCTTAGGCTGACAGAGAAGGGACTTTGCACGTTCTGAGTGTGTGCACTTAGGAAGATGAGAAATCTTTGGGCAAGCGAACCAAACTCTGGATAAAATTTTGAATAAGAAAATTGGTGCCACTTGCTGTCTTTGGGGCTGAGCTGCCTGGATTCTCTTTAGGTGGGATATATCCACTTGGATGGCTCTTGCTCCTGAATTACGTCAGCAGTCTCCTCTCCTTCCCACAGTCAGTCACAGCAGACAGTATATATATGTGTTCTTCCTGAGAAATCGATTAACATGAAAAACACCCGTAATAAATCAGACTGCATTTAGTCTCTAGACTTCACCCCAATAATAAAGCGAAGACTGAGTAATTACTAAGGCATAGACCTTTCTTCCAGGTGCCCAGCAGGGCTCATCTCTCGAGTTTTGGCAAACTTACCTTTTTTACCAATACTATGGTTCATGCTGCCATCTACTGACGCCATGTTTTGTCATTGCAGCAGGGGATCAAGTCGCGGCCTGCCGCTGTGGTAAAACGTGTGGTCTGAGCTGCTTTGTTATAATTATACCTCTGCAGATCGGCCGTTTCAGTGCTTGGATGAGGATGCTGTGCTTCAGGATCTAAAGTGCTGCTGTGGGATTAGCTTATGTCCGTTACAAAGCGTTCACAGTGCGTGGGAAGAAGGCAGCTCTTAACCCTGAAACTGTGCGTGTGTAGGATGACTTCAGTCACCCTTTTGGTCAGGGTTCATCTGTCCAGGGAGGTGCAGGTGAAGTGTGCTCTGATCTCAAGTCACTTGTGTGGCAATGCCTTTTGATCCTGGGTGGTCTGTCAGAAAAAACCACTCATCCTCAGGCATCATTGGATTTAACAAGGTCCACGTGAACCTCTTCTGTGTGTGACTCTCAAAATACTTTCTTCCTACGTGAGCCGCCTTCCCCCTTTTCTCTCTACCCTTTATTCTTGGCTGTGTTCGTTGTTGAAGTTTTCTGAGAACCAGTTCAGATTTGGACTGAAAAGCAGTTTTCTTGAGGTGTTCTGTGTGGAGATTGCCATCTTTAAGTTCAGCAGTGCATGACCAGACAGGAGAACGATTGGGAAAATTGAAACTTGCGTGGAGAAAATCACACCACCACCCCGCAACCCCCCGCCGATTTTCTTTATTGGTCTAAATGTCATGGAGACGTTCCATGCGAAGTGGGAGCCACCACCTTGTAGGTAGGTATGTGAATCGTACAAGAACTTCCAAAATACGGTCTCGTGATTCATGACATGACGTGGGAGAATGAGACACTAATCCTCATGGCCACTCTGGCTGCGGTTGTGACTGGACTGTTAGGAGAAGAAACTTAAAAGGACAGGATCGTAATTCAGGGGGAGATGGAATTTCCCACCAGTGAAGGGAATTTTCTGTCTTCCTTAAGGAAAGCAAGCTGCAAAAATTACTTTGAGGGATCTCATCTCTTTTTAGTCTCTTCTGTTACCAGCTGTTAAAGACACGGGGAACTGCAAGTGTTTTTTGGATGATGATATCAGTACATTTAATTATATAATTTCCATCTGTTGACTGGAAAGCTGACGGAGAAGATCTGAAAGAAGAACATTAAAATATCTTTTTTTTTTTCTTTTTGAAGGATCCATCAGTCTCATTTATGAAATTGTACGTCTAATGCATGGAATTATCTTTTTACAGGTCTCCAGATTATGTAGAAGCATGTCTGTGTGCACACCCCATGTTGCTTAAACCGTTCAGGATCTGATGTTTTGAAGAACCGTTCCCTAGCACAGGGACATATAGTGAAATCATTTACTGTCCCACCCAGTTCCTAGGAAAACATTTAATTTTGGAAGGAGCGGAAATGTTGCCTGCAGAGTTTCAGATCCCATCTGCTTTCCACACAGCCATGAGACAGATGTGGCATTTCCCCAAGTAAGATAAAAAGCGATGTAATACGGCCACTCTGGATGGTTCAGGAAGCTGTCTGCTGTTATGAGCGTCTCGTTTCTTAAACAGAAATATAGCCAGATACTCCTCTTAAATACTCCCTTAACGTAAAACTTGTCTCCAGCCGTGGTCAAAAGGGGAGCAGCCTAGGGAAGACTACAAGGTCATGCCAAGAATACAGTTATTTTTCTGTACGCTCGGTCAGCTTCCTGCTGGTTTTGGCAATACCACTCGACATATTTTTGAGTTTAACAACTGTTGATGAATTTTTCTTTTGTGAGTTTAATTGAGTTTGAACCCACACAGAGTTTCATCATGCACAAATACTTATGGGTAATTAATACCATAGCTCATCTATGCAGTAGGTGGAAAAAAGTCTGGGGCTTTTAATTTTTTCCTTCCTTAGCGTACTGTTAAGTCTTCCCGTATGAAGGAGAGAATGTAACTATCTGTATGGGTTTTTGTCTCAGTCCTTTTGATTTTAGTGCACGTCTGCGCTCTGCCTGTTGAGTTTCTCTCCTTCACAGTGAAGCCTCCGTATGTATTTAGCTGTTCTTTGTGTGGAAACCATTCCGTATCTCTTCCTTTCTTGTCACCTCCTTGAGCATCCCTTGTTTCTAAGGTCATTCCTTTGGACTGAGAAGGTTCAGGATGGCACCTGGTTTTACATGGGTTTCTGGGCTGTTGCAGTGGGCCCTTCTGTTCGTTCTGCAGCCTCTTCCAAATTCTGAACATTGTTGTGTTCTTTGTTTGGGATTTTTTTTGTTATTTCTGAACTGGTGTATCTCTGTAGCAATGTTTACTATAGATTCAAGAACTTTTCTCCTGGCCAGTAGTATCTTGTTCAAAGCCAGAATCCCTATGAATTTTTTTTTTGCTTCTGCACCTTTTCTGTATGTTTATCTGTATTGAATTTCATTTGTGGGTGTGGTTTTGGGTTTTTTCATTCATCCAGTCACTGACTCTTGTGAAATTGGACTGTAGGTCTTTGCCTGGAGTTCTGGTTTTTGTATTTCTCGTCATCAGAGTAGTCGCAGAATTTCTTACCGTGCTGTTTGCCCTCTTCTTCTAATTCTCATTATTTAGTCTTAATAATTGTGACATTTCTTCTAAATGCAAAGTTAAGTCAAGGACTGTGTCTCAGTACTGTGAAGAAATCAAAGGAGGCTGAGTGATCTCTGGAGAGGTGCTTCAGTAGCTGCAGTGTTTGTATAAATGAGAGGACTAACGGCACTAATTAAAGTAAGCTGGAGCAGCGTGCAGACTGCCCCGTGCAGCCCTGGTTAGTACAGCACGATCCAACTGTCTTCATCATAAAAATCAATAGAGAAATAAATAGCTTAGTGATGAAGTTACCGCAGACAAAGCTGTTGTAAATGAAGGAATTAAATATTTTAAAACAGTTGATTGAGAAATTTTACTCGTTAATGGGCTTAATTATCCATTCCCCCACCCCGAGCATTACTACTTAATTTTACTTAGAGGAGACAATGCTAATACTGCTAATGAGACTAAATCTCTTCTTCTACTAGAGTGAATGTTTTCTTAATACGTAATAAAGCGTGCAGCATAGCAGGGTTTGCTGCTGCACCTTGTTTTTTCTTAAAGGCCACTCTTCTTGCAAAAATGCGAACGTTCACAATCATGTCACACATTCACTGGTAATTTCGGCTGTGTTCTCATTTTCCCTTTATGTAGCATTTATGATCTTTGAAGATTCATTTTGGATGTAAATGACTAGTGCAAGAGTATAAAAAGGAAAATCTATTTAATGTTAGAAATTTGAATGACTGTTTTATGTGAGTGGAGATGATTTACTTTAAGTGGAAAAATAAACTAGTCAATCCTGTTACAATATACTGTGATAACAGCGCTCTGGGAGTGCAGCACTAGTTCAGTGATTTTTGTCTTGTTCAAGTTGAAAACTGTAAACTGCCGTTTTGAGGCTGGACTGACTGGTTTATGGTGTATTCTTCATGGAAGTTCTTTTGTTTATATATGCATCTTTAAGAGCAGCCTCATGTACTGTAGCTTTGTCATTTGTGTGGCATTACAGAAAAATCCAACTCTCCTGGAGAACAGATGGGCCAATAAACTTCACCAAACTGCCGTACTTAATTTAGAATCTCTTTCTGATGTAGTGCAATCAACAGCAACAAAACACTAAAAATAGCGTTGCTGCATTTCAGCCCGTCTTGGTGCCTTTCTGCTTTCTGACAGCAGGCTCGACGTTTCCTTATGCACTCGTCCGACCTGTCTGCTGCTTGGAGGGGTGCTTGTTTTCTGCTCCCTGTTTTGTTGTGGGCTGCTTTTATCAAGCTGAGCATGTGATTTCCTTGATGCAAAGCTCAAGAGATCAGACCGAGAATACTTGCCTGCCACCTCCTCTGGAGCCAGGGGGATATTGCTCGCTCTTCTCCAGGTCATGTTACAAGAAGTTCTGAGATACAGTTGTTTCAAGCTTTAAACATTTCTGAGCTCTTTTAAGAGGGCATTGCTCTTTAAGTGACAAAGTTTGTAATCTGAAGAAAAAATCTGAACCAAAATCATTTTAAAATAACAAGTTTTCTATCACTGATAATAAACCATTAGAATCAGAATTGAAATCGAGTGCCTGCGCAGCTGGCAGCGTTACAATACCTCCACCTGTCTTTACGCTCACAGATGTGTACTTCTGGAATTCCACTGCCTTGTTTTGGAAAGGACTGAGCGGACTTTATTGACCTGCTTTTACTGTTCAGCTTTTAAATATTATTACTTTTTATAAAAGCCCCCATAAAAGCCAGTCATGAATTTTTACATACTGCATTGGTAGCATATTAAAGCAACTAAATAGATTAAGGCAGCTTATAGCAAAAAGTACACTGGAAATGCAAACGGGTATTAAGCAAGAAAAAGATGTGGTCGGTGACGCCCGCCAAACAAGGAGATCGGAGTCAGCCGTATTTATTAGTCGGATGGCGCTGCAAAATAAGATCAACGTCTTTCTGCCAAAAGCGAGCAGATCGCCAAGTGAACCGCGCAGAAGGCTCATCTCTCTTCTACTGTTCCTAAACCTGCAAGATAGTTTTTCATCATTGTTAAAAATCTTGAGAAACTTGTTTTTGGTGGCAGTTAATAGCATCTGTGTGATTTAACGTGCAGGTAGCTGCTTGTAGGTTTCCAGACATGTTTAGGCACCGACTTCACATGTCAGTCAGTTGGAGTTGGGCATTATTTGTTTCTTTTGGTGTCTTTTTCTTTCTTGCAGCAGCTAATTGCTTTGAAAATCTAGCTCCAGAGGTAGTTGGTGACGCAAGTCCTGTGTTCTGAAGGGAGTAAAGAATATTAAATCCAACTGAGGGTTTGTGAGAGGTAGTATTTTAAATGCCTGGTTTTGGAAAAGGACTTAAACTTTTTTGGAACATTTCATATGAAAGCTTTAATATTGTCACTGCTCCTGTTAGCTCTCTTTACAGTCAGCTTCTCACACAATTCTGGTTAAATGAGGGAGGCTTTTCCAGCTGTTTTGAAAATGGCAATAGAAACACGTATTTGTTAACGTGTTTATTTTTGATAGAATTATTTCACTTTGCATTCATATGGCTGTGAGTGTGCATATGTGCACATAATCTCAAAACATAGTTTTAAGGCACGTAGATTCTGTCACATGCTAGAGAATATAGTTCATGAGTAAAAACCCCTCAGCTGACACACTGCTCTTCCTGCCTTTCTTTGTTTTGAAACAATTCTGGAGCATCTGTCATTGTTTCACACAATTTCCTGCAAAGCTGCCTGTGGCAGTTGCACTCATTCTTTATTACCCAAGGGCTTTGCTAGCAATAAAATAATGTATCTGACTACCTAATAGCCTAATATTCAGCCTTCCCTGGAGAAGTGGGAGTGGAAAGCTGTTTTTACTTTCTTTTTAGCTGACCATGCAAACCTGATCCTGTCTGAGAAGCTTTTCTCTGTATTGTCAGTGAAGTAGAAGGGCTCTCCTACGCTGATGGCTTTTCTAGCTACTAGCTGGTCCCTTCTCTGTACCAAGAAATGGCACTGATCAGATCCTGTTAAAGTTCTGCCTTGACACAGATGACACATCTGCATGCGATTATCTTTTTAACACCCCCTTGGTTTTCTGCTTTCTTTGTTTATTAGTTTAGAGGCCCCTTATACTGAAATAAGCTGTAAAAAGGGTACAAAAATATGCCTGCAGATGCCTAGACTCTGCTTGTCCGCCGTTACGGCAGATGCGCACACGTTACATCTTCCACACATCTCCACAGATAGGTATGTGTTGCTGCTGATCTTTTTAACTTGATTTTTTGGTAAAGAAAATAATTTTCAGATGCTTTTAGTGAAAAGCTGAAATGCATACACAGAGCTGCTCTTCTATTTTGTAGTTGAATAAATGAATGCTTTGTCTATAGAAATTTTTCTATGAAAACCTAGTAACAGCAGCTAGAATTAATTTCAGTTTCCTAAGCCAAATGGTATTGCTTAAAGATCAAGATTTAATAAACACTTCACTATTAGTAAATTTTGCATTTGAACAGTTTTGCATTTGAACAGATCCATTGGGATTCCTTATAAAACCTGATACAGGTATGTTTGAGGAATTAAATAGTGATGTGTTGGTGCTGCAAAACCCCAACCATGGACCTACTGTGCTAGTGTGCCCTATAACCGAATGTTACTAAAAACAGAGCCCAAACTCAACAAAAAAACCTGTCCTAAAAAATTAGAAGTCATAGAGCAAAGGAATACTTAACTACTGTTTAGTTATTTTCTTTCCAAATGAGTCACAAATAAAAAGATGTTCATATAGGTTTGACTTATCATGAGGTAAGGCTCATGGGTGATGAAAAGTGAGAGAAACTAATGAGAGTAGTGGTCCAGAAACACGGGCTTGTGGGTGTATTTCCCACAGCGAGTGTAACCTCGATGTACTTCTGTACTGGAGAAATGAGAAGTGCAGTGTGCTCTGAGCAGGGGTACCTGATGCGAAATGCATTTTGAATGTTCCGGTTACAAGACTGCGTAGGAAGTATTGTAAGCGACGCATGCTCGGTGTAGTAGTGCGCTGACTCCATCTGCAGTTTGATTACTTCAAGTTCTTGTCCTGAAGCCGCACATAATTTCAGAACATCGCATTCCATTGAAGCCGTTGTAACCACATGATTGGTTAAAGTTATGTCCTTACTTCCTCATCTGGCTGAATTAGGGGACAGTCTTCATTTGTGCATTCCAAACTCATGAGCAGCTTCGAAGAGATTTTTTTGCAGCCCATCAGCCTGCCAGTGGACCTTCAGCTTTCCGATCTGAGCGGGGAGCCCAAATCTCCGTTGTAAACTGGGCTGTTTCCTACTGCAGGTATTAGCTGTGGCTGCGGGGTACGCTGTAAAGGCTTAACGAGCCGATAAGCTGCCTGATTCACTTCTGGACTTTCTGCTTGCAAAGCAGGTCGGCAATCCTGGGCGTCTATTATCAACGCCCCTCCGGAGGTACCAACACACGTAAAACCAGGAATGGTGTGTGCCCATTACACATTCACGTTCTGCTACCTCATGCCAGCTACGTCTTTATGATTAATTTGTTAACCATATACCAGTCATGTACCTACACGATCTGAAACTTGCCCAACGTGCCATTCGATTCCAAAGTACGTCATCTGTTTGGCTGTATTTACTCACAGGGCGGAGGGACTTCGCTTCATCCTCGCTCCTCCCCATAGGACCTTTAGGTTTTGTACAGGTGATCGTATGTGATCGGTCCTATATGGGATAGCCAGTTTTTCAAGACGTGCTTCAAAAATGAAGCTGTATTTTTAGGAGCTTATTTCTAGATGTGAATTTTTTGGCCTAGTAGCTTATAATTGAAGTCAACATTTAGATTTTTTTCTTGTTTGCCACTTGCTGTGACCTAGTCTTCATAATAGATAGTAGCGTTTTAAGAACCTTAAAATCTTTTTGGTTAAAATTTTGCCTTTTAACTGTAGCATTATGAGAACACTTGCTAATTGTTGAAAAATGTTAGCTGAGCTGTTCCACCCAGGTCATTTTAATGTTGGGAGAGTGGTGTTAAAAGTAAGAGGGGAATGCAGATAGCACGATGATTTTCCAGTGAAAGAAAGTAATCTAATGCAGAGTTTATATCTGCATCTTCGAAAGAGGGTATATTGTAGTAGTATTTTGGCATTTCTCATAATCCCATTGTGCTAGACTAAAACTGTGGCAACCACCAGCTCTAAACTAACACAAGAGGAAGCAGCCAAAGCCATGTAAGAAAACTGTGATACAGGATTGCCCTCCCTAGTAATGGCAAGTCAACTGTCTCCAAGCAATAACTTAACACTTCCTAGGATCGTCTGTGCAATAATTTGCCCAAAGGTGTGAGCTGAAACACCAATATCGGCAGTCAGAATTGACAAGGACAAGGTAAAATTAGCATGGCCTTTACTTTGTAGTCCACTCTCTAGCCGTTCCGACCTCACTCTTGGTACAGCGAATGGCTCACCCTGTGCAGATGCCAGCACTGTGAGACGCTGCCGTACCCAAGAGCTGGTTCAGTTGCTGATGAAAAGATGGAGTGCTGGATGCTGGCAAGGTGGGTGTGTGTGTTGCTAGGATTTCTTACCCCCTCTGTCACAAGGAGTTTGCTAGAGAAAACCCACCTGAAAGAAACAGCAGTCACAGTTCTGATCCCCTGGTGGAAACAGAAACTTTCTTCTGGAGTGGGCTGGCAGCCTTTGCAGCCCACCCAAGTGACTGGAGGTAGAAAGGGTGCATCTCGCAGGAGCTCCTAGTGTAGACCTCAGTGAAGTGTTGTCAGGAGAGCCAGCCAAATCCCAGGAGTGGTTGAATTCAACTTTTTTTTTTTAAATGTATGTCTGTTTTTACTGAATTTTTTCCTTTATTCTGCTGAGAATCTACTAAAAATACTGAGATTGAAGGTGGACACCAACATAGGAATTACTCATTCCTCAGGTTTATACTGGTTTTTACTATTGGTTTAAAAAAGAAAACGAATGACCCTGCCCTGAGATACGGGTGGGAATGCGTGAAGGGTAATTCTGTCTTTTTGTGACTATTCCTGATGCTCTCATGTTGTTACCCATTTTTAACCCAGGCCATTTAATTCCGTGAGCGCAGGTTAGACACTTGTTTGTGTGTTGCAGATAGAGAATGCAAAGGTGTGGTACAAAGTTGTCTCGGGGGGGCTAACAGAACGGAGGGTAAGCCTTTTCTTCATCCTGCCCTCTGGAAGAGAAGGGTCGAGTCGTGTTAGTGATTCAACCAAGCCGACACGACTGCAGGGGAGTAACTCCTGGTACGAGTCGAGAACTCACCTGCAGGCTTATGGCTTCTGTCTGCCTCCACGGTGTGAAATCTGGCTTCTTCAGCTCAATGGTTGCGGTCTGCACGTCTAGAAGGAAAGAAACCATGAAGAAATCTGTTTCTTCAAGGGACCTAAATGATTTTTCTTATTCCTAAACTCAGCTATGTGTTACTCTTTGCACATGCGACGTTAATAGGATCAGATAATATCAAGGACTTGCTCTTTTTTTTTTTTCCATAATTATCTGTTTAACCTTGTGATTGAGGGTAATGTATCGTCTCCATCTGTTACTAATTCAGCTGAAGTAAAACTAGTTTATCTGTTGGAGGCTGTTGGTTTAAATGCTGATGAATCGCTGTGAGAAGCCATGAACAGTGAAGTTAATTGATTTTATATCATTTTTAAAGGTAAACATGGCTATTGATGCAGGCCACCAGAATGAATTCTAGGTCACAAAATTTCAAAGCCATGTTAATTCTGATAGATGTTTTGCAGTTGTTGAGAAGGAATTTTGTAGATGCTGTTTCAACTTCCGTGTTCCGAAACTCATCACTGCACTTCACACTAATGAACAGACTGGGGAAAGAAGCCAAGAAATTAATGGACCATAGAAACTAAATTACCCTTTCAACCCTGAAGGAAGTCTTCCCTCGTACTCAGCTCATGAACTGATCCTACGCAAGGAGAACAGAACCTGCTAAAGCCATTTCATGGCAGCGTTTTGCCCTGGTATGAAATCTGCATAGTTTTTACAAAACCAGACCGCGTCTTGCTTCTAAATAATTTTCCTAGATTTAGATTTCTTTCGAATTTGGCATATATCTGAAGTAATTTTTTTTTTTTTTTTTGTTCCCTCTGCTCCTTTGATTTCCTGTGGCTGCTGGGAAATTGAAATCCTTTCTGGTTTATGAAGAGAGGTTTAGAAATGGAAATTCTGGGGCTAGCTTGGATGAGTATTGCACGATCAGCCTTCATTATGTTGTAAAAGAACAAATTGTAAGGAAAACCAGAATGAACTACAAAGTTCTCGTGAGACACATGCTTTTAGGTACTTGAAGAATCTTGGTATTGTTTGCTTTAGAAAAAACAAAGCTGTCCGGAATCCAGTCTGTAATTCGTTTCATATGGCAGCAAGGGCAGTGTGTGCACTGTTCCCGGCCGGGGCTGCGTGCTGCTTCGTGAGTAGGCGTCGGGAGGTGGTGAGCGACAATACCTGCAGCTGCAGTTGTTAGAGGCGTTGCCAGTTTTCCCAGTACTGGTTGTTTTCTTAAACCATTATACGTCTTACTCCAGTAACTCCGTACTGCAGAAAGATACTGCCCTGCTCCCACAACCCAGACAGACGCAACGTCTCGCAGCCAGTTGCGCGTTTGCTTTTTCACTTAGGTGACCTTACTCTTACAGTTGACGTGTACGCTATACCATCATTATGTGTATGCTTTTACAGACAGATTAATGTGGACGTTGTCAGCATCGCTGTGCCGGTGTGGTGAAAACAATGGATTTTCATTGTGTGTGCTTCCCCGTTCCCACCTCTGCCTGCTCACCAGCGACTTCAACAGCCGGGGCTACTGCAGAGGCTTTGTGTACTTAGTGCTTGTGACGAAATGAACCACCAAACCTGTCTAATGCTGGGGGAGCTGAAATGGGCAGGAGTTACCGTGTTCAAATGGTTTAAAGCAGTTCTGCTCACGAAAGGTAACTCTTTGGTCATCCAGATTCATCTCCAGGAAGGCTTTTGCCAGCAGAGCTCTGTCTGTGAGGAGCGGAGGGGCTTGGAGCTTGCCTCTTCATGCCAACAAAAGTTTTAAAGTGTTGGCTGTGTTTCACTAAGATTTTACACCTGAAAATCACCTCCAATGATCCATGCTCTTCTGAGCTTAAGAGAGTTAATTGTATTTGTTCTCTTGGTGGCGTTTTTTTTAATTTATTTTTATTTTCCAAGAAGAAATCAATGAAATGCATTGGGAGAACTGACTAGGTGTCCTGAGTGAGATGAGCTGTTTCCAATTCTCCGAACTCTTTCAGGATACACTTAGGAGTACCAGAAAGAGCAGCTTCCCTTTAAGCTTGTAGAGGACTAGGTATGGGATTGAAATGAGAAGAATATCGTGTCCATGAGCCAGCTGCCAGCCTCTCGGGCTTAGGCAGTACTGGGATAACTGCAGTAGACTGGTGCAGGAATTTTGATACAGGTCTCACTTGGAAACTGGCTTGTCACTTGTGTGACAACAGTAATTACTACATGGGAATTTCCACAGGAATTTGTAAATATATTTTCACATAGAATTTCATTTTTATCATTGAAATGTTTCTTCCTCTAAGCGGATACTTGTTAAAAGATATATTTATGTGAAATACAAATGTGTAGCTTTTCGCGTGATGTTAGAAATTTCTGTGTAGTGCGTACACACTGACAAACAGATTGTCTCATTACTGCTGCTCGTTGCAAGTTGCTGCCTGTCTAAACATAGAACGTTCACAACTTTGGTCACTTACGTAGTATTGGTCAGTGTAACAAAAACCCTAACGCTGAAGAGTGGTTTTACACTTAATATTTACAGGAGGACTGTGTCAAATTCAGTATTCCAGGGCAGCTTTCTTTTCTTCTCTGAAAGTCTGTCGTGACTAGCAGTGTCTTAAAGAGGGAAACGAGAGTCTACGGAGCGCATGAGAAGTGCAGGACTTTGAGCCTTACAGGCCATTGAAGTACCAATAAATTCTGAAATCCCTCATGCCTCTCATTAATTCAGCTGGGGGGGTCCCGTGTTGGGGAAGCAGGCTTTATTTTCTTCTTTTTTGAAGTTTGAGCAATTGCTGTAGAATTGTGTTGCTGATGGATGGAGCAGAGCAACCCTTAATAGTAACTTGAAGCTGCTGGACTGCTGCTTCTGGTGGCTGGGCTTTGGTCAGCAGGTAAGACATGGCGTGTGACCTTTTGCTTCCTTAAGATCATAAATGTTCTGCTCCTTCGTTTTGTTTCCCTTCATTTGGGTTCTCAATGGGCTGTATGAAGTTGCTTAGTAAACTTCGTTTCATTGAGAAATGTGATGTTGTTGGGTTAAGTGTTGTTCTTAAGGCTAAGTGGTTGGGTTGACCAAAGGCTACAACGGTGGGATGAGAACATAACGCAGTTTCCTTTCCCCGCTCCAGCCTCTCAGTTGTGGTGTTGTCCAGCGTGCGCTCCAAGGCTCTCGCTAAAGTGCCAATCCGCTGGTTTTGCAAAAATTCTTTGAATTCATTCATTCGCATATTTGGAATTTTCTCTTTTGTGGGTAGAAGTTTGATTCTCCTGGCGTCCTGCTCTCATTAGGAGTGACTGCTGAGGGTGGTGTCACGGGTGCGAGGCGCCGTTCCGGGCAGTGGCAGCAAGGTGCTGTGCGTGCAGGTGGAGGGTCGGTCGCCTTTCCTGCCCGGAGCTTGCTGTACGCTGCCTGCCCTCCCGCTGCCCTGTGTCTCTAGGAGGGGCGTTTTTCCTTACGTTCCCATTCCGTGCGTTTATTACAGCGTGTGGGCAGTGGCACAGTACTAATAGTTGGAAGCGGCAGTCCTCTGCTCCGTGAGGGTACACGAAGAGTGTTCTACTGCTAAATCCTGATTTTAGGGCATTCAGAAACTTCTGTTTAGACTAACGATGGACTTACTGCGAGTACAACGTTAGTTTAAGAGCAGTTTCTATTTCTTTTACTCCAGTGTTGATACCAACAGGAAGGTGGTTTCTTCAGTGACCTAAGAGGTGCTGCGGTGGGATTGTTTCTTTGGTCTCCTCTGTCAAAGAGGACGGGCCTGTTGCCAGGGCTGTGCTTGCTTCAGGCTGTTCGTGTTGGAGAGTAACAAAATAAGACATAAATGAATGAATGCTGTGACTAACAAGCAGAGCTCTCAGCAGGAATGCTGCAAATCTTTTATAGCTTCTGACGTGTTTTCTGTGTTCTGCTCTTGGACGTGAAGAACCCGTGTGATTTTCTCGGCGAACGCGCTGCCAGTGAGCCGCAGATTACTTTGAATACAGGAATACGGGTGCCTGTGCACATGGTGCAGCTGTCTGTCGAACGGTGCATGCCCAATAGGTACGTCCATCGATCCTCCCTCCCGTACCTGCTGTGTCCCTGCCCTCATCTGGTACCTGTTCTGCATCACCTTGTTTTGTGCGCTCCTATTGCTACTTCACTGGCCCAGCAGAGACCTGGGGAGATGGAGGTGCGACTTTGCCTCATCCACCAGGAAGGAGTTCCGCCCCACCAGCCCCTGTTTCAGGGAGATGGAGGAGCTTGGCTTCACGGGGGGCGGAAGCGAGGAGGACTAGAAAAGTCCGTTCAGTGTCTCGTGAAGGTCCAATCTGACATGAAGCAGTATCCGAAGTTTGGGTTTCCCTATTTTGTACTCAGTATTATTGAGGCGGGGAGTAGGGAAAGACCAGAGGAAGGTGATCTTCAAGAGGAGTGAGTAACTGTGTGTGATTCTGGGAGGGGGAGGTCTGCTGTGTTACGAGATCAAAATGATGATAGTTTCTATGTGAATCCAGAGATTAAAGGTACTTGAAGATATTTAAGCCTGACAGTGTCTATTTATGCTCTGCTTTTGTATTGCTTTTTTTTAAAAAGGACTGTATTAAGTCATTTAAGATTGTGGGACCTCTGCACAACGTCATTCCCACGTGGGCTCCACGTTTGACCCCGCGACCGAACGGTGAGGTCCCTTTCTAGCCTTTTTGCTGTTCAAGGGAGTTCTGCATTTCTCGCACGCACAGAGGAGTGTTAAGAAGCGTAGGGTCTGTTGGCTTTGTCCTGACAAGGTTCACGGATGACAAGTGGAAGAGAGGGCTGGGGCTTCGAGCACCAGCACTCCGCTAAGGCCCGCCAGCCTGGGCTTGGAGCCGAGGTCCCAAACAGACCCCAGCCTCAGCCCAAGCCACCCCATCGCCGAAAAAACCCAAGCAAAGCCCCCGTAAAACCCAACACAACAAAACCCCACAAATAAAGCTGCTACGCGCTATCCACTATACTCCCCTTTCCCAAATAAGAAACTTGATTTTCCCTCACTAAAAAGGAGGAAGAAGCGTATTTTAGAAGCGGAATCTTTTCCTTTCTTCTGTGTCTCCTCAAGTGGGTGGCCTGTCTTACTGCTCACACTTCCTGCCTGCCCAGAACAGTCAAATCCATGCAGAGTTCTGTTCTCACCTGCACTACTGAGGGAATCTTCTCTTTCCGACTAATTCCTTAAATTAACTAAAAAATCAGTGTTAAGAAAATACGCTCTCCTTTGAGAGTGATGTTTGTAGTGCTTTTAAGCATTCTTGTTGTATTTTGGCCATTTTGAAGTTTGCTGCCTCTTCCCAATAATTATTTATTGAAAGAAAACAAAGCCATATCTTTATGCAGTAAAAACTATTATTATTAATGTATTGTTAAAAGGAAAACATCGAAAGAGGAGCTCTAATTGTGTGCAGAAGGCAAATGCCTGCAGCCTGATTCTCACAACTCCTAGCATAAGGAGTTCCAAAAGTTTCAGCCTCGGTGAAAATGCCCGCTGTCCCGATCCAGATAGTTTGTAGATCTGAAGGCAATTCCTTGAAACTGACTCAGAATCACTTGTACAAAATAATGACTCTCAGGGACGTGTTTTTCAGGTCATCCCTAATACGTTTCTTCATGTGTCAGTTGTAAAATGACAGATACTTTAACAGATTTATTGTTTAATATCTGAGTCCCTTCACGAGGAAACAAAAGCCTGTAGACGGAGTTTGCTGAATGTTTTCTGCTCTCTGGTTACATCACTGGACTCAGTTCTCTGGACTCAGCGTTCCTCACAGCTGTGTACCTACGTACTCAGTGTAGTCTGGTGTACTTTTCATCTGTCACCAAAAGAAAAGGGAAAAGTAAAAATTTATTTATCAAGAAATTCGAACTCAAAGCCTGATCTACGCATGGAGGATTTTAGGTTTCCCAGGTCTCCACCGCGTTTCACCCTGCGAGGTCTCAGCAGTAGTGCTGCCCTCCAGGCTTTGGATTTTCTCAGCGGAACAGTAGACACCCTGCCTAAAAATAGCGCCGCCCCCGGCTGCCCCCGTTCTGCTCTTCATCTAGCGCAGGATGTGACGGCGAATACCGGCACGCTCTGAACTCCAGGGGCGCTCACTGCGGGGGGGTCAGTCCGCGGAGACAGAACGGGAGCGCTCGGGGGAGCAAAGAGCCTTTGTTTTAACCGCAGTGAAATGAGACTTTGTCTCATTCTCCCTGTGTCTCGTCTGGAGTGGTTCGGGTTGTGATACACTCCATTTCCCGTTAGCAACTGTGTAGTGACACGGAGCCCGTAGCAGTTGCCATGGTAACCGGGTTTAAGTAGTAGGGATGCAGGTGTGATGTCACTGGGGCAGCCTTGCCGCTCTTCCCCCTCCAGCTGAGAGCAGAGGGCATTTACAGATGTTTTTAAACAACATTGTGCGACTCCATTCTGTACTGGTGTTGTGCTACCAATTACTTCTTACACTTTAGACCTAAATTCTGGAATAAAATTCAAGGGTGGACTGAGCGCTTTAGCCGTTCTATTGCTAAGGACATTGCCGTATCCAGCTCTGTCATTTCCCTGGCAGGGAGGTCAGAAAAGTTTTTAATGCCGAATAAAGGAACGCGGCAGTGCCTTTCTGTGCAGCGTATCTCTTGCCATCTGTAAATAGTGGTAGCTCCGAGTCGCAAGAGCTTCTGTAACACCTGAAACAGCCTCATTTTACGGTGGAATTTTTTAATAGGTCACCGGCCTGTGTTTTTCTGATAGTTAAATCGGGTGGGTCGCCTGGGCGTTAAGGAAATCATATGCCCTAAAGGAAAAGTGAAATAATTTGCATGTTCTTTACTCCTTTCATTCTTCTTCAGTCTTAGTATTACCAACCTATTCCACACAAAAGACCACACATCATAACCTTCCCTCTGACTTTGCTCCTCTGCCCACGTGTGCTCAGGTGTCCTTGTTTCTAGAGCGGTGGCATGTGTCTCATGCAGCGGTTGGTTGTGCTAAAACAAAGGGGATTGATAAAGGTCTGCGTGCAGACAGCTATTTCAGTGTGTGATGGCAGCCTGGCATCGCTGTGGGAACAGCGTTAAGATTATGCAGCCTATTGTAGTCGCATCTTCAAAACCCTTCTCGTGTTTCCTGATAGAAATCAGACGGGTGAACAATCCCACCGTTTACCAGAACATTTTCAAAAGGAAGCGTCTCACTCCTTCACAGGGCGTGTAAACACAATATTGTGAAGACTGCCTGTCTTCAGATGTCAGGGGTGAAAAAAGAGCAGTTCGGTGTTAGTGAGAAATGCCCGTTTTCTGCTGTAGGCTCTTTCCTTTGGAGCGGAGGGATAGCAGGGCAGAACATACGCTGTAACTGCCGGGATGTGGCAGTTGGTGGATGGCTCTAGAGAGCAGACTGAGCACTGAGTGAGGCTGCACGTTGCGTACAATAACTGTCCTCACCACGGAGGGAAAGAGGTGCCAATACAGAGACCAGGGTTTGAAGAGGCGAGAGACTCTTGCTGATGCTACGGGAGAATTTCCTGGTAGGGGTCATCATCCAGCAGTCCTGCCACTCTCTGGGGTCATTTCCAACTGCCTGCTTTTTACAACAGCACTTGTTCTTCTCCGTGGTGGTAAAGGTGCTGGAAAGTCTTGCAGCAGTGATTTCTGCACCATTCCAGGAATTCTGAACTACATTTTATTAATTATGGTGGCAGACATTTTCTGTGGGCTAGACTGAAAACACTTGGATGAGGAAGCTGCAGCCTGTACAGGGGGATATGGGTGTCATTCAGCCCAACCCATTTCCCTTCTCCCAGTTCACCAGTAACACTGGTGATTTCTGTTTCTGGACTCTTCAGGACTAGGATGGGAACGGCAATCGCTGTAGCATGGACTTGAGTTCAGACTTCTGGCAGGCTGTCAAGTTACCGGCTGGGAGGAGGAGGAACCAGAACTGGGAAGTGGTTATTTATTTTATGTCTATAATTCAGTTGAAATTTAACAGTATTTAATTGAAAACATGAAGAGAATGTTTCTGACCTTGAGGGAACTCCTGTGAAGTCTCAGTGACCTGTTAGATGTAATGAAGTCGTAGGGGTTTTCAGAGAGGTATCATGAACCGTGTACGACCGGAACCCTCCAGAGGTACGTGTAAGCATGGCTAGTGTACCTTACAAGAGCTTGTGCGTACAGCTTGTGGCATTGAGCTCTTCCTTTCGTGTAGACGCCCTTGCAGTGCTTTATCTGGTGAGGCTGGTTTGAAGATCAGGGCAGACTCCATCTTTTTTCCCCCCACGCTACTTATATGTGGGTTTGCATGGTCCACTGAAGCTCAGAATGGCTTGTGTGTGGATCTCTGCACGCACCGCCCGTACACGTGCCAGAGCAGTGTGCTTTCTGCACGGGAATTGATAGACTAAGCCAGCCCTTAGAGTGATTCCTTTAATTTTGTTTCCCCTTTTGGACTGTAGGCACTTTGAACAGCATTGTGTCTCACTTGCAAACAAACATATGCCATCACCACAGCTGGCATCATGGAACCAGTGTGACATTTCAACCGTTCCGTTTCTCTGTGTGGGTGAGAATTCAGCGCGGAGCTGACGGCTGCAGCACGTTCCTGCCTAAGGAGCTGTTTGAGCCGGCGGAGCCCCCCAGGCAGCGGTATAGCTGGCCAGCTAGACCAGGGCTCGGGCACTGCGGTTTCGAGACGGAGCCTAGTGAGGGTCTGCACAAAGCTCGCCAGTGCTTCAGACTGGAGAAGTCAGCAGCTGCTTGTACTTGTCTCGCTTCTGCGTTACCGCCGCTAAAGGCTGAGGACGACTGAACGGTCCTGGGTCTCCTTCCTCTGGTCGCTCTGTTCCAGGGTGTCCCAGGGTGAGCGGGTGCTGTGCAGGACAGCGCTCCGCGGCGCTGTTCCTCGGGTCATTCTCGCGATGGCACGTAATTGGTATGCCAGGAGTTTCCATAGCATACTTCTGAGTGCAGAAGTGTTTGTGTGTGTGGTCGTGGTTTGGGGGTTTGGTGGGGTTTTGGGGGATTTTTGTGTTCGGCTTGTTTGTTTTTTCATTTTAGCAGCAGTTCCAGACAGAAACTTGTTTTAATTCAGGGGGAAAGCTAAGGAGGAAATAATTGATATTACAGATTACTTAGTGGAACTGAAAACAGGAAATCTTGCATTTAGTATGATAGAATAATTATTTTTCCTTCTCATGGTTTTCTTGAATTGAGTTCTTGAAATATACTTTAGTTTTCAGGTAATTTGTTTATCATATGTCTGTGTAATGTTTAAAATTCAACAAATCTTGGACTGATGTACAGAAATAATATTTTCCTTTAATTTCCATTCGTTTGAACTTCATGTGGTTTCAGGAGGTGTTTTTAACTACAGTTCATTTGAAATTTTTCTTTTCAACATTTGCTTGATTGGGCAGCTTATAGAAGAGGTGAACTCCTTGACTCATTTTCACACTGACCTTTAGAGAAGTCCCATGTTCTTTCTGATACCCTTCAATGAGTTACTCTGGGAAAGTGAAATGTCCATCCAGTTCTCATATTGCTGAGATTGTGAGTGGTTTTAGTAGGACGAAGTCTCAGTTACTTCTTTTTCCCCTCTTAAGATTGTGTTGCTGGAGTTTGCTGGTTTGAGATGGTGACCAGTACCTCTGTTACCCACCTGAGTCGTGATTTCCTCGGCTGACAGATCGATAGCTCTGTGTCTTTGGTAACCAAATGATTTTCCTGTACCGCATAAAGAAATGAAGTTACGTCTTTGAAAAGTGATATGGAGCGATACAGTGTGACTGAACTTGTTAATCGGGGGGTGTGTGCTTGGCGAGAAGAAATCAAATCCTGAGTAGTCCTAGAAGGAAGGTGGTTACTACAGAACACGAAATTTTGAGCTTTCAAGTGAAGAAATGAGAGAGTAACCAAGACGTTAGCGTTCTACCAAGGTAGAAGAGCAGAGGAGTGAGGTGGCATAGAGAAAAGCCTGCAGAACTGTGTTGAGAGAGGAGAGGAGCAGGAGGTGGATGAGGTTAGAAACTAACAAAAATTAAAATGATTATGTGGGAGCTGCAGTTGTCATTTCAAAAAAAGGAAGCATTCGGGCTATGATTGGGAGCTGGAGCGCTAGAGAACAGAGAGCAAACGTGGTTGACTGAATTGCGAGTATTTTAATACTTCGTATCCCCGTAAAGCAGCTCGCTCTGGGTTATAAACGTGATTTGTGAGCCACCTGTACGGCATCCGCTCTCCAGGGACATCAAACGGGAGTCAGCACGTAGAAGCTAAATTATTTGGAGAGGATTCAGTGATTGACTGAAATGTAAAGGGATTAATTGCTCTCTAAACTAGTCAATTAAACTGTACTCCGAAAGTGGAAAGATCACAAATGCGTGGCGATGAATAAATTAATGCATTTTTCCATGGTTTTAGTATTTTCTGCATGTTGCTTAATGTTGTTTTGAATCGTAAAATTTATTCCATTAATTGTGATCATGCTGCATAATGGACACGTGTGAGATAGTTCTGTGCAACCATCCTCTTAAAGGACAGCTGGTAGCAGGCTTACAGCATGAATTCCAATGTTTATTAGTAGGTATTTTTGTCTTTTGCAGTCCCTACAGCAAAGGATAACAAGTTTTCTCTGAAACCCTGCTGTAAAATGAACAGGGTTCAGGTCTCTTAAACATGCGCAACTCATTAAACCTTGTACTCTTTAACAGAGGTGTGAAGGCCATCGTGGGTTTAGTCCTTGGTCCTTGAGCAAGGTGGGCAGTCCAAAGAAATGCAGAGATTTAGATACTTTGCTTTGCTTAGTGGTTTGGGGTTGAGTTTTTTGTTTGGGTTTTGTTGTTTGTTTGTTGGGGGGGGGGGGTGTTTAGAAAAAAACAATTCAGTCAAAGTATAGTTAATTTTTTTCCTTTTCGGGTACAGAAAAGGCATTCATTTTACAGTAGCACTGTCGTCCTGCCACATTTGAGAGTGTAGCTGCAAGTCCTAGGAATATTAAAGCTCTCCATCAAGATGCATATCTCTTCCTGTTCTGTAATTCAAATACTGGGTTATTATCATAGGTTTATAACCATGTCAAGGTACCAAGGGTTGGTTTGGGGGAGAAATGAACAAAGAGGGGAATCAAGTCTTCCAGCACTTGCAAATCCGGTTTCCAGCTGTCATTTTTCAGTTGGTCCAAGACGGTCAGAAGTTCCCTAGCTTACATGTGCCAAGGGCATGGCTGCTTCTGCACGGGAGAGCTCCCAGGGCTCAGGTTGACCTGCCAGAAAAACTTAAGAATTGGCTCATTCTAGAAAATGGGTACAGGGGTTCAATACCGGGCAACTTTGGCTTTTGTAACGGTTGTGTGAATCAATAACGTACATCTCAGGATGTAATGCTTTTACTTATCCTTTTCCCTGAGGGGCCCATGGTAAGCAGCTGTTTGAAAGGCCAATTCAGAACTGCAGTAAACAGTTTTTAGATTTGGAGAATAATATTCATCCTTTTCCTGTGTTGAAGAGACTAAGTAACCGCATTCCCCCTGTTGATGCACTTGCTTCGTGAATGAAACTGATAAATGTAATTTCATCTTCAGTGAAATCAATGACAACAAAGTATGGGCTTACATCCTTCCTTTGCCTCCCGGTTTGCCGTATTTTTTCAAGAGTATCCTTTCTGAATGGCCTTAATCTAATATAATGCTACTTTGGATAATAGCATTCAGCTTTGTGGGGGCGAAGGGAAGGAGGGTGCATTAACCTACATTAGCAGACGGCAGAAATAAGCGTGTGTTCGGCGCCCTTGCCGAGCAGAGCGGGGCGTTGCGTAGGCTGTGTTTTGATTTTCAGAGCTTCTGCGTCAAAAGCGTGCTGCGTTCCTGTGGTCTGGTATCTTAACCGTGGTGACAGAGCCTGCGTGCGTGTCTGGAGAGCATCTCGGTGACGGAGCGAGAAAGTAATTTAAATTGAGAGACTGCAAATGAATTGTAGTGTCTATTAACTTGCGAATTACTGTGGATTGATAACACCATGCCGGTGCTTCTTAAATTAGCCAGAAAGGAGTGGAGAAGTCTGCATGCTTTTTAGAAAATCAGGTTCTATTATTGTAAAGAGACGTTTGTCTTGTCTTTTGAGATCTCGGTTTTCATTATTTTTGAGCCCCATTTTTAGGATTTCTGTACCACAGTCTTAGAACCTTTGAAGGTTTTGGACACTTGTGAAGTGCTTTAAAGGTGCACACAACCCCCCCGTATTTAAACGCGTGATGCAAGCAGGAGCGTTCGAGTGGCCGAGCCTTACGGTCTGCTGCTCGCTCTTTCACTCTGAGAATCATCTTAGGGGCATTTTTATATATATATATATATATTACCCTTTATATCCTCCACTTGGGGTTGTAGAGCTGTTGGCAGCTGGTGTAGCGCTCACGTTTTAAATTTTTTTAGGTCTCTGTAGCATTGTTTGAGCAGCCCTGTGGCAGTTGTTTCAGCGAGGTGTTCCCACACTGAGAAGATGGTTTGTGGGCTACTGAAAAACTCGCAGCTCTGTCGTTTGTGTGAAGAGGGCCGCCTGTGTTCTATAAACAGATGATGTGGGATTGCAGGCATTGCATCCGTAATTACGTGGCCCTGTAAAACCACGTACAGGAGTGCTTCTCTCCTTCAAGGGGTTTGTCCCAGTTACGGGGAGTTGGGAGCAAGCATTTCTAACAAATTGCTGTTGAGATCAAAGCCGTTTCAAGGCAAAACCGATTTTTAGCTTTCAGAGCTAATTGTGACATAACCATCAAGAAAGACTTTCGATAATTTTTGACGCTTTGCTATAAAGGAAATTCTGTATTACCCCGTGTAAAAAATCTTCTCAAAAACGTGCCGGTTGAAGGTCCTCTCCCTTTGACCGTGCCGGCAGTACAGGCGGACTGGTTCAGTCCGCGCTCGTGCCTGTCCTGTATGAGATGTCGGACCTCCCCGCGTTTCCTCGGCCTTTCCTCCTCTCTGCAGGGCGGCAGGAGGACTCTGCCACCGTAGGTGAGACGTCCGGCAGCGAGGAGCTGGCACGGCCGACCGGCACAATGGGTGCCTGGTGCTGGGCGGCTCAGCAGCCCATCAGTTGCCAGCACGCAGCAGCTGCTGGTTCGAGAGCAGCACGACCCAGTACTGATGGAAAGGACGGTATTTTTACCCGCTTCATGACTGCTAAAGCATCTTTATGGGGCGCGAGGGGAAGCTTCAGCTGCACGTGGGTCTGTGACCCAGAGGTGAATCGTTGTGCAACTGTGCCCGTCAGTGCCTCTAATGCAGACAGAGTAATTGATAGCTGTATTATCGGTGATAAAATTACCAGGGAAAGCTTGAATTTCAGGAGACCCAGGGTTTAAACTTCGCAGTACTGAGCTGTTAAGAAAAGGTCAGTTTATGCCTTAGGCTGAAAAAATGGAGTAGTTGGTTGGCGAACCTCCATCAGCGCTAGGCAGGCTTGTTCTTGAGTTTTCGGTTATTAATATTCAAGAGGATTTTTTTCAGTCCTGATCTCTAGAGCACAACTGCTCCTGACAGGTCTGAGGTGATTTTATGCCCGTATGGTATTTAATAAAATGCTGAGACTAACCGCACAGAAAGAGGGCTTTCTGGAGATAGGACATGGAACTTCACGTGTAACTTATTCATGTGCCATGAATAAGTTATGCGTCGCTTTGAATATACGTGCTTATCTGGCTGCATTCCTGTTGGAGAGAATATCTTCTGTGGAATTTTCCAAAGGAGTCCATTTCAACCGCGGTGTGAAACTGCAGTGATTCCGACCAGGAGGGGGACGTGTCAGAGGGGCGATAGCAGCGGTGGTTTGAGAGGTTTTAGATACAATTTTTCCTGATGTTGGAATTTTAAGTACACTAAAGCAAGAGAGATTGCATCCAGTCTGATAGTTTTCTAGTGAGTTGCAATTCATTTTGTAGTTATTACCAGCTGGTGCTGTTGTCTTTAGAATAACTGGTAATACTGGTAGGGGTGTGAGCGAGTTCTGGTTTGTGTTACGGACGTACATCTGAAGAAGATCAGAATTTCCAGAGGAAAATGTGTCTTTATTTCAGCATGAATGTACTTTTAATAACCTTCATGTTTCTTTGTTTGGTGCGCTTTTCTATTTTATTGTGAAGCCTATTTCCTGTATTACAATAGAAACGTGGTCCCAGCAACTTCTGGGTTCCCTAAACAGGGCAGGATCCGGTGTCTCATCGCAGTGAATACGACACTCGCCATGAATACGACAAACCTGCAGAATCATTTTTTGGTACTGACATTTTAAATAATTCAAAATGGTTGTAGTTCTAAATCAGCACTATTCCGAAGTGAAACAGAAATGTGAAAAAAAATGCATCCAATAATCATTAGTGCCTCAAGCTATGGTATAGTGCTGACTCCATCACTTACCGCTCTAAGGGAAGAGCGTTCATTGTGAGTCCACTGCGGAAATTTTATTTCATAGATCCATGAGACCTCTGGTTTTTTTATCCTTTTCAATTTTATCTGGTATTGATTAGATTGAGTGAAAACTGGATCTTATTTAGCACATAAAATTTTAAAGTGATCGGAACTTCCCTTAGAGGGAGACTGTTTCTCTGTTACCTAATCTTGTCTGCAGAGAGTATATTTTCTAACCTGAAGTGCCTTAAATGTTCCTACGTTTGGAGCATTGCTAGGAAGATGCACATAATCTTCACCCGTTCAGTCGCACTCTTGGCGTTCCTGTGGCTTGCTCTGCGGGTGGGATCCTGTCGCAGAGGTGAGCCGCATCCCGTGCGCGGAGCAGGGATCACGGACACTTGTTTCTGGTCCTGAGGTGTTCACTAAACCCACCTGCATTGCCATGCTCTGGTTTTAACTGGTCCATTTTTCTATTAGCAGATGTGTTGACCACCCTTTTATGCCGTCTGTCACTGTCCCATACGTTTTCCTTGATCCCAGGGGCCTTCAGCCTTCCTTCTTACTCCCTGTTACCTTCGCTATTAACTGATAGGAAGAGCAGGATTTGTCCCTGGGTGCAGAGGAAGGAAATACGTAGCAGTAGTTATGGTAGCCTTTAATTATTCGGGGATGTTCTGTTGTTTTGGATTCTTTCTTTAATAACCATGTATGGTCTAGGAATTACTTTGATTCATCTTAAAAACAATGGGCAGCAAATTTTAGATGGGAACAGCATGTTTTGACAAGCCACGTTATATACACATGTGCAGCTAGGAATAAATCAATAAAATTCCACTTTCAACGTAAAATACTTACGGAATATAGAAAAATAAGATTTTTATTGCGAATATTTGTGGGAGATTTTCACCTCTTACAGTGCAGAGTTTCATTGAGGATCACAAGAATAAAATTGCTACTTCAGCTGTGCATGGAAGAAAATCTCCTGATACCAGTACGCTGGAGGAGCTACTTACGCATTTTAAATAGTCCATTAATAAAACCCAAAGTAAATAGTAAACAATGCTTTAATAAAAATACAAAAATAGAATATGTGTATTTCTGCAGAGATTTAGGTTTCAGGGAAAGAATGAGATGGCTCTTGCTGTAGGACATGTTCCTCCCTGCAGAATGCGTGTGGCAACAGCTCGGTGATCTTCTTTCCAAAGTGAAAACTTCTCTCCCCCTAAGCTCGAGCACTGCCAGTATGATTTACTTACAGCCTGTAAGCCCCGGTGTGTTGGTCTGTGTATTGTCCAGTCCGTCTTCATCAAGGTCATTAAAAAACCCCAACGTGGGACTATTGTAATCGAAGACACCGTAAACAGCCAGCGCAGAAGATGCGGAGCGGTTTGTGCCGTGTTCACATTAAAGGTTATGTATGTTGTACGTGACCTTTCCTCCAGCAAAGAGTCGAAGTACATCTTGTACGTAGAGAGACTCCAGTATAATTACTCCTCAAAATGTTAGCTAATGTGATGTGCAGCAGTTTCGCCTGGCCTCTCGGAGGTGTTCACACTGCTGTTAGCCCCGTCATGCTGCAGATTGATGTATCCATTTGGAGTATAAACTGCGGGATCCCTCCAGGCTAGCGGGTCATCTTGTGCATACATTTATATGGGGAAGAGAGTCGAAGGTTGTTAGAGATGGGATCAGGGAGAGAATCTCAATGGTGAGGCATATATTAGCCTTGGCAAGAGGTTTTGTTGGTGACAACCGAGGAAGTGTTGAGATAATAAGTCTGTAATGCAGAAAGTGTTTAGATAACGTTATCTAAATGCTTGCAGCATTGTGAAACTGTTATCTTAGTACTTCACCACTGGAAAGACACTAGAGGCCATTAATATTTATACCGATTTCTGCGTGCGCATCTCATACATGTAATAAAATACAACAGAATATGTGAGACACCTTATAAAATAAAATCATTAAATGCTCGAAGTAGTTCTGCGAAGTGAGGCGCTCTCTTCCCCCTCATCTTTTTTTTGGGGGAGGAGGGAGGAAAAGGCACAACAAAAGAAAAAGAACAGGAGTAACGGCCAAAGCGGAATGATTTAACCTGCAGCTTGGTCTCCTGTAGTCTTTTTCTCTGCCATACACAAATGTGTGACTTGGGGCAGAGACAGCTGCAGAGACACAGACCGTTCTCCCTGCGCGAGCAGGTTTCTCCCGGTATCAGTTTTCCTTGTTGGTGAGACAGCAGCGTGTGTCACGTGCAGAGAGGATGCCTCAAGTCCTGCGCTGCAGCGGAATGGCTGCAGCACATGGTTTCGGCTGGGTCTTCGTGAGCCGTCGGAGGAGCCTCTGCTGAAGGGACTGCGGCAGTTCGGTGGCCCAGCCCTCTCTGCAGCAATAACACGCAGCAGATGTTGGATGCAGCTGGGCAGCAAGTCTTCGATCACCAGCGGTTCATCCGTGGAGTTAGCGAGCACCCGGCAGGCTCTAAGTTGCTGTTTCCGTGTGTGAGTATGGCCCCGCGTCCGAGGCCGGAGCAGCCAGGCGAGTTTCGTGCCCTGGACAGAGCTGTGGTCAGCGTTGTGCTGCCTGCTGTTGCATCCAGGAAACTCCTTTTCGGTTTAGTCGTGGTTTCTGCAAGAACCGTTACTATTTATGCCATGTTTCTTGAATGCGTATTGTGCACTACTGAAGTGGTACTTCTGAGTAACTTTGCCTTACGTCAGCTTGGGCAGCATTCAGATTCCATCGGGAGGGCAGAGACTATGTCGTGGGTTACTTGGAAGCATGAGAAATGCCACATAAATGTCGTGCCTCTCGGCCTGTGTCCAGAGCAGACGGGCTGGCTGTCCCCCGAGGGCTGTGCCCGTGGGCGCTCCCTGCTCGGCGCTAAGCGGTAGCAGCTAGCACCCTTCCAAGGCGGTGCCCGGAGAGCGTCTGGGCAGAGCACAGCCAAGGCCCATGGCCGGTGAGTCAGTGTGGACGGTGCCTCCCTTCTGGGGGTGAAAAGGTTTTACTGTGCAAACATGCTGTTTCCCCTGAGGGACAGAAAATGTGTCCTGGCCTTTTGATTTGCTGCTGCGGCTGACGTCTCGGTTCCAGGTCCTCTGCCGCTCTCCTGGTGTCTGTGAAGAAGCTCTCCCTGCTAACACAGCTGCCTGGCAGGTCCCTGCAGTACCAGGTCCTAAGCTCGGCCATCGTCCATCCTAGAGAAGAGCACTGGAGATCTGGGCGCTGTGGGAGTGCATCATTTCCATCATGTGAGGAGGATTTGCATTGGAAAAGGAGGTCTGACTTCTGGAAAATCAAAGCAGGTGGCCTTTCTTCCATCTGTGGTGGTTGTGGGAGCTTGTTCAGACTCAGTCTTCGCTGAGGATATTTATTTTGATTGTTTAAAAAGAAGTGATTTTTCCTACTGGGCTTTGAGTTTACTCCGACCTGTTCAAGAGTGGTATTGACTGTAGGTGTGTCCGGGTGCTGCCATCTCCCGTCTGGACCACCACTGTGACCTGCTAAGAACTGCCCTGTTGCTTTAGACAACATCAAGGAAATTATTTCATTATGCTCTCACTTGCTCTTACGTTCCAGAGCTGTGCAGAGCCTTTCTGTGCCCTCTTTTTATAGTCCACATCAAACAAGGGATTAGTCTCGTTGCTGTGACTCTTCTCCTGATGCACGTGGCTTTCTGCTGCCTCTTTGCTGAGATCAGGCTTGACAAAGCTATTTTGGGGTAACCGCGAGTTGCAGGCTTTCAGATCCCAGCCCTAATTTTGAGGGGAATTAGAACAGCAATGCAATTTATTGATCATAAAATATAATTAATAGTACACAGTCGGCGGCTTTATGGACAATTGCTTGTAAACTAAAGGAGAGACGCAGGAGCTTGCCAGCAGCCCTGTGGCAGGGAGAGGGAGCCCAGGCTCATCTCTGGAGAAATAACTGTTAAAAAAACTCTCATCCTTGAAATGGTTCTACAACCAGGACAAACGTTTACAAACACTCAATTCTCCACATGCTCGGTGACCTTTAGTGTCAGTGTTGTCACCAGTTTCCCATTGCCCTGCCTGGGTACATAAGTAGGTTGTGGGGTTTGGCACGGACCCTGGCTCAGAAACCACACGCTGCACAGCAGCAAGTGGTCTTCAGCACATGAACGTGCTTTTCAGTGAATGACTTCAGGTCATTAAAATAATAATGATAAAATGCATATCATAAAACCACTTTGGGAATATCCCTTTAATAAGGAAAAAAAAGAAGTAGTGTCCTTTTAAGGTTTTTTGTAGATTCTTCTTGGTGCCCCGCCAAATCCCAAAATAATTGTTATTGGGATTTTTTAATTATTCTTTTCCTGAAGTAATGGATTTCCACGTTTGTCATCCAAGCTGAGGTATTTTCAATCTGTTGTGAGGTACAGTTTGACTTTGTACACAGACATACATTGAGTACGTACGTTCAAAGCTCAGTTTTGAATTACAATACCTTGGTGTTGTTTGCACTGAGAATATCTCTGTGGAAATAATCTCCAATAGAAAGTTTGGACGCAAAGTGGCACGGTTTCCATTGGGTATTTATGTAAACCTACTAACAAATGGAAAGAAGCCCACGAGCCCATCAGATACCCTCCCTTCCCTGCCAGTGCGGTGTGGTTTAAACCTAGTTGTGTTTTCACAATCCTCATCTCATTTTTATGTCTTAAGTGAATTTAACGTCACGTTATTTGCTTTAAGTCCTTTATAGAGGGATTGGCATTCATAGAGAATATCGGAGTCCTAAATATCGCACTGAGAAGGCATTCAGCTACTTTTTGAGGCATCTCAAGGGTTATTTGAGGTACTGAGGATCCCAGAGGAAACATCTGGAAGGCCGTTGTCAGTTGCAGGTGATTAGGTGCCAAACCGGAGGTTTGATTAATGTAAATACTCTTTATTTGATGATTTATTCTGTGTTATGGTCTAAAAACCCTGTGATAATTAGGAGAAGGACATAGGTCTTTTCTTTTGTTACAGAAGATTATATGGCACTGCTATTTCTTTTTGGGGGCTTTTTGGTTTTGGTGTCCTTGCTCATAGAAGGCAGGGATCTAAACACCAGGAAGAGATTAAAAATAAATCCAAGTGAAATGGCACGGATTGTCACTGTGTGATTGGGGAGTGGGGTTTTTGTGTGTGTGTGTGTGTGTGTTGTGTTCTTTGTGTTTCTATTAATAGAAGACTCTTATTTAAACAATTAATTTTAGCAAATACATCTCTGACAGTGAACACAGTGGAAATATTCTTGTACGCTCAAGTGTTCTGCTGGCTCCAGACCACGGCGTTCAGCGGCTTTCAGACCTCAGCCTTGACGCAGCTCTAGTTGGAAATAACACACGTTCTGTATGTGTTCTGTATGTTCTATACGTTCTCTTTGGGAAGATGACACCCTAACTGGGGGATCCAGCTGACACCAGTCACCCGTGAAGCAGTGGCAGGTTTCTGAGAAGGTACCTGTAAGAGAGACCACGGTTTCTGCGTTGTGTGACACAAGTACCGTTACAGATTTGCATTCTTTTAAAATGTCTCTAATTTTTATAAAAATAGGGTGGAAAGAGCAGGTCCTCCTTAAGTTAGGTCTTACTTAAGTTTGTGTTGAAGTTTTCCGCTGGAAAAGTGCTGCAGCTCCCACTGTCTCCGGTGGCCCTGTGCGTATGTCTGAAGAACAGGGAAAGGAGGACATGGAACCTCGCAAACCGTAAACGGGGGGTGGCTGGATCAGTCCGTCTGCAGTATATTTCATACACTGTGGAACAACTTTAGGGACTATGGCACGTCGTGGTCCCTTGGTAAGGATCAGGAGTGCCTGGTGGCTTGCTCAGGATGGTCACCTTGCTTTCACACGTTTGCCTTAGCAGACTTTGTCCCTTCTCCCTTTGCCTGGGGTTGCAGTGCAAGCCCCAAAGCCAGTTTTGTTCCTGCTGTAAGTCGTTAATATCTGCGAAGTCATGTTTAATGCAGCTACTCAGAACTGCTGGCGTTTCTATTACTGTGTATCGAGGTATTCCAACAGACTTTGTAGGGCAGGGGAAATAGTTTGGAAGCCCTTTCACATGCCTCTGGTGGCTTCTGGTATTTTGAACGTCAGGGAGATACGAAAGAGTACAGAAAGAATACGGAGCTTAGAAACCCAGAGAGAGTAGAGTGGATTCTCCAAAGCCTGTCAGCTTCAGGTTTTGAACTAGGCTGAAATAAATGTAAATAGAGGGAAAAAACCCAATGTGAACATGACGATGAACGTTTTTAGAAACTCTAGTCCAATCGGCAGTTTGTGTTTGGCTTTCCTGTGTGCCTTGGCTAGCACAGAGGGTGGTAGATCAGTTCAGCAATCTGGGTGCTGGTGGCACACTGTTGGCAGCCTCTCGTGATGCCTGATCGACCTGTGTACGTTAGAGCTTCAGTCTGAAGTACGTGGGTCTTGGAGCCTGCTGCAGAGCCGTGGCCGAAGGGTGGTTTAGAGCAGAGCCTCTCTGCTGCTGAAGGCGGACTGGGTTCAGCGAGGTAGGTTTTCCTCAGCTGGAGCGTCGTTTGGAGACGCGTTGCACATTTGCAGTGAGAGGGATTTCTGCAGCTCGGTATTTAAGGAATTGTGTGAGACGTCGTACCAAGGACAGGAGTGTCAGGAGTCTGGGGTGGACGTGCCTGAGTGGAATACATCACAGAGCGCTGACGCTGTTCGCTTGAAATAAGATTGGTCTTTGTTACTCAAGCAAACATTTCACTCGGAATCCGCCAGAAGCTTATTAGGAATGTGGGAAGTCCCCAGGCCTCGATCTGTGGTATTTTTGGTCTTGAAAGCTGAGCTCGTAGCAGTGACTGTGGCACCGGAGGGAGCCTGAACTTCGCGTCTGCGTTCCTTCTCTCACGCGCACCGTCAGGGCGTCCCGGGAGGAGAGCTCGGCGCCGGGCACGCGCGGCCGGGCTGGGGGGCTGCTCGGTGGCTGGGGATCCGGCGCTAGGAGTGTACTCCAGGGCAGTATTTGTTGCTGCTCACGAGCAGTAACGCTCACTGCTGTCACTCTGTAACCTGTCGTGTTTGCAGGAAAGGGAAATGGGCTAATACTGTGTTTGTGGATCTTTTGTCCAGTAATTAGTTGTATACGCTTTTAGGCCGAGACTATTTAGTTTCCTGAAATCCGTGATTAATTTTGGTGTTAGCTGATCCGCAGTTGAAAAAGTTAGTGGCGTGTGTTCCCTTCCCTGCAAAAACAAATGACTCTTGTAAACTCCGATTTTGTCTGTTTCTTATTCTCGCGGCGTTTAGGGATAGTGGTGAACGTTGCTCAAGATTGCAGGTGATTTGTTCATGCCAGACCACTTTGCAAGAGACTTGAAAGAGTCCCTGCGTGGTCCCAGACGGCTGGTTTTTTTCCCCCGGTTCAACAGAAGAGCAGCAAGACTTGCACAGTCAAACACAGTAGGAAGCTTGCAGAATCGTGAGGATTTCTGTGTGATATCCTAAAGAGAGGAGCTGGAAACGGCTACATTACAAATAGCTTTGCTCTCTGCTTTAGAAAGGCTGACCTGCTGCACGCTGGACTCCTTGGAGGGATTATCCCCACTTGATCTTAGACCAGATTTCTCATGGGTTTTTATTTATTAAGACCTTTTTGATATTAAGGACTGTCATCCTGTGCAAGGAGACTAAAGGGTTTTGATTAAATAATTGGGCTTTGTTTTTATTTTTGTATATCTTGTACGTCCAGAAATCTGCTCAATGGGTTTTTCATATGAGTTAATATGTTTTTCTTCTTGGGGCAAGACAGCTGGATAGAAATACCTGGAATCTCTGCCCCATTTTGTCCCATGTCCCGTTCCCTCCTTCCACCCCTGTGGAAATTAATGATCAATTTAATTTTGTAACGCTCATGATAGTGAAATTTCTTTCCCTTGTTGAAATGGATATCTATGAAAGCTTTTATTTCATGGCATTAAATTATGGCTACAAAGTATTTGTGAATACGAGATGATAGCGCCAAGACCGTTTAGCTGTAATCTGTCATTGAAGTAACCTTTTCTCTCCACGTTTTTCTCATCTGACCGTTTTCTTTGAGTTTTTTGGGGTGCTGTTTGAGGCTCGCAGGGGAGTAACTTGTAGTACCGAACAAAAAGTTGTTCTACATGATGTGTAGAATCATTCGGAGATTGAGAGAGATTAAAGCAGCTTCCTGTGCTGGACCATCAGTGCCCTTGTTTAAAACCAGCTGACAGGAGTGGGGCAGTTGGTTGACTTCAATACTGAAGTGAAATTGTTCTGGAGGCCGTGTTATTTCTTCGTGCTGGAGGGAGTTAAGAGCTGTCTTTAAAGGACTGGTTACGTCATGCCTGGCCCAGTGCCAAAGCCAACAGCTATAAAACTATGCGCAGCAGAAGAATTACTGCATAATTACCACTTCAGCTCTGTAAATTTTTAGTTGATTGAAATGATGATAAAAAGCTTGAAATGTGGGGCTTTTTCTTTTTTATTGTGGCCAGGAATATTTAAGCAGAGAGTTAGCTGTGATGGGAGGTAGTTCTATGGGTAGAACGAAGTGGGAACATTTTAAATACCGTTCATTTCAAATTACCTTGAGCCATCAGTGGCAAGTCCATGGTTCTTCTTAGACCAGTGTCAGCTTTGTGTAATATTCGTGTGCTTCCGTGTTCCTTACGGGAGATTCTCAGGCGGTGTGAGACAAACATTTTTCCTGCTCCGTTTTTATTCCTTTTCAGCTAGAACCCATGGCAGAGTGAATTTTGAAGAATTTCTGAAGACTCCTACTTTTACTACTCAAATCCCGGTTAAAACCCCATTTGTTTGTAATGATCTTTTTAATTGGAACAAGTAGGAAAACAAATCTTCGAGGTAGTTGCCAACACTGTCAAATAGGCGTCCAGTGACAGGTCACCCTGTTGTTTATGGTTATCAGTCAGGCAATGACCTGTATTCAGGAGCCACGAGTGACAAAGCAGAGGGGCGTGTGTTTGGCCACTAAGGCTATGGAATCCCTCCCTCCTGTGAGTTCGTTAACGTGCTAATAAATCTGTTTCTCGTTTGTCTCCCCGCTCCTCCAGTGAACATCTGTCATGTGCCTTCACGTTCTTTCTTCACGGGGAAAGCAACGTGTGCACGAGCGTGGAGATTGCCCAGCACCAGCCCATCTACCTGATCAACGAAGAGCATATCCACATGGCCCAGTCCTCGCCGTCACCCTTCCAAGGTAAGGCAGCGGGGTCTGGAACCTCGTGGGCTTAACCTCGCTTCTGTGTGGCAGGGACTTCGCTCCCGGTCATGGAATCTTCAGGGGTGAATAAAGTACGATTCAGTCACTCTTCAGATGGGTAAAGTTTCTATTCAGGAGGTTGTGGCTGTAAGGGAAGATGTTGTTAGGACTTCAGCGCTACAGCCAGTCATAAATGGATGGGAGTTTTCCAGAGCTTTCTGTTCGTTAGCATTGCTTTTAAAGGTGCATACATATAGTAAATAAAGAAATGAATCTTTGCTGTTTAAAAAGACTTAACTATTTAAGAAAGGGAGTGCGCTGATTTGATATTCTTCCCTGGTGTCTAGATCAGTGGGCTCAAATCGGTAACTCTGCAGAATTCTGAGCTTATCTGATTCAGGAGTACCTCCCATCCATAGATGGTCAACTATTTTGTTAAAAAAAAAGAAAAAAAGGGGGTTGTGTGGGTGATACAGTATCAGAAACAAAGAAAAACTTGAAGTATCTGAGACTATTTATTTGTCTGTATAAGAAATTAGGGTTTTACAGAATTAAGTTAACGGCTTATTAAATTCATGGTGCAGTGCTCTACATAAAAAAAAGAATATTTGAGTTATACGGTTTTTACTACAGTCTGAAATTATAATTTTAAAGCAATGAAAGCAAGAAATCTTTATACAATTAAACATACATTAAAGAAACACCCAGAGACTTACAAAGCGAGCATTTATAGAGACATTAATTTATAGAAGGTTTATCGAAAAACATTGTGTCTCTAAGTGTAAAGTTGTGACAGAGGCTCGGACACTTAAATCACAGAAGGTTTTATTTCAGTGAGCTAAATTCATGACTCCCTCACATCAAATATGACTAAAGGCAAAATTGAGTCTGAGTGGAAATACCTGTTGTTGAGCAACTAGTTCTCCTTATTTGTCGTGACCTCATCTGGCGTTATCTCTAGCCCTTTCACTGCTGAGAATTCTCTCGTACTGTCTGTTCCGGGGCCAAACCCTGCCGTTGAGTGTCTGTCCTCTGCTGCTGCCGGGTGTGCTCGTCCCTTTGCCACAGCCGGTGCTGTTCCAGAACGCTTGGATTAGTCCGTTGTGGAAATGGTTAAGCTAAACTGCAGAAAGGTCTGTGCGGGAACCTAGTGCAGCGTAACACAGCTTGAAATTCACACCTTTACCTGCTTTCGTGGTAGCTTTCCCCTGCCGACAGACCCCGGGCTGAGCGTGCGAACAAACGGTGCCTCGAGCTGGAGAGGCAGAGGCTGGCTGCTGCGTGGCTGACGCGTACCTACTGCAGGGACTGTTGTTTCTTGCGTTGCAGTTCTGGTGAGCCCTTACGGTTTGAATGGTACACTCACGGGCCAGTCGTACAAGATGTCAGACCCAGCGACTCGTAAGCTGATGGAGGAGTGGCAGTACTTTTACCCTATGGTGCTGAAGAAAAAAGAAGGCGTGAAAGAGGAAGAGGAGCTGGGCTATGACAACGATTTCCCTGTGGCAGTCGAAGTCATTGTTGGTAAGTGTCAGTTTTCTGCCTGAAGGGTTATTTTCCCCTACGTGATTTAAAAAAAAAACCTAATTAATCAGAAACATCCATTATAATTTTCCTATCTTCCCTTGTAGCTCTCTTGACGCTGGAACGTCTGACTCGTTATCTTGCCTCCAGCTTCTGTACTCCCTGTATCCCACATGCTATTATTTGCAGTACCGAGCTGCTTGTTTCAGCTCCGTGCTGGCTGTAGAGGGTTAGATGGGTAGTAGTGTGTGAAATTCCTTGGCTCTTAAAATTTTGGATATTAAGTTTTGTCTAACTGTCATTGCAAACAAGTTGAAGGAGCTCGGGCTGCTGAATACTATCAGTTATGTTTGAGACTTGTGTTTTTCCATCTCTTTGTAGGTGGCGTAAGGATGGTATATCCGTCAGCCTTTGTTCTCATCTCCCAGAGCGACATCCCCATGTCACAGAACGCTGCCAACACCGGAGGCCATATAAATGTGGGACAGCAGGGGCTTGGAAGTGTGAAGGATCCTGCTAGTACCTGTGGGATGCCACTCACTCCACCCACTTCTCCAGAGCAGGCTGTTATGGGTAAGTGATGAACTTGGGAGGCTGGAGTCGTTTTTGCAGAGCTCACGGTCAGTGCGGGTAAGTGTGAGCAGCAGCAGGTGAACGGCAGGCGATCGGCTGAGTTAGGAGGGGACGTGTGCTGCAGCTCTGCCGTAGAAGAAAGCCGATGGTCTAAACACCCCTGGAGAAGACACATCTTTAAACAAACCTTCGTGAATTCGGTTAAGCTCCATTCTCTGTAACTGCATTATCTTTGTGCAAATACCTGAGAGATTAGATTCTGACTATTTTAGGCAGATTTTACCCATGTGTGTGAAGTGTTAATTTTCTTGCGGGATGGGAGGGAAGGTAGTGGTTCATTGTAGTGCAAGAGAACAGGGAACATACAAGAGTATGTAGCTCTTTCTAGAAAGATCTACAAATACAGCACTTCCCTAAGCATTCGTGTTGGTATAATAAAGATCTGAAAATGCCAGCTACTCTTTGTGCCCAGCACAGGTGGGTTTTACTTAAGGGCCATGCAGAAGAAACGTGTAAGTCTCCGGAACTGCAAAGGTGGAGCTGGGCTTCCCCGTTGAGGTCTGACGTAGGCTTGCATCGAATGCGGTGGCAAATGGGAGCGCTGCATGCTATTTGCAAGGGAGCTACGCGTTCTGTCTGGACCGAGTATTTGGATCCATCAGATAGTTCTCATCTCAGAAGCCATCCCAGCGCTTGGTATGCAGGGTACTAGATCCTTAATATCTTACTTCGTTGCAATGAATATGTATATCCTGTTGCCCCTCAGAAATGTAAATAAATATCTACAGCGTGTCGTCCTCTGGGATACAGACAAGGCCTTAGGACTAGTTGCTGTCAGTGTGGTTATGCCATAACAAATTCAGGACTGGAATTTCAAAGGAGAACTAAGGATCAGAGGAGTCAAACGTCTGTTTGAGTGCAAACTTCTAAGATATTAAAGGATAAACAAACAAACAAAAACTGTCTGACATAGAAAAAAGAAATTCAGTGTGGAGTTTTTTTTTTTTCCTCAAAAAGTGTTTTGAAAGCACATTTACAACTAAATTTTTTTTCTGCATCGTTTGTCTTCTGAACTCGCTCTTTACAGACTTGCCGGTTACTAACAGAATTAGCAGATAGTTGAGGTCGGAAGGGGCCCCCAGAGGTAGTTGGATCTAGCCCTTCCGTTGAGAGCAGGGTCAGGCAGAGCAGGTTGCTCAGGACGTTGTCCCGTTGGTTTTGACTATCTCCACAGACAGAGACTCCGCAACCCGCCTGGGCAACCTCTTCCAGTTGCTGACCACCTTCACAGGAAAAAGGGTTTTTTCTTATGTTCCAGTGGAATTTCCTGTACTCGGTTTGTGCCCGTCACCTCGTATCCTCTCACTGGATAGCACTGGTCGTATACTCTCCGTGCTCCCTGTCAGGTGTTCGTATACCTTGACAAGATTCCTCCCCTGGCTTTCTCAGCCTCTCCTTGTAACCTTTTTTCACTTCACAAGTACTGGCACATTTTGTGCTTTGCAAATGACTGTTATTTGGAATTGAGTTCGCAGTTCACGGAAGATTCTCTGACTTTGAGTCACATTCATGACATCATTAGAGACCACTCACCACTGGGCAACCTTCTGCTGCTTGAACTCGTGGCGTTTTTGAACTTGTCGGTTAGTGCTTACCAAATTTCACAGAGCAGTAAAAGTGTTGAAGACCTGAAGTTGCTACAAGTTACTGTGAGACTGCGCAGCCAAATGGGGATGGAGAATCCTTGTGGTACCCTCACTGAGCTCTAAGGAGCTACCGAGGCACCTTAGCCGTTATTAGGTAGTTCTGTCACATGGAGAGGCCAATCTCGATGCAAAGCCAAAGGAAACCAATCATCATTGGCTTCATTGCCATGGAAGTACTTGTCTGGAGTCAGTTGTTCGTGAACAGTGCCTGTATATGAAGACAATCAGAAGTCTTTAGTATTTACTGTTAATAATAGACCATGTGAAATTTAAATTCACCTTGACTAGTGTTATTCGAGGCAACTGATAGCTAAAATAAGCAAAGAGCTTCTTAGTAACTAACTGAAGTGGGACCATTGACTTCTAAATACCAACTTCTTCTGAAGTATTGATGCATATTTTAATGTGCTATTTTGTTTTAAAATTTTTCAGATCTCTGTTAAACTAGCACAACCGGGGGTTCTATTTTAGAATATTTATGAACTATTAATATCTAAAAAGTGTTCGTACTGCGCGGTCTGGCAGTCACAGTTCCTGTTCGATCTCTGCTATTGTTTATGGGCAACTTGAGATTGTGTCAGAGGGGTGCCTCTCCAGCGAAAGGATTCCTTTACGCTGTGTCGTACCCCACTTTTAAAAGACCTGGTATCATACCTCGTTTTGTAAGACCCTGAAAAACTGGAGAAACGGATCGGGGAAACATGCAGTTCAACATCAGTGAATGGGATACATAAACTGGGTTGGTGTGACGCACATGAGGAATAACTTCGGTTCTGCCCCATACTAGTAAAAATGTGGCTGTAGCACCGTGTCCAGTTCTGAACACTTAAAGATGTGGACAAATTGGGTGGAGTCCAGAAAAGTGCGGTGGGAGCGATTTATAGGTTTTGCCAAGGGGACCTACAGGAAGAGATGGAAAGAATTGAGTTTGTTTAGTCTAGAGAAGAGAAATTTGAAGGAGAGACAGGGCAACAGTCTCCAGAGACATAAAAGGAGAAAATGAATCATCTTTTCTGTGCAATATGTGACGAACCTAAACTGGAGCCCAGCAAAACTAGGTTAAACGTGAGGAAACGCCCTCTCTGAGGAAGGATGATGAAGTGCTAGAATACATGGCTGGAGGGAAGCTATGGAATCGCCATGAGCAGAGGGGCGGGTGGGTCGTTGGGGTTTGGGGGGTTGTTGGGGAGTTCTTGTTGGTTGTTTTTAAAGAACAAGTTAGTCAAATACTTTGATCCAGTTAGAAGCAGGGATTGGACTGGATGATCTCCTCAGAGCTCTTGCCACCATGTTTTCCATGATTGTGTCTAAAGTATGTAACGAAACAAATTGCTCCTGGACGTCGGGAATGGCACTTTTCACCTCTAGAGACAGGCTGCACCGCAGGGATTGTGAAGGGCCCTCCGGAGAGAGGCTGGTGGTGGTCTCCAGTATTTATACTGGTTTTCGACATAGTTGCTTGTGAGTGCTCTGGGATTTCGTCAGTGATTTTCGTGGATAAAAATCAGCATCAGTGTATGAGAATAAAATGCTTTTGCCTGCTGCGAAGTCCTGCTTTACGTTATGCCATGTATTGCTGTTACAGAATTTTGGAAAACAATAATTTGCACTCAAACGTAACTTCAGAGCTCTGACAGCTCCTTGGTTATCCTATCCTACCTCCTATCCTTCCCTTTCCATCACAATTATTTTTTTCCGTGCAGTTGTAACTGTCTGCTGTTGATGTATGCGATGTATGTGTGTGTGCATTGTGTCTGTTTATATCAGACATTTCTTCCTGCCTGCTGCCCCCCGCCCCCAAGGAGGACAGACTGGCTAATTCTGAAGTTCGGACCGGTTGTTTTGATCATCTGTCAAGTTCACAATGTTGTAGACCATTTGAAAGCCAGTGAAATTAATCGTTAGAGCCACAAGCCTCGGTGTGCCTAGGGATTTATGGGTCTGCCTGCCTCTTGTTTAATTAGTATTCTTCACAAAAAGAGAACCAGGGAAGGGCTAGACGCAGAAAAAAGATATATATGCATGAAGAATCAACGAAGGTACAGGGTTAGGCAGCTCGTGCACGGTTTTACGAGTTGTATTGTGAAAGTCACCTAATAGAAATCAGCAGAATTCCTTGTTGGCTGCAGTGATGTAAAGCAGTGGCTCCTCTCGGCGTTTCATTCTTAAGGCTTCTTAAATTGCGTCAGGCAGAAGGACAAAGTGTTCCGTGTGCTGGTTTGACCTTGTTAAAATGCGGCATCCTCTTCCTTCCTCCTCCATCCAGAGCACCGAGCAGTGCTCAGCCGCCAGGCCAGGCGAACCCAAAGCTCCCTCTGCTGATGGGTTCCTCCTTGTGACGGTGATAGATTTCAGAGTAGAAAAAGAAACACCTGCTTATACAATAGCTGGGAAGATTCCTGCATCTCGGACACAAAGGCATGTAGCGCAGAACGCACATCAGAGTTTTCGGGCTCTGAACGTGTTGAAATACTGCCTTCATTTGTCATCCCTTTGCTCATCACCCGGGATTGCCGAGAGCCTCACGTGCCGTGTGGATAGCACGCACTAACGTCACCTGCTGAACAGCCGCTGTGGTAGTTTACATCTCAGCTGTAAGATTCTACCAGAGCAAGCTGGGATCCTGGAACTGCCGTTCAAGTGGGTTATAACGAAATGGCATCACACCTAATCCATTCGTTTCTTCAGCGAGGTTCTGTCTTGCATCTAAAGAACTGAATCTTGTTTTGAAGTGTCTACGTAAATTATTGGTTTTCTTAATAGATGCTTTTAGAACCATCCACATTATATGAGTCTTAGAAGCGACTCACCAAAGACAACATAAATTCAGGTTTAACATCCAGGAGAATTGTGAAGAAACTCTCATCTGTGCTCTGTCTCAGCGATGCGACACAAGGCTGCAGGGGGCTTTGCAGACTACCCCCGTTCCAGCGGCCGCGCGCTATCTCACGTGAGGTGCGGTACTCACACAACCGTGGTGCACGTGTACCTGGTGTAACCTCGTGCCATCTCTGCTACCCCAGAGGCAGGTGTTGCTCTGCACTGTAGTTTAGTCCGTCTTCTGAGATGATGCCTTAAGTGTTTTCAAAATGAACATCTGTGTAGTCGGCAGCCTTGTGAGAGCGAGAGTCTCTCCGGGAAAGTGTATCAGATGTGGGTATTGAGAACAGCTGTAACGTTAATGCCTAATTTGCCTTGCAGGGGAAAGCGGGTGCTCTCAGAGCAGCATCAGCCATCCAGCTGTACAGGAGGGGATGGTCAGCGTGCACAGTCCAAAGAAATCGGGCAAGATTGCTCCCAAATTCCACAATCACATGGTCCACCGTGTCTGGAAGGAATGCATTCTCAACAGGTCACAGTCCAAGTAAGGCAGCAGTCCTGCTGGCTTTGGCTATTAATAACACCTAATATAGAGTCAAAATGGTAATAGTTTTGGTTTAGGTAATGTTATTCCTCACAGAATTTTTTGGCACTAATCAAAGCTAGTGGTGCAGAACACCGTTATCAAAGAAAATCTGTTACAGTGTTCCGCTGAAAACTCCTACCACTTAACGACACCTTTGCAGTCGTGTATCTTAATTGTGACAGTCTTTGAGGTTACAAATCTATAACCTGTGCCTTCAGCTAGATGTTTACAGCTTTATCAATTGCAGTTTCTAGTTACTAGACTGCAAGGTGGGTGACTGAAGAACAAAGAACATATATTTGATATTTAGAACTCGAAGGGTGCTGTTTGTAAAGCTTTGCAGTATGTGTTAGACTAAAATTCCAGTTGACAAGGACATGGTAAATTCATGTTGTTAGGGTCGTAGCTCTTTATCACTGGAGATTTAAAGTATGTGCATGGCATGGTGTGTCCTGGAATCTTTATTTTTCAATGTTTCCGTGCAATTTCCTCACTGGATGTGTCAGAAGAATTTCCAAGTTCAGTTTAAATTGCTTGCCCCTTGTCCTCACACTCCAGACAGAGCTCTCTGATGTAGAGCTGGTACCATCCTCCACGTAAATCAAACTGTACGTTTTAAGGAGTGGTGGAGGGGACTGCTGGTCAATACAGAATTCTGTTTCAAAGGAGAAGGAAGTAATTTATTTGGGGGGAACATCTGTGAATCCCTGCATGTGCATTTTTAAGCTTTTGTTTTACAAAAGGTGATAACTACTAAAATAGATTTATCTTCTTCAGGAGGAATCAAATTACAACTGCAAATGTGGAAGAGGAAGTTCCTAACAATGCTGTTTCTTGGGATTTTGTGGATCCAGTCCAAAGAGTCAGTTGTTCTTGTTCCAGGTGAGCTTTGAGGAGAGTAACCATTTATCGTATTGGAAGAGCCCTGTTTAATTCAGACAGTTACACTTACAGAAATGAGTTTAATTGAGAGAAGAGGAACCTCTACTATCAAAACTGGGATCATCACCCATGTTCAGGCGATGGAAATGCATCTCGTGTTGTTGTCACTTGCAGTAGTCAACTTGAGTGGGAAAATGATGCTAGACTAGAGAATGGGGCTAGAGTCACTCCCACCTTGCTCATTCATAATGAGCTCATCGTTCAGGCTTTTCAGAGGTGTGAGCTTTCAAGTTCAGAGAGGTAAGACTCATGGTGAAGAGGGGCAGAAGCTGCCTACTTTTCAGAGCATCCTGAGTGAGGCACAGGCTGCTGGCCCTCTCGGGAGGAAGAGGAAAAATGTAAGAATCGCTTTACTCCATGTACCTCTAGTCAGTTTGCCATGACTCACGGGACACCAAAAAACCACCCCAGAGAACAGAAAACCTGTGCAGCGTGGTCATCCACTGTCAACTGATCAAAAAGAAATCACAGCTCGCTTACACAAACACTTTATTAAATTAACTATCAGCTTCCAAACTGCTCACTCGGGAAAGGCCAACCAGCACCACCAGTTCTGTTCAACCATTTTTAAAATTATCACAGAGACAATAATAGTAAGATTTAATATATTTTCTAACCAAACCCTTAAATGTGTTGCCTGCCCCAGTGGTCTCTGCAGAGCTTTCTGTGTAGGTTTGGCTGTGCGGAGAGATTTAGGAGTGTAGTGCTCTCACAGTCTCTGAAGGGTTGTTGATGAGAAATTTCCACTGTCCAGAACTGAATGAAGCAAGATTGTGTCCTCATCCCTTTTGTGTTTGACTTGCCATGAAGCCAGTTCTTCCACATGTAGTTAGGAGAGAGAAAGGGGTGTGGAGGAGCTGGCCAGACTGTGTGCTGTATCCCAAGTGAAAGTGTTGCTCTTCTGCAGCCTTGCTCCTTACCCCATTGTGTCTTCTCGTATGTGTCTATTCAAGACTGCAGAACAGATAAATGATTTGCCAGGATGTTTCCTGTGGAAAACTGAGATCCAGCTCACCTGGAAGGCATCCGAAATCAATAGTGGGCAATGGGACCCTGATTCTATGGATAGGTGCAGCTGCATTTGCAATTTCACACTGTCTCCTGGCAGCTCCAGTGATAATGACATCGTGCTGGAGTTAGCAAACACAGCAACTGGGGAATTAAAACATTACCCTTAAAATGAAGGTGGTGCCTGGTTTCCAAGAGCAATAAAGTCTTTCTCTATAGCTGCAGAAACTGGACAGCTGCTGTCACATAGACACTGTTTTAGTCATTCCTGTGCCCATCCGATGGACTGTATAAATGCCGGGATATGATCTTTAATGTGGAGTCTGAAAGGGTCATCTGATACTCGGCATAAAATCCCATCTTCTGTAGACCCAAGTTTGTGTGTTGAAGAACAGGATGTCTAAAATAATTTTCTGCGGTCAGTTAAAGTAGGGTGAGTGATGGAGAATTAAGTCACTGAAATGTTACGAGAACATGCTTAAGGCAAATCTCCAGTTACCAGGGCATTAGCTCCACGTTACGGGTGATTGCAGCGACAGACCATCTGCTGCGGCAGAGAAGCTGAACCGTGTCCTGGTAACAGCGAAGCCCACAAAGCAGCCAGGGCAGCCCCTCACGCCGTGGATGGTTACGGGATCGAGAGGCAGCAAGAACAAGGAGTTGTATCTGGACCATTTGACAGCTGCTGCCTGCTACAAAACCGGGGGGTTTGCATAGCTACATCATAAAAGCAGAATTGGTTCTCTTCAGTCTAGGAGTCCAATTTACTTGAGATTAATGTCGTTTATCTTTGTGAGTAAAAAACACATTATGTGTTTTAAGCATTTTGTTACTGGCCTAGATATTGTTGTTTATAAACAAAAATGGGGATGCAGTGATTTATTTTGACATGGTCTTTAAACCAGGTATAAATATTAAGCACAGAACATCTTTCAATTTCTGCTTAGCTTAAAAAAAAAATCTGAACAACTAAACCAAGGACCCCAAACAACAAAAAAGGCCAGTGAAAATACAGACAGTGTTAGATGTTCCTGTTGCAGCATCCTTGGGGATCATCAGCTGTATGATGGAAATACTGCTCGGCAGTACCTGAAGTACTGGAATTCAGTCCTGTGCTTCCCAGTCTCAGAGGTACTGGGTACAGATGGAAAAAAGCCAGATTAAATTATGAAGCCAGTACTTGGTCTGTATGTTACTGCAGGTTTTGTTCTGAATATTCTAAAATATTTATTCGTGCTTCCTTAATCAGTTGGTAGTTGCTGTTTTGCTTTGTTTGGTTTCCTTTGGACTAGAGTTGTTCTCAATTTCCCTTACCCAACGTGCAGAAGGAAACTGCCCTGAGAGCGTCCTGCCGTGTGTTGCACCCGTGAACGTAACCAAAGCAGTTCTGCTGTGTACCCTGCGTCCCAGGTGCTCCGGAGTGGGCCAGAGCGTGTCTCACGGGCTGTCTGTCTTTAGGGGAGTGGAAACAACGGGAGCTTGGCTGGTGCTGTGTTGTATTGCCTCCCAGCTGAGCCGTGCGAAGCTTTACGCAAACGTTAACTCTTCCCTTTGAATGCTGTTTGCTGGAGACTCTCGTTTTCCACTGCAGCTGAGTTGGCTGGAACAGCCAGGTGCAGGTCGTGTGACCATTCCAGAATCTGTTAAAAGATCAGGAACAGGCATGAAGTTTCTCAGTGCTGTTCTTTGGGATTGGTTTTCCTTTGGTTGGTTGGGTTTTTTTCCCATTAGATCAGATAACTGTATGAACCATGCAGTGACTTGTTTCTGCCTCTGCTTCCAGGCACAAGGTTTTCAAACAGCGTTGTGCTGCTGGCTCCAGCCGTCCCCCAACGATAAATCAGCCAGGATTCAGCGTGGGAACATCGTCATCTTCGTCGTTGCCACCTCCCGCCTCTTCGAAGCACAAAACAACAGAGAGACAGGAAAAAGGAGATAAACTGCAAAAAAGGCCTCTGATGCCATTTCACCATCGGCCCTCGGTGACCGAGGAGCTGTGCATGGAGCAGGACACGTCGGGGCAGAAGCTGGGGTTAGCGGGAATGGAGCCCTCTTTAGAAGTCCCTAATCCCAGGAAGTACGAGAAGCCGCTGTCTGTACCTGCTAGAAATCCAAGCAAGCAAATGAATATGAATCCTATGGATTCACCCCACTCCCCCACTTCCCCTCTGCCTCCCACACTCAGCCCCCAGCCAAGAGGCCAGGAAGCAGAGAACCTGGACCCACCTTCCGTACCAGTAAACCCAGCACTCTACGGCAGTGGGCTGGAGCTCCAGCCATTGCCCAGCTTAGACGACCGGACAGTCCTTGTTGGACAGAGGTTGCCTCTGATGGCAGAGGTCAGTGAGACAGCATTATACTGTGGGATAACCCAGAACAATGAGTCACTAGATATGTGGAGGTCCTACAGCGTCCCATCGAGTGACGATCCAGAGTTCAGGCCGCCAGATCTTCCCTGTGAGAGATACGATGCCAAGATGGAAGTAAACTCAGACAGCACTGCACTGAAGAGGTGAGAGAGCAAGCTGACCTGAGTGGTGGTTCTATCAAATTATAAAGGTGACCAAAGTCTGTTTTCAGTTGAAACTGAAACAAGTGGAAGGCTTCCCTGGGACGTCAGAGATGGCTTGTGCTGGAGCTGACGTTCAATAGAAATGTGCTGTTGCAGCGTGCCTTGGCTTTTTCACATCTCGCTTTCTGTTGGACACGCTGAGAACTGGTAGATCTTTTTGTAACCTCTGTCAGAGGAATTTGAGCAAATCCAAGAGTTTTTATTAAACTTACGTCTTTTGATCATCTAAAAAATAGAAAATGTGTGTTTAGTTACGCAACCTCCAGCTACAGAAATGCTTGGCTTGGAGTGAAATTCGGTTCATAGCACTGCAGAAGGACTTCAGTGGGGTTTGTCCAGTTGTGTGGGCTCAAACTGGTACCGTACCACGCTTCCTGTAAGCGGTAGCTGGTGCCGTATTGTGGGATAATACAGCTTCTTGTAAACCCACTGACAGGTCTTAGAAATGGACAGAAGCTTTACTGGTAACTTCAGTCTTTGCAGGACTGAAACTGCAAACCCCGAAGTCTCTCCGGTCTGCACACAGGAAAGAGCGAATGCTCATCTCTTGTTCGAGTTACTTCAGAAACACTGCGGTTAACGCAGGGTGTCTTCCTCGGTGAAGAACACAAACTACCTGAATTCTAAGGAACTTTTAGCTGTCTCCTCTTTTAAACATGGATCTGCTTTTGTGCAGAGTATGGACATGTTTATTCACTTAGAACTTTAGCATGAGAATTTGGATTAATACTATGCTGGCCTAAAAATCACTCTTGCATTCTGACAATTCATAGGAGAAATGTACTCAAAAGAGTAGGTAATGAAAATGTAGAAGCTGAAATTAATTGAGGAAGAATTTTTGAGTTATGACGAGGCTGATTTTGGTAATGACAACGGAGTTCGCTAGACTGAAAAGGTTACGTGTACTTCAGAGTGTTTTGATTGATCTAGTGACAAGAATAATTCCCTTTTCGTTGTCCCAAAGTAGCTCTTAACTCAGTGAGATGTTTAATACTACAGGTAGGCAAATGCACTCTTTATTGGAGGAGAAAACATGTTTCTGCTGGATCAGGGAGGACGGAATGAGACAGGGACTGTTTGTGCGTGACAGCTACAGGTTGTAGGAGCTGTTGTTTTTCTTCGCTGTAACAGGTTCGTCTGGTTTGTTTCACCATGGTTTGTTTGCTTGTTTATTTTTACTTTCAGGCTCTTAGCACAACCTAACAAACGGTTTAAAATTTTGGACGAGCAGAAACCCGTGCAGGCTCTGAACTATCTCGACCCCTTGCCTCTGCTACAGCCGCCTGGAGAAGGCTTGGGAGACGCTAGTGATCCGTACACCTTTGAGGATGGCGACATAAAGTACAGCTTCACTGGCAATAAAAAGTGCAAACTTGGGGCTGAGAAAGATCCTTTGAAAAAGAACAAGGTAACATGTAAATCCAGAGCCTTTATTGTTAAAGCCCTTCTTGGACTTACAGTACTGTAGCGCTCGGGAAGGCACAAGCCTGTTCCACAGATCAAAGTCAGAGAGATCAGGTCTGTCTGTCCTGCATCAGCTCACAGGAAAAGACTTCCTTTCCCTGTGGTGGTTTTGAACCGGTACTCGCTGCCCCGCGCTGACCCTGTTTGTGCATAACGCTGCCATTGCGAGGAGTGCTTCTGCTTACGTGTATTCAGCTTGACCAGCGGCAGGTTCCAGATTGGAGCTAAGAAATAAAATACTTCGAGGCTCACATTCACTTGCAGAGATGAGAGGATTTGCTGGGCTTTTTTTTTTTTTTTTAATTGTTTGCTCCAGCTTGACATTTCACCTCACTGCAAAGCTCAGATTTCTCCAGCCCAAGTTTATTTTAGTTCCCTTGGGTGAAATTAGTGTAGCCTTCTGCTGAGAGGATTTGGTTTGAGCATTTCCTTTGAAGTGCTCTTCCATATGTGAAGGAAAACAACGGGATCACCGTCCTTTGGTCATCATCTGCCCTGTGCGCGTGATACTTCTGACCCATCTCATCCGTTGTGGGGCTGTTTCATTGTCTGGCTACTCGCTCATTTGTTCTTGGGTGGGTAACCAACACACCTAAAATGGTAGAAGATGAGTTTGCTGGGGAAGCGGAGGCGGCTGATTATCTGTGCTGAAGTTAACTAGTGTCTATGGAATCCTTTGCAAACCGTACGCGATGTTACTTCATGGTTGTCCTGATAGGTAGATAAAGAACAGCAGACAACTGTGTTCTTTTCCCTTCTTAATTTCTTTTCTCTTCTCAAAGCACGTAATCCAGAGTCCTGAGTTTGGCTTGACGTAGGAAACAGCTGTTCTTACATAGCTTAAATTCATACCTATTAAAAACTCTTGGATTTTTTGTGTAGTCAGAAGATGGAATTGGTACCAAGGAAATCCCCGCGGCAGGTCATTCTACACCAGTTCCTGATGGGAAAGATGCCATGTCTATTTTCAGTTCTGCTCCTAAGACTGGTGAGTAAAAGCCATTTAATTTGTCCTGCAAAGCAAAAATACTCAAAGCTATGCATTAAAATCTGAAAGGAGAAATCATGTCCTGAACATTTTATTGTCTTGTGAGAGCTATAGACAGCTCCCGAGACAGGAAGATCTTGGTTCTGCTTGTCCTTTTTGTAACAACAGAAGTATTTTATTGGTTTTAGAATATTAAAGTTGAGCAGTAGCTACCTTCATTCTTTCCCCTTTGGTGCTTGCTTAAAACCTGACTGCAAGGCTTTTTCTGGGCTCCGCGATAGAAAAGGGGCCTCAGTGATCCTTGCTTGTCCCCTCTTCAGAGTGAGAAGTAAAAGTGAAAAAGGCACAGTTGTGTTCTTTAACTTTGCTCCCATTTTTCACGAGGTTTTCCCTTGCTTTTGACAGATACCCGGCAGGACAACGCTGCAGGCCGAGTTGGCTCTGGTAGCCTCACACAAGTGACAGATCTGGCTCCATCACTTCATGATCTAGATAATATCTTTGATAATTCAGATGAGGATGAGCTTGGTGTAAGTCTTCGTGGGACTAAGTGTTCTGTAGACTTAAACGTTGGCCAAAGAAAAGGAGGAGGAGGAGGATGGAATCCTAGGGAGGAGTGATTATCCTGGATAGATAGGAGAGTTTCTGGGTCGATGGGCTTGGATTTTAACTAGGAAGAACTGCTGGCAAAGCCAGCTGTCCTTTCAGGAGATCCAGCAGAGAGAGGAGTCATCGCTGTGTGTAGTTCAGGAGTATTGGCAGACCTCTCAGGTGACAGCAAAGCTCGTGTCCCCTGACGGTTCTTCAGTCACGAGGGGACCCTGTGTACGGTAACCTGCTGTCCAGTTGCTGCGCGGGCGGGCTGGGAAAACACCTCCGGGGCTAAAGCCACGCAGCTGCTTTACCAGCGCTTTACACCCAGCTCTGTGTCCTCAGCCGGTGTTCGGGGTTTGTTTGAGAGCGATGGAAAATAGCCTCGTGTCATTAACTGGCGACTGGTTTCACACAAACTGCACCGGCGATGTCACACTTAATACACAAATACACTGGAGGACTGTTGCGTCAGGATAAAAAATGAGCTTCTGTGGGGTTGGCCTGGACAGCCCTAGCGTTCTTCCTGTCTTAAACGTGGGTGCGTTGAGCCGCCCCTGCAGCAGCCTGTCTGCGTGACCGCACCCGCACTGTCGTGTCCTCATTGTCACTTGGAGCAGTCCAAACACAGATGCAAGCAGATGGGTCGCACTCACCTCAGGCTCGGGGGGTGTGGTAACGTTTTCAGTGCCATTTGTGGGTGTGTAGATACAGATGCCTGTATGTATGTGACTGTATATGGGGAGGGGGGTGTATAGACAGGCAGGTATTGCCAAGACTTTGTGTTGGTTTAGTGGAGAGAGAGAGGAAAAAGAAATCCAGACTCTTGGGGGGAGTGGGTGGGAGGGTAGAAGAGAACACTTTTTTCTTTCTCAGTTAGAGAGTTTTCAGAATTTTTTTAACAGCTTATGAATTTTAATGTTTTGTGTATTTTTTTAATACGGTATGTGCTTATTCTGCTTTTAGGCTGTATCACCGGCTCTTCGGTCATCAAAAATGCCCGCAGTAGGCTCTGAGGAGCGCCCTGTAGGGAAGGATGGTAGAACAGCAGTACCTTACCCACCAAGTAAGTAGCAACAACTGGTCACCACTCGGACGGTTAAACTCTCCTTACAGCCGCTCTTCTGCCTTCCTGTCAGAGGCTTTAATGTCACTTGGTCAGGACCAAGAGGTAGTGCGGCTGCCTTTGTTCTGTGATTACCAGAGCCAGTATTAAAAGAGGATAAGCAGATGTTAATGAAAATATGGATGGTAATACAGACGTGTTTTTAATGTGCCTGCTGAGAGTTGAGGTGCTCTTCTTTTGACATTATCGTCTTAGACTGGAGATGCGGGAGGCATGTGTTACCAAGCTCCGTTTAGAAGCTCTCCCCTCTACTCTCAATCTGGTATTTAATCTCAGTTACTCACTTCCCATTACCATATCCCTCTTTAGGTATAAATCATTCTTCTTGTTAAAGAATTAAAGAATTCTAAATTCTTAATTTAGGCTGTGACTTACCAATTGGCCATTACGGTACAACCTGTCTTGGAAGAAAATTGCATTCAGCATTGGACAAATTCAGACTAAAATCACCTTCAGGGTTTAATCCATTTTAATCATGCACTTCCACATCTAGAAGAGCTGGGTTCAAACTGTAGCCCTTTTACAGATGGTGATGGTGGAAGCGATGCTTCTGCAGGCACTACACGTGGCCAAGGAAGGTTATAGGAGTGCAGGAAACATAGAAATTTAATTTAGTGTGCTGAAAATGTATGAAATGCAGATGAAGACAGTAGGGCATTTTTGTAAGGGCTGCGCCAAGAGCTACCGGGAGTGATAACTTCTACTCCCTGAGATACCCACGGCCTTTCTTGTATTTCTTGCACCTGACAGGAGGTTGGAGCAAGGTGGGGGTCAGTCTCTTCTCCCCAGGAACAAGCGACAGGACAAGAGGAACTGGCCTCAAGGTGTGCCAGAGGAGGTTGAGGTTGTCCCTGAGGAACAATCTCTTCCTCGTTGGGGTTGTGCAGGGCTGTGCCAGGCTGCCCAGGGCAGTGGTGGAGTCCCCGTGCCTGGAGGGGTTTCCCGGGCGTGTGGAGGTGGTGCTGGGGGATAGGGGTCAGTGGGGACCTGGCGGTGCTGGGGGAACAGGGGGACTCGAGGAGTTTAAAGGGCTTTTCCAACCCAAATGGTTCTGTGATAGAGGTGGCATTTCTGTTGAGATGAGAGAGAAATGTGTGTGAGAGGAGAAAGGTGAGATTTTTTGGTATAATAAGAACCAATCAAATTATGGATTACAAATGACTTAGTGGTGAGGAGGCAGAATGTTTGATTTTTGTGGCCGCTATAAGTAGAAATCAAATCTCTCTGCAAATCGTTCTTTAATGCCTTCTCATTAACTTCAGCCAGTAACGAGAACAAATTGAGGAGAAGAAAAAAACCAGTCTGAGGGAGATGAGTCAGAGTTTTATGGACCCATAAAAGCTGTGCTGATTTACTGAAATGCAGAAGTCTGAAGTACACGGAGATGGGATTTTGACAGGTTTAGTTGATCCATAGCTTTTTAAAATATGCAAAGCTTTTTCAAGCATGGCACACATGAGAATGAATAATGATAGTCAGCCTGTTGCTGTCGGGTTGGGGGATTTTTTGTAATTAAACTCTTTTATGAATCTGCACTGCAGAATTTTGCTAACTAGAGCAAGCTTGAGCGTGAGAAGATGATACACTGTAGAGGTGTATGACATCAGTTAAATAGATCCACCCCACGGGTTTGTAGCTGTCGGGGTGTAAGAGTATCTGCAGGGAAGCAAAATGCCTTGTACAGCATCATAAAGTCCTACTGGCCACCCTTCATTTTCGCCTCCCATCCTGTCCCCCCTTCTCCAAATTCTAAAGCACGTTTCTCTGCTGAAACACAGAGGCGGTAGCTAATCCAGCGGCATCCTGAAGGTTGTATTTCACACTAGCACTGGGTGGAAAACAGTTTTTTCATTCTACTTATCCTTTTGTCAACATTAATTTATCCTGTATCAGGACAAGAGTACGGTCTCTTAAATTCCAAGACTGAGAAAGGGGAAAATAACCGAATGGCAGTAATTCCTCGCCCATTATTTACTGCTCCAGGTTGCACAAGACTTTGGGTTCCGCTTTGACTGTTACTCCCAACAGAACTCCATTTTGAGAGGACTTCACCTGCCTGAGCTGTCTAGAGAATTCAACAGACGGGCTGTCTCATCTCCGTGTACCAAAGAACAGAACTCAGGTTTTGACCCTGTTAGGGCAGAGCAGAGACTCATCTTGAGGCTGCAGCGTCCTAAAAAATGTGCTGTTAGTGTAGGTATTCACTGTCTATAATTTTAATTCCATCACTTGTGTCTGTCCTTTCAGTTAGTTTTTGAGAGTAGTGCTATGTGTCACCAGTCTGGATTTCCATGACGCAGTGTCAGAAATCCACCTGTATTTATTTATGAAAGTTGCATCATCTTTAGGCTGCAAAAGTTACTGAATACAGCTGTGTCCGCGTGTCCTGTCAGCTGGGGTTGAATGTACGTCTAGGAACGGAGACGGAGTCGGGCCTTTAGTCCATCAGAAGAAGTATTTTAGAGGAGACACCTGTGGGACTTTGCCCTTCTCCAGTTTGAGTATTTCATCAGTGCACTCACCAGTGCTGGTTGTGTCCAGAGAATATCTGCCCTGATCAGGTCAGGAAGAGACAGCATATATTCTGGATTTTAAGCAAAATAAGTATGGAAGCTGGAACGAAAAAGAAGGTAGCTGGGGAGAAAATACGAGATTTTATTCTGATTTTTGTTTGATTGCATTACACTTTATAGAGCATTGCTGTTGTGGTTGGTTGGTTATTGCTTAAAGAAGAAAAATAAGCAATAGATGATTAGATTACGTTCATTTACTGAGGAGTAATGACGGGATTTTCCGGGTTTAATGTCTTATGATGCAAAGTTATAATGTCATGGCTTCCACGACACTTGCCACTTCGGGATGGCTGGCCGTCGGATTCTTCAGCAGAGTGACCTGTGTTCATGTTAGCCACGGTCTTCTTGTCAGGAGCTGCGTCGCTGTGGACCAAATGAGACTACAGTGGCAGTGTGTCAGGGCAAAATGCAGCTGAGGGCTCGCTAATCCCGAAAGGCTCCTGGTTCAGGGCTCCTTGTCAGCCCTAAGGAAGGGAAGAAAACGCACTGTATCTCCTTAGGAACAGTCGCTGCGGTGACCCTTGCATTCCTGTCACTTAATCTCTTCTGTTATGAACTATGGGTTTGTTTCTGTTACAGTTGTACATAGACTTTGCGTATCTACCAGGTTGTTGTTTCTGCTGAACAGGAAGCTGCAAAGCGTCCCTAGGAATTAACTTTTCATCTAGATTTATCCTAGTGTCAGAACTCTGTAGAATCTTTGCTAGGTTTCTGTGGATGAAATAAGAGCTTGGACTGAGTCAGACTCCTTTATTAGATTTCCTTGAGAATTTGTATTTTAGTGATTAACAGTGCATTATTTCATCCTGTTTAGCTGTGGCAGATCTCCAAAGGATGTTCCCAACACCACCTTCTTTAGAACAACACCCCGCCTTCTCCCCGGTAATGAGTTACAAAGATGGAATAAGTTCAGAGACTGCAACTGCCTTGGGAATGATGGAAAGTCCTATGGTCAACATGGTTCCCACACAGCTTGCTGAGTTCAAAATGGAGGTGGAAGATGGATTAGGTAGCCCTAAACCTGAAGAAATTAAGGTAACATGCCAAACATGTGGTATTTTTATAATCTCACCTACGTACGTTGCGATTTCTATAAATAAGTCACGTGTATAGTGTGTGTAGCAGACTAACAACTGGATCCATATAAAGTACAGATCAGTCTGTAGTGGGAAAAAACGTTCTTCTCTGGTAAAAGCGCTTTTTAATTGTTGCCCTGATTTGGACCGTAGGTATTTTTCTTCTAATTTTATGCTGGTAATGGTTTTGGGTGTTCTCAGGAAACAAACGGTATTGTCTGTGAAATGAGCCCTGTGCCTAATGAAAGAGTCTGCCTATATGGGAGAACATCACACTTGCGATAAGTAGCTGTTAAATGATTTATTTCAGATAATTTTTCTGTAGCACCTTTTATGTCTAGCCCCTCCTTGCTGCCAGTCCCTGGGGATGCAGCTCGGATAAAGTCATGCATGTCGAAGGGCTGCCTGTTTCTCTCTGAAATGTTGCCTTTTTTGGTTAGGGTTGAAAGTCTCTGAGAAAGCCCAGGGGTTGAACTTGCTCTGTTTCTTCTTCAGCTGATGTTACTTCACAAGTTTTAAGGCCAGATGGGACCATTCTTATCTGACTTTCTGTATAACACAGGTCAGGTAATGTCACATAGTTACTCCTATATTGAGTCCTATAGTGTATCTGAGTAAAGAACTATTTTAACTGGGGACTCCACTGCTGGGTGCTGGTACTCACCGCCCTGACGCTGCATACCGAGATGTGTCCATTCTTCCATAGCATCACATAAAAAGACTTAACATGAGCACCGAGTGTACATCGGTTTGTACTTCATTGTGCCATCTCTAGCACAGGGTCAGAGGTAGGATAAAATCATTCTGCCTGCTTGTGTGTGCTGCATTACTTAACCTTCTGGGCCAAGTTCTGTCACTTCTGTCAGGAGTTATCGTTACCATATTTCCATGCACGTAGCCTGAGGGGGTTTTATTTAAAAACGCACTTTTCCCTGTAGAAATACACATCACCCTGTTCTGCAGCAAGTTCTTTTGTACGCAGTTAATTAAAAGGGAGATACACGGTAACTCTGTCTCCCTGGTAGTCTCCAAGCCCTGGATTTGTACCCTAATTCTTCCCTGTCCCTGATCTGCCACAGCCCGTTCCTGTTGTAGCAGCCCTTCCTCTCCCCAGCACCACCTCCCTCCCTCACACTGGGTGCTCCTGTGAGCGTGGGAATGAAACGAAGGCTTATCTTTACACATCAGCACTACCGAGGGAGCGGTACAGGGAAAGGCAGAGCACTTGGGCAAGAAGTGGCTCCCTACCACTGAGAGAATACTGATACATCAGTTGATCTTAGTAGACATGATTTGGTCAGGTATGACTTAGTAAATGTTCCTGCACGGCAGTTACCATGTACCTTAGGCAGATGGGGAGAAAAGCACAGGCCAGCCACAGGGTGACTCTCTCCTTAACAGCACTCAGCTTTGTCCCTGGGACAGGAGGAGGCAAGAGAGCTTGTGGCCTTCAGAGGTTATGTCCCCATATTGTGATGAAGTGTGTCCAGTCAGAGCCAGGAGTTTCCAGCTCCCAGGGCTGCAGATGAAGCTGCAAAGGGGCTGAGCTGCTAGAGAGCTTTTACAGACAGTTGTGATGAGAGACTTGGCAGAGGGGAAGGGAGGTGGTTATCAGTGAGCCCCTCGTGAAGCCAGCGAACCGCCTGAACGTGAGGCACACGTCACAAGTCTGCTTCGCTAGTGCCAGATCTTTTCTTCCTTCTGTCCTGACTTCGTAACCTGAAGGCGTGATGAGAAGGGGATCTTCTCGGAGGCTCTGCTGAAGCGCAGCTGTCCGTTTGCCTTGTCTAGCTTGTGTATCCCCCAATTTTTATACCATTACGGAAGTTCAAAATAAGTTTTTAACAAGGTTTGTAAGACTTGCCACAGCCCCAGCTGGTTTCTTTCTTCTGTTTGTGCAGTGAACTATTTGCTTAAGACTAGGATAATTTGGGTCTGGAAAAAAAATCTGTTCTGGAATGTGTTGAGCTGAAGGTTTTTGAGTGGGAACAGTTTATAGGACATCATTGATACTGAGATATTTTAATCTCCCTCACAACCATTTTAGGAGCATTAAAATACATATTTCAATTCTGCCTGATAACATTTCCAACAGCACAGTCTACTTGCTTTTGAGTGTGTCCCGCCTGCTCATATACACCAGTGGGGGAAGCAAGCACCCCCAGCCATCGCTCATCATGTTGGGAGCCTGTGAGGAGACTTCTTGTGCTGAGCGCTCAGCCGCTGAAGATAGGAATGCACACATCACCCATCTCAGTGCTTTACAGCGTGCGAGGGGAACACTGCCAAGATCTAACGAGATGCTGAATACTGACATTCTGAGAGAGACTACTGTTCCTCTGTTAATACTGACCTTTACTTCGCAGTAGTGCCTCAAAAGGGCTAGCGCTTGTTTTCTGAAAGAAACTGGGAATAGCCCTAGAAACTCTGCCTGAAGTCCTTGTCATCATCCTCTGCAAACAAACATGACTGACAATGCCTGGACTTCAGCTTGTGTCCATTATGTTTACTAGATAGTTTATATATTTATATTTAATATTTGGCATGTGTTAAGTGTCCCCTGTTACTACTTGGATCATATTAATCCCCGTCATTATTACTCTGAGGCTGACTTAAGGCACCTAAGCTTTCTTCACCCTGCAAGTTGGCCTCTCTCTCCGTTGTCAGTATAGAAATCTTGCAAAGATTTATCTTTTAAGCACCTAAATTAGGTGCTTAAAGTTTGGTAGTATGAAAATTGCACGGTGTGCTGCTTCCTGTTCAGACGGAGCTTGTCTTAACTGAGTCCAATCTAACGGCGACATCTCCTGCCATTGCAGTTGTACAGCATCTCAGTGTAACCAGGGGCCTCAGCTGAGTTTCCTCCAGGGCACTGCTCTTGAATGTTTTGTAGAATGAGTAAGTGTACTTAATTTTGGAAAAAATGCACTTGTAGAGGGTTCAAACAGCACAGTACGTTTTAATTAAGACTAAATATCTAAATATAAAGAGCAACCATACCACGCTCTTGTAAACAATGTCACTTGGATGTTACAGGATTTTTCATACGTGCACAAAGTTCCATCATTTCAACCTTTTGTGGGCTCCTCTGTATTTGCTCCGCTGAAGATCCTGCCAAGCCAGTGCCTCCTACCTCTGAAGATACCAGACGCCTGCATTTTCAGGCCTTCCTGGGCTGTTCCTCCTAAAATTGAACAACTTCCTTTGCCGCCTGCAGCCACTTTCATTAGAGATGGCTACAAGTAAGTACAGTTGTGTAGGAAATTAGTTGCCATGCCCATACCTAAAATGGCTTGTTAATTAAAATGTTTGCATATATTAACAGTGTTTTACTACACACCAGAACCTCCAAATGTATTTTAAACCTTCTAAATTCATTGTCTGAGATCAAGGAAGTGCTGGCAGTAGGAAAAGCAGTGCTTGGAACTCGGTGGTGTTAACGGTTTGTGTCCACTGCACTCTTAGTGCTTTTGAAAGAACAGGAACCTGTACTTGAATTAATTGCAATTTCTGACACACGAAAACACTGTAATTCAACACCAGAGAGAAGTGTTAGGGAAGGGAATGAGGGCTCTTCACCTCTCAAGTCCCTGTGCCCCGTTGCAGTGTCCAGTTCTCCAGCCTGCAGCTAGGCTCCTGTTCGTACTCGTCTAGTCAGTGTGATGATGTGTGACCCTGATGCTTTCTGAGGGCTCTTGAAATTTTGCCTGGACCTGTGACAGCTCTTCTCCGTGTTCTCCTGTGAGCTCTCCTTATGTACCCCAGTCACAGACAGAGCTGTACTCAGACAGATGCTGATCGGATGCGTGCTCTCCACCCCTTCCTAAACGCTTCCTGAAGGTGCCGACTATGAGGGTGCTCAGACCTATAAGTGAAGGCTGCTATTAAATTTAAAAGCCTGTATTCCTGACTCGGTTCTCAGAAATTAGCAAGGTTATGGAGATTTTATAAAGCTATCAGAATTGGCACCATTAAATTGATAAAACCTCTTAAAAGGCACAATAATAGCACGAGGGTCTCCTGTTGCCCTGTGTTCGTTTCTAGAGGAAGCAGCCCGTATCTTTAAATCATCTGTAAATCCTTTAAATCAGTTCTTTTCCAGCTCCAACGGATCCTTCAGTGTTCTCAAAAGAATTGCAAAAAAGAAGCTGTAAACCCTTGAACAGTGCCTAGGGATCAATTTAATTCTCAGGTTTTTTCATAACAGCAACTGATTCACCAGGCCTGAGCCCGTTATTAATTTCAGGTATTTGTTGGGGGGAAAAAAACCCCTTTCGTTTTCAGTGTAATCCAATTAGAGGGAAGATTATTACTGCAGGCTTCTGACGGAGCGCAGATTGCCAATCAAGGTTTCTAGGTCACCTTTTCTTACTAGTCTGGGGCATTCAGTGTGCTTTGGGTTCAGAACTCCCTCAAACCTTTGTTCCTGTGTTTATTCTCTCTCGCTCTGAGCTGGACATCCTTCGGTTCAAGGTAATAAAAAGATTCTGTGGAATAAGGTCTTCACTGATTTCCTTTTCAAGTCACTAATGATAGATGAGCATTAAAATAGTGTCCTAAATAACACAGAAAACACACAGAACAGAAACGGAAAACACGGAAAGAAAACCCTGTTTCCTCTCCTTTACCAAGAGACTCCCTCGAGTTCTTACACTTTGTCCTTGCCCAGTGTGTCATGAACGCGTCAAGAAACAGGAGCAGCTTATTAGCAACCTGCAAAGGGAAAAAGTTAAGATCTTACTCTTCTGATTGGCCCCCTGTTATTACCTGTTTCTTGATATGAGTCATTCCAAAGAGAAGACAGATCTTAGGAAACGTACAAACTGTTCTTTGGTGACTTGAATTTGGCAGAAAATGACAAAAACAGAGTAATAAAAGCCAGTCATGACAGGAAATGACCCCAAAATAGGACTCTGAGCTTTACTGGACTGAGTTTGTAATGGGATGTGTCACCTTGTGCTGTAGACTGCGCAACCCTAAAGGAGTATCTGCATTCACAGCAGCAGAAATACCGTTACCAGTCGCATACCTCCATGAGGCAAGAGCGTATCTAAGTGCCTCCTGCGTAACTTCCGACAGCTATTCAAAGTGATGGTTTCTAAAATAAAGTCAGATTTCTCGGCCTCTGAAATGTTTTCTTCATTTCCACTAATGTGTATCTCTTCACAGATAATTGTGTTTAAAACTAGAATTCTTTCTCTTTTCCCTAAAAGAGTTACAAGTACCCTAACATCTCGATGATTTATCTAGAGATTCTTCTCAAGAGCAGTTGAGTTTTAGGCCATTGGAATAATCTTTAAAGGAGGACTAAGTGCCTGAGCTGATACTGTTTTATTACCCTGATAAGAACAGCAGTGCTCACGATGAGAATTACAGTTGTAGTTGAGAGACAGGAGTAAAAGGTTCTGAGCAGAACGTGTGTTTGTTCTTTACCCCAGGGGCAATGAATCCTTTTTGCCCTCTCCTTGTATTTAAACATAAGCGTGGACAACACCAGCCTCATGACCAAGCAGTTTGTGCCGGCATTTGACTCTCTCTCCTGTATTTCTTGCAGCAATGTGCCTAGTGTTGGGAGCTTGGCCGACCAAGACTATCTTCAGATGAACACTCCTCAGATGAACACACCAGTGACGCTCAATAGTACTGCTCCGGCCAGCAACAGTGGAGCAGGAGTTCTGCCGTCACCAGCAACTCCCCGCTTCTCTGTCCCTACCCCCCGCACTCCCAGGACCCCCAGGACTCCCAGAGGTGGGGGTACTGCGAGCGGGCAAGGATCTGTAAAGTACGACAGCACAGATCAGGGTTCTCCTGCTTCCACCCCTTCGACCACACGACCGCTCAACTCTGTGGAGCCGGCCACTGTCCAGCCCATCCCCGAAGCCCACAGCCTGTACGTCACCTTGATCCTTTCAGACTCTGTGCTGAACATCTTCAAAGACCGTAACTTTGACAGCTGTTGTATATGCGCCTGTAACATGAACATTAAGGGTGCGGATGTCGGGTTGTACATCCCCGATTCGTCCAACGAGGATCAGTACCGCTGCACCTGTGGCTTCAGTGCCATTATGAACCGCAAGCTGGGTTACAACTCTGGGCTCTTCATCGAGGATGAGCTGGATATTTTTGGTAAGACCTCAGACATTGGCCAAGCTGCAGAAAGACGACTGATGATATGTCAAAGCAACCTGATCTCTCAGATGGGAGAGGGAGCTAGAAGGACCCAGGAACCTCCCATGAGCCTCCTCCTCCTCCTTCAGAATCAGCACACGCAGCCTTTCACATCGCTGAGCTGCTTGGATTACATGTCCTCCAATAACCGCCAGACGCTCCCCTGCATGAACTGGAGTTACGACAGGCTGCAGGCAGACAGCAACGACTCCTGGGTGGAATGCTTCAACGCCCTCGAGCAAGGCAGGCAGTACGTGGACAACCCCACAGGTGGGAAAGTGGATGAAGCCCTGGTCAGAAGTGCCACTGTCCACTCCTGGCCTCACAGCAATGGTAAGGCTCTCAAAAGATCCTTTTTTTTTTCTTTGAATATTTTGTGACAGCTATAAATTTGTTTGGAATTTGCCTATCATGAGCCACTTCATCTTTACATGGGAAACGATACACATAAAAATATTCTAGAAATAAAGTAGTTTTCTGAAATCTTTACAAATGACATCTAAAGCACCAATAATCCAGTTGTCCTTCAGGCTGTGTGATCTAAATTGTGAAAGAATCTGTGAAGTTCACACATCTGAAGCAGAGACACAAAACAAAGCGAACTATTGGGGGGAAGTGCAGAATTATGGCCCCTTGGTTTTGGCGAAGGGTATAAGCAGTCAGCAGAAAAGAAATGCTCGGTATGAAAATGTCACCAAGAAAAAAACTCTGAATTTATTATCAAGTGTTTCCTGTGTCTGTGCTGAAGATGCTCTGACTTACAAACTGAGCTGGACAGCAGCAACAGTGCCAGGAGTGTGACGAGGACTTTGATGCCCGCTTCACTTCAGTGATGTTTTCATGAGGAACCACTTGAAATGCTGTTACGCTAATTGAGCTGTACAAATTTTCTGGGTATTGTGAAGGGTAATGTGGAGGAACAATAAACCAGAAATATTGCTCCCTCAAAAGAATTCTTCCTGTTCTGACTGACAATGACTGATGCTCCCCTGTCGTTTGCAGTGTTGGATATCAGCATGCTCTCCTCCCAGGATGTGGTGCGCATGCTGCTCTCGCTGCAGCCCTTTCTCCAGGACGCCATCCAGAAGAAGCGGACAGGAAGGACCTGGGAGAACATCCAGCATGTGCAAGGACCACTCACCTGGCAGCAGTTCCATAAGATGGCAGGACGGGGCACCTATGGTACGTATTTTGTGGTACACGCCCCCAGGTAAAATGAAGGCAGAGTTGTCCAGAAATGGGCACTTTCTTCTGGAAATAGGCTAGAAGCATTGGGCTCTCACACAGCTTTAAAATGCCTGATATGGCATTTGAAGCATGTGCTTGAGTACCACAGTGGAGGTTTTGCCCTGCCAGATAGATGATGATTTACAGAGTGCAGAAACACTGGGTGCGGATCAAGCTCCCTGTCTGAGGCTGTGTTTGGGCTCGTCCTGAAGCGAGCTGCTCCCTGAACCAACAGAGGAGCTGTTAAAACTGCACCCAGTCTCCAGGGGTGAGAGGGGCTTCCTGAGCTGTACAAACACACAAAAAGCAGGAGTGCTTTCTCCCCAAAGAGGTTTGCTGCTTCTGAGTTTCCCATAGCCTTAACAGGATGTTTCAGTTTAAATATCTCCGGGCTGGCAGTGACATTCCTGGAAAATAGAAACTACAAACTGTGCACGTCTGTGAAGTAAGGACTGACGTGTAAATGTGTATTTCTCACCTGCAGTTCACGCTGAACCGACACAGCCTGGCTTAGGGTTTTTCCTGCTGTTCCATCGTGCTTTGCTCAGTTTGCTCTCTGTTGGTATTTGACATGTTGCTGCTTTCCCTTGGGGCAGGGACAGCTTGCGGTAACTACAGTTTCTGTCGAAAGCTCTTGTGCTTCACAAGATGAATAATCTAATAAAAATCTAATAATTTTCCCAGTGTTGGTAACTTGAAGTTAGGATTTGCCAATTGATACCAGAGAATAAAACCAAAATTACCACAGAGTAAGTAGCAGAGCCTTTGATGTAGTTCTAATACTTTTTACTGAGCGTTGACTTTTTAATAAAGTTGGATTCTATTCCACAGAAACGATGGGGTCTATTTTTGCTGAAAGTTTTCCACAGTATTTGTTCCCCTGAGCACAGTGCCTGGGGGGTGGCATACTGAACTGGGTGGCAGGCCCCTCAGCTGGGACACGCCTGCAGAGAGGAGCAGGAGGCCATCTTTAGATGCTGAAGGCTTTGCTCCGTGTTCCTTACCTGGGAAAAAGTTTGCCTCACCATCTTACTCAGTAATTCTGCACAACCAGGTGGAGGCGGATGAGGAACTGTCGAATCAGATTTCATGCATTTTTATTATTACTTCAGATTGAGTAGGAACTCGTGAGATGTGGTTGTGGTTACGACAAGGTAAAACCAGGAGAGGAAGCCTCGGGAAGGGCCATACAGGTATTTACACAATACCGGAAAGTGGTTTAGTGCATCTCTAGGACAGTTTAAATGGTGCTTGGTTCAGCTCCCTCTGCTTTGGCTGACTGAACTTTGATTTTATGACATTTCTTAAGTACAATATAGATCTTTCTTCTCCTTTATTAAAGATTTTTTTTCCAAGGAAGAAGACTGTGGGAGAATATGGTTTATCAGGCATGATAGAGCCTTGAAACATGTTTCCACTCTGGTCAAAGTGCCGGGAGACTCTGCATGGCGAGGGACTAGTGATGGCCAGTGTTCCTGTACAAGACCCCCCTTCCTGTACAGAAGAGAACCCGCTGCAGTTAAACCACTTCTAACCCTTTTTCTTTCTCTTTTTGTCTCTTTGAAGGCTCTGAGGAATCCCCTGAGCCTCTTCCGATCCCGACTTTACTAGTGGGTTATGACAAGGACTTCCTGACAATCTCTCCGTTCTCCTTGCCCTTCTGGGAGAGGCTGTTGCTAGACCCGTATGGGGGCCATCGGGACGTCGCCTATATTGTGGTGTGTCCAGAAAATGAGGCCTTGCTCGACGGAGCCAAAACTTTCTTCAGGGACTTGAGTGCTGTATACGAGGTTGGAAAGAGGAACCACTCTGAATTATTTCTTCTTAAGTGTTATTTCTGCTCTACTGCGTGTTCACTGGGAGAAATCCGTGGGTTTTAAAGTGACAGTTATTGGAATAAGAATTTTTTTCATTTTGAGGACTTTCTGCACTTTCAGAGTCCAAGGATAGTTTCTAACTGAGTGACACTGTGATTCTCTGTGCACGTTGGGGTAGTTTTTGCCACCTGCTCTTTCCAGTACACATCCTGGTATTGTGCAGAGGGTGTAACACTGGTACTGGTACAGTTGCAGCCTAACTTAGGAAGGCCCAACCAAACCTAAAGAGCAAGAAGCAGATTAAAGAAGCTGTTGCTTTCTAGTAATTGCTAGGCTGGAGATTTCAGTAATAGAATTTCTGTCTAGCGTGCACACTGTGTACTGCTGAACGTGTAAGATCACTGTGTCACCTTAGTTCTGCTGTACAGGCAGCAGATAAACGTAGCCTTTTGCTTTTATATTAAGCAGCACCAGATGTGTGCAGGTAATAAAGGGTTTACGCCACAAACCAGTCTGCAGGACTTACTCAGGTTACAACATTTCTGCTTTCCTCACCAGATGTGTAGACTTGGCCAGCACAAACCAATCTGCAAAGTGTTACGTGATGGGATTATGCGGGTGGGAAAGACTGTGGCACAAAAGCTAACGGACGAGCTCGTGAGCGAATGGTTTAACCAGCCTTGGGGCACTGAGGAGTGCGACAATCATTCCAGACTCAAACTTTACGCGCAAGTTTGCCGGCATCACCTAGGTAAGTCTACTGTGGCACGAGCAGGGCTGTTTCGTCTTCTGTGTGCGTTCGCAGTAGGTGGAAACGAGGCTTTTTCTTATGATTTGCTTAAGAATAAAAAGGTATTAAGAGGCTTTATTGTAATTTCTTAATCCTTCCATGTTAACTTTGCCTACTTCAGAAAGTGCTGTTGCTGTTTATCAGTCTGGTGATCATGTCAAGATTCAAAAGCCAATTCTTACCTCTTTAGAAAAGTCAATTTGATGTAAGAACTTTGTATGTCTCAAAGATGTTTCGCACAACACTGAACATATAAATTGATCTGGTTTATATGCTACTGATAATGATCGTCACGCCAGTGTGACAGAGTGGTGTGCATGGTGCCTTCACACTTAACGTGTATTCAGATAAGAGGCGAGTTCGCTAAAACTCTGCAAGGGGAGAGAAGAGAAAGTAGCAGTATCCTGGACTGGGGCCTCAGTCTGCTGGAGCTGGGCGCTTGGAACCACGCTACCCTGAAGGCATGGTCTCCTCTGGACCATCCAAAACCAGTGACATGTTTTAAAAGACTAGCCTCTTTTTCTTTTCTTTTTTTCTTGGTTATGGCAACCTGCCATATTTGTTCTTCTGTAACATAATGTCAGGTGTGCTTGTTTCACAGAGGAGTGTGGAATCCAAGAGGATGGAAGGGTATGAAGTTTGCTGGGGTAGTATCAGAAGGCTGGTCCTGGATGAGTCCCTGGACTCGTCTAACACTGCTCCTGGATTTCATCTGGGAGAGACAGGGTTGTTCTGATCCAGAACGAATCCAGAGGCACCATAATGTGTTGTGTGTACAACTGAGAAGTGGGACCTCAGCATGAGACACCAACCCACCCAAAACGTCACGGGAAATAGGTGTGCTGAGAGAGTGCTCGTCAGCGGACAGGCACTGAGCACAGAGCACCAGCCACAAAAATGCTCCAGCTGAAATGTGCAAACTACTTTTCTGTTTAAAAATAGCCAGGAACTTTTAAGTGGTTTCTTGCAAAGTGTTCCCTGCCTTTGCTCTGAGAAAGGTGTGACAGTTCAGAACTCTGCTTGCTTTGAGGACTGGAGATCTGGTTTTGGAAAAAAGTTTAAGCAAACCTGAGCAGTTCCACAGCCTGCTGAACACTCGCCCCTTCCTTTGTCAGAACAGGCCAGGATGCACCTATCTCAAATGACCCCATTGCCTCATTCCGTCTGCTTTTAGTTTTAATTTACCACGTAACTGGGAGGGAGGAATTGCTACACCACTTCACATAAACACCCCAGGCTCACCTGCAGAAATATGCAGCATGTGCGCAGCCAGCTGGAGAATCGGGCTCTTCAATTCACACCTGAGGCATCTGGCAGGGGCAGTGCTGGAAACCACCCCTGAGAGAAAATAAATAATAAATATTCATTTACTTATTTTTATTCATTTATTACTTGAAAATAATCACTGCAGTGTTTCTTTTTCTGATACTGAGGAGCAGAAATAACTGTCTTAAAGTTTGCAGTTACTGTAGCTCAGGTGAAAAGGGTTTTTAGGTTTTCTGTCTGGCAGGGATAACCTGTGGTAGATGGCAAGGCTGAACACTGTGGAGCTGTTACCACTACACCATCTAGCCAGAGATGACGACGTGTCAGTAGCAGCCTCGGTGCACAAAGCTCTGCAGTCACTCCTGGTTTTAAAGATGTTTGATTCATATCAGTTAGAACCAAAACCCCAAAGAATGGATTCCAAAGTAAATATTTATAATGGAGATTATATTCCCTTGGCATTTGCATACTCTTAGAATATTCTAAAAGTGCAGAAAATATTGTGTGACTTTATGGTTAATGCAGCTCACTTTGACCTGACAGACTTTCATGAATCTCCTTTCCTCTCCATATGCTGTTCCAGCACCTTACTTAGCCACCCTGCAGCTTGACAGCAGCCTGCTGCTACCACCTAAGTACCAAACCCCAGCGCCAGCAAACCAGACACAACCAGTAGCTGGGAACACTGGACCTGTACCCTCAAATTCCACCTGTCTCTCAGCTGCTGGGGCAGCCGCAGGCAGCTCCTTCAGCTCCACGCCCAGTGGCGGGACCACGAGCCTTCCAGCAGGAAGCAGCTCCTCCTCTGGATCCTCTGTGCCACAGCTGTCAGCATCTTCTGCAACACCCGGCGTTAACCAGATGGCCGCTACCTCTACTCCAGGGTTTAGTGGGAACACTGGTTCAGGGCAGAGCACCAGCACTGGGGGAAACACAGCAGATCGCTCACAAGGAAGCGCAGGTCCTGGAGGAGACACGGAATCAGCTCAAAACTTACCACAACAGCCACAGGAAGGGCAGGAAGGGTAAGTTACTTAAGAGCTCAAATGACTCAAAGTGCTTCTAATGAAATCCGCTGTTTTGCTTTCAAACAACTCCTCACCTTTAAGCCTTCTGTCAGTCCTCGAAAGGAGACGACCCTCTGACACGTGCAGTGCGCTGGGCTGCTGTCAATGAGGCGGGGTGCATTTGTGTTTGTCACAGCAGTTACTAATGAGGGGAGTGGGGAAAAAACAAGCCTTCCCTTGTTCGCTACAAGAAAAAGCGTGATTCAGCAGCATGAACTCGGGTGTTGAGGTTCTGTGTGAGATGCCGTAGGGCGCCTGGCCTGGCCTGGCCTGCATTTGCAGTGCAAGAAAACCCCAGGGTGCCTCAGGCTCTGTGCCATATCTGCCAGCTGGGCCACATCCGAGTCAGGGACTGCAGGACATCTCCTGTGCCACTGAATGCCTCTTACGTGGGCAACCCCGTCCCACCTCTGATGGGAACTGGTATAAAATGCAGCCCGTGGGTTTTTTTCTAGTCTGCTGGCATTGCATGTGGTGTTTCGCGAGCAGGTACACTGTGAGGTCAGGAAACAGGATTACGGTGCTGTTACTTTACAAGAAATTTTGGCAGCACAACTTTTTTAAAGACTTCACTATAAACAGTCATCCATCAAACATAAAAATTAGGAAAATTTTTTTTAACATCTTATGTAACTTCCTTCCTGAGTGAACATGTTTTTCATTACTCTCACAACGAGCATATTACCAATAGTCATGATCTATGTTACGGAGTTCCTGCATCTTAAGTGAAAAGCCTGCATCCTGCGGTAGCTGGGGTTGTCCCTAAGACATCTGCTCACTGGATCCATGCAGCATGCCCTGCTATCAACTGCAGCATGGTTCCTGACAGAGTAAGGCTGAGCCGCCTTTTATCACTTCCAGATGTTGAGCTTCCTACTCCTGGCTGAGGCATGGAGGAGTGTTTTACCAAGTAGAAATGTTCAGTTCCTCCTTCCATTACCGGTGGAACCTTTTCTGTAGCTGGAAAGAGCATTTCAGTCTCCATGAATGGCGCTTTTCCTCAGCTCTCGGTTCCTTCTCTCACCTTTCTGCCTCTGCCAAAAGAAAACCCTGAACAGCACCAAACACCAGGCATGCACCTACCTAAAAAGACAGCTCGCAGAGCTAGTCAGCTGTCCCATATTCTCCAGACATAACCTCTCCTGACTGCACTGAAAGAGGTCACGTTAGACTGAGGTAATATGTGTAATCCGTAACAGGTATTTTGGATTAAGAACTACTCTCAGTAGAAGTCATCTCTCCTCAATCACTGTTGTTGTGTTTTTAGTTTTGCTTCCTAACCTAAGAATCATGCATTCCTCCTCCACTTCAGCCTTGTGCACCGTTACAGAAAAGCAGTCATTGACAATGGTGGCTTGCCTTTCAACTGAACGACACGTATGTCTCTAGTGTTACAGAGAGGGAGAGAATCGGGATTCCCACCGAACCGGAGTCTGCGGACAGCAACGCCTACCCTCCAGCAGTGGTCATCTACATGGTGGACCCTTTCACCTACACTGCGGATGAAGAATCTGCCTCAACCAACTTTTGGCTGTTAAGTTTGATGAGATGCTACACAGAAATGTTGGATAACTTGCCTGAGAATATGAGGAATTCTTTCATTCTCCAGGTAAATCCAGCTTCCTCTGTATCTTCACGCTGGGGAGCCATTCTATCACACACACTTGAGACACGGACACTACACTAGAAGATACAAAATGGAAGATAATATATAAAATTTAGGTGATAATTACAAATTATGTTGTTGACAGTACAAGTCTGTGTGTTAAAAAAGCACTCACTTTTGTTTTGATGAGGAAATCAATTAATTCAAGGCAGCCACTGCATCCTTGCACCAGGTCTGTTGCCCAGTTCTAGCAATCGTATATGAGAGACGCTTCCTGCAGAGGCGCTTCTGTTATTTAAGATGTGGCTTGAGCTGCCATTGCCAGAACTGCCCAGTTGCTCCTCTGATTACTTTGCATGTTGTGCTGTTTGTATTTTATATTCTCTAGATTTATACTGTTTAATCCAGAAACAGTATGTGAAACCAGACATTTAATGCATAATTTAACAACTGTATTGTTATTATCTGCCTCTTAAAAATAATTTACCATGTAACTTGGCATATAATAATAGTTCCTTACTACGGAACTACTGAAGAATTGAATTTGTGTAGTCAGCAGCAGAGCCTGGCCCGCTGCCCAGCCTGCCTGCATTTTGCCCAGCCTCCCCTTCACAGTGGGGAGGGAGAACGGGAGGCCAGGGACCATGAGCTGTGTGTGGGCATGTGCAGCACATGCAAGGAGCAGCATGTGATTGATTTCTGTAGGCCTTCTCCACGTATGTTCAGCTTGGCTTCGAAGTCTTTTAATTTAAATTATATAAAAAAAAAAAAATTGAAAGGTATTATAGTGTCTGAAATTGGGCATGGAAACCATTTGTCATTTCTGGTAATCTTGACCTCATCCTTCCCTGAAATGATAGGGGAAACAGTCACCAAAATATTTCAGGCTTGGGGATGAACTGAAAATCAGATTCACAACTTCATATTGTGGTAGACTGCAGGCAATTAAATTGATCTAGACCTGGAGATACTAAAAATAAAAAACCCCTGATTTCACAACATCTGAAACACAAGAACAGGTAAACTGTGAATTTAAATGGTGCCTTAGTCTGCGTAAGACTACTGATGGCCGTACCAGCACCTCCTAAGTGCTGTGTATACCGTTTGTTTCTCAAAATAGGCAGCGTTTTGCCAGTTTAAGTCAAAAGAGTAGACAACGTTCTCCAAGTAGAGGGTAACACGATGTAGTTACCAGTACACTCAAATGCACGGAGATTCAAAATAAATCCACCCCAGATGACTTCAGAGTCATTACAACTCGTACAGGGAGTGGGCAGGCCCAGCTTCCCAAACACCCAGGTAAAGAAGCTGTCTTTTAAAACACACAGTTGCATTTAGTAAGTAGAACGTGCTACCGGCACTGCCATGGTTCAGGCGAGAACCACAGAGTAGTAAGAAGCATGTGATACCTAAGTTTCATTACTGCTGCAGATATTTGTTAAAAGAATCTGCTTGGTCTCAGTGTTGGATACAACGTAAATCTGCTGTATTGACAGCTTCTGCTCCAAGGACCGGTTTGAAAGCTAGGACCTTTCCCCAGCCACATGCAGAACACTGTATTCCTCAACACCCCTTTAAAAAACAAGAGTTTACAGGGATCTAATTCTGATTTTAAAAAGGATTTGAACTGAAAACGTTATTTTTCTGACAGTGTGTTTACTTCTGAAGGAATGTTGTGCCATTTCTCCTTCCTTGCTCCTGTTCTGCAGATGGGTCTTGACCACCAAACTCAAACCTCATGGGCAGATCTTACTGTGGTTCTGTTTTGTGCTGGTTTGACTCCTAAATTTAGGTGTGTTGCTTCACATGGCTTTCTGAAACAAATCAAACTGACCAGCAGCGTAAGATTGCTGAGCTTCTGCTGGTTACTAAATGGAAAAGGAGACACAACCACAGAAATCTTTATAGTAGACTCTTAATTCTGCTCTCTACAATCTCTGTAAAATGACCCTGCAGTACTGACTCCCACACGACCAGCAAACAAATGCCAACTCTAACCACCAACTGTGGGACCAGACCTGCCGAAGGCCCAAGTTCAGACTGCCGAGATCATACAGTAAAGGCCACCTGCAGATGATGATGCTGATCAGAAAGAGTGTTTTAAAAAATCAGAGGACTTTGAATACGGGTGTTTCGTGTTGGACTGAGGATTGAAATTAAAACTACCCCCAGGTTTTAGGGCATTGCTTTTAAAAGCCTCCAGTACCACTGCCTGTGGTACACTTTGATAAATGTTATATGTGAATTAATTATGTGCCCTTCCCAAATCGCAGCAGGAACAAGAAAATGGACTTCAGAAAAACACCACCTGACTGGGGAAAATAATGGGTTCTTTCTGTGTAGTTGATTGGGTTTCTCACTCGATGACGTTCAGGTCACAGAAGGCAGAATTCACGCAGAGTTTGTAGTAAGCTGTTACTGATGTATTCCAGCGCTCTTCGGTCCTTGGTGCCCTGTAAGACTATTCCATCACGTTGGGCAGTAGGAGTCTTTGCTTTCTGAGGGATTTTGCAACCTTAAAAGCGTCATTATAATGGGCACAGTGGTTGTGTATCAGGGAACAGTCGCTGCACGTTGCAGCCGTTCATGTGAGAGGGCAGGAGCCCTGGCAGGAAGCTGTAACGCAAATAACTTGAATACCCTCAGGAAGTGTCATGGGTGTTAAACAACCAGTGAACGTGCGGTTCGTGGGATATTATTGAGCAGCTCTTTGAAGACTTTCAGTCACGTTTTACTGTTTGTCTGAATTCTAGATTGTGCCTTGCCAGTACATGCTGCAGACAATGAAGGATGAACAGGTTTTCTACATTCAGCACTTGAAGTCCTTGGCGTTTTCAGTGTACTGCCAGTGCAGGAGGCCGCTGCCCACTCAGATCCACATCAAGTCTCTCACAGGCTTTGGGCCAGCTGCCAGCATTGAGATGACCCTCAAAAATCCTGAGGTTAGTACTGGTGTCCAGAAAATGAAAGCCAGTGAATAAACTGTAACCACTTTTCTCCAGTATCAAAAAAAGAGTAGAGAAAATACCTCTAGGAGTGTTCTTTGAAGGCATAGAAGACAATGATAACATAAAGGGAAAAGGTAAGCTAATGCTAAACAGAAAATAGTCAGAAAAATGTCAGACTTCTTGCTTTCAAATCATTCTAAGCTTCTGGGTTTGAGCCAGAAAGTAAAAAGGTCAAAGATCAGTGTGAGAAGAGATAATGTATGTGGTTACTTGGGATGCTGAGACATTTCGTAGTCTGTAAATTCTCCTGCAAGAAAGTGTTTATGTCCAGCCTTCATTTATATACACCTCTATATGAAGTAAGTTCCTGTGCCTAATTACAGATTTTATATTAATTTCCTGAGGTAATGGAGAAATCGCCCTATTTCAGTGGGCTTATCTTTCATCTGTTTTTAAACTGTAAATATTCAGCCCTGTTTCTGGAATTCCAGGGATTTCAAAAGCAGAATAATCCATGTTACCTTCCGTGAATGTTTTTCATTCTTTGAAAGGCCACGATGACTGTTTTATTTAGATTTAATGGGACCACCTAACACTTAAACACTTACCTTGGGATAAAGATGTGCTTGTTAGGGTTTAAAAACCTAGTTTCAAAATCATCATAACCCGGCCTATCAACACATTTCATTACTCACGTAAGACCATAAGCTCTCACGGAAAAATTCTAAAGCAGTATCACCCCAGGAGTCTCCTCTTCACATTCTCTGCTCGCGCTTCCCTCACAAAGGTGCCTGTTCAGCAGGACGGATTTTGCAGCAAGTTACAACAGTCATTCTTTAAGCTATGTAGGTGTAAGGGGAAGAGCAATAAACTGCAAGACCCCTGCAAGCATCTCCCTCCCTTTAATTAACGTTCCCCGCACTGTTGTGGGGTGCTGCACTTGGGGGACGTGACAAGGCAGAAATACGACACCCCTTCATGTCTCCAAGAAAACACCGTAACTTACTTTTCCTCTAGCTGATTAACTTGCACTTTGCATTTCATGTTTAATTTCCTGAAGATACAAAAGACACCAAAAAGGGGCAAATGTTTCCTGGCAGCTTGCATTAGCATTGATTCATTAACCAGATCTCCACTTTCCCATTTTCCATGTTTGCTGTCCATATGCACTGCAGACTTTCAAACTCACCCTGACCATTTCGAAATGACGGAGCATGTCTTGGTCTGGCCCATCATGTCTGTTCTTCAGAAAGGAGTTAGAAGCAAAGATGGGTTTGGGGCCGACCATCTGGAAGCAGCTTTGCAGAGGAAGACCTGGAGGTCCTGATGGACAAGATGAGCATGAGCCAGCAGTGTGCCCCTGCATCAAAGAAAGCCAAGAGCGCACAGGGCTGCATTAGCACAGGTGCTGACATAGAGCCAGGGAGGTGATGATTCTCCTTCCCTCATCACGTGGGAGGCCTACCTGGAATGTACTGTCTGCTTCTGGGCTCCTCAGTACAAGAAACATGGACACCCTTGAGCAAATCCAGCAAAGGGCCACAAGATGAGTAAGGGGATGGAGCATCTGGCAACTGAGGGGCACCGAGAGAGCTCCAGCTGTCAAGCCCGGAGGGCTTTGATAAACCTGTATCAGTACCTGATGGGAGCGAGTAGAGAAGACGGAGCCAGGCTCTTCTCAGCGGTGGGACAAGAGGCAGTGGGCCACACTAAAATGGAAGAAATTCTGTTTAAATGAAAAAACACAGGAAAACGTTTTTACTCTAGGGGAGACTGAACCCTGGAACTAGTACCCAGGCAGGCAGAACGTCCCCATTGCTGAAGATGACATCCAGTATCTCTGTACGTCCAACGACGCAGATACTCTGCACTCTGGGCAGCCCGCTCTTACCTGATGTTTAAGCAGAATTGGACTAGACGATCCCTCCCTCCAGTCTCAGCCCCCTGTGATTTTATGACTTTTTTTTTTTTAAATAAAAGATGGATTTACTAACTACTCCTGTCAGGCTCTGCAGAAGGACTGCACATATATTATTATAATACTAATTTGCTTCTGGTTATCATTCACTGGTGTTGAAAGGCCTTGATTTCTTAAAACCTTTCACAGGTTGGTTTTCTGAGGGGTGAGGAGTAGTTTGTTTCTTAAAAAGCAGCACTATCACCCATACAGCAGATCTGATGAATTGAAAAAGCAAAGTATTGCTGAAATTAAACTGTGAGCTCTAAGACTTAAAGAATTCTGACTTCATGCCTGATGTTCATGAAGTATGTTACAGCTAATGCATAGATAGAAAACTGTACGTGAAGTTTGAACTGTACCTGAGCAGTTTCTGAGTTGACATCCTTGGTACCTCACATCAGCATCACTGAGCAGATGGCATCAATTTTAGCAAAAGGATTTGCAGAGTTTAAACTTCTGACTGTTTCTGAGACTGGTATCGCCCTGTTCGCACGCTGGTTTCATACCCTGGCCTCCCTGTAATACAAAAGGAATCTTTAGATGAGGTTTGATGCGCATCAGTTTTAAGTAGCAGAAATGAATTGTACCTTTCCCAGTAGCTCTCTTGAGGGTGAATGCCTTTAATTCGTTTCAAACTCAGATTTTTCTGTACTCACTGCCAATCTGTGTGTTTATTGGATTAAATAGTTTTTGATGTATTTGCTGATGATTGTGTTGCCGTTATTGCAGAGACCCAGCCCGATCCAGCTCTACTCACCTCCTTTCATACTGGCACCCATCAAAGACAAACAGACGGAGCTGGGAGAGACCTTTGGAGAGGCCAGTCAGAAATACAACGGCTTTTTGTTGGCTATTGTTGTCTCACGATCAGCGTTGGCTTCTGGCATCCTGCACTGACCTTCATGGTGAACTGCTGGAAACCTGCATAGTTAATATTGATTTACCAAACAGGTAGAAACCTTTACTTTTTACCTGGCATCGAGCTCTCTAGTTGTCATCCCTCGCTCCCACCTCCCTCTTGCACCTCCCTTCTAATCGTTATCTCCTGCTGATGTGATCATAATGACGTTACAGTGGTAACGTTTCAGGTGGCACTTGTATAACTTACAAACTGCAGAGGAAAAGTTACTGCATTACACTTGTTTTACACTGCTACCTGCAAATCCCACCCTCAGGAACAACCAGTACATTGCTCAGTGTACTGATATGTCTTGCGTGTCACTGCAATAATAGCACTGAAGCAGAGGACACACTTTTTCTGCTTCCTGTCGGGAAAAGGTAAGTCAGGCACTGCACAGACTGTAAGAACTCCTGAGGAGGGTAAGCAGTGAAATACTAACATAGGACAGAAATCTGAATGTTGCCCTTGATTCTCTTCTTACTCCAGGTCGAGGAGGAGCAAGTTGTCTGCACGGTAAAATCGGTCTGCAGAAGCTGTGGGAGTGGTGCATTGGCATCGTACAGATGACATCACTGCCGTGGAGAGTGGTCATCGGGCGGCTCGGCCGCCTCGGCCACGGGGAGTTAAAAGGTATGAAATGGCAGTGCCGGCACTGCTGAGGGCTTTGGAGTAAGACCTGGCCATAGTGTGCGAGGCAGAGTCACTTACAGAATTGACCACGAGCCTTTAAAGCGGAGAACGGGGAGCGATAATCCTCCCTGGCACTGAATGTTTGTGTTGGTGTGCATACACTCTGCTTGTTGGTGCGCTGGTTGGGCAATCCTCGTGCTGGTCCTGCAGTGAGGTGTAGATGAACTGGTATTTGCACCGTGTACTCCCAGTGGGAGTTAGGGGTTTCGGCACGTGTTTACAGAAGGATCAGAACAATAGTTACCCTGTCACAGAAGTAGAAACAGGATTCAATTCTGATTCCCAAACTTAAACTAACAAACAAAAAATTCTTGCAAAAAAAGTTACGGAACAAAACAAAATAGGTTTTATTTAACTGATAGTCAGGGTAACCAGCAATAAGGTGCTCTGCAGCCTTCAAAGAGTTCCCAGGATTTGGCATTCCTGATAGCTTGGTGGGAGCTTCCAGGGCGCTCTGGAGTGTTTCAGGTGTAGGTGCCTTAACCTGAGGGCAGGGGCTGCCTTGCTTCAGTTTCACAGCGCTTCCTATCGCCAACTTAAAACACGCATTCAGCATCTTCTCCTCCATTCCTAATAGCTGTGGCCACCAGTCAGGGTTTGTTTGGAGCTGCTTGGAGGAAATGGGATTCTGAGCAGGTGCTCTCAGCCTTCACCCATTTCTGAGTTGGAACTTGAGATAAATAGACAGGAGGGTAAGGTACTTCGTGAGTGTTTGTCCTTTTACATTAATAACTGAAGGAGACGGTGAATTCCTCTGGTTAGCTCATTGTCAGAGATCCCATATTCCATGAGATGGGGAAAAAAAATTTAAAACACTGCCCAGGAAATAACAATTCTGTCTAAAGCACAAAGAAAGACCCTGGGTGGAAAAGCAGTAATGAAATGCCGTATGTCCTATAGCACCTGCAGGGAGGAAGAGCTGTTGCCTGCCCCTGGTGGGGGGAAATTGGTATCCATTGCACACAGGAGGTACATGGAACGAAGGCACGAAATCAGGTTAAGAATTTACTCAGCACCTCTGGTCCTCTTTTGGGGCCCATGATGTCATTTAAATGGCTAATGTAGTGTCTTGAATGCTTGCTTTATTTAGTGTGTTTTATCCATAAAGTGTAACAAAAGCTCTGGTGTTGAGTGTGTAAATTCACCATCTCTGCTCACCAGTTAATGCCAGCAGGTAGATGCAAACGGATGTTCTTTTTGGATAAAGAATCGGTGCATTTCTGGAAAAGGTTTGTATGTAAATAAGCGCCCAGTTTCACAGATCAGCACCTCCTCTGCCCGACAGGTGGAACGAAAGACTCGTTCTTAAAGAAGCACATTCTCTTCAGTGCTTCGCCAGAGTAACGCAGTCAGCTCGTGGGAAAGCCAGGTATCTACCACAGAACAAAACACTGTGGTAACTGCTGGAGTGGCTGGTGTGCAGAGCCCCTCGCCTTGTTCACACAGGGAGCAGGCCAGGCCAGGGTAAAAGACATGCAAAGTGTTAGAAATATTGTGCTATTTTCAAGCCAGCACTGGCTGTTTCAGAACTCTGTCTTGACACATACCGTAACGTTCATCCATTTCAGACTGGAGTATCCTCCTTGGGGAATGTTCCCTGCAGACAATCAGCAAACAACTGAAGGAGGTGTGCCGCATGTGCGGCATCTCGTCAGCAGACTCCCCGTCCATCCTCAGTGCCTGCCTAGTTGCCATGGAGCCACAGGGGTCCTTCGTTGTGATGCCAGGTAAATCTCACCCAACTCTTTAAGTGCTAATTACACTTTTCTTTTTTTACCATACTTCTCACATAAGCACATTAATCTGGGGAGACTTCTGAGTCCAACAAGATGACCTTGACTAGCATGGCTAAATGCAGCAGAAAATAGGTTGAGCCAGCAGAATTCCCCAGAATGCCGTGAAGAGATGCATCAAGTTGAATAATTTTCAAAGCAGATATTTTGTAAAATGAGAAAATAGATGGCAAGTTGGTTTTTTCATGTCAAGCAAAGCAGGGAGTATTTCATAATTACACAGATATGTGTGTTAAAAATAAATTTAACTCGTTGCATTTAACAAGTCAGTCTTTGATTAAGGGGCAGCAGAGTGAAAGGAGGCGGGGGGGCACAGCTAAACATTACCTATACAACTTGTGATCTGAATTTTAAGCTCTTCCAGCAATTGATTCTTTTTAAGATAAGAACCTTTGAACACATGTATTAGCTTGCAAATCCTGACTAGATGCACAGACATTTAATGGAACACAGAGCATCTATTTTGAAGACGATGCAAATTTCCGTCTCTGCCGTTGTTCTCTGCAGACGCTGTCACAATGGGGTCAGTGTTTGGCCGGAGCACTGCGCTGAACCTGCAGTCCTCCCAGCTCAACACCCCTCAGGACGCCTCCTGTACGCACATCCTGGTTTTCCCAACCTCTGCTACTATCCAGGTAGCACCAGCAAATTACCCCAATGAGGATGGATTCAGCCCCACCAATGGTACGTAAGCGCCTGTCTCGTGTACGAGGTGACCTGCTCGCGCATGCTTGGTTGCCCATTCAGAACATCAGCAGAGCTGCACCAGTCAGGAGTGGAAGAACCGAGGGGACCAAGGTGCTCCCTAAAGAGGACACCGCTGCACTTGATAGCACAGGATAATATACTGTGTTTTGTCTGAAGTGTGTTTTCAGATAATCGTACTGATTTATTCCAAAGTGATGTGGACCAGTCAATACATGAAGGAGCCCAGACTGTGAAAAGCTTTTTCTGGTGGTTGTGACTCAATCGGGCCAAGTTGTTTTTTCCAGTAGCAGTTCGATTCATGCCATGTTGTGTACAAAGCTTGGGAGGAAGGAGATACTTGGATTAGAATTTTAATCATCCTGTAAAGTTGGCAAAACAGACCAACCTGAGAATTCTTAACATTAGCAGCGAGCTTGTTCAAGAGTAGTTAACCCTGCAGTTTGTGTCAGCAAGACTCCAGTTTATACTTTATATCAAATAAGTATCTCCCTAACTGTTTTGCCAGAAATCCTTAAAAATGAATGTAATATAATTTAAACCAAGAGTAACTACAAACGTTCACAGCAGAAGTATTTTACGAAGAGGGAAGTTAGAGCACAGAGAGGAAGAAAGGCCCAGTATTTCTACTGCAGGAGCCTGCTTTGATCTGCTCCTCCTGGAATTCCAGTGGGCCTCACGGAAGGGAAGTTACCCTCTTAACACTTCAGCAGCTGTCCTTTCAAGGCCCCGCAATCCTGACTGAATGCCGTGCTGACAAATATTTAACCTGCATTAACCTGCCCTTTAGTGCTTCAGATGCTAATTAGAATCAGGTACAAGAACTGGCGCTTTCCAAAATGGTGTTAAATTTAATTTTCTGAACTCTGTTCTACTTAATGATTAAACTGCTTCCTACGCTATTAGCCATCTCATTTATGCTTTGGAGGCGAAGCAGAGCATGACATTAGTTCTGTTCTGTTTACTGAGGTTGTAGGACAGAAGTTAATCAACTTCAGTTAATTCATTGCTCTTGCAATCCAGTGGTTCTCTTCAGAAGATGAAGAAAAACAACCACCTGCCTATTTCAACACCAGGATTGCAGGTGAAACTAGTTCCAGATACACACATCCTTTTCCATTTTCATGTGGAGTAAATCCTGCTTTTTCAAGAGAGATTATTTACTAGAATTGTAGAAATGCCTGACCCTTATTTAGGGCTCCACATGTTTTAGTATATATTTGGCTGCAATTCTAATTAATCCAGTTAATTCAGACAGCTCCCACTGTCCCTTTCTGTGCCCTAAAATGAAAACCAAATTAAAGAGGGAAGTTGTTATCATACAACCATATTTAACTTCTGAGAGGAAAGTAAAGTGGCAGGAAATCCTGGTGCTGCATTTGAAACCCTCATGCGTACCTTGCCTGGGAGCGTGGAGCAGGCCTTGGTTCTGGGAGCACTTTCCTTGGAGCCCCAGGCTGCTCCCTGAGTACCCGCAGCGAACGTGCTGAAGCGCTGGGGTGCAGTGCGAGAGCCTCAGAGCAGCCCCTGCTGAGAGGAACACTGGCAGCCTGTTTCAATGTGTTTTGAGTGTTTTGTTAATGGATTTCTGGGACCGGCTGCAGGGAGGTGTCACTTTTCCTGTTACAAAGTTCAACTTGCATTTTCATTCAGCTGGTACGGCAGGATTTTTGTCCACACTACGACCATTGTTAAAATTCATGCTTTTACTAGATCCCTGCCAACTTCTCAGGTCTGTGTGGTTGCAGTCAAAGGTACTAAGGAGGATGAAACAGGAAAGTGTTTATCTCTGCTTTCATCCATCTCAAGAGCATGTAAAAAACAAAGGAATTATAATAAACTGAAGGGAATGGTAATGAATTAGAAGAATTTCTTGACAAAAATGAGTACAGCACATGGGAAATTATTTTTCTTTCTTTTCCTTTTCAGATGACATGTTTGACCTCCCATTCCCGGATGACATGGACAATGACATTAGAATTTTAATCACAGGGAATCTTCACCCTTCACCAAACCCCTCCCCAGTTCCTTCCCCTGGATCGCCATCTGGCCAATCTCACTTCCCGCCTACTAGGGTAAGGCTGTAGCAAGGCATGTGCTATTTAAAATAAAACACAAAAAAAGACCTAAATCCTCCAACAAAATCTGCTTTTCCTGTTGATTCTCAAATGTAATCAGGCCAACAGCAAGCAGAAAGTAATGTTGAAAGTGTAGGTGCTGGTTAAATACTATTGTAGAAGATGCCTCTGCCTTGTCTGTTGACATCTCTAAAGTTAATTGTTACTAATTAAAAGATAACTGAGAGGAAAGGAGGAGGAGGAGAGAGCGGCTTTATTTTTGTGTGGCAGAGCCGTATCCAACGACCCTGTATAAACTTCTCTGTGCTCATCCTTTTTTTGTGGAAAATCAGCTGGAATGTCCTGGCACAAAGTGACAGGTCTGGGAGAAAGGAAGATAGGACAGCTCTGCTCACATGAATTTCCAGGAGAGGCAAGAAGGAAATTAATTCTCCTAATAATAAAACCCCACTCGTAGAAACTCTGCAGCTGCTGGATGCTTATGCAAATGCTGTTTTCCCCGTACAGTTAGCCCAGAGCACATAACGTTTGTAAGTTATGCTTGTTTGAAGTGGCTTTTATAAAGTTGGTTCCAACACCAGTGATTACTTAAAATGCAAATGATTTTTGGTAATTGAAGGCATTTTTTTGAATCAGCTTTAGCATGGTTTGGATCACGTTTGAAGGAACTCTTTTACTCACACATTTAATCGTGAAAGAGACTTAGCTGCACTCTTAAAATGGATTCCTTCACCAGTCTGTAGAAGTTTGACACTTCATAATAGCCTGTGGAGACGTTTTGTTTCAGAAATAGTATATTTAAAGCAGGAGCCTATTACTCCTTTACTAAATAATACAGTAATTTATTAAAGAAACTGGCTAACTTTTATACAACGAACAGACAGTCACATGTGTTTAACAGTTCTGCTTTAGTGATCTGAAATATTTAAGTAACTGGATCTGGATCTGTGACTCTCACTGCTTCATGCAGTCTCAAGAGAAACTATAAATATGGTATGAAAGGAAGTACACAATAGATGTGTGGAGGAGGGATCCGTACAGCGGGATACTTGCCCGTGAACGCTGCTACTCATCCAGCCTCTGTAACAAAGCACCGTGGTTTTGCCCGTGTCAGTAAGATACCGTAAGAAAAGAACTGTCACTCCTGGAGCAACTGACTGAGCTGGAAGGAAAAGGGTCTGCCTGCATTTTCCTTGCAACCTTTGCCAAAATGTTCCAATTTAATACAGTCTGTGAGTGAAAAGTTACCTCTGCCTCAGCCACGAAGATGCTGCTGCTGTATTTTGTGATGTCAGTGCACAACCACCTCACCTCATGTTAATTCTCCAACCCACCTTTCAAAGCTGAAATACTGACAAAGTACAATACTGACACTTGGTTATTTAAACTGGTATGTGGGCAAATGAAAAGTTTTAAATTCTGTTCCTAAACCCTCCAGCTCTAAGTCACAACTCATCACTCATTACAGTTTCTGTCTCTTGTTTAGCTCATTCAACAATCTCTGTTCTGCACCACTTTTAGAAATGCCTTTACAAAACCCATTCTCAGTGGAACTCCAGCCCAGCGGCTTAAGAACAGCACTGAAAGGTTAATGACCACAGAGCCGAGAGACCTGGACAAGCTATTGCTAGATGAACCTGTCATAGTAATTCAGTTTAACCATTAACAAGGGCCTAGTAATTGGTGTGTAATTTTTGGTTTTAAAAAAGCAACAGCGTGTGATCATTACCTTGTGGGTCGGGGAAGGTCAAGCCTTCGCCCATGTAACCTGTAATTGATTGCTGCCCCGTGGTGGTGCAAGTCCTGATCGCACAGCAGCCAGGTTCAAGGTATGCTGTTAGTGCCCACAGCCCGGTGAGCTGCCGCCTTCTCCAAGCTTTATGGAGTGTTTAACTTTCTTTGATTCCTGCTCAAGATACTGCTGCTGGAGAAATACCTGCTTGCAGAACAAGCAGTGAAGGCTTGGTGATTAAGCTGGTTTCTGTGCAGTGCAAGCTTTTTTTCTTTTTCCCCCCCTATTTTTTCTTTTCACCTATTAACTCACAAGATGTAAGTCAATATCCCAGTTCTTCTGGGATAAGTTACAAGCTAAAATACTTCACAGGCATCTTTTGGGGTCTTCCTCTGTGAAATATAAGTAAAAGCAAGACAATAAAAGGGTGTTTCGAGAAAATCTGAATGCACTTAAAATAGGACTATCCTCTGGAATGGAGCGGCAGTCACCCTTTCTGATCCCCAAGGAGACCCTGGTAGGTTTGGGAACGTGGTTCTGACAGGTTAAGGATAGGTGCATACACGCACAGGATGAGGGGCGCAAGCTCACACCAAGCATTCCGACCTGACAGCCTCAGGTATGGAAGGTGCATCTAGGGTTTACTTTACAGAAAGAAAATCACAAACATGCTGACAGACAGCAACTCAGAGTCTGCGGAAATCAGTTTTACAGCTGGTTTCTTGTTATTTAACTCTCTCCTCCCCAAAGAACTCTCTGGTCCATATATAAGAATATGAGTAACTAATTCTGCAAAAATACAGAATATAAATAAATGAACAAGTGATATAAATCGAAAAGCAGGACAGCTGCTTCCTTTTCCCCAGACTTCCCCTGCTTAGTAGCGCAAATATAAACCAAGCACAGTATCTCCTGGCCAAGAGCACAGCAGGGAAGAGCAGGTGTAGCATTTATTTTCTAAGTTGTCAGTGTACCAACAGAAAAGGCAAATGCAACCAAACTGATGTAACATCCTTCCAGCACTGAAATCAAGGAGATGTGCAGTGCAAGCTGCTGGGTTTGCTGTGTCCAGGAAAGGCCACTGAGGCTTTCTGAACGTAAACTGCCCCTGCTCGGCTCTCTGCAGACACACAGGCAGCTGTTCAGGTTCACAGCCACGGCCCAGTACCACTCAGTTACTCTGCAGAATCACCTTCCACAGGTACTCGGGTCAGTTTGGGAGGTTAACACTGCTGTTTGGGAATCTAAAGTGATTCTGGTTCATGAACGTGGAGAACCAAAGTACAGGGGAAAAAGGAAGGGATTCGTCAACTTTCACTGAAGGAGAGTTCATTAATAACAAAACCGAACTGGATTAAATACTGAGTAGTTAGTAAACAAAATTAATGTTACTGGAGCAGGATGTAATGACATAAACAACAAACCTGCCTTTTCACTTCTTTCAGATCCAAGGGGAACGTCTCCTTTCCAGAGAAGCCCCTGAAGAGCTGAAGCAGCAGCCGCTTGCTCTCGGATACTTCGTATCGACTGCCAAAGCTGAGAATCTTCCTCAGTGGTTCTGGTCATCCTGTCCTCAGGCACAGAACCAGTGTCCCCTCTTCCTGAAGGTCAGTCTTGGTGTCCTTTCACAAGGGAAGGAGAAGAATTCTATTTACATCCTATGAATTTTTTTAAATGTTGGCTTTGCATGTTACCACATCTGTGAGAGCCCTGGAAACAGCAATGCAATGTTAGGTTTAAATTTACTTCTGAGAGCTGGCTATTAAAACTGAAACCTCTGGTCCTAAAGCCCTTACCTGAAAATGGAATAGTCTGGCAGCTGCTGAGTACCGAATCATCAAAGCTGTATCTGGTGGTACAGACGTGTCCTGGATTTTGTTTCCAGTCAGCCTCAGACTGGAGGGACATCCCTTCCACTCTGCTGTGATCCAGTTAGGACTCTAGATTGAAAGTTCCAAAGGAGAGTAGCAGCTCCAGATAGAGCATTTCCTGTCTATTTCTGTGTCCCTGGTTGTGAAGGTTGCTCAGTGGAACGTGTAGTGTCAGAGGACCCGATACTTTCCACTCCAGAATCAGCAGTGCTTGTTAGACAGCAGGAGTGGTTCAGCTACTAGAGATCCGCTGATCCCTGTGGAGTGTCATGCAGCTGCTGCTTTGAATGAAGCAAAAACATGGGAACTAGTGAGCACAGAAGGAAGGTGGAAAGTCTGCCTTGAATGGCATCGCATAACTGTTTGAGCAAACAACATAAAGAAAAATAAAGATCATACCAGCTTAATTAATAAATACTAAACATGCTTGCGAGTTCTTTAACTCCCTCGTCTGTGTCCATCAGGCAGTTATCAGTCAAGGGGTTCAGGATTTCTCAATTCTTTTCTCATACCAAGTAAGCAATTGTAGGGCTGATGTCAATGAGGACTTGCAAGTCAGCGTTCTCTTCAGTGTAGCACCTCCACCAGCAAGGTCCTGAACCTTGCCCCTTCCACTCTGCCCTCCTCAGGGACAGATTGCCCTGAAGTATGTGCTTTGCTTACACTGACAGACTGGGGATCCCAAAATCACAGGAAAAATAAACCAGCACAGTTTTGGAGCTAGCAAAATTTAAAACTACCTTTTTTTTTTTTTTTGTGAATGAGTAATCCAAAGACTATGTTTCAGCAATAAACCAAACAAATGAAACAAATCCAAAGACTATGTTTCATTTACTGTTCCAGCAGTAAAAAAAAATAGTCAGCAGAGCTCCAGGCAACTTTGGAATTCCTTCCATAAGCTTATACCAGATTTGCACTGGAGAGGAGGAGCCACCAGCCCTCCCTAATTTGACTTGGAACATCCTCATTTGGTTTGGACAATTTTTAATACAAGCGAGGGGCTGAGCTCATGCAGAGACTTGTCCACCTTTCTGTGAGTGGTGGCTGCCGTCTCCTTTACGCTGCACAGCGTTGCAGTGAGGAAACGCGTCTGGTCTGATGTGAATTACGGATTTTTGAGCTGAAGGGTTTCACCTCTAAAGTATGTGCCATAACTGGAGGAGCATAAACCAGAGGTTTTGGCTCCGCATGCTGTGCAGCGTGTCAGGCTCCCCACTTGAACGGCTCATGAGGCCACTCCCCCCCGGCACGTGATCAGTATGAAATCCCTTTCCATACTCTGGATAAAGGAATGCACAAGCCTTGCTCTGCAGGAAAGATGAGATGGATGGAGAACGTGTACCAGAGAGAGCAGGACAAATGCTGCACAGGGTGTGCTGGCTGGACACTCCCCGTGGCACTTGGGTACACAGTGACAGGCCTCTCTCCTACTGGGAGAGTTTCAAGGCTCAGGATGGCTTGTTACCAAAATACCAAAAGAACCACTGACACATCCCGAGTGTTTCCACTCATCACTTCTTCCCCGACTGACATTAGGAACAGAATTCAGCATTCTTTTTTAAAGATCCTTGATTCCAGTCAAAAAGAGGGGTCGGTTCACTCAAAAACATAATCATTATGGAAGCTGGAAGTAGACATGGTCATGGTGGGTTCAACAAAGCATTGACAACTTTCCGTGCTGCCATGAGACACTCAGAGTGTGTGTTCACTGGGTGTCTTTAGAAGTACTTGCTATACAAAGAGTTAATTTGTGCTTTATTTTCCTTTACGCAGGCCTCGTTACATCACCATATCTCTGTAGCGCAGACAGATGAGCTTCTACCTGCCAGAAATTCTCAGCGAGTTCCTCACCCCCTTGACTCTAAAACTACATCAGATGTCTTGAGGTAACGCCTGTTAGGTTTTGCATTTCCTCCCTACGGCTGTGGGGACTGAACTCCGAAATTTCAGAGGGACCTTTTCTTTTCAGCGTGTGTCTCAGAGCAGTGGGCAGCTCTTCCTGCAGCTGCTACCTCCCCCACCAAACGGCAGGGCTGGGAGGATGACCACATCAGTTTTCAGTACGACTGTATCACACTAGCTAAAGGAAGCTCCCAGCAGTTTTGCCTTACCAAGCGGGGACCTTGATTTGCCTCCCACAGATTGGTCTGTTTACCTGATGGTCTAGCCTGGACTGTGTCAGTAATTATTTTTCCCCACCAAACTGATCTAGAGAAGGAGATAAAAGTTCTCTCCCGATAGCAGTATCTTAGGGATTGGGGTAGAAAGGAGACGTTCTCCCTGAATTAACACAGGGTTGTGTATCGTATTGTACGAGATAACTTGAGGACTGTCTGCTTCCATCCCACTGTTGGGGACTGAAAAAAGACCTGTTTTATGAGACAGCACACAGGGTGAAACACACCAGGGAACAGACTGAGGGCATCGGCAGGAAACCTGGAGAATAATCGAACCTAAGAAAATTGGTGGAGTATGTATTACTAGCAGATGCGAATGTGTATCCTCTTAGGGCTGAGCTATCACAGCTATCCTGGGGTGCTGCTGTCTCTGTTTTGAGTAAAGGGATGAGGCAGGGCACAGGAAAAGGACAAGGTGCAACAGACACAAGTTACTACCTGAGAAATTCTAATTGCATACAGGATCACACAAGTATGTGATGAAATCCTGGCACAGGTTGCCCAGAGAGGGTGTGGAACCCCCGTCCTTGGAGGTGTTCAAGACCCAGGGCTTGGTATACAGTGTTTGAACCTCTGATTCTGTAATCTCTGCGGTGTTCTGGGGAGGGCCTACAGTCAGGTGGCTTGGTTCAAGGTCAAACATACTAAAACTGAAAAACACTTTGCAGTGGGGTTCCTCCTTTGCCAGCACCACCAGCGTTCACACAGCCAGGCAGTCCTCATGACACTGTGTCTCCAGGAGAAACCAGAGACGAGTTTCCGTAAACCTTCTAGAAAAGCCAGGGAAAGGAGTCAACAATTCCTGCTTCATTTCTTTCTGTGTTTCTCTTTTGCAGGTTCGTTTTGGAACAGTACAATGCACTGTCCTGGCTCACCTGTAACCCTGCCACTCAGGATCGCAGCTCCTGCCTTCCTGTCCACTTTGTGGTGCTTACTCAGTTGTACAATGCCATCATGAATATACTTTAATGGATAGAAAAGCACTTGTTCTTCTGGCTTCTTCACCCCTCAACCTGAGAAACATGCCACAGTCTGCAAAGATCATGATTTTGCTTCTCTTCAGACCAGTCCTGTGCTGTGCTTCTGTTCCTCCAAAGCACATGTGAATTCTGCAGTGTTCAAAACTAAACCACCCATTAACATCTCTGGCAGCTTCAGTCCAAAATCTGGGAACATCCACAAACAGTGAACACAAAGTAACCTCAAGCCAGTGTTAGTTTGGTGGCCCAGTAACTACTGGTCAGTGTGATGATTTTTTTTACTTTTATTTTTTTAAGGAAGACTACAGAATCTTTTTGCATTAGGAACTCGGCTAAACAGACGAGAGCAGTTTCAGGCCTGCAGGTGAAAAGACTTTGTAGTGACCAGTTTGGGTTGTCCAAAACTAACTTTGTTGTTTTGTCATCATGAACTGGGACTTTGCAGGAGTGAAAAACCAAACCATGCAGTCATAGTCTCGTATAAATATTGGAGTTTTCTGTCTGCCTGGAGTTGCTGTCAGAGTGGATTGGGATGAATGCATGCATTTGTTACCTGTCCATGTAGATACGAATGGTCTGGAGATACTTTATTTATTTTTAGGTTTGGGGAGGGGAGGGATTAAATTATAAAGGACCAGGAACAGTAGAATATCTTAAAAATCCAGCTCCGTTCCACTCTAGGGTTATTTATCTACATACCTCTCACTCTTCTGACCTAGAAATCAAACCTGACGCTTATAACAATCCAAGTCCAAGCTGGGAAGGGAAGCGTGTTCCGGTCAGGATCTACCTGTAGTCCAGGGAATTCTCACCTGCGTGGAGCCTGGTTAAAGCACGAACCGGCCAGTGTTCAATGAAGGATCACACTACCTAACGGACGGAGAGTGAGAGAGGAGTAGGGAGGAAAAAGACATTAAAGCCCAGTGTAAGGGCAGATGGAAAGTGGTAAATTAATCTATTGTAGAGCTATGATTGAAATATATTTCCAGTAAATTTAGTGATGCTAAAAAAGTATTTACTGAAACCCAAGTCGCCCTTTAATTCTGGGCAGACTCGTCCATGTACATATCCAAAACTGTGGTTTTTGTTTACACTAAATCAGTTACAAATCTGGTGTATTTTTTCTGACTATAGGAATATTATTTCAAAGAAATAATTTTTTAAAATTATATCATTAAATTAGTACTTGAAGTTATACCACTGTGGTGGAAAAGTGACTTTGTTTAGCAAAATGATTGCCATTTTAAAGGTTAATGGCTAATTGAAGTATTTTTATGACTCCTTCATTCCAGGCTTCAAGGGGTTTATATTTAAACCCCATTTTCTAATGTTTGTTGTTGCACTGTGCAGCAGGCATGGGCTGCCTTACGTGAGGGGTCGGGCACTTTGATCAGGCTGTGTGACCTAGTATCTTATCTGTGGAGAAAAACCGGCAAATTTTAAAGTTCTTCCAAAAGACTTTCATGTTCTGGTTAAAAAAAAATGAAATTCTATGATTTTAAAAAGTATTTTTCTTGAGATAATGTAACATTTAAAACAAATTATATAAAATAAAAAAAAAAAAAGAATTGCTTGTGTAAGGAGAAGGTGAAGTCAGAGAAGTGACCTGTAAATGGCTTATCGCGTTCTCTGCGCCACGCCACCCGTGGGGGAATCCTCTTTGCAATGTATAGGTTACCCAACCCTGAGAGCGAACCATTTGTATCTAATGTGTACAGTGTAAAATCGACTTGAAAAATATTGCAGTACTATTTTTTCTTAATCAGAAAAGAAAATTCTCAAGGCCTTTTGAAGAGCATAAAAAGATGAAGATTGTAAACTTGTATAAAAAAATTTAACTTGGGGAGGAAAAAATGTAAAGTAGACATTTGTAATCTTTTACCATGGGGGGGTTATTTGTTCCCAGGATTCATCCGAACTTTGGATTATTATTTTGTTTATTCTTTTTAAATGGGCCGTTTTTATCCAGGGGCGTTTCTTCCCCAGAAACCTGGTTCTAAGCAAAAATTAAAAATAAAAAAAGGGCAGCAAGGAGTAGTTTTCATCTGGTGTCTTTTATTTAATTTTTTTAAGTTAAGAGAAGCTGGTGACATATTTATACGTTTTTGTGCAAAATAAATGAATGGCAATAGATTTTAAAGAAAATCTTATGTACTTCAGTGTGAAAAGTTCTGTATAATATTTCCCTTAAATATGCATTATTTTACTTGTGAGTTTTTTACTGAATTAATCTGAAATGTACAAGCCCTGGCTTTCCTACAGAGTGAAGAAAGTTATTTTATTTTTTTTTTTATTTCTAACTTTGGAAATTCATGCCTAAATCAGAATTATTATTACAGTTGTTTGAGCTAAAGGGAGAGGGAGGGGGTGGGGAATGTCCAGCATGCTTGTATGTATATTTCAGAACCTTTTTTAAATGTAAAAGCTGTACATTTCTGGGGAGTTCTGAATTTCTTTTTGGTTTTGGTTTTTATTTTCTCTCTGAGCATTTTGCAGTGAGCTTCTTTTATATATAGCCGACAATTTGAAAGAAAACAAAAAAAAATGTGAAGTTCATTTTAAATCTACAGTATATCGCTGGTACAATACACTAAAAAAAGACTTTGATAAAAAGAAACAATAATAATAAAGACCTCCATTTTAAATGTCATTCATATATACCTTGTGGATGAGAGCTATATACTTTTACACACTTTTTTAGATGAATAAATTATTGAATTACTGAAACTGTTGGTGGAGTTTTATTCTTCTGAGGATTCTGTTTAACCCTTAAGAGTTGGCATTTCTCGCTTGTATTATAAGGTAGAGCTTCTATGGGGTGTGAATGGAACTGAAATGAATATAAAGGCTTTAATATTTAAATATTAAAGTATTTACCTTAGAGCCAGGCACTGCGGCTCTCCCTGAATTAACCCTGTTAACTCCTGCCTCTCTGTTTGCTGTGTGAGGTGGAAGCAGCAGCTTTGTTGGGCTCCCTTGCAGTAAGAGGGCTCCTGAGAATGCGTGAAGGTTCCCGTGGCAGCAGCACTCTTCTTCAACGCTGCAATGACAGCAAACAGAAGAGCCATTCTGTGTGAAATCATGTCTGTTGTGAGAGGAGGTGTGGGGGCACTAAACACCGACAAGAACAGATTGAGGAATCTTCCAAATGGGGTGGGTGGAAGCAACCTGGGACAATCTGGTGAGACAGGAGCAGTTCTTGCTTTACGTTAGCGACTCTAATCGCTTACATAACAGGAGCTTCATCAAGTCCAGAGTAAACGTCTGGGTGTGCAACAGGTGAGTCTTGAACAGGATTACGGGTGGGGGAGCTGGAGTACAGCCAGCCCCACGTGAGGGGAATATGAAACCAGCTCTGCCGCTCCAGGCTGCTCAGGGAGCTGTGGAATCCCCATCCTGGACGAGCTGAAGACTCAACTGGAACGCCCTTGAGCAGCCTGACTGAACTATACCTGCTTTGACCAGGGGCTTGGTTCGACTGCCCTTAGAAGTCCCTTCCAACCAAGCTTTTCTGTCTTTAGCAGGTTCATTTCTAAACACAGACATGCAAAACAAGATAAACAACCTGACTGCAAGGCCTCTCACAGTGCTACACCTTAACAAGACCAGAGGTCTGTTTTGCATTCATCTCCTGTAAGAATAGTTCTGGAAAAAACATAAGCCAGAATCTTTCAAGCTTTAATCTTTTCGCTCACTTTACTATTGGTAAATTGATAATAAATGACATCAGGCTGTTAACTTGTACAAGCTCTTACAGAATAGTTGCACTCCAGCCTTCCACTGTGTCTGCTCTAAGTAGGTGGGATTACGGCAGAGCAGTAATTTTTAAATGGAGATGACTTCATGGCTAATTCATTGGCTTTAAAGATAAAATCTACCAATTAAACATTCTGTTCTGTGAGAAAGAATTGAATGAAAACACTAAAATCTCAGTTGATTTGTAACAATAATATTTACGACGTGGGTATACAGGATTGTGGTGCTGGTCTCTAACACCAGTGAAGAAAGTTTTTAAAGATCAGGCTGACATTAAACTATCTCTTTTTCCAACTGCCATTTCTATTTTTGGCAAAACATCGTGGCCACCTGAAAACAGCTTAAGCACATGTAGAAAGCATCAGAAATCATGAAAGTAAACATAAGGTTTATGGTCAGTCTCTCACATTTGTAGTGGAAATAGAAACAGCCCTGAGATCCCCAAACAGGAAGTCTTTGGTCTTTAACAACAAAGCAATGTTTATAAAGTTATGCTGCTTCCACTTCCCTATTTTGAAACTGAACCTCAACACTCTAACAAATGTTTATGTGGGCAGAGCCTGTTTGATGCTCCACTGGCTGCTCTTCCAGCAGGTATCAAAGCAGCTGTTCCACAGGGCTTTCCAGGGGACATATAAACCTCAGTGAACCTCAAATTCTCTTCCAAAACCTGAAACAAGATGGCACCAACTTCTGTGAGAGGCCAGCTCTGAATCCAGACTGCCTGGATTCACCACCTTACCAATTACCTCTGCACTCAGGCTCCACTTCTGAGACCATTCAGCACACATCAGCTCTGCTCTGGTTCTGGACTGGGACTTCTTAGCCACCTGGCACTCTAACTGTGCTACAGGCATCTATAGTATAGCTTTTATAAGCTATAAACATCTAACAGATGCTCATTTACCTGTATAAGCATTACCTTTTTTGCCTGTAAGAGATACTTATTCAAACCTTTCGGAATTACGATACCATTAAAATAACAAAACCAAACAGGAGAACTCATAGCATCAAGGCCCTTCCAGCAAGGCTGCATGGACACTGTAATTGCTAGAACTTACTACAAGAATATCTTTTGTGGTCCTGCAACAAGAATCGAGGGCAACCCCTGCCCAAATTCACTGGCCACCTCTGCTTGCTCCGCAGAGTGGCCACATAGGGAGTAGACTGGTTTAACTAGAGTGTTCCTAGGTTAACGTGGATTGGAGAACGCTGCAGCAGCCTCTGCTGTTAACACCTTCTCCACTCCCAAAAGCCATGTCTCATTTTCCAGTTCTTAACCAACCCTCTCCACCTCCTCTACCTCTACATCCCAGGAACATGCTCCTGTCTTGCTGTGCACACACTTATTCCTGTCTGACAAACATTTCGTTTCAGAAATACCTGCTTCTGCAAGAGATTTGTCATCTACCCATCACTGGCATCTCACTTGACAGGCAGTGATACTGGCTCCAGCTGGGTCATTTTAAAAGACACAGGCCAGCAGGAAACATTCAGCCCACGTGGCAGCCGGAGCAGGGCCAGGTCCTTCACAACCAGAATTTATTTTCCTTACACGGGGCATTAGACATATGTTTAAAGAAGCCCTACCAGCCTGACACTCTCTTTGTCTTTATTTAAATATTATGCCATTGAGAAAATGTCCAGGAAAATCTAGGAACAAACTACGTTCTGAAATGTATCCCTGCTACCTCGAGTTTTTTTGAGCACAGCCTGCTCACAGATTCCAGTATCCTAAATCCCAGTTAACAAGAACACAGACAGACAGATGCTGCACAAACCCTCACAGGCTCGTGCAATGCTGGAACACCTACTCCCACAGATGGAGAGAAAAAACCTCGTGTTTTTTTTACTTTTTCAAGCCACCCCTTTGTTTAGTGATGGGCGATTCCCTGCCATGAGTGAGAGCTGTGACATGAGTCTCGCCGGTTCTCTCCTCGCTGCCGAGGCTGGCCCCGCACCAAGGCGTCATGTCGGCGGTGGCCCAGCAGGGGTCGCGCTCCGATGACGAATGACGCCCCCGGTCCCTCGCAACGCGGACTGTGCAACCCCAGTTCACCGACACTCAGCCGGACCAGTAAAGGTCAACCACGCGAGCAGGGCTGGGTTCAGTGGTCAAAGCGCTCCAGCCCTGCTGGTAATCAGTCTCGGTGGTAATTTCATTAGTGCCCGGGGAAAAGGCACGGCCGGGAGAGGCAGGTGCTGGGGAAGGTGCGTATGGCCGGGCAGGAGGCTGTGAGTCCCAGCAGGGTAATGGCCCGTGGAAGTGCTAAGAGAAAGGTGCTGCAAGCAGCTCTCCCGGCTGCGGGGCTGAGCCCATTGCCGAGGTAAAAGTACTCGCCCTTGTACTTCTTTCCCCGTTCAAAAGCTGGGGGCGTGTGGTGAAGGCGTCCTGCCGCAATGACACACACTGGTGCACAACTGGATCGTCAAGCAAGGGACAGGAGGGAGCAAAGAAACCTGAATGGGAGCACGGAACCAGCAGTGTTCAAGCCTGGGTTCAGGGTCACTTTAGCCATAAATAACAGGGAGTCCAAGCGGAACATGTTTCAGACCGGGGCTGGCTCCTCAAGATCCCTGTTCTCTGATGCAGCAGAGTGATGGTGGGGGACAGGACACCCCTTCTGTGCTGCTGGCAGTGGATTGGAGAATTCCCCCCACAAGTAAAAAAAAAAAAAGTCTGCTCTTCTCTTAGCACTTTATGTTGCTGACGTTTTTTGACGTTGGGGTTTTTTTGGCTAGTGAAACGTTGCTTCTGTTTAAAAGCCTCATTCTTCCTCTAGCACACTCAAGCAAAAGCCACCTATCTCTCCACAAGTGCATTTTTGCACTGAGGTGGCAAAACCTCCCCTCCCTAAATGATTTCAGTCAGAAGCAGCAGAACGGACAGGGGGAAAAGACAAGCGAGGGAGAAGGGTGAGTTAGAAAAGGAAGATGGTGAATGACAATGTGTCCCCAACTAACCTGAGAACACCTGCGTGTAGGAAGTGCTCCCTTCCCAGAATACCTCTGCTGTTCTTAAGCTATTAAGGCAACTGAGATCACTGAGTCTCCTGCCCACACAGGCAACCCAAACCCTTTGTCGTAGTCTACAAACTCTTGACTGGGGAGGGACAGGTGGCCTCTGTCACATCAGCAGATTCCCATCTGCAAGGTCCTCCACCACAATTACTTTCTTGTTGCTTTTGACCCTTGTTGATTTATGTTTATTCTACACACCACAGTATAAGAACAGAGGACCAGCTTATGAGTCTGCATTCCCTTCTGCTTAAAAACTAAAAGTGGAGGAAAGTTTCTATCCACCGTCATTGCAAAGGAAAAAAGCAAAACCTCGGTGCAAATGAGAAACTCAGAAAATGTTTTTTTCTTCTTTCACACCAATTGAAAACACTGTGGTTGAGTTCAGCCTGGGGATCATACAGGAACTTGCACACCCTTAACAGCACACGCATGTGCCCATGCAGGCAGCCGGGCAGAGGGTCTGGTTCCCTCTGCTGAGCCCAACAGCCAGCACAAACACACACACACAGCTGAGCTGCCAAGCCAAGTTGCACCTTGTTCTCTGCAGCCATCAGGGAAAGCCCTGCAGAGAGCACCAGGCCACACTTCCACCTTCCCCTTGTCTCACAGTTCTGCAGGAGAAACCCCGCTTCCTGTCCTGCAGCTGCAGTTAGACCTCTGCCACCCCTGCCTCCCTCCCTCGTGGTGACAGTTAGCAAGGGAGCGCTATGCTGTCCCTGTTTCACAGGCACTGCCACCAAATGAGCTAGCATCAGGGAGGTGAGGGGCACTGGCACTACACATTAATGCATAATCTCAGCATGCCTGAGGCCAAGCACTTAACGGAATGGACCTGCTGTTCCAAGCTTCTGTGCTACTACTATCCACCAGTCCAGCCTCCTAAACAATTTATTTCCAGTTATTAAGTCTACAGTTATACAGAAGAACAGCTCCAGATTCAATAAGGAAATAAGGGAGGCATGCTAAAAGGGCTGGGTGGAGAGGAAAGATCTAAGCTCTAACGCTGAACCTGCCCAAATTGATGTGTGATATTGGCAAATTGTTGGCTTTGTTACTCCTTGTCTGTGTAATGATAACGACTGTCTGCATCTCTGGTTCATTGTAAGTGAAAGACTCTCAGATGGAAAACGGAGAGCATTAGTCTGCAAACTTTAGTCAATATAGTAAGATAATATAAAATTATTCAGGACAATGGAAACTAAAACTTCCTGCACAGACTTACAGAAAGATCCCAGGACAACTGGCCAATAAAATGTCAGAAGGAATTAATAGTAAGACACAAAAAAAATTTCAAACAAATTATGCCAAACATAGACGCAGACTTCCTCTAAACCAGGATACAACCTTAGGATAGAATACGAATTAGGCTGTAACATTCAAAAGATCCCACCGCACTGTAGGTATTTCCAAGAACAGCAGTAGCACAGTGCCTTTGAAAAATCAAATGAACTGACAGGACCTACAGTGAGGGAAGGAGAGTAGAACAGAACTCGCAGCCAGGCCACTGCCTACACACAGTTTGCCTTCAACCCTGCACGCCCGGGGCCATCCAGTCCCAGAAAGGGTATCACAGCTGCAAGGTGCAGAGAAGGATAACAAATATGAGCACAGGCACAGAAAGCCCATAATAACAATGAAAGACTAAACAGACCAGGATCATTCCCTTCAGAAAAAAAAAAAAAGGAGGGGTGTCTGAGGTTAAGCACAGACCAACAGGGAATGGGTCGTTCTCGCATGAGACCTAGAAGACATCCTCTGAACTCTGCCCAGTGTGCTGGTTTGGGCTGGGGGACAGTTCATTTTCCTACCAGTAGCTGGTATGGGGCTGTGTTTTGTGCTGAAAAGAGTGTTGATGATCCAGGATGTTTTCCTTACTGCTGAGCAGAGCTTACACAGAGTCAAGGCCTTTTCTGCTTCTCACCCCACCAGCAAGCAGGCAGGGGATGCACAAAGAACTGGGAGGGGACACAGCTGGGACAGCCGACCCCAACTGACCAAAAGGATATTCCAGACCATACAACATCATGCTCAGCATATAAAGCTGAGGCAAGAAGGAAGGGGGGCATATTCAGAGTGATGGCATTTGTCTGCCCAAGTCACTGTTCTGTGGGATGGAGCCTGGCTTTCCTGGAGATGGCTGAACATCTGCCTGATGATGGGAAGTGGTGAATGAGGTCCTTGGTTTACTTTGCTTGTGTGCATAGCTTTTGCTCTCCCTGTTAAACTGTCTTTATCTCAACCCAGGAGTTTTCGCACTTTTACCCTTCCAATTCTCTCCCTCATTCCACCAGGGGAGTTAAACCACAACAACAGGCCCAGGTGGCTGAGTACAGGGGACGAGGTCCACCAAGGGCTTGATCATTCAAGATGGTGAGCACTTCCCTGCCAAAAACGGCTGCATCCTGGGCTCTCATTGAAGCTGGAGCCTAGTGAGCTACAGAGATTCACTGTTCCTTCGGTAGGCTGGTAAGGAGCAGGTACTGCACCTTCACTTCCTTCTTCCAGGTGTACTGGTAACTCCTCTGGCTGCACTGCAGGTGCAAGGGGCTGGTTTAGAGCAGGTTTGTATTACAGATCTACTCTCCCCGTTCCCAACCCAGCATGTCTAAGAAGCTTGGCTGAGATTTTAGCATTGTTAACACCCCATCAATGCTGTACATGCCTGTAGGCCAGCACTGCGTGAGTGTCCATCTGGAATCCATCCCCGGCATGGAGCAGAGCCACATGAGAGCCTGTCCCTGGACATTCAGGAGACTGCTGTGGGGAGAAGAGGCCTGCGGTAGTCCTAAGCATTTGAGACTTTTGATCAGCTGTTAGTAGCCAAAACACTCTGTCCCTGAATTATGCTCTGGCTGGCAGAGGGGATGTACAGGAGAATATCCTGTTGCAAAGGGAGCTTGCTCGTCTTTGCCTGGAATGAGCCAGGTGAACCCTCACTGCTTTGCACGATGAAACACAGCTGAAGCTTCCAGCAGGAAGCAAACAGCAGCTGAAAAGGAAAAGTCTGAGCTCTTGCAATTAATCTGAGCAGGAAGCAGAAGAGCAGGCATACAGCAGCTGGCCAAACTAAGGACAAAATCAGTACAGAGATGGGACAGGGAAAGGTCTTCATATACAAAAGGTCTGCTTTGTTCCTCTCATACTTTTTGTCAGGGAATCAGAGAAGGAACCGTAAAATCTAGGGCAACTTCTCAGACTTCTCTATCAACTGATAGAAAAAATGCAGGTCATAAACGTATTGCACCCATAACACGCATCTGCAGTGCAGGTAGGGCCTACACAGCAGCGGCCAGGCACATGGACCCAGCTGGGAACAGTTTTCCTTACTGGCCTGGACCAAATTCCGAACATCCCCAAAGAGAGATGTGGGGTTTCCACTGGCCAGAGCAGCACAGAGGGAGTTTCTTTTGAGACAGTGTCTGATAGGTTCCCACACAGCAAGCTGGCTGAAGTTTAAATAATCTGCTTCAGAGCAGTGAAGGACTGACATGCCTGAACTCTGTAAGGTTTGACTTTCTCAAATGCCTCCTCTGACTTCAAGACTTTGGAAATAAATCAGAAGCGAGCTGATTAATGCCAAGCTCACACCCTGCTCCCTCTAAAGGCTCCGAGATTCAGGCAGGGCATCTTTGGTCCAACAGAAGACCTCACAGTTGTCTCCAGTGTGCCTGTCTCAACAAATAGCCTCCTTTTCCCAGAGATTTTCACTCTGGCAGCACTTGGTCCTCAACACATATCAACTGATACATAGCGCTTGTCTGGACACATTTGGACAAGAGCTGATTCTATGCCCCTTTTTTCTCTCCCTTGCCTTCCAAACAGCCATCCACGACTGTTTACTTTGGCAACGCCTGCAAAAAAAAAAATAAAAGTAGTCTCAATGAAAAGGAAAAATCCATTAGGAAAAGCAAGCTGAGTGCTAAAAGGCCCCTAATCAGCGGAAAGTTTAAAGAGCACCGCTCTGAGAGAGGCTGCGGTGCCTTTCCAACACCTTCACAGCAATGTGTGAGGCTATGACATGTCAAAGTGAAGCCCCAAACACAGGCACTGTGCCAAAAGAACGGGTTTTGTTAGGGCTGAGGAGAGCCTGTACGTCTGGGTGGGTGGCAGGGAGGGAGTTGCTTACGTAGAAACAACTGCATCAACTGTGTCAAGTAACTGCAAGCAAATCCATAAGCTTTCTCCTAGCTTGTCAGAGCACACAGCCTTGGCTATTCTTCTCAGCCAAAAGCGAAATGAGAGCAGTTTATCTACAGCTCAGAATTACACCTTGGCCAAAGCAGGAACTTCAATTTTAAGGGCAATGCAGGTCAAAGTAAGGGGATCTCAGCAGAGCCAGCTGGGCAGAAAGGCAGTGCTGGAAGAGGCTCTGGTGCTGTGCAGGAAGAAACATCCTCAAAACTCTTGTCTTCCTTGATGGCTGAAACACTAAGTTCGGCCAATGGCCGGAAAAAAAGCAGGGAATACAGTTCAAGCTCAATGCAGCTGCCCAAGAAACACCTCTCAGCTACTGATCCAAAGTGAGAAATGGCCATCACTTCAGCTACATGAGGTATTTAATGCTTCCCTCTCTGCACAGACATACTTGCTTTGGGGTGTAGAAGCCTCTGTATTTCAGACCACCATCATCTAACATTTCACAAGGCCACCAAATCACAGCTTTCAAAGCATCATACAGAAGTCAATTAACTGCTCCTTTCAGTTCCCCTATGAAGAAGAAAGATGCATGCTTTTCTTTCAGGGAGCAATCAAAGTATTTGTAATTCATCTGTTGCTCTATGAACTGGCTTTTTAAAGCTGGTTGAAACAGTCAGGATCAGGTTTAGTCCATTCTCCTTCATCTTCTATAGTTTTTAATCCAGCATCAAGGAAACTCAGGCACAATTTAGCCTCCAGAAAGCCTATGCCATTGAAGTGTGTGTATATTGCGGTCTGAAGGTGAGCTTACAGAGCAGGAAAACCGACTCAGGCTAATTGTATGTTGCCAGCTCGGCCATTTGTGTGCACTGTACGAGCTTGTCTTCAAATGCAGGAAATCAGGCTGCATCTACAGCCTAAACCACTGCCACAACCTCTTCAGAACCTGTGCTAACCAGCTGAAGAAGCTCAGTATAGCTACAAAATAGCCAAAACTGGATAATAATTCAGACCAGCCCCTATTTGCATGCCATAGCAAGCAGAGCAGTTCCAAATTGCCACAGGTCGAATATACTTTTGGAAAAGTGCTTTGATTATTGAAACCAAAACCTTTAGCTTTCCACAGAAGAGAAAAGGACTGGGTGAAGGGCTTGGACTGGCAGTACAGTGTACTATTACTGTAAATGTGATCTCCTCTGCTGCTCAAGATGAAGACCAGGTAATCAAATTTGTCTATGTGAGGCAGAGGCAAAATGGAGACACAAAAGAGAAGGGAGTCTTGATTCGACACTGCAGCTGTTCTTTATCTTTCACATAGGCCATGTAGACCTCCCCCCATACAAAATTCTAAGACATACCTTAAAAAGTGTAAATAATTTAAATTATGTTGGGTCATGTATCACGGAATCACAGAATCGTTTCGGTTGTAAGAGACCTTTAAGATCATGAAGTCCAACCGTTCCCCCAGCACTGCCAGATCACCACTGACCCCTGTCCCTCAGCACCACCTGGACACGGCTGGGAAACCCCTCCAGGGATGGGGACTCCACCACCGCCCTGGGCAGCCTGGGACAGGGCTTGATAATCCCTTCTGTAAAGAAATTTTTCCTAACGTCCAGCCTGAACTTTCCCTGGCTCAACTTGAGGCCAGTTCCTCTCATCCTGTTGCGTGATCCTGGGGAGAAGAGACTGACTCCCACCTCGCTCCAACCTCCTCTCAGGGAGTTGTTGAGAGCCAGAAGGTCTCCCCTGAGCCTCCTTGTCTCCAGGCTCAACCCCCCCAGGTCCCTCAGCCGCTCCTCAGTGCACTTGTTCTCTAGACCCTGCACCAGCTTTGTTGCCCTTCTCTGGACATCTCCAAAACACATACAACAGGTAGAAGTTCCATTATGTTAAGAGGCTTTCAATGTTGGGGTTGTTCTGAGTGGGAGCAAACTTCCCCCATTTTTCTCCTCTGATCTATTTTGAAACAATTCAATAAAGTCCCATATTGCTTTGGGATATTCAAACTGTCTTAGTGTCAAAACTTTAAGAATTTTGCACTTGTACAGAAAAGCAAAACACTATTTTCTGGTGCTCTTAGAGTCTTCCCATAACTCCAACTTTATTACAGAATAAGTTTCTAGTGACACAGCCTAAACTTAGAAAGCCATGGAATTTCTCAGAAGTATCTTACACACCATGAAAATTTAATCACCAAACCCTAGATGAGATCCATACAGCTGGGAATGATTCAAGGACAAAGATTGCAGCATAAACTGAGTTTCCCTTCTAGCAATTAGTAAAGAAACTGATATGGAAGAAGAAAACCAGCTGTGTCCTCAACCTTTTACCACCTGTAACAGACAGCTGCAGAAAGACCCATTACCCTCAAATGGGCAGAAGCTGCAAGGAGAGATGAAATGCCTTTGCATTAAGTGGATTATGCTTTTTGGAATAGCCTCCCTCCCAGCAACAATGCATGGAGATGTCCATGGAGCACGGGCTTCTCCAGGACAACCTGCACTGGCGACCGTGTGTAGACATGGGGCTATAGTAAAACATCCCTATCTGGGCAAGGCTCAACTCACTTCAATTATCTCCTTGTTAGAGGCCTTGACTCATTCAGTATTTTCACCTGTCTCTGCTGTCAGCCAGTCCTAAGATCCATCTGTTTGTCTTTCTGACCAATCCCACGCAGCCTATCAGGTACACCCAGAGAGCTAGATGGCTATATAAGCCTTACACGAGGCCTTCATGGTTAGGCTCTAGGAGCTGGTTTTTCAGTTCTGTCTTTTATTTTTAAAAGCTGTTTGGGGTTTTCTATGTGGTCCATGTTTAAGGAGCTGTTAGTGAACTCCAGAATTAGTTTCCAGCTACAGCAGCCAGCAAGGTAAGAAGAATTCTTTTGTGCTGATAAACTTTTCATGTATGTGTTGCTATGTGGGTATTTTTTGTGCTGTTCTATGTGGTGATGTGGTTTGGATTTGGTTTTTTTGTTTGGAAGGACATATGCCAGACAAAGATGTAGTAGGTTTGTGCTCTTGCTCAGAGCTGTACAAGGATTGTAGAACTATACCTGGTTGCTAACAGCTTGTTGTTTCCTGGTTCGAAGACTGGTTTGGTTTGGAGTATTACTGTCTAGTTCTTAGCCTAAGACTCTTTGTCATGTAAAACCACGTATCTGAAGGGCAAGCATTAAGCTCAGGTAAGCTTGTAGAAGCAGTCTTTGCTTATGAATATGTAGAAGTAAACAGCTCCTGTGCCCTTCTGTACTGCTTTGCCTACAAAGGTATCACTAAAAGTACTTGAGAATCTCATGGGCTGATAAATAGAATAGTCTTGGAAACTGCTCTTTGAATTCTGATGGAGGAACTGAGAATAAAACCTAAGCTAGAGCACTACACTGCCTTGGGGAAAGTAATTTGACTTGCTGATTGGTCTCTTTGTCTAGATCCCTGCCTAAGAGGTATCTTGCATATCCTTCATGCGCTTTGTTCTTCTTGGGTTTTCTCTCTTAGCAGTGAATCCTCACATTTTCTGTTTAGCTGCCATAAATGCATTACTTCTCTTCTTCCCAGATTGACAACAAACCTTCCGTTTACCAGTGCCTACCCTTTAACTTCAATGCTGTTACTTAGTTTTTTCAGGCTTTCTGCCTGGGATTGTGGCTGCTGCTCCTGCATGTTTGTCCCAGGAGCAGTACGGAGCAGGCATAGGGTATGCCACAGCTTGTGGTCCTGACACCTCATATTTGCAAGCTGCTTCTTTTCCACCTCAAGTAGAAAACAAGGATTAGTGGAGGCTGGCCACTGGGGCTGCCTAAAAAAGAGTGTTTGGGGCTGTCTCCTGGCAAGCTAAGGGGTTTTTTTGCCTTGTCTGTTTCTAAGACAAATGCTTGTTCTAGCCAGGTTGCAGTTCTTTGGCTGACTAGGTAGGTTAGGTTTGAATTTGACTGCAAATGTGGTCAGGTTTCAGGCTGTGTTGGACCTTTTTTTTTTTTTGTTTATAACAGGCTGTAGTGGCTGCTTATTTCTCCAGAAGGAACTTGAAAAATATTTTATATTGTCTATCTTCTGCTCTTACAATCAACAGCAGATATTTCAGCAGAATTTCCATACGGAAAACTAATCAGGTCCCCTGACTGGACTGCTTAAAAATGGGAAATGTCTTGGGTCACACAATGGGCATCTATCCTCTAAATGACAACATTTCATAGGCCTTCATAGCACCTTCTAGTCAGGGTCTTGAATGCAAGGTAAGATCAGAACTGAAGCATATGATCATCATTCTCTGATACAGCAATAACTTTAACATCTCTCCAAAAGAGAAACTGAGACACAGAAAATGGAACTGACTTGTCAGGAGTTGCTCAGGAAGTCTGGAAAGCCTAATCAGCAGCAGTGATTCACAGCCCTATCCTTTTGGGTGCCCTTCCCTGAACCTGCTTTTTCTTACCTCCACCTCTAAGAAAATCAGCTCTGGGGATAAGTATTTGTTTATCATCCATGGATTGGAAAGTCCAGTAAAAAACTTGCTGCCAAGTACTTGCTAAGGAACTGGCGATGCTCTTAACAGATAGCAGTGCTACCTGGGTGGCAGGGAGACAGGCGAGAAATAGGCCAACCATAAGTTCTGTGACAGGAAGTCTTCTGTCCTACCTGACACCTATTCTGTAGTCCTATCTTGCTTTCAAGTGCCAAGTACCCCCCTCTAAATAACCAGAAACCTGTGAAGCACTTTCCATTCGGAAATGCTTTACAGATGCACTGAAAAATCTATCATGGGATGTATAAAAGGAGACATAAATAGATCTTATGCAAAATTGATGAGGGTGAAGTTGGGGGTGTGGGACACAGGACAGAAAAGTGTGTGCTTTTTTTCCCTGATTTTCCATCTTGAAGTTTCAGACTCATGACTTGTGTATGACCAGACCCAAGGTTTTCTTTTTCCTCACCAGCTGGGAATGGATAGTCATAGTGTTATGAGCACCACCCCTGCAGTAATCGGCTCTCCCAGCCAAGTTCGGATGAGAATCTGTCACTTTGCAGAAGGCCTCTTCTGTCTCTTGGACAGCAGGAGTCTGGGAGACTGAACAATTTGTGGCTCATATGGTCTTTGGAAGACTGAAGGGCATAAAAGCCATTCTAAATGGGCACTTTACTGACAGCGCTCACCTTTAATGGCCTTTTTGTGAAGTTACAGCTTGGCTTTTAGGCTCTTTTTGCAATTCATCACTTAATCCATACATGCTACCTTGGCCAAGAGTTGGACAATGGGGCTCACTGTGTCTGGTTTTGTTATGGAGCAGCCAGAGTGGCTTTTAACTAAAACAATGTATCTGAAGGAGAAAAATGTAATCACCTTGAATTCCCAACTGATTCAACTCACTTAAGGCAGCTTTGCAGACACTGGTGTGCACAATCGATGAAATCAAAACTGAAGCCACACAAGTATGGCAGAAAGGAGGAACAATGAATGTGCCTTTGCATGTATAAAAATATGGGGAGAGAAAATGTACAGGGAAGAAGGAAACAACTACTTCCAGGTAGGTCTGGAAAAAGACCTTTTTTCTATGATATGAAATCTCTCATGGTTAATGTAAGGCTATACTAGATTGGTGAGGAAGTACTGTTACACAGCCCTGCAATCGGCTGGGGGGCCTTCTAAAGGGCCTTTCAAAAACCATGTGTCTTCTGGGACAGATCAATCCTGTGATCCATTTGTCAGTTCCTTTTAGGAGCTAGAGGTGCAAAGAGGGTAAAACTGATCCTCCCCTGCCAGCCTTCTAATGCTGCTGCACAAAAGATCTGCCCTGGAACATATAAGCCCAGGGTACCTTGATGGGGAAAAAGGAATAGCCAGCCCAAACCCTGCTGAGACTTGCAATACATCAAAGCAACTTGCCTAACTCTCTTACTAAAACACTCTGATACACAGAATCCTTTTGATTGCAAGAGACCTTTAAGATTGAGTCTGACTCTTCACCCTGTACTGCCAGGTCACCACTAAACCATGTCCAAACAAATGGAAGAGGTGTCTTTGCACACCTTATTTGGGGGGAAGGGGAAGGACTCCTTCTCCAGGCACCAAGGACATGTGTATTTGGCCTTCTGGCACTACTGTTAATCCTGACCAAACCCTAAACCTACAGCAGGGAGTGTCTCACCAAAATCTACTTGTGATCCTGCACATGCTTCCTCTTTTTGGAGTGCAAACTCCACTGAATCCAGTGGGTGCAGGGACAGCTGGTATGGGGAAGAACTGCGATTCGGTTGTTTGTCAGCTTCAGTGTGGTGGGGAAGGATACGTATATCACCTAGCTCAACAAGCCTAGTAACTTGCCACTTGAAGGCAGGGCACTCAAATGTGATCACTGGCAAGGGTAATCTTTATTTTGTCAAGACTTGAGTTGTTAAATTAAGATTTTTTTTTTTTAATGATACGACATTTTTGGTTTAGGTTCCAGTTAAGGTAATGTAGAAAGCTCCACATCTCTGGAGGCTTCTAGAAGCAATTCAAAGGACAAAAGTGCAGCCTCTAGAAATGCAGTAAGGAACACTATACCCTCCTGTGGAATTTATCCACTTTAATTTGGCTCTAGGTACCTTGAGTAAAGCCACAAATTTGGCAACCAAACAAGTGGGTGGCCAGTCCAGTACTTTATAGAGTACCAACCACTGACCTCAGTTAATTTTCTTCCAACAGTTGATCTTTTTCTACACTTAGTCATTCTGTCCATGTCCTGCTTTTATCAGGCCTTCCATAAAAGGGAAGTAGAACACAATCCTCCCCTTAACTTCAATGTGTAACAGAAACCAAAGCAGACAGCAAGAACTGGGTGGCGGTGGCCTGTTGAGACTGAAGCTTCAATGACTGTGAGCAGGGGGCCTGTTGAAGCATTAGCTCTGTTTGCTTTTTGTCTCCTAGCCCCCCCACACCTGCCTGCCATTTAGCTGCCTCTGAAGGCTGGCCAAGGGACATCAGATCAAATAATAAAAGCCACATTGAAGCAGTGTTTCAACTGAAACAGTATGAGTGGAGGCGAGATGGGGATTGGAAAAGGCTCCCTATAAAAGAGCCCACACATACATGCGAGAAGGTCATTAACTCGTGCCTCGTGCATCTTTGCAGTCTCTGCTCCCTCTCTCTCAATTATTACATCAGAAGGAAATGAGAGAGCACTTTGCCAAATACTAATGGACTTGATGTTTTCATAATCTCAAGTGCACAACAATCAGGGCTGTTTATTTTCCAAAGAAGATGGGAACCAGGGGAGGAGGCTGAAGACTGCAAAGAGGCTGCAGAAAGCTTGAGCCAGTTCTATATTCATCTCTTGCTCCATCTTTAGCTGCCAGGCTGATATTTATCTGAATCATTCACTAGATGAGGCCCTGTGCTTCCTCAGGAATGTGTCAAAAGCCTGTAGAGTTGCAAAGAGGCCTCAGAAACTGTAATATTGCTCTTCTGTTAAGTCATCTGTGCCATTATGCTAAAGAACGGGGTGGAACCCTTATAGAGAAGGGCTAAAAACAAGCATCTAGGAACACTCATTCTGGGGGGGAAAAAGTAATGAGAGTAGCTAGATACTGTCCTGTGCTGGTCACTGTATAGCAACTGACAGCATGTGTCCAAGTTTACAGAACACTTTAAATCCCACTTCAGCTTGGATTAAGCTTTAGTCTGCTTTTTTTGTATGTCTGAATGTAATGATACTGCTACATGTTTTTCCGAAGAGTAGCAAGAACCATTCCTAGATGAAATGTGGTGACATGAGATGATATGACTGAGCTGACAGGAAGGGTCTCTGCAGTGGCATGAAGTCAATTGTTTCCTTTTATCAGTACCCAGTGTCCCTACACCTTGAGAGGTCTTGTTCATAGAGGGAGCTTAGCAGGATACTTGTGGATATATGCTGGTGTACAAATACTGAAGTTCCCCCAAAGCATCAGCTAGGACTGTGAGGTGTCTGAGTTGTGTGTCCACCAGGTGGAACAGCCTGGTGGCTTAGTAAAGAGAATTTGAGTGTCCTTGGTGCTCAGGGGAGCTATGGAAGGTGTTTGCTTTTACTAAGCGAGGCTCAAGTCATCACTAGGAAGATAAGGACACTGCATGCTCGCTCTTGCTGCTCAGACTTTGGAAGGTTCTGCCTTTGACAGGGGTCTTAACAGGGACTGTTAGTGTAACAGGAATGTGTACACAGGGGCTGACAGAGAAGTGACTTAGTCACTGAGGATTTTCAAAGGATCCCCCAACAGCATCTTACATTCTCATACATGACCTTTCAAAGGTCATAACAGAACAAAGGCTTTGCATAATTTGGGAGAGTCTTTGGGCTGAGCTGGGATTTGACAGCTTTTCTGAGTACCTGTACGTATTTATACTTAGTGTCAGCTCCCAGGAAGTGCCTGTGTTCATCTATATGGGTATATGTTCTGCACTGGGTCAAGAAGCAATAGAGCTCTTCATTACCCGTGCTGAAGCACTCTTCCCTGCTATCTTGGCAGTTAGATTCCAGCTGTCTTGTACAGAGGAGAGCTTACAATCTTCGAACTTATTATTGGTGGTGTATGCAAGATCAGAAAGTTTTCCTGATGGCAAACCCAAGGATTGCCTTGTCTGCTTCTCTGAAGGCTGAATAAAACAAATGTCAGGCAGGAACGGAGTTCCTGGACCCTATGTTAACATCGGAAATCACAAGGATGTTTATACTGGTCGGACAAAAGGCGGGAGCAGCAGAGGAAAGGAAGCTTGGGCCACTCCTTGAGCACAGCAGCTCTGCGGCAGCTGCCTGGTCCCAGGTCACTCCCGGCAGCTCCCGGGAGGTGTCGCCGCAGCTCAAGGCTGGTGCTTGCCTGCCGCTGCCTCGACCCAGCTGGCCAACTGGGCCGGACTGGACTGCCGCGGAGGAGCGGGACCTCTGCACCCACCTCAGCGGGTCTTTCTGCCCACACTGCAGAGAACGCTTTCTAAAAAGGGGCCTGTGGGACAACTGAATTTCAAACAATAGAACCAGGCTACCTGGGAGGCCTCCTCTATGATGTTCTCTGACAGCAGCAGGTTGAAGTTCCCCGAGCAAATCTTTCATTTGCATGTTCAAAGCTGTTCATGCTTCTGATGCGAACGCAGGGTTTTCCCTGCAAGCCTGCAGGATGAGGCTGAAGGTGTGGGTCTACCTGCTGCCTTCTGTGTAGCAGCATTTGTGTTGAAGCCTAATACATGTTCAGAAACAGAGAGGGTTTGGACTTGGTCTGACAAAAGATCAACATTTTGTATAGGGAAGGGATCTGATAATCAGTTTTACTTGTATTAAAGCAGAAAGCTTTCACTGAGGACAGAGTCATCTTAGAATCATGGGACTGTGTCATGAGAGTGGAACTGGACATCCTGTGGACCATGTCAGTAATTCCATGATTTTCAGATGTCCTGAGTGCCCTAAGACTTTATTAAGAAATTTGTGGCACTTGTGTTTGCTATTGATGCTATCATTTTGTTGTACTCAAATACAGCACCCAGTACCACAGATTCTCAGGACTGGCTGGTCTTGTGGCATTTTCAAAGTATAAACCAGGCAGCAGTGGATAATCCGGGGTGGTGATTTATAACCATGCATGTCAGATCAGGAGGGTTTCCACATGCCTCTCTGCAGGCATCACAGTGGTGAAGTATACAATTAATATTTCAGTATGAGGCTCTAAACATGTTTTACATCCCAAACAGTAATTATAAGCTGCCAGTACACAGGAAGGGACAAACGTAGCTGAGACGGAAGTGATGATTATCCCATGCATAAAGTTAAACTATGCAGGAATACTGAATGTGTATGAACGCTTGTGTTGCTTTCAGAAAAAGGAAACATTCCAGACTACACTTGGAGGAAGGGAGATTATAAAAAAAACCCCAACAAGCAACACCAAAAACCCACCTAGAAACTACAACATGGGGCAATCACTCTAATCCTTTGGAGCTGATAGTTGGAAATGTACCCAAACCACCTCAGGGAGTCCATCCTCCAACAGAAAACAGACAGGGAAGCTTTGTGGCCCCTGTGGCTCCTCCCTGTGTATTCACTTATGCACCACTCATTAGAATCTCTTGGCAATTCTACTTCTATGAAATCAACCTTCTCCCACTCTGTAGTGGAGTGTTCCTTCAATCAGAACCAAAGGTTTCTTAATTCCAACATAAAAATATGTGCTAATGAAAAGGAGAGGCAGGTGGCATCATCAAGGGCTGGGCAACATGGGCAGCAGCTATCCAAGCCAGTATCCTCATACATAACCTGATAGCTGGTCCTGCACCACACCCACTGCTCATCTGCAGCACTGTTGTACTCTTTTCTCCCTTGCTCTCCAGCAGCCCAGCAAGGTTGTATGTGTGTTTTCCCATCAATCTCTAACAATGCATTTCAGTCCTTGACACCCATTGAGACAACAAAGCATCTTGTTTGCTGTGTTCTGCTTCCTTCTACCAAGTATTTCTGGATGCCATGCTCAGGAGTTCTCCTAGGAATGTTGCTTGGGTTTTTAAGCTTGCTGAGACTTCTATTAACTCTCCCCACCTCATTTCCTCCTGTAAGAACTTAAGTACATAGCTCAGGCAGGTACTTGCCTCACTTTAAGCAGTGGCTGATGGCTATTTAATGGTTTTGGTTTATACAAATCACACTGTCTGCCTGAGGAACTACGTACCTGTGATACACAGTAAAAGCACAAATTCTTCTGTTAAACAGGTTTGTCTTTAAAACAAACTAATGTACACCCTGGACTTTCCTTGAAGGTGGCCAGACAAAAGCTGTTCAGCTCAAATCAGCCAGCTTTCAACTGTCAAAACCTTCCTTCTCCTTTGGACAATTATCTGGACAGAGCGTGGGGGGCAGAGAACCTGACCAAGGATATAGGTTTCAGTGCTGGTGATAAAAGGAGGTTAACACTTTCAAGCAACCAGTGTAAATTCTCTTGGTATTAAATGATTCTCTCACCACTCAGGTGGTCAAGTATCTGTACTCAAAAGCCTCTGGTTTTACCTCTGGTTTGCTAGGCCTTGCAGGATTCTCCTGTTTAGCATGTATGTACCTCAGAGGTACAAGTGCCCAGTCTGCTTGCTGGGAGCTCACAGTGCTGTCTTCTGTAGTTCCATTTGTGGTCTTCCTGCATCTCAGGAACAGGTACTAGCCTGTGTCTGTGGGGAACCCTGGGGAAAGAAGGTAAAGGTTGATCCAGTTGTGGGACACTGAAGTTCTTGTTCTGCTCCTGACTGGAAAACTGGTGGTGGGGTACCTTAGAGGAATGGCCTACTAACAAATCTTACTCCCATGAGAGGGGGAAAAAATATTTTAAAAAGTCATCCCTTCCCCTCCAGACTTCAGAGCTGGATGGTTTTTAATTCCATTATTTTTGATGAAGCTATAATTCTGGGTTAGTGAGACCCTTAGACTGTGGCTCTCTCTAAAAAATATATGAGTGGAGATCTAGTAGAGGTGTTGGTAGCTAAACATTTAAAAGAAAACTTTGTAATAGAGGACAAGTAGGTAAATATTCTGCAGCCTTTTGACAGCTTTGGAACAGTGTTCTCCAGCTGCAACATTGCCCAACAGAGAAATCTGAAGGTCACATTTTCAGCTTCCCAGAGCACTTGAATCTAGGGCAAGTGTTATGGGGACAGATCCAGGTCTGCTATTCTGCATGGCATTCTTCCTTTTGTGCATCACCATGGTAAACAGTTAGGGTTGCCAGGAGCCTGGATGCATTGTTTGTCTCACTCTCTCATCCGCTCTCCCCCTCCTTCACCAAATGCTTTCTCAGTGATTAGTTACTGAGTAGAAGGGGCTCCAGTTACCATGCAGCCTGCCATCTCTCCTCATTTTATTGGAACTAATATCCCACCTGCAATGATAAGGTTTAAACTTGTTTAATCTCCCAGCTTAGCTGTGGTGTTTTAATATTTTTAAATGGTTGTTTCAGAAAAAGGGGGATTTAAACAGGTTTTGAATAAATAATAAAAGCCCTTCTCACAGGTTGCAATGCAGGCTGGGAGGCATGAACCATTTTCATCAGGTCAGATTTCATGTTGGGTTATCCCAAGGTGGCCTGACTTTGTGGCTACGGATTTACAATGAAACAGTCAGATGCAAAGCAGTTTATGGAGGAGAAACTGCTTTAATAATGCATTTCCTGCTCAGCAAACAGCAGATACAATGACATTCGTAGGGAATGAGAAAGGGAACAAAATCTCTTGGAAGAGGAACTAGTTTCCCTCTGGAGTTTAATAACTTTTTTGCTCCTACAATGTATTTTGGGAGATAAATGTTGACCTGAGAGACATCAGAATGCACAGCTTTCAGGTGGGGAAATAAGAGGCAGGTTTGTAGTGTCTTGGGCCTGATAAGCTGAGGCTCCATCTGCATTGTTTCAAATTTAAGGGAAAGGAAAGTTCTCATTTCATGGTGAGATTTCACTGGCATAAACATAAGGCTCTCTCTCCCTCCCTCAGGAATAAGCTGTACAAAGTGCATTGTGCTGATGCATAGAACACCTTAGTTTGTCTCCCACTCCTTGCTCCCTGGACTGGAAATGCTGTGCTCAGCCTCGAGGAGGCTCCTGACTTCTCTGAGCCAAACTAGAAGCCGTAATAGCAGATGTCAAAGTTTTATCCTCTTAGTCCAAGCTATTAGTACGCGCTTCAGGCTTACAGAAGTGTGTGTGCATTACTGAGGCTGTAAAGCCTGTAAAACTAGACAAGACTTTTACAGCTTTGTTCAAGATAGTTCTCACTTCTGCATACTCAGGTACAACTTGTATTGAAATTGGAGTGAAGTAAAGCATAGTGAATAAAGAGGAGGTGGCCTACTCTCCTCTTAAAAGCAAAAGCCTGCAGAAAGCAGCGAACTGATCTATGGCTCTGTTTCAGTAAAGCCCAAGGAGCACCAACTGGATGACCTTAGTGTTGTGCTAGTCTTTTCTTATGGTTGCAGAAAAGATAAGGTGGGCATAGAGCTGTTATACAAACACTGTTTATATTTCTGCTCTGGTAAAAAGCTCTGTCAAAAATAGTAATTCTGTGTCCTGTCTCTGTCGCACCAGAAGGGAACTTGGCTGCAGTCAGCTTCAAGTGGAGGGAGAGCCATCATGTCTCAAAGATGGATCTTGCCAAGCTCTGAGGATGGATTTGGAAGTGCAAGTGATATAAATGAAACTAGCTGTAACTAGATGAGTTAGCCATGTCACCCCAGATGGCCTCACTAACCTGACTGAGACACAAGTCACTCTGGGGTAGTGAACAGGATAAAATTTTCATTGATGTGTAAAAACCTGCTCTTACATAGCTAAAATTACCTTTGAGCTCCTCCAGGAAGCTTTTATGGACAAACCAGCAAATAACAGCAATTTACTTCACAGCATATAATCATATTTCCAGTATTTCTACTTATTCAACATAAACAACCACAGGGCAAAACCATGTCAAATCCAGATGAGATTGGGTAAATAGATAACACTAACTAACCACTGCCTCCATTGCACCTTCCATTTGAGGGAAAAGAGGCTGTTTCAGCATGATTTCAAAAGCACTACTCTAGTTCTGCATCATTTCAAATAGCAAAGTATTATCCCTATCTTTCAGCAATGCCACAGAAGTAATGACTTGCTACATACTCTGCTAACTTTGTGAAAAGCCCTGTGGGCAGAACATAAATACCCTGAACTGCAGTTATTTGCCTCAACATAAAAGCATCCTTCACCAAAACCAAACCAAACCCACACCTAAATTCCTTATGGAAAACATGTGGTATTGTAGGCTGAAGGGGATATATAGAACAGGAAAGATTTTTTTTTTTTTTTTTTAAAAGGAAGAGTGAAACTGGGACCCACTTATCTGCTAAAAATAAGGTACGGAAAAGAAGAGCTGAATAGAATATGTCAATGAAAAGACAGGCAGCTTATTTTGAGGATCATGAAAGGGGGTGGGGGCTTAAAATATCATAGTGAAACTTGAACTGCAGGACAAGCAAATATCCTCCCATAGGTTCAGAATCATCATCATGGCTTGGCTTCGCGGATGAAGATTTGGGAAGGGCTTTGCCCACGCTTATTGCAAGCGCGTTGATGGCTGAAAAGGCCAATGCGGGATAGGCAAGACCGGTTGCAAAGAGCACACCGGATAAAGCAAAGATTTGTATCATATTTACCACATGTGACACTTCAAGGCTATTCTAAGGCAAAGTTTGAGACAACAGTCATAGGCTGCTACAGTGCTTCAGTTGTTCTCCCGAGTGTGGTTTCTCAACTAGCATCTGTCCCTCCACTAGATTTTTATCCTCAGTTTTTCAGAGTATATTAATTACAGTTGTTTGGCTTCAGGTTACACAAATAAAGATTGATAGTGGGATAGAGTTCAAAAATAGCTATACCTCGCTGTGCTTTGTACCAGCCTGGGCAGCTGCTGAAATGAGCTGTTATCTGCAAAGAGATGGAGTTAAGCCCACAGAGAAGGGCAACACCAAAGGCCCTGGGAAGGAGGTTGACTATCCTGTATAAACTGAGGTTTCCTGAGGACTATTTAAAAATCAAGATTGTTGATCTTTCCTTGCAGGAAATATTCCCACCTAGATGTAACAGTTTTGTTATCTGCAACTTATTAAACCTATTATTTTTGACTAAGTATTTGTCCAAGACCAAGGCATAGATGTTCACGTGGGGGAGGAATGCCTGCAGTAAGTGTTTAATGCATGTTGTATCATAACTGGATTCATCCTTGCTGTAATTTGGAAGACTGAAAAGCCACTGAGAAAACTTCATGCAGTGGCAGAAAGCTTGACGCTATCCCTCAACAAAACAGGGAAAGTAACTGTCAGGATCTTGAGTGCATACCAAACTCTCACTGCCCTTGAAGACTCTAGCACATTCCCAAGTTCAGTTAAAATCATACCAACACACGCTCTTCAGGTGACAACACTGGAGATGCCATGAGCAAACTCTGATGGCAAGATGTATTGGTCTGAAAATGCCATCCCTGCAGAATGTTTAGGGTTTTGTTTAAATCAATTGCTGCTATGGTTGCCGCTGAATTATGCGACACAAACAACATTGCTGTAGGACAACCATAGCTGAATCTCACTTCTGGTACCTGTGATGCTCACATGTGTTTGGTTTCATGGGGATTATTTGTCTGACTTTACCAGGCAAGGGCTGTACACCAGGGAAATGGGATGTGTGAGAAGGACCTGTGTGCAAAATAAATACGGCTGGCTAGCAACAAGGGAATGCACCTGGCAATTCCACTCCCTGGAGATGTAGAGGAAAAGGCCTTTTCTATGCATGCCAAATCCCCAAATATGGGAGCATTCTTGTGGGGCTGGTGGGAGGTTCTCTGTGCATGTGACCTTTCCCCCAGTAAAGTCACTGTTGGGCCACCACCCCTGTGCAAGCAAGAGATAGGCAGAGGAATGGATGGAGAATTGATTTGTCTAGGGTATCACACATCACTGCCAGCATGAGAAACACAATTCCACTCTGATCCTTCTCCTTTTGGTGCTGCTGAGTAGAGTGTCTTTCCTATTAGGCTGTGGGGGTGATGCTCTATGTAAAAGAAATAAGCAATACCTACCACTGAATAACCTGTGTGTTGCATCAGGAGGAGCTGAAATCTGTTTGGGTGGTGTATTCTTGCTGAGTGGAAAACCTGATGGCTGCAGATCAAGCTACCAAAATTAGGGGTCCTTTAAACCTGTGAAAATTGGAATATACACAAGTGGGTCCAGAATGTTACCGGTCTGGTTTGCAAGTGCTTTAGCAAAGAAGCCAGCAACTGTACCTGACTCCAAACAGGAAAGAAGCAAACCCTATGGAAACAGCTATTTGTGAAGAAGTGATTGTTCCTCAAGTGGAAGGTCACTGGAGGAAAGCAGTGTCTAGAATTAGCAAAGTGACAAGAGCTGTTCAGTAAAGTACTACTTTTTTGGTAGTGACTCTGTTGTACAAGTACCTAGTCATGGCCTTGGGTGCTGCTTTCAGTTTTTGTCAGTCCTGCTGCCCCACAATCACTGAAATGGCTGCCTGTAAAGGTTACTTTGAACCAGAAAGACTTATCTGCTTCAGCTGATCGTTCAGCCCTGTGAATCACTGTACTGCTACAACAGCCAATTTCTAGCAGCTCAGATAAGTAGCTAGGAGTAATGGGATGGGGAGAAAACTGCTCCAGAGGAGTTTGCTGCTGATGGAAGGATTTTGAGGACATACCCTTTTAACTTTTAGGGATTTGATCTGCAAGTCTCATACTTCATGAGTAAAGCCTACTCACAAAAAGATTTTGTGACTTCAAACAATCCCCCAAGAATGCAATTTGTAACAAACCCACCAAAGACTTAAGCTTCTGCATTACAGGAGCACTTTCATCCACAGACTTCATATTTAAAAACACATTAGAAACTAAACTATCTCTTTTTGTAGATAAAACCATCCCATTGCCCTACCTGTCATAGGATGTGCGTTCTACTTGTGCAGAAAGCAGCTAGCTTTTCCCTCCCAGCCCCCAGTGTCCTCAGGTGCAGGACACAGATATAATTTGCTCTTGTACCTCAATTGGTGAGCAAGCAGAAAAATAGAGGAAATTAATGTATCTTGTTCCTTTCCCCTCTGTCCTATTTTTTTGCAAGAGCCTTTTAAAATGTTGCTTACTAGATGATTACACACAGCAGGGGTTTGTAACAACCTCATCTTAACTACCTCTGCCCTTGCTGTGGAATGATTGGTTGCCTTGGCAATCTTCTACATGCGGAGCTCAGGAGCTACAATTATAGTGCTCTTCTCAGTAGTGATCCTCTTAGCTCCTTTTCTTAGAAGTTCATGACCAGGAGATACAAAAAGATATATATATATATATAATGGATTTTACTGCTCCAGCCTTCTGTCTCCATCCCTGAAGGAAGTAAATCTGCACTACCTAAACCTGTTTGCAGCAAGGAGAAAAACCTTCTGCCTGTGTAGGATGAAGTAGTGTGTTAACTGAATGTCACAACCACATTAAGTTAAGCCACCTGAAGTGGTAACTCTGAGCCCCATATAAACTCCAAGGACTAGGGCAAGGGCCCCTAGGGCCATTCTACAGCAAAAGCAGCCTAAGGAAGCATTGTATTGTATTGCATTATGAAGCCTTCACATCAAATGTGCTTACTTGGCAAGTAAAGTGAGAGCATCTTTAACTGCTGGCTCTGCAGTAGTATACACTGAAAGTGGGGGCCAGTTGCCTCAACCCCTTATTAGTTCAGGGTTTTTAGGCCAAAGCTGGTGCTCAACTACAGCAGTCACATATTATCTGTGTACAAGAGTGATGGACAAGTGAGACCTATGTTGGGTCTGACAGTAGTAAGAGATGCTAAGATCCAGTGCACTGTTTTTCTTGTCTGTACTTGCTCTCCTGGGTGAATGCAGTTTTTTAAGATAAATTTTAAGGATTCTATCTGAAGTTGAATACAACTGGTAACAGAGGGGGGAGCAAAGCTGTCAAACTCTCACATGAATCAGAGAGAAATCTGAGGACAGAAATGAGGTTAGTTCTATCTCTGTTCTCTGTAAGCAGTGGATGGATGCAGAGAAGGGTCATACACTGTTTAAATCTACATGCTGAAAGTCTGTGTGTGTGTCTCCATTTGTTGAGAGTACCTGAGGAAGGACTCCTGTTTTTCCTGCTGCTAGATGGGTAGGCTCACACAGTGAGGGAAGCTGTTCTCACTGAGTGTGCACAAACTGGGGGCCTTCATAACAGAAATGCCTAATTGCAGATGGCACTTTGGACACTTCCAGTGCCCATGCCAGTGGGCACTTGGCTGATGAGTGACATCCTTTCTGACACAAGCAACATGAAAACTGCAGAGGAGACTAAAATGCTGAACTGCTGGTTCAACAATTAAGAGCCTAAAAATAATTAAGCAGTCCTAAAGCCTAACCAGTTCAGTTCTTCTAACGGCTGCTAAATTGCCACTTTAAGAAAGGAACATAGGTTTGCAAATTTGTACACATGGGTCTCCTCCTCTTCTTTCCCCTCTGCTGTCAAGTGTGCTCAGAGATGCTGCTCTGAACCAAGAGAGCAGGCACCAGCAGCTGGCTGAGATGCCATTGCAAATTAGTCTTCATTCTCAAATGCTGCTTGGATTCAGGGAAGGGTGAGAAATGCTACGTATGAGGGCCATGAAAACAGTACTCTCTCACAACCAAATAGCTAATGCTGAACACTTCCAGGCAGATCACACAAACACTTGGTATACACAGAACAAATGCAAATCTGACTTGGAGGAACAAAACTTCACTGACAAAAGTTCTTGCTTCATTTGAGAAGCTACATGAAAAATGAGAACCAGCTCTTCATATATTAAATACTCTTTCAGTACCCTTTTGAAGGGTACTGCTTTCAAATGGGTGTGTGGAGTTGGAAAAGGAAAGTGGCAGACTGCTCCTATAGAACTAAAATGTGATCACTTTTATCAAAAAGTTTGGGAGAAATTTCAAGTGCTACCCTCTCACTGATAGTCCAGATGCCTGAGAGTGAGTCTGCCAACAGAGGTTCTGAAATTGCCACTCCTCACATGGGTGTAGATACATCTAATGAATCAAGGTTGGAAAGACTTCCAATGCATCAGAGCAGTCTCTTCCTCAGACACTAACCAAGTGACTTGGCACTAGAGGAGGAGAGGACTGCAAGCCTGCTGTGTGCTATTCAACAGGACAGCTTTCTTGGTGTGATGTGCAGCCCAATACTGAAGGGTTGTACTGGAGAATCCCTTTGCAAGGTTCATTTTAGCAGATGCCTGTGGCCTCTCTAAGGTTTGGCTGGTCAATGTTTTTAAAAAAAAAAAAAAAACAAACAACAACCTTCAGAAGCAGGACTCAGTAACTAAGTTGTCACCAGTTGAAAGGCAGCAATTCCTACAGTGAAGTTTCCCTTATTCAGCCATGTTATCTTCATCAAGGAAAATGTGTTGCCTCTCTTTCCCTGTGTAGTTGTCCCTCTCTATTGAAAACTTCAGTCCCATCCTCCTGTGAAAACCCAGATACCTACTTGTCACTGAGCACCTTCAAACTGTATGCTTTCAGCAGTTGGAGTCGAGTACTTGACTAACTGTTGCCCTCCTGCATATTTTAAGGGCTGGTCGTCTTCCCTCTGGAATATTCACCAACTACATGGCAATATATTTGCTTGTTTCTCACGTGGCTGGGGCAGGTGTTTGAATATAAAGTCCAATTTGTGTTTGGTTTTTTAATATTTCTTTGTGGTACTTATTATAACATTGAACTCCAATGGGAAAGTGTAATCTGAAAAGTCTTGCTTATATTGTTCTGAGCAGAAATTAATCATACATCAAGAAGTCAAAGTAACTTGCTTTCAAGTCTACTTCTATAAATTTCACATAAGCATGTGTTGAGGGTAGTCAGGTTGCTAGACACAGGACAGAACATTTCTGCTCAGACTTGCCCACTGCAGTTTCCTTTGCTGTCATGCACTTTTTTATTCCTGGATGAGCCATCTCTTTTCTAAAGTTCATTTCCTCAAAAGACGGTAACTGGTGTCTTGAGGACTCATTCAGTATGATGAATGCATGGCAATGTTCTTTATGGTCACAGCATTGTGCTTTTCATAGTCCACCCAACTTACTACTCACTGATACTTGCTACATCAGGCAAGGGTAATCCTGCTGCATGGTATTTCAGGATTTATTGAATTTCCCTCTCTGCACATACCAAATCAAGAACTGTATTTTTCTGGGTGATGCATAACGTAAATCGAACAACCTCTTAATAATGAGCATAAGGCATCTCACCCAAATGTCATACAGAAAAATCCCTGTTAGTCTTTTCTCTGTCTTTTGAATATCACCATAAAAGTTTAAATCTTCAGTTTGAATGTGAGTTTATTATGCTGGCCTCCCTGTGCTTGGCTGGTAGTAACACTTACCTAACATTGCTCACCTGTGCATTTCAAGGTGCTTTACAAAGAGGGTCTTTACTCCTGCCTCAAATCTCAGGGAACTGAGTCACTCATACAAGTCATAACTGACAGCATCTCGTATCATAAACATACTATTGCCATGAATAAGCAGAAGAACCAGACACTTAGCAATATGTAGGAAAAAAATGCTACCTAAAATGCTTATCAAGATCATTCTCATGTCAGAGATATGCTAATCTCAAAGTTTGAAGACATAACTAAATGAGAAAAAAACAAATTTGAGCTGGATGCTGAGTGGCACAAGCCAAAGTTCACTGGAGTCAACTGGAAAGCATCTTACAGGTTTCAAAATTACTTTGAAAGTTTTCAGTACAACGGGTTTTTGTTATTACTACTATTACTTCAGGATCAGGTTTCCAGGCTTTAGAAGGAAAATAAATGCAGAGCCATTCATCTGATCTGTTTTAAGTTTCACAGCCTATGAGTAATGTATTTGCCCATTTCAGATTACACCAAGTCTCTAGATTCAGTCAAACAGCAAACACAATGCACAGGAACTCCTGACTTCGTACCAGTATGTGCTGTAGCCAGCTGTGAAGTCCAGGTTTGGCTTTCCTTCCAACAGCCAAGCAAGCCAATATAATCGTTGGAGCGGGTTTCTGCTTCAGCAAGGGCCCAGGCTTGATTTTGGTCAAAGGAGCAGCATTAATCCACCACTTAATTGCAGCCCCCTTCAGGGCAGAAACTGGCAGCCATTTAACATGATGGAGTAATGTTACACAATAGGTCAGGGCAGAAAGCAAAGAATCATGTACTCATTGAAAATTCAATGAGACGTTAACGGAGCGAATATAATTACAGCTGGAATTTGAATGGGATGTCAGGATTAGCACCTCTATCCTCACAAAGAGCACTGCAGGATGTGTAGTAACCACGCCACCCAAAAATTACGCGGTCTATGTCACTAACTGCAATGCTGCCTTTACTTGGGAGCTCTTAGCATTGATTGCTCTGTAATTCTGTCTAAAATGTATGGAATTTGACAAGATTGTGTCTTGATGGCATGCAAGATACAACTGCGCTTAACTAAATCTCAGAGAATCTCCATTTTACCTCTTTGCCCTTTTCCTTCTCTTGTTTGTGCAGTCAAAGGAAACAGCTTTTAATGTGAATGATGATTAATAAGTAGCCCTGTTGAAGGGTGATGTAGCTGGTTAAGAACAGGCTCTTTTAATAGACACATTAAAATGCGTTCTAACATGTGAAAATGATAGGCTGTCAAATCTCTGTTCAGGTGTACACCAAGATAATAACATACATCTGAGAAAAATGAGGTAAAATACCCATTTTTAGAATATGAAGATAAATAGCGAAATATACACTTGCATGCCTCTGTAAAAATAAGGGGGGAAAAAAATAGCCCATTTCATGTGGAATGAGGAGTAGTCTAGATATCTCCACAGCCTTGTGCTTGAAATATCAACTGAATGTGTCTGATCTGCTGTATTTGTGCTTGAATTAAAGATATGAAGCATTTGCAGTGTCCATTTATCGGCTGTTATCAATCTTTCCACAAGGATGACTGCATCTCAAGATAGGACTTTCTTTAAAGGTTATGGCTACAGTTTCAGTGTGCAAACTTTTAGGCAGAAACAGGATGGGATCTCTTTGGAAATAGCACAATTAATTAGGAAACTGATGAAAACAAAGCTGTAGGATGTCTCGTTTGCTTGAGATCAATGCCAAGACATCACTTTTCTTATTTGTGTAGAACCTTGACAAGTAGTAATTCAAGCAGTGGGCTAGTGAAAGGATAGTTGTCTTTTTCTGGTTTTTTGGAAGTGTACCACAGTCCAGAATCCCCTTCCCTGATTGCTGCATTGACCTCTTAAGAACAAGGTGCCCAAGCATTTGAAGTTTAACCTCAGATATATGTAGTGAAGACTAGGTATTTTCCCCTTCCTGTCAATGTTGCCTTTTTCAAGCATCTGATAAATGTTAAGTCTTCTCCCTTTATAAAATGTTTTCATGTTCAGTTCTTGTTTCATTTCAACAAAAGCTTTCAGAACACTTCCCAAAATAGCATGGGAGACCAAACATAGACTGCCAGCCCTTCAAAGAACTAGACAAATGAACTCAGATTGGTGTAGCCATACTGAAAAATCTAGGGAAATTTCCTGTACTGTTTCTTTGCTTTTCAGAGTTTCTTAGTTAACAAGATAATTTGAGCAGTTTGTGGTAGGATCTTGCAGTTAACTGAGTTTCAATGAGAAGGATATAGGGCCCACTGACATGCATGCTGCAGAGAGCCACTGAGTCTGTTGGAAAGTTAAGTGTCACTTTTGGTTCAGGATTTGCATATACTGATGGTACTTGACTTGAACCAGAGCCAAAATGAAACAAGCCCTCAGATGTACTTCAGGTGCGTGTTAGACTTTCATATAAAGGCTTGAACTCATGTTCTAGCAGCTACAGACTTCTCAATGTTTAAGGTTACTCTAATTCTCTAGTTTGCTAAACTCTGAATACAGTAGATACTTAGGAATGGATCCCACTACTTCAAATAGCATCTAGATGGGCTAATCAGGCTAAATCAGGGCTAGATTAATGTATCCCCAGCTATGTGTACTGACTGCAATCCAAACCTGTATCCAGACCCTGAATGGGTAGCTCAGGAAAATCCTGACAGTTATTTTACAAGTGAATGGGAATTCTGGTTGCATGACTTCAGCTGCCATTTTTAAGTTAAATATAGAATCACAACCACTAATAAGGAGACTGTCTACTTTCTTTTTAGAGACATCTTCTTTGATCTTTTTTTTTTTTTTTTTAAAAGACCCTGCAGATTCTCAACTGCATTTGTTTTGGATTGAAAAAAATGAGGATTGTGTCTGTTTCCAGAAAAAATTGACTTCCTTTGAGTAGGTTCTGAATGTTCTTATGTATTGATCCCAGATTGAAAGGCTCATATCCTGGTTCACACAGATAGTTGTTCCTTTGGTCTCAGGGGTGGGGGGCAAAATACAAAAAAGCAATGCCCAGAATGCCAGTTTGAACTGTGCAAGAAACTTTCCTCACCTGAGTAGACTGCGCTGGGGAGACAGGGTAGATACCCATGTGGAGGAGTTACAAGCTCTTCAAAACAAGCATCAAAGGAGCAACCCTCTGGCTTAGAGGTGAGAAAATGATGCCCTGAGGCGCAGCTTCTGTGTCAGGCAGATAGTGAGCAATGGGCTCATAAAACAATATTTGAAGAAAGGTAAAAAACAACACGAGGGAAAGGGAAGAGAGTCTTATTAGCTGCAAACTAAGGCTTTTCGATCACAATCTCTGACAAAGAACAGCACTACTTGGACAGTAAATCACTATGGCCCACCGAGAAATCTGTGCTGATAAGACTCTGACAGACCAGGGAAGAGGTTCATGGTGGCTTGCAGGGAAAATCTTTCATTCCAAACATGCGCACCAGACCAGCAGAGGCAGAAGGAGCAGGTACAGGCAGGCAGTCCTGAACAGAAGGGTGAAATGGGATTTCAGTTTGCTCTTTCTACAAAGAGGATAGGAAAGCCCCTCTCTGATGTTTTTATTTGGGGGGAAAAAGAGGGCTGCCTTCATCCTAAGGTTCTTCCACCTATGTCATCTTCCTATCAGCTCCTAGGTCTAGTGACAGAAACCTAAATGGCAGGGCAGCAAGGAAGATCTATCAGTCTTGTGGAACAAACTTGAGCAAGCACCATGTATTTGATGGTAGCTAAGTATGACTGTGGAAAGTCTTTGCAAGTCACACAGCTGGGTGCTTGCTAAAAAGCCTCAGAGAAAGAAAAAGTACATAGGAGCTGGTCAGACTTGAGCAAGAGAAGTGAGCTCAGTCACAATGCAGTGACATTGAGTGTATTCAGAGCTGGCCCTTCATACATTTGGCATGCAGCTAGCAGGATACTATGACCTATATTGTGTGTTCCTTGTAAAACTTGCACCTGTTTGAACCTGCCAACTTTATAGTGGCATGAATATCACCTTCTTTCCCTTTTCCCTTCCTGCTCTTGCCCTCATGCATCTGAGTTTTGTCCCCATAGCAAGAGGGAGTTTAACATGGTGCAATTTACATCTCTTAGAGGTTAGAAGGAGGGAGATTGGAGGAAAAGCAGCTAATTGAAGAGTTTAAGCACTTTTCTCTCTAGTTCTCAAACACTGTAGACACAATACTTCACTATTTTGCAAACTTTGTGGGAGATACCCGAAAGACCTGAATTAAAGAGGTGATCAGAAAGGAAAATAACAAGGAAAGGTTTAAAAAAAAGCTTGGGCAGTTTTTTTGTTCCTTTCCAGTGGAAGGGACAGATGTGGAAGAGTACACTTTGCCCTTGATACTGACCTTCACATTATTCCATTTTTAACCATACCTGCTTTCCGGGGGCTACTCCATAGCATTAGTGTAGAACCATCCCAATACCTTCATATCCCTTACTTTTGAGTGTTGCTGTTATGTCCCAACCCTCATAAGTGATGAGAAACAGCCCTCCCATGCTGTAGTTTTTCCCTGGGCAACTTCTGCCAGTCCTGCAAGGATATATTGTGCCAACAGAGGATCAAAATGCATTGAAGATTCTTTGTGAAATTTTAAGCAGTTATGAGTTTCTTACTGATATTCTGTGATATCTAAAGGTACAAACCTCAAAATACAGAGGCTCTCTGCCCTTTAAGGTTTACCTTCTGCTGGTCATGGCAGATTCTCTCTGCAATCAAAACTTGCCCAGAACATCTTGGGGTGTCCTGTCTTTCAGCATTTTACTACTGGTCCAGCTAACTTGGCATTCATATGCTAAGCTGCAATTGTGAACTTGCTTGGTATGCTTGAGGGAATGGGGAGAAAACATACACAGGTGTTGAAGCATCAGACTGTGCCATGAATGAGCAAAAATGCATTTAGAAAGTATTACACAGAATATTACAAAAAGGCATAAAAAAACCCCAACAAACAGCTAGAGTCTACTGTCTTCCTTGTCTACTATGGAAAGCTTGACAGGGGAATTCCGGCTTCTGCCATTTTAAACAAATTGCCAACAGCAAGGAGGCACTAACTAGTTAGACACGGTACTTTCCCCAGGAGAAGAGTATCCTGTTATATCATTGGGAAATATTCTAACCTGAGGCAACTGATCTTAATAGTTCAGTGCCTTAAATTTAGGGAGAGAGAAAAGAACGATAGCACTTGCTCTTCATTAAGGCACTTGCCTTGAGAGGCCTCTCAATTCCACTTCAGATGAACAAAGTCACTGTCCTTCTGTCAAGCGCTTACATGCAACACAATTCCATAACTTCACTGATCAAGGTTTACCCAGTTTAGTCTTGTAAATCTTCCCACTGGAGAGACAGCATCTTGCAGCCACTATCAAATCACGTAAGCGTAGTCAGATTAGATCATGGCCAAATCTATCCCAGCATCCTGTCTGTTACAAAGGTCACCAGTGGATGCAAATGGAAAGCTTGTAAGAAACAAGGCAAGTATAAAGTCATCTTGTACCAGCTCAGTCCCCCCAGGAAGTGGAAATGTTACAAATAGGTGACTAACACTCTCATAACAGGCTTTCACCTGAACGAAAGCTGCCTTTCCTACCTACCCCGTCTCTACTTTGAAACTGCAACCTTAGAGCCAAGATGTATGCAGAAAACACATCTGTAATGGCTGAGGCAGGAATATTTCTTAGTAAAACTCCCACATGTTGACAAAAATAACATTGAGATGGCAAAAGAGCTTCAGCTAAAAGGAGGGGTTAAAACAAAGTTGGGGCCTTGACAAAGTCTTCACCCCTGTCACAAATAACCTGACTTAAAAGCACTTATTCACTTCTTGACTTAACCCTGTATCCTGCATCTTCCTTAAAGCACTGACGCAAGGCTGCTGGGTGTCTGGGGATAGAGATGCTCTTGCTCACTCAGGTTTAGTTCTATTTTATTTTTTTAATATTAAGCCTAAGAAAGACAAACTGCAGCACACCGTTCAGGCTGCTCAGAGGTTAGATGTGTGCTCAGTTTACTTCAGATAGAAAGGGGTAACAAAACTGGGCCTTCTAAATCCTTTGGGGGATGCTTTCAATGAGGGCGTAACAAGTAAAGGAGCAATGGCAAGTACTTGTTATGAACGTTATCCTCCATTATTTTTTTTCTCATAAATGCCTGCTGTCTTTTTCCTCCAAGAATGGTTATGTCTGTCTTGTTTTGAGTTGAAATGTTTCTTTTTTAATACTATATAGAATTTTCTGCCTCATTTTAATAGCAAAATGAGTAATTTGGTGTAACCTGGACCAGTTATTTTGTCTTCATTTAGCTGTTGGACTCTCCCCTGCCCCAAAATTAATTGAGAAGCCTAATTGTGGAAGATCCTGTATTTTCTAACATGAGCTAAAGGCCAAGGACATCTTTCAGCTGGTAGTTGAGCTGTTTCCAATGAAGACTGATGAGAGGTTAAGTTGTCTGTGTTTCTCTATTCTAAGACTCAGCACCGAGCTGTTTGGGGGACTGATTCAAGGGATCACAGGAATGCAGAAAACCAACCCAGAACGCAGTTATGCGAGTAGTGCAGTGTCCAGATAAGAGCCTTATCTTTTCAAAGATCAGATCCAGCAAAGCTGGGAGAAGACATGTTGAGAAATTCCTTAAGTATTCACATGATGTTCTCATGTCTACGGTGTCATACAGAAGAGTATTTCAGAGTTCATATTCGAGAGGCTCTCACTCTAAGAGGTAGCTTGCTTAAAGGTAGTGTGACCATCCTGAATGGCTGCATTCACTAAAGGTAATTTCTTTCTTCTGCTTTGACTGAAAGAATTTTGTGCCAATGATTCTTGATTTTTTCCTTCCCTGAAGGTGCTTAGTAAGTAGTTGGGGCCACTTATACTAACAATGTTAATTCTTGACCTCAGATAATCAGGGGTACAGTATTTAATTTATGTACGTACTTCCTGCAGGCTACAGCCATGACCTTTTGTTTTGCAAACTGTATAAGCCTGCTACAAAGGAATGGAGGCTTAAAACATGGGAAATAATGTCCTTTTGGATGGAAGTACTCAGAAAAAGCCAAGTCCAGACAGATTCTTTTTCTAGGTGCTTTAAACTGCAGATGGGAGGTGTTGCTGAAAGTCTTGTTAGGCCCTTGTCTAAGAATCTGAGTACCAGGCACTTTCTACACTTCTAAATGTGGTCTAAGAATTTCTTATTGTACCTTCAGCTTCTGAACATTAACAACTTATTCTGAACTAGAATACGCCTCTCCTTAACAGAAGAGAAGAAGGTAGCTAAATAAAGTCTATGACCTTCCTTCCTGCCTCAGCTCTAGGAGGAGCTAAAGGACCAAATGAAGCATTACTACAATACTGAGAACATAATGCCATCAAGAACTAAATGCTGCAATGATTCAATGACATAACAGAATGTTGTGCTCCTACTCTAACACTGCTGTCGTCATCTTCCATCTCCTGCTTGCCCAAAAAATGCTTAAAAGGTCAACAAGTTGCAATCCGGAACTGAGTGCGTGGCCATCCAGGTCACTGCCCTGAGGACAAGTGCAGGGGAAAGCAGACAGACTATGCTCTTTCAAAGAAAGTGCTAAGAACTTTTTCTGACTTTCCCTCATCCTGGGTCAGTACCTCAAAGAGATTTTTGGTTTACTAACCCTGTACTTCACCATAAAGTGGAATTTATGCATGACTACCTGCAGACCATAAGCTGCTACTGTTGATCCTTTTTAAAACATACAAATACAGGTGGATTAAATCATGCTGTATAACAACTGTGGGTAAATAATGCCATGCTCTAGGTTTCACACTCAGGTATCCAAAAGAAAAGACCTAATTGTACATGTAATTACCTCACTATTCAGTTCTAAAACCTACCTCCCAATTAATTTTACAGTGTAGGAGGCCCTCTCTTGAGAAATGGAGTATGAGTGTAGGCAGTGGTGGAGCCCAATCTCAAGTTCTCTGAGATGTGTACATTCAGGGATGTCCTGGTTTTGTACAGTATGCCTCAGGCTTTTACAAGAACACCTACACCTACTGTCCTGAAGACCCCAAGAGTTAAGAACAGGTACAGCTGAAAGTCCTCTTCAAACCTTTCAAAGGTCAGAATGCAGTGCTGCTGTGGCAGCTCTGACCTGTCTCACCACAGAACAGATATGCTGCTGTTCTGACAGGCTGGCAGTTCATCACCCAGATGAAAGGCTCTGATCTCCCCATTTGTCAGCAGAGCTGTCACAGGTGAAATTTTGCAGATTTCCAAAGGTAGGTGAATTACAGAGTCAAACATGACTTGGGGGTAAAGGCAGAGAGGAGGGCAGGGAGTGTGCAGCTATAATTTCTTTAAGTCTTCAAGATGTCTCAGGCATGGTACTTGATGCTTCTGTCTGGCTCTTGCCCATGACTGTACTGAAAGAGGAATTATTCAGGTTGTTGGGGACCTGCTGTGCAGCTGATAGGCTACAAATGGATTTCTCAGCAGGAGGTAAAGAATTACACCCTGTATTGAGGCATCTTCAAGTCTTTCAGACTTCAATATTCATATGAAGTAGGACCTTCTGAGCCCAAAAACTTACACATGAAATTTACTTTTTCATAAAGTCTTATATTTATAAGTAGTTAGGAATCTTACAAGTGTGGAAACATGAATCCTCTACATCCTGCATAGAGTCCTGATACAGAGCTCTGAATCTCATGGTAATTCCAGTGCTGCAGTTCAGAGCTCTCCTAAGCTGTTGGAATGCGGAATGAGACTTAATTTTTGGAGCCAAGTTGTGAATAACAGTAATGAACACCAGATAGTCATGCTCCTTTTTTATAGTGAAAATGTAGTGAATTTGTAGTGAAAATGTATGGAAACAGCCACAGACCATCAAGCATTTGAAGGACTCCTCAGAAAGAAGCAGCAGACATCTCAGGAAAAAGCCTAACCATGACCAATAGTAAAGAGAAAGATGATAGGTTTATCAAGCAGGAAAACTACTTGTAGTTACCCTAAAAGCAAGAAGTGTAGTAAGCAGAACTGATCAATCTATGCACTACTTAATATTCCCTGGCTAATCTTGCTGGTATTCCAGTAATAATTTGATAGTGTTCTACCTCCTCTGTAACTGGTCAAGCATTTAACGTATAGAGCAAATGCTAGTGACCTTCACTAAATAATACATTTTTTTCCTCCCCTTTCCATCAGTATTTGAGTAGTTCAGTGGCACAGTGTTTGGGAGGAGAGGAAGGTTAAAAAAAAACCAACCTATTAAATACAAAATTGTCTGTCAGTGTGAAAGTTAAGTCCAGTTCATTCTAAACAGATAATTTGGTGATCACATGAAAGGAGGTCAATACTCTTTGCAGGGAAAGTCAAGGGTCTCACATACTCTGAACATTTCCATCTTCCCCAATACAATACACACTGCATATACTTGTGTGATTCTAGTTGTCCTACCCTTAAGTCTCCTCTTTCTGGTGTCTTCAACCTGAATGCTAAAACATACTTCCCTTGTGAGGAAAAAGTATTGAAAGTGATTGAAATAGATTAATCTCAAAACCTACGCAAAGTGTCAGTACAGGAACTGTCTCTTAAGTAATTGAGCCAGTTTTAACTGTACAGAACAATTCTACTCTTTAGATCTATTGCCCAAAGCAACCTGTGGTGTTGTGTATGTGTCTGTTTCATTGCTTTGGCCAGTCAAGTGTCAAAGATACGGGCTTCCTTCCCTTGCAGTTCTGAGCTCTGACACTTATCCAAGCACCACTTACCTGAGATGAAAGTAGAGTATTCTCAAAGATAACTCTAGTATGCTAGCCATAATGCTTATGTGGACATGATCTCCACCTTACTAATGCCATTGAGGTGTCTCAAAGTAGAATAGAAGCTCAGGTTCATACCATGCTACTATGAATAGTGAGGAAAGGATGATATTAAATGTGCTACTGCTTCCTTTTTTTCAAATATATTTTTCTGTTTTATATTGGGAATGAACTGCCTAACTGATGTATCTCTAAATGCCAGCAGAAATGTTTGTGGATTAGGAGCATCATGTGAAATACCATCTTCAGAGACACCATTGCCCCAGGGTCCCCCATATAGACACATGATGAATCCCCATCATGATAATAAACATGCCACTCTACTAAACATTGTTTAAAAGCATTGGCATAGACAAACAAACTTGTAGTTTACATAAGAGACAGAATCTTGGCTTACAGGGACCAGTACCAAATGCTACAGACAAAGGTAAAATAAAAACTGATAGGACAACTTGCTCCAAGGAGACTTAGTCCTAGTTGTGAAAGTTAGAGAATGGTTGAAGATGACTTCAGACTGTACAAAAGGAAATAGATACCAAAAATGGGGCACATGCAGGGAGAGTTTTGCCAGTTATACAATTACAGACAAGCTAATTTTTGTTTTCCACACAAGTTTCTTTAGACTTTATGATGGCTTTTTATACATATGGGAGCAAACAATTCTGACAGGTTCTTTTAGGACAACATAGAGGCTGCATTCTTACCAACAATCACGTAAGCCTCTAAATAGCAGCACAGGGTGAAAACTTTCTGAAGCACTCCCCAGTTTTCATAGCCCAGCTTAACAGGAGGGTCACCACGATGAGTGGCTACGGTGCATCTGGAAGGGGTGTCTGGTTTCTGAGCCAAGAGGCAGAAGCGGGACCCCAAGGGAAGGCTCTGTCCCTGACCCCCTTTGCCCTCCCTTGTTCTGATCTTTATTGGGCCGTCTGCCTCGTAGCATCAAAGGCAAAAGCAGGCCCGTGATTTGTCCTACAACAGCTCTATAAAAAACATAATTGCCCAATAACCCCTTGTCTGCCAACCAAGCCATCTTCCTGTTTCTTCTCTCATAAAGACTATTTGACAAGCTTGTTCCATCAGCTTATAAAAACCTAGAAATAGTTGCCTTCCCTGGAAAGAAACTTCAGAGAAAAACAGAAAAATTCATTTCTGTTACGTACATAGAGTGTGTGAGTGTGTATATTTTTACCTGTGTGTATGTAAACCACTTAAGACAGCCAAATTACCTCCTGGCATGACAAGCAAAAGAATTATTCCTTAAAACAAGGATGTAAGCACTACATATTGAATGTGTAGGGTCAGAAATGTTCTGTAGTTTAAATTGAACAAAAGTGAGGTAGACTATGTGCTGCTAAACTAGGGAGCGAATGATCAGACTGGTGCAGTAAGAACTACTCAATATCCTGGCATTATTCTGAAGTTGCATAAGATCAGAGCCAACTAAGATTGTTCATTTTGATACTTCTCTTCCTCCCTCCTTAAAGAGGTGGGTTTCCCCATAGTAACATTGCTGCAAGACTCACCGACAAAAATGATTCTTCAGCCTTCCCTTCAATGAGGACGCTGATGTAAATTCCCCAGTCACCTTCTGGTTAGTGCAGGGAGTAGCTCATTCGGGTGCCGTTCTGTCCTCAAGCATCCTTGAAAAAATACGGAGAAACTCCAAATTAAAATTGGTATAGCTAGGCTTTAAATCTAGCTCACTTTGTGCTTCAGCCACTAAAATGTAATTTCAAGTAATCCTTCGACTGAATCTTGCTTCTGATGGAAAGATAAGTTATCCAACAACTTGTCTGACTGTCACAGGTTTAATTTGAAATTTTTAACATAGATATACAATTAAGATTTGATTTGTGGTGCTGAGATTTACACTGCTGGCAAATATAAGAATATCGCATTTTAATTTACTTTCAATACAAAATAGTTGCTTTGATATACCCGAGAACAACCGCCTTGGGATCTGTTCCTCCCAAATGACGTCAAATAAAATTCCTCTATTACCATTAGTAGATGAAGGATCAGGCTCTTCAAAAACAAAGAAATAAATAATTTATGGCTGCTGCTACAGGCTGAATCTTGAAGTGTTTATTACACAGGTGAGACTGTCCTTGAAGTCAATGAGAAAGAAAGGTGGTGTTGAAGCTATGGGAAGATGCTGAACTCAGATTCCACTGTTCTAAATCCATGGATGTTTCAGAATACTCTGATTTAGTACTGGTATATTTGTGACCTAGGATTTGATTTTCCAGTTCTGTGTAAGCAAAAAAAAAAAAAAACCCCAAATTTGGGACAATGACAAAACCAGAAACCCTAAGGTGTCCATGCAGTTAAGGCTATTCTGAGAGGATGCTGGAAGTCATCTTCCTGTTCCTTTTGCAGCCAAGGCCTTTTTAGATTCTGTACTGAACTCAGGACAGTGGGTGCCTTAACTTTTTCTTGACTTCTATGATAACCAACAGTCTGAAGTGGATTGAATAACTTTTCATCTAATACACCTGATCATCTCTCCCCATGGTAAACTCCATGTTCAAGATGTTTATCAGGAACACTCTTGGATTTCCAAGTCACAGCATGTAGCATTATCTACTACTTATCAGTAAGATGGTGTCCTCAACCAGCAGCACCACACCTTCACTATGGGGAAGCCAGGTACTTTGAATAGGCCAGTTCCAACTCTGTTCGATCACCAGTCATAAGACAGTTGCTGCAGTAGCTCTTAAATTCAGTCTTGGCATAACTTCAACATTTCTGTCAAAGTGAACAAAGTTGATCAGGTAGTTTTGGTTTTTTTTTTTTTTTTTTTGAGAAATAGAGTGGATGAGTAAAGTCTACCAGTTTCTTGGACTTATACTGTTGTAAGCTCTGTGTTAGCTAGTCTGAAGTCAGTTCAGCTCATGTGATTTACTTTTTTTTTTTAAAGCAGATTAACACTGGGATTGTCCATGGTCACACTATAACATAGCCATAATGTTAAATAATGTCAGCAGCTGTAATTTTAAAGTTTCAAGTAATAAACTGTATCATTCACAGTACATAGGATGTCTCTTCATATATTTTCCTAGCTTTTTTCAGTCTTACATAGAAATGAACTATTTCTTTTCAGTTATCTGCTCTCTAATTTGTATTCATGTAACTAACTGTCTCTGTGGGACTGAATCTTGGTTATGATTACCTATCTCCAGCTTTCTATCCAGCTGCCAGTTGCTGCTGGCTAACAATCTGGTTCCAATGCTCACTCTCTTGATTTTCTATCACACATTGATTCATCTCTGTTCAGTGGCCTCCTGTGATTAGACAATCGAGTTGTCAAAAAAGAACCACCTCCCAAGCTTTCTGTTTTCTCTGCATTCTTTCTGTTCATTACAAGGTCAATGCATCTTCAAGGGGGCCTGTGCTCTGCACCTCCTCAGCAGATACCACTGCAACCTTTCAGCAGATGCACTTCTGAAGTATCTTCTACCCCCTCTCCGGGCTCTTGCCTTCCCCTTGTAACTAGTGGAGAAGCATTACTTTTCCATCTCTTCATAAATTGGGAAGAATTAATCTCCCAAGCAGCTACATTCAGAGTGACTTGCCTGGTGTATGGACTTGAGTGCCCATGGCCCAAGGCAATCCAGCTGGCCTGGCTTCCAACATGAGATGATATAGGAGTCCACCTTGCTGTTTCAAACACTGTAAAGCCAGCCTTAAAGAACTAAATCAACTTTAGAAGAACAAAAGGAGAGCTGATCACCTAAAGTCATTGTCTGCCTCTCTTTCCTGATGTTTCAACTCTTCTCACCAATCCTCTTAGTGCTTCCCTCTATCTCCTTTCTGGATAGCATGTTCCCTCTTAATGCATCTAAGTGGTGAACATGAATATTCTTAAAACACTTTCAGAAGTAATATTTATGTATTGGGTGAATACTGAGCTCATTCTGTGATGAGAAGATAGTATTTTTGGTCAATGAAGACTTCAGGCAGAGTCTCAAGGACAGGTAATCCAGAATAACAGACAGTGGTCAGTCACATACCACAGTCATCCCAATCTTATTCTACACACTGCCCAACCTAGGAATCCCTTCTTCCTTGTGTCTACTGTTCAGGAGCCTACTCCACCCACCCAATTTGTCTCAGGGACTCCCTAGTTGATTTATTCTCCTCTTTGCCAAGGAAACCTCCCAGCAGCACAGGTAACTCCGTGTCTGTGAAGTACTCTAGTGCCCTGTGTCCTCTGCAACTGGCAAGCCAGTCTTAGGAGCCAACTGCTAGCACAGATACCTCCACCTGGGGGAAGCAGAGAACCACCAAGAGCTCCCTATTTTTGGAAGGTTCCTCTTCTGCTTCAGGTGGGAAGTTAGCTCCTATATATGCATAATCAGACCCAGGCTGAACAGTTGTGCTGGGTCCAACACCAGCATTGAACAATCAGAACTTGGCCTAAAACCTGCTGTGGACAGGAGTTTTCATCTAAAAGAGACACTGTGTTAGTGTGAGACACTGGACACTGTTGTCCTGAGAACAGCCCAACTGGCATCACCTTTGGGAAGACTGATAAATGCAGGAGTTTGTGCACTTCCTCCATAAACAACTTTTCCATGTAAACACCAAATTCTGAATCTGTATAAACCTCATACCTCCAACCTATCAATCTTGATGGTTTCTCCCTACGAAGAACTTGACCCAAAGGTGAGGTTTCACCAGTAGCTGCATATGGCTTTGGGACTGATGCAAAACCAAATGGCAGGATGCTGGACTGATTAGTTGATCTTGAAGTTGGAATGTTAATCTTCTCTGGGCCAACAGGCTGTAATGTATCTATTCTCTTAATCAAGGTTGTTAAGTACATTAATGATTACTACACTAGCAATTCCTAATTCTTCAGTACTGGAGAAGAAAAAAACCTACACCATTTGTCACAATATATACTATCAGTCTACAGTATTTATGCAGTAAACTGGATCGACTTCTATGAGGAGATCAGAAATGTGCTGGGTAGAGCACTTAGTATGGCAGACAAACTTTGAGCAAGAAATGGAAATGAATGTCTGCTCTTAAAATAAATCAATGTGTCAGTGGTGAAAAAAGTCCATGGCGTGTAGCTTGATCGTATGTTATTTACAGTCTCCTCCAAAGATGCTAATGTAGTTAAATGGTAACTTGCCTTGAAACATTAAAAACCTGAGTTGGCCTATCTGATATTTAGATCTATGGCCCAACACCCTCAAGCTCAGCACTGACCTTTAAGACTCTCTGCTCAGCAACTGTTCCACAAAGTTGTTTAAAAGGAAGGTCTTGATCCTGCTTAGCAAATCTGCATGGTATAAAGTTGAGCTAAACCAGAGCCTTGTTAAAATAAGGCTTGGTGCTGGCCTGGAAGTTTGCTTATGCTGCACAGAACTGAGATTCAAAGTAGAAGCAGGTAAAAAAAAAAATCATGGAAGAACAAACCTTTCCTCTAGCTCCATCACTCAGGCTCTTACACATGTTGAAAAATAAACAGCCACCAACTTTGAAAGCAGCAGGACTTGGAGAGCGCTATTGGGAAACCCACTAAACCTTTAAAGGAGGTACCTTTGGAAATACTTTATAGACACTCATCTCCCCAGCAGGAAAGCTAGTGCTGCAAAGAGACATCTTTAACAAATAAATAAGTTTATTAAGTCACTTGTCTCCACAGCAGGAAATAAACCAGGGGGTGGGGAAGGAGGGTGGTGGGGTGACAAAGGAAGGGAAACAAAAAACCTTACCCTTGCAACCCCTCTGCTCCAGCAGAGCTGTACTTATTTAAAACACTCTTCTCCTAAGACAGATGGAAAAAATAATTAAACCAGCCACCCACCCCCCTTTTATTAAACTCCTTTGTGACCACCAGGGATACGATTAACATGGCCACCATAAAAACCCAGTCCCCTACCCTCAAAATAAAGAGAAAAACACAAGCAAGAGTGAGACACCGTGCAGGGCAGGAAGTAAATTAAGAACCTGCCTCTAGGGCAGTGAGTATTTTTTTAGATTGCCTGCTGGAAAATTTGACAAGAGAATCATAGTACAGCAGTAAGCACTCACGTTTCTCAGCTAGGCCTTAAGGGGGCATCAAAAGAATCTCTCCCTTAGGCAACCAACTTGGTGTGGAGGTGCTGTATGGAACTGCCATAGCTCAACGGTGGAGTAAGTACGGAAGATACAGAGCCCCTTGTGCAGACAGAATGGCAAGACGCATGTTGCCCCAAATCTTCCAAGTTTTGAAGCTTGCCCAAATCCTGTCTTGTGTGCAATCACAACGACAATTAATGTGGTGCTAGGCATCTCATCCATTCTTTTAATTTAATTCACCAGACTTTTCTGTTGTCATCCTACTGCTGCTTCAAGGCACTCTGTGCATATAGAAGGCCAGGCCAGATATCCCCAGAAACAATCCATCTTCACTTACACAGTGCAAGATGAGTCTGGATTTCTCCAGTTCATCACAGAGCACTGTGGCAAATCGAAGCATGTGGATCCCATGCAGCAGATCTTTTCCCCTACTAACACCCTTTTATAGTCACTGGCACCTTAGTTTTCAGACCAAACCAGCCTCTTTTGCACAAGATACTCAGGACAAAGAACCCTCATCCCTTTGTGACGGCTCTCCTGTGATCTCTTAAACTCCACTACTTTGCCTGTCATCAGAATCATAGGAAAAACAAGAAATCTTAAACCTATCTGTGGCTGTTCACATGCGTTCTCATTGGTACAGTGGCTACAAAACCAGATGGAAAGAAAATATCTCTAATACAAGGTTAGAACAGGCTTTATATATGTGACTCTGCAGTTACAGGAGCCATCCATACTGGAGGCATCACTCTTCTTAGGTACTGACTTTACTGAATTATTTCCATGTTATCTTTAGTAATAAACTTACCCTTTCTGAATGAGTGTATACTGATATTTGCTCCTGACTGCAGCACTTCCTTTGTTAGGATTACCCCTCGGGCCAAGGAGACCAGCCAGAATGAGTATGTTGAAGGCTTTTCATCATAGCAGCCCAAGTGAAACATGTTATGCGTAGTGTCTATCAGTGCATGATGGTGATAAGAAGCCATGCCAAACGTGGCAGCCTAGAACAAGAAGCTGCCAGGATAAAACGATAGTTATTTCTATGGTGTAAGATCTGTCAGCTTCCCAAACCAAAGATTTCCTTTCCGTGATTGCCAAGGAATCTCCTTGCACTTTGTCATCATTATATAATATATAAGGAAGCGTTGAAAATATTTTGAGTATCTTGTGAGAACACATTCATAGAAAATACTCCTTGATTACACTTGATTTCAAGCTGACCTGGGAAGCATTCTACTTGCGTTCTATTAACCACAGACCTGAATGTTCTATTCTCCTTCCTCCAGGAAAAACAGGAGGCCTAGTGGCTTAGTCCAAAGTTGTTAATGTAAAGCAAGCTTGTGAGAGGCATCCCCTGTGCTCTGGTAGATGTTGAGGGTGGGAGCATAAGTGATACCAGCTCAAGTACAGAATGGGAAAAAAAAAAAAAAAAATCACTTGTATGGATAACAGGTCTCCACTGAGCTGTCACAGTGACAACTGTTTACAGTGTTCTGTAAATACAGAAAAGAGGTACCTGGAGTGCATGTATGAGGATCAACATAAAGCCCAGACTGACAACTCACTATAGAGAAAAGGGCTAAAATAGAAGATGCTCCCACTTTAAGGAACCTTTTTGAGGAAACCGAGAAGAATATTATTAGCACTGCATTAGGTCATAATCTCCCCTGCCCCCTTAGTAAAATGAAGTTTTTCTTTAGTACAATGGTGTAATAATGCATGATTAGTAGGAACAGAGGGATGAGGAGATAGTAACTACAATACTATCCAGTTAGGAAAACAGTACACAAAATCAGAGTAGTATTAATTTATATAATATTTGTTAGTGTCTCTTTTCTTAGAAGAGCTGAACGCACTTTAAGCACTTCATTACTGGTACACATAATAATAGATAACTAGGGTTCTGGTAACCAGACTAGTGTGTGTGATTGCAGACACTGGGGAAAATTAGACTAGTAGAGTGTGATTCAGCAAAAGGGCACTGAGTCAGGATACCGTGACTGCATTTATTGCTGGCTTTGCCACTGAAGTGTTTTGAGACCGTGAGTAAACCACTTTGTCCCGATCTATGAAATGATAGGGACCAACTGGCTTCCTTTATAAGACATATTGACATATATGGATAAGAAGTGTTAAAATGAAAGATGAATGTTATCAGATAGCTGAGACTGGACTTAACAAGCATTACTGGAACGTACAGTCTAGGTGGAAGTGGGAATATCCGCTAACTGAGCTGGATGTGGAAGTCTCATAAAAGTATCTTTCCTGACTATGCAGAGATGACAGCATGATAATTTTAATGTCCTGTCTGGCCAGCTTTTATGCAGCAACATGCATACTGTTCAGTACGGTGTAGGATATCTTTACGTAGCTGTTTTTAAAGTAGATAGGTTAGTAGCTAACCATTAAAATACTTTTAATTTATATGCATTGTATCACGTTCTCAGCAGGGATCAAGTCAACATCTGAGACTTAGGATCTGAGGGAGGAACTGACCTTGCCAGAATTTCAACTTAGGGTTATTGGTAATCAGAGTATTTCTGTCCTGCTGCTCTGACAACCACTCTGTTCATCTGGCAAGCGGTTATTAAACAGTTGATGTGGGCTGGCTCCGCTCACTGTGTTTTATCATCACTTGCAGCATTCATCCACTGCTTGTGGGGACGGATCTCGAAAGGCAGATTTGGAGGGTTTTAATCAATTTCCTGAGCTCTGCCCATCAACAGTGTCTTCATTTCCTGCTACTTTATAAAACAGGGTTAAGTTACAGTCACAGACTTGTTTGGAGTTATTCTAAATAATCCCACTGAGCTGCTTCAAGTTTACACTCATCTGGGATCCTGCTGCAAAGACTATGGGGACTGACGGGAATCTTTGGTAGACTTTAAACCAGGTCTCCCAGCCTCGATCCTACACTGTTCAAACCTATCAAACTCTTACCATTCACTTGTATACAAGCAGGAAGAAAAGCCTAATGAAGTGGTAGTTCAGCCATCACCATGTGGATTGGAAAAAAATACCAGAGCAGTTGGAAAACTGCTGTCTTCATAATCCTCTACCGAATGAATGTCATAAATCCTACATTTAGAGTAATTTCATATAATATTTAACTAAGAACCTACTGGATGATGCTTTGTTGGTTTATTCTGAGAGATCAACTTCTGGGTTCTATGGTAATATTGTATGAAAAGAGATTAATGTATACTTAATATTTTTCAATATTTGGCTCTTCTACTAGACAAAATTTTGCTTAATTAAAATTTCAAAGTCTCTGTGAAGTAAACTTACTAGTTGTAGGTTGCAGAGTTATCAGGGTCTGGACTAGGGATGTTAAGAAAAACCCAACTGCATTAGGTACATCGATTGCTCTAAATTTTAGGATTTTAAAAGGGTTTCTTAGGTTTTCATGTTTGTTTATTGATGTGATTCCCCTTGACAAGTTTGTCTTACTGCTACCCAGGTCTGTGATCTACCCATACACAGGACACTGTGTTTAAGGGCATCATCTGATATCTTAGTTATGGTTTTGGGGGGTTTTATTAAAGGAAGTTTGGGGGGGGGGGGTGGGCTGTGTATTATTTGGCAGGGGAAATAATGAAAGCAGATAATCGAAACCAGCACATACTGAAACTAATGATGGAATCATAGGTAATACTGGGAGAGTAGTGTGGGAAAAACTGCTCAGCATGATTACTAAAATTACCATCTTCAGCAAGATAAGGTAGAGCAGCTCTGATGCCACAGTCTCTTGCATGAACTGGTCCCCAGTTGCTGTGAGGTTACAGTATACCTAAGAGAAAATCACCTAATAAGATTTTCCTGACATGAAATTTATGTTAAAGTTCTCAAAAGCAAGTGGTCACAAAACTGAATTTATCTACCTTATTTCCAATTTAATTTTAACTAAAATAATCTCTTGAGCACTTTAACTTTTATGCATCACAGTAAAGTGGGTTTGCTTGTACTTGGGAAAGCTTAATACATCTTGATGCTGTCACCATCTCTCTCGAACCAATAGATATAATTTTGTTCTTCAGTTTAGCCCACTTTTGACAGACGATTCAAGAAGATGGCTCAATTGTGTCAGGAAAGAATCTTTCTAGGAACTGATATTTAATCAAAAATTTCTGCTAGCATCAACCATTTGTCCAAGAATTATTGAGAGCTTTTCACAACATTCTAACTTGAATTTAATGCTCTTTCCTCTTTATTTTTTTATATCACCTCTTGGAATTATATCAAAGTTAGAAAGCTGGGAACCTAGTTTGCGTAATAGAAAATGTGACAAGCACAAATATCTGCTTTGGCACAAAGATTCCTGCTCTTAAAGCAAAAGTGTTAGAAAGCAGGAAACACTAATCCTGGAAAAAAAAATACTTTATGTACTTCCAAAAACTTGGGGGAATTTTAATTAGCTGTCAGGCATGAAGGGACAAAAAATATTTGCTTATGCTTTCAAAATACTGTGCATGGTCAGAAGTTCTAAAGAACACTGTAAAGCGTTACTGTGATTAATCAATACTGTTGTGCCATTTGAGTGAAAAATGCATTATCTAGCAAATGAGTAAGGATTTCAGGCAAACCAGCCTAATTAGACAGAACATCTATTTAGGTATCCATCTACTTTATACCATAATAATAAACAGTACGTGGAAATGGATTCTAGGAACCTGATCAAACGGGCATTTAGTTCAACATACTCTTTCCGTTGGCTTTAGTATCCACCACTGTTCACGTCATAATGCTAGAGAGTATTGAAATTAAGAGATTTAGTAAAAAAGAGGAATTTGTCACAGGAGAGGATGGTTGCTATTTACTCAGTACACAAATCTTAAAACTCTGCAAGGCACTAAGTATAACTAATACATTCCTTATTTCAGTATGGGTACAGTTTGCTGTGGCTCTGAGTCACTGAAGCACTTAACCCTGCATTTGACTCCAAGTAAGATCCTACAGCACACTACACTCAAACTAGGTGTGTGCTTAAAAGCTGCTGCTGTATAGGGGCAGATTTAAATTAACAAGCACCAAAATCTATTATGTAAAAGATGTCTAAATACAAACTGATACCATAAAATTAGTTATTTTGTCCATGATATTTGTTTGGAAAACAGATAGAGGAAAGAACTTCATAACTGAAAAGTCAATACTCGGACTGTGGGAAATAAATCAAGGTTGCCCATGTACAACTGCACCTATAACAGTGTTTTCAGCCACAGATATATTTATGACAAAGGAGATGCCAGACACAGTGATCGTGTGCTGGTTTTTTCTATTCTTTTTGCCACTCCTTGTTTAAGCAAATCTCTTTAAAAATTAATTAAAAAAAAATCAAGGAAAGTTTGGTCTGGATTAAGAACTCAGAAAAGACTGGCAGGGAAAGGGGAACTTGAAGAAAACTGAGCTCATATCCTAACTGAAGACAGTTTATACAAAATCTTCTTGTGACTGAATAACTGTGACAATGCAGCAGTCTGGTTCTCTTTGATAGTATGATCATTACTCCTTCCTCGATCACTGTCTATAAAACCATAAATACTCCTATCTCCTGGTTTAGATACGTAGATGTTATCCTGGTCTTTGCATATTACTGGGAAAACCTGCAGACAAAATTAGTCAAGCAACAGTTCAAGAGCAAACTACGTCCTCAGATCTGGGTTGATTTTTGAAGCAGTATGGAGAAAGAAAGGTTGGTGCTCTTGATTTGATTCATCATAAATATAGTCAGGTCCTTACAAGACTTTTATTCTGGCTTATCTTGAGAGAAACCCTAATGTCTGCACAATGGCAGTGTTGGTAGCTCCTAGTCCTGCTTTTGTCAAGTGTCTGAAACAGCAGCGCCTACTGTCTAAAGTTATTTCATTGCTGTGTGAGATGGACATAAGAATCAGTGGAATATGTGATTTATTTCTCTACAGAATTCCTAAGAGGGACTTGCAGTTTAGTTGCACTGAAAACCTGGGGAGGGACAAGGTTCACAGAAATGGGAAGGAATTTTACATCTATAAGGAAAAAAGGAAAGAAAAGGCTGTAGCTGAAACATTTTCTTAAAAGATCTTGCTTTGGTTACTAGGCAAGATGTGATGCAAAGTTTATTCATTTCTAATTATGGACATGGCTTTATCTGCAAGTCTTCCTCCCCTTCCTCTGAAAACTGCCCCCCTCCCTTTTCCTCCTGTCCCCTGGGGCAGCACTGTGGTGGGGCTCAATCAGTCTTTTATTAGTTGTGATATACTGTGGCTAATTCCCTTAATCTGGACCTTGCTTTCCTATAAAGCCCAGACCTCAGGTATTGAATTTCCCTGATCAAAGTGCAACCAGTGTGGGACACAGCAATCTCCACTAAACAGGGGAGCTTGGGAAAGCTCGTAAATGGAGTAAAAGAAACACACATACACACACGCACCCACAAGATGGTGCAATCAATTGGTAGAACAATCATGTGTGAAATATTACTGGCTCCTTAAAGTGCTGGTTCTGGGATTTACTGTGGTGTATTAATCTGCTATGCTTAATGCATTGACCTTTCACCCCCAGCAATTCAGTAGACGATGCTTGAATTGCCAGAAGCTAACACAATGGATCAGGAGCAGAAAGAGCCCACCATATTGAAGTGCCATGGCAGCCCGAAACCAGATGACCAGTAACTTCTCCAACTTTCTTCACAGATAGTGCCAGACAATGTGGCTGCCACAGAAAGGTCTATATTGGCAGTAGAATTTCTGGAAAGGGAGATAGTGGAATAAAGGCTTGTTATAAAACAACAGAGAAGGGCAGCCTTGTGACTGAGTCACTGGACAGGGATTTAGATGAATTTGTTTTATTCCATGCAGTTGTTCCCTCCTTGTGTGTGACCTTAGGCAAGACAATTTACTTCTTAGGATCATGTCTTTCCTACCTGTAAAGTTGGGATAATGTCACTTACCTAATTTTCTCAGGGCAGCGGGGCGGCTTTCTTCATTGATTTTTAAAAGGCATTTTAGTATCAACAGGATTGAAAATGTTATATATTCATGCAAAATAATATGATATTCAGTTCATAAAATATACCTATAGATGGAGAAGAGAATGGAAGAGAACCACCCTTCATATGTACACCAGGAAACTCAACCGTTAATCTAAAAGCTTTCTCGTGAAAGTATTATGTTCACTTGAACCAAAAAGTTAGCTCAGATCTAAATACAAGTACTACGCAGACTTGCAGAAACATGTAGGAAATAAATTATATGGAGAGCAATGCATATTTATAATGGCAGGATAATCAAATGTCCTTCTCCTTGGTCATTCAAAATCTCTACATTTCATGTAAAAAACGCCCTTTGGAATTCAATTTCCAATGCTAACTCTTCAATGTCATCTTTAGTCCATATAATTTAACAAACGGTTATACAGTACTACTGAGTTCAAGAGGAGTGTCCAAAAACCTCATAAAGGAGATTATTCTAAGTAATTGCTACCAAATACTATTAAATTCTGAATAGCTTTAAGCCCCTTCCACCCTCCTGCACAGGCACTCTCATTTAGGATTAAAGGGACCTTTATTTGATTTGTTTTACTTCATACAAGATAAATTAGGTTGACCAGAATTAAGGCCTCTTTGACAGTCAGGAAGAGCATCTATACAGGGATTTACTCTGCTTTAATTGGTCCACTTCAAAAGTTAATTTGGGTATTTTTTCCTGACATGCTCAGAAACTACCACTGAGTACGTGTCATATTTATACAACGGCACAGAATTTAGAGCACAGCGCTCTGTGAAGATACATTCAGAATTTACCACTTCAGTGAGCTTACTGGTACTGCTGTGTACTCCTCAGAACTGGAATATGCTTACAGTGATGAGTAACAGTGAGATGCGCTTCAACTTTGCTAATCTAAAGTTAGGTCTCTAGTCTAAGTTTGTTGCACATACCAACTCAACAGAAAGATTTGCAGCCCTAGAAGATGACAAAGCCATCCTCGTACCATCTCTGAGGTTGCTTAAAGTCAATGTAAGAGGAGGCTGTCCCCAAAAAGTTCACCTCATATTCTTTTGGCCCTAGCTGCATGTTTCACCGTCTCGCTTGTGCCAGCAGGCGTTCACAGAGCTGCCTAACAAATTGAGTCAGGAAACTGATCCAACTAAAACCAACTCTGAACAATAACAACAAGAAGAGAAAAAGATTAGTTACAGAAGAGTCACTGCATGATGACTTAAGCAGGCTTAATTTTGCTTGTGCAGCCATATCCTAAAAAAAGCAGGATGAATTGTTTTCCAGAGATATTTCTTGCACTTGAACAATTACACGTGCTTTGCAAGTTCATTTATAGCAAACACCTAACTTAGGACAATTGAGGAGAAAGAAGTGTAGCTCCAAGAAATCATACTGGTGCAAGCTCCTATGAATGGAAGCAGGTCTGAGTTTCTGAGCAATGTTTATATCTTATTCCTTGTGGCTAAGTGTCTTTCTTCCATTTTTCACAGTATGCATTAGTAAAGACAGTTGGACACTGTCTTTTAAGTGTCCAATTTATAGTACCTTAAAGGGACCTGTTTTTCAGAAAGTGCTGGGATCCCATTCTGTAAAAACCATCACTCATGCAGGGCACTCAAAACTGCTAATCGATATTGAAATTCCTGCCCTATCTCAAAGGAGTTAGTCATGTAAACTAATTTTTTTAATAATAAGCCAATACATACACATTTTAATCCAGCCACGTGACTATAAGACACAATCGTTATCTGTGTGGCACTGCTGATCGCGTGACACACGGATCAGACAACACACCGTGCATTTCAAGAACATCTTGACTCAAACCATTGCAGCCAAAAGGCCTGAGTGCTCAACTTGAACGGCTTTGAAACCAGAGCCCTTCAAATCATAATTCAAGGACTTGGAAGTAGCAAAGGGCAGAAGAGATGAATGGCCCAACAGCCGAGACTGGATCTGAGCAGAAGGGATGTCACAGGGCTGCAAGGGACAGTGGGGAAGTGTCTTTGCCCTGGTGGGTTGTGGGCCTGACTGCTTGCTGCCTGACATCAGCCACTTGGAATGCCAGTAATATAACACCCCTGCGACACTCGGTGCTCCTGCCGCACAGTTTTATTGCCCTGCTTCCACTCTCTCTGGTTTATATCGGATTGTGTTTTCCAAAGACAGGCAATAAAGAGGGGAGGAGGGGAAGGGAGATTTATAGCCTGCTAAACTAAACTTCCCTGGGTTTGCTGTCCTCTGTCCCAGCCCTCCTCTTGCTGCCCTGACTGGTCTGGAAGAGCAGTGCTTATAGCAAGTCCTCAGGGTGTGAAGGACAAGGCTTGTCAGACTACTTGGGTTCTCTTCTTGGGCGGTCAGCGAGCATGCACCGGTCATCCACCAACGTAGTTGCTTCAATGGACCAGGCACTGTGCCATGCTGTTACGGAAAAGCACGTCGGGGTTTTTCACATGCTAAGAATCTTGAGACCAATCTTGAATGGCATAGTTAGAATTTGCCACACAAAGCTCTCAGTGTTTGTGGAAGGACTGTGGAACAAGTTAAGGCTTTCAAAAAACTGGCTAAATGCAAGCATCTTTAGTACCTCTGTGAAACGACTGTCAAGGTCTCTGCCTCAACAGATTTAATGTGAAGGTTTGGCTTGCTGCATGTGATTTCAAACATGGCTGGATAGCATGATGAGGCTTGGGATCTTTCTAACACATATCTAACTAAGGTGGGATCTTTAGGAACATGAAGATAAAATGTCTGGCTGGTCCTGATAAGGACCTCCAAAACACCGCTGTGCCACTGGTTGTCCCATTCCATAGTCCTTAAGATAACTGAGGTGAATACCTGCAGCTAGAAACTATGGCAACTGTAGTTTTCTCAGGCAAGTGGTAGCTAAAATTCTGAAAGGCTGACATTTAGCTATGTCTGCTTTGTGATAGGCATAACAACAGCACAATGTGACTTGATGTGCTTTATAAATACAGGGAATGGGGCAGGGGACTGGGCGAGAGAGGAGATGGGGAAGGAGTTGGGATAGGGAGAACCATTTCCATGCAGCAAATCCTTGGTGAAATGCTCACCCAAGGCCTAAGTCTCTAACAGAAAGATTGTTATCTCAGATGACTCAGTGCAGCATTCCACAGTTTTTAAAACATTCAGTTTCTGCCAGTATTTTCTGGGAAATGGGATAAATAAATGGAATTCTTCCCTCCTTGATTTCCAGTGTAATGTGGTATAGGGCTGAGAGAGAACGAGTGCAAAGCAATGTTGTGAATTAGGTCATTGCATTCAGATAAGCACGGTAGATAATTGGGAAGAGGGATAAACACCAGTAAAACAAGCACATGCACTGTGTAAACAGTGACATTGTAGTGTGCACCACTATCCTGCGATAAAACTGTCAAGTGTCTCTCCACTGCTTGTCATTGACAGAAATTTTAAACCAGCTCTTACTAGCATGATCTCAGAGTGCCGGGTGCTCCCCTCTGGTCTCTGTCACTGCTTTCCCATCACCCCACCTCTGACAGCTGCCCTGGCTGTGGTGGGTCAGGTGAACACACCAGCACAAGAACACCATGAACTGCCTCAGTTTCTCTGGGGGGTGTAAGAGTAGCAATGGCATGAAATGAGAGATGATGAACGTACTCTGCAAGCAATTTATGAAACCATGATGTTCAAATTAAGGCAATCCTGAACAAAGGACTAGAGAAAGTACTGTATTGTGGGAAAAATCCAATAATGGCAGAGACGAATGGCGTAACGGGACTTTAGGATCTTACAATTCTCTGGTTGAGGCCATGCATGTCGCAGCTTCTGAGTTCAGTTCAGCTGCATACCTCATGACATGCCAAATGATACCAAAGAACTACCCAACATTGAGGTTAGCAAGTGTGGTTTTTTGTTTTTTTTTTTTTTTCTCCTTTTTAATCTTCTGTCATGAACCAAAATGGCTTTGTGCATGTGAAACTGTGAGCAATAAGTTGCCTTTGTTCCTGGAGAGCAGCAGGCTTCTGGAGACTCTGCCAAACACAGTTTTCCACTAAGGCAATTTAATATCCAAAGGTTCTGGATTTAAGGGATGGGGGATGTATTTTGTGCTGCTATGAACAGCAGTAGAGACTTCAGATGTCTTTAGAGACTGGGACCTAATAATCATTCTCACTAAAATTCAAGCTTCACAAAATTTCAGGGACTGCAACCCTGGTATCATCCATGGTGCATCACACAGATGTGAAAGGCTTGAAGGTGCACCCAAAACTCCAGTGAAACACAAGCTGAGTAATGGGACAGGGTCTACCTTTTGTTGCAATGGTAGGTCATGATAAATACGAACGTGCCACTTAAAAGTTAATCTCTAGAGACAATTTCCTCTGTATTACAGACTCATAAGCAAAGACAGCACTGGAATAATTAATTCCCATTTCTTTCAGAAGAGATCAAGCATAAACTGGCTAAGGACTCATTTCACTTGTTAGTTCCTAGGACAAGTAACTGCTCTGGACACTTCTAACTGAACTGGCATTTCTCTATTATTCAGCCGTAACACATCTATTCAGGTCCTCTTAAATTTTCCCTGTTCAGAGGAACAGCAAGAGATAAAGGCACCACTTACACTCTAGAATTACAGATTAGGTCTAAGTGGAGTCACATTTACATGTCCTGCACTGATCATCTACATAGGAGTTAATTTTACTGTTTGTGAATGGAATGCAAGTGCTCTCATGTTTTTCAAACATTACCGTGGCTTTTTTTTTTCTCAGGGAAGTTTCACATTCAACTTCCTCTTTATTCTGAAAGATTTCTCTTACCACAGACCTCTGCAAAGACACCTGACAAACACAGTGCTCTTTAAACAGTTATGGAATCTCAGCCTACACCATGATTTCAAGTACGACCTGGCAATACAAGAGTTACGGCACTATGTCCTGCCAGGTTTTCAGCATGTAAATCCGATATAAACATCTCTCCCGCCTTCATGTTTTTATTTCCTGATTGCCCTGCATTGTATCTAATGCATTTAACAATTACTTCATCTGAAATATTTCTGGTGGAATAATGAAAACAAATCCTCGATCCCCCTCCTGCTCTATTTCTGCTGCTTATTAACCCAAGGTGATTTAGGACGTCCTTGAGCCTTATAGCAACTGAAATTTATTTTGGGAGCTGTGTGCTTAGGGACATGTGGAAGAGGTTATTTATTCCAAAGAACCATCCAGCAATGATGATGTCATAGGAGCCAGCAAAATACCATATCAACTCAGTTTGCTACCAAATCACTGCCTATAGTTTCCTATATGTGGTGGCACCTGCTGATATACAGGGTGCCTGTATACAATTGGCATATATATTGCTTTATTTTTATAAATACTTAAATTAGCTTTCATCCTTTTATTTTTGGCCTTCTTTAAACCCCTGCTAGTAAACTTTTGCAGTTTTATTTGCAATAGGCAAAGATCTATAGTGAACAAGTTCCATCTCAATCTAAAGTGAAATGCAGCTCCGTGATGGCAAGCTGAACTCGCAGACAGCTCTTTGACTGCCTTCTTTGCACATACCGTAACAAATGACAGATTTGTAAATAAAGTGATCTGTACTGAGGATAATTTTCTATAGACTCCTATTCAGATGTAGTTGAGTTTGAAGAAATTCTGCTTCAATTAGCTTGCATTATTGAGGCCTTTTCCAGAGCTGTTGCTAAATTTCATGGCTTCCTCCCGAGCAGCAGTACTCAAACTTTGCTGTTCGATCTGAGGCAACATTGTACTGGTAAAAACTATCTAAGGTAACAAGTTGAGATGATCACTTCACTATGGTTTGTCCAGTCCTAACTTGCTGCTGGGAAGGCTAAATAACCAAATGGCAGAGAGTCTCCGGCTTATTCTGTGGAAAGCTGCATAGAATCAGAAAATCAGGCAGAAAAGAATCCTAACAGGTCACCAAGCCATCTCCTTCCCCAGGATACCTATACTTGCAGTGTTCCTCGATGGGGAGTCAAAGGTTGCTGTTGTAAGGTATGGGGTGCTTTTTATAGGCTGAACTACAGGTTCCCTATACGATCTTCAGGAAATTATTCAGCACAGCATAAACAAAGCAGTATAATTCCTCTGTCTCTCACATGGGTACTGAGTAGCTGAAATACTGCTGGTAAAATGCTGTAGTACCTTTGCATTGCTGGATTAAAATGCATATGATTACTGAAGGTGCTTGAAGTGGTTTTTTTCCTTATGGTTTGACTCTTTTGGCATCTGATTCAGTGGGACTTAAAAGGGGAAGAATCTGTCTGACTTTTGAGTAGTGAAGTAGGTTCTTTATAGTACTGAGTTATTTGTAAGTGGATTGTGACATTCTGAAATCTCAAACTATGCATTATTACTTGTAAATGTTGGTGTGCAATGTTCCTCATTGCAAATAGCTCATAACTAGCCTGCTGTGAATATCCCATCTGCAAGTTCACCCAAAGTGGGTGAGTTACAGGATGCAGGTGATGGCAGTACTGTACTCTGACTGGTTACCAAACAGCACATTCCAAGTGTGTTATGAACAACTGTACCATTCAGTATGCGCTTTCTGCAAATGTTCAGATATTAAATTCTCCCTCTGTAGGTACACTGGAATATAACTTGAACACTCACTGCCCTACAGAGTATCCTGCTATGATTAAGTCCATAATTCTTTCAAAATTCTAGGATACGTTCCTAGAAATACTACTCAACACTTAGCTATTATTAAGTGCAGGAGTGGGGTTCACTGCTAGAGAGGTGGTCAGAAAATTATTGGGACATAATGGGAGCAATAGGTGTGAAACAATTATTTGCTACCAGGGAGCTTGGGAAGGAAAGAAGTTAAGTGCAAAGAGGAACCACACTTTCAGCGTGAGTGGGTCACTTTGCAGTGGTGTTGTCTCAGCAAGTACAAGGTGCACTGGATAAGGACCCACATACTTTTGACATCTTTCTTACGTGACATCCTGAAGCCAGAAGTGGTCCCACTGGTCTTTTTATAATTCTGTTTTAATTTACACTAATCTTTCCTTTTTATTTCTCACTAGGATTATAGGCAGTCACTGGAATCAGTCACTTGCTCTAAGCAAGCATATTCCTTTATCACGGTCTTTCCCCCACTTTTTTTTCTGGAAGCTCTTTTCTTTTTTTTTTTTTTTTTTTCCTCAAAACACATTGTTTCCTACTGATTGCTCTTCTCAGTTCCCTTAACTTCAAGCAAACAAAGCGGATTGTGTCCCACATAATAGGATAACATCTCTAGGGAAGAATTTGGCTCTTATATGTTCCTCTCCTACTTCTTTAATTCTTCTCTTCTATGCCAATTCCTCATCTGTTACTCCTCTCTCGTTCACTTCTTATTCCCTTCATGGATTAGAATCTGTCCTTTATCTGCTACAGACTTCTTAAGGTGTCCGTGTATGGTTAAAGGGTCCTATTAACAACAGGGATTGTTTGTATGACCTAATTAGATTTCCACAGAGACAGCCTTAATAAGCCTTTTTGGATTGTCCGCAAAGTAATACTGCAATGGCAGTGTTCATTTTGCTTGGCTGTATCAGGCCATATATCACATCCTATTCCTTCAAATAAGCTTGTCTCATTCTTATTTTGGTTTCAAATTGTAGATTATAAATTTCCCTTCTCCCCACTTTTCTCTAATTTGACCCCCAGCTGTTGAAACTACTTGAAGTGATTCCCCTGCCCACCATCCACCCCCACTGCTAACGGTTTCATGTGAAAGACAGCCCTGGCTTTAGGAACAAATGATGTCCCTTGGACCAGCTGTGGCAAATAAAACCCAACCTCCAACTCTCCCTTCACTTCCTCAAAAGGATAAAACTCATTTGAAAGTGCTGATGATAAGATACATGAGAAAACAAAATCTCCTTCAGTCAACTGACCAAAACTGTGCACTTGCGACATCTCCGTACCCAAAAAACCGGATGCTGGCAGTTCCGGCACTGCCCTATAACTAGAAGTTACTTCATTTGTCCTATAGAAGGGATACTTGTTCATTTAACCTTGTTTAGTCCAGCTAGAGCAGTTACAGGTTCCCCTCTAGGCTCCATTCGAATCTATGTATGTTGTGTGAAACACTTACTAGTATTGGATGGCCACTTGAAACAATTTTACAGTAACACTGTGAGTACCTAAACCGGGAAAACACAACAGCATTCCACTAGAAATGCTCCTGCAGCACCTGCTCTATGCACGGACAGGACTGGTAGGTGGCATGAGCCTGCACTACTTACTCTGACAAGCTGGATGCCGTGGCAGGTAGGTTGCCTATGCAGCTATCTGAGTTAATACAGCTGGGGCAGAGAGCCGATGAGGTTTCAAAACACTCCATTGCATGGATAACCTAAAATGAGAGCAGAGGTGACCCTTATGGCTGACAATCTTCTGTTTCCCTGTCTTTTCCTATCATCAGCCAAAGCAGGGTATTTCTGTAACACTTAGTGCTGCAGGCAAAAACAGTAACCTGGATCCTATTTTTTTTTTCACTATTGCCCACTGTAGATTTGTCCTGTTTATCATCTCCAAAGTTCTTCAAAAACATGCATCCCTCCCTCTCTTCACCCTTTTCTATATTCTACTTGGATGGCTTTGGATATTTCTCTAGACATGTTTGACTGAGAACATTTTATGGATTTCTCATATGTAACGTTATTTTAATGAGATTTCTAGTATAGCTGGGTCTCGGTCAATTCAGAGGTACCACTCACTGGTTTTTAGTTCCATTTCATCCTTCAGTTCCCAAATGAAACCAGCAGATACAGGATAGCTAAAAATGATTTGAGAAAAATAGTATGGAATCTTTTTTTGAAGTTCGGAAGAGGTTTCTTGGTTTAGCTATGGAATGAGGAGATTTAACTTAATGCCTTTGTTGCTACTACAGAGTATGAAAATTTTGATGACCAAAAAGAAAAAAATCTATCAATGTTTTATTCAAATTTTGAATGAAGGCTGCTCTTCCCCATGCCCACATTTCATTAGGGGCTGGTTCTGCAGGTGTGACCCTTCTATGTCACTGAAAACTGTTTAATTTCAATTAAATCAGTAGCAGTCAAGGTTACTTAACAGTTTCCAGAAAGTTCTGAAGATGTTATAGAAGTGAACTCTTAATTATACACAGGTGAACAGTCTAGGCAAGACAGCTGAAAAATCACAGGCTTTCTCACAGCTGCTACCCCCTGGTTCAGGCAGCAAGTCACAGAAATCCTGGAGAGAGTTACCACCTTGGTTTTGTCCTGAAACTGCTGCCTGCAGAATATTTTGTACAATGTAATTACAAATGACTGTAATAATTGGGCCTCTGCAAGTTCCATTGGAAGACAGTCTCACTATCTAACAGATCTCATAATTTAGAAACATTTCTGGGGCTCAGCTAAAATGTAGTAATATCCTCTTGTTAATGAGAACCACAGTCTTGCTTCAGTTTGTGTCATTCTATGATTTTGGCTTTTCTTTGGAAGAGACAAATCTGCAGTGACATAGAATTACATACCCTGTGGTGAGGAAAGCAGTACTGAACATGCTAAAAGAAACAAGGTACAGGGACTGGGAGGCGTGCTGTGTAAGAGTACAATTATTTGTAGTCAGCATTGAAAATCTTCAGAAACATGTAACTTCTGTAGATAACCGGGTAACTGCAAAACCAGATATGTTGACAGAACAGTTCACCATCTTCTGTTCTAGTGCCTACTACATCTCCTTCCCCCTTACTGCCTCAGAAAGCCCTCTCCTTTCCACTGCAAGAAGGTTGACATCAGCCTCCTGCATCTGTTAGGGAATTCCCTCCATCCCAAAGAGGGCCACTCGCAACGAGAGAGGTTTCAGAAACCAGCCCCTCTGCTTTGTGGTAGCACACTACAAATTTGATTTAGCAAAGAACAATGATTTGATATTATGATACAGAAAATTAATGTGTGAAGTTGTTCTTAGCAACAGATGCACTCACAGATGAAGTCCTAGGGTTAATTCTATAGAGCTAAGAGAGCAAAACAATTACATTTCAACTGGTAGGTAGTGGTATTCTGCTGCTGTGGACAGGCAGCTCTTTGGGCCCTTACCAGGATTTTTGATGAAGTTGAGAACCGTTCATAACGTATTTCCAAAATATTTGCAAGTTCTGACACCTCAAACAGGACTGTATGCATGGACCTCAAAACCCAGGTATCTCAACGGCTTCCAAAGGCAGCTACTTTGCATTTCTGTCTCCCTTGAAAACTTCACACAGAAGTCTCCTCTTAATCGTCCTCTCTGTTCTACATCAGGTCATCCAGACCAGCGGTTGGGACACTAAATACTAACTTGCTTTCAAGCAGTTCATCAGCACCACTTAGGAACTTTACATTTTAAACGTCAGATGAAAAAAAAAAGAGTTCTACTGCACAATATTCTAAATAAATCCTTTGGTTCAGACACTGCACAGCACCTTTATCTCCTCCTAGGAGTGGTATCAGTGATGCCTTCCACACCAGCACTAGCACACTCCAGCACAATGTCAAACATGTTGAAGATTTCTGGAACCTCTGAAGAGAGAATCTCTAAATCTTTTGATGATCATACACTGCAGCACCCAGAGGTTACAGTATCACTGATCAATGGACAATGAGTTGATTAAATACACAGCCTAAAGTGAGACACATGAGAAAAAACTTCAGCACAATGAGAACCCCAGGGAGAATTTTTTAATTTTCAGGAAATTGTCCCAATTACCTGTTGAAATAAAAACACAACAAACATGACAGTATACAGTAAATGCTGATTTTAGTCCTATGAAACTATTTTATGAGGAATCATCCTCATTCTTTTCCCTGTCCCTCTCAGTTTCTGCCTTTACTGTTGTCTGAATGCTTAAGCCTTGCTCTTGCCAGAGTACAGCAGGAAGAGAAACCAAGCCCCTTTTTCTCTCTGTTTCATGGTGACAAAATTATCTGGATGCCTCAATAAGTGAGTGAGCTTAACAGAATGCCATGGAGCTGGATTTGCTTTTTCGGAATTAACTGTCCCTATTCATCCGCAGTGAACAGCGACGGAGCTGTCAGTAAAGTTAATGCACTGTTGCTGGCTTCAAAATCGGCCTTTGGCAGCCTACGGCAGTCGGCTAAGCCAGCCAGCGCGGGGACTGCATGCAGCCCCTCGCAAGGCCACCTGGGGGCATTTTCCCCTCGTTCTGACAGGACAGCCCTCCCCGGGTGCACACCTGCCACCTGCCCGGGTATTCCCGGCACTGAGAGGGGCACTGGGGAGCTCCCTGCAGCCCAGGGATGACAAGTTACCTGCTGAAGCAGCAGTCAGCCTACCTTGATCTGCTTGGGTCTGCTCCTCGTGGCTGGGGACGGCTAAGCTGCCTCTCCCCTGCCGGGGTCCCGCCCTCTGTGCCCGCAGGCCGCTTAGGAGCGAGCCCCGGGGCGGGGAGATACTGAGGCGCTCAGCGGCCCTGAAGCACGAAGCCGAACGCGACGCCCTGAGGCGCGGAGAGGTCGGGCAGCAGCGGTGAAGCGGCTGACGGGCGGAGTGGCACGCCCAGGTTCACGAGGCGTTGAGGCGCGGAGGAGTCCGGGGCAGTGAGGTTGTCTGAGGGGCGGTGCGGAAGCGTGGTGGAGGGCCGGGTGCAGCGCGGGGCCGTGCGCAGGGCCGGGCCGTACGCAGCGGCGGGGCGGTGGCCCTTGAGGCGATGGCGGGAAGCGGCGCGGGGAGCGAGGCTGAGGCCCGGAGGTCCGGTTAGTGAGTGCGGAGCAAACGTGGGTTTCGTGCGTTCGCCGCTCGCGTTACAAGTGACCTGAAGCTTTTGACTGCATCGTTTCTGATGTTTCAAAACACAATTTGGCATTAATGCCAATGAAACGCATGAGGATTTGGGTTTTTCAGGTCTGTATTTCCAACGTTATATCTATTTGTGCTTGTAGACCTGGGCGACTTTCGTCAAAATGCTATTTTTAAAAAAAATATTCTTCAGCAGATCTATATCTTTCAGGTCACATGTTTTACCGCCTTTGTCTTGCGCATCCTGGGACAATAATACTTCAGGGTACGGGCCTTCGGCAGCCCATGACCCCCTCAGCCTGTGAAGCAGGGCTGGCCTGTCCAGGAAACCTGTGAACGTGCACAGTGATAAATATGTTCTCAGTACAGTTGTTCAGTAGTAACTGCCGTTACTTGTAGGGTTGTACAGCGGTAGAGCAGGGATCCAAGGGACTCGATGTCTGTGAGACCTGGGCTAAAAATGAATATTTCACGTGATGAAACGTTAGATGAGATGAAGATGAGATGAGAGAAGCTGAGTACTGAAGAGAAGATGGAGGAGCTGGACGAGCCAGGTGTGACTGAGCAAATTTATTTATTTATTTATAGGAGAAGTCTGATACTGGTGTCACATAACCTTTTTGAATCCTAGCTGAAGTAACATCATCCTTTCTATCTAAATTACCTACCGTTTCACCTGTAAATGAAGTTTTGGTGGGTATTTATGCATTAACTACGAAGGATTTGCCACTATAAATAACCTAATAGAACTGTAACACTGAACATTCTCAGTGGAGCCATAGCTTCTTTTTTAAAAAAAGACATTTGTCAGCATAGTTTAGAAGTATTTTCTTCTCCCTGAGATAAACTATGCAAGTAAATTGACTGTTGGTCGGTTGTTTTAGATTTTTTACTCATTTTAAAAGCATCCGTATTAAGGTTACTGGGGTATGCCTACCTACCCAATACCAATATATTGGTATACTTTTAAGTATAGGCAAGGCCTTAGTTTTCCATCCTAAACTATCATTGTCTTCCTTTCTTAACTATGAAATTAGTTAAAACACGTTATTTTGGAAAAGTGAATGAACCTCTTTTTGATGAAAATGGGAATTTTAGGCTGAATTGTATGACAATGCAATTTCCAATTGCAAGTGATAATGTGAAAATATATTAAAAAAAACCAAACCCAAAACAAACGAACAAAAAAAAACCACGAGGAAAAACCATTGAAAGCTGAAAGCCCTGTGTTTCTTGTGGTTTCCCAAACAAATGTTTTGTTATCAGTTGGTTTTTAGTGAAAAGAGTTGTTAAAAAAGAAAAAAATCTTCTACATGAAAATTGTTACAGTTCTCTTTTTGCTTTAACACTTGATAAATGTTTCTTAATCTGTTCTAATTTAGCCTGTCAACTGAAATGAATTGAAATTCTGATTGAGACATAGTTGCAAGCTGCGTGAGTTGCTTTAAAGAAAGACTTTAAGAAGTAGTTTAAGTGGGCCCAAACATTTGCCAGTCTATAACTAATATTCCCACTTTATTCCTATTCTTAAGGTGGGAAAAGTCAGGGAAATAAGTAGTTCAGTAATGCACTTGCTAAGAACAGCCCTTGTTTAGATCACAGTTGCCCCCACTGGGAATTGTTCCAGCCAAAATGATGACACAAACGGCTGACAAGGCTTGAAGGGCAACTCATCCGTCAACAGGGAAGTGCCTGGCGGGTTTAGCTTGGTCTTGGCCTATAGCTGAGCACGGTGATTGCGTTCGGTGATCTCTGCTGGAAGAGCTTGATGTTGACTTAGACTAGTGCCACATGGTTCTGGCTGTGAACCCTGTGGCTGTCAACTCATTGAGAGGCAGAGCTGTAGCACTGTCTTTCACCATATCTCCTGCCATGAGTAGCAGTAGAATAGGTCCTGTGTGCTCCCTCGCCAGCCCTGCTGCTGCGCTGTGGCAAGCACAGTGCCCTACAGAGCCTCACATGCTCTACTGATTATCCAGCACACTTAAACTTTGAGTTATAAGGGTGACCCCAGCCAGTTGGCTGAAAAAATACATTTGACATCATTGAAAATGTATGCTGCTGCTGAAGCATGGATTTTAATTTGAGGAAAATGTCGGCCATAATCTAGCGTACATTAAAAAATATATCTTTTTATTTCCATATGGGTCACGTTAAGGAAAATATTAAAAAAAAAAAAGCCAACCCCATTATATGAAGTCTCATTAAAGCAGCCTGGAAAAGTTTAGCCAATTTACAGGCTATACATCTTAATCTCCCCAAATTACAGGAACGATAGAAAAACGGGTGGTTGAGAGGGAAAGCGGGACCAGCAGAACCTGGCTGGGGGCCAAACAATGGATCAAGTAGCCCTTGCTTTCACTTGACTGCTACCCTTTGTTATTTAAAGAAAAGAAAGGATTTTCAAGAAAGGCCTGGAAATGGCAAGGCATGGAAGGTACTTCCTTCTCCAGATGAAAACTAAGCTTGGTTATTTTAACGTGGTGCCTTGCCCCAGCTCTCTAGTGTTGAGAGAGAGAGAGAGAGTTCTGAGAATTCTTGAGAGAAAATAAAGTATGTGCAATTCTGTTCTTTGTATTCTAGGGTAAAATGGAGGTGGGGGGGGGGGGGCAGCGTGGCGCACGATGAGAATAGGATCCGTGCATTAGTAATAAACTAGAGAATATCTTTCTTAAAATTCAAGGAGAGGAGGTAATAACTGCAGATCTTCCTGTTTGTGTGATAGTTCGGCAGCATATTCATGAAACTCTTATTTTTTTTTTCTTCCGTAGTTAGCAGACAGGTGTTTTAAGTACCGACTGTACCATCTTGGACAGTGTCTGCAGGGAAGCCAAGGGTGGAATGAGTACAGAGGTGCTAAAGACAAACTGGCCAGAGGCAAGAGGAAGCGAGCAGTCAGATACTGAACAGCAGAGAAGTAATTGTCACCACTAAATTCAGTGCTGTATGTGTGCGACACTACCTGGTTACTGCTGTTGCACTGTGTCGCAGGGCTCTACTCCAGTGGCAAAAGAGGCTATGTGAAGGGAGCATGGAGAAGTTGCAGGAAATCACTGTTGCCCCTTGCATTGGAGTAAGGCCAGACGCTGCAGAAAGTATTAAAAGGAGATGAAGTGTCCTGACGTAATTACTGTGGTGTCAGGATGCGACATGGCTCTTAAGACCCAGCAAGGGGAACAAACCTGATCAGTAGGAAGATGAGGAGAGAAGCTACAAGATCTTGAGTGTTTGTAGATCAGCTTGCTCTTAGCTAAAGCCAAGGCTGGCTTCATGCGTGCATCTGTGAAGAGAGTGGGAATGTGACTGCTAGAGAGGCCTTGGTGGGTCTAAAAGGAACACTTTGTGTCTGTGGCATTTTCAATAAGTAAGAACTTGTAACTGAATCTCAAACCAAAAATATATGGCAGAAATCAGTGCTGTTTTCCCCTTGTAGGTCTAATTACAGTTGACTGACCTCATCTCCTGTTTCTGTGGTACCTAGAAAGCACACTGGTGACAAGCTGACTGGCTACCTAGGTAGATGGAGGTGCTAACTCTTTGAAGTGAAGTGTCTGTGCCAATATTAACCTCTTGTGCATTTGTGTGTTTATTAGGCAATTTAAAGGTGACTTGACAAAGCAGTTCTATATTTTTGGGGGGAAGAGTTTACCTCACTGAATGTTCTATTTCATGCTTTTAGATCGGGTTATCTACTGCAGGAGAAGTCGCTGAAGAGAAGTATCTTTCTGGGCTTTGGTGGGCAGTTTTGCACTATGGCATTCCATGAGCTGGATCTTGAAATCTTCTGTTACTGCCTTCCTATTCCTCAAGCCCTCTGGCCAGGGATTGCCCCATTATCGATGTAACAACCAAAGGGAGGAGTTACACTTTTTGTGTGGCCAGCTCTGGCTTGTTTGAGATGTTTCCTGCTGACTTGTTTGCTCGAGGAAACTTGCAGCTTGGCAAATGGGCTGCACAGTCCGCTTTCTTGTGTATTCCAGAGTGTGTTTTGCATGTGCGTATGCCTGTGTTTGCCATGCCCTACCTATTTCTTCTTTTGCTCAGTACTTTGAAATGTTGCCCGTAGGGGCTAAGGCATTTTGTGTGCCTTCACCGCAAAATTGGTCTTGCAGTACATGCATGTGGTAATGTTAATATGGGCATGTCTTGGAGACAAGTTTATTAATACAACTAGAGATAATGGCCTTGGCAATATCTTGAAGCATCTTGCTCCATTAAATTATAGACTCTGTGGAGACGAAGAGATTAGGGAGAGCAAGGAAGATTATTTCACAAAACAAAATATCGTTGTAATTTGCTAGTCTTAAAAACTTTGTAGAATTCAGTGGGAAAAATTAGAGGCCTTAAATATGCTGAAGTCTACAGCTAGACTTGATGAATGACTAGCTCCACCTTAGCAGTTTGTGTCCAGGAATGCACAAAGCAATATGTGTTTGTACAGTCATTGTTAAAAATATTTGTAAGTGGTGCATTTGGAAAGAAAAATAATTCTTGGTTTTGTAGAGGTCTGCTAGGATATTAGTGCATATTTTCTTCTGGTTAATAATTTTTTCCATCTCTGTTTTTGTTCACGGTTTGTCTGCAAACAGATCATAGAACATCTCAACTACTCAGCATTAATGAGTTCCTTTTATCATCTTAAAAACAAATACTTAAAGACAGGGGCCATGACTACTTACGTGTTCCTACCATGCTTAAATACAGTGACATGGCAGTCTGGACTGGATTTGGTTGCCTGGGTGATGCTTTTCCTGTCTATAGTAATTTATTTTCAACAGAGATTTTTGGGCCACTTTACCCGTTCCTTGTGTAATCCATCTTTTGACACTTCCTTTTGTTGTGGTAAATGTCTAAGATTTTCCCAACTTTTCCACTAGATTCTCGTGACTTCTCTCCAGTTCCTCCAGCTGTTCATACTCACATTATACATCTCTGCCATGGTCTTAGTGACTCTCATTTGAACCTAGCTCTGAACACCTCCTCTTAGGTAGGCTTGCAGAAATCATAGATTCCTACTCGATTTAATTTGCTTTTAATACTTAATTTTACTTCCCATTACCATTCCTCTAGATGTGTCTGAATATCTGACATATGCCAATGTCTGGTCAGGGTCTTCTGACAGAAGGAAAAAATGTATTTGTTCACTGAAAAGGTAATATGAGTCCTTCTGTGCTGTATTTCTCTGAGCTACCAGGAAGAGGTGTGACACTACTTATCTTCCATGTGTTTTCTTCTGTTTTAACTTACTTTTGCTGTTTGGGTCTTTTTCTTAAAAGCGTTCTTAGCCTGCAGGTGAGTGTGTAGATGGTTGAGAGAGATGCTGGGGAGTAGAAAGTCTCTGATATTCCCACTGAAACCCTTCAAGTCCATTCTCAGATACGGAGCTTCTGGGATGCAGCCTTCCTTTATCAGGGTTTGACACCCAGAGCTTCTACTATCCAGATTGGAAGTGCTGATCATCTGCTGAAAACCAGTGTGAGCTGGTTAGCCCTTACTCTGGTTTTTGATGGTTCAAGTTGTGGCCACTTAAGGAAGAATCAGGACAATGCTATCTGCACATCCTTCAGAGTTCTCAGGGGAACTGAGAAAATGGGGTGGGGACTTAAATTGGTATCGCTTCTGGCTTTTTTTAGCGCTTTGAGCCTGCTGCTAGAATCTGCGCATACATGTTCAAAAATAACATTAAGGGATTCCCCTTTTTGAAAAAAGTTTATAGTTTATGAAATTCTTTACCCTCTGTAGATTAGCTTTGACTCTATAACCACAGGAGGAGGGAAGTGATGGAGGAGAAGGAAGCACATGTGCATTCGATGGTATTACATTGGTGGTTGTATATCAGCAGGTTTGGAGGAATGGATTCAGGCCTGGGGCTTGGGAAGTGCAAGGTATCTAGTCAGCCTGGCCGCCTGCTCCATGTGTGACATGGGAGAAATGCCTTTACTTTTCACTTTCTGTTCCTTAAGCACTGGAATAGACACGCTTTCCAAAGCAGTATCTGGTCATTCAAAGAAAACAACAGGTGACTCTAACCTACTAGTTAAATTCTTGTTACTTTAAACTCCCCATATTCCTTTTTGGAAGACATAAGGCCTTTAAAGCTCTTTGGCTCTTCTGTGAAGCTCTTTTGGCCTATGTGAATCTTGGCAGAACAACTAACACTGTTAACCTTCCACTGGTGTTCTTTGTTCACAGCACAAGCGTGTAATGGCACACCTATCTTGGAGCAGCACAGGATTGTAAGAATGCAGAGATGAGCTACACCAGGGCATTTTAGTTATTTGTACTTCGTGATTGTAAATGGAACCCTTTATCACAGAACATTGGTCCTTACCAGTGCTGCTTTCTCAGTGCACCTTGTTTGGAGCTCCTGAAGTCTGTCATATGGATACTAACTTTTTCCCATATTAAACATCACAGCAAGACATTCTGGACTACACCTATATTTGTGATTGTGTGGCTTGAGTAATTGGGAAACGAGGCCTGTAAAAGCTGGTGCATGTATAGATGTATATGTGCGTACTGTAGAAGTGGAAGTTTTGAAGTCTTAGAGTTCTTTCTTGTATATGTTATACCAGCTGCTAACTAGGGATAAATTTACTGTACTCTGCGTGAAACTCCAAACACTGTTTAATGGGAATCTCAACTGTTCCCTGAGACTGAATGTTGAAAGAATGCTTGCTTAACCTGCTGTTTGGAGGCCAACCCCATTTCTTGGGGCAGCATTTCCCTAAGGAGGAAAGTTGAAAGATTTTGCAGCTCTCCCTCTCATGGGGGAAGGAAGTTCACCAGTTCCCAAGATGGGCTTGTTTCTTTTGCAGTACAAATATAGGTGATACTGCAACGTGGCTGTGCTTACACTGATATTGCTTTCCTCTACAATAGGGGCAAATGTATGTCATTCGGGCACAGCCCAGTAACATAGGCAGGAAGAAAGCAGGTAAGCTTATGTTTGTCCTTCCATCTTTACCTCTGTGGTAGAGACACCGCAGGCAAAAGGCTGGTGTCTCTAAAAAAAATCTGATGTAATTTTGATGTAATTTCTGCTCTGCTGCTGATCCACGTGTCTTTGGATGGTTCACAGTCCTCGTGATCCTAGCTGTGCTGCTATATAGAGCACAGTGATTGCTGATCAAGTAGTACATTTATTGGGTGCTAGAACTTTTGGTCATCTTCTCTGGTTCTGTCTGACAAGGGTGAATCACAGTCCCTGGGCCCTTTCTCCACAAATTGATAATCCCTGAACATTAAAGTAGAGAGTTTTAAATGAGCCTGACCTTGAGAGGTCTAGAGCTACCCATCTTGGTAGATGTCTGCATTTCCATTTGTGATTGTACCTCAGGACTTTTATTTGGCATCACTGCTACCTCTTGGAGATGAGTGTGTAATGGAGAGATCTGCATTTGGCTTTTTTTGACCGTTATGGTCTTTACTGGGCTGCTGGTCTATGGCCAGCTATTATTTCTAGTTAAGAGAGGGATGGAAGGATTAAAAAATCTAGTTCTGAGAAAGCTGTATACTCGGCTCTAAGGAAGCCTTTTTGATGCTAAAAATATGATGTGGTGGTTTCAAGAAGAAAGAATTTCTGTACCGCACTTTCAGTTGTCTGTTTTTGAAGAACTTATCCTTTCTCTTTCACCAACAGTCATTATTTATTAAAAATTATTAATAGGGTAAAAATTAAATTCAGAATTCTAAGTATTTTTTTGTGAACTTCTGTATGTCTTAAGCATGTAGGCACTTCTGAAAATTGGACTCTGTCAGTGTGTCCTACATCCTTCCCTGAACTTCTCTCTTGCTGCTCTAGACTGTGAAGCGCTTCAGGGGCGGAAGCTACCACTCTGTGTTTGCAGAGTGCTGAGCAACACCAGTGTCTCATCTTCTCCAGAGCTCTTGAATGCTTCTGCCATGTTGCTATACCACACTTTGTGAGCAGAACATTTACCAGATTGCTGAGATATGCTGCTTAGGCACTGCTTTTGTGGAGAGCAAACACGTTCTTGGGTATCGTTCACCTCTGAAGCAGTTGTATAGGCCTTCCACTGCACCTAAATTGGCTGGGCTTCTGGGACCAGCATTAAATGGAGACAAAAGCACCCCTATCTGTCACGTGGAACAATGGAATAACCTTCACTAGTGCTGCAAGAAAGCAGGTAGAGAATGTCTTTGTGCTGTGCTAATGCTGGGAAGTTAGCAGGAGTCAGGCATCCAGCTCCTGAGAGCTTCTGGAAAGCAAGAGGAGTGAGTTTGCTTTCTTCCCCTTTTTTCTTTTTTGTCAATGTTTTAAGTTGATTCTCTCTTCTATTCATTGCCCCCCTTCCCCCTCTGCTCCCTAAGCCTGCTTTTGATTTGGTTTTATTGGCTAGTGAAAGGAATCATTTACTAGTCAAGGGCCAAGCAGTGACAAAGGAATGCAGGTAAATTAGTTTCAGTTCCTATTTCTCCCCGTCTTCCTCCTTTGGAATTTGAGCTTTAGAAAATAAAGTCTTTTTACCCATACTGCCATCCCCCCTCCCCAGCCTTTTTCTAAAAGGATTCCCCCCCCACCCAAACCTCTCTTTCAAGAAGTTCGTTTTTGTAACTAAGAAAACCCCCATTAAAGTACCTAAAATGTCAAGGTGTACAACACAGTCAATGAAATCCAACTGAAATGCATTTAAGAAAAAAAAAAAAAGCTTTTTGCATGCACCTTAAAAATGCAGAAATAAACTGCGAGTGCTATAAAGCTTGTTTTAATGAATAACTGTGTACACACTGGGAAGCTTTACATGCACATATATCATGCTTCAAATGATAAAATATAGTTAAAGGTTAAACAATTTGCTGAAGAAAATATGCAGAAGGTCTTGCAGGGAATCAACATGGAGAAAACCTGTATGTTCAGACTTTCATCACTCAGTATTATTGAAGTATTAAGCACTAAACTAATAGTAGTAGCACTCAAACTGTCCTTTTTTTTTTTTGCTTTTTTCTCTTTGTGACTTGCTTTCGGACAAAATGCTTCAAATGTACCTGGGTATTTCACCAACTGTACTCTTATGCGAAAATCTTGAGAGGACTGAGGCCTTTTTTGCTGTGTAATGCTGAATGTTGTGTGGTGTTAAATAGTACAGGGCATTGTGTAGCATTAATGACAGAAAACGGTTTGCTTTTCTTTGGTAGCTATTCCTTTAGTTATTTCCACATTCTTAACACAGAAATAAACCCATGATTTATCTTTTTTTAAAAACATGCTAAAAAGTTGCTTATTCAATCTTTTAGCTGTCATCTTCATTACATTTTGTGTTTGCGCCTGCACAACACAGACTTGAAATACAAAGCAGCTCATTTATTCCTGAACAACAGTGACGTTTTGGACATTACCTGGAAGAAGCCAGGAAATGTAAGTTAAAGTTGATATTCCCTACTTGCCTCACACTATTGTCAGTACGTTTTGTGGGGGGGAAAGCACAATGATGAGACCAGTAAGAATACGTCAGTCCTAACACTGCATTTCCTGGCTTTTGTTGGTTTGTGTCACAACCTTAAAAAAATGTCTTTAATTTCTTCAAAAAGGGGGCACATCTACTTGCTAGAATGTTGTGATATATACAAACATAATTTATCTATTTAGCCAGAACTATTGGAGCTGTTGGAGAAGTAGAATCTGAATTTGAGAAGAATTTCTTAGAAAAATCCCCTCCTGTATTTCCCATCCGTGTTTCAGTAAAGCTTCTTCAGTTTGTGATTTCCAACTGGTAATTAAATGACTGCTGGAGACCAAAGAATCCCTCCTTCCAATGGAGCAGTATCCTTCACTCAGACATGGGCTAAATGTGTTCTTTAGAAACAATTTTTTGGGTTCAATGTTTCAGGCTGCTCCTACTCAATTTAGAGCCACTAGCCAGTTTCTTGTCTGCTGGCAGGTTTCAGAAGTACAGAACTAGCTGGAAAACTGTGGGGTGAGGTGGTGTGAGCAAGTGAAGCTGGGCAGAATAACATCTGTTGTCTCCTCACTGGAACACTGGTTAGGTTAGCTCCAGATGCCGTTGTAGTTGGTTGGAAGATGTGTGTAAGAAATGGAGATCTTACTTGTGTAAGAGCTGAAGGACAGGATGCTTTTTCCATGCTTGGTGTGAAAGAAAAGCGTAGGTTGCAGTTTCAAGACAAAGTGTGTGTGCGTGTACCTACGTGATTGACAAGCTGCCGTGGCTTTTACCTGACATAGTTGGTGGTGTTCTTCTTCGTGACTTTGTCCATAGAATTTGAAATACTTTCACACATCCGTGTCTTTCTTCATTTTTATCTTCTCAGCAAACAAGGGAGACACCTCCGTTGATTTAATATTAATCCTTGTTTAAAGTTCTACAGACTCTTTAGAGCATTACTGTAAGCACAAGCTGGTGTTCTGCACTGAGCTGTCCTTCTGAGGCATTGTTGTTATTATTATGCAGATGAGTTTGGTACACAAGCATCTTGAAATACCAAACTTAAAATTTTAGATTTATTTAATGTACTTTTAAATTTTCTTCAAGTATATGCAGCAGAGGAAAAAATGATCAGAAACAGCAAAATCACATGAAATATCTGAGTGACTTAAGAATTCTTGAGCTTAGTATTCTCTTAACCATTGAAAATAAATGTATGTGTGCTGGTAATCTAAAACTAAAAGTCATATTTCCTGCTGCGGTGAACTTCTATCCAGTTTAACCCGAAAGACTGGGGTGAAAGTTGGGAAGGAAGAGTTTACACAGTATTAAGAGAAACAGAGAAGGCAATAACAGTGAAATTGTGTAACAACAAAAATTGTGGGATATATTGGCCCAAATTTGTGATTAATTATACATCTTAAAATGTTAAAATATTATAGTGAAGTTTCTGCCTCTATAGCAATTTTTATCATATAGATCACTTGGGATCAACAGATCTTCATGTCTCAAAAATATCATGATTAGTTTCTGGTTTGCAAAACCCCAGGATATTTTGCATAGTAAATTATGTCTTAATGAAGCACTAAAATGGATCCCTGTAGTCTACCACAGTTTAGATGTATGTATTATACAAACAGGTAACTGAATTTCAGGACCTTGACATCAATCTGCAATCGTCCTGTGCTAAGAAGTCAGAACAGCATGTGATGACCAGTTTTTTTACTCAATACAATTTTTTAAAATGATTCTGTATAAATATGACAAGCTTTTTTTTACACAGTGCAACTCTCTCTGCTTGAGTATGAAACCACTGAGTGTGAGAGTTTAAAGAAACGCTGGGAAGCCGGTAATAATGCTGGTTAAAGCGTCAGGAAAAGCCTGAGCGTGTGTCGATGAAGACGTTCAAATTCCCAAGCCGCTCCCCGGGCGGGCGATCCAGACCCGCCGGAGATGAAGCTCTCTCGGACCCCAGCTTTTAGCCCGCAGCTAACGTTGGGTTTAAGGGTAGAAAGCGGAAGAGTGTTTTTAAGGGTTTGGGATGGCCGGCGGTCGTTCCCGCAGGGTTCCCAGCCCGGGCCGCGAGGTCGGGATGTCCCGTCCCGTCCCGTGAGGCCCGGAGCTGCGGGAAGGGCCGAGCGAGCCGCCAGGGGCCGCTGTGACACCACAAACCCCCGCGGGGCCGCGGCGGGTACGCGGCGGCGAGACCCCGGCCTGAGAAACGCTTTGTGTGCAGCTGGTGGGAAGCAGCGCCCCGGCGGAGGAAATGAGATGGGGAACCGAGCGAGCCCCCCCCGCCCCGCCTCTGGATTCTATTTGTAATACTTTGTTTCTACAACAAGCATAAACCACTAGAAAGGCAGAAAACCAAATATGAATTTTTCCTTCTTCTTTTCACTGTAAACCTCCGTAAAAACAATTAAAAAAAAAAAATTCTGGACTGTATTAGATGGCCTGTTTCTGGTTTCTTCTTATTTCTCTCTCTCTTTTTTTTTTTTTTTCTTTCTTTCTGTTATGTTCACTGAGCTGTTTGCATTTTAATTTTGGAGGAGGAGGAAGAGAGGAAATAATGTTTTGTAGAAATAAATACACAGTAATTACCAGTTGGACTAAACTAGAGGCGGCAACTGATGGCAAAAAATGGTTATGTTTTATGTCAAAATACTTCCAAACAGAGCAGAAGGTTGCACTGGATCTAATAGTAAGTAGCTGCATATATCAGAAACGATAGATTTCTAAAGAAGAAAAGAGTGTGTAACATTCTAAAGAAAAATGAAAAGCGATATGTGATAGATTTAATTTTAAGTCTCCATCAAACATTATCTTAGATTCTGAAAACAAATAATAAATGAAATGAAAGACCTACAGTTGATGGATACATTTAATTAGCATTTATTTACCGTGGGCTATATAAACACTTTTTGTTTCTATGAGGGGAAGGATTTGTATCTGCAAGTTCTGCCTTGAACATTTCAAGTTAAAAACAAATGTTTTAAGAAAAGAAACTAACATAAAACAGCCCAGTGTTGGCTTTTGTGTCTTTGTAAATGTCTGTGGCGGTTTCTCCTTGTCTGAGGGAAAGAGCCATTCATTAAATTAAAAGTGAACCAGTTAAACTGGACCTTTCATTGAAGAAAGTCTCCCAGTGATCCATGCTTTATTTGGTGGATTGTCTTACAACACAAATAAACTAAGGGTTTTTTTATCTTGGGATCTAAAAATACTAGAAAGAAAGGAAATCCAAGCAAGGCAGAAAATACTAGGAAATAATTTCCTATTAAACAGACCCTCTGCTTTCATATATCTCAAATCATGAAAGTATACGAGAGAGAAGGGCTCATATTCCTTTCTCTCTCCGGTTAAAAGCTGGTGACAGAGAAAATCGAATTCAAAGGTATCGTCAATGTTTGCAGAGTTCAAAAATAGATATAAATATACACTAAAATCCATCACGACTATTTACTGGCAGCTAACTACTAAATGCAGGTGATGTTGCTGTCTCTCAAAACAGTAGAAGCAAGATAGGATCCTACATGCATAAGTATGTTTTTAAAATGCAAAGATACTTAGGGCAGGCTCCAAATACTTTTTTTCTGAACAAAATATTTCAGCGTTTGTTTAGATATCTGTTTTGGCTGACTTAAATTCACACTTCATGTTCTCCTCTTCTTTTTAAATGTTATGCATAGCTTTGCAGATCCTGCCTAGGAACATTGTGTGGTAATAGGCAACAAGGCAACCAGAGTAGAATGGAAGAATATTTACTGTAAAAGAAGCAAAACAGTTTGAGAAATATTTTTTTCTTAGTTTTTTTCTGCTGCAATTGAAATCTTGGTAGTTTTATTTATATTTTTATTTTTGTGAGACATTTACACGGAGTATTTCCAAGATGAAACTGTTTTTTATCATTGTGTATTTAGTGAAAAATAAGTAAAGTACTATAATCTAAGATACAGGACTGAAATTCGGAGTAAAATGGAGTCTTCTACACTGAAATGGCATGAATATGTAGCTGGTTAAATTTTGGAAGGCTGCTAGTGGTTTGACAGAATTTGTATTACTGGACAGATGCTGTAAAGGTCTCTAAAGATGTCCTGAAAAAAGTCTCTTGATGATCATGCTGATGAGCACCCAAAAAGCACTAATTCCTTCCACGCTGTATACAGGCACATACATTCATGTACATGTACATTCACAATTTTTATCTTCTGTGAGTACCTAAAATAGCTTTGCCTTTTATCTTTGCTTGTCAGCAGTGTCCATGCATAAATATAGCACATCTCATAAAGTCTCTTTTGTGCCCACAATGAGCCTCTAATTAATACTGCATATAATTCCGTAATATTTATTATTAATAAGTATTAATACTTTAAAACTTTAAAAAAATACAGAACCATTCTCAGGATTATTGCTCTGACCTAGCATGGCTGGGATGAAAAAATACAGAGAGATAACTGCATTCCTTGTTTTCTTGGCACAAAAATGAAACAAAACTAAATGGAATGAAACAATTCGACACCAGGATGTTTTAATAACCATATCACTTTCCCGTGCATGTGATTCTTTTTAGTGATACAGGCATGATGTACTGATGGTGCAAAGAAAATTTTGCTAGTAAAGCCTTCTGTTGTGAGTAGCGCATCTAAGTTTAAAACAAATAAATACCTGCAGATATTCGTAGGCACTTGTGGTAGAAAGTATTTGCAAGTTTAACCCTTTTTTAGATTTATGGTCCTTCCTCTTCGACAATGCGAAGGGGAAGCAACCAGGGCAGAAAGGGCTGTCAGGTGAGTTGAGAGAGTGAGCAGGGTGGGCCTGGGAGCCGTGGAAGTCTGCGTGTGTGAGGAGATAGTGACAAATGCTGATGGGCACAGATGGGGAAGAGGGAAAATATTTGTTCTCCTCATCTTCCCAGAAATCTGCTGGAGTTCTGTGATGTTTAATGCTGAGAGCAATAGTGGGAGTTTTCTTGTCTCACTAGGTCTTATCAGGGTATGGAGCTCTGCAACTTTCTGCTCACAGCTGCAGCCATCGTGGAGTCGCTGCCTCCTGAGTTCTTCCCTCAGAAGGTACTGTAGGATAGGGTTCTGTAAGATACCTTCCATTATTCATGACTAAAATGCAACTGCTTGTAGGGTAAAACATATAGTTACCACTGAACTGGGAGCATACATAATGGTTCAGAGACTTATTTCTCAATCTTTTACCTTTTATGGGACTTGCAGTGAAATTCAATGCTAAAAGTTGCAATGAAGTGAGAAAAGATAATCTATGCTAAAAATCACTTTATAAAACAAGTTCCTACTGATGACTTACCTTGAAAATTCTGGTCCAATAGAAGTTGGAAGCTAAACTAACACTCACCAGGCCTCATTCAGAAGGATTTGATTTGCCTTACACCAAAACAAAGTACATTTCTGACTGCCATCCAGTGTGAGGAGAGCAGGTTTTCTGAAGGCTTCAGTTCTCACCTAGGTAAATAAATAAGGATTCAAAATATTTTCTCCATCCAGGATGCATCAGATGGGTTTAGCTCATTCCCAAAATGTGTCTAATCACTCTGAAGCCTACATGACAGCTTAGCCGTTCTGAAAACCTGGCCATTTGTGCAGAAGGGTAGGTTTACTTTTGACAAAACTGTACACAAGGGCCATCTAGTCCTGGGTTGCCATTTGTAATGTGTGGCATATGACTGTAAGTGTGAGCTACTGTATATTTGATTTGTTCAGACATTTAGTTCATAAATAGAAAGGAACTTTGTGCTCTGCCTATTTGCCCAGGATTTCCTGGCATTCAACAGTCTTGCTGGAATTGTAGTTTTGCTGCAGTTGCTGAGGGTTCGCAGGTATCAACGATGCCTCTGCAGTGGTGATCTTGCACGCATGATGTACTACACGGTGCAGCTGATCAGAGCAGACATAGTACGCCCAACATTCTCAGCACACTTGATTGACTGCGCATGCCCGCCATCGATTGTGGAGCACATTCAGATTTGTTGCAGAGTCACGCGGCACATAAGTGCATTTTGCTGTCTAGGAGCCCTTTCTCTCCAGACCTTGCTGTGAACAATTTGCAGCGTTAGTAAGAGGAAAAATTCCTAATGCTTTGCACACTTGAACTTCAGTTTCCTCATCCTAATTAAAGCTGGTGAGTGGGAGTGCACCAATCCTCTTCTGGCATATGAGAGTTACTTTCTGACTGATGCAGATGAGAGGGGTTTGGCATAGCTTAATAATAGTTGTGCTTTGAAGAAATGTTTGGTTTATACAGTTAAAAAGGAAAAACTGTTTGGGGTTGTAAAGGCCTAAAGGGCAAAATCTGTACTATCTGATCCATTTGGGTTAGGAGCTACTGCATTGAATCACAAAACAGCCACTTGATTTCTTAAGCACCTGAAGAGGAGGAGAGGCAGGGGCTTGAGGGTGGAGGAGAGGGGGGCAAACAAACCTTGGCCAGAGCTTTAACAACAGAAGTTTCATTGTTTTAATTTAGAAACACTCACACGTGTAAAAGTTGCACTTTCTTCCAGCGTTTCCATTAGCACATTTAAATCACAGTTGTTGGAAATCTTGTTACAGATAAGAATGTACTTTTCATAAGTTCTCAGAGAACAACAGGGAAGCAAAATAAGAAACAAAACCCCTTTTCCTGATTCCACCCCCCCCCCTTCCACAAAGTCACCTAAAAATGAGGGGATTAACTACTATGAATCAATAGGAGGCACTTTTGAAAGAGGAAGCGTTGCCATCCAGATTTGAGGGAAATGAAGCGTTTATTGGGACAAAAATACCTTCTTTGTTCAAATGTTACTTCATTGAATTGTGTATTCCCTTCTGAAGTACATGAAAAGCAGTTGAAGAAAATGTTTTATGCCACTCTTCCTTTCTTTTACCACTCATGTCTCTTTCTTTATGTCTTCCTGTTTTACCTTTTCTGTGTGTCCATCTTTCTCATTAGATTACTAACCACTGCTCTTCTAATTAATGCCAGTTTAATTTAATGTTTAATGAAGCTGTGTCTGTGTGGGGCGTTTGATTTCTTTTTGTGATTCTGGCCTGACCATTGAGATTAGCAGCATCTGTACAAAGCTGCAAAGTCCCTTGGGGCACTGAGCAACAGTTCAAACTCCCTTTTCTTGCAAAATGGAAGTGGCTGGTGTGTGGGATTAGTAGAAAATACCCTCTGTGTAAAGTGACTGTAGCTGTTTACCTTGCAGCTTTCTCAGTCAGTTGGTATTTGTGCTCTTTCTCCTAAATGATTAAAGATGATGGAGTTTGGTACAGCATTATTTTCATAGAACTGCAAATTGAGCTGGAAAAACTATTTTAAAGAAAAATGATGTCATAATGCTGGCGAGTTTTGTCTATAAATATTCCATAGGCATTTATGTAATTATGCCTGTAATTGGAAAACACTAAATATTGAATATATTTATGAATATATCTCAGCTTGTGTGTTGTTCAGAAACAGTTTTCAGAGACTTTTTTCCTTGATTACTCACAGCTTTTTATGCAGATGGTCAGCTAGCTCCCATGATACTGTTTCTCTTCTGTTTTGGTTACGTAGTTCACAGTGTCGCAAGAGCCTTCGCAGGAGGGCTGCATGTGTGCTGACAGAACAGGCCCTTGTACAGAGGTACAGCAGCCCATGTCCTCATAATGTTTTCCTTACCCACAAACACAGTTTTTCTAGCTGAAAATGTGCTTGCAGAGCAAACAGCAGAAGCACTAATGGTCAGAGTGGCCTTATGAACTCTGCGTCCTGGTTTTCCAGGAGCACTAGGTAGCATAATCCTCTGTTCGAAGGTATCAGTGAGGGACATAGTCCATGGAATCCTGGGGCTCTGGTGTGGATTAGCCTCCAAACAGCAGTCTTCTGCAGAGTCGCTCTGAAAAGCAGTAAGCAGCAGCCAGCACTCACAGGAGGGAGTGAAGGAGTGGTAATTGGCAAGGCACTGTTTAAATGTCAGCACTGGTTGGCATTACCAGGTCTGGTCAGAGAAGTTAGGCTGTGGTGAGTCGATATCTGAAACAACCAGGTAACTTTGCAAAGCAAATCCAAGTGGTCTTACGAGGGCTAAAACCTGCAACGGCGCAGGTTGGTGGTGTCTCATAAACACGTTTACTGGTAGGAGCTGGACGTGGGTGCTTGTTTCCAATCATGTTATTCCTTTCTTGTATATTTGGTTTTCCAGTGGGATAGGAAAACTGTGTCACTTTCAGATGTGTGATGAACTCTGTCCATCGTAATCTAGCTCTGAATGACTTTATGGCTCTTCCTGCCATGGTAATTAAGTTTATCTTCTGCTGGCACCATCCTGCATCATTTAGATGAAGACAGAACATTACTAAGGAGCGTCATCATAGTTCTCCTGAGAGATTGTGCATTGAAGCAGGAAGTATTGAGGACAAGTTTTAGTTTCATTTTGAGGTTTGTTTTTATTTCAGGAGAAAGATTTGCAACATAATTATGTCTCTTTACATGGTAATGAGCAGCAGGAGGATGCAGATTAGAGTGTTTAAGGGAAACTAAGAAAATGTACGTACTTTGAGACACATCTATGCTGCTTGTATGACTTGCACCCATTGCTTCATGCAACTGCTATTTACATTTGGAGCTAGTGGATTCTTAAATGCTCAGAGCCCACAATTGAGCCCAGATTTCCAAAAGTGCTTGGCACCCAGCAGTTCTCACTGAGACATTTTTATGGCCAGATAATCAAAATTGCACAGCATGGTAGAAGCTGGGGGGTTTTGAAAATCTAGCCACTTATTTTAATGCCCAAATGGAGGCTGGGTTCTTCAGGAAAGCTGGTTCATATATTACAGTTCCAGTGACTGCGTATCAATCCCGTAAGTACTTTTTTTTTTTTTCCTCTCTTATGGACATAGAGTCTATCGTATATGTGCCCTTCGAAAACTTTCCCACTCATTCTTCCATAAAAATGGTAATTACATTAGTTTAATTGAATTTGGAAAGTTGTTGGTACGATAGGAAAGAATCAAAGTTCAAATGAAAATCAGATCCAGTAATTACAGGATTTTTCTGCAAGCATTTTTCTTTTCAGGCTTGACTTGGAAATGAAATAGAGACAAGAGACACCCATTTTCAGGTTGGAAGCAAACAAAACCAAATTGTAAAGGGTGAGGGTTGCTTAGCTCAACTGCTTCTTATAAAGCAGTTTGACAGCTGAAAAGGAAAACACTAAAGTAACTTGTAAAGTGAATAAGCTTTTGGCTGTTACATCTGCAATTTTCTGCTTAGTGCTGCCTATCCTACTGAGCAGAGAGACTTGGTAGTACATAATATGCCAGAAATAATAGTCAGCATTTACTTTATACTATGAAGACATTAACTAACTAGCCTAACAGCCTGCAAGGTAGGGAAATAGTGCGATTGCCACCTTGCCTCTAGCAGAGCACACTAGCAGAGGTTAAAGTCAGGGTTTGCCAAGAGAGCTGCTGGTTGTGATGTTCCTCTCTCATTTCTTCTACTAGTTGCAGAACCACCTCTTGGTGTCCCAAGAGACGTGCTTCCTCTGCACTGTTCCAAGAACCTGGCCTGTATCGACAAACATGCAGCACCATTTGTGATAATACAGGATTATTATGAGTGTTTTGCGATGGCCAGGGTATTTGACATCTGCCCACAAAAGGGTTGTTTTACTCAGGTAACTGTTAGACGTGAATGGCAATTCCTGTGCTTCCTAGAATTTCAAATAGGGGAATGCCTTAAATTGGACTCTTTGAGCAAGAACCAGCTTCCAGTGTCTTCACCTCTGGAAGCTTTATGTAACTCCTGTTGGAACAGCATGCTTCCTTGCAAGCTGCCATCTAGAACCTGACCCTTTTTTTGCTAAGGGTTGAGTAGGGCTGCATTTTCTAAAAGCCCCTAAGTCATCTTTCCCCACCTCTGTACTGTTAGCTGGAGCGATGCAGGTACTTAGGAGTGTGAGTCTCGTTAAAAGTAAGCAGATGGAAGCCTAGTTCTTTGAGTATCACCTCATACTGATTTTAGTAGATAACAGGTTTATAAATATTTTTAATATAGTGGACTATAATAGTTAGAGGGGCTTTAAAGTTCCCCTCAGGCCCAGTTTTCCTCACCATGTGCCTTCTATGCCTCTTAGCTTGACCACTACCTTTTCTCTTATAAAGCCCTAAAAGCACTGTGAGCTTCTGTTTACCAGGTTTGGTACACATTCTCCTGGGAAAAGAATGATCTCGGGATCATCCCACTCCTCTTTGTTCTTACACAGGAAAACATACTTGTCCACTATCCTCTCTCAGCTGTTTGTAAGCAGTAAACTCAAGAGACAAGCCTGGAAGAGGTGGATTGGTTGCAAACCTATGTGTAAAAGGACTTCATTGAACTAATAGTAAGCAATAATGTGAGTAGCTTTAGGGCAGAGGTAGGTAAGCAGTGGCTTGTGTGGTGTGGGTTGATGAATTCAAAAGGCATATGTCTTTTAATTACTTTGCTACTATTGAAAATGTATGTGTAAGCCTTTCCTTCAAATAAAAGGAACTTAAGCTTTTTAGACAAAGAGGTCTGACTGACCCGAGGTGTTATGACACTAACTGGTGGCAGGTTTGCTCTGCTGCTGGATCAGCTTCCTTAAACAGTTCTGTTAGGAAACCCTTGCCAAAAATCATATCTGAGGCTGGCTTAACGTGGTGGTAAATGAAGTCTTTCATCTGCTTTCTTCCAGCAGCAAGTGCTAGCTTAAGAGTAAGGTGCTGAAAAGGCCGAAATAAATGCTATGTTGGTATACTCTTTTCTAATAGCATTGCTAGTAGTGGCTGGCACTATGACATGTTAAAATACTTTGTGCTGTCTGCTATAAAAGACTCACATGGTTTGAGAAATTTTTATGGTATGTCTTCCTCCCTCACGTGCAGTGATTGTGATATCTCTTTTCCAGGAGAGACGTTTTGAACTCTAGTCCTTCTCTACTTGCCCTCTTTCCAACTTGGTGTGTAGATCTTGTTTTTGCTTGGAGTGCCTCTTGCAAAATCTGGAATTAGATGTACAGAAACTTTGATTGTGTAGTTCCTCCTCCTCCTAATACAGTTTAATTTCTAGGATTGGGGGATATTTTCTGCTAATTAGTATTGCGCTGATGGAACAACTGTTTGCAAAGTAGTTCTGCTTCTTAATTTCTCATACTAAGTGCTCAAGGAAAAGACTACAGTTACTCATTGAGAGAGAGCAAGGACGGAAGATCTGTCTTGAGGAAGCACAGGTTCCTTACGGTTCAGAGATGTCAGCTGGCTTTGAAAAGCACTTTTTCTTTTTAACCAACTGTTTCCTTTTAGGAAAGTTTTCCTTCCAAACACAATTTTTTTGCTGATTGTTTTGCCCTCCCTTCTTGTTTGTTTATTTTACCCCCATTGACTTGTTCTACCTGATTTCATGGACTGGTTTTTGTTAATTTTCAGTGAAAGATGAGGTTTGAAATTAGGCCAGCTGACAGAAAATGAGTACTGGAGAAACAAATATGATTAGCACAGGGTAAGGTCCAGAAAACCAATATTCACATCTGCTAATTTGTGGCAGCACCTGATGTTCTAGATAACAGCCACGTTAGTACTCTCCAGGTCTCCATTGACAGCCTCTGTGGAAAAAAAACTCCCAAACAAGTAGTGTTGTTTATTTGACAGGTAAACAAAGTTGTGACTAAATTACACTGTGACTAGCAATTGCTGTCATTAAAAGACGACCTCAAACAGTGGCCACTTCCTTGAGGGTCATTAAAAATCCATTGGCAGCTGCCTGCAGCTTGAATTTACAGCTTGAGCTCTTGCTCCTTCATTCTGCCTCCCTCTGCCGTTGTAATTTCCACTGGAGAATTACTCACTTCTTATCTAAGCTGTTTAATTCCCCTAGTGGGGTAGAGCACAGACAACAAACAGCTCTTGTAAACGGTAGTACAGTAATACCGTCCACCTTAATGTGTTTATTTCCACCGTCCCTTGCATCCTTGTGGTGTGTGCTTTCTTCTTTTCCCACCAGTAGTTTAGGTGAGGAGGAGGCAGAGTTAGGTAACAAAATTGCTGCTGAAGCCCCAAGCTCAGATCTTTCAGTATATAACTTTCATGTCATTTCAGTTGTGAGGCTGTCTTGTGTATAGGTTATATGCAGTGTTCAGTCTGCAAAATGAATGATGTAATTGCCTGCAGGGTATGGAGACCAAATAAAATTAAGTCCACATGAGCTACTGTCAGCTTTTCTGGCTTTACAAGAAAAGGTGATGTTAGATTTGCATCTGCCTTAAGTGTTATTAAATCTTTCAGTATTTGGGGTGTGTCATGTTCTGGAATTTCATTAAAACCTTATCATTAACTAAAGGGTCAGATTTCTGGTCTTCATTGTTGTGGAGGATAGCCTGAAAGTGTGTTCCCAAAGTATGATAATGGCTGAGAAAAGAGAAGGGAAATAAAAATAGTTCCTGCTTTATTCTCTTCAAATTCCAAAGTTACTGGTTGCTTTTTGTTTATTTGTCTCTTTGGTTTTAAGATCCCATGACTGACTTTCGAATTCCTGGAATTGTGAATTTACACATCAGTTTTGCAAATAGGGGAGGGGGCAGTTTTTAATTCTCTGGATGCTTAAACTTGTGTAAAGAGTCATGGGGGGAAGCTGCTGGTAGTTAATGATGGAAAGGCTCACGCTTCCTTTCAAAGGTTCAGTCTGAGAGCAGCGTTTTCATATGAGGAATGTAGATATTACCTGGCATTTGTAGCAGAGTACATAAACCAGGATGTGGCAATGGGATAGCCATGGTTGTCAGACTGCATCAGTACAGGTGTTCCCTTTCTGTTGGATATCAATTCAGGAGAAGTGCAGATGGAAGAAATGTGTGTCGCTGCTTTATAACCCATCACACAAAACTCTGTGTCATGCTGTTTGCAAACCCAGAATCAACCACTGTAAAACGAGTCCTTTTTACTATTGAACAAACATACCAAGGCCACCTGATATTTCACTTCCCATGTAACTTTGCAGGCCATGGCTGCTCCAGCAGAACCTGCTTAAGCCTTTTGTTTCAGCAAAACGTTCATCTGCCAAAAATAACGTGAGGGTTTACCAGCCAGTATTTCTTCAAACAGAAGAAAAAAAAAAAGGGCTCCTGCCCTCCCACATCCCAGCCAAAGAATGTTTGTGCGTCACTACTAGTTCCCACCAACCGATACAAGCCGTGGGGAATGCAGGAACTGCCACTGAGTTTCCAGAGGAGCAAGGCTTGACGTATTTTGGCCAAGGAGAAATCCGTAATCCCTAAGGATCAAAGATTCCATTTTCATGGAAATCGGTCTAATGGGAAAGGGATGGCAGGGAGATGTAATTCAGATCCAATCGGATGTATATAAAGTGAGCCAAACCAGTTTCTTATCAGAAGGCAGATCTGTGATCTCAGTCCTATTAGGATACATCTGGAATGTTGCCGGTTAGTGCAGTGGAGTTGCTGTGGATTTACGTAAGACTGACATCAGGATCGGCCTCACAGGAGCAGCTCATCTGACTTCACCCACTGGTAGCTGAGGTTACTGTGTACCTCGCTGAGGGCATGTCTAGATTCTGAGATTATCATATTTCCAAGCACAGTGTCTTTTCCAGATTTTCTTTTTTGAGGGCAGTCAGCATCTGCTTTAAGGGTATTTAATGAATTTCCAGTGAGGAACAGTCCACAGGCAAGACAACAGTATGTTACAGTGCAAGCCACCAGCCTCCTAGAAATGATACATCCGTTGATAAGTGTAAAAGATTTTTGTGTTTTGTAACTTGGAAAGTTCTTCACCATTCAAGTGAGGTCTTCTGAGTAGAAATAACATAGAATGTAGTTGCTACTTTCTCATTGATGCTACAATTTAGTGGAAACCCTGAATGAATTTGATTAATTAATGGGTTGGTTCCTTAACAGGTGTGATTTGTTGTTAATGGAGCTATAATAAGGCTGTGCTGATTTGTACCATGAATCCAACTCTTTGAAGTAAAGAACTATAAAGTATGAAGTATTCTCTATGGGTGTGCAGGGTTAAATACTGTGCATGGGGTGGGTGTGTGTATATAAGTTAGAATATATTTTTGGAGGCCCCTAACCTTCTTTATGGTGTGTAGTAAAGAGTAAGGTCTGAGATTACCCTACCTCTAAATATTCGGTAGCTCTTTCTGTGTTTTATATTATATGGCGAGTATTGTTCTCGAAAAAAAATTGACCAGGTTTATGTGTCTCTTTCTTTTTTTTCCCCTAAATGGTTCAAAAATGGCACTTTAGATTTCTCATTGTCAAGGTTTTCTTTGAGCTAACAGAGAACCAGCAAATTCAGTAACAGAGAAGTTCAGACACTTGGTCATAGTGTTCCTGGGCTTCAGAGTTATTTAAAGCTGTCTAGATCTAAAGTTTGGCCTGGATGAAGGTAAGCCTGAAGCTGATAGCTTTACCAATTGTCTGAACTGACCCTTGAATTTAAAACTCAAGGAAGAACCAGGGATGCGAAACAGTACAAGAAATACAAGGATGAATCGCTGGAAATGGGACCCCCACGCCTTCACAAATAGGTTTTAGGTTTCTGTCATTCCTCGTTGTTTCTCTCTGTAGTCTTTGAGTAGACTGTTTCATTCTAGATCTCTGTGCTTCTCTGTGTCTTACGCATCACGTGTGGTGGAACCATCTGTAAGTCATACAGGTACTCCAGAAGGACAGGCAGTGAACTCTGCTTATGTTTCACCTGCTCACTCTTAATAGCTGATTTTTTTTTTTCCTGCTTTGGTCTCCTTGTTTTAACTTTTCATGAACTTCTTTCTGTTTTGAGCTGTGTTCATTTCTATGGAAATAGAGAAATAATGACAGCACCGTTGAGACAAATCTTAGTGACATCCCTGTTGCAACATAAGGTCAATTTATACAGTAGTTTGAAATATCTAACCTTAATTTGAGAAATGTAAAATTTCATATTCGGGTATAGAAGCACCCACTGGATGAGGAGGACACAATTGCCCTTTAAATATAATAATAATCCATGCAGTATTAGAATAGAAATACATTCACATCTGGGGCCTCACCATCAATTCCTATTCTGCCTTGCTGAAACTGTGCTGTCTACAGCCTTTTACAGCAAAGTTGTTTGAAACTTCCTAATTTTTTTTAAAGTTATCTGTGGTTGATCTGATCCCTGGAAGCTGGCCTGAGTCGGTGAGGGAAGTGAATGTGCGTAGCAAGAACTCAAGGGAAGAAATCCTGTGTGTACATAGGTCCTTATTTCTTGTTACCTTCCTTACTAGCTGTTACTCTCAGTTGTGAATTTATGAGCCTGAGCCCTGAAATGTTGTTTGAATGGATAAATTTCAAATGTATAATATCAGTTCTACTTACTTTCAATCAATACTCTGGTTCCCCCCTGCTAAAAATAAACAAGCCAACCTTTCTCAACAGAACCAAAGACTAATCCTTTATTAAAACATCTTCTAAAACTAAAAACTTTCTTCGAAATTGAAACTCTAGTCTGGATTCCAATTTTACAGGGACAGTGAAACCGTCGGGTCAAGGGTGCTTGTAATCTAATTCTAGAGTTCAGAGTGCACTAGTCTGAGTAGTGGCAGTTCACATTAGGAGATTGAATTAGGTTTGAATTGTTCTGGTACATAAGTTCCTGTATGTTGAGATCCTGTAGTAGTTAAGATTTACAGAGGTCGTCTAACTTCAGCAAGAGTCTGCAGCGTGCCAGGCTGGGAGAACTCCTAAACCCGTAGTTCTTGAAAGTGTTTGCTGGAACTAAATTGAAGGTAGCTTGACTAGGCTTTGACAATTGTTGGCTCCACTTTCCACATGAAGGGAATGGGAAATGAAGTCGACACTCAGCTGTTTGCTCTCCTTAGAAGAGAGACTCTGGTATTTGTATAAGTGGTGGAACACTTGGCCTTACCTTCCCCCTACATCAAGACCACTTTTCCTCTGCACAGCTTTTATATAGAGTGCAAGGACCTATAAATATCAAGGGAGCCTATAAATAAATACAGCTGGGAGCCAACAAAGGCTTCTGACAAATGATGTTTATTGAATTTCTCACGTGTGGTCCAGTTTGAATCTAACCGTGGGACTTGCTGAGTTTTTGAAAGTATGTTTTGTGCCCAGGCCTGGGATTCCCCCTCTATATGCAGAATAGGGAGCTCTCTGCCCTAGCTAAGTAAAAGAGAGGAATGGGTAAAAAGAGGAGGGTTTTTTCAGTGAAGCTGAGCTTATGGCATTAACTTCAGACAAATCAATCCAAGATCTACTGCCTATTGTTTACATGAGAGGGTTTATGAGAGAAAACAGTCATATCACTGCAAAGTGCTGGCTGAAACATGACACGCAACCTCCCTCATAATTAATCCTGATGTCGTTGTCCTCTAAATGCAGTAATCCGTATCTGGATTGAAATACAGTTTATTGTAGCGTTCAAAAATTGGAGTCAATGATGTAGGTAGGTATGGCCTGTTATGGTGGGTGTTGTATGGACAAGAAAATAGAAAGCCTCAGTCCCAAAGAGCTTCAAGTCTGCCACTCGAGCAGAAGTTCCACGTCTACTGGGTGCATAGCGTTCGTTGGATCTGACCCATAGCCACCATGGGAGCTCTATTCAGGTAAATTGACAAAGCATTAATTACTTCAAAGGAGAGCTAATGAGGCAATAAACCACAAGGGTGAAACTCAAATGGTTTATGGTACCATTAGTAGGCTGAAATGGAATTATAATTAGAGCAGGGCAAACGATTAGTAGTCCACAATTTATCCAATGGATTTAGTGCTTGTTTCTGTTCATGAATTATGCACAAGTAGACATATTTTAGGAATGTATTCATTGTTTGAAATTGCTCAGCAACCACTTTATATGGAGACATTTCTGCCAATAAGAGTAGCCTTGTGAAGTTTGCCTCTGGATTCTCTTTGCTTGGGAGCTTTGTGCGTGTATTTGTGTTCTGTAGTGCGTCACTGAAATACTGTGGTGTTTCTACTTCCTGGAATTTTATAGAAATAAATGTTAATTGTTCTGGGATATGTAGCAGTTACCTAAATTTGCTGGAGAAACCTTTCTTGATCTTCAGGGATGGGTTTTTTTTGCTTGAGGAACAGTCCTTTTGCAAATAGCTTAGCAGTAAAGAACTTCAGCAATACTTGCTCAAACACCCATCCCGAAAAATGAATAAAACTGGTATGTCCAAATAAAAGTGTGGTTCAGAAATGATGAAAGAGGCTCAGGAGAGCTTTGTTACAGTGCTTAGATCTTGACTTGAGTTAGGTACAGAATAATTCAAACATGCATTTGAGTGACGGTCTTGTCTTGAGCTTTGAGGTGGTGTGGGGTTGAGCTCGTAAAATTCCTCTTGGAGCTCTTCCGGTTTGCATAAAATACTTGTATAATATAAGGGATGATCTTCTGTCATGGGATATCTTTCCTGTCTCTGCTATGATTAACTTGGAATTATTTATACAGAGGAACACTGTTGCTGACAGGGATCTAATGTTGGGAGATGACTGTACACCCGCTGATGCTCCTTGTCCCTGGATGATGTGATTGTCTTTCTCTTGCTGAGCACATAGTAGCGTGTAGCAGGCTTTATTGTTGGCATCCGGCTCCTTTTCAGACCAAAAATACAAGTAGTACTTCTGAGTCTAGAGTCCCTAAACTATCCATTAAGATGTTCTGGTGTGTCAGCCTCTCAGTCAAAATGTCTTGAAGCCACTCGGGTTTTCCGTTGCAATCCGGGTCTCTTCTCTTCAGGCCTGTTCAGAAGAGGCAGAATTAAGCCACAAACCTTTATCTTCTTCTAAAGCTGCTGTATACACTAGCCTGTTAATCAGGCATTTACTGCTGTACATCTCAAGTGATTGACAAGCTTAGTTTCTTGGAGTGGAGGTGCTTTGTGCTGCCCAGTGGTCACCTGGCTCCACGTTTGCCTTCCTGAATAAATCATGCATTCTCCTTTTTGTATGACATGTTTCGTTCCATGATTTAAGAGCTTTAACATACAGCTCTTTTTTGTTCTTGCTTTTGTTAATAACTAATCATGAATTATCCATGAATGGGCTAATTAGGCATTAACCATATATTCTATACCAACCAAAGAATCAGATCTTTCCCAGACGTTTCTGTAGGTAGTAACTTCTTGAAATGTCCCTGGGCTAGGAATGTCTGTAAGTATTAGAGGAAGGTCTTGCGAATTCTGGCCTGGGGGGTAGTTGCAGCATAGTTCAAAAATCGTAACAAGTCATACACGGAACAAACGCCTTGTGGGGAAAAAAGAAGGATCCCAAATGATGCAAATGGTGAAATATGGATTAAGAATTTGCTAACATATTATCCTTTCAGAAAGGACAATGTTATTGGAGCTGATTTTTGTTTCTAATGTAAAACTGAATGAAGCTTAGGTAGAATGAAATGCAGAATAGAAAGGCTGCCCATGTGCTGTGAGATTTTGTGGCTTCGAATATGATGACTTGATGAAAAAAGAGGCAGAAAGAGAAACTTCGTAACAGTTTGGGGGCTTTATGTTCTGGCTACCTGATAGCACTATTCTGCCATGGTAGCTTAAGATTTCTGTATCCAGTGCAGCAGTGATGAAAATCATTGGTGTAGCATGAAACTAAGTGAAGAGAAACTGAAGCAAAGAGTCCTAGAGGTGGCCTGCAAAGACATTGAGGCAAATACTAATGTTGCAAATAGCATAGAACTGGGAATAAGTGATGCTGGTGTCTGAAATGTTGCCAGTAACATGAGCAGTAATTCTTCAAAGTTCTTAAAAGCACTAATTCTGGTTCTGTTGCCTGGTCGTGGTGAGCCTCATATGGTTCTGTCTGTCTTCCGTTGTCTTAAGAAGTCAGCAGCATCTTTTCAGCCTGCCCTCATCTTGAAACATTTTCTCAGGTAGCTGATACCTGCTGGGCCTCAGGATGACATTACAAAATCCAGTCTCTTGGTCCAGTAGTGCTCCTGAGTCTCAAAGGTTTCTAGCTGCCAGACTCTACACCAGCAACATTGCGTGGTCTATCCCCACTTCAGACTTTCTGTATCTTTATACATGACCCAGCAAAACCCAGGTCCAACTCTGAGTCAGTGTAAAAGAAAATAACAAAATTGTCATTTAGATGTTTGAATTAAAAAGGTTGTGGAGTCTGTTTCTGCCAAATGACCTTTCCATCAAATATTAATAGGCTGGTTGGGGTGGGTTTTTTTCAGGAGAAAAATACCAAGAGGCATAAATCTATATTAAAGACTAAGTGCCTACCAAATGGAACTTTATGCACATTTGCTGTGGTTTCTCGCTTTCTTTTTACTCAAGTGTTACAGAGGAAGGCCAGCAAAACCCACAAAATTGTTATTTTCTCTATTGTGTCTTTTAGCTGCTAATTTTTAGTTAGCATTGCTGCTGTTTCCTGTAGCATGCATTTCTGGATGCCTGACTAAAACACAGATGACATGATACGTGGTGAAAGCCAAGGGGTTAATCTTCTAGGGACTCAAGACTAATGGCCCAGTAATGCTCACCCAAGAGGGAATTCTGGCTGTTTCAGATCTCAGTCCTAGTCACTTCATAATAATTTGGCAATTTCCACTAGAACTTTGGTGTCAGGAGGAGTAGCTTTTAGTAGGGAACAACAGTGTTTAACGTTGATGTCATGTGTCTTGGATCAAAACTTTACTCCTACCTCTCCTTTTTCTGCTACTGCAGTAATCAGCTCTGGATTTTCTTGATAGACCCACTGTGATCAGATTTTCAGTACAGGCCTGCTCATGTGTGTCTTTCAATTTCTTTTCATCTCTGAAGTCAGGATTGGAAATTTCAGTGCAGCTCGTGGGCACTGACATTCAGCAACGCTGTCAACAGCAGTATTTCAGGGCTTGTGTGCTGCTCTGCTTCTGCTGCTGCCACACAGTCCCTAGAACCAGGGCACACTCTTGAGATTTACTTTCTTGTCTTCCACTGTTAATGTGGAAAGTGACTTAATTTCTCAGCATCCTGAAAAAGGACCCCCTCATACTAGGGCCTGTGTTCCCAAGTGCTGCCATTGCTGAATACACTTTGCTGAAGAATGCATAGCCACTTTAGCTCTCTGCAGAGGTGTTTGGGACACTCATCTGCTGTTGGAAATGAAACCATTACAGCCTGAGCTCCTGAAACCTACTGTTGCATGTCTGTGATTGGCAGAAGTCCAGAAGACACTCCTATCCCTTTCAGTGTAGCCTTAAATTTCCATTAAAGCTGCTCTTTGCAGCTCCCCCTTCTCTGTTGTTCTTATGTTTGTATGAGAGAGTGCATATTACTTTTGTGAATATGTATCTATGTGGTACCCGAGTGTTTCAGTATACATGCATGCTTACATAGTTATATATGTACGTAGATGCAAAAACGCATATCCATGTATTCAGACAAGTCATGGGAAGTATATATGTATGCTTTTGACCATGATGTGTGAGCAGCACGTGGGAGCATCCATGGAATAGCCTGTGCAGGTCTGTGTGTGCCATGTAGGTAAACGCGTGCATGTATTGGATTCGTCGCTGATTTTAGTTCCTGTGAATTTGCATCCGAATTCCCTTGTGCAAATGGTTTGGATTCTGAGCCTCCTCCCCTTGCTGATGTCTCTACCAATCTCTCTCTTATTGAAAGGAAGAAGAAGAGAGATGGAAGGCAGGAGAGAGAGCAGCATAAAGGTCATCTAGTATTGCAGCCTGACGCAGAGATTTATAACCCTCCAAATTCTCCCTCTCTCTGGCAGCATGTCTTTACAGACTCACATTATCTCTATTAATACCAGCCACAAGGTCATTACTCAGGCACTGAGCCTTCCTCCAGCATAAATATTTATACAAGGCTGACCTGCGGCTGCTGCGTTTGCCTTTTATTTGATTTCTGCCGCCTTTTGTGTCTGTCAGCTAATGTCTTTAGCTGCTCTGTCTGGGACAGTGGGAGCTGAGAGAAGAGGTGGGGAGGGGTTACAAAGGGAATGAAAGAGAAGGGGGACAGGCAGGGAGTGTGAGAGGAGAAGGAAGAGAGGAGAGGGATGGGTAACAGGTTGACATTTCATATGATACCCCTTGATGGAGACATAATAAAGCCTTTATTTCACACCACGTGGAAATTTTTAAGTCTGTATTTTTCAATAGGATTGCAAAATTAATGAAAATTTCCTTTTATCTCCTCAAGAAGATTGGAGTACAAGAATATTTTATGTATAGAGTGTTGCTTTTGCTGGAGATTAATGGGATTTTGGAAGCCCATTGCAGAGAATAAGCTATGGATAGCTTGCATGTAGACACGCATGAGCGGATGCATGAATACGCTCTCTCACAAATGTCTGTCGGGCATGACTTCATGGCTATGCATCTGTATTCCCCTTAACACCCTAGTGCTGCTCTGAAACCATGTCTCTTGGCTTCTGTCAGCGTCAGGTGCGCACACCTCTGGTGGCTGAAAGGGAGCTGAGGGTGTTTCTCAGGGATACCTGTTCTGAGGGTATGGACAGTCTCGGTATCTGTGCCGTGGCCTTGTGCTTGTCCTTCAGCAGAGCTTTATCTGACAACGCTCATGTGTGTATTAGGAGTTCAGGAGCAGGAATGGAAAATTGAAAGAAGTGTGGCACGTGCCAGTGATTGGTTAGAAGTCTTTCAAGTCTGATAAAACCACAGAAGCCAAAGGGAAGGATCATGAGTTTAACTGTCTGCTAAAATGTGTAATAGCACAATCTGCCTTATTTCTACAAGGACTTGATCGTTGATGGCACTTGCAACTCCTGCTGTGTCCCCGTCCCTCCCGAGCTGAGGGCATGCCGGGGCAGTGGCAATGCGGATATCCCCATGAAAACCAAGGAGCTTTCCTGCAGCAAGGGATTAGCACTGCCTTAGCATTTGTTCTTCTGACTCACTTTAAGCCTGGTAATTTTACTTAATTAATTTTGCTTTTCTGTTTCCCTTAGCTGTTGGATACTGCTGAAAATCACAGACTCCATTAGGTAGACTGCAGTTTGGACCTAGTACAGCAAATGGTCCAGTCCGTGTGATGGGTTTTGTGTTGTGATTGAGGAAATTCTGTTCAATGTTTGTACCGGAGGATTCCCCTAGCACCCTTTAAAATCTCAGTCACAGGAAAGAAGTAAAATTAAACTAACTCAAATGTGGCCTTCGGATATGTTCTCTCTACTTTCTGAAAGATTGTTTAATTTCCTTCTTCCCTCCTCCTTTTGAGGGTTTGAGAAATGTAACTTTTGCCTACCATAAGGATGCAAATCCTACCCAGTGCTGTGATGTCAGTCATGATTGGAGGGGCTCACCGCAGAGGGAGGCTGAGGGCACTTTGCTAAACTAACGTATTGCCTTTTGTCATTATTGTAAGCAAGGATTTTTAAGCTTGAATCCCAAACAAACATCCCTTTGTGTGGTCTTGGTCTTCCAGCCTGACTGAATTGACGGAACTAATCACCTAGCTATATTTCTGAGAAACTTTGAGGTTTTATTGTGTGCAGCTGTCTACACCCCCTTCCTGAATACAAAGGTCTTCACTTTAAGTCTTTGAACTGTTTTGTCAGTGATGTAGAAATGGCTTATTTCAAGAATCTCCTCCTTTCCTTACCCCACCTGAGGGTATTCTTCCTGCATACTATTGATTCTGTAATACTGCATTTGCACAGGACCAAAGCTGCCTCATTTGCCTCTGAGCAGGTTACAGTTTTAAAATAATAATAAAAAAACCCCAAACTACAAAACCCCACAAAAATCTGGTCTTATTTTTCTAGCTTGTTTTCTCTGTGGAAGAGCAGGAGGTTCATGAGCATCTCTGGTGATCCACCACACCTTTTTCAACTGATACTCCACAGTGTTCATAGATTGTTGGAAGCAATCTGGATCCTGTCAGATACCCACACAGAACTGTTGGTCAGGTCAGCTTGAGGGTCACTGACTGCTTGAATCCTCAACCATGCAGGCGAGATGGGTCAGCTAGAATTAATATTTTTGCCTTTTCAATACAGCTTCTTATATCTCCTGCCCTAGGTAAGTCTTTGAGTATATAACTGAAGCTTTAGACACGCCCTCAGAGGCAGCCACATTATGAAAGAAGAGCAGAAGCTGTTTCACATAAGTCTTTATTTTGAGTATATATTTACAAAGATATACATATACGCACACGTATGTAGTATACACAACAGAAATAAACTAATTTGCACAGCATCACCTCGACCCATTTCAGCAGCTTCTGCAAATTAAATTTCCTACCTTGCAGTCCTAAGGAAGAAGAGGAAGATAAATTAGCTGGTTTTATTCTCACTGTTGATGGTTACAAGCTGCCTAGAGTGGCAGTGTGGCTAGGCTAGGTGTAGGATGGGTTGTGAGAGGGGAAGGCATTTGGATTCTGCAGATGATTAAGATCATAGGGGAATTTCAAGATGCTTGGGGTGGCTCTGACTTAGTACTCTCACTAATATTTAGTTTCTGTAGCTGACCTGATACTGGTGAGGGACTGTTACTGGCATCTTCAACCCCAGGTTCTGGCCTACACTAGGACAATTTGCAGGCAGCCATGCTCTGTGAGGTGAGAGAGAGCATGACACCTCGTGCTCATGTCTCTCCTTTGCGACCTGGCAGACAGAGAAGTGGGGAAGGGAATTCTGTAGTGGGATGGAAGGTGGGGGAGTTGTGTGGCGGTTCCACTGAAATTAGAGAAAGGGAATTTAGGGAGGGGGAAATGTGTAATGTACACAATACAGTCTGTCCCTTCTTATTGATTGTGATATTGAATACTATTTCTCTTAAGCTGTCTTCACACTTTCCTTTTTTGGTTACTCTTCTCAAAACAAAAATCTGCATCCTGAGTATGAAAACAGAAGTTCTTGTTGAGAAGCTTCAGCTGGAGCTATGGGAACTCTGCAGCTGACACCCATGTACATGCATGTGTTGGGTCTGTGTGTACAAGCACATGCACACCCCCTCAGTAGTTCTTTGAGCCTTTGGAGCCAGCGGTGCCATGGAAAGATGCCTCCCTCATTGTCTCGACTTGCCTGGTCTTGAGGATCTGTACTGATTTATGTTGAGGAATTGATAGAGGCAAAAGCTAAGCACTTCTGGGGTTTTATTTTGGGTTGTTTTTTTCCCTGACTAGCTGTAACCCAGAGTAGTTCGCTTACTTGGTCCTCTGCCTTAACACCCATGCTAGGTTAGAAGGTGGCGTTGTTAGGAGAACAAGGCCAAGAAGATGCGGGAAGAAAGAAAAGGGTGGGGCCATTCCTTTCTGGAATTTGCATATAATTTCTATACCAGCATGTGAAACAATAGTGGTCACTGGGGCTGTGCGGCACAAATTTCAACAAAAAATATTTGAGTAATGATCAGCAGTGAAACAATTCAAATAACTGACATTTAAATTCTCCTTTTGAGGCTCAAGGAATAAAACCAGTTGGGGTGAATAAGGATGGTTCTTCCGTGTCAGAAGTACTGCTGGGAATATACTGCACCGGTTTTACTTGGTTGAGATTTCATATATCATGGCGTGAAGCATTAAAAATGTGATCTTTTAATTGGGAACACAGAACTGTGAAAGGAAGGGTCCATGTTAACCTCACAGAGCTGTAACAATGAGCATATACCATTGTGGGTACAGCTCTGCTCCAGTTGGCAACTCGAGGTGGAGCGGACAGAGAATGGGTTATTCATTTCAATACAGATGCTGTGTCTTAGAGAAGATGGAAAAATCAAAATTCCTGACCATTTCTAATCTTAGAACTTTATGAACCAAAGCTATGAACGGCAGTTACAATTTTTCCAGTGTAACAATTCTTGATGAAAAACTGCAGATCTTCTGGGTGAAAGGAAGAAGTTTTAAAATGGTTAAAATGGATTCTTTCCCTGTGATCTTTTACTTAGCTTCAGCTGATCAGCAAAACCATGTTTCAGTGCTTCCAAAATGAAGCTCTTTCAGCACCAAATGAAGTTTCATTTTGCAAATTTAGTTTGCATAACAATTAAATAAAGCAAGCACTCAAATGCAACACTGCAGAATTTCTCGCTGACGATTTAACTGAGCCAACCAAATTTTTTGGGATGTGACTTACTGAATTACATTTTTTCCAGAATGTCAAGTTTTCATCTTTTGTTAAGATGGGGGGAAAAGAAACCTGCCACTTTTTCCCCGTACCAGAGAACAGTTTGCTGCTGTTCTCTTTTGTTAGCCTCAGTATGTTAGATCATACCTTCCTTAAACATCTGTTCAGGTTCGTGTAGCTGTAGTCTGAAATGGCTGCTTTTCCTAGGGGTTCTTTACCAAAAATAGTAATTCATTCAGGAGCTTTTTGCTCTGGTTTTCCTATTGACTTTTATTCCAGTGATTTAAGCAAGTTATGGAAATCCATCTCTGCCTGATAGCACGTTAACAGACATTCCCCGGAATCGGAGAGTCCTTGTCCTATATAACAGTTTAAAATGGGGACAGCAGGTTTGTGTTTCTTACCCATATGACATTTCTAAATTGTGCTGTAGGTCCTGAACTCTGGGGGCCGCTGAGATTAGAGGAGGATTTAGAAAACCTTGAAGAGTTGGCTGCACCTTGCAAGATCGAGTCTTTGCAATAATTTGGCCCAGCTCTTTATTGGATAAAGCATTGGGGCTGTGTACCATCAAATTACAGTTACAATGGTTTTCTTTGGCTTTCCAGTAGCGCAGTGTAAATCTGTGATTTGAGACACTGGTCTCTGAGGACCTGTGTTCCAGAGCAACACGTGAGTTCTCATTTAAGAGGCAGTGAAGAAGATAGTTCTGGCTTGCACTGTTAGGTGTAGTTCCCCAGAAGCAGTTGTCATGAAGTGAACGTTGAAGAGTCTGTAGATAACTTCAGTTCTGGTTTGCTCACCCCATTCTCAGCCAGTGATTCAGAGCTGCTAAATGGCTCCCACCATCTCTACCCCCTAGTAGATTTGGGCTGTAACTCTCGGAGAGGGACTCCCACTGAATGTGCTACCAAGACATTGTGCTTGGACTTTTATAGCCTCTGGAGCTCTGCGGAGCCTACGCATAGTGAAAGGTTTCTTTAAGTGCTTCTCTCAGAGGTGTTGATTTGCCGTAGCTCCCAGTCATTTTTCTTTTTCCTTCCTGCTTTTGCTGAGATGCCTGGGTTTCAGGTAGTGGCTTTCATTGTTGGTTTTTTTTTTTAATTGATGATATATGGGGTCTAAGCCTGTTAGTAACACAGAACTGCATAAATCTGCTGCTGATTTGTATTATGAATAGTAAAGTCCATCTGAAACTGATCAGAAGAGAATGAAGGTGGAGGAGAAGCTCTATTGCATAGCTAGCTAGTAGCTACATAAGGTAGATAAACGTTAAATACTTTGCAAATACTTTAACTGTATTTGGGTAGTTTTTATTATAAAGGTGTGCTTGTGAACTGTGGTGGTGGGCAGACACTAAAAACTTAGCAATTCAGGCCACTAGCTTCAGTTCCAAGACTCTGCGCTATAAAGCAATTTTCAGTATGATAAGAACTAATAATGACTTGGGAGCCAGGACACGGGAGTTCTTAACTTGCCTGTGGTCATACAGCACATTGATTTCCCGGCTCAGTGTCTCACTTTTCCTATGGAGTATGGTACTAAGGATACTTCCCTTGCTCTACGAAGCCTTTCCTGGTCTGTATGTGTTTAGCAATGTTATGCCTGCACAGCATGGTCTGTTTATTAACTGTATCGCCTCTGTTTAATAAAATAGAAAACACAGGAAAGTAAAAGGATTGAAATATGACCACATGGAAAATAATGAAAGAAACTCTTGCTGTCTGGTGGTTAACTGAAAGACGGACATTTTGACACTTGATGGTTTTAACAAGAAGATGAAATTACTCATTTTTTAATAATTTGAGGTTTTTAAAATGGAACAATTGCAGCCCATTTCAGGTAAAATCTTAAAATAAATCTCTCTGAGGCACCAAATAAAGCAAATTTCTTCCTTTAAACTCCACTCATGTAATGTGAACCACATGCAGTTGCTGATGCATATGTGAGTGCACACTATATGTTCCTGTATGTGTTCAGAGCTGGTGTGTTTTAAAAATGCGTATGAAGGATGCTGAGCTTATGTGGACAGGACAGGCCTTTATGTCTTTGAACTTAAGTTCTGGAATGAAGCATGCGGATAAGATCGAAGGTTTGAACAATGATTTTCTCTTCATCTCACCCTTTTGGTGGACAATAGGTAGTGGTCTCTTAGAAGAAGAAATCAAATATATATCAAGAAGTTTAGACAAAACCATGGAACAGACTACAGAATCTATATAATTGCTGCAAAGTGTTGGCTTATTTGATGAGAAATACTGTTCTCTGCAAGCACTTTGAGTTGCTGCTTTAGCATACCAAATTGACAGCAGCTCTTGGTGTGCCTGATTATGCATGTGAACAAAGGGTGATATGAAAGAAATACTCCTGCTCAGGACTTGGACATCAGGATTTCCTTACTGCTTATACTCCCCTATGCAATTTAGAGTGCTAGGCCTACTATATCTGAGGATCAGAGTTGAAGCACTCTTTTACATGAGCTACAGCAGAAGATTCAATGCTAATGTGAACCAAAGCAACATCCTGGCATTTATGTAGTTCACAGATCTTGCCTGCAGATCTGGGGAAAAGTGTACTTGCAGGATTAAAACGGAGTTAAGGAGTTGAATAGCAAATGCTGAGAGACTAGAGGAGAAACAGCTGACAGGCAAGATGCTGATACTGTAATGGCTGTTTTAGTGAGGTGGGCCACGTGGGGGGTGAGGGCTGAAGTGCAGATGCTCTGCATCTTCTGGGGAAGGCATGTGTGGAAGCTTCTGTGCTAGATGTTGAAGCTGAGTGCGTTGACACAGCTGCCCACGCTGTTCCTTTCCCCTGTTTTGTGAGCATCTCTTCTTCACAAAGATGAGGTCTGAAACGGTGTAAGTACTCAATGTCCCCTATACTACGAAATACAATCTTTGCTCAATTACTGGAAAGCCACCCTCCCACAGGGAGCCACAAAGCCATAATGGAATTGAACACAAACATTTGTTTTGTTTAAAAACCCTGGTGTAACATTGCTGTGCAACTTCTGAAATGTCAGTTCCTGTAAATGCTCTGAGTCCGAGACCAACAGTGCAGAAAGCGCTGGAAGAACCCGTCGTGGAAGTGAGGTTTACCAACCTCTTCAATGTTTCATGCTAGCTTCGCAATGATCTCTGTGGCTCCCTGCTTCTTCGATGGCTTCTAGCTTTCTGGTTGTGACATCTCTCCTGATGTGCTCAGACAGAGGGAATATGCAAAAGGACGGCTGCAGCTCTGTGTTCGGGAGATGTCATCTCCGATTGATGTCAGGCAGGGGAGCAGCAATTAAGGCTCCAGCCGACTTTCTGCTCAAGCTCCAGGCACACTGGGGGAGGAGAAGAGAGAGAAAGAAGGTATAAGGCAAAAGTAAAATAATCGGAAGGGGGAAGAGAAGGAGAGAGAGGGGGAAACTGCAGTGTGAAAGAATGGGAAATAAGAACAGCATGGGACAAGTCAGGAAGAAAATGGAGGAAAAAAATATGAGGATGTCTTGGAAGGGGGAATGGTTGAAGAAAGGGGAAGCAAATAAAAGAATGAGCATGTGGTTTTGCATAAGAGGTGAAAGAGAGAGGAAGTGATAGAATGAGACGGGTAGCAAGGAAAACAGTGAAAGCAGGAAGGTAAGGGCAGCTTGCGTGCTTTTAGCTATTTGCTGCTGGCTGATGGGAAGAGAAGCATATTGTCCCAATCCACCAATATGGTGTTGGAGAATCCCTTTATTCCTGACTTCCAGTGAGCTACCAGTGAGCTGCTGTTTCACAGCAGTGTGTCAGTGGGGAGGAACAACTTGACAGAATTGAGATGTACATGGGCGGGAGAGGAGAATGAATGCATAGTCCTGCAGTGCTATCTTTCCATGTCTCTGCAAGGCAGAAGTGCTCTCAGTGCCTTAAACCAAGCCACATCCCTGTTCAGCCCAACAGCGTTCATAAAGGACATCACGTGTAAGAGGTGGAACGGGTAAAAGATTTGTGTGTTCAGCACTGAAGATGCTGTTAGGTAGAGGCTTTGCTTAAAGCAATAAGACATATTACCTGTCATTCTCCTTTAGGGTCAAGGTGCAGCACAGTCTCATAATGCAGCAAATGTATTAATATTTTTTTTTTTCTGCTGAGACATGATGTTGACTGTGCACTTGCAAAACATTCCCAGTATACCTTGTGATTCTGTGTAGAGCAGTGGCACTCAGATATTTTGGGTTCTAAGCCCCAATTCAGAAGTGCTCATGACATCAAATGCTAGCATAACCTTTTGGATTTCTTTTGTTTGCTTAATCCCAGTTCTGTCACAACTCTATCTGGTAGGGTTTAGTTGCTTCTGGACTAGAGGTTCTAATCAAGACCCCAGCCTACTGGTGATCATAATACCAGCATACAGGAAGAAATGGGCTGTAGAGTTCTGTTCTGCTCTATGATACTGTACGTTCCGTTATAATGAACAGAGAGAACCATTGAATTACTTTCAAGAGCAATTAATCAGATGTGTTCAAGCCCCCTGTTTCACAATTGCTATCTCAGAATTAATGCTTAAAATTAAGCCTTGGAAAGTTGAGCAATGTGTATCTCACCTGTTGTGCCATGAAAAAAAATCTTGTTACTAGAACAGATACAGGGATCAGCCCCTTGGGAAAATGGAGTACTGAGATTTTTTGAGAGTACAGCTGAATTACAGGTTGAATCTGCTTTATGAACCCCAAATGTTTTCCTGTGTAATAGAATTACTAGATATCTTCTATCTTTCCAGTTTTCTTGCTTTAGTACTGAGGGGTTTCTGTCTCTTACAGCTGCTACATATCTCTATGGCTTTGCTTTGGGTTCTCCTGGCTTTTCTCTGCTGCTTGGCATCACGGTGACTTTCTCTGTTATAGTAATTCTGGTAAACTGTGATAACTCCGTTCTGAAGCTGTTTGAACTTCTTCAGTGCTGGAGCTGAGATGCTCCATTCTTCGTCTTCACCTATTTTTATACACTATGGAGCTCTTAAGGAATCCAGTGTCTTTGTCGTGTAATTCTACTTCGGTAGCAGATCTAGGCATAGGTAAAATGTCAGAGGTGAGGAGCGTCGAGAGCCATCAGTGGCTCACTCCTCCTTTGCCTGTTCTGGATTCCTGACTGGCTAAAAGAAACCAACTTCTCAAAAGACTTTTTCCAGAGTATTCTCAGTGCGCCAGCTATTAAACCTTGAAATACAATTTGGAACATAAACTTTGATGGGATTATTAAATCTACAAGGTTTAGCTGCAAAGAGCTAGGCTGCTGCCAAAGCTCTATGCTTTAGCTTATTAATAGTTACTAAATTGGGGTGAGAGCTGGCAGAGGGCAAGCAGAGAGTGAGACGGAGGGAAGCACAACTCTTATGCATTCGCTATCCTTCTTCGTGTTTTATTTTCCCCATCTGGATTTCCCCTGCCGAGCAGTGAAATAGGCGTTTAGACCCGTGAGCAGTGCCAGACAGCTAACTAGGCGCTAGAAGTCCGCCCCGATGATGTTTGGCATCGGTGGGCCTCTTTGTGCCAGTGGTTTAGTGCCAAGAGTAATTGTGATTTACACCCGTTGCCCCTTTGGTGGCAAAATGGTTTTGATTAAGTGCATACCACGTTTATTAAGTCTTGCACAACCGAGCACAGGGTCTTGGCTGGGACGCCGTAAAAGGCAGTGAGATTTACACATCTCGCTGCAGGATTCATTTAATCTCTTGGGGATTTACTGACCTTCAATTAGAACTGTTAAGTACTGTTTACTTGGTACCTAAATCATGCAAGGCCCAGCTAGAGTTTCTTTTTTGTTTTCATTAGTAATGTTGTGATTAAATGCGGGAGGAGAAGGGAAAAGACCCAAACACGGTGAGACCTGGTGAATACACGCCCCAAGGAGAAAGACTTTGAAGGTTTTAAATCAAAATAGTGAACAGACCAAACTAACTCATTTTTCCTTAATGATCTCTGATACAGGAGGCCATTGGCTCAACTGAAAGACAAAAGGTTACTGTATGGGAGTTGTGTACATGCTGAAGGACGACTCCTTCCCTTACTCTGTGTTCACCTAATCCAATGTCTGTGGATTTAATGGGAGGATAATTTTTAACTTCAGAGAGCTTCCAGATAGATGTTGAGAGAACTTCTCAGGCTGGACATAGAGAATTTATCTGCGTCACTGCCTAAGGTCGCTGACGTTATCTAAATTAAGGTACTTCTCCCAAGTTAGCCAAGTAGGAGCAGCCATATTGTGAAGTAGGAGTCCTCTTACTCTATCCATGTTCCTAGAATATAGTCCCAAGCACTTCAGAAGGTCTCCTGTGGTTCTACGGGAAAGATCTGTTGTTCATCGCCAGATAAACAGAATTTTGAGATGGTGTAGAGGGTTAAAAATACAAATTAAGTCTTTCTGAGCCCATATTACAGAGCAAAGATTTCATTATTTTGGGTCTAGGTTACCAGTCAGTGACGTGCTATTCCAGATGGTGAACACTGCAGTCACAGAAAGGAAGTTAAAAGATTGTGTGTTTGTGAATGGAGCTCAGGTTAGTGGTGAGATTTTTATTTAAAATGTCTCTCCTTTGTAAATAGCTTCTGGTCTTCCAGAACCTAGTATTTTTAATAATTGACTGGAAAATGTTTGCAAATCATGAGCATCTGGATGAGAATAATCAAAGTTTTGAAGTGAACTAATTTTTGTTGGGTAGGTTGATTGTGTGGCATCTTTCTGTGCCCTGATTCGATGGACACATTCAGCAGCACTGAGGACCTGTTTGCCAGAATGAAACTTGAGTTTGACAATCTGAAAATTCCTATTCAAGTATTCTCTAAATGTTTCTTTAGAACTTGGCTGCTGCTGAGATTTTTCCTGCCAAGTAACTCTCGGCTGGCCTGTTCGTGGAAAGTGAACCCCAAAGGAACGCGAACACAGGCAAAATGAATTCATGGGTTGGATAGCCATAGAAAAATGTCTAGCATTCGATCAGCTCTCATTAGTAGGTAGCAGCTCTGGCTTCTTGCTTCCTCCTGGCTACTCAAATTAATAACTCAACCCTCCATCCTTGTGCTTTCTCTGGCATTATGTCAAGAGCAAAAGAATGAGGTGTGGAGGGTTCAAGGAAACAGCAAAATGGTACATGCCCTTTTAATTCAAGTTGTAGAAAGTTCACTGAAGACCTAAATCAGAAATTGAACTCACATCTCCAGTCACAACCACAGCATCTGAACTGGAGCACATGAAGACAATTTGCAGGTTTGGGTGGTTGTGCTGAGTTAAACGCAAGTCCACTTATTTTAAGGTGCCTCAAGTAACCTATGTATGAATTTTAGCTTCTGGCTTTTACTCAATCTCATCTGGGTAACGACTATTTAGGGATGCGTGTGTGCGCTCAGTGGTAACTAATTGAATGAAAGGAGAAGGTCCTTTATGATGTTTTCCATATTGGTGACTTTAGGCAGCCCAAGGCCAGTGTGAAACTAAAAGGCACAGAAGAGAGGAGTAGGAAGACTCAAAATGACCATGTTTTTAAAGCTGGGTTGTCAGCACTTTTCTCTCTAGTTTAAAAAAAAAAAAAAAAAAAAAAGCATGTATTTTCTGTTCCCCTAACTGCATCACCTTCTCAATGTCCTGGCCACTTGCTTTGGTTTGCTAGACAGGGAATCATCCATCTTAGAGCTCTGATTTTACTGAACCTCGACAAACTTGTGGCTAGATTTGGAATGGAAGTGTCATTGCAAGTGAAGCATGTCACTTCATGTTCAGCAGTTCCTAGTACTTTGGGTGCCTCATGTACAGTGTCCTGGGACGTTTTACATGGTTTTGTTTGTGTGTTTTCATTGTGCAGGAATACTATACCCCACTGCCATGACTGTCATGATTTTATTTTTATACTGGGGCATTTAAAAGCCCGATTCACAGGTCCCCCAGGGTCTTTCTGGAGTTCTAGACCCAGCGCAGTCTTAGTGCATGCATCGTGGTGAGTTTTGACCAAGCTTCCTGTTGTCCCTAGATCCGTAACGGGCCAGAACAAATGCCCAGGTCCAGATTCATTTGAATACTTGAGATGCTTGTGACTGTCTCTGTTTTTGTTGTTGTTCTGTTGATCCTAGGCTTGAAGAAAGGACAATGGAATTAGGGGGATGAAAGTCTGCTGCACTATTGGTGAAGCTCATAATTAGACCTATGAGCCTATATACCTATACATAGACCTATTCTACCACCACAACTTGGTGGTAAAGAAGGGAATTATTTGATAAAGCAGGAACAACAGTGTGGCAGCAATTTCACCCACTATCCTCACTCGCCTGTGTTTCTTCACAAACGCTCAGGATGCAGAAAGGCAAACGGGTGCCTTGCAGTGCCAGCTGCTGTTCTGCTGCGAGCGGTGGCGAGTACATTCAGCCCAGGATGGCAGCAGGGCAGGACTCCTTTACGTTACTCCATGAGAGACATTAGGCAGCCCTTTGGCCCCTGAAAAGCTGCTGCTGCCTCCCTGCCTGCAGTCAGCCCAGGCCGCTGCTGCTTGATGAATAGGAGGTGTTAATCTCTTTCTTCCTAAGAGACCTCTTTGTCCAGAGGTGTCAGGACTTAATTGGCTTGTTCACACTTTCTCCAGCAGACTCTAACTTCTAACACTTCCTCCACACCGCATCTCCACTCTTTTGTTCATGGTGTTAACAAGGCTGAAAGTGTTTTAAATTCCTTCACAGACAATCCTCCTCCACACCAGCCACACCACCGGGTGGACTCTTGGTGGTTAGCACGCTGGAAGCTGTTATTCCTAAAGGGTGAAAGGGTTTTGTCTGAAAGGATTTAGTCCATTGCACTTGAGTGCTTGCAGGGAGTGAAACATTTTCTGTGACCAAAGCATTAATTCTTTACTGGGGGTGGAACACACACACCAAAAAAAGTTGTAATGGATCCATTTTTTTTCTCACATTTGCTCAAATGTCTTTCTATATAATAGTTGTAATAGCACCTCCTGGTCCCATCAAAAGATTCAGACTCCACTGTGCTTGGTGGTGGGCACAAACCTGATAAAAACCAGACTTCTTTTCTATAAAGACTTTGTCCCCTAAATAGAGGCAATTCAGAGAGTAAAGACTGAAAAAGAGCTATTTGTTCTGCCACTTGTTAGAGAAACTGAGTCACAGAGAGATTCAAGTACATGTTTTGTTCTTGTTCTTCCATGTTTGGAAACAGTTTGTTAGTGCTGTTAACTCAGTATCCCAAGAGCTTCAGAGTCTGTGCAGCCCACTGTACTAACCAGGAACTTGAGAAAAGCAAGGTTCTGTTCCAGAATCAGACATTGTCATGCTACAGACTGGGTGGAATCACTTTTGCCCTTATTCCCTCTCTCTGTCTTGTCTTTATGGTCTTTGAGCTTCCTGGGACGGAAACTGTAGCTTTCTGGATGTTTGCACAACACTTGCTTTATGACGCTTTCTTGATGCCACTGAACAGTAATGACCAGTAACAAAACTGTCAAGTTACTGGTGCAGGAAATCAGAGGGAAATGAGAAATTAAACAGCATTGTAGGCTTAGACAGGGCCTGTTAAATTTCTGCTATTTTTCTTTTGGATGATATATTTTCTCTCTTTCTCCTGTTTCCCATCAGGCACCATCGATTCTTAAAGCGTTGATACGCGGGTGTTACTGAAAGCTTCTCAGTGGTGGGAACATCCATGGAAGTGGGCATTGTGGTCAAGCTAATAGCAAGAACCAAGAAGAGAAGAGGTAAGAGTTCTGAGAACAAGTCTATGAAAATCAAGTTGGGGAGGAGGTAGGGCCAAAGCAAAACCAGGGGATTTGTTTGGGGAGAGAAACCAATATAGACCTGGCAGATACTGTTATCAGGCATATACAGTCATTAAGGACCAGAAGGTTGAGCAGTGAAGAACCAGATTTCAATAGCTTTAAGCAATACTATGGCAAAGATTGACCTCTGCAACTGATTGTGGAATAATCACTAATTGGACCAGAGATCTTGATGCCTGGGAGACTGTTTGCAACAAGCTTCAGGACTGGCAGGGTGGCAGTGTGTGTAGTCCTTATGCACTAGGTACGAGACGCACCACCCTTCCAGTTTTGGAGCTGAGAACTGAGACTGAACAGCCTCTGCAGGGTCTGTGTCACCATTAAATAATTGTTCCAAAGAAAGTAGGGGTTACTTTTCCTTTTTGTTTTGGTTGGTTGAGTCACAGCCAACAAATAGAAAAATCATTCCGTGGTTATCTGAAAGACGATGTCATGTACAATGGCAATTAGAAATATTTCCAAAATTAAACCTCCAGAGGAGGAAGTGAATTACAATGCAAGCAGCCTTTGACCCTAGAGAATCATAATGGCTTCCTGGATTTGGAGATATTATGAGCTAAAGCCAGAGAGGTACTGCTACTGGGTCCTAAAAAGTGTTAAAATTAGAACACAATGTGGTAACCTTGGGTGTGTCTTTCTGATCTGAATTCTCCTCCATCCCACACCTCTGTTTAATAATGATGTGTTTTGAAAGGCCCGTGTCTGGCTGCCTTAATGTCTAGGCATCCGCAGCGCACGCGCGCGCATCAGCTTTGGTGCGTATCACTCTGCCAGACAGCGTGGGCCACAGTCCAAAGAAGTACAGAGGTACTTGTTTACACTTAAGTAGGGGAACAATTTGGTCAAAGTAAAGATGGTTGTTATACTGGGGTCCAGGAGAGTTCAATGTGGGTGTATGGAAGCTCCCCGTATCTGAGAGAACTTCATCTCAATTTTGTTTGGGAATTTTTTTGGCATTTTGGCCCATTTTCTGAGCATAGACCTGCATGCTTATCCCTTTTGGAAACAGCGATCTTGTTGCCATATACACCCCCAGCACAGGCTTATTATTCCAACATCAGCAGTACTCAGCGTGGGCTGGACTCATTGTCCCAGGCTTTGTACAAACACACAGTAAAAGACTACTCTGGCTTGAAAAAAAAAAAATTACAGTCTAAACGGACAAGGCAGACAGTGGGTCTCTCTTGAGGAGAGTGACAGAGAGATAAGCCGGCCTAGGAAATGTTAGGACATTTAAAATCTTTTCCTGTTCTCTGTCACAGAAGAAAGAACGTTATATTTGGCTACATACACGAATCCAGATTTAAAAATAGCTAGGTTCCTTCCTGACTGAGGGAGAAAGACAGAAATGAGCCAAATTTATGAGCCGCCTAGCAAGCTTGCATTAGATTCTTGCTTATCAGGACTCTTCCGTGTAACTGTGTTTTTATATACAAGTTGGTTGGGGGAGTGTTTCATAAGCAAATACCTTGATTTATGCATCAATATATGTGTTTGCAGGAGAAAAACAAGTGAAATGTTTGTGTGAGCAAATTCCAGCCGCATGAATGTTTGAGAAGTGAAGCCAAGGGGGCAGAATTGTCATTATAGACTGATTTGGGAGCTGGATTTAGTTGAAGGGCAACATTTTAAAAGCACCTAAGTGACATCGAAGCCTGAGGGCAAGTCAGGTGGGGCTTCTTAGAGTGTGAGATCTTGCTAATGTAGCTGGGCTGCTTCTGGATATGCAGGCACCCAGGCAGCCCTGTGCTGTGTGGCCAGGTGGATTTAGCAGCTTAGGGACCTCTGCCCTGCATGCTGTTGTGTGGTATTGACTTTCACCGTGTACCATTTTCCGAGGTGATTTAGGCAGGAGCACTGGATTTAAGAAAGTATTAAGGTGCCTGTCTTCCACTGATGGCAGTGGAGGCTGGAAGCTTTAAATACCTTTTTGGAGGGTCTGAGCCTCAGGGCCAGATTTACGAAGCTGTATAGATCTCTGGAATGCCTGGTGATCTTTACAAAAGCACCAGATGAGTTAGACCTGTCTCCTCTTGACTTCAGAGTTACTTGTAGCGATAAGAAGGTTGGTCCAAGATCTGTGTCTTAAGCTGCCTATATAGCTTTGTGGAGTTGATCTTTAGGAGAGCACATCATACCTTGGAACACAGCTCCATCTCACTGAAGGCAAGAGTGTTGTACGTGTTTCTGAAAATGCTGCCTGACAAAATTGTGAGCAAACTGGAAAGACAGACGGAAGGGGTTTGCTGTGTGCTCTGTACAGGTTTTGCTTTTGTTATGCAGTAACGAAGCCAAACGTGAAAGAGGAGAATCGGGTTCCTGTGTTTCCTCATGGAGTACCAGGGATTTAGCGGTGAGGACAAAGAGTTCAATATAGAAATATAAGGAAAAGCAAAACGAACAATGGGTTTGGGGAGAGAGGAAAGAGTGAAGGGAGCATCAGCTAAAGGAGCGAGGGGAAGGAAAAAGAAAGGGAGGAAATCTGGCCTAAGTGGACTTCTGTGCTAGATTAGCTGAAGCAATTGGTGCAAGGTATTTCTTGTCTTTATCTATAATGGAAGGCTCTGAGGATAAGGGAGAATGTTCCTCTTGCTTTTGAAGCTGTGTAAGAAGCCCCAGGTCTGTGCTACTGGGTGAGGACATTTTTTACCAACAGACATCATGGCTGGATTCACTGTGCAGCAAGGGAAGCTCCAGCATCACCGCTGCAAGTCATATAAGCAGCCAACCCACTGAAGTTCTTTTTCCCCATTACTGTTGCCATCACTGTCACAGCTGGCCCTGAAGGCTTTCTCACCGGATAATGCTCTGCTACTCTGAAAGGTTGTTAACAGAAGGCTATTGTGCCTGACTGAAGGGGAAAAGACAGTAAGATTTTTAACAGGCTTTCCTCATGTCCAGCTGTAAAGATTTAGCCCTTTGTCTTGCCCCTGTGGCCTGGCAGCCTTAGATCTGATTGCTAGAGAACTGTTATAACAGATCCTCATCTAGTTTGGAAAACCCTTTCTCTTGATAGGTTCTCTTGCTGAGGGGTTAAAATCTGTGAAGCGTGTTGCACAGAAGATTCTGTCATGCAGTGAAGTAGTGACAAGGGTTTGCTTTAAACCGAAATGGATGCGGGTATGATTTAGACTGGTCTCCTCCCCTAAGGTGGCTCTGTGATGGGGGAGAGTGTGGGCTGTGTGGCCCTAAGGCTCCCTTTATTCCCCCGGGGCTACACCACAGTCAGAAGCATTAAGGGCAGGGAGCATGGAGGGAGGAGGGGAAGGCATGTCCCTGCTGACCCATTCGAGCCATAGTGATGTGACAGCCCTTTCAGAGCTGTGACTGTCCGGCTGACAACAGGCCAGTGACAGCTCTGTGTGTTGCCTGCTCTCTCTTGCCTGCCTTGAGGGCTAAAGAGAACAGCAGAGGCAGCTGCCTGGAGTGGCTTCCTTACACATTCTGCTCTTTTCAATGCCAGCGAGGGCGTCTGAGTGAAAGAGAACACAGCAGACAGGGACTGAATGACAGCTGTCAGTCATGTCAGCTGCAGGATCTTCAGAGGGAAGGAAAACAACTCTTTTGTCCCCGCCTGTTGCCTCCTCCAATATCCCCAGCTGGAGATGCACCCCAAGGCTTGCCTTCTGATGCAGGCAGCCCCTTGGTATGTTCTCCTCCTTTCAAGTCCCTTCTCAACACAAACCTGTTTTGCTCCCGTTTCCTACTTTAGCTGCTTGCGACAATGTCGGTATTATTATTTCCCAATTGAGCCTTGAAACATTCCTCCTGCAAGTGCTTGCAGCCTCATTTCCACACAATAAGGGCAGTTAGCAATTTCTTCCCATCCCCATCTGCTACCTGCCTGCTCTCACGAACCCAGTGAATAGCAAGAGGCAATTTTGCTTGATGCTTCTGACAATTTCTATTAAGGAAAGCTGAGAGCGTATCAATTAAATAAATATATTATATAGACACAGGCAGCCTTTAGGATTTGCTTCTATTTTCTGCAGTACTCCTTGATGTCATGCCTTGAAGACATCTTACCTCCGGTAGCAGCAGCTGCCAGCAGGATAGCTGTTTTGGGTCAAGGGAGCCTCAGTTCCTGCAAGAGAATGAGCAAAGCTGAATGAAGAAGGAAAGTGGCAGAGAAAGATCCCCCTTAGGTACTGGGTAACAGATATTGGCTCGGACTTGGGAAACAGCATGGAGGAACCAGGCTAAATTTAAACAGATAAAGAGGCAGATAAAAGGAAACCAAGCAAAGCGTTAAGGTTTCTGAAGCTAAAAATCAGGCTAGTCTGCAGCAACTGAAAGCATTTCCCCGTCATTTCCAAGCAGGCTGGACGAAGCACCAGAGATAGGACACTCTGGGCAGCCCTTATGGGCTCTTCTGGCCAGCATAAGTAAGTGAGATATGGGGAATCTTTAGGCGCAGTCTTGTGTAGTCTAGAGGGTTGCATGAGTTTGGTAGCTTGAAGCACTCATCTGTTAGAGTAGGCAGTGGGGTTGAATTGGTAAACCTGTCAGTCTCAGACTCTTAACAAGAGAAGGCTGGCCGAGCTCCTCTTTTGAGTTGCAAAAGCCAGTTAATGGCGTGATAGCCAGCCTGGAAAGGTGTACAAGGAGACAGAGGTGCAACTAAAGGAGAGCTGCCTTGGATGATGCCTCGGATGGGAGGAAAGGGCACAACATTGAAATACCAAGGGCTGGAATTGCAGAGTTGCTTAGCTGAGATCAGGTGTCTGGTATGCTTGAAGATCATCCCATCAAGGTGGAGCCTCTGTAAATAGCACCACTTGATGTCTCAGGCTAATTTTGCAAATAATGAGCCTGAAACGATGAGGCAACTGTTTCTGATAAGCTTGACTCCTGGAGGTCTTGGCAGCTCATGCAGAGAGGCTTGCAGGATTGGCACATCAGGCGGTTTGTTTCGTCTGTAGCTGCCAACTACAGGGAATCAATGTGGTTTTTTTCTGTCCCTCTTAGTTCACCCATGGAGGGCCTCGGTCTGTAACCTCATCTCGTCAGTCTGAAAGTTGGGGAAGCTTTTTGCTTGAAGGCTCTGGAAGGTGCTATTGGAAGGATCAAAATTCTAGTCGGTAAGAAGGTGATATTCGGGTCCATTTCTCCTTCTCAGGAAAGCCAACTACTGCTCTCCTAGTTTCTGACAGAAGCAGAGGTATGAGCAGGAACAACCTTCTGTATGATGAGCCCAGAGCTAGGAATCATATCTGATGGTTGCTGGGCCAGAAGTGAAGATATTTATCTGACATTTGCAACTCAAGAGCTTAGGGTTGTCCCATGGCCCCCTTTACTCTCAGATGATAGCAGAGGCAAGTAATACCTTTTTCCCTAACAGCTAGCCCAGGGCATTAACTGGTTCTGTTGGTCATGGAGCCTTCCCCCTGTGGTATGCAACCCTGGGGACCTTGAGGCTAGTATGCAGCATTGTACTTCAGCTTTTCAGAAAAGTTTTTTATTGCAATTCATATAGCACACTGCTGGTTTGACGAAGTAAAATGTGGGGAGCTATTAAGAACACTGAATATTGGATTTTCTGGGTTCTCTGTGTCAGCTGCTTCATCCTTTCTGAATACAGCGCAAGGGATATGGTCTGATTCAGGGGCTCAACTTATGTATCTGAGAGGTTTCTCCACATTTATGTTTCTGCAAGTGTTTATAAATGAGGGTGTTTATTTCCTGAGTTTTTGAGGTTTATCTTTTCAGATGTGGCAGACAGGGTTGTTCAGAGGCAGATTCACAATTGCTGGGGCCCACTTCATCTTTTGAGACGGCAGAACCTGTGCTCGCTGATAAGAGCTACAGCTTTTTGATCAAAACTCTTCTAGTTAAAGTGTTCTGTTGTGGTCAGAGTGAAATGAAAATATTTGAACTACTGATAGGGTTAAAAAAGGGATAAAAAAAAAAGAAACTTGAATGGATTAGGCAAGTAAGAGCCAATAATAGAGATAGAAGGGAAAACTCATAAATCTAAAGCAGTTTTGCAGGTTGAATCCTTGCCTTCTGGATCTTAGCTTTTATTGCCAAAGGTCTTATTGAGGAAGAGCAAAGAAATTTTTGTTTCACTAAAGGCAACAGAGAGATGTTTGCACAATTCTCGTGTGCTTTTTCTGTGTTAGTACTAAGGCAGGATTTTTCTTGGATGCAGCTTTCTTTAAAACTGTGGGGAAAAGGAAAGTTTTCTCCTCCTGCCCCTGCTGCTCCATCCCTTTCCCTCCTTCCCCCTCCTTTCCTTTGGGTTCCTTGCCTTTCATGTCTTTGTTTGACATCTAGGAAAGAATCATGAGGTGCTGAATATTATTAACTTCTAAACACCTAAGAAATCAGTAGGAAATCGCAAACATTTTGGCCCCCTGACAGTCTCCGTAAATGACCTGTCCGAAATCCCTCCCCTTCTGAGATGAAAAGAGGGAGCCCGGCAGAACGGAGGAGAGAACGGGGAGAGCCAGGGAGTAAGAGGGATACGCAAAATAAATGAGAAATATGATTAACTTACTTCCTTGGCTGGGTCTACAGCTGGTTCTGGGTATTTAATAAACAGGTTGACACTCCAGGTTCCCCTCATTAGGTGATCACTAAGGTCTGGGCTGTCATAAATCAAAGAGCCAGGTTATCAAGGCCTGTGATCTTTAACTGTACAGGGGCGCCCAACTGTCTGCCATAACGAGGGCTAAGAGGTGCAAGCTGTAAAGAATTAGCTGGCTGCGGTGCTTTAATACACGCGCAGAGGCATGAATATGGTGCTGTCTGTGGAGCGACTGCCCAGGTATGTCTGTGGGCTGACAGCAGCTTCTGTCTTGAATGTGAACGTGTGAGGTGGTGTAGGAAGTTAAATGCGATGAAGTGCAAATTTGCCTGCGCTAGACAGTTTCTGGCTGTTCATGGGGAGAGCGTTAAGGAGTCATCTCAGCTTCTGTGTTGGTGGAAGGGAGAGGGATAGTTTCATTCCTCAGTGACCAGAGGAGCCAATTCTCTTTATTTACTTCAGGAACCAGGGAGGAGACACAGCATGGCCCAGTCTGCTTCTGTGTCATTCAAGTACTGGGCTGGGCCCCACGGTACCTCTGTGTATGTTTTGCAGTTCAGGAGGAATTGCTGCTCTGTAAGGCACACTGCTTTACTGGGACAGCTCAATCTTGCGCTGGCCTTTGTGAAGGAAGTTGGGGCCTTCATAGCGCATTTTTACATTGCAGGTAAGGCAGAAACTTGCAGGAAGTTGGGCTGCCTGAAGCCCACAGCCTGAGCTTTTGTAACAAAGCTGGCACATGAATAAGTTCTGTGAACACTTGAATAAGGCAGAGCATCAAACCGTACAAGTCTTGGCAGCAAATAATAGAAGCTCCGAGTAAAAGCTAAGTGGACTTATGGGAGGGGAAAAAACATGCGGTCAGTCTCAGGGCTAGTTTTATGAGAATACGAGATAATTGTTAGATGCTGGGAATGTTCTCCTGTTCTTGGTTTTCCCCAGTTTTGAATAGCTATTGTCACCCACAAAACCAGGAAAGACTTGGGAGGAGTTTCTGGGCTGATTCTGCAGGACAAGATGCATGCGGACTCAAACACCAGTGATGAAAAGGAATTTAACTCTGTGCAGCTCTCATAACTGCAGCATGTGTTAGAAATGGAGAAGAGAAACTGAGGAAGAACAACCTCCCAAAGGAGACATGTATTCCTGTACTCTAGCCGATGTGTGAAAAGTGCTGGGTTCCTCAAGCCATGTTGATACTAACTTGACAGTTGGGACTGTGGAGCCAGCATGAGCTGAGGATTGTCAAGCCTTGTGTTTTACTCCTGGCAGCTAATGGGACATGGATGTGGAGAAAGTTTGAGGCACGGCTCTGTGTTAGAGGGTGGGAACCTGCACAGCTCCAAGGGGCATCTGCAGGGTTCAGCAGTGCTGTGGAGTGGGTGGTTATGGCTCTGTTGGTGGTATCTCCCTAGTGTGTCCCTTTTGGGGGGCGCATGTGAGGAACTGCACAGGTGGGCCAGAGAAGAAGCTCTTGAGTTATGCTTATTTTCAAAATTATCTCCTAAGCTGATCCTCAGCCACTGATTCCTCCCTTGGACAAGAAGGATGATTCTCTGTGGAAGAAAGACTATGGGAAATTAGATGACACAAAGATGATGGTTGTTTTCAGGAACTGAAAGCCCCTAAAGCCTCATCCCAGCAAACATGGATTCACTGAAGCAGCTGTACACCTTGTCACATCTTGTGTGAAGGCCCATGTCTACCTGTCTACTAGATATTCAGCTGATAGGATAAGTGATGTCCCCAGAGTAAAGCCGCAGCCGAAATTCCTTGCGGGGCTCAGAGAGTGCAGTCCCAGCTCTGCTGCAGTCACTCCAGGGCATTCCATGACTATTTATAATGGCGGATGTGGGTTTTCTCCTTTACAGATTGTAATGCAGCTCACTGCCATGGGGGAGAAAACTGCAATGCTGAAGCATGACATACTGCCCCTTGGACACGAAACCGTGTGGTTCGTGTCAGGCTGTGAGGTGGAAGCGTCTGGTTCACAACAGCGATTTCAGGGTGTTTTTCTTGCTCTTTCTCCTCCTGTTTTCCTCAGCCGTATTACATACGAGCCACATACTCTATCTTTAAACACAGAAGCATCTCTCTTCTGAAAAAAAAAAAAAACCAACTAAAGCTGCGCTCAAAAGAACAAGAATTGTGAAAGAGTCTGTTAATCCAAATGCATTGTTTTTGTTTTTTTTTTAAAAACATACAGGGCTTACCCATATGGCTAGAGGCTTGCATTAGAATTTTTTAAAGTGCTTTTTTGGTTTAGGGTTATGCAGAGAGATTTTACAAATGGCAGATAGATAACTTCATACCTTCTTGAGAAAGCTGATAGGAATAAGATGCCTAAATGAGCTCTCTGCCTCCAACTATCATTTCATAGGCCCTGTATCATTTGAGTGATTTTGAAAACCCTGTCCTAAATCCTAGTCTTTGCTCAGCTCTTTCTTTGCACTTGGACATAACTCCCATTGACTGTCATGGTAGCTTTGCTTGAATAGAGACAATTTTCTAAGCGTCTTCTCCAACAACAAACTTTCCAAAAGTGTCTTGAAATCAAAAATGTGTCTGAAAGGCATTCATGTTACACCTAATGCAGGTATTGTTCTGAATCTGGTCCAGTGTATTTCACGTTCTTGTATATACAGTCTGTATTATTAATCACTGGATTGTGTGTCAAGACTTCAGGCTCTTGAATTTCAACCTAAGGATATGAGTTAGCAACCCAACCAAGCAAGTGAAAATCTTCTAAGTTATTGCAGGAAATTGCCATCACTACCAATTTGTAAGGGGTTTCCTGTGTTCATGTTAACCAGTTCCTTTCTGTTAAGGCAAAACACAAAATACGTTTGTGCAGTGTTTGCTGTCCTGCCAAAATCGTGACTCTCAAAGCATGGCTTGTGTGGTGTGTGTCGGTATTACATACCCTCGGAGAAAGAGTTCCTGTCTTTAGCTGTTGGGAAATAACTACTTTGCTCAATATATTTAGCTTGTCCTATTTTAATACCTAGGGAAGGATGAAGATAGTTGCATGCTAAAGCTCATGCTGAGTAGTTCAGCTGATTTTAAAGGTGTATTTTGTGGGCCTAAATACTTGCTGGAGAAGCTGTGTGACCCTAAGTGCTATGGTCCGTGGTGCATGGTAATTGTTTTATAGCTCGCTAAGGTGTGGGTCCTGCTAGTTCTGCATACCAGGGGTCTTGGTACCTACCGAAACAGTGGCAGGGAGGAAGAAAGTCAAAAAAGGGAAGTTGAGGATTAGGATACTGTGGTTCTTCAGTGAATTTAAGGTATTTTACACACTTTCTGATGGTTCACCCAGAGGCTTTTCTAAGGTCAGTAGTTGTTGGAGTTCTATTTGTAGAGAGAATTAGAAAGCGAGCAAGAAAGAAATGAAGAGCAAACCAGAAACCTCTTTCAAGATATTTAACTTGTTACTAGTTTCTTGATGTCGCTATGAAAAAGGATATAGGGGAAACCTTGGAAACCCAAACGTTTTTGGCTGTTGTTAAATTAGGAGCTCCCTGGTGAATTATTTTTCCCTTCTCCACTCAGAACATGGCCTGAACTGCAGACCAAAGAAGAGCAGCACGTTGGTTAATCTGGCATAAAAACCTCCCTTACCCCAAAGAGTCAAGAAGAAAACAAAGTCGAGGCCCAGGCTCTGTGGCAGCTCTAAGCTGGACTGTTCAAATGGTTGGTAACTGTAACACAGGAAAAAAAAAACCAACCAAAAAAACTTGGAAAGATAGATTACTGCCACATTGGAAAGGACATTGCATCCCAAGGCAGGGTTGTTTCCTGCTGTTACAGGGAGAGTTTGTAGCGGGGCATAGATGGGCTTCTGTCCTGTGTTCCTTGGGCTATTCCAAAGAATAAAAGGTGGCCAGCTGATACGGATCTGCTTCAGAAGACATGTGCTGAAGATGCAAGCAATGCTTTTCTTTGAAGCTGCTCTGTATTGTGTGCTGACTTTATAACCATCGAACCAGAGAAATCTGACATGGCAGGTCACCATTTGTTGTGGGTTCAACCACATAGCAGACAGTGCTTACTTATGACATTGAGATGTAACGCTGTGCTTAGAGAAAGTGCCGCATTGTGCCTTTGTATGGTGCTGTTGGATCCTGCGCTGTCATATGCAGAACTTGCTAGATGCTTTGATGGGGGAGTTGAGAGCTGATTCAGGATTCCCGATTCTTTATTCCTGGTGAATCTCACAAGTCCACATTTTGCTAATCGGACCAAAATCTTGACTGCCTGCGTGCTGCTGAGCAACCTGGACTTACCAGTGGTTTGGTTCAAGCCAGGCCAAGTAGGGAACTTTCCCGACTGTGGCACCCAGGAGCATGGTTCCGTCTGGTCAGAGCGGTCAGGATGCGCTTCATTATTCTTGCATCTTTCTCCACAAAGGCTTTTTTACCCGCAGATAGTGGTCTCATGCGGTTACACTAATCACCCAGACCTTACTCATCTTTTATCACAAGTTGCTCATTTAACAGCAAGCCTAAATCCTGAGATAGTAAGCTGGTCCTTTTCAGAGCTGGACAAACATTCTCAGGTCAATAGAAATCTCCACAGCAAGCTTCTGGCTAGTAGTTTGAACATTGTTTTGCTCAGGTCTGTGGGTGCATACTCAGGCTATCTCTGAGGCAAATCTAAAGGAAATTCTGTTTCCTACCTATGTAGCTGGATCATTTTATTGCTTAAGAATCTGTTTTACTAGGAAATTAACGACACTTAGGTTAATATCAAACCTAAATACTCTTGCTGTCAGCAAAGCTGGTTGCTTTTTGTTCTACTCCCACGTGCCCAGAGAAAAAAAGATGTCAGTCTTTTTCATAACTACCACTTACCTACTACAAGAGAACAATCATGTCTTGTTCTGTCTTTTGGACAGAAAACAAATCCAATTCCATCAATCTTTTTCCTTCAGTGATATTTTTGAACATTCTTAATGATTCATGATGGTCTCTTGTCTGTCTGTAGCTTTCTTGCAGTGAGGCGGCCAAAACTGGATGTCTTGGCTTAGTGTGAGGCAGGCCTAGCACCTACAGGGAAAATCACACTCCATTTCTCACCTGTCAGTACATTCTGGGATGAGATGTCTTCCTCCTCCTCCTCCCTTTTTGGTGACATCAGCTTGTTGATCAAAATTCAGTCTGCATTGTACTGTAGGTTAAGACCCTTCTCTGAATATTGCTGCCACTTGTTCGTACCTGTTTGAATTTGTTTATTATAGATAGAACATTTTGTATTTGTCTGTTTTGTTCCATCTTGACACATTTGATCTTTATTTTCCCCCAGTTTACTGAGATTGGTGATGACACTTTGCAGAATGGTTCCTGCGCACCCCTAAGGGCTGTCCATGCTGCTGATTCATGAGACTGGAGCTGACGTAGTCCCCTGTAGAACCACATGGGAATTGTCCTGCCAATTTAACAGCAAATTGCTGGTATTTTAAGAGGATTTTCTAGATAGCTGTACACCAAAATTGTGGTGATTTTAATCTACATTTCGTTTCCCTCATCTGCTTTGAAAACATTAGGTGGGCAAGGATTAAAAGCATTGCTTTTTTATTGTACTTTTCAAAGCAAATCACCTCTAGCGTTCCCCCCTGTAATCACTGGACTATTACCCCATTAGATGGAATGTAATAAATGGAATATAACTTGTGCCTGACCGTTCTGTAGTGACAATTTTTCATCATCCTATAACCTTCCAGGTACTTCTAAACTGATGGTTTAATTTTTTTTTCAGGTAGTGCAGTTAAGTAATTTGTAGTTTACTGAGTTGTGCTTTTAAAGATGGGTCCTTTGTTTGCCTTCTCCAGAACTTTCCTTGTCTTCCAGAATTACATCACGCTAATGCTAGTTAGTCACAGACTAACTGTCTCAGCTACTTTTGAACTGCTTTCATCAGCCCTACAGACTTGGTTGTTTTCAATTTAGGTAACTTGGGGTGACCTGAATGTGGCTTACGTGGGGTCTGGACCCTGTGTGGAATTCCCTCCCAGTCCCCATTTCTACAGAAGGAGGCCGGCTGCCATTCCCAGTTCCTGGCTGTGTGTGCAGGTGGGGATCCAGCCCTGTGCAGGCACAGAATCTGTTCCACAGCTTGGATAGTTGATGATGTTTCTTTCCTCTCTGGGAAAAGAGGATTTAGCATACAGACCCCCAGTTGGGCTCCCCTGACAAAAGTGTTATTTAACCTGTTTGCCTTTGTTCTGGGCTGTGTCTTTTTCCTTCACGGGAAAAATTACCTTGAGTCCCCATTAATCTTTTTGTGAATTTGGAAGTAAAGTCGGCATAGGTGACTTTCTTACTTTTTTCCTTATTATCCTTTATGTTTGGTGTATGTGATCTGTTTTGCAGTTCTGTCCCTGAGGTTTTGCTTTTCTCTTCCTCGTATGCTCTTCCTTGATATTAACCCTTACTATGTGTTACTATTTCCGTATTAGTGTTTATCTTTTGGAGTTAACTAAGATCAGACACACCCCATTTCCCTTCTATCAGTTTGCTACTGTACCCATAGTATAGCCGTCCAGTTAAGTTCCAGCTTTACTCTGCATGGTTTCCCATTGGAAGTCTTTCTAAGAGACCCAGTGTCTGCCAGTTCCCCCAGCTTGCTGGCACCTCCTGTTTTGTGGTCCGGTGTCCTTTTCATTGTCTAATCTTACCTCTTCTTTGAAAGCAAAATATTAGAGGTCATCATTCTCTTTCATTAAAGTTTTCTTGTGGTTGCAGTTTTCAGTCAGTGCGTTCCTGTTGGGTCAGAAGACATTTAAGATGGCTGATGACATCGTTCAACCCTCCTTCTGAAAAAAACCACTGTTCCTAACATGCTTGAAGAACAGGGTAAGCTTTTCCGCTGGCTGACTAGCTAATGTTCTGTGACTACTATAGTGTGGAAGTTTCTAACTATACTTTATGCCTTTTTTCCTCCCTCCCATAAAACATACATTTCAAATTCCCAGGTAAATTAAAGCTCAGTGTGATTCGATAGTGGGAACTGCATTTATATTTGAACTGCAAACTGCCGTTTTGATTCACCCACATTTGTGATCCCTCGCTCTTCGCTATCAGTGAACAAACTTGATGTGTGTGGATTTTCATTCCCATCAAACCACAGGGAATGTTGTGTTTGATCTGAACACCTTAATCACAGGAGAGCAAGGAGATTTGGTATATGGACAAAACTATTCACTATTCTCTTGTGCAAAGCACTTTGGACATCCGCTCAGAGAGCAGAAACAACAGCATATGACTTACGTGCCCAATTACACGCTGTGTATAACTAAATAGCTGAAGCGAACAGTTCACAAATGCTCTGTAGTCTGAAAACAGCCAGTTAAAATCTCCCGCAAAAGACAGTGTGCATCCAGAGAAATCGGGCTGCTTTAATGCTTTGTGAAAACAAAAAAGGGCTAAATTTGCAGCTATCCCTAAGGAATTATCTGTAAGCACTATCTGCAAATAATAATTTAATCAGCTTATTTGGCTGCCCATGGTCACAAAGCTGTAATTGATTAAAAATGATCCTTTTTGTAACAAAATAAGGCTGCAGAATAAAAATGAGATTCTAAGGTGATTCTAATGTGCCCTGCTCTGGCAATATGATAAGGAGCACTTCTGTAGAAAACCAAGGAATCTCACAGCAATAGGTTCGGGGACTGTTACAGAGAAGTCTTTTTTCAGACTTTAGAGTGTTTTAGACTGAATTTGGATTTTTTTTTTCTTTTTTTTTTCTTTTACAGTGTATTCATGTTTCCTAGGGAGCTGAATGGGGGGAAAGGGACTCCTTTCAAAGGCCACATGGCCCGCTTCCAATTCTGATAGATAAAGTCAACCTTCTTGGCCGCACCAAGAGGAAATAGGATGCTGCCCCTTTAAGCAGACTGTAAGGAGTATGGAATTACGGCTAACTTGGTTTGGAGCCTTTGTGTAAGGCTTTCAGGAAGAGATAAACCATTAATCATGCACAATTACTCTGACCTTGCATGAACTAAAGCCTCTCTGAACACATAAGATTACCGTCTCTGGGGACCTTGAGATACTGACACGATCAGCTCAGTACTAGGGCATTGGAAACGGCTGCACAAAATGGCTGCGAGCTTGGCCTTTAGTTCCTTTGCTTGAACTGGAGCCTTTCTGTCCACTCAGGATACGTATTTGTCTTTCTAACATGCTTGCAGTGTAAACTAAGGAAAAGTTAGTTCCCATGAGCCAGGATTTGAGGTCATAGGATGCAAGTGGGAAATGATGGCAGTGATTAAGAGAATGAATTACATTTGTTTTCGATCAAATGTTTTCTTAAACTTACTGAGGTGGAGCTTGTGACACATCTCCCTGTGGGGGACCCTCTTTCTCTGAAGTTAGTACAGCTCTTAGCGCAAGCGTTCTGGTCATTGGCAGAGGTTCTTAGCTAGTCCTGCAGTATAATTTATTTTTGTGGTGGTCCTGCTTTCCCAGTACCATCCTCACCTGTTGTAATTAGATTTTAGATGGTGATTTTCAGCATCAGTTTACATTCCCTCTATTAGTCTTGTTTAGCATTTCTCTCACCTCTTAGACTCCTTAAACACATCTCCCACAGGTACTATGATGTACGTCCCTCTTATCTCTTCTTTCCCCGACCTCCTACCACTAGCAGCAATATGTAACGTAATAATAAATAAGCAAGTAAGTATTTGCTCATTAAGTAATTATTTATTTCAAGTTGTCATTTTTCAATATTAAGGTGAGCTAAAAATGCACATGAACAGTTGCAGAAACTGCAGAAGCTCAGTAAAATGCAGGACCTTATTGATGTTTGATCCCTACATATTCATTCACTTATAAAATTCATACTGATATAAATATTTTACTTAGATCTGTGATCTTTTTACGTTGTTACGTACTGAAGTAAAGCAGCATCTATTCTGAACATAATTTTACATTGATATAACTATCTTTTCTCCCTTTTCACAAAGGAGTAATTACATGTGTATTTTTGGATCTGCAGTAGGAAGTTTGTACTGCTTTAACTTACAGTTAGTAAGTTACAACAGTTAGTAAGCAGCTCTTACATGAGTAGTAGATTTGTTTGTGGAGAGGCCCTGCAGAGCACTTCTCTTGCTGACCCTGGTTTCCATCTTTAGAAGATTAAGTACCTTTTATAAAGAAATGGTCATTGTCTTTGAAAAACTGCAGACGGGGTTTTTTTAGGGTCTTGATTTTACACTGTCTGTGACTATTCGCCTTCAGTTGTAGAGGATCTGACTAGAAGACTGCAGGGTGTTTCTTGCTAGGTGTTTGTATGAAACCCTCAGTCAGCTGCCAGCAAGCAGTCTCCATTACGAGGAAGGTTGACATGAAAGTGAATTCTGCTATTTTAGCCTTTATTTTTCTCAGAAGATATTTCTGTTTGAAACCAAACCTTTCCTTGTGTACCTCCCAGGAATACTTTGTGGAATCTGCACAGTATTTTAAAGTTCCAGTGCTAAAATGTTCTGTCCACTGAAGTAGCAAATTTCTTATTTTTCAGAGATGCAGTTTTAAGGAAGTGGAGACGGCTCCTCATGCATTGAAGGACTGGACAGTGGCATCCAAACTGAAACATATGCCCGGTTCTGACCAGTGCCTCCATGTTACACACTTTGTAAGAGGATGGGTAAGTCCAAAAGAAGCAAATATGCTTTTCACGTAGCGAATGATGCAGAGAAAGTGTATTAGGAGCTGCTCTTCTCGCTGAAAAGTGATTTAGAAGATAGGTGTAATGAAAGTGCCACAGGTACAGCAGTAAGAGATGTTTTTAACAGATAAGATACCTGGCAGGAATGTCAAAAGTGTTGCTTCAGAACAACAGTCGCTCTCTAACTACTGGAGGTAAGTAAAGGTAAATTCTTTTAGATGGGAGATTTCTGTAGATGGTTTACTGTAAGCTTTCTGCACAGTGCTCCTGAGACGCGTTCGTAGTCACAGTTAACAGCAGACTGCTGCATGTGGTAGCAACTGATTGATGTTTTATAGCAGAAGGGTGTTAAAAGGCTCCCTGTAGCATGCAGCATTGAGGACAAGAGCCTGGTTTGAGGGAGCTGTCCAGTACTAGCTGGAGAAGACACATGCTGTGCTTCCTCTTATCCTTGGATACTTCTCTAAGTTCTTTTTCCCCTCTCTTTTACATATTTTGCTGATGCGTTCTAAAGGTACTGCCAATGGCTAAAGGTCTGTTGGTTCTGAGGAATATTCTACAGAAAGTAACTCACTCAAAACAAAGCAACCCCACAGGCTTACTAAACCGGAATGGATGGAATATGTAGTGAAAATTTAGCAAAGACCATAGAAATTAGCAGATGGAGGGGAGCACCTGAAAGGAAAAATACCAGGGTAATTCCTTTGGCTGCAGGAGTGTTGGATAGTCCATGTTTTGCAGGATTTCAGGCCATATGACAGCATTGGTCCCATCTGGTGTTAAATATGTGAATCAGTGAAATTATCTTTTGCTAAAGTGGGGTGCTAAGGCACAGACTTGCTCTGTTTGTGGTGCTGTGGGGCCTCTTGGCTGCTCATGGCACTCTTGGGCAACTTGGGCACACCACCAGTTTTCAGAGAAGGGTGGAGTATCAAACCTGCTCCTCTTTAAGGGAAGGGGCTATGGAAAGGATTAGAATTAGTTGTAAATGGGAAAAGGCAGAAGCTTGGTACTAGAAGTGGATGAGGTGAGCCTATGCTGAAGTATAAGCCTTGCTGCATGTGCTGTAAGGGACAAAATCAAACAAAGGTAGATTCTCATCTTATATAGACCAGCTTCAGTCAGGAGTGAATCAGCTGAAGTCAGGTTCATAGCTGCATCAAAATAAAGCTTGAAGTGAATGGTACCAGGCCTATGTTGGTTTTCTGCTTTGTTTGTTGTCCTGTTGCACCTCATTGTAATCCAAGATGTATAAAGATCCACTGTAGGAGGTTTTAGACTGGAACAGTTTCCTATTTGAAGGAAAAAGGATAACCCACTGCTTCCTGGTTGCAGTCCAGGTGTTTATTCTGCATCTACACTGCAGTGCTGTCAGTACAGCTAGTGTAGTTTTTCCTGAGACATCTGCTATTGAGCTGGCTTCGATACTGTTGTCTGCGCTGCCAGAACCATGACAAACTCCACGTGGGCACACGGGCTGATCTGATCAAAACAGTATTCCAGACTCTGCTTCTCCCTCGTGCTGTACTGCTAGGAGTACTGACGCTTACTGCCTTAAAAACTAATTTTTAAACTACCTTTAGAACTAGCTCAGCCATGTATATTCCAGCTGTTCATGCTTTGGACTGAAAGCATGGATATTTTCTTTAGTTTTAGACTTGATTTTACAAAATTAATCAGACAATTCTGCGAGACCTGAACCTGTCCTGGTTTTGTCATTCTGTATTTGAAATATGGAAGTCCTTGTTTGTGGGTCAGAGAGGTAAAAATGAGGAGACACTCAGGCAGTACAGATCTGTGTAGATTCTGTGCTGCTGACAGTCCAGGTAACTCAGTTAAACCAGTGGAATAGTTGGCTGGGGGGACTGTTCCATGCTAATAGGAGAGAGAGAACTCTAGGGGTTAAAGGCAAGAGCATCCTTTTTATAATTAGGACAGATCAGAAGTGGAGCAAAATGTTCTTGCAGCTGAATCAGCTGCCCTCTAACCAGCCAGGAGTCTGGAGCTGCGGCCTGATGGACACTTGTACAGAATGCAATTTAATCTGTAATGGCTGAGGAGGACTCCTCAAAGTCTGCGGCAAATGGCAATTATTGTCCCTCTTTGTCACATCCCCCCCAACCAAAACAAAAACCAGGAAAATTAATGAAAATAACAACAGGGAAGGATCCTAACTAGCGTGCTCTGCCTCCCCCTTTCTGTTTAAAAATCCTTTGCTATGTAGTGACTGAAATGAGCTGCCCAGTATAATAAAATCTCTGGAGTACCAATGTGAAACAAGAATTCCTCCCCCACACACAGGCACATGCACCCCTTTTACCTAATGAGCAGGGAGACGCCAGCTCAGGGGCTGCAGCCAGTGTTAAATTAGCAGAGAAGGCCATCCGAAGTGGGCTGACTCCAGCGTAAACTGCCTTAAGTGTCTGTTTATTAAATCACACCACCGCTTAGAGTCTGCCCTGCTGCCACATCAGAGCTGTCTGCATACAGACAAATCCTGGGCAGTCTCAGGGGGACTCGGTCCAACTGGATACTGGTAGTAATGAAGGTGGGGGGAGGAGAGCAAGCCACCACCAACAGGCCCTGTGTTAGACTCCATCCTGTGGTGGTCTTCAGGAGCAGAAAAGGCTTTATCTAAGGTCACCATGTGCGTTTGTAACAGCGGGGAACCTGGATATCTTGAAACTGTGAAGCCTTCTTCCTCTCCATTTTACAAGAGGTTACTCACGGCAGGCATGTCCTTGCTGAACTGGCTTGTCTAAGCCTTGGAGCAGCAGCTTTCCTGGATCAGTTCTTCCTGGGAAGTGTGGCCTTCAGTTTCAACTCTCCTTGGGTTACAGTGTGAGTAGGTTGTTAATACCTTATGTTTTTCTAAGAGAATTCACTGGTGTCAATCTGTGAATCTATTTCCAAAGCTGACCTTTGGAAATAGAAAATCTCCTGTTCAAACCTTAAGCCATCATATTAAAGCAGGGGAAAATCAAAATGCTTCTGTATATTTGTACAGCGTGAGGTACAATGAGGGTTTGATTCTGGATGGGATTTCTACACATGCCTACAAAACACTGATATTACATACTCTGCAGTTAAGACAGACAGGAGAAATAGATCCAAGCTGTAAATCTTGTCCTGTCAGTCAGGAGACATCACTTCTTTTTTCTGCTAGTTCTGAGAGAAGATGCTTACCAAGAGCCCTAATATATTCCCTCTTTCTCAGGAACTAATTCTTAAACACAACTGGAACCAGGGCTGCTGGTTTATGACTCCTACTGCTTATATTACCAGTTGGACTGTCTTGCTCCCTTCTCTACACTTTTAAGAAGTTGTCTTTTCTGCATAAATCCCTGGAGACGAATCCTGGGGAGCAGTGGATAAACCTCTCATGAGTTTTGGAAAAGTCTCTGAAATAGTAAAAGTTTGTTCTCCTGAATTCTAAGGGGTTGCTGAACAGCTCTTAAATTTTCCATCCTTTCACTTAGCACAGATCTTTCTCTGTAACACAATTTTTAAGCTTCAAACAAGTTTCATCCATGTGTTGTCAGGTCAGGAAGTGGAATGTACACCATGCAGCTCCGTTTTATTTATTTTAACAAACTCATGGCTACTTCCATACATGTGTGCCCTGCCCAGCCTGCTGATTTATGTCTTCTGTGAGGGATTTTTGCTGCATGTAGGCTTCCAGAGTCTCCATTGCGGCCCAGATGGCCACTTTCGGTGATAGCAGGTTAGGACTCATGGTCAAGCATCTTTTTTTGAGGTGGCCCATTGACATTGTATAAGAGCAGCAGTTGTTGAGCTAATTTGTATGAGGAGGAAGCTATGCAAAGTTTAATATGAAGTGGTTGGTTTAGCTGGCAGAAAGGGAGAGGTGGGCTGTTTTCCATTTCCCTTTAAAATGTCAAACGCTAATAGTCTCTTCCGATCATCCTGAGATTGCCAAATAATTGACTCCTGCCTACAGCAAAAACCTCCCTGACCAACAAAGTAGGAAGCTGGTGGCAGCAATTGCCTGAACGTGTCCAAATTAGTCAACCCCTTGCAACACCGGCAGGGTCAACAGAGGCAGCCCAGAGGTCGTGGGGCAGCAGGAGATGGAGGCTGAAGATTGCCCTGCTTCCTCTGCCCTCTCATGCCTCCAGGACATAGCAAGGAGACGAGGGATTCGCAGCTGGAGCAGCCAGCACCTGAACTGCACGGCCAACAGAGATCTGTTTATTCAGAAGATCTGCTGCACGTTAGCCAAACCACAAGGTTAGGGTAAAAGAGGAGGAAGTGCCTGTCTCAGTGAGTGGCAGCAGCGCAATTGTGTTCTGTGTGGGGCTGACCCAGTGTCAGACAGCTCCAAGCATCTCTTCTCTTCGTGTCCTCCGAGGTTTGCTTACTTTGCTGCATGTTTAGAACAAGCCGGTGTCTGGATTATTTTTTCTGTGCCTTCGTTTGTTCTTCCGCAGCTGTGCAAGTGACTGCAGAAATATTGGAGTGTGTGAATGTTGCCCTGGTATGACCCAGTAAAACTGACGGACATAGAGTGTTTAGGAATGTACTTACAGCCCAGGACCTCAGAGAGAAGCCGGAGAGGGATGCCCACCAAGCCATTCCTTAGCTGGGTGCTTCATCGGCACGTCCAGTTAGGCATGCTGTGGGTTGTTTGATCTTATGAAGTGGTGGAAGTAAACCAGCGAAGAATCTCTGGCCCTGTTCCCTCTCTGTTGTCTTTGAAAGGGCTACCGATGTGCCTGTGACTCTCCGAAGGTAACTTAAGCATCTAAGAGTTGTGGCATTTTCATAAGATTATTTTAGGACTCAGAGGGAGGACGGAGAGAGAAGCATTGTCTCAGAGTTCCCAAACAATACCACTGTTGATGTAGGTAGGATGAGAAAGTTTTGAGACCAGGCTCTTTGTCTGCTAGCCCATATTCTTATCTGTGTTTCCTAAAGCAGAGGAGCTGGGGCTGGAAGCCTGCCCCTGACAGCTCTCCGAGTGTGCTGCTGCGGGTCAGGACCTCTGCCCACGGAAGGAGCACTGCCTGTAGGCCTCCCACGTCTCCTCACGGAAAGCCAGACTGGGCGCTCTGTCACGCTCTGACAAAGGTCGCTTTTACATCCCGTCTTCTGAAAGGTCACAGCACGACCCCAGGTGCAGCAGGAGAGGAGGAGGGAGAAGGCGGCTTTCTCTCTTCTTTTTCCTTCTTTGTTTTTTTAATTTGTTACTATCACTGGAAAAATACACCTTGTCTTTACTCTTGTGCTGCCCCCTCTCTCTCGACCCACACTGACACCTCCTCTTCCTAAGTGCTATGGTAAAGTTTTCCCCTTGTAGGCTTCACTGGCTGGTTACTGGGTTTTCTCCTCTTTCTCCACTTTGTTCTATCTGCATAGCTGTTGCTGTCCTATTGATACTCCTTCAATTAATAAGCAAACACTTCCAACCTTACTGTGCTCTCCAGGTGTAAAACTGTGTGAGCACAGTCCTGCACCGCAGTTGTTGTAGGTGCATGAGCGCATACATAAAGGTAGCTTTTCCCCTGGGGACTGAAATGGGGGGAAAGTACCAGTCCTTCTCTGACTCATTCCCGTATATTGTGGTAAGTGGATATATCTCCTGAAGGGAAAACTACTTTCTCTTGCCCCTTTCTGTCAGCGTTTACATGTGTCAGTGAGAGGCAGGGGTGAGGGGTAAAAGCCAGATCCTCAGGTGTCACACGCTGTGCTGCATAGTTGTTTCCTGAACTGGGGTTTACTGAACCAGCTAGAGGACAAAAATAATTTCTTTTTCTTGACTTAAAGAAGGCCCAATGGTTAACGAGACATTTGTGTTCAAACCCTATATGGCTTCAATTCAGGACTACTGTCTCTAAATGCTGGGTCATCCTTCCAGTGTTATTTGAAGTTCTTCCTTGTCATAGAATTTGCAGCAGCAATAGAATTCTTATCTGCATTTCAGATGCTGATCGAAGTGGAAAAAATAGGAGGTTTCCCTGTATCTCCCTATTTTAATATTTTTTTTTTTAAGGGTTGGACTGTGTTACCAAAGACAAAGGTGCTGGAGATGATTCTCTTTGTGGGGTACTGCGGTGACTTGCTACAGGTGGTAGTTGTAGTCCTTCAAACAACAGAAGTGGGCGATTCAGTTTTAGAGACACAGGTGACTTTGTGAGGTGGATAACTTGATACTAGCTATTTTATTTGCAGTATTCATTCTTCACAAGGAATTTCCTTAAGCTGTTTAGGTAGAGATCTAAAGAAGTAGAGGGAGAAATGTGGAGGAGTCACTTTTCAGAGAGCTCATTATAACTCTGGTATAGGAAACAGCCTGCCTCTGGCTAGTCTTTGGAAAACAGACAGTCAAGATTTCCCTTCTGTAATGAAATGCATCTGTCTTAGATACATAAGGGCTCTTATTGCTCACATACCTGAGTCACATCTCACAATATGTATAATTTTTAAGATAGTGCTCTTTTAATAGAGGTACATGCTGTTAGTCCAAGGTAATTAACTAACTAAAGACTGACTTACATTCAATTCTATGAGTACCCTAAAAAATTCACACCCAGTTGCTGAGATCTCAAAGGATCTTTTATGCAGCTTGCAGACTACCCAGTTGGCCAATCTACCTGTTCCTGACCATTAACTAACTGGATTGAGAGAATTCTTCTATATTGACCAGGCCAGAAAAAAAGGAAAAATCTGTGGAGAAGTAATAACTTGTTTAAGGTCAAAAACCAGGTCACGGTTGAACTCAGAATACCAATGAACTGGGCTACCTGTTGACCAAAAAACCGGAAGTAGCCATGAAAACCACCCAAAGGTGGTTTTCCAGGTTCCCAGTCAGAAGGGAGACTGTTCCACTAATTGGGTCTTAAAAGGTTCTTTTCTATTCTGTTTAAATTCTTATAATATGACCCTCACCAAGATATGAGGGTGTCTGTCTAAGGATGTCTCTCTTTTCATTCTACTCAGCTGTGTTTATTTTCCTCTCTCCCCTTACCCATTCTTTGCAAGTTCATGAAGAGCATTCAGACCCCATGAGGGGGTCTCTACAGATCCCTAAGAAGATTAAGCTCTCTGAATATTTCATGCCCCTGATTGACAGTTCTTGAGGACCTCTTGTAAGCCTGGCGCCCGTATTCTTGTTTTAAAAGAAAAAAAAAAGAGAGAGAGACAAGAAAATAACATCCACAGAAAAAAAATTGATCCTATGGGCCCGACCTCTGCTGACGGAAGGCACTAGACGGAGGCAGTTCCTCCTGGACATCTCCCCCTCCCTTTCACTCCACACCAGTCTCTGCTGTGAAATTAAAGGAAGGTAATGGGATTTTAAGAGGCAAGGAGTAGTCAGACGAAGCTAGTTGCTGCTCCCTCCCCCTCCCCTGAGCTCCAGTGCTTAGGCTCATGCCCCCTCAAGAGCCATTGTGAGCCTCCGTCCCTGACTCTCATTCTGTGCTGCATTCTTCCTTTTCTAACGAGCTGACCTAGCTGAGCCGATGGCCCCTCATTAGAGGCTGAACTGAAGAGCCAGCCCTGTGCTCTCCTGCAGCCGTTTCACCCCATTAAGGGTTGCCCCCTGGTTGACAGCGGGGAAAGGGAGCCGACGACCTGTAAATTCTCATCAGGCTGCTTTCGATTCTCCCTTCCCCCTTAATCATCCCGGAATAGGCAGCTGAGAAGTTTCTCCTTTATTTAGAAAGGCAGGGCCAAAGAGATCTCCTCACATGCTGGATTTAGGAGACATTCTTTGATGAAAACAGAAGGATGAAGACCAGGGGGGAGAAAGACAGAAAGAAGCAGCTCCTGGCCCTTCTTTCAGCTGGAGTGCAGTGAGATTTACTGCTGCACTTCCCATAGATTTCAGTGTTAAAGACAACAAGGTTCTATTTGCTCCTTACCTGATGCTAAAGGAGTGTGTTGCGCAGTCTGTTCTTGTAACCACATGGTATTTAGCGTGGGAACTGCTCGGCTTACCTGCGTATAGTAAATCTTACTAGGAATAGTAATTGTTACCACAGGAACACTAACGAGGAAAGGCCCTGATCCTCCTACTCACTGTTTATTGTCTTCAGAGGGTCAGTTGGGATTCTTCTGGCTAACCCATTTCTGGGGCTTGCTTGAGATACAGGTGTAAACTTCTTGTGTGGCTTGTCCATCCCTGGGTTTGTAGGTCTTTGCTTCAGGTCATTTTCAGAGCGAAGAGGAGCCATTTCCAGGAGTACGCTGCTAGGGCATGTTGCAATTCTGCTGACAGGTGTGTGAGGAGGAGGAGCAGAGGTGGAGCTCATTCCTTCTCAGAGTGGAAGTACTGGAAACAGTCCTGGGTTTGACTGTCTGTGTTTCCTGAATACAACTTTCTTTTGAACTGTTGCTGAGGTGAACAGGCTGGGTAGGGAAGTAGTGAGGGTGAGGGAGCCTTGTCAGTACTGAATGTAATCCCCCAGCAGGGCTAGATGACAGTGAGCAACTTTTCATGGTTTCAGCATGCCTGCACCTCACAGAATAAGCACTTTTTCCTGTTTTTAGACTCTAGAATGGTTGTGGTTATTGGTCTCTTACGCTAGATTTAAAGTTCATGTTTTAAGATGTTTATAAGATGTTTTAGAGCCCAGAGCACATGGAAGGATGTGTATGCTGCTCTGAAGCAGGTATCTGTTGGCTGCTACTGTGAAGGAAACCATTAATCTATGAGAACATTGAACTTGCCCAAGATCCCCATTTCACTTATCTCCTGATGGGCTTGTTCAAGTTTGAACACCGAAGAGCAGGAGTATCAGTCGTCTCAGATCAGTGACAGATTTATTTAAGCAGACATGACCTGCTTAAATACCTTTTGGAATTTTAACTGGGCATTTCAGGCAGAGAGCAGTTGACTTTAGGCCATAGCAAGTCATCCTCCCACTTCTGCTTTATTCCTTACAGCACAAGGGTGGTTAGTGAGGTCCTAGGTTCCCCATGCAGTGGTCTTGACTCGTAAAGAAAGGTAGTTGCTGCAGGTGCGAGTAAGTGAACCAGAAGGTCCTAGCAGCGTCCATTCTGGACTCTCGTTATTTAGGGTAAAGACAGTCAGGGAGGAAGGATAGAAAAAGGGAAGCAGGTAAGTTAGAGACCACTGCGGCATGCACAGAAATTGGCATGGCTTCCAAGATATTATTATTGCAAGATAACAGGAATCAATCCATGGTGCTGGGGATACTCCACAAATTTGGTGCAATGGGATTATGACCATACAGGTAGACAGACTGGTCAATGGTCACTGCTGAATAATGAGGAGACTCTACCAACTTTTGGCAGTACTCTGATCTTTTCCTTGTTCAAGAATCCAGAGGTGCTGGATTCAATTTAAAGTCTGCTCTTTGATGTCAGGCTTGTCTTCTCAGTGTGATTGATCTGCAGCATAACACAAATCCCTATGAAACTTGAAAGTCCTTTCTATGTAGGCTCAGTATTTCTGTGTGAGGTATGGCTGGACACTCCATTAAGACTTGCGACCATTTGAGTAGGAGACTCTTCAAGTTACTTGCAGGATGTAAGATATAAAAGGTGTAGGCAATTTTATAAAGCATCTGTCGAGCCAGCGAGTTAGCCGATAACATCACCTTTTAAAAGTCAGTTATTATTTTTAACAACTGATCGATGTCCTGTTTACCTGCAGTAGCAATCCCGGTGGAATGCCAGTGCCATTCCTCAGCAGTGCTTACCCTGCCGCAGTTCTCTGGGTGGGGTATCCGTCTCTCATCCCAGCTCGCCTATGGGTGCCATTCGTTGTTTTGGCTTGCGAGGAAGCGAAGAGCATCTGGATGTTTATAACCATTGTGGAGAAGAGTTGTATAAAAATGAAATCAAAGGAAGCATTAGCTTCTGATTAGTCTCACACCACTGGTGATGAACTTGATAAAGGCTTAATTGTTATGACCCTCAGTCTAGTCCTTATCTCATTCATCACTGCTGGTGCTGCTGAATGGAGTTCAGGGGTCCAGCCTGTGCCCTGCCTGTCAGTCCTCTGTGCCTGGGAGTGCTGTGCAGGCAGCAGACTTGTCCAGAACGGTGCCAGTGGTTTGGGAGGAGTTTAATGCTCTCCTACTGAAATGAAATAATGGGACATGGACTAGATTTTCATCTGAACTGTAGTCACTGATATGAAGTGGAAAAAGCTCAACAGACTTTCTCATAACCTTACCAGCTTCAGGGAGAATGAATCCTAGGTCTGGGAACTTTTTTCCTAAGTTTTGAAACAGGAAGAATCATATCCAGAGTTTTGTTGAAGTGAGTACAGTCTCTGTAGACTAAACCCTTGATCTAAGGTCGATGAAACCCATTTTAAATCCAGTTCTGTTCTTTGACTTAAAGCAATGGTATAAGGAATTTCTGTCTGATTCCTTAAAACCCTTTCCTCTACTCATCTGCTTTGTCAGCTGAGAATGACAGAGCCTGGAGACAGAGCTACCCTTTAGTCACCCCCAGCTTCTTACATGGTTGTCCCAGTCTCTCTCATAGACACAGAGAAGGGGCTCTTCAAAAGTTAACTGAATGCCTGCCAACCTCTCTTCCCTCTGTTTCCAGTTTTAGAGAGCGACAGATAAAGAGGGGAGACAGAAGGTTGTTTTCCTTGACAGCAATTGGAGGTCAATCTGCTGGCCTGCTTGCAGATTTTTGCTTCTCGTCAACCCTACTATTTCATCTGTAATTAAACAGGAGGTTTTTGTTGGTACGAATCTGCTGACATTTGGGACTGATGGGGTATTTTCACTACCCAGCTTTTAGATATCTACCTTCATTGATAAGATTAGCAGACTGAGGACACATGCTATGCTCCTGCTCTGAATGCTCCACAGAAGCCTGCCTACCTCCCTTTTCTGTCTGCACAGACTTCAGGGAGAAGTCCTTTCCCGTTAAGGTTTTCAGGAGTCAGAACTGCTGCAGTCCTGCCAGCCCTCCCTGCTGGAGTGGCCCTTCTGTGGTAACGGTGGCAGAAAAGAGACTGTCTGACCTCTGCATTAGAACAGAGGTGGACTGAGTTTGTGGTGGGTGTCTCAAAATGGCAAATTCATTCCAGCCACCCAAGTGGAAAACTGTGCATAGCTGTGGTGCTGTGTGTGTGTTAAGAAGTGGCTGTCACAGTAATAATAGGATGAGAAAACTAAGGTTTTTCATTGGGAATAAAAGAATGGTAATGGAAAATCTAGGTTCCCTGTTGAAATAGTTATCCATGTTCAAAACCAGAGTGGAATTTAAATGTGTTTTTAGGGTTCTAAAATTTCTGGATCATTTTTTCCATTTTAATTTGTGGTTAGGAATAGAACCAGAAAGACCAAGATAACTCAAAATTTCTTCTAGCATTTGGAGTTGTGAGCAGAATTAAAAAGTACTAGAAATCACACAGAACATAATAATTTCCTCAAAGGTTTGGTGCCTAGTTTTGCAGAGTTAGGAGCTTTGCTTCAGTTTCCAGCTAGGCAACAGTCGTGAGTGCTTCCTTGGGTCAAAGGCAGGGCCTGGGTCTGCAGAGGTCTCTGTAAGTGGGGCCCTGTAAAGGAAGATTGGGGTTCTCAGATTGCACTCGTTGCTCCATGGAGTCCAAGACAGGGGGGCAGAATCATTGCCTTTGCCTTCCCTCATCAGAGAAAAGAGATTTTCACTGAATGTGATCATAGGCCTTGAGAACGTCCCTTCATCTTTGAGGGCGTGAAGATGTAACCAAAGAGAAACACTGGCCCTTTCGTCCAAAAGTGAGCTTTTCTACAAGAAAAAGGGTCACACCTTTGTTTGCAGAGGCTGCATTTTACCTTGAATAAGCTGGCTAAAACTTGGAGTTGAAATCCATGAATTTTTTTCATTTGGGTGGAGTGAGATTCTTAAACCAATTTTACCAATAGTGAGAGCTGGAGATTTAATAGGACACGATATACTGTCAGCTGTAGGTGCTTCAAAGCTTATGGGGAGGAAGGAGTTAAAGCTTCTGCTCTATGAGCCATCCGCAGCAGGGAATGACCCAGTTTAAAAGGGTTAACAGTATTTGGTTTTTCAGAACTATTTGTTATATCAAGTTAGTGCAGCAGAGGTCACCCAGGTCACTCTGCCTCCCCCTTCCCTTGCCATTCCCAGCCGCTGCTCCGTTCCTTGCTTCTTCTCTAATCTGATGACCTCAGACACAGCTCTTTCCTTATGATGTTCTTGACAGCGTCTTCAGACAATATGCAGCTCGACGCCAGTTGTCTTTCCCTTTTTTCCTTGTCCCTCAGGAGGAAACCTTGGATGCTAAAAGGCACTTTGTGCAGTGGGGAAAAGCCTCAGCAATTTGTTCTGTGGTTTTTGGACAAGAGTATGTGCACTCCCAGTGTGGCTGTGTCTCCTTCCTGGGGTGCATTCATTTTTTTCTGGTTTGGCAGTTTTTTTGTTTGCTTTTTTTGGTTTGTTGTTGGGTTTTTTCATTGTTGGGGTGTGTGTGTGGGGTGAAAAACCTTCTATCAATCCTAATTTATCCTCTGTACCTTCTGGTCTCTTTGGTCCTGGTGTTGCTGAGAGTGTCTTGCAGAAGTTTTGAGCTAATGCTTTTTGGGGAGTATAAGCTAAAGCAGCTATATGCAAATGGGAGCCAAATGAGGTCAATTTGCTGTTCTAACTGTGTGAGTTAAGTACAGAAAATGTGGAGATTCTCATCCCTCCCCTCTGACCTTCTTCCAGTTGAAGCTTCTCTCCGATTTTTGCCTGTGTATTTTATGACCTACTTTCAAAGGTACTGCAAGGCCACAGAAAGCGGGCTCCTGAAAGTGAAGGAAAACCCAGGGGCTTGGTGTCTTTTGAAAATCAGGCTACAATCAGTGATAACTCTCACATTCATATCTTCTTTAATCGCTAGTCTAATTGTGTTAACCTTCTGTCACACCATCAACAAGGAATAGAGCAGAGAACACACTACCTGATAGGAAATCAGGAAAGGTCTCGTTTTCCTGGTCCTGCAGTTGCCCTTGTTTTACTGTGTTTCTCATCCTTTTACACTTGTGCCTCTTCTGACATCCTGTCGGCTGATTTTTGAATGTTTCTTGCTTCTCCTTTTACTGTATTACTCGTTATGCAGCCAGAGTCAGGGGAGTTACACGTGCTGTTAGGAGGTACAATCAGTCACAGCATAGTGGACCATTTTTCTTCCTTTGCTGTGGTCTGACCTGTTAAAGGGATGGGATACTCTAGTCCTGGGCATCCTTCATGTCCTGAGGGATATGAATGACCACCAAAAAGCTACTGCTACTACTACTACAGCTCCTGCTGTTCCTTGCAGCTTTCCCAGGGCTGGGTGCCTGTCAGACCTCAGGGTTTTTATCAGAGCTGAAGAATCAGTGAGGAAAAATGCTGGTGCATATTTGCTTGAATGCAAAAGCAAATTCCACCTCGAGCATGCTTGTCTGGCTTGTGTTTGTTTCCTGGTCATGTTCAAGTACATGAGTGCTGCTAGTGTGACTACTAATTAGAAAGGAAAGTTGAAGACCATGTCCTCTGTTAGAACTTCTTTATACTATACTTGGAAGAAAATCCACAATTCTTAGCTCAGTGACCACAAATTGATATCTCTGGAGAGCAGAGATTTGTATTTGAAGTTCCATGTAACTGGCAAAAGCAAAGGAATACATTTCATTGTCAGTTTTTCAACTCACAACTTGCTTCTCTGCTTTTAAGTTACAAACTGTCTTTCCCAGTAGTGTGACCAGCTGACACTGGGTAGCAATGGAAATGATTTTGAGTTGTATGCTTTGCTTTTTATCAGGAAAAATGTCCGTGTTTTGCATACAGTGTGTGTAGGAAGCTGTTTATTCGACTCTGTAACATTGAGCATGAGGCTTGGATGCAAGACAAGTGCCTGACAGCAAATGTGATCAATAACACTGGCATACTGGATGGTTTTCCCAAAAGATGGTGAGGATGTAATACTTGTAGTGTGAGAGGACTGTCCACATCCCCTGTTCAGACAGTTCTGAGTTCTACTTTCAGCTTTAACGTTAACTTAAGCAAGACTTTAACTTGTCATTAAGCAAGTTAGTTGGCATTCCTGCCTCAGTTTCCCTATGGGGGATATTGGGCGTTTCCAGTGGGCACTTGTGCTTTGTACTCCTCTACCTCACAGAGGTACTGCTGCTGCTTTTTATATTTATGACTGTTTGGTGACCAACCACGACAAAAAGAGTTTGAAGTCATAAGATGTTTGGCTAATGGACTTCTTCAGCTGAGCAGCTGTTGAATGTGTTGGAAGAAAATGTGTTTGAGTTTCACCTTCTTTAACCTTAGGTGGAACGTTTCTCAGGGTAGTGTAGGTATAGGATCCAGTATCTGAATGTTTCAGGTCTTTGTTCTGGATTCTCTGGGAGGATTTCAAATCTTTGCTCCGCAGCCTGCCCAGGTGTTTCAGGACTCTAGAGAGTCATGAAGTCGCCGTATCGTTTATTTTGCAGTTCTCCTTGCATCTCACCATTGGCCTCAGGACTACAGGTTTTTGGAAGCACAAATGTGGCAAAGAAAGGGAGATCTGGAGGAGTGAAACCCATACAAGTTTTTAGGGGGGTTTTGTTGGGGTTTTTTTCCTTAAAAAAAAAAAAGGCAAGACACTCTTCTGTCATTGCAGCGTTCTTCTTACCCACCAAGCCAACCAGCTCAAAGGAGGTATTGTAACGGGGAGGTTTCAAGTGTCAGAAGGACGTATACAGCTTCTGTAGCAGAGAGGAAAGCATCAAAACAGCAGTGGAAATTGGCAGGAGGAGCTCTAAAAGGCCTAAAGTTTCCCACTCAGAAAGACAGCGAGAGAGGAAGTCAGAGAGTGCAAAAGGATTCCCTCGCTCCCCATGTCTTGGCCCCCACCCACTGTCCTTCCTCCGCACCCCACCCGGGGAGATGGGAGAAGAAACTTGGCAAGCCATCTTGTCGCCAATCAATCTGTGGTGTAACAATTAGCACTTAAGCAGCACTCACGCTAAACACAGGCTCAGAAAACACTTAAAAAGGAAAAGAAAAAAAAGGCAAAACAACAAAATCCCAACACAACAACAACAGGGGAAAGCTGGAACAGATCAATGCCAGGCCGAATAGGAGGCACCTAATACCCCATTATTGACGAGGCCAATCGTGCTTTAAGTGGGTTCTCTCCATGCTGAGCAATTAGCCAGCAGGACCACTGCAGCGAAGGCAACTCCACCACAAGAACGCACCCTCCCCCAGCTCCCCACCACTTCCCCAAGAGGTGTTTGATGACAGCTTCATTTGTTAGCGTGATTCCAATAGCTGGCGGCGCCGGCATCCTTTCCATTACGGAGGAGAGTGCGAGGGGAGGCTGGGCAGTAGGTCTTCTCCCCCCGCTCCCCCTGGCCTGTGGTAACAGAATACAGTAGACACGGAGTCTGTCTGTGCATTGGCTAAATTGATTGTAATGGGTTTCTTAACGTGGTGAAAGAGCCGACTGTTTTCTCGCCTCTAAGAAAGGCTGGAGGAAGGAGGAAGTGACTCCAGCGGCTGCGGCACAGTGGATGAAAGTAAACTTTTGTTTAGTAAAGACCAGCCGACTGCAGACTGTCTCTGGCCTTTCAGCTAGCTCTCAGCAACACTGTTCTTTAGAAGAAAGGAGAGAGGGTAGAAAACAAACTGTCAGCTTCCTGCCTTGGCTCTTGCTCTCATAATAATCCTGCTGTCTGGCTGCACTTCCCAGAAGCGCACTGGAAACCTCTTAATGGCATGGAGCCTGCTTTCAGAAGGTGCCTATGGGCTAAGGTTTTCAAAGGGAATTCGTGCACACATAGAATAGAGCATATGTGCTTTTAAATGCTTGGCTAGGCTGGAGCTTACCTCAAAAAGGTGTGCCTAGCTCCTGTGACAGGAGAAGCTAGGGCCCAGCCTAGAGAGGATACGGCCTTCTGGAGAGTATCCTAACAGCATCTGTTATCGATAAACTGGTGTTTATGTGGAAGCCCAAGAGCCATCCTGAGACCTCCCAAGGAGAGAGACTTGTCCCAGGTTAGACTGTCTGTACAGTCAGATAAAACCATTGGTCAGCCAGTCGCACTGGTTTGTCATAGCAAACACAGCAGGTGCCATCAGGGTTTTCAGACGCGCACTCTGCTTTTCCTGGTTGTGTTGAGGCCTGTCCTGCTAATCCTTGCTGTATTGTTGGCTAAACTAGCTGGGACCTGCCTGAGGAAAACAGCACCAGGAGCTGCCCAGAGTAACCTGGCCATTCTCTGTCCCAGACGAATCATTGTGTCATATCTGAGCAGCCTTTGTCAATGAAGTAAACCAGATGACGTGCAGATGTTCGAGCTTTTCTGGGGGGTAGTGTATGTTGTAGTAGCTCTCTGTACAGAAACCTGTTCTGTTCGTGGGCCATCCCCACATCAGCACTTCGTGTTGGGGTAGCAGAGGCTGATCAATTCCTCATCGCTAGAGGTATGCTTTGGTTCTCTCTTTCCCTTCCACGGAATGAGTTTTTTAGATTCACCACAGACTGATAGATACTACAGCAGATGAGGAGGCCCGGACACCTGCCATATTGTTAGGGAAAAAGAACAGAATTTAAATTTGGTGTCACACAGGTTGCAGGTGGTTGCACACCTTTAAACCCTTGCCTGGTTCAGAACATGTATCTATTCTCCAATATAGATGTTGTGAGTAAAGAAAGGGGGCTGGAAAGCACAACTCCCTGTGCCACTGTAACCAGAAGCTGCTGTTTGCCTCTGACCAGAGGCTTTAAGATAATGCCAGATGGGGCCATTAAAGCTGTGCAAACAATAAGGAGCACATAGGGGAGACTGTTAATGGGTTTCTTTTGGAAGCATCAGCTGGAGCTGCTGAATGGGGCACATGACCTATTAAAAAACAGCCACTTGAGAAATCTCTATGCCTGCTGATGTGATGGGATTTTTTTTTTTTACCCTCCCTGTTTATGCCAACCCGCTAAGGATCTGACATGCTGGATGCTCACACACTTGTGTTTGCCGCTTTGCTCACTTGCCAATATGTTTTATGGCTTGTGCTATAAAGCACTGAGATCAATGGGCTGGATGAAGAGTCCCAACCACATCATTCTGAACAGAGAGGAAGCCACGTTTAAGGAGATGGCTCCCGTAGAAACGTCGTTTGATTACCGCTTCTGGGAAGGGGGAGCCTACTTCTAGTGCAGATTCTTTTTGTGGTTGCAAACTGAGGTTTTGCATGGAAAGCAGGCAGGATGATTACAGTGGAAGACTTGCGAGTGCGTGAGTTCTTCACCCTTGAGTTCTGGTGGAGGCCTGTGTGATGCAAAGATTGTGGTATAGCTCGGCAAGGCTATGAGTTTCAGCTCACATGAGGATCAGATACTGATTCACTTTGTGCCATGTGAAGGGAAATGCCTCTACCTGCAGTGGCCAAAGGAAAAATGATGTGATGGAGAAATGATGTTAAAAAAGAAAACGCAGATACTCTTCTTTGTAGTGGGTCCAGATCTTAAATCGCTCCATGCAATGAAGGGATTTTCAGTCTCTCTTTTTTGGCAGAATACTTCAACATCCTCACTTGAATTTGACCACAGGGAGAGTGTGTTCATTATCACAAAGGGGGTTAGCTGAAGGGTGGGGCGTGCGTGACAGGACTATATTCAACAGTTTCAGTGAAGATTTGTTCCTTTAATCACAACAAAACCCCTGTCTCATGTAGTTCCGCTTTTACGGCTGCCCCTGTAGATGTGGTCACTCTTGTTCATTCGGATGACTGCAAGCTCCTCTGTAAGTTCCACGTGGAAGGATGCAGAGCTGGCCCTCTGGGCCCCAGCCACTGGAGACTCTGACAGTGCTTTTCGAAGCTAAGCATGCAGAATGGGAGTGTGAACGCCTTATCACCACAGCTCACTGTACGAGCTCACAGGACACAGGGGAGAATCACTTCTGTGTTGTGCACTCTGTGTTACTTCATTGGGTTGGGTTTGAAAGAGGAGAGTTTTCTGAGAAAATGTAAACCGCTAATTTCTTGATTGAGATTTGACTCACACTGCTTGAGTCTTTGCTGTTTGAAGCAGAGTCTTATGATTTTGCTATGGGCAGGTCAGTTGTCTTACAGTGCAGTATATCACCATTCGAACAAGATGGAAACTGCAGTAGAACGGTGGGATCTTCAGTCCCTATAGGTATGCAAGGCTTGTTCTCTTCAGATGACTCACTCCTGAATGGTGCTGTTGTATTTATTTCATAGACAGTACAGTATAAAGGTGTTGATAAGATCTTACTGAAATAGTGGAAATGAGAATAGAATAGCGCTTGGAGGACACCTTTAAGAAAAGCATAAGACATAAGACAAAATCTCTGCTAACAGTGAACACCATAACCATGGACAAGGATGGGAGTTGGTTATTAGGGACCAGCAAGGGCTGTTCCACAGGGGAAAATGAGCTGGCAGCTGAGTGCGACCATAGAACAGGCAGGGAGAGTAACCTCACAGACCAGGGAGCAGTCTTACAGTACTCGAGGACTGACAACAGGATTGGTGACATTAACACCTTCCATTCACAGTCAGATTTGCACAGTCAGACAAATGCAACGGGATGAGTCACGTCCAAGGTCAAACCAGGAAGTCCAGCCAGTGAATCAGGATCAACAAAGGACGGACAGGATACAGGTATCTCTGTGTCACAGCTCAGGCAAGAACTGGGGACCTGAGCTTAAATGGAGCTTCAAAACCAGGGAGCGGAGGTACCTGGGTAGAGTTCCCAAGTGAGGCTGCCCAGGGCTGTTGAGACCTGTTAGTATACTCAGGGCTTCCAAGTGGCTGTCTGCGTCTTTGCAGCAATGCCACTTCTGCACATGAAGAGCTACAGACTAGCTTTTCAGTTTGACACAACACGCCCTTGAAATTGCATGGGATGCTCCAGCAGTTTGCTGGAGACACAAAAGGGAGTGTGCGGTTTGCACTGCACGTGTGAGTTGTCAGATTCTCAGGAAGTCAGTGACAGATCATTAAGTTAAACTTGGAGACAAACTTAGCCTATTTCACGTGGCAAAATCAAATTTCCACCTCCTTCAAAGTGGTGGTGCTTTACACTGGCATGGCAAACAGAAAACTGCACGATGCAAGAACCTCTTGGAACTTAGAGCTGTCTCACTTCAGAGGAGGTGTTTTACTGAGTTTTTGTAAGCAGCAGCGAAGAACTGATGACAAGGGAACTTTCCACATAGCAGCATTTCTCCTTGCCTTTGCCTGTAGCTGAGAGGGAGAAAATCTGGCCATATGGTCACTGCCATGACAGTTCCTAAATCTCTGGAAGCATGAATATGCAGTTCTGCAAATCCTCCTCATCTCTTGCCTGTGCCTTGGAGCCTTTCCCATCTGACAGGAAACATCTCCTGAAGGAAAATCAACTTGAAGTGTTTTCTCTCCCACTTGCCACCTTCCAATTTTGGTTGCTGAGAGAAGCAGAGAAAGGCTTTTAACACCATCCAGTGACCCAGCCCTAAGTACTGTCTCCTGGATTTGATCTGGCTGGGGAGACAGGAGGTCAGCTCCAGGGGCCAGGAAAAGTGAGAGAAACCATGTCAACAGGCTGCTCTCGCCGTGTCTGAGTGGTGAATGATGAGCGTGTGACACGGTAGAGGGAGCGAGGGTGCTCACCTGGAAAATGTTGCGAGAAGCCTGGCGTGGATGTTTAAGTGCTGACAAGATGTGTCCGAGATATCCTTGCAGTGCATTTAGGATAAGAGTAATCTTTCTCATGGTTCCTGATTCAGAAGGAAAGTTGCCACCCTGGTTCATAGTGGGGATATGAACAGTAGGTTACAGCTTGATGAGGGGGAGTGAAGTCATTTTTCCATATGGAATAGTGCTTCTTTTCTTATGTAAGGACTAAAAAGGCAGTTGAAAGTGGGGATGTAATTCTGCCATTTTCCCTTGGTCCGTAAGTCTGAACCTAAATCAGGTGAAATCAGCAGAAACTCATTTTGCCTGAAAAGGTTTTGCTGCAGGCTCCATTTCAGGAACCTCTCCAGATTAGGAAATTCTTTGATCCAACATGTGACTTCTTTCTGAGAAAAATATCCATGGGATGAATCAGTGGTCAACTGTAGCCCGTGATACCTCAAGGAATGTTGCAGATCAGGTTGGAGACAGCATTGGGCAAAACTGGTGCCCAAAGACTTGTTAAGTGGTCCTGCTGTAGTAGTTGCTGTACTAATATGTAACAGAGAAATCAGACCAGCTCAGGGTTTTATAATCTAAGAGCATATGACTTCTGTTCTCTGTAGCAATGTCTGTGAAGCAGTGAAGACTCATCTAAACTAAATTATATTATATCTGTCTCGAGAAATGGATGTGATACAGAGTGGTGTTATAAACAGTACAAAGTAGTTTCTCCTGCTGATGAGCTATGCCCAACATTTTTTCTCTGGTATCCCAGGCAGCTTGTTCTAAGTTCGCTCGGTTATCTGTGCACTGTGCTCTGGTCTACTTGGGAAATGATCAGAAGCGTGTGGGGGACTGTTGTCCTGGAGACCCCAATATGCTGTCTGCCAGTTAAGAACCAGAGTAATGTTGGAAGTCTCTAGCAGCGTAAATTCCTTAGAATTTACTTGTGGAACTAGATTTTTCTATAGTAAATTGTCTTAAGAAATAATGACTTGGTGGGTCTTAGCATGTACCCCCCAATGCCTTGTCAGGAAACGCACATGCACTATGGAAGCAAAAATGTCTTTTGAAATGAGGTGACCTGTCTAATTGTAACATCAGTTAAAGTTGATAAAACACACTCAACTTCGTGCAGTTTTCCTACTTACAAGGCGATAAGCAAGAACAGATCCTGACTCTGATCTGCCACAGATCCTTTTCATTGACCTATCATCAACACTTCAGTGAAATCAAGGTAAAATATCAGAATTTTCTACTGCTTATGTGAGGGCAGAAATTTGAATCTGTGTTTGTTTCTCTTCCTTTGTTTGTTGCTCACACTCAGTTGCTTGGCTTCTGTCATTCTGCAGCAGTCAGCTGGGAGAGCTTTGTAATGTTTAGCCCTTGAGCCTGACCCTGCAAAGTCCAAAGGAGAGGAAAGAGTTTTAACTGAATTTAATTGGGGTCGTCTTTGCCCATCAGCCTCTTCCTACTCAGCACCTGGGGAGGTTTGAGCTGGGGCCCTGCTAACTGGTGGAGACGGAAGGGTGGAGAAGAGAAGATATCTCCACGTCAGAGCCGTGCAGCTGTCAGTCGGGGTTACGGAACAGACAGGAGATGGTGCCTGCAGGAAACAAAGATGGTTCCCACCTGTCCAGAGCTAATGAGGATGTTTCTGATGTCAATAAATGTTTCCTGATCACAAGAAAAAACCAGTAATCTTCACGACCCGCTCATGGACAATAGGCAAGTAGAAGAGGTGGAAGATAGAAGTGAAAGAATCAGGGAATAGGATGCGGGTGAGAGATGAAAGAATTGGAAGAAAAGAGAAAGGTTGTTTGAAGGAGGAGAAAAAAAGACAGGGAAAAGCAATAGAAGGAAAAGAGAAAGTAGAATACGTGGCAAAAGAGAGAAAACAAGGATTTCTGATGGAGTAGGGAGGAAACAGAGAAATCGATGGAAGTGGCCTGATGTGAGAAATACTGAAAGTACATTGGAAATGGACCAAGAGAAAAAGAGCTAGAGGAGTAACAGAGGGAAGCACTAATGGGTGGAGAGAAGTGATTAACCTAACAGATGCTTTTCACAGGAAAGTTTGAGAAGCCTAGGGCGATGAAGGATGGGACATAACTTGTAAGAGGAATCTTGGGCATAGAGAAGTGAAGGGAAAAGAGAGGGAGAAGGTACTTCTAAAATTAATATACAATTTTTAATCATACTGTCAAAGTAGTCCAATGACTGAAGAGAAAAAATAAGACATCTATTTCAAGTTAGAATGTGGGAAAAGAAGTGCAGACAGGCAGGAAGCCTGAACCAGGCACTGTGTGGCTGTTGCTGCTGGGCGTCCATGGCCATGCTCTAAACACACCCTGGGAGCAGGGTATGAATGAGAGCCAGGCAGTTCTTGGGCTGTTGGGAATTTTTGTTGGACAGTTGTGGGGCTTTCAATATAGATGATTGATAGACGTGGCCTTGGGTGTCCATGATTGTGCATATCCTCTGTCTAAAATTGCCGGTATGTTCCAAGAGAAGCTTGGAAGTAGCCGAGCAGTTTGGAGGCTGTGAGCTGAAATTGCTCATGAGTTTATGGAAATGGAGTCAGTCTTTGCATTTGCTGGGGTTCTGTGCAGGTGTTCTGCTCTTAGCAGAGGACACCACTAATGTGAAGGGAATTTTACAGAGATATGTAAGTGTGTATGTATATAGATAAAATACATGTAGTGTTATATGACGTGTATATATTAGTCAGTTGACAATGCAGAGTTTGATCCAAATAACTCTGACATAGCATTTGACTCTGTGACTAAGCAGAGCACACATTGTATGGTCACTCATTTATTTGAAGTTCAGTTTCAGTCACGGACCTCAAATATACATCATTAGACTGTAAAATACCAAACCAAAATGAAACTACAAGAATTTTCTGCTAATACAGCGTGGTATGTAGTTTCGAGAGGTATTTTTTAACAAATCTTACGCTCCAGTTGGGACAATACTGTCAAACATTGTATCAGTAGGATCTTTCAAAACAATCTAGCTCAAAAAACCCACCTTTTGGAGCTGGAACTACTTTGTGTACCTGCTTAAACCTAAACCATTCCTTCCAAAGAGCCGTAACTGATCGGTGTTTGCACTGCTAAGCTCTGCTTGTCCACAGTCTTATCTTCCATCTCTGCATTCGCTTGTTTTCTTCTTGAATAAATTTTTTTCCCTTTGCACTTTACTCTGTCCCTGTAAGTTTGCAGTGAGTAATTTCAAGAAAATGCCATTTGTCATATTTAAAGGTTCATATGTGTTTTTAAATTGCATAACAATAGCAGTACTTGGAATAATTGTGACACTTAATGTCCTATCAAGGGTGCGATTGATCTCGTTTTGGTCGAGCTGTCTGATGACCTTCCACCACAGCTCTTCTCTAGTCAGTATGGGAAGATCAGCAGCTCCAGAGCACAATTCAACTCCTTAAAATAGGTGTCCACATAAAAACGAATCCTATTCAGAGTCAGACTGTCCTGTTAAAAACAGGAAGACACTCGAGTCTACACAAGAAGGACAAATATTTATGTTGGTGCTAAGTAGCAGTTGTCCTTCATGAGTTTAAAAATAAAATGAAAGCAAAGAGTATTCCGTCAAAGTACATCCTATTATAGCACTGGTAGCAGTGCACCGTCTCACTGTGGTGTTATAAAACAGGGTAAAAAAGGTGGAGAATTTAAGAATGGAATTTCCAATTAACTGGGAACACATATAAAAACAATTTTTTTTTTTTTTTTTAAATTTTACTTCTGCATTGAAAATTCTGGAATGTCAGTCTCATCAGATACCTGCAAGGCACTGTTCTGAAGCAGAACAAAGCCCAAGTACAAATGTTAAAGCAGTGCTGTGCAGCACTGCAGCGTTCCAGAGGAGCATAACTTCAGTCAGGTCTCCCAGTTATCCTCCTAGTAGTTGCCACTGGCCGAGAGCAGGAATGGGAAACCACCAGCTCGTTTCCTGGTCAAGTTTAGTTCCGAGTTAAACACATTATTAGTGTTTCATTCCCCGCGAAGACGTTGGGCGCTCCCCTGTGAAATGCCAAGCGAGCTGGATCACCAGGGAGGCTTTTCACTGGAGCTGTCCTGCTTGGTCCGATTGGAAGCTTGGCCATGTGACAGTCACAGCGAGCAGTCACAGCTGAACCCTCAGGAGGTTAAAGCGACGTGGCCCTAGAGTTTCAGACTCAAGTAAAACTTTTAAACGAAGACATTGGGGTCTTTCTCTCTCATCCCCAACCCCCTCTGCTCCTCTTTGCTGCCCTCCCCCCTTTTCTCTTTGAAGAAGCGTGTGTTGATGTAAGTGGACAACACAGGGAGTCAATAAAGGGGGTATCGGAGAGCCTGGGAGGAGATTGCCTGCAGCAGCGGAGAAGACACAATTACTGCAACAACTGTCCAACCAACCACAGCTAGGAGACTCCACTTAATCTAATTGAGTGTGAAGGCAGGCTGGAGACACAGGACCCGCTCCTCCATCCCCCCCTCCCATAATATAGACACTATTGGCTGCTAATTGGCGCCAGTGGGCTGGTGCTAATTGTGCTGATGTCTTGGTCTGAGGACAGGCATGTGAAGGATGAAGGGGTCTGCTGGGAATAGGAGGAGGGGAGAGCGAGGGAGACAGTGGTCATAAAAGTTGGAACAGGGCTTTAATTTCATATCAAATATTTAAGTAAGTGAGTGGAAGATCTGTGAACTCTCTTTGTGGTAACCCACAAAAGGCCTTGGAGAGTACCACCCCCCTGCTTCCAGCCCCGGCAGTGAGCTATGTGAAGTGCTGCGTTCCCCTTCCTCCTTAGCTTTGTTTAATTAATTGTGAGAATTGCTGACGATACTTTATTTCTCTTTGTACCTTCTCTGCTTTCTGCTATTGCTACTTCTTCACTCTTCATTTCAAAGATTTGGCTTTTCCGACTCCAGGGCTGTCAAATGGTTACTGGCCTTCGTCACAATGAAACTTTTGCTAGCAGAGTGACAGCTAAGGCTGCGATCGCCTTCATTACCCTGGAACTGGATGAGGTCTGGTTTGTACGTGCAAGGCCAGGACAAGGAGTGGTGACCGTGTGTGGTGCTGCTTCTTATCGAGGTCTGATCAGACTTCTGTTAGGAAGACTCGTTTACATACGAGGTGTTGACGTATTCAGTGCACAGCTATACGTGGCAAAGTTAAAGCAGCTGTTTGTACTCCTGACGTGGGTATAACCACGGCCGTGTAGCTACGTGGGAGTTGCGTATTTCACACGGGTCATTCCTTTTTCTTTCTCACTGTACCTGTGTATTAAAATACTGTTTTCCTCAACTTTTTTTGTAGACAGAAGCATGCTCTGTGGACAGCAGTGCCTATGGAACAAGATACTGTGCTCTGACCCTCTTCCAGTTTATTATCCCCACAGCTCACGCTGGAGATACGTCCTTTCTTAGAGCGGTCAGCAGAGATGCTGTGTGAGTGCTTTCCAACCTGTTAGTCAAATCAATGGGCTCATTTGGGTACTAAGCTCCTGAAGTGGGGAGTGCAGGGGCAGAAAGCTGAGCCTGGAGGCACTGATCACTTCCACCTTACAGCTGGATTTGACAAAATGTGTCTGACCTCTGCTGCTCCCGTGTTAGGACTTAGTGGGTATAACTAGATAGATAAAAAGTCATACTTGCTATAGAAATACGAGTTCTAGCTTTATCCTAAGTTAGAAATGTTCCAGTGTACTGCACTGTGTTAGGAACAGGTCTGCTGTTGGCTGTGGCATCTTTCAAATGTCTATTACAAAGCCCAGAGTTGTGTTTGCAGGAGGCGGGTTGCTAACATTAGTATTTTGGCTGTTTGATCTAGGCTGATCAGATTCCAGGCTGATTATGGCAAAGTTCTCAGCTTTCATCTGTCCAGGTCCTGAAAAGCAGCTCTTTGTTCTAGCACAACTTACTATTACGGAAGTCTTTGTTGTTTGCTTGGATATTTTCCCCCAAAATCCTTCGTTCTCATTGTGCTCCCAAAGAATTCTGCTACCATATAATTTTTGTGCTAGAATGCAGATTGGCAAGGGCAGGAAGTGATATTCTACAACACATCTGCTATATATTATAAACAAATTGACATTTAAAAATACATAATATATCATTTTTTAAAAGCTGAATAGGCCAAGTCTGTACTAGTTATACATTTTAAATCGCAGCCTTCCTCCCCAAGAAAACCTCAGCCTCTCGCTGGACTAAGTTGCTAGTATGTACAGAAATCATCCTATGAGCTAGGACCCCTGTTCAGATCAGGACCGGAGCTGTGAATTGTATTTGCATGCAGTCTTGATTCTGAGATTTCAATCTCTAAATAGGCAGGGAAGGTCTAATTAAGCTTGTGCTGTGATGGAAGCAGAGCTCCTGTGAGGAGAAGTGACTTGCTTACCACCTAGCTATGCCGGTGTGCTGGGTGACGTGGGAGTTTGATTTAATGCAGAATACTCTTCACTCTATCTTAACCAAGGTGATTAACTTTTACCAGTGATGATACGGTACACCAGCCTTTTTTACATCTAGGAAGAAGTTGGCATTCTGGCTAGGAGCTCTGCCGTGTGTTCGGATTGCCACAGATTGTTTAGAAAGTCTAAGTAATAGAAACTTGCAAGTGCTACTAGAACCTGGACTGGGTGTTGCAGCCAATGTCACCTGAATTCAGATCCTGTTTCTTAAATCCAGATGCTGCAGAGATTTTCAAGTGTTTTAAGTTTTCCTCCCCTCAGTGTTCTAAGGTCAAAGTGACTTAGGATTGTGTGAAGCAGGGCAGTTCATCCAGAGGTGCGTGGTATGGTCCCTGGCTGTGTGTTCCTGTTGTCTCCTGTGGATAAGCTCAAGTAATTATGTGGTCGTGAGTTGGATTTGAAAATAAATCTCCTGATTCCGTTAAAAGCAAGTATTTTCTTTTGTAATTTGCCATTAGTTTTGAACAGGATCAAGGAGTTAATATGGATCAGTCCTTCCCAAAGAGAAGAAAGGGAAGGTGTGATCAGAAGAGTGAGAGAGCAAGATCAGTATCTTCTTTTTACTAGAAATCACAAGATGTTCTTGTCCCTAGTTCCTCCTAAAAATGGACCCGAACTGTAGAAATCACTTGGGCCTTGCAGTGCTACACGAAACAATGCGTAAATAACTTTAAAATGATCATCCTTGAACTGGTATAATTCTGTTTCATTCGTGTGGTATGTAACACAATGATAACTTGGCTTGTTTGCCCTCAAGGCACTTCTGCTATAAAATGTTCAATATTAAATAATAATTGAAGAAAGTACTTTAATAGGCTCTCTTGGTAGGATGTTCTGAACACACGTATATCTCACAGGCCACTGAATTCGGATAACAGTTTCAATCTAAAATTAAATGTTAATGTACTGATATCTATGCCATTTTAAGCTTTTTATAAATTATAACAATGTGCAGATTCTTGGGTGAAAGGCTTAGGCATCCAAAGCTCTCCGCCTCTTTCTTCCTCTCAGAATGTAATCATAGAACTGATGTATGAGGCCCTTAAACTCATCTGACAGCACGTCACTTTGACTAAGGAAGGCAGAAAGTGAGTGAAAGCTCCAGAGTGATTTGTTTCAAAACCAGAGTTCCAAATCCCAAGCTCATGAACAATCAGTTCTGTCTTACCATCAAAATATGCCTGCCTCGCCCATGCAGACACAAACTTCTAGAATACGACACCCTTATGATAGCCTATCAGCTTGGTGGCAAAGCAAACCATTGGAGATCAGGGATATATTGGGCCAGACTTGTACCAGGTAGAAAACCTGCTGTACCTGGCTTTTCTTTCTGAGTTCACTCTTCCTCTTCAAAGGAGTTCCTGACTTGTGCAGGTCCATCATATCCTTTTCTCAGATGATGTGGCATTAACTCTAGAGCTAGTGGTGATTCTACGGGGTGTACCAAATACCTGTAGCACCAGAACTTGAATTCCTCTTATTAATCGGCTTGTTGTCCTAGTCACTCTGGATATAACCATAGTGCAGTTCTTTTCTGAGATACTCATGGCTGGTGTAAGCTCTTCTAAGACTGTGCTCTTGTTCTCTTCTTTCCTTCCTTTTCCTTCCTTCTCCTGCGAGTTTTCATGCTTTCCCTTGAGTCAACACTAGCAATCTTACAGACACGGTAAATCAGCTATGATCCATCTGAAAGCTTAGATAACTCTCTTTTTCTTTTTTTTCTCCCCTAGTTTTGCTGTACTAATTTGTAGATTGAAAAGCTGAGTTGGCTAGTTGGGTAACGGCAGGATCACTAGTGCTGACGGAAAGAAAGCAACAGGAACATGTAGTTAGGAGCACTGACACTATCCCCTTGTGGTCTTAGTGTGGCTTAATCCAGCTGTAAACTTAATCCAACAAATATACTTTGGTTAATCCAAACATCCCTGCTTGACCACGTTATGAAAGTCATATCACAGAGGGCTCTCTGCTGAATTCATTTCTTGGGTTAAAGAGATCTCTTTTGTCATCTATTGTAGAACTGAGATTGTGTCACTAAAAAGAGCATAACTTTATAATGTGCTGTGAGGGATCTCCTTGCTCTATAGCATCTAGACCTGAATTGAGAGAGCACCTGCAATCAGCGGACTGGTGACTCCAGTCAATTGGGCATGTGCTTTGCTGAGTAGGAACGGACATACTGTCACGCTTAAAAGTGAACATAAAGTTGAATGCCTGTAGAGCTGGGGTCTTGGGCAGGATCTCTGTAGCACTTCTGTCCTCTGTCAGCTTTCAGATGTATAGTGCAAGAGACTAAGCCCAGACCTTGTAAATAATAGTTCGCATCTTCAAGCACGAAACTCCCCTTTGGCATCATGCTGAGTCTCTCTGGAGCCTTTGAATCTAACTGTGCTTTGAGAAAAGAGAATATCCTGAGAGCTTTCCTCTAGTTCAGCCCAGGGCTTTGTGCAGGGGTTATTTCTATGAAAAAATAGATGATACATGCCATTGTTCTCTGAATTGGGAAAACAAGAAAAGCTGCTGTTCTAACGGAATCCAACGAACAGCAGACTGCTTCCTCACTTTCAGTGGGTTAATACCCCAGAACAAAATTAATGCAGAGCCTCTGCTCACTTCATTGGGCTTGGAATCAGGGCTTTAAGCAGAGGACACAGTGTCTTCTCCTCTGTGTATTTTCTTCAGCGGGTCAGTGCCAAATGTGGGAAACTGAAGAACAGAGCCGTTCTGTCAACTTACTTTTCTTCCTTTGGAGAATTTCTACATTTTACGTTGCAGTGCTGTCTTGAAAGGCGACTGTGACCAAAGAATGAAGGGAAGAAGCCAGTTCCCTGGCTTAAGTTGCAGAATAGTTTTTCTTTAAAGCTACTCACTCCATCTCGTGCCTTTCCTCTGCACATACATTGTAAGTGAATTCATTGGTGCTGACAGAGATCGGTTTGACAGGCCTGATGATTCACACCTTCTGTTCAGCTCCCTACTTCAAACCAATCCAGGCTGAAAAAGGAGAGGTCAACAACTTTGATGTAAGGCTGCGATTACTGTAATTTTGACCAGGGTGGAAGCCAAGACCTCACTCTTCCATTAACCAGTGGAAGAATGTGCTTCGTCAGTGTTTTGTTGTGTGTGATGCAGGTGAGACACTCGGTGCAGACCTCATAAAATGTGTTCTCAAGTCATCTCTGGCTTCCCTTTTAGACGAGCAAATTCTTACTGAGCTGCTCAAACTGCATAGTTGATCTGGTGATATCATCATTACTGTGAAGGTTCACTTGCCAGTGTATTCTGATAATTTTTACATGGTAAGTAGCTATTCATTGAGCTGCTTTAATGGTAGTACACAAAACCACTCTGACTGAAAGCTGGGGCTTAGTGGATAGGCGGCTAAAGAGTGCTAAAGGGGTGTGCGGATTGAAGATCAAGGAGCTCATTATCTACCCTTGCAGGGGAGAGAACGGCTGAGGTTTCCTGAGTGTCTTTGCAAACCAATAAAACCAAAACCCATCTTTGTACTCAGAGCAGGAAACAACACAACAAACACAGACGTACATGCAAGCTCATCCAACCCAGCTGACGGATGTACAGTCCCTCATGGCCTCGCCAGAACATCTGCCTCTCTCAAGGTACAGGCACAAATGGACGAAGTGTATCACTTGCATGTGTCTGTTTTACCAGTGGATGTAGAAATGCGACACCAGAGAAATGAGTGTGTCTGCAGCAAATCATACTAGTCTGTGTCCATCCCTGCACTTGCACACAGAACCGCATACAGGCACATGCAGCTTACGCTGTTACAGCACACACATTTTTTCTTTTCTTTGTCAAAATAAAAAATCCCATTGATTTTTACTTTCCATGCTTCCGTTACTAGCTCCAGCTAACAATTGCCACTGCTGTTTCTTATCAATATTTGATGAGTAGGGTGAGGTGGAATGGAGAAGCCCTGTGAGTTTCTCCTCCTAAATGGTCTCTGGGAGGGTTGAGGTTTTTGTGGCTTGTGTGTATTTTCTCCATCTGTTTTACTTGGTTGGTTTGGGTCCTGAAGGTGACTTCTGCTGAAACACAGGATAGAAATAGGACATCTTTCTCCTCCCACCCCCTTCCCTTTACATGCCTTTATCTCTCTGCACTCTTGAGTAGACTCACTGATGATTTTGTGGGCTTTTGAGTTTTTAGATCCTCTGTGAAATTCGTGAACAGTGGAAGGTCAAGCAACACGTGTCTATACGTAACATATAATTTCTCCTTAACTAATTTTTCCCAAGCTCTATCCACCGAAGTGTTCCCAGAAAAAAAGCTCTCATTTTAAAAATCATCTTCCAGCTCACAAAATTAATGGCCACCCTAGTACCTGACTAAATTTTCCTTATAGCTTTAATAAAGAAGAAAAAGGGTAACTCCAGAACAGAGCAGTATGCCTTCAGGACATACCTTTGAGTTATAATTCTTCATTTATTCTTCACATGCTGTAAAAAAGAAATTTCCATGCTACCTAAGAGAGAATCTTCTTTCTTTTCTTGTGCTTAAGCAGCTAATACAGCACTCTTCCTGGATGTGAGCTTATGTCAAAATAAGGCTCATTCATTACTAAAATGATAATTCAGTGCTTTGCTCAGACAGCAATTCTGCAAATACTTTGCACGCTGAAAAGCCAGTTTAAGTTCACAAGCGTGGAGTCGTAAGTGCGGTTACCCCGAGGGCAGAGCATCAAACGTGCCTCAGCTGACATTGCAGTGGGATCGTGGTGAGCGAGAGTATTTCAGAAGCAAACAAGGCCACGCTTAGAAAGCACAGCTCAGAGTGTGTGGTGAGGAAGGCTGTCAGCCATCCAACTTCCTCATTTGCCACCTTATTTCTAGGTTGGTGACCAGTTCCATCACAGGCAGTCAAGTTGTCAGCTGCCGTATAATCCCAGCAACTGTGATAAGCGGAAATGTGCTGATGGCATATCAAAATGAGAGACCAACCAGCAAACCCAGGCTGCTGACAAAACCACTGGACCAGGGTATCACTGGCTGTCACTTGTGAATGCAAACACATGGCAGGAATACCCACAGCAGTTGAACTGTGCCGGTTTGTGATGTAACTAGCTGTCCTCGTGATGGGGGAGGAGAGGAACAGTCCCTGTCACACTTCCCTGAAATTGAGACTGCAGGGGCTCACTGCAAGGGGATGGAGGCTCATCAGTTAAGCGTAGGCATCAGAATCTCATCTGTACCTTACGATATTGCAATGGGAACTGCTGAAGAAGGAACTTGCAAGTCTAGAAAAAAAACTTACTTGCCTTTACTGTAGCCATGAGTAGCCTTATAGGAGTGACTGGCAGGTCACTTAGGGATCTATGCAAGCCTCATATTCACATGAGGCAAAAAATAGTAGGGAGAGCATAATTTTTTTTTATTCCCCCCAGAGCTACTGTAGTGAACATGATTGTTTCGTTCCTGCAGGAGTCTGAATTTAATTCTTGAATTGTAAATTCTGTTATAATAAAATGCAACCTAGGAATCAGGGGAGACAGGGATAAGAGAAGGACAGATGGACTTTCCTTATCAGTCCCTCTGTTTGTGTTGCTGGGATATAGTCTTTGTTCTTACAGATTAGTAGATTCTACAAAGAAACTGTAAGATGAAACTAAAAGATGATTAAACAAAAGAAAATTGCTGCTTCTCCATCATCCCATTCTTCTTTTTCTCGTTCACGTGTCAGAATCAGATGATGTTGTTAAGAGTCATTATTCCTGGGTTTCTAATGACCCTTCACCTCCCTGGGGTGCAGGAGCATTTGCCTCCAGGGTCCAGAGGTATCTTGTGGGTCATTGCATTGCTCTGGGGCTTGCAGTCAGACCGGCTCTACTCCTGTCAGCCTTGGAGAAGGGATGCAGATCGGAGGAGAGCTGGCAAGACAGCAGGCAGCCTGTGTTATTTTCGGACATCCAGAGAGGCCTTGAATCTCAGTTCATTAAAATCTGTAAGCCTGAAGGCTGTGCAACTGGTGTGGCAAAGACCTTTGGGTTTTGACTCCAAGCCAGGATTTCTTGCAGTGCTGGCTACCCTTTCAGTCCCTGTTGGATGTAAGAATCTGTCGGTTTCTCCAACAATGAGAGATGAGTATCTTACTGTACCTTACATAGAGGTACTCTCCAAAACTAGAGAGTTTGACAGTGCTTCTATTTTTTCTGATGGGGAAGAGAAATTTTATAGAACTCTTCTACGGCCTGGTAGATTATAGTTCAAGAGTTTCTTTACTTATCCCCCCCTCCCCATTTTACATCATTACAGTAGTGTAGAATGCAGGAAATTGCATCAGTTCCCATGGAGGGGGAAGACAATCCGTTCCCCCGGATGCAAGGGTTGAGGTAGTTACTTAGGGAAGTGGAATGAACAGCATCCACCAGATATCTGAAGGAGCTCGGCACCCTTCCAGTGCAGCAAAACAGGGTTAGTAAGTTTGGTTATGAATATTTAGGACTCCCCCCGCCCGCTTTCTGTGTCAGGTGCTGCACTTTTAAAATGTTCACCTTGGGTGCTGAGCTCTTGGAAACCCAGCTGAGCTCTTTTGAACGACGTGGGCCCCTTTGATCCAAGTGGCCAGTCCCACGTGTGCTGTGAGATGCCTGAAAGGCAGCACAACACTTTGACAGCGGATGTTGGCAGGTGCCCCTGCAGCACGAGCAAGTTCTTTCCAACAGTTTGGTGATGTTTTTGCTGGCTTTTTCCAAATAGCAAGTGATTTGAAGCCCTTTTGAAATAGACACGCTTGGAAGAGCAAACCCTTTGCTATGGATGTATCAGGCTCTTCAGTGTAAAAGATTAACAGAATTCCCTATCACAGGTCTGGGAATTCTGGGTAGGACTTTTCCCATTGGATTTTTGTGCTCAGACTTGCAGCAAGCACGTGCCCTGATTTGTTAAGGAAAACCAATGGATCATACCACAGTTTGTGGTAAAAGAAAATAAATCAAGGAAAAATATTTTGTGTTAAGTAAAACACTTTTTGCATTACAATGCTGTTTTTTTCTGGGTATGGTATAAAATTTGAAAGTTCTACTAGCCTGGGCTTTTTTGTGAGATGCGGTGGCTTCATTTCAAATCTGAATACCTAGAGATGTCTTACAGTTTCAGGATTCTGCTCCTATGGTGGCAAAGTTCAAGCCTCTCCTTGTTCTGTGCTGTGTTCTGACCATAAGAACCACTTCTGAAATGAGCATTAAAACACTATCTGGAGGACAGGTCTGGGATCCCCTTAAGCGACTGAAACATCTGCAAATGTGTAGAAGGCAAGAGACAACATGAAAAGCTTTCACTATCCATGCAGAGCATGGCCAGCAACACCAAGTGCCCTCTAAATATTTAAGCAATTTCTTCAAAACAAGGAGCAAGGGAGAGAAGGGGCAGTACCTGAGCAAAGCTGTGGGGATAGCAGCTTTTGAATTGCAAAGTGTAAATCTTGCGCTTGTCTGATGCGTGCTGTAGAATGCTGTTAGTTAAAGAGAGAGGAAGGAGTAGGCCCTCTCAGAATGCAATTCTTGCCCTGTTCCTGGGGTGCTCTTGGGGTGGCAAAAGGATAAGCAAGCGTGCAGAGGTCTTGGGGGTTTTATTGTTTGTTTGATTTGTTTGGGTTTATTTTCTTTTTTTTCAGGAGACCACTGCTTTTAATTCTCATCTATCGCCCTCCCCTTCTGTTGGTGGTTTCAGGATTGCTGGTGTCCAGCTTTCTGGCTGTAGGCCATTTGGAAGCCTTGCGCTCCAGACGCCATTAATCCAACGCAGGACAGGTTAGCCATACTCATTTCAGATCTACAGATGTTGACGAATCTGGTTATCCATGTCCTGTACAAGTCTTATGGGAAAGCTGTAGCTGAGTCCTTGGAATGTAGAGAGAGGTCTTAGAATATAGTTTCATAGACATTTGAAGCTGGCAGTGCTTGCAAAAAGTGCGCTGGCTGATGAGTCCTGTCCTGGGCTATTCTTTACCCTGTGCTGGTAGTTCAAGTCTTGAGAAAGCCAAGCATGGTTGAGTAAGTCTGCTGCTGATTTGTCTACTCAGCCTTTGGAAACCTGAAGAATGTCCCAAAAGTATGGGTCAGCTCTTTATTCCTCTGGACTCAGTTTAACATTCAAAGCAGTTTGTTGACCAAAGGGCTTTGGGATATCTGGAAGTCTTTCTCCTTGCAGCTTCTGTCAACCTTTTTCCTTGTAGATCTCTTCTACTAGTGAGCAAGTCACACAGAGAATGTGAAGTCAGTGGGCCATACTGGCATCAGATGTCCATACGGGATCAGTCACAGTGATGCCAGCTTAATACTTCTAAAGAGACTTGGGTTATGTCATCGCTAACGTAGATGTTTCCTTGTTTCTTGAACCCAAAGTCCATTTTGGATAGGAACACCAGGTTATTTTCTTCTCCTTAGTGTTGCATCTAAAAGCTCTTCCAGACACTGTAGCTATTAGACAGCACATCAACAGTTTATTCCGGCACTGTGGAGGTCTCTGATCTTGTTGTTCTCACAGGCATTGTACCCCTAGTCCATTCCAGGTGACGCTGCAACCCAGTTCAGGTTCCTTTCTGGCTTCCAAATGATTTAGCAAACCACATCCTTTCGGCAAGAGAAAAATGAACTCTCTTCATTTGTAATATCTTTTCTAAAATGTGCTGTACGATCATGTCTCTAAAATATATGAGGCGATAGAGCAAATATATTGAAAAATAGCACATACTTGGCCAGTTTTTCTAGTAAGTAGAATATACACGTCTGTATATGACAACTGTATGTGTTGAAATATATTGAAAACATATTTGGATCATTCCGTATACACTGAAATATTGAAAACTGGCCAAATCTGTAAAAAATTTAAGTCTCTGTTTTATATGTTATGTATTTAAAAATCATAGATAGCAAGGAAACTTGCTATGAAGATGTGGGAAATACTACCCCTGCTTTATTTTTCCCTGCTGGAATCCATTGATCATGGATGCTGTGTCATTATAGACACTGCAGCAATAGTTAACGTGTCTGCTAGCTAATAATTTGTGTACTGGGCCAAGCACAAGGGTTCATTGATCTTAATAGAGACCACTCAGTAACAGTGAATTCTAACAGTAACGGCTCCCCTGACGTTGCTGGTGCTGATTTAAGTCCTTGCATTTCTTCCTCTGCAGTCTCTTTGGATTAGCCTGAGAGTGGACGGGGGAGTGGGAGCGAGAGTGGTTTTGACAGCTCTTAGGTGGAGGAGCATGCAAGTGCTTGCGTCTTGAGAGAAATGAGAAAATTCTGGAGAATGAGTCTTAGAGAGAAGATGTGACCCCTTAGAGAAGGCAGTTGTCCCAGCCTTTGCATGAGAAGCAGTATCTCCATTTATCATTAGCTCCTGCTGGCATTCATAAGCATTCTCTAGCTAAGACTAGGGATGTCTGGATGCCTTAGATCCTCTGGGAAGTGCCCTTTTGCAGTATGACACATAACCTGACAGAGTTATCTGTGATTAGGGCAGAGCTGCAGGCACAATGCAACCGGGATTCCCATGTCCTTTGTGTTTGCCGAGATTACTGTGATGCCCTGCTTCGAATACCACAGTGAATGCAGAATAGCTGTGAATGGTGGATATGACCTTCCAAATCAGCACTACCACGCTCCATCCCTAAAAGCCAGCAATGGCCCCTTTCTGGAAGGTTGTCTGGATCTCAGTTATCCTCTGGGTTGTTATAGGTGTGTTGTAACTCTGCAAGGCAAGGGGCAGGAGACCCTACCTTGTTGCTATGGAGGATCCAGGACTTCTCTGACTTTCCCTACGTATTCTAGGAGCAATTAGATCCGCTGTGAAGCTGAGAGCTCCACTGAGAGCTCCATATACACGTTGTGTATCCGGCACACACTTTGTATGTGTGTTTCTGGTGATGGTCTACTTTGCTGATGGACCTATTCTGTGTGGCCAGAGAATCTCTATTTATGGTGATGGCAATTGACAACAAATTAGTGTCCTCAAGTTCAAGTGATGAGTGTTCTAGAAGCGGTGAGAAGGCTGCTTGAAGACTTGCGAAGAGAGCTGGTTCTGTTTGAGAGTTGGGTGGTAGAAGCTAGCAATGGCCTGGTTTCCTCTTCCAGGTTAGAAAAGGTTGGCAGCTGAGGGAGGAGAAGGAGGTCTCATATAGGGAGCAGCTTTTAAAGGAAGAGCAGTGTTCCTCTGAGATGACCTTGCTGCCTGGTTTGGAGGTCAATTGAATTTTCTTTTGTTCTTTAACTTGTCCTATTCCTTTGTTAGGAAAAGCATTAAAGACAATTTGGGGTACTGAATCTGGCTCCCTGTGGAAACCGGTGATCTCTCAAATGGGAGTCATGAATCTTATGGTACTGTTGATGAGGTGAACGTGCTTCAGTCTTCTAGACAATTCAAAGTTTGTGCAAACATTTATTAGCGTGTAGGAAATTGGAGAGAGACCAGCCCCAGACAGAACTGAAAGCCAAGTGTATCAGGGATCCTGTCAGGAGATGATTGATGAGGGTTAGGAGTGTCAAAATGACAGTCATCACTGTTTTACTCTTCTGAGGTCCTGTCTGCTCTGGAGATGAGCTGCTCTGAGTGGTGCCCATGCCTAGAGCAAGGGCGGTTATTCTTGTTCTGCAAAGCATTGGCGTGTGTAGAGCTGGAACACCTCAACGTCTCACAGCCATAATGAAAACAAGGAGCAAACCAGAATTCTTCTGAAAAATAAACAAGCCCTCTTTCCTGACCTCTTCTTGACCTCCCAATGAGGTGCTAATTACTAGAGGATTAGCACCTCTTCTGTATCACAGAGGACCCAGCCAAGGAGCAGCAGGTTACAATACTCTGCATGAAATGCAAATCCAGAAGAATTAGTCCAAGGGCAATAGACAAGCGCCAAAGTTAACAGAGGAACCATCTCTATTGTGAGTTCAACCTCTTGTCTAAAAAAAGTGCAAGATCAGCGGCATTTGGAGGAGTTAGGCAGGAATGGTGTCTTTTTTTTATTTCCTTTCGTGTCAGGCAGCTATGCAGGTTTTCATAATTTTACTCCACAGCTCAATAGAAAGCATTTCTTCAGTGGCTACAGTGACAGCAATATCAAAAAAGGCTTATTAAAAATTAACTGCACGAGCAGAAGTATCTGTATGCATCTGTATCTGTGCTGGGATATTATAGCTGTTACACTGGAATGAAAACTATAGGAATTAGTACTTGCAAAGGAAGCCCTAGCAGAGATTTGTGTGATCCGCGAGTGACATTCTGCCAGGCTGAAACACTCATAAGCTCTCTACGATGGTCTCATAAGGTCCTCTGGCTGTATTTGTTACGCTGGGGCAGTGAATGGGATGGCAGCTGAATGTATTTGGAATGTGCCCTTCTTGTTTTCTGCTTAGATGTTAAGAGCACAAAAACATTACCTAGTCACGTGAGAAATCACCTCTCCTATGTGTGGTTGCACGGTCGGACACACCACCTCATACTTTTCAAATTCTACAAAAGCACGACTGAACAGAGAAAGTTGAGATTTGCACAAGATTAGCCATTGCACTGGACTGTGTTTCTCAGCAATCTGTTTGTGGTACTGCTGAGGACTGAGATACTCGATTGACAAATCTACATACCTGAGGGAACTGATCTTTGCAAGTGCTATAAAACCAGAAGCTCTCAGTGTCTTCCATGGGAGCTATTAGATTTGCTGGCGGTTCTTGGTTGCTTCTGAAGATCAGCCCATCTGTTGGGTCTCCAACACAAGGATTGTGTGATTATCTAGAAATCTGCCTTGTTCTGGGGGTTATATGATGATTAAAGTGGTAAAGTCTTTCTGTTGTGACTGCTCTTGTCTCTGTGTGGGGATCTTCATCTGTTTGGATCCCTGGTGTGGCAGCAAATGCCATTGATGTCGGTATTGAACTTCTGTTGCACGTTTCATTTGTGATGAACATCAGCCCAGGAACTTTCATTGTACAGGTGCAAGGTGTAGCTTTTCCGCTTGAAGACCCATGTAGGCTGGATCTCCAGTGGGATGTAGAGGCCAGCGTAGCCTGGGGTGGCCAGGGTTCTGCTGTCTTCTGCTAGGAGTGGGGCTGCTGAAGAGCCCCCGGTGCCCTCTTGTGATTTAGGCCAGCAGTTACATCTCTGGTGTGGGGCAGGGCTGACACGTATCCCACGTTCATGTAATTTCTGTCCTTGAAGTTGTGCCTTCCTGTGCCTCAGTTTTCTTCTCCTTAGGATGTTCTAGTTTGTTTGTAAAGTCGTTAGGGAGCTGTATGTGAAAAATGCTGTAAAAAATCGTCATTCTTATGATGATAATGTTTTTTTTCTGTTCTGGCCCGCTCCTGTATCACTGCGTTTTACCTAGTGCATATTCTTCACGTTGTAAGTGCAATTCATGTTAGAAAAGACTCTTCTTTCATCTACCACCTGTCTTCATTCAGTCCATCAACAATTGCTTCTCTACACAAGAGGCGTTTCCATTTTCCTTGGGCTAATTATACTGGTATCTTTTCATTCGTATGGACAGTCTTACTGTAAAAGGAGAGTGACTTAAGCTGTTTCCAAATACCTACAGGAGCTTTGCCCTAGGCTTAGGAAGGACTGGAACAGCCCAAAGTCTGGTGGTCAAGATGGTCACCTGGGAGGTGAGAAATCAAAGCTGCAAGTACTGGGTGAGGTTTGCAGATGAGCAAAAAGCCTCCTTGGGAGCAAACTGGCCCAACTGTCCCCCAAAATAGATAACAGACCAGTACTCTGCCAGGGGAAGGAAGAAGCCGTAAACCTGAGTCTCCTGAAGCTCAAGGACCTCTCCCAGGCAGCGGGTTGTTATCTGTTCTGGGTTTTGGTTTTTCTTCTGAGTGGCAGTTCTCTCCTGAACCCCAACAGTTTTTTCAATGCCGCTAGATTCTCAGAGGCAGAGTTTCTGCTCTGGATAACTGATTTTTCAATAGGTGACCTTGTCATCAATAAGTTCCTGAGCAACTCTCCACTGACCAGCTGCTTGGCCTTTACTGACTTTCTCTTGTTTCCTTAGTCTTGAACAGGACTGCTTATACAGTAGTCCAGGAGAATTCCCTTGGATGAAGTGTGTCACTCATTAAGCCATCTCAAGATAGAGTTTTCAGAGCAGTCCCTGGCAGTTTGGCTTTTGCACTTCTCTTCCGTGGGTGCAAGTCACCATAACTCAGTGGTCTTGGGCAGCGCTGCCTCAGCTCACGCCAGCAGAGCAGCTGTGATTTTAACTACTTGGCTGTATAACGCAGCCTGTTAGCGACCGTGGCAGACACACTGCAGAATGTCATTTCCTGTTTTGAGAATTACCTCCCAGATTTTCGTATGGTCCAAGAGTCTCCTGTCTACATTGTTCTTCTGCAAAGGATATGTGCGGTATGGGGCCAAGGTGACACAATCAGGATCTCCTCAGTGTAGTGTCTGAGTGGGGCCTCTGAATAATACCCAGATGACTATCTCCAACTTATCCTAAACATGCCTGCCTCCTTTTACAGTTTTTGTTACACGGTATTGTTGCCAGGATGGATTTATGCTGGGCCATTTCCCACTCCAGCTGCGTCATTACAATCATTGTCATGAGAACACAAAAGCAGAGACTGAATGCCTTGTGCCTTCTGAAAAATGTATTTGTCCCACCGTGCTGTTGTGACCTTTGGAGTACCATGTGGCTTGATCTGCTAGTGGCTCCTAAAATGAAGACTTCCTGATGCTTGATTACTAGGGATCCTCAAAGGCCAGAGCGACTCCTTGTTGTCTCAAATAATCTGGCTAGAATATGTAACGCAAAATTGCCAAGGAAAGAACAGTTCCTAGAGGACAGTAGTCAAGAGGCATGCCCCCAGCGGTTTAGACCTAAGTAGATAATAGTTTTGTTCTTTTACGCAGTGTCATGCCCAACCCCATTTTCCGTGCATAAATGTGACATGTCCACTAGAAGGCACTGTTGTACAGGGGACAGACTGGGGCGGTGCAGCCGGTAGACTCTGGAGTGACATCAGGCAAGTCCCTTCCCCTTTGAGTGCCTCAGTTTCCCCATCTGTCATATGGTTAATATTTTGAGAAATGTTGACTGATGCGTTGTAGAGTAATTGAATGCTATTAAACTGGCAAAGGAGTCAGTCAAACCATAACCTTGCTTTAGGAAACCAAGATCAAACCAGATGCCTTCAGGCTCCTCTGCATGATGCAGGGTGACGGAAGATGAAGACTGTCTGTTTCTTCATTATTCCATTGGTTTCCCATTGTTTTGTGCCCTGCTGTCATCTCCAGCCTCCTATAACATTTTGCCATGGGGCTTGAAAGAAAACAACCACTTGTTCAAAAGGACATGTGCTGATTTTATAAGCTTACATGGCTCTAGCATGCATGTGAGATCAGCACAGAGCCCATCTCCATTTAGCTTCCTCAGACTCAAAACCTAGAAGAGCAGCCTGCATTGCCTAACCCCATCTGTCGTTCTGGTACCAGCCACTGCTGATTGTCTGAGGGTGGATGTAATAGCAGTCAGGTTTCCTCCATCAGTGTGTTGACTCTGAGACAGGGGGTTGGTGCTTCTCTGGGTCTTGTACACACCTCCTCCAATAGGTCATTGCCTTTCATTTATTTTGTTGGCAAAGCTCTATATGATAGAAATTGGGTTTCTCTGCTGTTCATGGAATAATCTAAAGAAACTATATGAGAAGAGTCGCAGTTCCTCACTGGAGTTCTCTCCTTTGCAGGAAGAATGTGTGATTTCCCGCCAATCTGTCCACCTTGGTGCAGCTCAAGTGCTGTCTGTGTTAATGAAGATGCAAGGTTATGGGCATCCTACCTGCCTGTCCCCTTGAAGGTGTTCTGAGAGCAGGGAATCCCTGGTTATCACTTCCATTGTGTCCGTGGTCAGTTGGTATGAGAGTGTCTTCATCTGTGTTTATAACCTCAGGGAGAGGAAAGAGCTGCTAAAGCCTCCAAATCATTTATGCTCCATGGTTTATCATAACATCAGCCTAAACTGCCAGTCTCCAGCTGGCTGAGCATTGCATTCTACCACTAATTTCTTCTTGATGGAGGAAGAGGAGGGTGTGCTGCCTTTTCCTCTCTCCCCAGGGCTGCACACAGTGCTGGGGAGCACAGACTTAATCTCCTGGGGCTGTACATCCACATAGGCAACTGCATCCATCCCTGCACTAAAGGACCCCTTTTCTTCCTCCTGCCCAGAGCTTTGGCCCTCTTCCAGTGCTGCGCTCAATGTGTTTCTCTACCTTTTCCCTCATTGTCTTGTGTTTCTAGCCTACTCATTTCTAACTTTTTTCCCAACATAGATCTTAAGAGACCTGGCCCAAGCCTTACTTCTGTTTGAAACCAGCCTAATGAGGAGGAAGTTCTTGCATGGGAAATAATTTCATATCTAGAATCCACTCAGAGACTCTAATAAAGCAGCAAGCTTTCTGATCCCTGTCTTCTGTGCAGGCATGTAGTGAACAGGGACAACCTGGTACCTCGTGCTTATCACCTCCTGCGATTCCTGACTGTCAGCTGCTGCTTGTTGTTAGTGTCACATGGAGCAGAACCAATGATTTCAGCAAATTATGTGAGTACAAAATACTCCTTTCACATTGCTAGCTGCACCAATCTCATCTCTCCCAACCCTTGGGTACATTAAATGTTTTGGCCTAATGAAGCTTTCTGATCTTAAAATCACTCCAATCTCAATGACCTCCTGTGACAGCGGGTAATATTTAAAAGCCTTATGTGCCTGCAGAGGCTCCTTGTCTCTCTTTTGGGTTAATAGTTAAAAATTCATGGTTGTTTTTCAAAACCTAAATTGCTTTACTCTCTGCAAATGATTCTCCTTTCAATTCAAAATCAAACCTTTGTCTAGACTCAGCAGACTCTTGGCTAATAGCTCTGGCAGGCAAAGATACCAGCAGTTTATCAAGATGCTCACTTTCTACCCCAAACTCACTCATCTCAATTTCACAGGGTGGTTTTTGTGTTTTTTTCAGTGGCAGAAGAGTGTTTAGCTAATTGGGTTAAGGAGCCTTAGATGTTACTTGGCTCTCCGCAGAGTGTTTCTTTTTTAGCGGTGCCAATTTCCTTAACAAATGAAGTTCATTGTGTGGCGCATTTGATCCTCATATCCGGAACTGCATGTGAATCCTGAACCACCCCAGAGTCATCTTTAGAGCTGCCATGTTACTGTCTGCAACACGGCAGAAGGCTCCGTTGACTTCGAAAAATCACCTCAAAATTCAGAGGCTCACTTCCAAACGAAGTGGGAGTATACAGAAAGATAAAACAAGGCATCTTCAAGTCCATGCATGTATTTCCATTAGCTGCTGGTGTGGCTAAGTGGCCCTCACCTGCAGTGAACCCGTGCAGAGGTTTCCATGGAGTCTTCTCTCAAATCATTTGACAGTTGTCTGTAGAGGATGACCTTTCCCTTTACCCAGGGTTCAGGGGAGCTCAGCAGTGATTTCCAAGCTGTGCGCTCAAAATTTCAGCTGCGTTTTCGTAAGCGCTTGGGAAACGTATTTAGGTGCCGAGCTGGGGGTTTTGAAAGCCTCGCTCTGTATGTGAGCATTACTAGGCCCAGGCAAAACATGTTTATCAAGCATAAGAACTTGACTAAAATTGCTGTAATAGAAGAACAGCTTTTGTCTGAGGTTTTGTATCCGTGTTTAGTGACTCTGATGGATAGAGGCAAACCACTTGTTACTTAAAGGGAGCCGTACAGGGCGAGGCCAGTTCCCAGTGAGCAGTCAGCTCTCAAGTCTTGTCTTTTTGCATCTCCTCAACAGGCGTAGGGTGAACTAGTCAAAAGTTCAGCGTTCGATTTACTCTACAACGAAAATCCTGTTGCGAGTAGTACCAGAGAGGCTTGAAGTATTACATACACTGGGAATCTCTTTATTATTGCCAGAATGGTGTAAAGGAGCCTCAGCGTAAATGTGAAACAACCCTTCAGTCTCTGTTCTAGCAATGGCTTGTATAAAGGTAGCGGTTACACAGCGTGGTGTTCTCACATCATGAAGTCTCCACCAGAATTGAAAACCGCTCTGCAGGCTGAATCCTGACACAGCTGGGGAGAACCAAGTGGGCAACTTTCTTGTGATTACTGATAACCAGTTTTGACTAGAAATAACCACATGTTAAAGTAGGCAATCACAAGTCCAATGGAAACAGACGTGGCACGTGGGGTTTTCCAGTGGGTTCTGATTGGAGTGAAAGCAAACGTTAAATCAGCTTCACAAACTTCACAAGTATTCAGTTGTGGTGAACGTTGGGTTTAGTTTGTTTTAAAGGCAGAAGGGTGGGAAAACAGCATGTATGCTGTACTGCAGAGTGACCACTTCCAGCGCGGACACGCAGTCTGGGCACCAAACTGTGCACTGACTACCAGAGGAACAGACATGCAGGAACTTCCCTGCTGAGCCTCAGCCAGCAGCTAGCTCGGACCTCCAAGCATTTAGAGATCTGCTTTGGCAGTTCAGTTTTGCAGTACTGAAAACCATGAGGTTTTGAAAACACAAATCAGGCCCTCCAAAATGGAGAGCAGCTTAAAAATGATGAGATTAAAACAAAATATCTAAAACCACATTCGTTGTTTCCACATTTGCCTTCTGATTTTTCCTCCTCCTGGGTCTTAAGTCTTCAGTCTGTCCCCTGAAACCATGATGATTAGAAACTCTTCTGTTTTTTTCTTGATGAAGTTTGACAGCCTTGTGTAATCCCATGACTCCAGGCATCAATATAGAGGAAGAGAAGGTTGAAACAAAGTTCTGAGAGCTGCCTCCACTGACACCGAGGGGCAGCTCTTGAATCAGGGTATGGGGTTCCAAAAGTTTGATTGTTTGCTGGTTTATAATGTAAGCGAACTGAACATGTAACTGGTTATCAAGATGAAACTACTATGAATAGGACTTGTCATTGGGAATGAGTCTTCCAAATGCTTTCTGCACATATATATGAGTGAGTTGTAAGTTAAATAAGGAAGATAGGTTCCTGAGCTGCCTATTAGGTGCTGTACTGGGTGGGACAGTTTACACTTTGTCTCAGAGTAGTGGCCAGTAAGGTCCTACAAATCAAAAAGAAGCCTGTTTCCAACTGTAGGGTGTGCAAACTGCAGAAGAAGAGCCAACACTGAACTGAGGTAGAAAGTTGTGTAATTCAGCTCTCCAGAGCATTGCTTTTTACTCTCCAGACCCAAATATTGCCTGCTCTCGCTCTTTCCAGGTGGGGAGAAGGAGAAGGTCAGCCTGGAGTGGAAATAACCATGGCTGCAGGGAAACGTCATCCTTTCAGACTTCTCATGCTCAAAACTTTGGGGCCAATCAATACAAGTTAATGTGTTTGAGGTTCCCCAGTTCTCGGTGTATACCTGAGGGAGGATTTCAGTTGGCAGGCCACACCAGAGATGAAGTTGCAGAAAGCAAGCAGCAAAACCGCTGGTGCCTCTAGCACCTCTGTTACTTGTTCAGGATGAGTCTCCAATGAGCTATCTAAATTCATTTAACAGCTGTTGGACTGTACTGGGCCTTGAGGGTCAGACCCAGGATAGCCCTAAAGGCTTGTCTTCACTGCAGGATTAGCTCATACCTTGTGTATTGCCCCCATCATGAGGTCCACTCACACCAAAGAGCTCTCCACTCAAATGTGGCATTGCTGTTAATTCAAAGGTGTTGATCCAAGAGGAGATGCTGGTGTTTGGTTAAGGCACCTCGTCAGCCACTGACAGAGCTACTTGAGCTAAGGAGCAATGCCCAGTGAAAACCTCACAGCCGTTTTAAAAGGCATATTCCTGTTCTGTGGAGGATTAGTAGACTCTGTGCCGTTGGCATTGGACAAGGAAGAGCCTTAAGATACGAAAGATATGTAAGATGTAGTATTGGTCTAAGGGTATCACCTACGTCTAACTCTGTGGTGGAGCTGAACTCCTCAAGTAATTCAGTGTGAAAAATTTTGCTGCGCTAAGTGTGGAGTAGAGGAGGTGGGAGTCCCAGGGTGGAGATGCTGCTAACACCCAGCAATAACCGGTTACCCTGCTTGGCAAGCCCCTTGCCGCTCTAGGTAAATGGAAATGACTTCATTATTTGTTTGTCCCTTGTCCTAGAGCCTTTTATTTTTAAGCCTGCATAATGCAAACCACAGCCCCTGGGGAGCTTAACGAGGGTCTAAGTGGCACCAACGCTCCCCGTTAACAATGGGCTTTTGTTGTTCACACTTTCCCTATCAGAGTGTCCCGGAGGAACGTCCTTGCTTAGGAGACTATATTGTGATGTTATGACCTCAGAGAGGGGTGGGAGAGGAAGGGAGGGTTCAGGTGTATCTTTAACTTACTTGAATAACTTTCTTCTCGTTGTGTTTTCTTCCCACCAGGATCTCTAATAACTCCTCCGAGGGGGCTGCCTCTGTGCTATAAATACAGCCGCATTATCACTTGGCCGTATTGTGTGCGAGCACTAATTTTCTGTGCTGGGTTGGACCTTGTTGACTTTTGCAGTCGGTGTCAGGAAATGTTGGGTGGGAAAGGATTAAAGAGGCTATTGATGTGACTCGGAATCTCAGGCCAGGAAGACTGGTTGTATCATCTTAGATCTAGGGACTGTGGTGTTGATATCCAGCTTGGGCTTTTTTTATAGAGTCACTTCAGTCAGATCCTTGCTTCTCCCTTCCACCTCCCCCATCGCAAGCACACTGACTCCGGCACTCTAGGCCGTAGTCTCCAAGGAGGAAGTAGACCCTGTAGGCGAATTTCCTGGTATTATGCCATTTTAACAACCTCTCTCTTGATTTAGGTGTTGCAGGCTGGCTAAGAATATTCCTTGACACTTGAAAGGGACCTTTATTGTTTTCTTAATTTGTGAAGAATTGCCTTTTTTTTTTTTTTCTCTCCAAACTTTTCTTTGTAGGGTCAGACTGGAGCCATGTTATTGTTGTTAAATTTAGATCTGAGACTATATTAAGTCCCCTGGCAGTCTGCCCTAGCGCTTTCACTTCTTAAAACAGGAAGGCAGGCCTTGGCCTACTTGTGCTCATGTACTTAAAACGGGTGAGAAGATGACTTTTTACACTGCTGGGAAATAAATATAAAATTCTACAGTGTGTATACAACAGCTATTCTGCTGGAGCCAAGAGAGAATTTCAAAGGTATAAGCTCCTTAGCCTCCTAGTTCTTGAACAGGAATGAGGCGCTTAAGTGCCTTTTTGGAAACTCTGTCCCCAAAATCATGTCACATGTAGAGGAAGAGCTGGTTTGGCAGTGTAGACATGGCAAGCTTTGAGAGGCAGTAGGTAGGTGTAACAGAGCAAGCATCATAAAGGTTCCAGTGATTGATGGGGTACAGCATGTTTACGGGGATATCAGCTCCTTCCCAAGGTGTAAGATTTCTCTTTCAAAGCATTGTGGAGGGTCTCTTGAGAAAGGCAGCCACCATGACAAATAGGGCAAACAATTCCAAACTGATTTTTAAAAAAATGCCCGAAGTGCAGAGAAGTCAGCATTTGGGGAAGGGAGGAATTGCCTTGTGCAGTCAAAACCCCTGAAGTTCTATTTCTGACTTTGCTGGTGACTTAATATGTGACTTGGAAAAGCTATTAAGGGTTTGTCTCTGCTCATCAGATTGTGATGTTTGGCACCCAGATCTGCACACCAGTGTTAGTCCACCCTTATCTCTGAACATTCAAATAGAAATACTGTGCTCATGGTGCTGTTTCTGTGTTTTTCCTTGCCTGTCAGGAAGAATATCCCATAATTCTGTTTAACAAATTGCATTAACATTCTTTCCCTGGCCAACGTGGAGCAGCTGTGGGAAGCCATCAGAGGACTATCAGCACCTGAATGTCTTTTCTTCATTCTCAAACCAAAGTAGATATATTCCATGATGAGTGAAAACATTGTTGAGCTTTTAAATAATTCTCGTGTCAGCCAGGTAAGCTGGTCCAGACCGAAAGCACTTCCAAACCAGAGGACGTGTTATACAAATAGTAAAATGCGTGTTACATGCAGCTGATACCCCTTTGCCCTGAGGAGAGTGTGACCTTCGTGAGTCTGTGCTCCCACTTGCATTGTGTTCCTGGCTGTGGGGATGCAGAGGAACCTGGTTCAGCTTCTCTTCCTCAGGACTATGTTCTCAGGTAACATTGTAGTTCGCTGTGCATCCTGTTAGAAGAACCCCGCAGCTAACTGCCTCTTCTGCTTTCCTCAATTCTCTCTTGACTGTATTTTAGTCCGTTTTAATTACCAGATACCTGTGCAGGAGGTGCAAATAATCATCTGAGTAAGCAAGAGGCCAGGATGAAGACCTGCTTGTGATGTGTGCGTTGTACCCGAGTCCAGGACACTCCTCAGATCTGGCGTTTGTAGGCAGCCTCCACTCCGAATTCAGGATATTTACAGGGCTCAGGACCCACTCAGTTTGCTGACAGACAGAATTGGAAGGTCCTTCTAGGGAGGACCCCAGACCACCATTTTATTGTGTACCTGTGGGCAGGAGGAGTAGATGGAGGCTGGCAGGCTGAGCAGTGTGTTTGGTGTCAAGCTATTTTTCCTTCTGGTTACTGGATGTCCTTTCAAGCATCTGATGATAATAGCTCTTGTTTTCTCTGGATTCAGTTTTGTTTCTAACTTTTGGTTCATGGAATCACTGGATTGCTTAGCTGAGAAGTTGCTCAGCTCGAGATGGCCTGTAGTTTGAAGACAGAGAAACAGAAGTAGTGTGGAGTAAGGTTTTCTCTTTGTGGAGACGTTAGTGGAGGATTTGTAGCTCATCCCTCCCGTTTAGGAAGGAATTTTACTACCTGGCTGCTTCTGATGAGAGGTAGAACAGAAGACTGAAAGGCGAAGAAGAAACATTAGGTGACATATGGAGAGACTGATTGTGTAGTAGAAGCTTTGATAAATCTTAGGGTTCCATTTCAAGTCCTGTGATATTTGTTGTCATTTTGTTTGGTGCTTGTTTTTAACCAGCCTCCCAACCCCTCTGTTGGTCTGGTTATGCAACAGTGTTGGTGTCTAAAATGTAACCTCTTAAGTCCTTTGTGTGCATCTCAAAGACAGTAACCTGGCCTCTGAGATTCCCAGGATTCCTGTGGAAGGCAGTGAGGGGGGAATGCTCAACCCGGCAGGAATAATGACTAACTCAGATTACAAGGTCTGGCTTTGTAATGTCTGGCATTTGGGTTTGAAAACTGCCTCTCAGCATTTAGTGTGAAACCAGATTAAAATATCTGCCCATGTTTGTAAAGAGCAACTTGAAAACATAGTCCCTGAACCAAAAAATGATGAGAAGGGGGGAAAGCACATATACATTAGTAACTTTCCTGGTTTATTTTAACCTCTCAGAATTTTCGAGCACACTTGACTCTTGCCTTTTATGGGGGACAGCACAGCCAGAGTGAAAGGGAATATTGCAGCACCTGCAGTCTCTTCTTTTATGGAACTGTGGCTGAATGCAAACGAATTGCTTGGGTGGGCTTGGAGGTCTGTGCTCCCCTCTAGTTTTGACTCTTTCCCTTTGCCATTTCTGTAGCTAATCCTTCCTATCAGCAGACAGCTAGGAGCCAGCAGCCCATTGAAAAAGCAGCTAGACTGAGGACAGGCTGCTGAGAGGAGTATAAAAACTGTTCCTTCGAGGACTCTATAGATTTTTCTTTTTTTCTCTGTGTAAAAGCATTCTTACTCTGATATATATGATGGGGGTGGGGGGCCACAAACTGCAATAAAAATACCTCTGTGTTTCGCCAAAGCTCTTTCTACCTTTTCATAATTCAGGAGTCTTGTCAATCACAGCCAAACGAGAGGGACAGACAAAGGAGGGGGTGTGAGGATGTACATGGGGAGGGCAGGCAGAGACAGCAGCATACCACTGTCCTCCAGACTGCTGACAGTCCTGATTCTCAGGATACCACTGCAAATGGGCAGCAGCAAGTGAACCCCCTTGGTGGAAACACACGAATCTGATACTGAATCAGGCTGGGACTGGTTAGGAGCAGGCTGGTCCTGGGAGGGTTCAGATTCTGCCTAGAGAAGGACAGCTCTGGGTACCAGTTCAATTGCACAGGCTGTGTACTGTGTGCTCATTGACACACTTGTGCATGGTGCAGAGCTGGATGGTTTGATTTGTCATCAGAGAGGTGGTCAGAGTGAGCTTCTACAGTAAATGGGAAACGCTTGCTCAGATGAGTGTCTTTTTACTCCTTTTCTTTGAAGCTGGTTGTACAAAACTGAACTAGAAAGCTCCCAAGACCCACATCTTTAATAGTATTTCAGCTCTTCTGATGTTATGTCGGATGAAACATATAATAGGAGGAATTCCTAAGGTTGGGCAGTCATTTTGAAACACCCTGAATATTCAGTTCAAGACAAGAGATGGTAAGAGCAAGGCAAGGCTTAGTAAGAAGGCGGCAAGGTCTGGGAGATTGCTGGAATTTTTCAGTAATAATGAAACTTTGAAGAACAAAGTAGTTGAGGGCTTGGGCTGAAATGCCATTCTCTTCTAGGAAGGCTTGTGGCAGGGGAGAAAGTGGAAGATGGTATTAAAGTAATAGTCTCCTCTTCTGCAAAGGAAAATCTTGTAAGGCTGCTGAAGGCAGCATTCCTTCCCAAAAGGAAAACTTCAGTACCAGAGCTGAGAGTCTTTTCACTGGGACCAGTCCTGCCTGCTCTTATCTTCTGGCTCCTGCAGCAGGGCCAACGATAAGCCAGGGACTCGGAATTCTTTCGTTTGCACAATCTCCCTGACAAACACTTAGATGAGCAACAAGAAGACCTGAAAGAGTGTAAAAAGCTCAGGATTTCTGGTCCTCTGAATCTCCAGATAGGTTTAGGGTTATTTTATCTGAACTAACTTTGGAATTAGTTTTACTCAGGATGGTTGGGGCGGGGGTGACTAGGTGGAGAGGTTATTTCTTTTTGTACACAGGATCTAACATTCCCCAGATCCATTTTCCAAGAATTTTACTCCTTTATCTTTAGTTTCTCCTGGCCCTAAATTCCCCTGCTGCCTAACTGATTGCTGCCTTCTGTCTCAGCATCGCGGGATGCTCTGAAATGACATGCAGCCTGCCTTACTGTTGTTAGCTTGGCCTGAAGCCTGCAAGTTTGCAAGAGAGAACAGCCAGTTATTTAGTGCCTTCCTTCCAGAGACAGAAGATGTGGAATTTATGATCAGTTTTTTCTACCGCCTCCTGTATCCTCTTGACTTAGTGCCTTCTCACTCACCCTCTGGCCCTGTTTCTGTATTGTCTGACCAGATAGCTAGCAAACTCTTCACAGCGGTGGTTCTCTCCCCCTTTGTCGGAGAACAGTAACGCATCCCCAGTACAAGTTTCTGCCTCTTGGTCCCTTTGCTGTTCCCTAGCCAGTGTGTCCCACCCACCTGACCGGGCAGTGGCATGTTGTTGCAGCCTGCTGAGCAAGGTGTTGCAATTTCATGGCGATCTTAACTTTTTATTTGTATGTGATTGTGGTGGTTTCCAAATAGACTGTAAATCGATTGCTTTTAGAGCTTGGCCTGAGGATACTGCCTGAACAAACAGCCTCTGACTCCGGCTGTTGGAGCACACCTGTCTCCTCAAACACAGAGGTTTGCTTTCGGTGGAGCCTGAGTCTCTTATCCATGTCCCTTCCCCGGAAGAGACAGGTGTCTCCTGGCCGCGAAGCCATTACCCACCCCTCGCCCGTCACTCTGCAGGCCCCGTTCTCCGGTTATCAGTCCGCTGGGTGGACTGGCTCATTAAGCAGGGGGTGTGCTTGGGAGCAGAGGAAGGAAGGTAGAGTCAGAGATACTGAGACACTGTTGAAAAGCCCAGATCAGTGGACAAGATGTCTGAGGCGCGTGATGCTTATCTGCTGGAGTGGGTGGAGGAGGAAAGGGCATCCCTTATCTCTTCTCTAGTTCCCAGCCCGCTCTGGCTGCTTAAGGAGGCTCGCTGGAGTCTTCCCACATTCCTGTACGTTTGGGTTCCTGCTAGACAGGAAACGGCTGCTGCTCCAACACCCATTACATCTCAGCTGGTAGTGTCATTTGCACTCAGATTCCCAGAATCCCCCAGGGTTTGGGGTGGAGTGGGTAGGAGTGGGGGGAGCGGAGGGGTGGAGGGGCTGGTGACGCTTGTTCAGCAACCCCCCCGTGAAAATATTTCCCTGGGAAAAGAACAAAAGCATTTAAAGTTGCTTGATTTCTTGAGCAGTTGCAAGCTTGAGTTTCTTGGCCTGCGATACTGAGGCACTTTAGGAAATAGAACTGGCCCTCTGGAAAGATTCGGGAAGTTGCAGTATGTGTGAGGCTGGATCTAATAGACCCCTTGCTCTGGGAGTATCTGTTGTATCGTTTGCTTCTGCTCAGCCATTCTCCATACCTTTTGGTTTGTGGGGGTTCAATCTGAGTTGGCAGAGCCATGAACTACTAACATGCATTTTGAGATCATTCTCTCATATTTTAAGTTAGTTGTTACTCTTGAATCAATTCCGGAGGACTCAATAGATGAAAACCCTTCCACAGGCTGTACAGTGCTGGCTTCTGCCTGTTGCAACCCCGATCTGTTAGAGGTTGACCTAACATCAACCCAGGGTTAGTGCACAGGTCTCCCATCTTTACAGCTAGAATCCCGCTGAGATTTTTAAGCTCGGATAAACGTGGGTAACAAGCTGTCCAGCATGATATAGTCCTTGGACAGGGTGTCTTATCTCAGCTAGTGGCCTTCAAGAAATCTTCTTTTTCCATTTGTGTCCTTTGCACCTCATGGCGGGCTTGTGTAACGCTCAGTACAGTTTGACATCAGCTGATGGGTCAAGGTGCTGGTGATAGACAAATCAATACTGACAGGAACTTCCTCAAAATCGCATCTGTTACAGAAAACGGGTGTTGCCCGGAGGCTGAGAGTTGCTGTGCTGTGCAGAGACTTCAGTTGACTGCTGGGAAATACATCTGCTTCCCCTGTCCTAGAAATGGTGCCTTTAGGATTCCGCCTCATAGAAAAAGAGAACTGGGAGTCTGCGAGTGGATAGAATCCCAGCAAATTTCCTAAATGGAACTTTGCTCAGTCAACTGGAGGGTCGAGGTACCTTAACACTGTCACTTGCAACAAGTAGTGACCAGTGACCTGCAGATGGAGGCAGGCAGCAGCTGGAATACCAGGTGTCATCTGTCTCCCACTGCAGATGATGCGGGATAAAAGCATGTTTAAAGACATAAGGGGGTGGATATAAAACTATATTTTTCCGAGAGGAATCTTGTGTTGTTCTGTCAGGCTCTCCAGTAGTGCAGGAGAGCTCCAGTGAGCAAGGTCAATGGAGCGAGTTGGTTTAGTAAGCCCAAATATGGGTTCTTTGAAGAGATCCGCTTTCACATTTCATTGCAATTTATTCTTCAGATGGATTAAATCCTTGCGAGGCCCTGAGTTCCGTGGTAGATCTCTGCAGATACAGTGCAATGCCAGATGCTAGAGACCTTTAGAATTTATTTTTCTCTGTCTATTTTAATGGGTTGCTGAGGTTTTTTTGCCCCAATCTTTGAAATTAATTCCACATTCTGATAAAAATTTCACGTGAGTTTTGCTAGACCTTCTCACCATGGGATTTAATATACTTGCAGATGTGTTGCAGTCCTCTATGGTCTTTGCTTACTTCTCGGCCTGCTGGAAACCCATGTGAATGGAATCTGAGATTATTTGCTTATTTGTCCGGTCCTCAAGAGTAAAAACTCAGTGTATCCTCGGTCTTAAGGTCAATTAATCATTTATACTGGCTGTATCAGTGTGCAGGGGACACTTATGGCCTGCACTTCTTTTTCTTTTTTTAAATAGCACTAAAATCCATCCTGAAATGTGGTTGAACTTCTAAACTGACCTTTCGTTGGCACAAGTTGAGACTCCTGTTGGAAAGTATCTGGATAATTGTGGTGCTGGAAGATCTTATAGGCAAAACATGAGTAATGTGGAGGTCAAATAGATCCAGAATCTGAACCTGGTTTGGAACTCTACCACTGTTATGAAACAGTTTCAATTCGGTTGCCATTCTGAGTCCTAGAAATTATGAACAAAAGACGTGGAGGGAGACGTGAAATCCAAATCTTGTGCACTGAAATTTTGTAATTGGATTCCTGGTTCTGTCTGTACCAGAGCAAATCTTGAATATCTCTATGAGAGAGATTGGCAACTGTGTCCTGTTCATCCAGCACATGGATATAGTTAGCATGATACTGCACTTTTGCCCTCCCTCTGACCTCAGTGAGTTTCCAGCTATGGAATCGCCTGTCTATTGTCTGACATTGTCTTACATCTTCAAATACGTTCTTCCTTCCTGTGATAAGGAGAAAACGACAGCGGCCAAGTGTATGGCTCCTCCTGTGCTAATTGGCATCTCGGTCTTTGTGGAAATTCCAAAATGACGTAGAATTCATTTTCCAGGCCATCTTTTTCCTACCTTAGTTCTTCGATATATTTAAAGTGTTGACCTCTTTCACATCTGCCTTCTACCACATCCGCTACTCGATTCATACCTTTGTTGGAACATGATTTGGCCAGTCACACTCCTCTCTGTGGTGGGTAATCCTGGACTCAGGTCTTTAAAATCTTTGGGCTTTCAGTTCGGAGTTTCCCACTACCCAGTTAAACATGCTGTATAGCTTTTGCAGGGTGCATGCTATTTTTGCAACTCTCTACAACAAAATGCATTTCTCTGGCTTGTGAATTTACACTCCGTTCTTCCTGTCGCACATCAGGGTTTTTGAAACACAACATGATCGGTTGTTCTGAGCCTCTGTCTGTGTTCACGTTGCTAGTAACTGTGTTTCCTGGGACACGTCTCACTGGTACTGCACCAGGCTGCATATCACCAACCATCCTGCTTTTGTGGAGCCACAGCCAGCTGAGGCTGGCTCGGCACAAACGGCAGCATTCAGCAGGTAGTTGCTTGAGCACTACTGCACGGATTCTCTGATGAGAGTGAGTTCTGCTGTAGTCTTTGCAAGGGAGGCAATAGTACAATCCCCTTTTCTACCCTTACTGCTTGTTTGCATGAAATTTGGAGGAACTGAGTGTTTTGCGAGTCCTGTTCTTCTCTGTTCAAAGAGGAGTTGAATTGGCACAATGGTTTGGGAATTGGTGTTGGCGAGGAGAATAGAGTCACATGCCTGGGATGAAAGTAATTAATACTGTATTTTAGATTGAACTGTATGAATGAATTGCCTAAAAACCTTTGCTGAACCACTCACTTGTCACTCCTAAGGCTCTTTAATTTTCGAGACCCAACATTTCATTCTAATGGACAAAGTTTCAATGACTCCAAACCAGAAGCAAAGCATTCAAAAGAGGGAAAGTGCAGGAGACTCTGGAGGTCATTCATATACCAGGGGGTCTGGCTATCACTCATCTGGAAAGAACACAGAATTTGCCATATGTTTCTTCTGTAAAATGTTGGTAGTCATATATCACAGATATTTAAATATTGGAAAACTGGCCCATTTCCACGGTATTTAAAATATATTATGTTGTACCATGTAAGCTAAATTGTAAGGAAACGGCTCAGCCAATTTTTTGAATTATTTTTAAAATCTTCAGTGCATTATGATATACCATACCATAGTATATCTAATAAAAACATATTTATGCAACATGCTTAGGGAAATATATACCTCTAAATATGTGTATGTATTATATACGAATATATAAATGGAATAGATATTGTTTTTTCTTTTGAGTTCCTTTATTCACGACGCACAGATGAGCCTCCGGATGCATGCCAGAAACGCACGGTTGTTTAGCCCTTAATGATTTTAATAATCTTAAATAAAAAAAAAAAAAGCTAAATTTTAAGATCAAAAGTCATTGCTGATGTGGTCTCGAAGCAGCAGAGCTCTGCTCGGGCATGCAGTGGGGCATGGGGATGCCTTGTCACTTCCCAGCTTCCTTTAATATAGTTTCTGGAGCTGTGGTAAGTGGAATATATCTTGTCTGCTCATCTTTTGGAGACCCTTCTGTGAAAGAAGTGTTCATGTTGTGTCTCCAAGTTGTGTTTTCCTTTTGTGCCTCTGCCCTCGCTACCAGCCCCTCTAGTCCACGCGCTGTGGGGATGCTCAGATGACTTTCTGAACAGCTGTAGTAACACTAAGCTAGCACAGTCCTCTGCTGAGAAGGAAAGGGCTGAGCAGAGGCAGGTAGAGCCAAGGTGGTGTTGGGATAAAGGGAGAGACTTTGCTTACTGCTTCTCTGAAACACACACCTCTGTAACTTGGGGGGAGAAGCAGACAAGCTGATCCAACCCTGCTACCAAATAGCTTTAGTTAACTAAATTGTTTTTAATTTAAGCTGTTAGAAGAGAGACAGAGTTAACCCTGAACTCTGTGGATATAGATTTCTCACGCTGACAGCTTATGTAGCACTCCGTTGCATTTATTGTGCAAACTCTTTTATTGAACCACTGTGGGGAAAAAAATGGATCCAGTGTAAACCTAAAAGAAGTGGTTGGACAAATTTCCAAGTTGTAATCTCCACTTTTGCTCCATCTTGGCTTTCTATGCGAGCAGATGTATATCAGCGGCATAGGAGTGAGGACGGGAAACTTGGGAGGTGTTTCACACTCATGAAGGAGAGATGGTGAGCGTGAGAGTCAGTGTGGACACACAGGTGTCTGAGAGTGACCGACTGTTATGGACCTCTTCTAACTCCAATGTAAAGGGTCTTCTGTTTTTCAAGGGGAGTTCCAGACATTGGTCAGGGGCAGGTTCTGTCCTTAAATTCCCCTTCTGACCCCTTCCTCTTGACTCATTAATCCACTGTAATTTAGATTTATGTCTTGTTCCTTCACAAATGATTTTCCACCCCTGTTCTTAGGGCATCTCTCGGAGTCTGCCATGTGAAATGTCCCTGCTTGGTTTCATTGGTGGAATCTTCCTTTTCCTGTTTCCTTTCCCCCCTGCTGTCCTCTCCCTGGTAGCACTAAGCTGCCCCAGCAGCACAGGCACGTTTTTACATGTCTGCTGTTGTCTTCCTCTCTGGAAGAAACCAGCAGGCTTCAGGTCTGTGGCATTGCTCCGGTAGCGTGTTGGCAGGCACATGAAGCAGATTCTTCAGTCACCCTTAACGCCAACAATGAGATTTATTATCTCCATTGCTCTTAGGGAAATTAGCCTAGGGAATTAATTTATGGTGTTCTGAAATTCTGTTGTCTTATCAAGTGATTGCTTGCTTACACCCAAACCCCCTCTTACCTTTGGTCACAAGGATTGCGTGTTTAATGTGTGCTTTAACGGGGGCAATTAAAAGGGCACAAGCGAAACAGTCACACTCTGGGCCGTTTATGGTGTTTGATCCTTGTACAGCAGGAATGACCTCCTCCAGCTCACCTTCTCTCTCAACATTCTATCTGGCAAGAGAGATAAATTCACAGTTAATAGAGATAAGACTGGAAAACTCTCTTGGTGAACCTGTGAATAGCTCACAAGTTGCAGTTCAGTTTCTAACAGCAGGATGCAGCAGTATCTTGTAATTCCATGGACAAAAAGAACCACCAGTGAGGTAACAGGATTTGGGGAGTCTGAATACTTGGGTTTGGCTGACCAGACAGAAAGATTTAAAGGGTTAAAATCCTCTGCATTAGCATACTATTGATAAAGTCCTTTTATTTCCCATGGTACACGCTGCAGCGGTTTTGTGATTCTTCAGCATTTCTGTGTGTAATGGTGCTCTTGGCAGGGAAGACTCTTGTGGGCACATTGCTTATCCAAGCATCCAAGATGGTGTTGAAGATGGAGAGGTGACTCTTGCCCTTCTGTCTCCTACATTATTCATATTTGTATTATCATTAATTAATGATTTATGGAACCTGTTTTGCAAACCACAAACCCATTTACAGCAGTACAAAGCAGCGTGTACGTAAAACACGCGCACACGTGGGTGCACGGGCAGGTGCTTACCCCGTGCAGAAAGGCAGCCGCAGTTCATGTGGAAGCTGGCAGTAGTTACAAAAACGTACCCAAACTGTTGAGACAGAAAGCAGAGTCCTGTATCCGAAGGAGTCAGAGAAGGATCGTGAATGGGTCGAGTGTAGTTACTGAATTGTATTTAAACATCAGCTTTCTCTTGCAGAAGCACCACAGTGCCTGTTCCGTAGTTTGACTCAGACTCTTAACTGAGCAGAACAGCAGAACGTCAAGTGGATATTCCCCTGCAGGGAGTTTCATCTCCAGTACCAGCCAGGATGTTGAGAAAGTTATTTCATCATGGTAAAGGAGATAAATGTGCAAGATATAGTGCTTCTCTAATATGAAATTAGACACCCACAGTTAAACAGCTATCTTGGGGTTTTGTATCAAACCACACATCTGGAGGTCCCCAAAGGGCTTGTTTTCCAGTGCTTCTGCACCGTTCTCTCCTTTCATCCCAACTCGCAGTTCTTTTTCTTGGAAGGGTGCTTCAGGAGCTCTTCTTGAACTTCCTTTTTTTTTTAAAATCATAACCTATGGCTGGTTGGATATGTTTAATATGCCAGGCTGCCTCTTTCAGGGTTTTATGTATTACCTGTCACTGTCACATGACAGCATTAAACAAAGTTAAATTAAAAATCCACCTGATGCTAGAAAACCTGTGATGTGAGAGACTCTGAAGGGGCGGGTTTGGTCATTCGTTCCTCACCCAAGCAGGTCGTATCCCTGTCATTTTAGAGCTGGACAAAATGTACTGGTCAGTCTCTTCACTGTAAACATAAACAGCAGCTCTGAGGTCTTCATGTGTCGGGGTATGAGGATAAACATCCTCGCTGTATTTAAACCCGCATCTTCCTCTCTGAATCAGATAGCATAGTGACAATTGCATGGGGGGTTCTCTTTGGTTTTATTTTGTGGCCTGGAGCACTCCTACGAGGTTCGCTTATGATGGAATATCTCAGTCACTGGCATATCTCAGGCAGGTTACCTCAGTGCAGCTGAAAGCTCTCTCTGTAGTTACACCACACAGGTTTACCTCCATGCCATAAAACCGCATCCACCAGGGACCTCATCAATGCAAATACACTCAAGAGCAGCTAATGAGGATTTTAATTTAGCTTTAAATGCCTTTGGTGCGGGGTAGGCCTTTACAGCACCAGGCGGGGAAATCTCCGAAGCTCTGGCGGCTTTCACCATAAATGTCACTGCACCATATTTATTATTTGTTTTAGCTGCATTTCTAATGACCAAAAAAGCCCATTTCTCAGATTACGCTGATGCTGTGTGTTACTTACCAGCACCTTGGTTTGTTTAAAATACAGCGCAACACGCAGGAGTTGGCCAGGAATAATTTTCCCTTATGGGACTAAATGTGAGCGAGGGGGAGAACTGACAAGCATCTTCAGAGGGATTGTGAGGGAGACCCTGGGAAGGTCCTGACTGCTGGATGACAGGATTTTATGGAGGTGTGGGCTGAGGTGTAACAGAGACCTGTGGTCATCTATCAGCATGGAGCCTTGGGAGGACTTTCCTCAGGGTTACTTGGTAAAGGACATTTTGCTGTATGTAGCTGAGCCAGACCTGTAAGATTACGGTTTGTCTTGCCAGTGTTTTATAACTGCCTAGACATTTGCAGGCAACGATTACTTATTAATGTCGCTGTTATATTGAGTGTCACCTTTCGTTCTAATTCCCTCAATCCTAAGTGAGTCATTATATACATCAGAGCTGACTTCAACCTTTCTCGAAGCTTGTGTTTGCCAGGCCCTGTCAATGGGAGATTTATTGCCCTGAGGTGGTATTTTCCAGCCTCCATCCAGAACTGGTCTCTTTTACAACAGGATAAGGGCAGACTTTTCGTACGCTCACAGTATTGGTGCTGGTTTGAGGCACCTGTCTTAGGGTGTTACGTGCTCCCATTATGAGGTAGTTCTGGTGCTGCTCCTCTTCTTTTCTGGGTTTTTTCCTTCTCCTTTTTGTTTTTCTTTTCTCCGTCCCCCCTCTCACTTCTCTCACACCTGTCCAGAGTCCCCTTTGCACCGTCTTTTCCAGCCAATCTGCTACCCTTGGAGTGCCCAGAAATGCCAACTTTTCTTCACCTTTCCTGCATCTGCAGTCCTTTCCTTCCTCAACTTCTGTCTCTTTGCTGATTTCCACAGCCCCAGTTCCTGTAACTCAGTTTGTCCTGCATGGAAAACTTATATCTGGTCATATTCTGGGAGACAGCGAAAAGTAATCTCAAAGTCACCAGCCAGCTATGATTTAAGGCTACGCTATCTTGTATGAGATAGAACTTCTTTAAATCAGAGGGAGAAAAACAAGATACCCAGAGCCCTTTTACCCAGACATTGAGATGCAGGTTTGTACCATCCCATGTCAGCGTTAAGGCCAGCAGTGGTAGGTGACGACACGTGGAGCAGTGATTCAGACTGCCTTCATGTCTCAGGTGCTTTGTGAAGCAAAGGGGCCTGATGAATTGCTGGGATGATAGTTCTTTGCTATGTTTTCCCAAGTAGTTTGGGATTTGTAGTGCAAGCTTCTAGGAATTTGTTTGCACAGCTGGAAACCCGCTTTAGGCAGCATGGTTCCTCAATTCATAACGTTCTACTGACTGACATGTTTGGTAGCCTTGGTGAGGTGCCTCTCAGATCAGTGCCTGGCCGTTACTGCAAAAACACACCGTCCCTTCAGTTTGCAGCCAGCCTCAGCAGAGGCCACGGATTAGTCTGTTCCTTTGAATAAGCTTTATGTGCAGACAAAATGGGGTGAAAATCCTACTTCTGGCTGTTCTTAATGGAGTTTGCAACGCCTGCTTTCCCCAGGTGACTAGACTAAGTGTCCAGTAAACATGGGAAATATCCTTCTGTGTGTCGACATCCAGATACTATTTAAATCCCACTAATAAGAGCCTGTGCTCCAAATCACAGCTTTCCTAGCTGATTAATGCCTGGCTCCTGCAGCGGACACATTTAACTACTTGACAGCTGTTCTGTGGCCTATATACAAAATAAGTCAGAAATCTCAATTTGATCATTATAGGACTTGCATCTGCATCACAGAATCCACCCTCACAGTCTGACAGCCTGGAAGGGGGATGCCGTTGATCTGGAGTCAGGTGAATTCCTCTTGCAGTTTTAGAAACAGGCCTGCAACGCCAGGCAGAGGTGAACTAGAGACCTGACAGGGAAAGCCTTCACTTCCCAGGTGTGTACCTTCTGTTTGAAGCCTGAAATGAAAGCAAGTTTTTCCAGCCCTTTAAAACTTCAAGAAATCCCTCCCTCTGACCCACCTTCCGCCATGAAATAGTTTCCTTCCGAACACCTGTTTCAGCCCAACACAGAAGCCAGTGTGTGGACCTGTCCGGAGAGACCCAGTGGGCTGGCAGGAGCCACCTCACAATACCTCAGCAGTTAACACCTCAGCTCTTAGTGAAAGCAGCTGGTTTGCTCCATGCCTCATAAAACTGTGAACAAACTTTTACACATTTGTGCTGAGAGAAGGGATAGATACTCCTTATCCGCTTCTCCACCACCCCACAGCACAGCCCAGCAATTACGGTGAGGTCTGTCGTTATCAGGTGAGCAATAAGGAGGAGTGTGAATGGAGATAGGTGGTGGGATGGGCACTGTGGCAACGAACACATTATTGCAGGTTTGCTGGCGCCGTCCAGTCTGTATCGGCTCGTTTCAATGGCCATGCTGGAGCAGAGAGAGGCAGGCACCACGCTGCTGCCGGAGAGCGGCTGTGTGCTGGAGTCAGATGGCTCTCTCGTCTGCGTGCAGGGATGAGTAAACATCATACAATGTGCTCATCGATTTCCAGCCCTCACTGTCGCCTGCCCTCGTTTATGGTGGGGAGATGAACTTTCACCTTGCGTTTGTTTGCCATGTCTCTCCTTTTTATTTTCCCTGTCAAAAACCAAAGCAAGTCCAGAGTTGTTCAGCCAGCGTTGTAGTCTTCCTCCTCACAGCCTATGTGTCCTCCCCAAAATCTTTCACACAGCAGTATCCAAGCAGCCCAGGAGCATCCGTCTATGTGCTGCTCTTAAAAGGGTCTGTATAGAAACACCATCTTGCTCAACAGACCAACGCTCATCTGAAAATCAGAACCCGTGACTATGTGAAGAGAGAGAGAATTCAACCCGAATTTGAAGTCTAGGGTTGTCTTTGCCAATCTAGCTGTTAGAACTGTGGTTTTGTTAGTTGAGTGTCTTGCAGTGCAGTAACCACAGCAAGATGAGAAACAGGAGAACTTAGTCTATTAAATCAGGGGAGTTTGCATGTGTTGCGAGACCAAGATGTACAGAAAATGAATGGCAGAGCTGGAAGCAGAATTGTGTTCTCTGATCTTGGGAGAATACGTTTAAGGGTTTAGGGACATCAGATGACTGGATTCTCTGTTTCTTTGAAAACATTTTCTTGAAGGAGTCATCTCTTTTCAATTAAAATACCACACAGCTTTATTTTTTATTGCCTGTTACGGATGTCACTTTTTATATTTTCAAGGACCATCTTATAATTTTGTCGACTGATGTATGTTCAGAGTTAAGTTTACTAAGAAGGTTGAAAGAAAGAAGGCATTGTCCTTAGAAAATAATGAAGCGGGAATCTTCTAGCAGTGATGAGGTGAGAGATGGTCAGACTATGGGGCCACGTTGGTGTGATCCAGACCCCTGGAAATGCAAAACCTTCTTGTGAAATCTGGGGAAGTTTGACTCTAGTTCTGATCAGTGTGAGGTGGATCCAGGTTTATTACCCAGAGCATTTCTTCGTCCCAGGAGTATTACAATCTGACAATAGTGCCAAAGATGGAAATGACAGATGATTCCAAAGGAAAAGAAATGCTTAACTCTAATAAATTGTCCTTCCCTTTGCCGTAGGAAGTGCTTTACTAAATGGTGCTTCTAAACGTACTTTATGATTTCTTTGTAGGCTCTGGATAATCTTTGTTCTCAGGTATTCTGAATAAATCTGACTATTGAGTTCTGAGAATCTTCAGTAACTAGAAATGCTCGATTAGCTAATTGCTCAGTGACTGACTTTTCTGGGTAAGTCCATATGACAGCCACATAAATGCCACCTTGGTGTTCTCTGATTAGCTTTATTAAGGCTTTTGCTGTATAACTTTAGTCCTCAAATAACAGCACCTTTGGCTTCGTATGATTTTGTGTGTCCAGTAGACAGGCTTTGCTAGTTTAGAGTCCACAGGTAATGTCAGCCTCCTGTACAGGAAATTCTTGAGGAATTCCTTGGGAAACCCAGCCAACACTACATTGATTGCTGCTCCAGCAATGCCATGGTGTGTTCCTTAACCTTGCAAAGGAATGCCCTGCTCATGGCTTGCCAATGGAGTAGACTTATCTCCTATCTGTGTATCCTATCTCTTTCACGGGCACCCCCTTGCCGTGGGGAAAGACCTTGCGTGCCCTTGTGAAGTTGAGAGCTATGCTGGTGGTGGCATATGCCTCCGGTAGGGTCTCCCAAGCCAGACAGGTCTCAACTGAAGGGTCAGACAAAGTGTGTCCAGGGGCAGGATGGGCTCACTAGCCTTCGGGCAACCATCCTAGGAGAAGGACAACTCTAACTCCAAACCCGGGCAGATGGAGCTCGTTTAGCTCTGTAAGGCCATCCATCTAAGAGAAGGATACTCTAACCAAACCTACGACCTGAGGACTTCGCTGTCACCGTCCAAGCTCGCTAGGCCCTGGCAGATGAACCTCAGGTGTAAAGGGTGGGGCCAGTCTCGCGCATGCTGCGCCTCACCTAAAAAATCCACCGCGCAGGCTTGAAGGGTGTACTCACGTTTGAAAAGCCCTGTAGAGACAGGCAAGGGACGAAACGGCAATACCACCCAAGGAGACCCTCCGGTGTGCTCTTTGCAGCCCGTCTTGCCTATCCCGCATTGGCCTTTTCAGCCATCAGCGCGCTTGCAATAAGCGTGGGCAAAGCCCTTCCCAAATCTTCGTCCGCGAAGCCAAGCCATGATGATGATGGTATCCTATATATAAAAAAATGACGAGTAGAAGAGGAAACACAAGATGGACTGACTTATTTTGGCCAGAATGGTGTTGCTTTGCTGGCTTGGTGCTGCCTCAGAAGCAGGGTGGCCTAAGGTAAGAACATAGAGGGGTGGTTGGTAGTATGTGGACTGTGCTTTTCCTCTGGTGCGAGCATGTCCAAGTCTCAGTGGTTTTGACAACAAGGTGCAGAGGCAGACATTGCAATGGGAAGGCCCTCACTTGCCGCAGGCCTCAAGGTTCTCATACTTGCCCTTACTATTTATGCATCTTTGTGATTTGGGCTCCTAAGAATTTCCCACGTTGGGTTAGTCCTAAGACCTGTCTAGCCTAGGATTTAATAATGGATCTCTTGGGAGAGAATACGAAGAAACAGGACAACTGATACGTCCCTGCTTCCTGGAGTTGGCAGCCAAGGTATCAGATGAGTTTTAAGTCCTGTGTTGAAATGCACATACCAACAACCTAAGTAATGGAAATTTAATAAAACTAGGCCTTGTTGGGAGGGTAGTTGATGCTCCAGGTCTTCTAAGAGTTTTCTCTCTTCTTTAAGCCATTATGTTTCCCTTTTAACAGCACCTAGAATAAACCCCTGCTACTTTTTAATTTTCTTACTATTTTAAATTTTGCTATGCCTAGGACTTTACTTAAGTATATAGCCATCTGATTTCTGCCTAGGCCAAATATGTAAGCTGTGGGGTAGCAGATCTCAAAGGTTTGATATCCTTCCCACCTGTAGTTTAGTTAAAGAAACGGGGCAATGTTCTCGAGTCATGATTTAACCCACCAGCTCTGGGTGGGAGTTTAAGCACCGTTTAGTGCCTCAGCCCTTTGCTTCTGATCTGGAGATAGCCAGGAAGTTAAATAACTGGAGCCAATCTGGATAGAGATCAGAACTACGGTTTATGTGGGTGTGGCCCATAAACTTTTATGATAGCCTTAGATACTATTAAGAGGTTTGTGGCTATCTTGACTTGGATCTTCAAGAATCTGTCTTTCCTAGGGGAGACAGAGTTACAAATGGCTGTGTTGCAAAAGTCCTTAATAATCCCAAGTTTATGCAAAGGATTTCTGCTGGCTGAGGGCTTTGCTTTCATACCTGTGGAGGTTTCAGTAGAGGCAGGAGAAAAGTGAATGCTGACTCTCTTAGTAGAAAAATCCTCTCTGTTTCTGGTATTGCACTGTGCAAGTTATCGTGTGGGTTGTGATGTCCTATTCATTGCTTACAACCCCCAGAAAAATCCTCTCTGTTTCTGGTATTGCACTGTGCAAGTTATCGTGTGGGGTGTGATGTCCTATTCATTGCTTACAACCCCCAAAACATTCATCTTTCAGGTTACAAAGCTCAAAAAAGAAATAAGCATCCAGGATGCAAAGCCTAATGAAAGTCCAACTTCAGCAAACTCTGAATCAGAATCAGCTTAAAGAGAGTGGGGAAAAGAGAGGCTCAACAAAACTTTTTGTTGAGGAAGAAAGACAACAGTTTCACTGAGCAATTTTGCTGTTGTTTCTCTTTTGGGATCTTGCACTTCTGCTGGTTTTTAGGACCCCTCTCTAGTCCAGTCTTGTTCAAGCTCCTATGAAGAACAGTTTTCTCTGCCCAGTGTAAAACATGGTTTAAGTCCTGACAACCAGATTTTTAAGGCTGCTTAATGAGATGTTTCCTTCTCACCCTAGGGCAAAGTAAGTTTCTGGTGCCATCGTAAAGGCCGGTTGGGATTAAATGTCATCCCAGTGACAAGAGGAGTATTGTGATTGTACTGGTTTTTTTTCTCCTAGTTTTTGCATGTGTCTTATGTCAGGCATTTGCATAAAACAAAGGTTGTATCAACAGATTGTCTGTGCCTGTTTCCTTACATGGTTGTGCAGTGTTGCTCCACACTCTCCACTCAGAGTTGTTTTAAATTTGGTGATGGTTGATTTATGGTGAAGTATATAATGGTATAACCAAAAGCAGCGTAGGCTCAGGGATATAAGCCTGGCGCTGTTTCCTCTGAAGTTAGTAATAATAATGCTGATGACTGGTTGGAAAAAAGCATGCAACTGTTCTGCCACCCCAGAGCCTTTTCCTTCGAGCAAAATTTCTGCAGACTTCAGTGTTGAAAAATTGTGATCTCTATCTTTTTGCCTTTTTTTTTTTCCTCATGGGTTCTTTCTCTTACTTCCTGTGCCTCATTTGTTCCACTGTTCAGAATTATAAATAGTTCTGGTAGTAAAACATATCAACCGGGGGGATGTATGGGCTATTCTTGCAGTTCTTGTTCCTCTGACGTATTCTTTGAATCCGTTATGTCTTCCTCTGAGCCTGAAGAGATGTGAACAGACAAGTAATACAATGGGTAAATACTTTAGCATACCACTTTGAGCACTTGAGGCCAGTCTTTTAATGTTCTCAATATCATACCTAGATGATGCAGTGTCTTCAGTGCTCAACACAATCTGAACCCTGTAATATCAACTCAGATTTTAGATGACAAACACTTGAATCTCTGTCCCTGAGCTTGTTGGAAAGTTTGGTTCTGCAGTCGCCTTGCCATGCTGCTGCCTGGGTTTCAGATGCTGCTGAGAGAAGTGAAAAGTGCCTGTGTTGCCCTGAGGAAGTTCATCTGCCTTACATCAGAGAGCCAGATGGCCCAAGGTTTGGTCACAGCTTACGAAGTCTTACACTTGACTGGCTTTCAGATAGGACACAGTGCAGTGCAGGTCTCCCATCCTGCTGCAGCTTTTGCCACAAAAACTGAAATCTCAGTCCCTCAATTCTGTCAAAACAGTGATGGTTAATATATCACTGGACTTTACCCACTCATAGTGCGAGACGTTGTAAGAACATGCAGCCTCTCCAGCTATGCAGTTCTTGGGGCAGGATGGACCTGCAGCGATGGTGTAATGTTAGTGTTGGCCTCAGGAGAAGTGGTTCTGTGGTACTGTCAGAGCTGAGTGCTCTGCTCTAGCAGAAGGGCAGTAGAGATCTGAGTTATCAGAGCCTGATCTTCTGCTCATGTAAAGACATTGTGGCTTAACTTCACTGGTGACGTGCTTTGGCTGAAGATTTTAGTGGTGAAACTCCTGGACTTCTCCAATGTTCTGAAACGTTTCTGTAGGACTTAACATGAAAGAAATGAGTAAGCTTTTCAGTTGAAAGTTAAGAGATAAATATGTAAATAACATAGAGAAGTTAATGGGCAGTGTTCTTCCATCTAGACTTTTAAAAATCCCTCTGTAGAATAATTTATCAAGAACATAAATAAGATATAAATGACAGGATCAGGAATCCATACTCTAGTTTTTGCACTTGACAAGTTTATGCTTTGCTCTTTTTGTGTATGTCTTTTCTGCACTGTACTTAGCAATGCTAATTTGAATAGCACAGTGATCCTCTGGCTGTTATTTCTAGTGCTCTGAGGTGCAGCTGTTAGTGCTGAGCTGGCAAAGGGAGCCAGATGTTCAGAGTCTATACCCACCTTTGAAAACTGTGCATTGCAGCCTTCAGCTGTCCACACAAACTTTGCGTAAGTATGAGCCAATGTCTCTTCATTATCTTAACACACAACCATATTAAAGCAACTAGAAGCCGTAACTAAGATCAAGTCCCTGTTGTATGTACCCAGAAATGAGTGAGACTCTCAAAAATGGAAGAATCACACTTTAAAAAGACAAAAGTAAGATTCTTATTGCCATTTCACAGATAGGAAGACTGTGGAACAGTCAGGTGTTCGATGTCACACACGTTGTGTGACAGAGCTGAAATCAGTCTGTATGTCCAGTTTCAGGCCTTAATGTCACGGCTTTCTCCTCTTGCTGGGTCATTCCTTCTCAAAACTGCCCATGTCTCACATACTACTCCAGCTTAGCAGAGGCTGTCTCTTACTTGACTCCTTCTGACAGAATACCGTGTGCTACTTTTAAAAGCCTCCCAGGCTTGGAGCCTTTAGAACCATGTCCCTCCTGGAGGCTGCCAGTGACAGCTATGCTGGTTTGTACTGGATCTGCTTGAGAAGTATTGCAAAGGGATGTAAACAGGGAGTAACTGATCTGAAGTGAGGGTATGTTGCGCGGGTTCAAGTGGTGGAGGCCAGAAAAAAACAAAAGAAGAAAAGGGCTGGAGTTAGTGTTCTCAGTCAGCTGGGTCTCCCGCTCCCCACCTTACTTTTGTCCCCAGTGCTGGTACGTTAAAGCCAGCTGATTCTAGTCGGTGTTCACTACTGAGATGTAATGTACACGTCAATTCGTGGCAGAATTTTTCCTCAGGGCAGAAAATCTTTAGTAGGAAAGGTGGAATTTTAAGGATTCTGGACTGAAAAAAGAAAGAGGAAAAAAAGCCATCAAAATCCTACCTGAGTGACTGAGAAAGGGAAATCTGGTTAGAGAAAGCACACTAGGCTGGGGAGATTCTTCATGTGCTTCCGAAATCAGATTTCCTCAGAGACTGTGGCAGACATTGTGACATTGAATTACATTTTCCTTTACATTTGTATACCAAAAATAAACCCTGCCTAAGTCATTCAGTGTCTTCTTGATGGGTTAGAAGCAGTCAGGATGACAACAGCTACTGGTCAGAATTGTCAGAATCAAGCCTCATTATCACAGCTTGCAGTACTTGACCTGGAGACCTGGCCAGCAGGAGACATTCAATAGGGTGCCAAATTCCTTTCGAATTAAGGTCTTGCTTATAGAATTCATGCTGCCTGGAAGGATGCTTTTCCTACTGTAAATACTATCAGGGTAATACCATTATTAAGGTAAACCAGTGACGGGCGCTGCCGGTTCCCCACTCCAAAGTAATATGGGTAATAAGGGTTACAGAGAGTATCCGTTCCTTTGAGAGAGGGAGAGGGCTCAAATGGGTGAGAGGGAGCGTGGCTGTTAGTACTATAAACGTTTGAGACAGTAAGTTTTGTAAAGCCCTTCTGTGAGAACAGGTTGGCAGAGAAGCTCCACTCGTGTATTTTTACATGCTGATTTTCAGTATTGCTTATCTGCAGTTTTAACAATGCAGACACATTTCATGCTAAAATGTGAGCTGAAGGTTTAAACAAACTTTTAAAACTGGGCTACAGCTTTATGTTCCCTGTGGTTTCGTGGCCAGAGGAACAGAGGAGTGCGTTTGAAAAGTGAACGGCAGCAATACCCCAAGGAAGGCATAGATGAAATGGGAAGTACAGTCCTGCAGATACAGCCGTTTTGAGAATGCGTAGATGCTTAGTCCCCATATGCAAATTGGAGGTAAATGTTAAGACACAGATTTTAATAGGTGTTTAGATGGTTCATTCTTGCTGGATACAATGGAGGTGAAACATCAAAACCTCATGGACCAATAAATACTCCTGTCCAGCCTTAGTGCCCATCATACGCTGCTGGTGTCCAAAGAGTGGTCGGGGCTCTGTTACTGGGACTGGCCCCTGGAGCATGCTGAGAGCTTGGGCCTCTTACATGGAAGGTGCCTGCCTGCCTTGCTTGCTTGCTTCCTTTCTTTCATATGTCTGTCTGTCCCATCTCACTAAATCTGATGAAGACCTGAGAAATCATCTTGGTTCATGTTTCCTCCAAACTCTGTCCATTTTTTTCCATTGAAATCAGATTTGTTACCAAATTTTTAGTTAAAATTACAGCTTATTCTTCAGCTGTGCTCAGTCCTCCAAATCAGGAGCAAAAGGTTGAAAATACTTGCAGGAAGGCAGAACAGGTAAATGTGACAAAACTGTAGGACCTTCATATACAAATCTTTTACCAAAGTCTTCAGATCTGTCCAGAGGTAATAGGACCTTGTGATTTTGAGAATCCTGAATATTTCTGTGGGGAAGTTGATAGTTTTCTGTGCAGGCTAGGTTTTTATCAGCACAAAAAGTTGTGTTAAAAAATACTGTCATATCTAGATTTTTATCAAATAGCCATAAAAAGAAGAGGGTTTGGCCTAAAAACTGTGTACAAAGAAGATAAGTCTTGCATCAGAGCATAGCTTATAAAAAACTCCATTATTTTTAGCCAAACATACAGATACCTGCCTTTTTATTTGTTATGGGCTTGTTTTGGTTTGGCTTTTTTTACCTCAAAAAATAAACTATAGACAGAGCATGGGAAGCAATAAATCTGGGTGTGTCATGAGTAAGTACTCTAACAAGTTCACATTGCATAGTGGTGTGAAATTCCTCTGGGAACATATATTTTTATATACATGTCAGAGGTCTAAAAATAGGTTACTAGAAAAAGCCATAGTATTAGAAAAGAGGAAAGGGGTTTTCCAATTTGTTTTATTGTTCTGTTTTGCTGTGAGGAATTGTGATCTGAATGGGAAAAAGTTGAGAAAAAAAAAGTCACACGAAGTAAGCCAGATTAGACTGGATCTAATGGAACTGATAAACCGTGGGACTGATCCGTAAAGCAAATCCTTGTGTTGCTCTGGAAATGAGCGGTAGTCTTTCCATTTGCTTCTGCCAGAGGTGTGTCAAACCCTGCAGTCCGGAGGGGCCGTTGGTGGTCGGTTTCCCTTCTGAGCAGGCAGGAGATGATGCAATGTGGAATGGTTTGGTATCTGCTCTGACAGTGCTACCTGGATGCTCGTCCCTTGAGGGCAGTAGGATCCAAACTTCCAGTGAGGTAACGTGAACGTTGAGCACTTCCCGTCACTGGCTCTCAAATCATTTTCAAGTGATACAAGTGATGCCATTTCCCCAGTCCCGAGATGGGGCACTAAGTCTGAGGAAAACGAGGCCAGAAGTGCTGTGCTGCTTTGATGGCTGGCGAAGCTCAGCCTCCGGTTGTCAGTCACCAGCTGAGTTGGAAATGACATTCAGGTCTGTCAACCCCACTAAGGAGCCTTGGCCACAGGGTCATGTGCCATAGTGAAGTTTGTGAAATTGAGGAATCCCTTTGTACGTTGTTACCAACCGCGTGCAGCTCATACGGGATGTCCCCGTTTTGCGTGTGCTGAAGTTCCTATCCTCAGGGCCGTGTCTTTGAAGCACGGCTGCTGGGGTGGGATTTGGGCAAGGGGACAGGAGGTCCTTGCTCTAGTTCTGGTGGAAAACAGGAAATGGGCAGGGTGGCGCCTCCTGTCCATGCCAAACTTAGGGCAAGCAGCTCCTTTATTCACAGTGTTGCTGAGCTTGCCTTTGATATTTATGTTTCCTTGAGGTGGAGCAGTGTTACGAGGTTGCATTTGAAAAGCTGTTGAGGGACTGACCACACGTTTCCACCCATGGGTGCACATACACCTTTGCTCGCAGACACACCACCCTCACTGAAGTCAGGAGACATGGCTCGTCTCTTGTACCTCCGAAAAACTGCTCTTTATCAACCATGGATGACTGGAAGACCCTTTTTGAAAGAGGATGTCTGTCTTATTTATAGTAGCCTAATCAGGCAGATCAAGAGAGCCTTTTTACTCGTGTTTTCTAATCACAACATGCCACAAAGTCTGTTTACTTATCTCTTAAACCTCTGCTGTCCAAACAGAACATATGGTATCTTTGCAATGGCAAAGGTGAGTTGAAGTCCTCAACTCTTGTCATCAGAGAAAGGGCTCGAGAAGAGTTAGAAAATAATGGTGTCATTCTGCTGCAGCCCATCAGCTGAAAGTGCTGGAGCCGCCCATGTGCTTGAAGGCAGATCTGGCTCCTCTCAGTCAGCGCTGTTACTCAAGCAAGAGGCTGAGGGTGTGCAGTGGTGGGCGTCCATGAACTCATCGTGAATAGCATATGAGCAAATTACACGGTAGAACACTTTTGTGACCTCAGATAGAGTCGGGAATGTTCTGATCAGGAAGAGGAAGAAAGTCACTGACTTTGCTGAGGATGGATCTTGCAGTTGTTCTAGCTTGCTGTCATGGGCAGAGTCAGTTCTTCCTAATTTTGTACTGAGAGTTCTTTCCATGCGTTCCGGCAACTAACCTGCTTTTCGAGAAACTGGACTGGCACAGGCCAGCTTTTTTGTTAAGAAATGGCCAGAATGGATCTCTGTGTGTGAGTGAGGAAGCAGCAGCAAGTATTTCCTTAATTACCTCTCAGGTATATACATCACATCTCTGTCGTGTGTAAGCAGCATCAAGAGTTAAGCCTCCTTAGTCTCTCTCCTCCTTCAGTTCAGCAGTGACTGAGTGATGACTGCGGTGACTCCCCTCAAGCAAACACCTCTCCCCCTTCCACCCCTGCGCAGAGATTCTTCTCCTTCCCTTTCTTTTTTTGCCAAGATAAACTGTGTGTATAAATTGGATGAGCACTGAGTACATTGGAGGGTGGAGGGGAACAAAAATAAGACCCTAATTAATAGTTTTGTAACTAAGGGAATGAGAGAAGAACGATTTGAAGAATAACAAGAAAAGCTTTTCAATCTGTTACGTGGTGTGTGTTTGTGCATGTAGTTGTACACTAAAATAATTCCAGCTGTCCTTCCTTCTTTTAATAATGGTTCATTGCTTTCCCGTCGTGGGGCCATATTTGGACAAACATTAACCAGATCAAAGCCTAATGGATAGTTATGATGGCTCTGATTCAGCAAAGCACTTAAGCGCAGTGTTTCAGTGTAACTTCAATGGGACATGCTTTGACTTCAGCAAGATATAAGCATTGCTTCAACCAGTGACAGGAGAAATGACTGTGTGACTTGGCGGGGGGGGGACTGTGGTGTGCTTACAAATCAAAGGTAAAGCTAGTTCCCATTCTAAAGAATGATAATTGAAGATTCTTCCTGCAAGGTATTGCTGTCAGACTAAGCACTCCTTTGCCTTCCTTGATCTCGGCCGTACCTGTCATGATGTTTTAATAGCTGGAGTACTAGAGCCAGGAGAAGTTGTGGAAAACACAGGGTTCCAGTCAAAGGGAAGAAGGATGGAGGACCAGCATGAAGGAAGAATGGGAATGTGCCCATGAGCCGGGGTCTCAGACCTGACAGCATTACAGCGAAGATCTTGCTATCCCCAGACCATGCCTTACAGCGGGTGCTAGAGAAATAGTTAAAAAATAGGAGAAGCACCTATTTCTCAAGACTCCCTCCCCTGGTATAAATACTCGGGTGGTGGGAGTCAGTGGCCTGGGGACTTGCTGAGCTGGACGCTGCACGTGGTCCATAATGTTTGTTTTGTGCCAGGAACGCAGCGAGGGGTCCTTTCAAACTGAGAGGATTTGGTCCTGATGCTGGAATCATTCCTAGGAGAGAAAGTTTCACTGTTTAGCCAGACACGAGGAAAAGAGGCTGAAATTATTTTTGCTGAAATCCCCCTGTTGATTCCTTCTTCCTGATGGCATGAAATCTTAGAATACAATTTTCTTGTCTCATCCAGACCATTAAAGGGTAATAAATTGTGGCAGCTTCTAGGTTTTAAGACACTTTGTTTTATTTTTAGTGGATGGGCTACACAGCCTTGGAAACCCTCGGAATTCCCCCCTGTGACTATACGTGAGTTATTTATAGTAAGTCCTTGTTCTGATGGCAGTCTACATCACAGTTTGCGAACTGCTGGTTTGAAGGTGGGTGTGTAGTTTCATTTTGAAGTTTTACTCGCTGTGTTTGCCATTTCGTGTTTCTCTGTTTTAAACCGCTGTCACGAGTGAACAGAAGCAGCTTGCGGGCGCGTTGCCGCTATTGCACCAGACAGTCTTGCTGTGCTTTAAGCACTCCCTCTGCAGCTACTTTCTGAACTGAACGTCGTCATCATCAGTCTAATCACACGTATTGTGCCTGTGATGAGCCAGACTCTGTCCTTAGGTACAGGAGTGGAAGCCTGGAGAAAATGGAGACGTCAGGGGAGGAGAGGGAGGGGAATTTAATTTCCTTTACCCTGACGTTGATGTTGTTGTAAAGTCTCTAAAAGGGCACGTTCTGGCTTAGAACTAAGCAGCCACAATGACATGTCTCAGTTTGTCCAGACTGGTTTTCTTGTCCAGTTAAGTAGGAGAGTCTTATGCCTTTAAAGCTTCCTGGCTCCCAGGAGGAAAATGCCAAACTTGTCAGAGAAAACAAACAGTGGCTTTCCCAGCCTGTGTGTGTTCCGATTAACGAATCTATTAGGCTATAAAACCTGGGACCCCCCCTTTCCTGGAGAAAGAGCATACATTAGGAAGCTGTTGACAGTTCCTAAGTCTGACCCCTTGCACAGTGCTGGAGACCTATCAGCAGCTCGCAGGCGGGCAGCCGGGGCCTGTTTGTTCTAGGAGGTCTCGGAGAAGTATCTGACACTCGGTAAATGCCAGATGTGCTGTTGTTTTAATCTGTAATGTGGGAGGCCAGGGGGAGGAAGAAAAGAGGAGCCGCAGCCCAGCTGAGTGGTTTGTTCTTCTGGTGTAATCAAAATGGGTTTGGAGGTGCATTACCTTGGGCTTGGTGAGTGCTGGGTCTGCAGGCTGAGCGGGGCCCCGTTCAGCAGTGAGTCCCTGGGTGGGTTTGCTCTGTCCCTGCAGCAACCCCCAGAGCATCGCAAGGGGTGGCACTCTGTGCTTTCGGTTAGAAGGGAGGCGATTGCCAGTGTTGGGGTTAGCAAGTGCTATGCTGACCTGAGCGTTAACTTGCCAAGGAGACGCAAAACCCCAGTTCTGACACAAGGACAGACAAAACTCATTTTACAAGAAAAGCAGTGTTAAGCCCTGTACTCTTGGCACATTCCAGTGAAGGCAATTGCTTTCATGTCCCCCTGCCCATCTCACTTCTGCTGTTGCTGGTTAGGGATGCAGCTTTTTTCTCTGGAACTACAGTGTTTGTCAAGCAAAAATGCAAATAATTCCTGCACTCCTTTGTTCGCTGCTCAGTGTTTTTTAACTTTCAGAGTGTTATGAATATTTCAGTGAGTTTCAGCTCACTGCCGTGTCCTTGGTTTGGTACCTGGTGCTTTGTCTGTCACCGAGCAGATTGAGCAGACTGAAGTGAGGCGGTTTCAGAGCAGCCGGCTTTTGTGGCAGTTCCTTCCCCGCCGTCCAGCAATCCAGTCAACGAGGCTGCTAAAACAGTGGTCTCTCAGCCCAGCGTGAGAGTGAGTCAACCCACATTTTTGTAATTAGTAATTAACAAATATGTCTCAGTGAATAACGCAGAATGTATTGAAGAGTTTCTCATACGTGACCCAACACGTTTGTGGTGAAATGAACCTATTTCTTACTTCGCCAAACCGTGGGCAGGTTGAGAGGCGGGCTTTGCGGTTCCAGCCTGGTGCCAGTCTCTCTCATCCAGTTGGCCGTGCTCTTCTGTCACAGGTGGGTCACGGTGGTTCGGGGTCCAGGCTTTCTGTAGCAGGTGGCTTTTACTCTCGATGTAGCACACACCATTTAGGTCAGTCCCCGGGAGACCTCCAAGCAGAAATATTGAAATTCACTGTAGCGTGTTTTAATTTGCTGGATGAGATCTCTGTGTCTCCCGAACACAAGCCTTGTTGTGAATCACAGCAGGATATTCTCTTAAAGAGCCCAGCAGAACGCTGCTGACAGTGTCACAGGGCAATGCTAATCCCCCATCGCATTGGTCATGGCTCCTCAGGTTACCGTCCAGCTCTGTAGCAGAGGAGGCCTGTGACTGTGGGAATGAAGGACCTCGTGCTGGAGGGACACAGTCGGGGCATTAGGAGGAAGAAAATCTATCCTCTTCCCATCACTTCCTGAAGGCTATGTGTCAGAATGACGCACGTACCCTTGGCTTTATTTGATGAGGGGGCTGGAGGGGGAGCGAGAAAGGAATGAGATTGTCTCACGGGACACACGATTGGGCTTCACAGGGTCATGATGCTCTAAATGTTCATTTTGAATTGCTGCAACTGAAGGAGTGGAGAACAGTCCTTGCTGGATACACATTTGTCATCTTCGTGACTCAGGAGGGCTCTTGTGGAAATTGTAGACTGGCCGTGGATTATGGTGAGCTTCTTGATAGCTTTTCTCAGCCTCATAAACTGACCTCAGGAATGAGGCAGAAGGATCCAAGTGATGGTGGCATATGCCGTGACTGAGTACATTCTCCCAGGATGCTGCTGGTAGGATGAATCACGGGAGAAAAGACACCCAGAATAAAAGCATCCCTGAACACACGTTCAGTCCTGCCTTAACTTTCAGGCTAAATGGCAGCACTTCATTTCAGTTTGTGCCTCAGCGTCCTCTCCAGCCTGACTTAATACTGACACAAGAAATGGAGCTTTAATCTTTTGATGAGATCCTCATGTTCTCTCGTTTTTCATGCTTTTGGGGAGAGATACCTGAGAACGCTCTGGGGAAATGGGGCCCCTAATGATTCGAAAAGTTGGGGCATAGCCTGTGAGGTTCTGTACCAGCAAAACTCCAGCCAGCCTGTACCACCCGCCTTGGAAGAATGTCGGTTACAGGACAGCAGGCAAGTCCAGCGTGGTGTCACCAGCCCAGAAAGCTGTTTGGGTTGTAGGAATGTAGGTAGGATTAGTTTCCTGGGGAGAGAGGGTCTTTTGAACGTCACCATGTCCAGTGTAGTAGACAGACACAGGGCTGTGTCAGTAGTGAGGAGGACAAAGACAAGTGCGGTCTGCACTGACAAAAGCTGAATGACTTGTTGACCAAAATCTGTTCTGTTCTTTCTTTTCCCCTCTAGGAAATACAGAATTGGGTCAAATGAAGTATCTCACAAATAGGTACTGAAATACCTTGGTTAAAGCAGAGACAATGTGCCCTACTACCATTGTTTGAAAATAGTCGAAACACTTGGACACTGGGAGAAAAAAAGCAGTTTGGTATTTTTGTTTCAGATGAGAAACTTAGAATTAACTTCCATGTTATTTTTAAAGTTTTTTTTTTTCTTCCTTGGGTCAAATAAAATTTTTGTTTGAGGCCAAGATGCTACTTGTTTCTGGTTTCACTTCAATGAAAGAATTATGTTTATTTTGTGTTGCTAGCCCAGCTAAGCTCTCTTCCTTCATTTTTCTATAATGCCAGCAAAATGCAAAATCAGTTATTTATGCATCTCAAGTTTTAACTTCTGTTTCAACCATCCATCAGACACCACGGTATAGCAAATTTTTTTTTTAATTCTTCAGATGTGGTGCTGTATTTCTGTTCTTCATAAGAGTGGAACGGAGAAGGAGGAAAGTAATGAAATCAATGAGATCTTGGATTCTGTTTGCAGAGCTGTTGAGTGATTCCCTAACCAGATGGAGAGCCTGGTTGAATGAAGGTGTTAACCTTGATCTTAATACCTGGGTCCCTCTTGCCATGTGAGAAGTCAGCAAATGCTTTGCTTTAGCTCTGGAATGGTGGTTTGGTCTTCGTGCTTGCTTCTTGTGAGGACAAATGGGAAGGAGGCCACTGGTTTTCAAAAGAGAGGATTTGTTTAAAGTGGAAAGGGAAGAATTGAATTAAAATATGAGAGGATCACATAATCCACCACCTCCTGCAACCTCATCTGGTGGCTTAACCTTGGATACTTATTTTATTTTTCTTCATTTCTGTTCCTGCCCTCAGAATTCTTCCTGTTTTCCCCATGGCTTGAGAGAAAACGGTGCAGTGGGGGTTTAGCCTGTTTGCAGGTCACTTCTGCTGAAGCACTAGAGCAGTGTAAAACAAGCTTCATCACCAATAAGCTTCAGTTTTTATGGGTTTATTGCTTCTCTTTGTAGCATAATTATTTTTTGGGCTCCTTTCATCAGAAACCGCTCCGGTGGGTGTGCATGTATCAACTGGATGTTCAAGGGGATTTCTGGATGTTGTACCCAGGTGTGAATGCAGGGGATTGACTCCATTTAAAGCATCTTGTTTCCACTCCTCGCTGCTCTGCATGCCACTGTTTGGTCTTGGTGCATCGTTTAATCTCTCCGTGCTTCTTTGACCAAACTCCTCTTACTGCAAGATGGTTGGGACGAGAGTTCCTCGCGTTGCCTGTGTACAGTACCTGCACAACAGGTCTGCAGTTTCAGCTGGTGCCTCTAGGTGCTACCACAATACAAACAAATAATCAATCACTGACCAACACCTTCGAGGCTCTTAGTGAAACCAAACACAATAAAAGTCTCCCCAGGGCCAAATCTACTAGGCTATGTAAACGATTTTCCAGTGAAAGTGGTGGAAACCCTCTCCCTTGGGACGTTAAAGCTATGCTCCAGAAAGCACTAGCAATCAGTGTGTTGGGGAATAATCTTTGTGTGGCAGAAGGATCAAATGAAGAGGACTTCATTATTCTGGACTGCCTGTCCAGCGTGTATCGCTCTGAGCAAAGGCACAATGACCTAACAGATCTCTTTCAGCTCTGACTGCTGCAATCCTCCACTGTAGGTCCTCACAGCCGATAAAGAAGTAATGCAAGCTTCAGCCAAAATGGAACATACAGTTTTAACCATCCAGAAGAACTTTGACCTTTTTCTAGATTAGTTTCAGGTATATATTTAGGCCAAATCCTGAACTCCTTTGTTCAGGTCATTCGCTCCAGCAAAACACTAGGTAAAATGCATGTTTGGAGAGATATTAGTAAGTAATCAGGAGGAGATAATTGCATTAAATCAGAATCAAAGCATAATGTGAAAGTCCTGGGGAAGAACTGCAGCTCAGTGAAGGGGGAAATGGAGGAAGATACAGGCAGGAGAGAGTTCCATGGAACTTGTGTGTAAACTGTGTAACTCGAGTTTTGATTCCCATCCGCGTTTTTGTTTTCTTAGGTTCCCCCATTCAATAGAACATAAATTGCCCAGGTAGGAGAGCCCAGGCAGGAATGGAGTGAAACACGCCCGTGGAATGTGGTGGGATCATTGTATCATATAGTCCATTTTCTGTTCTTGCTCACCAGGCCAATTGGATGTTGCAAAGCTGCTCCATCCTGGATAGGAACGGTGGCTCCTGACTTCCCAGACGGTGCTAATCCCTACAACGGGCATTTTTTCAAGGCAGCCCTGCAGGTGGCACAGCGAGCCTTGTGTTTCCAAGCACTGTTAGCAGTGACTGCCTTCCCTTCCTATCATTTTACAGGGCAAAAGGAGCTGTGATGGGAAAGACTTCTAGTCAAAAAAAAAAAAAAAGGTTTAGCATGATATGCTGGCTACCAAAACATCACATATTTTTTCTTCGCCTTTTTTCAGGGCTTAGCTTCAGACAGGTACTAGTTTTCTTTTGGCTGCGTCAAGACGTTTTGGATGCTCTTACACTACTTCTAAGCTAAAGCTGAGAAAAGAATGTGCAGCCAACCTCTGAAAAATCAAGATAACTTTTTAAAGTCTTAGTTGCACGCTCCTTATGCGTTCTCTGTCAGGCAGGTCTTCTTATCAGAAAATCTCTTCAGAAGCCATTGGAGTCAAGTGGAACTGATTTGGGAATTGTGAAAAAGGTGCATGGAAAAGGGCCTTGTAGCCTGCAGGGCTGCTGAGAATTCCTGCTTATTAGTCCTTGCTCTAACTTTGCTTCTTTTCATGGCCTTGGGCAAGTCACTTAACTTCTTAATCTCTGGCTCAGTTTCTCTGCCTGTAAAATAAGGTAACTATTACTATCACATACCTACCTGACAGGATTTTCTCCCTTAGTAATAATTAACATTTGTAAAACACTCTTTGACTATGTTTGTTTTTATTACAATACTTCTAGATTGTATTACAATACTGACGCTGTTACTGTTGCAGATTTGAGCTCCTGAACGAGAGTACACCGGAAATTAAGTCATTTCTCTAATGAGATATAAAACGACTTGTGGTTGGTGTGGTTAAGCTGTGTTTAAAGCTCCTTTGCGGCATGACAACGGTGTGAAGTAGCTGAAGCTTTCCCGTGAATCTAACCCAGTATCTGTGACAAAATGAACTACGTGCACAGAAGATTATTCATGATCTGATCGTAACTTTTAACAGAAAGGTTAGTTATTTGAAGTATCTGAAAAGTAGGACTGAAGGTTCGACGGTTTTTTCCGTTACCAGGTGTAAAGCACACATCTTGGGTCTTGTCAGATCGTGCCTTCGTGCACACTTATATCCAGGATGCTCCTCCATGCTCCACAATGCAGACCGAACAGCTTGCTTGCTTTCTTCGCATTTCTCTGTCTTAAATACAATAGTTGGCCCAAGTGAGAATTGCCTAGAAATAAAGTGTGTTTTCCCTTCTATATAAAGGGGAAAAATAAGGCTGAGACCTTGGCTTTACGAACTGATGTTGCTCCAGCAACTAGTCCACAAGAATTAATAGTTCGATTTTTGCTTAGGGATACTGTGGTTCCACTACCTTTATCTCTGCCCCTTGAATGCTTTAGTTTAAAGATTGATTCCTGCCTCTTTTCTCCTTCTTTCCTGATCTCCTCTGTATCCGTGTGAACTTGTGGTGTTATGAGGTATTATGAGAAAACATGAATGCTTATTTTGCATCATGTCCAGGATTGTCATGACCTCTATCACAGGCTGCTCAGATGGTTCTTTTCTAGAGATGAGAAATGACAGAAATAACATGTGAGGAGGCAAAGAAAAAGTGCAGATGAAGAGGGCTGGGGATTTGTTATTGGGGTTTTTTTCTCAGATACTGACATGGGCTTATTCTAGACGATACTAGAACATATGATGTGGATGTTCTGCAACAGCTGAACGGGTTTTGGTCCTCTCAAGATGTACCATGTCCAAGGTTAGATTAGCATGTCTTCCCTCTCCCCCACAACATTTTCCAGACTAAAATGTGTCAACTGATTTTAATTAATCTGGGAGAGAAAGCATGTCTTTAAAATTTTGACTGGTAAAACCCATGAGGTGGTGCCAGAGGTGGTTACTCTGTATTTGCAGTTTCTTGAATCTGTCTCCTGAGTATCTGCTGCCAGCTGGTGTTGGAAGGGAAGCGTGAATGGGGCAGCCTTTCATTTTGACCCAGCATGGCCATGATGGTGAAGGATGATGGTGTTTAGGCCTTTCCTGAGCTAAGGGAGGCTTCTTCTCATGGCACCCCTAGCTGAGTCTTCAAGGCCCTCCAGGAAAGGTGTGAGGCCTTTTAATCCCATGTGCAGTGGATGTGGCCATTTCTGTGGTGGCAGGAAGTGGGGTGGGAAAGCAATGCCTCCTTAAATACGTGTATCCTGTCTGAATAACGATAAGGAAAGCGTAAACAAAGCAGGAATCAAAGGCAAAGAGGAAGAAAATCAAAAGTGACTCCCTTTAACCTGACAAAGAGGAAGTTGTTGACAAAGTTCCAGGCTTAATTGAGCAAAACACAGAAGAAAATTTTTTTTCTTTTTTCTTTTTTTCTTTTAACTCATCTTCTCCCCCTTTCCCGCGCTTTGCTCCCCTGGACAAAAGTCTGGGTGTAACACTGTTGCTAGGACTAGGCCCCTGATTAAGTTCTGTTTTTCAAAGGTGATCCCAGCGTGATTAAAACCAGGCGGCCCCTTGGTGCGCAGCAAGGGAGCCAGATGTGCTCTGCAACTGGATTGCCATTTCCTAGCCCAGCTGCAAACATTTGATTGTCCACTCGCTCTGGGCATTACAGCCGTGACCTTCTCTCTTCCTTACCTCCCCCGTCTCCTGTCTACTTCCCTCAGTGACATTTGAGAGGAGAGAAGTCCCTTTAGACTTGTTTGTCACTGTTACAACCATCCCTTTCTCCCTTCACCTCCCCACTCCCAGCCTTGGTTCCGCACTTCCATTATTCACAGATGTTAGAGGGTAGGAGCTGACAGCATTGGCTTTTACCTCCCTCTTTCCTTTACTTGGATTTTTTTTCCCTCTCTATGTTCCGGCGTGTGTGCGCTGACCCCAAAGCACTCCCAAGTCAACTGGCAGCGTCTGAATCCACTTAAAGGTGAAGGGATAAAGCAATTTTCTTCAAGATGTGGCATAAACTGTTTAGTTTTTGCTGTCTCCAAAGGCCTGTAATGAGAGGGTGGCCCTGTCCCGGAACAAGCCCCGTCTCACCCTGATCTATAAAATTTGGAATAGGTTAATCTTTTCCCACAGCACTGGCCTGTCAGCCCTTTTTTGCTGAATTAGGGCTCTAATGCATGGATGGTGTCAATAATTGCCTAGTAAGCCATACTTAAAAAAAGAGTCACAATCAATCGTCCCAACATTAGGATGTCATAATGCATCAGTCCTGCATTAAGAAGTTGTAATCCATCAACTTGACATCAGAAGGGACAGTGGATGGTGGGAGCTCAGTCCAGGCCTCGGGTAAGCTGGAGCTACTCCGTAGGCTTTACATCAGCTCTGGATTTGGTCTCGAAGGGTCATTTTGTCTTGTTTTCCCACCTACCTTTTGGAATTTAATAGTGAATTCAATTAATACTGAATGAGCTGGAGAGAGAAGGGCTGGTGGTGCTAGATTGAAGAGGTCTGGGACAACACAGAGTTTCAGAGTTTCTCATCCCCTTCTGTAAATTCTCCTTCTCCCTTGTTTGATACATGAAGGAATCTGTAGTTATACCCAACCTGATTGGTTTCCACTTTGTCTGGAAATGCCTGTTTGTTCTGGTTTGTAGATCACCCCTTGCTCTATTCTGTTTTAAGATTCAGCTTCCCCAAATCAAACCTCAGGTTTGCAGCTCCTTTATATGGCTTTCTCTGCCTGTTTTAAGTCTGCAAAGCTTCGTCTTTTCTGTTCTTCAAGTATTCTTCTTTAGGGCAAAACCCACTCAGTGGAGTTGGATGTTTCAGTTTTGTGGAACAAGCCTGGGGATGGTAATTGGTGCTTGAATCAAGGACTGAATTCAGCTCCATGCGGGCGAGGCTGAAAAGTTCCCTCGATACATCACATATATGCAGTTTTAAAAATGTACAGCCAGCCTTACCTGTTACGTGAGCTGTCTCGGACATTGCAGCACAGGCACTGAGCGTCTGAAAATCTCTCTGCTTTAACACTTGCCGTCTCCTTTCTTACTAGGCGTAGTAGCTGAGCTAATTAACCTTTTAGTCTTACAAGTTTTGAATGTTAGAAAGGACCTTCAGTCTGTGTCCTGAAAAAAAGAACAAGTGAGCTACAAGGAGTGACAGGGAACAAACCTTTATCCAGAGGCTCTTGTAAAGGCAGCGACAGGAGTCAGCTGTGGCCTGCCCAACACCTAATCGCCCTCTTCTTGGTAAGCCCGTGCTTGTGGGGAACTAACTGTAGGGGTGTTTCCCCATGACTTGCTGTCTACTCAGAGGTCCCGAGTAAGGTGAAAGCGTGAGCTTTTAATAGCAGATCAGTAGTTTCACTTGTGTTATCCTTAGGTGCTTGATACAGTGTGAGGAGGTGGGTTTGGGATAAAATAATTAATGGGATACAGTGGCACTGTGTTTCCCCAAACTAGGGTTGAAGGCAACTAAGAAGCAGCTGTCTTTTGGTATACAGAACTGGTTCAAGCCCTCCACTCGAGCTGGAGAGGTGTCAACATGGCCAACGAGTCTTTGTTCTTTCTTAAAGATGCTGTCAGAGGCTCCAGTACAGTGTCTGTGGAAGAGGTGTGCTGCTAACCGACCTGCCCAGGCACCCATTCCCTGGTGGTGCCAGATGCAGCCATGTGTCCTGCTCTTTGGGAAGGTCTGGCTGTACGCTAAGAACTGTCAAAATACAAAACAAAGGCATACATTGTCCCCCAGAGCAGAAAACCAGAGAGGATTCATAGAAGAGGAAGTCCTCTGGAGTAATAATTAATTAAAAATGTGATGTCATTTCTTTTTGGTGATGAGGAGGAAGAAGCAGTTGCAATGGGAACAAGAGTGCGGTAAAAGGCAATGTTTTGGTCAGTGGGATAAGGAATGACCGCAAGGGTAAACATAGACCACAGATACAGTGTATCTCCACAAGGTCTAGTGTTTGATAGCAGTACTGTAGGTGGTTACTTTTTTGTAGAAAATGAATCACCAAAATTGCTGGTTTTCTCTTTGTGTGTTTCTTAGTTTTTGTTTTGTGTAGTTTCTTGTGTGAGCCCAAAAGTTTGTCACATGAATCTTTACATTTTCTTGGCTTGCGTTTAGTAATTACTGGCTTTGTGTAGAGCAATTGCTGTGTATAAACTGAATAAATATTGATGGTAATTTTTTTTTTAAAAGTGAGGGATGGCTTTTAATGTGCTGAGTTGGTGAAGTATTAGCTCTTGATGGAGATTTTCAAAACAGCCTTAAGCCATTTGAAATGGGTGTCCAACCCCCCTTGAAAGATTGAAAATCCTTTCCTTTGAGTGCCTTGAAATATTGCTGGGATTGGCAGAACAGCCAAGAATAATAATCTACTCCCAGTACTTTGCGTGCCATTACCTTGCTTTCAGCCCTACATTGATGAAGGCCTGTCACCATGGCTGAAAACACCGCTGTACACTGTAGGTGGCTGAAATTGTTGGTAACATCTGACCAGTCGCTGGCTTACAGCTATGCAAAGGATCTGGGGCTGGGTCTTAAGAGAAACTGGTAGATCCTGGTATCTCTTCTATTCTCATGCCATCACATTTCTTACATCCTTTCTGGGTAAAACACTAAAATACTCTCAAGAGAGAAACACAGCAACTTCTGCTTCTGAAAGGACCATGCTGATGAGACTGCAGCTCAAAGGAGGAGGCCTGGGGTCAGTTTTAAGATTAGCCTCTGGCTTTGGCTGGCTCGGTTAATCCTTCGAGGAGGGTTTCAGCCACGCTTGGTCCCGTGCCAATACCAACTGCTAAAATCTCACTGCTCAGCTTTATTGGCTGAATTACCTGTGATGGCACAAGAACACCACTCTGGAGTGACCTTCGTCGTTGATCTGGTTCTCATTATAATCCAAGTAGTTTTAAACATTCATTTAAATGTCGTCTTAATTGCAACCTAATTTCTTCAATTGTAGCCCATTCATCAGTTGTTAATCATTTTTTAATTGTGTGGAAAGTTTGAAGGGTTAGTAACAAGTCATTTGTTAGCTAGAGGTCATGGAAAGGGTTATAAAAATTGCTTGACTAATTTTAAATAGTAAATTAACAAAAGGATATACTCCCAAATTTTAAGGTGTTTCAATATTTGCTCATGCTAAATAAGTATTGCAAGTCAGAAAGGATGAATTATATCTCTGGTACAAATATGGGCATTGGATATCTGTTGTGAGCAAAACAGTGTTACCCTTTCTTCTCAGGAGAACAATGAGTGACAAAGTGAACATTTTAATGACATTTCAGATTGAATTGGGTGGAAATTACTAACGAGGTTCTGGTTGTAATCTTTTAAGGCTTTTAAAGGCATGCATATGAAAGAAACACAGAAAGAGAACCAGCGGTTTTTTCAAGGTTTGGTGTTTCTTAAGTAAAACCTCTTGACTGTTTCTAATAAGACCAGCTGTGAGCAGGAGTCACTGGAGAAGGAAAGGATGTGAAGCTGAAATGAAATGTGTTTAGGATCACATTCGTTACATCCTCGGGTTCTGATCTGTTTCAATTTGTTGCTTGGCTTTGTCCCCTTCATAGTGATGACCTTGTTCACTTTGGGCTTGTTACAGCAGTGAATCTGGTGACTGTGAGCTGTGAAGAGTTTTCTCTTATAGAAAATAAGAGGCTCTCTGCACCTTGAGAGTTTCAGGATGAGATTCAAGATGCCCAGGCTGCAATAAACGTGTCATCAGTTCCTTCTCTTTGGATGTAGGATCATGGTGTCAATCCGAACATCGGGAGTTTGGGAATATCCCTTCCACATTGTAAGATATTTTACATTTTTAGACAGTCCCCTGTCTAAACTGCTGGAGTAATACCAGGAGCATCGCACTCCTCACACTAACATTAGCTGAAAACAAAATTTCCCTGAACCTTCTATGCTCTGAAAATATGAAGAACAATCACTAGAGCTGGCCTTATTTTCCTGCCAGAGGGAAAGACAAAACACTGTATAATGAGAAGCCGTGCTAAAAACTGTGTCTTAGAAGTAGTACAGAGATTCCTCGTTCTTCCTCCTCTCCTAAACATTTACATTCCCCAGATCATGACTTTCACAAATTGACTGTTCTGTACAGATGCAAGTTTCCATTTATTTCCATAGTCATCCTCCTTTGCTGTGTTTCTCAGCATAATATTCTGTAACTTTTATTCCTGATGAGAAAGACCACCTTCCTCTTCCCTTACAGCTGGGTGAGAGATGCCTGCCGTGTGATTTACAGCCAAGATGGGGGAACGGTTTGTATCTGAAGGTCCCTCCATTCAGCTGTAATTTAGAGCCATTTCTTCAATTCCCCAGAAAATTAACTTCTGTGAGCTTCCCCGCTTTGAACCCGGCCCAGAAAAGAACTATGCCTCACCTTCAGGATAGACTCCAATCAACATATGGGCAAAAGTGAGGAGAGTGACTGGAAATTGAAAGCGGCTATTTGCCATATATCAAGGAGGTATTTAGGATATATTATCTTTCCTTATGGGATGTGAAGGGAGCTACAGGCAAAGCTCACGTATGGAGCGCTCTCACCGGAAGGAGCAGATTATCAGAGGGAAGAATCCTTCAGACAATGCCTAAGATGGAGCAGCCTAAACAGATTTTGTTCTGTTGGGACTTTATAACCCCAGTGAACTTTCTTTCCAGTGTTTCCCTCTTCCCACGTTTGCCCTTGAGACTGGCAGCACTGAGAAATTTGTCTCCTCTGAAGAAAGGAGAAGAGGAAAAGAAGGAGGGGAAAAAACCCAGAAAGGGGATAAGGCCCATTTTCCTTTGCCATGATAGCTCACACAGATCACAGTTTGCCACTAGCTGTCGTACAGTCGCGCTCGCAGGGGTCATACAACGTATGACAGCCAAAAGGCAGAATCCAATACGAACTGGATCCAGCTAAAAAATCATAACCGTTGGTTACAGATGAATCTGGGTTTATTGGTTTGGGTGTATTTTATGTTTTGATCAGCATTTTGCAGCATGAAACACTTGGTTTTCTCCCTTCTTTTATTTTAAGTTGCAGAGAAACTTAAAATAAGTTAAGGTGATTTTCAAATGAAGAGAAAACTTCTCTCACTTCTGTGCAGTGCTGCCTTCATGCTCTGCAGAGAGGGGGCTGATGTAGCTGTAATCCAGGACAGAGTCCGACTGAGTCACTTTCTAGAAAAGCGGTGCTTGGTACGTGAGGGGTTTTGTTATGGTGACTTTGTGCACACAGGCATGAAGCAGAGGTGTGGTTGAAGACCACTTGCGAAGGGTTTACCTTTCATTTTTATTTTTGTTTGTTTGATGGTTTTTTGAGGTTGGCCTTAGTTTGCTTCTGGTTAATGAAACCTCTGAGGATTGTTTGTTTGTATGTCTGTTTTATATTTTTTAAGACTGTATATTGCCTGTGTCTTGAAATTATCAGAAATAGAGTCACCTTCCCCGCGTTTTGCTGGAAGACTGCTTGTATTTGCCAGAGATACTGTGGACTCTAGAATCTTCACTGAAGAGACAAGTGAATTTTTAAGGAAATATGTTTATGTCCAATATGTTAATATTAAAGTGCTAAGTATTGACCAGAAAAACCCCAGAAGCCATAGGTCACTAAATGTTGATAGATCGTTAAATGTGTGTTACCAAATTCTTGCCGAGTTCTTCCACCCTTTTGTATCACTTGATATCAGCGTTTCAGTGACAGTGAAGTCTGCTAATGACACCCGCTTGTGGCAGGAGGAAACATCTGACAGTAGAGGTCAGGGTGAGGGAGCTTTTTGCCAATACCTGCTGGTGAGCAAAGAAAACTTAGGGGTAGTTTATGCTTCATTTGCACTTCAGTCAAACACCCCTTGGAGTATTTATGCTTCGAGTAGTGTAGGTAGAGCTTGGACCTTCACAGCACCACTTTTCCTGTGGAAAACATCACAACAAAAAAACTACAAAACACGTCTGAGTAGTCATCCCATTCTAGACTGCAGCCTGGCACCGCGGGGGAAGGAGACATGCAGAAATAGAGTCTTAGACTGTCAGGGATTCTGTACAGACGTTAAGTACCATGTTCTTTTAACTGTGGCATTTCCCTGCTGTATTCTCACCAACATACCAAAGCAGCTGGCAGTGAAACGAACTCACTGTTCTGGAAAAGCACTTTACTTTTTCATCCTCATACATCTCGCTGTGTCTCTGAGACTCATCCTTGGCTCCTTGTTTAAATTGGGGGGGTTCCAGCCCACCAGCCTGTCCCTTATTGCGTGTGCGCAGCCTGCCCAGAAGGGTTAGGTTTGTAGCTCTTCAAAGTACTGTTGGGGTTGAGATGAGGCTGGTTTTACTTCTTCCCCCCACTGCTTCCAGTTGCAGCTACTGGGAGTGCTGCAGGCTGGAATTTGGCTATGCAGGCAGTGAGAAGAGTGATTTTAAAACTCTGACTGTATCCTGACTGATACAATTAAAAAGAGTGAGCAAAGGTAACGAAAGCGAGAAAGTGATCCAGATCGTGTCTTGGTAAGAATAAATTTCCTACAATTGCTGAATTAGTGTAATCGGTAACCAGGGTCTGTAACAGAGAACATCTAGATCAGTAGTGAACAGTGTTCTTATCCAAGGAATGCTTTTGTAAAGGGGAACTTTATGGAAACCTCTATTTTAATTGTCAGTGAGGACATTGGTTTGGGACTCCTCCGTACAAACAGAATCCTGGCGATAGCTCTCTGGCCCTCTGCTTAGGGATTGTGGTTATTTAAGATTTCAGGCGTTTAGTAAGATGTGTCCCTGTTATCCCATACTCTGACTTTTGGCGATGTGTATTAAAAGCGATTGTTATTAGTGGGAACAGTGTCAGCAGTATAATTCTAATAGGTGAAGGTGTACTGTGACCTGGGGGCTCCCTGTACGGGGGGGAGTGCTGTGAAATATTGCATCCTGGCTACGGTTTCTTTTTCCTCCAGGAATCTCCATGCGTCTTTAGACAGTGGTGCTGCTTGTAGAAAGAAAACTCTTGCTTTCAGAGGCAGTAAATGCTAAACAGACCAACTGGTGATCCAGCCCTTCTCCCCTGAGCCTTTCCAGGGGAAATTTTCTGTGAATGACTTTAGCAGAACCTCTTGAAGAGTCATGAAATACACAGCGATGAGATCACAAGGACTCTATTAAATAGGATTTCTTTTTTGGGGTCCCAAGAGTAATGTCATGCCAATAATTCACCACTGCAGCTCCCTTTCTGTTTCTGAACAGCACTAAAGAACCCTAAACGGCTTCCTTCTGAAAAAGGCATGCCTGCAGTCCAAGGGCCTGATCCAAAAGGCACAGCCGTCAGTAAACACTAATTTAAGTAGTCTTTATACAGACCTGATACCAAACCTGTTTGTAGGTCTCAGATTTGTATCTGGTTGAGGTTTCAGTGCACTTCACCCTTGTCAATTAGAAAATAGAAACAAAACAAAAAAACCTCAAACCCAGAGAGCAGCAAGAAAAATGAGATTTTGACGGATGGACTTGGGCCAGACCAGGAAATGTTGAGTTATCCCATCAAATTCATTAAAGTAAACATATTTAGAAATGCAGTCATACTAGGTCTGGCTTTACATAGAGAATTCATATAGTAAATGGGGAAAATAGAACCATTATCCACAACAGAAAACATTTCCTGGACTCACTAAACTTTTCTTTCTGGGGGAGACATAAAATCTAGGGGAGAGGTAAGCTCTGTAGCCAGATCTTGCAGATCATTTGAAGGGGATGTGAGTAAGGCAAGTGTTTTCCAGATTCCAGGCATGAGGAAGGACCCGTCCTGAGGGGTTTATAGTTGGAGCATTTCAGCTGGACTCCGCAGCAATCTCTCCCAAGTCCTCAATATAAATGAGATACTTCCTATAGCTCTCAGGTCTTTGAATCACACCCAAATGAGAATGTGATCTCTCCAAGGGGCCCTTGCTACGTGTGTGTGTTGTAGGTGGATTTTCTGGGTAAAATAGGTCCTTCAGCCATGAGGTTTAGTTGTGAATTTGAGGCAAGCAGTTGGGAAAAGTGAGGTAAAGTGCTTCCTTGACACAGTTCTGTACTTCTAAGCGTGAATCAGAGAACATTTCTTGTAGCATTTCAGTATCATGGGATGATCTCATTTGAAGAGTCGTGTTCTCATAACACTGGTATTTGGGAGGGCAGGCCGAAGCAGGGTGAATTAAATCTGTATAGTGATTTTTGAATGGCCTAGCTACCAACTATTGTGCTGGGTATAACTGGTGAATAGAGTGGCACTTACCTTTCACTGCCCAGAGCTGTTGTCCTTTAGCAACCCCCCCAAAGCCTTAGTCTTGTCTGTCGTCTCTTCAGACAGCTCATGGACATCTCTCCCAATCCATGCTTCTCTTAAAGGGGATGTTAAGCAGGAACACAGGATTAAAGAAAGTGAACTTTGCTTGCAGCTTCTATGCCGTGTCTGTTCCACTTAGCATCAGTGGTATTAAATGCCTTCTTTTGGGTGTCAGGTTCTGTATATGTGTAGCACCAAATCGCCAGCACAATCCAACACGCTGATCGCTCTCCCTTCAGTGATTGGTTCCACCTTTGTATCTGTTTCCTACCCCACTGACTGGTATCAGCAGCCTATTTGATATTGAATGAATTAGCACCAAAGAAATAATTGATAAAAAAATACACATTGCCACCAAGCAAACTACAAAGAAGGAATTGGCTTCCTGAAGTCAGCAGTCAGTAAGTGTCTGGGAACTCTCAGTGTCTAGGGACACACTACATCTTGTCACAAATACTTCAGCTTGATTAAAAATTTCTCCCAGAGGAAAGAACCAGTTCCGCACTCAAACAGTATTTTGTGCTGCGGCACTTGAAATAGAGTCTGAACCAACACCACCTTGGCTGCTGCGGTGGTCTAAAGCCAGAGAAGTCTCTCTTCTTTGGGATCATTTCTGAAATATCCCAAGTAATGTTTTCAAAGCAAGGGAACTTTCTGGGAGCTCTTTCATAGTGTTTTTGTCTGTAATTTGATGTCCAGCTGCTGCAGAGACTCTCTGGTACTCAGTACTGGTCCTGTGAACATTATTTTTGCATGAAAGCCTTTTGCTCATTTCTCACCCTTAACTTCAGTGCAGTTATCTCCTTAGGGAATTCAGTCTGCTCCTGTGCCTGAGACAGAGCTCCAAGGGGTCTCGCACAAACAGATATGTGGCACCTTTGCAGAAGAGTTCCTTAGGTCCAGGGGGAAAAGACAACTCCGAGGACCCTGGTGGCTGTTTTGCCTGATTTCAGATACATAATCCTCAGGTTTAAGAATTCCCAGGAACATCCTCTCCTGCCAAGCCACCAAACAATGCTATTAGCTCTGGATATGCTGGAATCTGTGGCAGATAAAAGTGAACGTTTTTGCTGGAGAAGATAATGCTTGAAATATTTCCTTAAAACCAAAATATCCCTCTTCCCTACAGGTGAGCTGTGGGTATGGGGTCTTGTAGCACGGATTCTCCCATGAACAGAGCACTCCTTTTTTGCTGCTGCTGTGTTAAAAACCCTCAACCTTGTCCCACTGATATCTTTATCAAATTCTTGTTGAAACATGTTTTTTTTAAAAAAAAAAACACACACACACAACCCAGCAGTGAAAGCTCTAACTTAACGCCTCATGTTCTTCTCAGATTTCCAAAGCGCTGAGGCCTTGAGAATATGTTTCCAATATCCTCTCATCTCTCTCTGTTAGTGTTTTACTCAGCTCCATGCTGCGGAGGTCCTGACCCCTGCAATCTCCAGGGGAAGGGGGTGGGAAGGGGGGTCAGGCCATGTTAGAAAGCTGCAGGCCACAGCCTCTGAAATAAGGCCGCTTTCCTCGACTCCTTTAATACGTTTAACCTGGAAGAGGCCGTTGCCGGCCAAAGATTAGATTACCAATGTTGGCATGTTTGGCCTAACAAATGGCAAATGGATGACGTGCCAGGCAACAGCTAATCACTGTTGACACAGATCTATTGCGAGGCCTTTTAGAGGAGGGGATAGTTCATGTCTGCAACGAAGTTTTGTCTTGACGACTGAAAAGAGAGTTGAGAAGGCCACCGGAATACCTGTCTCTTTGAATCTGAGGACTCCCAAACTGTGTGTCATTTTTTAAAGGTCTCACTGGCCCTCTCGGAGGACAATCTAAATGTCCCGGCCTCCTCCAGGCGATAGGACATGAGAGCTTGAACCTTTCTTGTAGCAAAGTTGCTCTGTGTGCGTATCTCTGTATTTACCTGTATCTTGACTGTCACTAATTCCTGGGCAAAAAAAAGAAAACGAATCCTTTCTGCGGCGCTGATTTGAAGGGGCAGTAGGGTCAACCAGCCTTGCTTAGCAAAATGTTTTTCTAAATGCCTTTCCATGGTCATGGCTTTAAAAGTGTTTTCTGGCTCCTTTCCTGTGTCACGTCTCTCACAAAAGGGTACAAGTGGGAGGTGATGACTGAGATGCAGCCGGTGTCTCCGGCTGAGCAAGGCTGCTTTGCAGTTCTTGAGCTTAATTTCATATTGTCCGTTCTTTGGTTCCTCTGATCTCTGAAAGTCTGTGTTACATCTTTCTTCTGCATGTTGCTGAGCACTTTCACCTCCGCTCTAGGGTCACCGAAGACCGAAGGTAGTAATTCTGATTCCACGTGCACTATGTTTTGTGAGTTCCAGTTCTAGGTTTCTGCTGTTTTCATTTTTTTGGAGGGTGAAATTGGTAAGGTCTTGGAAAGACTGTGGTGACAGAAAAAGATCTTCCTAAATGATATATGCCATTACTATTAGTGCTTGGCATCTAGCATGTTCTTTACGTTATTTTCCTAAACCTCGGACTTTTTCAAACACCGCTGTGTGATATTGGGCTGCACGTGTTACCTCCCTTCTGTCCCTGACCCAGCCTAGCTGGCATTTGTTCAGCACTGCTGTGCAGGAGTGCATTTTGCCTCTTCAGCTATTCCAGTGAGCCTCATCCAAGCAAGGAGCAGAGCCTGGTTCTTCATTCTGTTCTGAGAGCTGCTTGCTCATATTCTCCCTGGCTCTTTTGTTTCCACAGTAGTATTACTCCCATAAATTTTGAGTTGTGTTTTGTGGCTGTTTGCTCTCCATGTTTGCTTTTGAGCTCACTTGGCTTTCTCTTGCGGGGGAGCAGATAGTCAGTTATGGTTTCCACATTAGGGTGTGAGGTTCCTTTTTGCATTGCTTTCCATAATGACCATGTTTTCTTTTCATGGGGACTTGACGTGTGTACCTGTCACTGCTGTCCCCTCCTCCTTTCTTAGGTGGCCCAGCAAGAGAGATCCCTCTCTGAGGAACCAACCTGAATCTTGGAAGAAAGAGTTGTTTAATAGCCAACACTATCGGTCATGAGATCTCTGTTCCCTTCCTAGCTACTATTTGATATAGCCTTAGTCAGCCTAGTTGTCTCGTAGCTTTTCAGTTCTTCAGATCTAAAATTAAATCGAAATGTCTTACAGAATAAGTGAGCCCTGAAGGCTTCCCAGGGCAGCAAGGAGGAGGAGCAGAATCGCCCTGAACCAGTTAATAGTCTAAGCAAGGTTGGGGGAAGGAGATGGCAGTGAGATCCTGTTTGAGAGCTCTGACTCTTGTTTGGGGTCAGAAAACCTAAGCTGTATGGATCCCTCCGTGCAAAATCAAAGAGCGTTAGATGAGATACCTGTCTATTAGGAGGTCCATAGGCTGTGTTTTGCACAAGGAGAGGTGACTAGATAGGATGTGGAAGTAGCAGGTGGTGGAAGGGGAGAGGACGAGTACTTCAGCGAAGTGGAAAATGTAACATGCTGAAGCTTGACATCTAGTAAGCAGCAAACAGGCTGAGATTTGTACATTTTGTTTGCCTTATTGAACTGATGGCATTAGATCTATAACCTTTCTTTCTGCTTTCTTGTTAGTATTTAGAGCTCATATGCTTGATGGCAGAATAGCATTCTGGTGCCTTTCTTAAGAAGGCATCTGTATGGTCGTATTTGATGCTGTCGATAGCCTGGTTGGCTGCCAGTCAACTTTATCTTCAGCGTCTGATTTCAGTTATAAGTCTTTCTGTTGCAGATCAATCTTGTGCACCTGATGTTTCAGATCTTCGTAAACCTTGTCAGGCTGGGATAAATCACATGTGATTTTCCCTCGGTCCAGAACTCAGCTTACCTAATTTTAGACTTGTAACTTTTGTCAAGTCAAAGCGAACTGTCTATATTTCCAATAGCGAGGGAAAACCAGGCTGTTCTCCAGGGAGTATTTGTCCTATCCTGACATGTAAGATGTGAGATTGAAATCGAGGAGTAGCCCCTTGGAAGCACCTGTTTTGTCTTTTGTAGATAAAGGGAATCTGGGTCATTTGGATCTGGAAAGCAATTAGTCATGGGAAATGAATCCCAACTTTGGAGAGGAAATCTGTGCTAGGAACTGAAGACTGAGTACTTCTGGGAACAATTGAAGGTCTCCAGGTGCCCACAATACCTTTGCCAATAAAGTCCTCTAAAGCTACTACGTGGTGCAGCAGGAATGGCTGGTGCTGGTTGACAGTGCTATTAGTCCTTCATGTGTGTTGCCACGTTTTGGTCAGTGGCTCCTGACTGGAGAAGGCAGTGCCTCGCCTTGGCTCCTTTCCTGTTCCTGGCTGTTGGGATGTCCAGTGCTTTACTACTTCTGTACTGACAAGCTGTATTTCTCTATTAATTTCTAGCAGCGCTCTCCAGTACCAAAAGGAGCGTGAGATTTGTCTTGCTGAATGCAGTGACTGAGAGAAGAGCACTGAGCATGGCTGCACATCGATGAGGCTCATGTGTTTGTGAGGCCTGACCTTTTTTACATAGTTTATTTACATTCTGGCATTGGAGTTTTTTTTTTTTTTTTAGATCCATATCTGGTTTGGGGAATACTCTTAACGTTTTGTTTAGCTTTAGTATCTGGAGAAATTAGTGAGTCTTTATACTGTATAGACATGGGTGAGTGGAATAGGTTTCTGTGAAGAAAGAGTCGAGCTTGCCTTCATCCTTAGAGTGGTGGTGGACCGGCAGGAGGAAGAAAGGGTGGGCAAGAAACTGTAGTTGTAGACATGTTGTGGTTAATGTGCAGCGTTGCCTTCAAAATCAATAAACGTGCTTCTGACTTTTACACAGGTGTAACTACTACAAAATACAACCACGAAATCTAATTCTGAGTTTACATTTAAGTGTGCACTTACATCTTTGGTTTCATGTACTGGGATGGCATGACCCTAGTTTGCTTGTTATGCATGCCCCATGCTTGTATACATAGGATTGTGTGTGGTCATAGGACCTATGTTCCCCATCAGATTTAAAATGCTAACAATCCAAGTGGAAACAAGAGAGGGAAGCAATAAAAAATATTTTTTTTTTGCCAAGAGATATGTTTGCTGCATTTGTTTTCTTCAGAAATGAAGAGAAAAATAAGGGCAAGGAGGCAGAGTTGGATGAATTTTTGTGTAAGGAGGCAGGAGTTGGGCAAGACAGAGACTGTATTGCTGTATATAGCTCACAAAAGTCTCATCAACCTCTGTCTCAGATGCTGAAAGCTGTTCCTTGGTCATGCATGCAAAGGCTATGAGATGGGGACAGAGTAGGACCTGGGGGTAGGAAGAGAAGAGAGCAAAGATGTTGAAGGGGGTGGGGAAGATGTGGAAAAAACAGAACAGTTACAGGGCAGAGGAAGGGAGGATGGGTTTAGTTTAATTTGGAGGGAACATGAGAGAAAGCTCAAACAGCGCGCACACACACACCCTCTGCTCCACACCCTCACCCCCCAGAAAAAAAAATTCATCACGCCGATTTTTTCATGGTCTGGCAGTCAAGTGATAAAATTATCAGATGAGGGTCCCATTCTCCTTTCCTGCAGTCACTTTCGCCAAGTGCACCACGTCTGAAATAATGAAGCAGATTTGATTAAATTTTCGCTGGCTGGAGCAGCCACGCTAATTTGGAGATGGGCTTATTAGTTTAATGACCGATTCGAATAATCAGAATTCATTAGCATTAGTGCCACTATTGTCAGCTCAACATTAGCCCTGGGCTGCAGTACACAAAGATGCAAAGATGCATATATTTATATAGAGAGAGGCTGTATTTATACACAGTGAAAGAGAGAGGGAGGAAGCGATAGAACAACTATACACGTGCATTTACATTTTAGACTCTTGTTCTTGTCCCTTACTGCATATCCTTGTCCATTAGCTACCTACTAAAAGAAGAATCAAACTGTAGTGAGGCTTTGTGAGAGACCGTCAGTCTTGGTCAGCCATGAGCACTCCCGCCTGACGCTCTGGGTAGGTAAACTTCAGGGCCCAATTTGCAGATAAAGCCAGTTGGGTTTTTCTTCCTGTAAGATGCTGTTGACTTCGATCGCCATTACTTGGATCTAGTGATGCTAGGAGAGTGTCTAGGGTTTGGAGCTGAGATGTTTTAAGGTGTTTAATCTGCTTCTCCCAAAGCACATTTGAAACGAGTCACCTGTCAGTTGGTGAAGGGCTTTCAGAAAGACTTTGGGTCTCATTTTCTCTCATCATGAAGGTATGGTCTGGTAGTTCTTCGACCAAAATCAGTGAAGCTTGTAGAAGGTTGGCTTAAATGAAAAGAAATTCAGTTCCCAGAGCTCTGATGGTGGTAGCAACTTAGCTGTCAGCTCCAACTACTGCTCAGTTAAATGCAATAAAACAAGATTTATTTAACATCAGGGCTGCACAAAATGTCAAAAAATACAAATGATGAACCATGATGTTTACTCAGGCTGGCTGCATGTCATGTCTGTCTTCTAATGAACATCTTTTCATGTAGCGAATACTATATTAAGTCCCACACTTAGCAGAAAATGCAGGAATGCGTAAGACTACTTACACTATAAAAAAAAATGAAAGTTATAGTAAATAGTGGTATTTGCATTTCCTTTCATTGTGATCTTTTAAAATGGTAAAATTGCGGCACTAATTCTGTTCGGTTTGGTGGGTTTTTTTATATTCTTGTTTGTAATATCCAGGTAAATATGATTCATCTTTGAGCTGAAGTGTACAAGAAGCCTTCACTTTCCGTAGGATACTTCCAGATACCTCCCATTGCTCTAAAATTTGTGAGAGAAGTAGTTTTATTAGTCTTGATTTTATTTCACACAGAAGCGTATGCCAGTCTCTGTTACTTTGCATGACTTGCCATGCCCGTGTAGTCCGTCAGAGGCATGGGGGGGGAGAACCATAAGGATCTAAACCAGACCTGATGACGTTGTGCCTACATCCATTTAATGACTGCAGAAGACAGGTGTTTATAAGACAATATCTCATACGTCTGCCTTGTTTGCTTTTCCTCTTCTCTTTGCTACTTTGAACAGAGGTGCTTTTCTTTTCATCTTTACAACTCACCTGAAGGGGCATTCCATCACAATTATATTGACAAAGTAAGATATATTAAAATAATATCTCTGCGACTGGAAATAAATCACTAATATTGGGGGAAGCATTATAACACCCATCTGTCCGTGACCTGGGTTTATATATTGATGTATTGAGGAGAGCACAAAGCGCTGGAGTCACGTGAGTGATGGCAAAGTCAAAAGCATTTACAAACATACGGATGATTGACTGCAGAGAGTTTCTCCACCTTAAACACTTCTGAAAGTTTGGTGCTGCGGGAAGATACATTCGTTTTAACTTTGGACCTTCAACTGAAATGCCCGAAGTGGGGACTTTGGCCCCTTGACCTTCTCTGCAGCTGGTGGAAACTGGAGACAACAGTGGAAAGGTTCGTACCTGAATCACAGACTGCTTGATTGTTAAATAGGTATTGACTGACGAGGACACTCCTCCCTTGCAAGCGGTAGTGTCTCAGAGAAGTACGTCTTTAGGAGAAAGGGGAACCGGTGTAAGAGGATGGTTCAGTTGTTTTCGTATAACCTTTGGCATCAGTTTCATTACTCAAGCGTGGAGAACAGAAAAAGTTCACCTTGGCTTTGCTAACTTTAGCTCCTCAATAGTTGCACCTCTGGGGGTGCTTCCTCTCACCTTGCTCAGTGTCGCTGCATTGTCTCACAGCAGTATGTACCAAGGTCTTCGCAGCCACTGTTGGTCAGGTCTGGCAAACAAATACCTGGACTAAGCTTTCCTCCAAGAATTAGCTGGGGTATTACAAAAACCTTTTGCCTTTCTTCTTTTAGTGACTCCAGAAATTTTCCCTTCTACGTGGTCTTACATGTTGCTTTGGTAATTTAGTGTTACTTAAATTTTTTCTTCTTCTTTTCTTATTGAGATTTTCAGTAACAGGAAGCTGATATTGCTTCAAATAGTATTTGTTCATATAAACGCTTTCTAATACTTCGCAAACTCTTGAAAATCCTTTTTTAATATAGGATCTTTGTCTTTTAAGATATAACAGGAATTCTCTGGCCTTGACTAGATGTTTCAGGCATGTTATGACTTTAAAAGGTGCAAAAAAAATAAAAAAAATAAAACCCGGAAGAAGGCAACAGGTGAAGTTTTCTTCGTCTTGTAACTTTTGGATGGTCTGCTCTGCTGACCAGATTACTTTGCAATGCAGCCAGGTTAGTAGGAAATAGATGTAGTTGGGGGGAAAGTGCTGCAGCATCCCAGGCACGAATCTAAGCTAAAAGTGGTCAAAATCTTTTGATTTCTATGCAGAGAAAAAGGGGCTGTTGTACCCAGCCAGACTGCCTTCTCCTGGACATCTACTTGGTGGAACAATCTGAAGGTATTTTCTTCTCGTTTGGAGAGAGAGATCTGAGTATCTCCAAACAAATAGTTTCAAAGGAAGAAAAGGATCTTTAGGAGAAAGATCTGGAAACCTCAGGAGGCCAAAAGTAATTTTGCAAAGTGTGTATTTCTAAAGTAATAAACAGGGGCAGAACTTGGTGGCCTGGTCTGGCAAACTGAGACTACAAGGAACTTTTAATTGTAACGAGGAAGAGAGAGCCTTGAACACCGCAGAAAGGGGAGAACACTCGGTGAACAGGCAAAGTTTGTGCTCTCATTATTTGTTGTTAATCAAAGATCCACTTTCTTCACTGTAATTCAGAAAATGCCTTTTTAATCGTTTTTTAATCTTTGAATCTTTTCTGGGTTTTTTTTAGTCTTTGAATTCTTCTGTCCCTTGCGTGTGAGTGAACTGCAATTAACACCACTAGAATCAGCAAAAAGGATTGGGAGATGAAGCGAGGTAAATGAGGTTAGAACTGGGCCTGAAATGCCAGCAGCATGGTATGGGTGAACATCTAGAATTGAGGCCGTAAACTGTTTCCCTGGGGTTTCAGGAACGTCAGAAAAAGAAGAATTCAGTACTGCTGTTAGGGATCACTTTTCCCTTGTTCTCATTTGGTGTGGTTTACTGAGTTGTCTTTCTTGGATTCCTTTGAATAATCCCTCATGGCATCCCTGGGGTTCATGTCATTGATCAGGTTATTTCTTTGGTGTTTCCTCATGACTGCTGGGCATGGGAGTGGGACCTTTTCTGAAGCCCTTATTCCTGGTTAGCCATCTGAGTAAGTGAGGGGACCCTTATGATTGGTCAGTTTGCCAGTGTCTCGCCTCTTTTGGAAATCTGCCCTTCTCTGCGGGATTCAGGAGGTGTTAAGTTCCTTGAAATCTGGTGCTGATCTGATGGGTTTGAGTGCTTTGAGAATCTGAGTCATAGCTCACTCAATAGTCTGGCTCCACGTTTCAGTTTTGGATATAGTTCAGAGTGCTAGTTATTTATCTTGAATTGTTTTTTCGTCTCTCAGTTCAGGCGGTATTAGGGGTTGGAAGTATCAGCCCTGGTTTTTGCTTTGTTATTAACTTGGTGTGCAGACAAGTCATTTGTTTTTCTCTGTGATTCCTTGTCCTGTGAGCTGGGGAGTCTGATTGTGCCCAGCTTTTACGCTGGGTTTGATGCTAGGTTGTATCCAGAACTAAGCAACTGAAATTGGAAGCAGCGTGTGGTCATTTGGCTTTTCCTGTCTGTCCTTCCTTTCTCTTCCCACTGGGCAATGATGGTGTCAGGAGATGATTGCTATTTACGTGGGAATCACTGCGCTGCATTCAATCAGTGGCCTTTGCAGGTGAAATCAATCCCAGATGCTCTAGATGAAAGTGCACAAGTTCCGATGAATGAAGAATTTTGCAATTATGTGCCCATAGATAAATTCATTTCTTAGTTCAAGTTCTAGCCCCAGCTGTACAGAATAGGAGAGTTACTGTCTGGGGACTCCTGCTTTCAAATTCCTTCCCGGGAAATTGTTGCAGTAAACGTTACAGGTACCTCCTCTTCTTTGTGCTTCGCATACTCTTTCCCTTGTGGCAGGAAATTCTGGCCACAAAATAATGCATCATACTGTGAGTTTAACTTAGATTCTGCCTTTACTGCACCCATTTGCTGTACAAAACACAGATCTTAGCAAAAGGCCAGAGACTTTGCAGCTGCAGAATTGTAAAGGTACGTCTTAGCCCTGACCAAAAAGACTGGTCCCAAAGAACAGGCCGTTGAGAAACGACTTGGTCTTTCTCCTGCACTCAGCTTTGTTTTCTGTCTCAAATGTTGCCCGCACAAAACAGTGCCTGAAGCACAGCTGGGACACCAGTAGCGTCGAGGTACTGGGAAGCACGTATGTGTGGTAAGTCCTGTGGCCTAATACTTTTATAGGGTAGGATTATACTTGCTTTGCTAGTCTTAATTTATTTTGAAGGGAGGCTGTTATAAGCTAGGTGCACAAAGACACGTTTGTACTGGGAGATTTTATATCAGTTAAAAATAAAAAGTACCTCTGGAGATACGGATCATACTGCAACTTTCTCACAGTCCTGAGCTGTGAGATTTTGAAGCCTCAGCTAACATTGTTTAAGCACTTTCAGATTTGACCCGCAGCTGAGCCATTTGCGCTCACTTACTGGATGCTTCATTATAATTGAACTTACAACAGGTACTCTCTCATTCTAGGAAGCGGTAAGGAACATTCATTTCGCTTTAAGTAGGCGCATATTGCATATAAATTCATCATCATGAAGTTTTGCAAGCCGTTCACCGTAAGCCTGTCTTTCTTCCATTCATTTTAGTTGATATTCCTGAGCACTAATATTTAAACTAGGATTTGATTCTGCAGACATTGACTTGATCTTGCTGGGTCAGCATTGGCTCCAACTTCTCGTCCTTGTTCCTGTGCTGTTTCAGTTGGCAGAGGGGGGTGTATGCACAAGGACAGTTTGGGCACTTGTTTCCACTTTGGGCGTCATGAGGGGAGATTTCTGCATACGCTTGCTTGTTCACTAATTGGTTGTTAAGAGTCAGATACAGAAACATTGGCACTGAGGGTGTTCCCTGCATGATTAAAATGACTGCTGGCGTCTGGCCCACCTTTCCATGAGGTCGGGTTCTCTGTCTTTCTCTGTGCTGTACTGAAGACACAGCCAGCATAACCCTGGCACTGTCAAAAGGCAGCCAGAAGGTCCAAATGGCCTTCAAGTGTCCATTGAAGTCTGGATAGCTAACGGGAATGTCCTTGGCTAATGTACCCATGGGGATTTTAAAGGGGCATGAACACTTCTGTGATGAGTAAAATGGAGAAGTAAGCTTGAGAGACCTGTACTTGAGAATGGGGAGAGTCTAGAGATAATACAGCGTGCTGTCAGGAAATATTACGTATGTAGGCACTTGTTAAAGGGCCAGGACGTTGAAGGAAAAATGAGTGTTTCCCACAATAGGATAGCTGCTAAAATATGTGACATAAGAAACCAGGTCTTCTAGAAACGTGAAAGGATCACTGTAGTGTACATAATTACAGTGGTGAGAAACCACTTTTGTTGCAGTGGAGGTAAAGCAAAGTTTAAGCTCTGTGTAGGATGTCGGTACGTCAGTTCTCTTGACTGCATAACCACTGGGAATGAGTCAACTGGAGCTGACCAGTAATGTCTTTCCCCAAGCCATGCCAGCTCTAGTCTGGGCAAATCAAGAATGTGTCAGCTTGATGGTATGAGGACGAGCAAGTCTGCAACACCTAAAAGCTGGCACAAGAGAAGTACACTGCCATTTCCTACTCAGCTGGCATGTATCTGCGGCCAGCAGGCTCGGCGGGAGCCAAGCGCGGAGCAGAATGACAGTGTGAGTTAGAGCCTGGATGTCTAAGTGCAAGGTTTTCACACGGGATCCCATCAGAGGTGAATGGCCTCTGTGCCACCAGAGGAGGAACTTGGAAACCATAGAACACCTACAGATAACCCCCTGGTTTGTTGTCGTACACACTGGGCTGCAGGACAGCTTGTCTGCGTATGGACTAGGAAGGTTTTCTGGAGAAATTTAAATGCCCTTCTTGGTGAAACCAGGAGACCAGTGAGAGGGTAGCAGCAGGTGTGTGTGAGGTACCCTGTACTCACTGCTTAAAACAGCCTGTTTTGGGGCCAGAATGGCACCCAGACATGGTACCAGCCCAGCATGGTCCTGTCTGAGCACGTTCTTGAAAAGCAGTTTCTTGTGACTGGCCTGGGAGGAGCAGCCGGGGAGAGTGCATTTGGAAGGAGCTTTTGCCAAGCTCCTAAACTTCTAGGTTGAGTGTTTTCACTTCTCCTTGTTTTGAGATTATCTTTGTTCTTTTCAGTAATCCCCTCATTTTCATGCTCTTCATACTTTCCTGTAAAAGAAAGAATTTATTTCCAAGGAACTGGAGGTTGTGCCCCAGTCATTAAATAACGACAATTCCTGGCTTAGCCCTTTGTAGACTTCTGGTTTACCGTGCGTGTCGATTTTTTATTCACTAGGAGAAAAACTATTCTGCTCATAAAAGTAATAGATATGTGACAAACAGGATGTTACTTCCTAGAACAAAGTGTGAGAATTTCCATCTGAACAAATCCATCAGCTGATGGAACGTGATTTACACCACAGACAGCTGAACTCAAAATACACCAGCGAAGGTCCTTTTCCAGTTTCTTGAGGTTGGAAAGCAGTGAGTTACATTGCATTGTTCCCTGCAAGTGTGAGGGGGTCTTTCAGTCCTTGCCTTCCCTCTGCCCCGTGTGCTGGCCCTGCTCTGTGTGATTCCTGCTGCTGGCTCGCAGCGCCGTGCGCGGGAGGCACAGCAGAGACTCCTCGGGGTGTGGCTCTGCCCTGGTTTTACCTGCAGCCCCTCAGCTACACAGCTAATCTTCCAGTGGCCCACACAGCTCCTCGCTCCGCCATCCACACCTGAAGGCGCTGAGGGAGTCGTAAAACAAGCTGCTTTCTTGGGTTGCTAGGGAGTGGCAGCACGAAAGCTCTCTTTGGAGTGGGATTATGGGATATAAGCCATGCACTTGGCAATCCCCCGCGTTTAATTTGCCTGATTTATTAGCGTGAGCTTCTCGCACCTTCAGGGATGGTGTATTATCTTCTGTTTGTAGAAGGGGAATACCTGTCGTTCCGTCCTCCCTTTGCTGACTGGCAGCCAGAGCAAAACCGGCTGTGGAAGGTTGAGCCGTGGGCTGGTTGCAGAGCAGAGCTTTGAAAGTAGATTGAACTGCAGTGGTATTGCTGCTCCTTTCAGACTGCCTAACTGAAAGATGCCCGGGGATACAGTGGGGATTTTGAGCCCTTAAAGTCCCTGCTTGTTCCACAACAGAGAGACATTTCCAAGAGGAGCTTTAATCCAATGGCTGGGACTTCCAGGCTCCTAGTTCTGCAGGGATGCTCGGAGGGAGAACCGTTCTGGCTGCAGCTTCCTGGGGTTTGAGGTGCTCTGCCCTGTTGCAGAAGATTTGCCCTGCCCCAGGAGCGCTCCCCAGAATGAGTGCTGGAAGGAGTCGTCTTCAGCAGCCAAGACAGCTCCTGCAGCTGCTTCACTTGGGCAAAAAGGGAAAGGAGAAAGTCACTGGAAATACTTTGAATACAATTCCGCTGTCTCATGGCAAATTCTGGCCTCTGGTCATCTGAAGTGGGTCAGTACAAATCATTCTCGGTGGGCAACCACTGGCAGTCGCAATGTGTTTCTGAGAGGCTGCTTAAGAAAATGATCAGCTGAGAGGGAATTAGCTGTTACTTGTTTTCAGTGGTGCAAAATGCAGCTTTGGTATTTCTCCATGGCTGTCCCAATTTCCACTTAAAAGCAAAAAATATTCTTTTCAAAAAAGAGGCTCCCGACAGGCAATTATTGTAACGCTGGCACAGACTTTCCTTTCTCAAACTTGGCTCACTTGAAGCAAGCCAAGATTACACCACTTTTTGGAATCTGATGGTCAGAGGTATGGAGCTGGCTTTCTTCTAAGTTTTCTAGTTCTTCTTGGCTTGGGACAGAGTAGGGATGCCAAAAGATAGAGGCATAAAAATCTTTCCTTTTGAAGTTAATCAAATAATTTGAACGTTTCTCACCTCTACCTTAAGACTGTTGGGATTAATCCAGTGGCATGTGGTAACCTTGAGTGACCTCCAGCATATAGATCAGAGCTGTCTCTCTGGTTTTAATAAGTATGAATTCTCCCCTGCACTCTTTCCTCGCTCTCAATGACACTAACAAATCACTGTACAGCTCTGCAGGATTGTTCTAGAGATTCCCCAAAGCAGCCGAAGCCATGCCCACCTGAAGAGTGCTGAAAGATTGTGGCACAGCGTGTGCGCTCCCAAGTCTGTGCATTTGCAGGTGACACAAGGCCTGAGCAGGCACCCGTGATGGGATACGTGGGCTCACACGTGAAATGTGAAGTCGCTTTCTTTATTTGCAGCCATTCTTACTTTCAGACCTAGTGTTCACGTATGAGGTAACGGAGAAAAGCTTAAAACTAAATTACTCTTGAGAGCACCATAGGGAGAAGTACAGCGAAGGGTTTGGGGAACTCTTAAGCTAGAAGCCACGTGCCTGTCCCGAGGAGGCCCTGTGGGAGGAGTTTAAAATCCAGGGATGTGGTAGAGCTGGATGGTTCAGAGTTGGGGTGCAAGCCTAGGAGCTGGGGGATTTATGACCAAGTCATTGTCACTGTTTTGCCACAGGCTTTCTGTGTGATCCCAGACAAGTTGCTAAAAGCTGCTGTGACTAGAGCTGTGAGGTTTGAAATATACATTTTAAAAAGACCATTTAAAAAGAAAGCCACTCTGTCAGGGCAGGCCAGCCTGTTTATACTTGCACAGTAACTTGAGCAGCAACTGGTTTGTCCATAGTTAAACTTGCCAGACTTCTAGTTCCTAACCTCAGGAACAGGACTAATTGTTTTTCGTCACCTGACAAAAAGCATTGAGAGGATGAAAGGTTGTGAAGTTGCCTTTAAATTCAAGTGTGGGGAGAGTGAAATCATAGAGAAACGGGATATATCACACCGAATTAGGGAGGTGAAGGCAGTTCCTTCATCCGTGAAGATATTCTCCCACCTTGGTGCAGGACAATGGAAGGTAAGCCAGAGGAGGAGGGTGGAATAGGCCAGCAGCAGCATCAGAATTACTGTTCTTTATCCAAAAGAACTGTTAAGTCTGTAAGATTTTAATGGAAAAGACCTTTAAGGTCATCTTGTTCCAGCTCTGGATTACTGGGATCAGAAGGCGCAGAGATCTCAGACACTTGGCTTTGCATTGCCACCCAAATAAGGAGGGTTTTCTCCTCCTGAGGTAGGAGGATTTACCCACTGAGCTCTTGGAGCAACAAGATGAGAAAATCAAAACAGCAGCGATGAACAAAGAAGTTGGTGTAAAAGATAAACAGATGCAAGCCTTCATCTGAGAACGAAACTGATACGGAACTAATTTTTTCTCTTCCCCTGAACTTGAAAAACATTTCTAGTCATTGTCATTATTCCTTACGGGTCTTCTGCGGCTGGATGGATCCAGAGTAAGAAAGTTCCGAAGTGCTTCAAGAATGTTTGTGGTGGTATCAAGCACCTGGTAGTCCAGATTACGGCTGCAGTTAAACTCAGATAAAAATCTGTGCTTGCTTTGATTCAGCATGTGCTTTAGATCCACTTGGGATTTGAGTGTAACCTTAAAGTTAAGCATATACTTAACATTCTGCTGGGCTGGGGCCTGTGTCTTTAACCCTTGCTAGAGCATAAACTCCTTTCTAATGAGCGTTGGTGTGTTATAGGCCTGTTTCTCAATAATGTTTAATTTTTTGTAACCTAGAAGCCTTTCTCTCAGCTTCAATGGGCTTTGGATCAGGGCCCAAGTATGCGATCCAGAAATAATAATTTACTGTATTTACATTGCATGTAAATTATATATGAAGAAATGAAACGGCGTAATGAATCAACCACAGGGGCTTTTCTTCCACTCTGATACCAGAAGAGAAAAAGCCTGTAGGCAGCTCACAACTTTTCTTACTAATACTCTTGAGCCTTCTCTTATTAAGCCTTCTGTTTTCTCTGGCAAAGCCTCCTCTAATGTTACCCTCAGTACAACCTTCTTAGTCCATAAATGAGATTTTGATTCTGCTCTTATTAAAATGTACCATTGAGCACAGGATTTACTGGTGGGAAAATCCCATTAAGCATTTCTGAAATACCCTTTAACTGTTTGATTTTTAAGATGATAGGCAAAACCTCACACTCACAATTATATGCACAAGAGCTGTTGTTCCTCCTGTGTTGTGATCCTCTGAGACGGCAGGTCCCTGTTCCTTCTAACTGAATTCGGGGAGTCTCTGAATACTTTTGGCTTGAACTAACACTTCAGATCTAATCTCCACGAGTGGGTTTGAACTGAACTTTTGGTTCAAAATCTGTTCCTTGGGTGAGCTAAAACATGGCTGCAAAATGCATAGCTCTTTTTCTTGGGCCAGTTATTATTACTCCATTTGGTGAAACATTAGAGTAAGAGTATATTCATAAATAAATTTAAAAGGATTAATGCCTGATGAATAGACTGTGTAAGCAAATTACAGGCATGGTTATTATGTGATAGAGGTGATCATAAGTCATGGTTAAATGCAACCTATTGACCAACTGGACTCTATAAAAGTCTGTAACAAGACATTAGCCACTTGTTAACAGAGCTAGTAATCACTTATTGATCTTACATACAGTATTTATACATCCGCCACCCTACAAAGTGTGGAATTCAATTCCAGGATCTACTTTGAAGTCCCACTTACTATAATGGGTGACACAAATCACTCACTTGTGTATGTTTAACTGTCAGGTATTGTCAGGACCGGTAATAGGTGAATGCAGTCCTCAGGTGCATGATGGTCTTGTGCTGTACTACCATACTGAGTATTAGTAACTCATACTGGGTTACCTGTGTGGGAGCTACGTGGAAAGAAGTAACTCGGTTTGTGTGAAGCATGTTGATGTTTTTATGTTTGGTTTTGTTCAGGTTAGAAATGAAATACCCAGATTTTGAAGATCTTCACTAGCAGATATTGAGACCATCATCAGGACAGTCCAAGCGATGGGCTTCCTATGAGACCAGGACTAGAATTCTTCAGGTCCTCATTGCCGCAGAAGTCCAGGTAGACTGGTCTGGCAAGACGCAAACAGATCTCAGAGCTTACAGGAGAAATGAGGTAGACTAACCCATCTCTGCTGCATCTTTCTGTCACTTCCAGAACAAGTGCTTGGCTTGAATTTTTCTACCAATCTTTCTTAGTCCTGTCCAAATACAGGTGAGAAAGCAGAGTGAACTAACCATCCCAACACAGTGAGATAAAAGGTCCCCCAGTGGGCAAGAGATTTGGTTATCATCTTCCTTTAAGAGATGGATAACTGATGTTAAGAGAGGGTGAGATGGTCAGAGTGGGTCAGGCAGGGAGGAGGAATTAAAAGCTGAAAGGTACGGGGAAATGAAAGAGAACGGAAGAAAAAAACAAGGAGTGGGAAAAGGGACAGGAGCTGAAGGGATCACCTTGTTAAAGTAAGGCAACGCAATAATAAATATCTTGGAAAATCCCTAGTGCAGTCCTGCGGTGTGGAATGACATTATGAAGAGGCCTGCATTGCTCTCCTCCTTCTGCTAGGAGGAGGAAGCAGTGATTTTATCATGGGGTGAGAAAAAATGATGGAGTGGCACGTCCATGAAGCAATATAGTGAGGAAATAGAAGGTGCACAGCCCTGGAGGCTCGGGGAGGATGGCCCTTATTTTCTGTCTCTCTGTGTTCCTCTGGCTCTGGGACTCAGAGCACACACAGCCCATCTGATTTAATAAAGGCAGGAAGCAAACGGTGACGGAGCCATGAGAGACTGCAGATAGGGGTTGGCGAAGGGTCAAACTCATTAGTCATATGATGTGATGTGGTGTGTGGGGAGGGGGAGAAGCTTTGAGGGTTAAGAGGAGTGGAAATAGTTACAGCACTCGAAAAATTGATGTTAACATAGCTGACCTGAACGCTGTGCCGCAGTGTGACTTTTGGGGTAAGGACAACATCCTGGCCTTTCATCCTTTCCGTTTTCTCGCTTTGGGTCATGATTTTATAGTTTCATTTTTTACAGCCTTTCTGCATATTACTAAGAGACGGCTCTGTGTAGTGTTTGTAGCACACAGGGGCTCAAATCAGGGATCCCTGCAGGGCTATTGCTGCTTCAGGGTCAAAACAGCTGTCCTCCTTCAAAAACTGATGCTTCCTCCTGGTTGTAGCAGAGGCTAAGCATAAGCTTCTCACACTATGAATGCCTTACTCAACAAGACTTGAACTGAACCTTTCACTCAACACGCAGAGGTCCTTCACAGGGTATTTGTTGACCATGGCAAGTGATGAAGCATAAACTAGAGAGATAAGAAGGAACAATAAGCACAACCACAGCCCACACGTTCGTTCCTCTTGCTCTGCGAGAAGCCTCGTGGAAGATGCTGGGATGGCCACTCTGGACAGCGGAGTTTTCCGTGTGTCTTTGGAGCAAGAGCAGCACGGGCAGCTACCCTGGTGCCGAGTCTGGGGGGAAGGTGGTCAGGAATATGCGGTAAGAGGGTACCTTGTTTAATGCCTCTGCTTCCGCATGCCGCAAAGAGCTAAAGAATGATCACAGATATACGACACTGCTATTATTAGTGAACTTTCCTGAATATACGTTCATTAAATGTACATTAGTATTTTTAAAAGTGGTTTCCATTGGTCATTCCAGGAGTTCCAGGTACTGTGTTGCATTGCAGGACAAACTTCGCTCATGGCAACAAATCTATTTATTTCTTATGTTGCCTTTTTTCGATTGAAAAAATGATTTTTTTTTTAAATACAAAACTGAAAACAGTCATTATAGGCATCGGGTCAGAAAACAATGAGAACAGATCTGAACTTTCCCTCAGAGATGTTTATTGAAGTTTAAGGGTTTTTTATCACTCCTTCTTTCTTGCTGTGGAAGGAAATCCTAAAATAGCATGGTCAAATCTTTTCTCAGCATGTTTCTGGTTCAGCAAGGAGTTACAATTATTGAGTCATTGAGGGTGGAAAAATTCAATTTTTAAGTGAAAATACTTTTCACCTTCCTAATTTCTCTGAAGTTTTAAAGATCATCTGCGAAATTTAAAATCTTACATACAACTTCTTCAGCTGTCTGGAGCAGGTCACATTCCCTGAAGTCTCCGCTTCTCAGTTAAATAATTAAATTTAATTTGGCAAAAACTCAGCTTCTACTGACCGTTATAAACTCTCTGGTCCTAAAGATAATTTTTCATTCTTCAGTGCCTCCTGCATCACTATTGTCTCAAATAAATGGGCTGATGAATAAGAAGAATCAGGCTGTTGGCTGATGTAGGATTAGTAAAACTATGCAGATTGACACCCTCTGAATTTCTTGTCCTGAGTTTATACCAGCATCTATCATTTAACATGATACCGTTGATTGAGTGTTCTCTCTCTCAGCGCTACCTCATCAAGGCTCTGTAGAAAATTGCAAAATGTCTCTGTGGACCTTTGGAACCCCAAAACTCTCATCAGGCTTCAAGGGCTGGCTCTACCTAGAGTAGGGTAGAGCTGGGACTGACAGGATATGACTGATGGAGGAAGGCTGTGTTTTTCAAACTTACGTAATGGTTACAAGTGCTAGTGATAAATGGAGAATTAATGCTTATTAGATACGCTGAACGGTTTAGAGCTGCAGCTGAAATCCTGGGAATGTAGATACTATCAATCGATGGATCAGTTATAATCTCATACAAGTGCTGTGTGACTGCACTATTGGAAATGCAACATTTGGAAGAGGTTTTGGTGCTTGTTTGGCCTGCTGCGCCTTCAAAACACCAAAGGTATCAGAACAACGGAGCTAGCTGTGATTGCAGCAGAGATGACATAGCTAGGGATGCAGGTTCTGGCTTTCTCCATGCACCAAAGTGTGGTTCCTGCCTCAGGTGGGAAGTGTGTGTGTAGCTGTGGAGTCAGGATAGTGACAGAGTGAATACTACACCTGGTATGCTTTGAGTATCGTGATGGTTTGTCATCTTGATGCTTCTGGTGTTTAGGCCAAATATTTAGCATAAAACATCATACCTTTTAGCTTGGTTTTTTCCTTATTATCCTGTAATCTACTAAGTTTAGCTCAATTTTCCTCACTTGATAGTGGTAAGACTACATTAGACCCTTTGCATTGTTTTCATATTATGTTCCTTACACATTGCTAAGGCATCTACAGCATCCTGGGAACGGATGCAGATCCTGTGAACAGTAATGGTTTGTGCTGTACACTGTCTCCTCTGTTGTAATTAGGGTTTTCTTCCGTCTTCCTTCAACCCCCAGACTCACGTGTCCTCTTTGCCACCTTCACTAAATCAGACGAACACATTTCTTGGAAGGTCAGTGTAACCTGTAGGAAATTCCTTCTGTCTCTGAGCTGGCTCATTCATCACTAGTCATAACCATTCTGGAATGTGAACTTGTAGTCTGTTATCTGGCTACCGCTAGTGATGATGCCTGGAGATGACAGCTTGGTTTTCAAAAGCTAGGTTGACCCTGAGGGGCGAGGAGGACTTGTTTTGACAGAGCAAACATGACACGGAAGCAGTGCAAGTGCCAATATGTGCACGAGCAAGGTGTTATTTTCTCAAGGTGGATTTTTTTTCCTCCATCTGGGGAAAACACAGCATTGTATGGGAAACAAAATATTCTGTGTGTTTTCTCCTTCCCCCAAAATGCAGTTAAAGCAGAAAGGCTGTGTAATTTTGAGGGAGAGAAAAAGGACCAAAACAGCTTCATCGAGGAAGAAAAATAGGTATGTTCTTTCATTCCTCTGTCCTGGAACAGCAGTGGCCCAGGTGAATGGTGTAATGGTTAGTGAGTTATTGGTCCCAAGACCTGTCTGCTGTTCTGCCCTTTTGCTCTATTCCCCTTCCCCGCTTGTCTGTGGGGAGTATGATCTCTCTGTACGGTGTCTGGTTGCTGCTTCTTACACTACAGTACTATAAAGAATGACAATAATCTCAACTCTTGACCCGGGTGCGATTATTGTTCCTACATGTTCTGCTTCCCTCAAAGATGTAACAAAACAGATGACTCTGTATATTTTAAAATGTCAGATTGACGTCGTGGCATTAATATAATTTAAGCCAAACATTGCCAGTTAATTCACTTCGCTTTCTACTGTCTTAATGCCTTGCATTCCTTGTTTGTGGCACTCAAAATGATGTGGTTCCGTGACACCCTTGATCCTGCTAAGCCAGGATTTCCAAATATTCCAAATTTGATCAGCCAGACACTTCTTCCTTCACTTGAGCATGGTCTATCCTGTGTCTGGGAGCTGTGACTGTCACTGAGTGTGTCAGAAAGAAGAAAATAGGTTTTCTGCTAGAGCCACAGGATGGTATGGTACAGTTCTTTCCTGAGAAGATTGTTTCTCTATGGGAGCCAGGATTGTCACTGAACTGTGAAGGAAGGAGCAAAATGCTGAGGCAAAGCACCCCACCTGTAAGAATAATGTTTATGAAAACCAAGAGTGGAATTTGCTTCTGGGGAGTAGCCTCTTGCTTTATTTGTTTTAGTGACATCTGCTGTAGACTGTTTTTAAAGTATCTGGTTCTGTGTGCTGCTAACACACTTGATGGACCTACATAGTATTTTAAAAACTAAGTCATAAAGAAGATCTTGAGCCATTTTAGCAGCAGTTTAGGTCTTACAGAAATCTACATTTAAAGGCGGAAGCTGAAAATACTTAGTTAAGCAGACAAGTTAGGCATAGATATGCTAGTTCCTATGCTAGTCCCTTTCATAATCCCTCTGAAGTACTACAGAAGCCTGAAGACATCTTTCACAACTTCAGCGTGAAGTTGAAAAACACTTACTGAAGACTTAACAACATGCTGTGGTTGTGATAAGTTAAGATGGTTTATGTTTTTGATACTGACAGCTCGCTTCCTTTTCATGCTAGAACCAATCATGACCTCAAAGTGGTGTCAAGGGGAGAAGCAGCAGTGGGAAAGTACAGTCATGGGCAGTCCCATGCAGGATGCTCTTCTGTGTCCTCCAAGGTTAATTCCACTGTGCAGCTGCACTGCTTGGGGCGATAAGGATGCATGAAATGAAAAGGGATTTCCCTCTTTGGGAATCAAATTAGAGCAGTCCAGACCAGGCCAGTTCTTTTATCTCTTTCTCACCCCAACAGGAAGTTTAGACAGAAGTCCCTGAAGGTCCTTTTCTGGTCAGAAACATCTGCAAGGCACTGAACTGAAAGGAGTGTGGGGATGGTGCTAATAGCCTTATTGTTAACGGTCGAGGAGATGGAAACTAAGTACCAGTGTCTTGTGAGAAAAATGAGGAGGCTAAACACACAGACACTAAAGGTTGGTCCGAGTCATGGAGTAATCCCCGACATGAATGGCAGAACCATTTGCGGGGAGGAGAGCTGCCAGCAGCAGCACTGTCACTGCAGCAGTACGTTCTCCAGCACATGGGAGGCCCTCAGTGTTTGACCTCTATGCAAAGACCTCAAAATAAGGAAGGAAAAGAAAGAGTACAGCTGAACATATTTCTCTTGTAAAGTTTACTGTCAGAGCACGAGTCAGACACGATGGGTTCAAGAGAGTTCTTTGGTTCAGTGTTATTCCACAGAGAAGGAACAAAAATAATTTTCTCGGAAGCTGAAAATGTGATGGCTGGCTGGTTACTGGGTGGGATTTTCAGCGCAGACCTAATTCCTGATAAAAATGAATGAATGTTGATCTGTGACCTGAGCAAAAGGAGTTGGTGGTCTCAGTCCAGTCCTAATTAGATCAGAATTCACAGCATTAGAAGAAAATCAGCAGTGACCTTGCTGCTGTTGGCAGTGGCGTTGTAAGAGCTGATGAAGGATGAACTCCTCTTGATGCAAAACTGAGCTGCTGCTCTGTAAAACAGGCTGTGAGGCTCCACTTCCAGGAGAGGTCTGTTTCCATCATACAAAGCATTCCTCATATGAGCATATCAGTTCTTTATGTGTGTTTGCTGGCATCAAGACTTGTAAGTCTTTGTTCTTTTCCCTGTATCAGACCTATCAAACCCTCCAGGGACTAGCTGTACTCACCAGGAACTCCTATAGAACTGACTGGTAGCTGGCATAGCAGAACCTCACTCCGGTAAGTGGCATACAAAGAATTAGTGATGAGGTGCCTCTCTTGGTTTTTTCTGTGTGTGCTAAAACCACCTTTTAAAATTGGTTCTGCTGAAGGTCACTTGAATATGGCCAGTGCTATAGAAATCTCTAATGCTTTTTGCAGCAATAATGCTTCATTGTCTATGCAGCGAGATTGCAGTCGGTAGAAGTCCAGATGTTTGTCTGAAAGGGAGACCATGTCGGAGCATTATTTACCTTACAGCTCGCACCAGAGATGCCTGCAACAGCAGCGCACGTATCGCCGCTTTGGCATTAATCCCATGAAAACAGTGGCCCAAATTCATCACTGATAGAACTCCATTGTTTTGGTGGAGTTACACAAGAAGCGAGAATGGCCAGTAGAAACCTGGTGTTACCCCTCTTACTGGAAAGGATGGAAAAAGATTTTGTCTCCTTCCATATCAGCACAAATGGTCTTTTAATCTCAACCGATGCACATGAAGAATTGCCAGCTTTTCAAAACTAATACAGACAAAACGAGACAATAATCATGAGATTGCCAAGTGACATCCTTAGATCATTTCCACAGTCTTCTGTTGTCTTCTTTTTTTGGCCAGAATTCCTTTCGTTTCATTGATGTTGCTCTCTGTGCATCCCATCATTTATTCTGTTCGACAGCCAGCGTCATACGCTGAGAAATCCAGCAAGGAGAGGCAGAGGTCAGGCTTGTGACATCTTTTGAGCGATGTCTGTTTATGTAACCCAGCAGGGTTCACTTCCATCAAAGATGGAAATAGCATGTATCGCTGCTGCTGTGAGTTACGGTGGGAGCAGGGTTGAAAGGGTTGGGAAGAACTGTTGAGGAGACAGTTCTCTGCTGTGACTGCAGGAGTCGTGCTCTACTTGTCTCGCTGGTTTCTTCTGAGGGTCCAGTTTATCTATGTATTGCTTGTTAGGAGCGTATCTGCTAAATGAATGGTGGTGGAAAGGACAGGTGAAAACCTATATCAACCCACTGTGAAGACACTAATCAGTGAGTGAGTCTTCATGGTAGCTCTTCAGTGTTTGCAGCAACAGAAGGAAAGGAGGAAAAGCAATGAAAGCATGTTGGGCACATGCTGGAAAACTCATGTTGCTGCTGGGCCTGGTACGCATGTGGAAGCTTGTTCCTGCTTTTCTTCCCAGACTTGGCATCTCTTCAATGCATAGCCATGGCAGAGGGACCTCAGCCTTTGCTTCCAGTTGAGAGCAAATTGTCTTTTTCTTCTCCTAGCTCCCTTGGTAGTTTTTCTGAGCAAAGCGAAGCCTCAGTTCTGCCCACAGGAGCTGGCACTTGTCCCTTCAGGAGGTGTGGGTACAGTGCACTTGTGGCTAGGGGCAGCAGAGTGACAGTTCTCTTTTTTTCTTAACGTTTCACTGTTGGAACTTTCTGGTCTTTTCTGTGCCTTTCTCGGGGAGACACTCTACAGGAGTTACTCATGAAGATTGTCTGGACTGTGATTAACTGAGCTAGTTGTTCCCCTGACTTTCTAAGTTCAGATCTGGTAATAACTACCTAGTTATTACCTGCTTCTGATCTGACTAAGACCAGTGAGGTGACTCCTGATCTTAATCCTGACTTCCATGCGCATGCTATGACACTTTCAATTAAATACACGTGCTGGAAACAAAGATGAAACTTTCATTTATGAAAGTGTTAGGAACATGTTTTGTGAATGCTTGAAATGTGCTCTGAGACCCGTGCGGAGAGGCTGCCAGATGTATTTAACATACCAAAAACCCCACAACGAATATCTCTAAAACAGAGATACTTTTAGTATTACTCTTGTACTCCTCTTGTTCTTATCAACAGTAACAAAGGTCTGTCATCATGGAAGACCAACAACACCCGCAAAACTGGAAAACTGGACACAGACTCACAATTCATGCCCTGGACTTTGCTATGGCCCTAACTGGGAGAGGAAGCTGGAGGTTTTCTTTAAGGACAAGCATTCATGGGTGACTGAAATACTGTCTTTTGGTTAGTTGGTTACATAAGGTTTGCTGTCCGCACTCCTGACCTAGTCAGGCTCCAGCAAATGAGGTAATGGTCTCTGTGTGAAGTCAGTTAGATTATGTTCACTCTACCAGAACCTCCCTTGCAGATAGTAAATCACTGTCCTAAACAGGTTGAAGACAGCTTGGTTAGATAACAGTTCTCTGCGTTAGGTGGTAACTATCAGTCCCCACCACGGTGAAGTCTGGCTGCTGAGTAAACATGCAGGGAAACATTTTTCTTGTCCTACAGAGCTTGCAGTCCCAACAGACAAGAGACGAAGGGGGAGTCTGAAGAAAAACAGAAGCTAAGTTGCTCAGCCAACCATGCTCATCAAATCTGGGGTGGAGCTTGGGCCTGAGTGCAGGGTGCTTGACTTCCAGTAAAGTGTCTTAGTGTACAGGTACAGTATCCCTCCTGCAGAGTATTCTTCACTGTAGCAGACCTAGGGAGGCCTGGCTGCAGCTCTGGTCTGAGGTCACGTGGGTAAATAGATGTGGTGGCCTTGCACGAGTTTAAAAAGTGGGTCTATCAGGAGAAAGGCTTGCGGTGAAACAGCTTTAACATGAACAGCAGATGACCAGGAGAGAGGGGAGCAGCCATTTCACATACAGAACAACTCTAGAGTGGTCACTGGCTTTAGCTGGGCTGTTTTCACAGCGTTTCACCTGGCCCGAGAGTCCTGTTGCTCTTCTGTAAGCTTTTCCGCTCATTCCAAAGTGATTCTGAAAACTGTAAAGATCTTTTTTTTTGTTGTAGAACTATTTCTCTGAGCACACACAGTGGTCAGAAAGCTGATGAAGACAGACTGAGCATCTCAGCCAGTTACACAGCCATAACTGCTTTTCTGCAACCAGAATTAAGAACCCAACGATGTGTTCAAGATTTATGGTTTCCACTGGGGTTTATGCTGCTGATGTTCATTGTACTTCACACAACATATTACAGCCCATTATGAACTCTGTCAGGCGAGGAGAAAATAAAGCCACTGTCTCCTGGAAAACCCTGTTGGTGCAGTCAGCCTTCAGGAGAAGACACAAATGTGTAAATATTGCAGAATGTGATGTGTAGCTGGAGGCTACTGAGGTTGGTTTTGGGAGAAGGAGCTTAGGCTGCATCAGTAAGGGAAGAAGATGTAATAAAGAAGTCGGAGGTTACCCTCAACAGCAGGGTTTGGCCTGTAACTGAGGAAAAATAGTGAACAGACATTGGATGGTTCTTTTCCAGAAATCTTGACCCCTGGAGTCTCTTCTGCAGCAGGGTTATTTAAAGAGTGATTTTATGAGGTCAGAGATTGATTCCAGGTTTTTGTCTTTTCAAATTCTTTTACTTAAAGGGACAACAAGATGTGCAGAGGGCCGCATTCACCCCCGTCACCACAGTACACGGATCGTTTACTCACTGTATGCATCCAGGTGGATTCTGGTCTTGCTGTCCTGCTCGTCATGGTGAGATACACAGATTGTCATTCCTGCGACAGGAAATCAAAAGTGGAATGAAGCTGCGTCAGGGTAAGTTCAGATTGGACATTAGGAAAAGATTCTTCACTGAGACTGGTTGGTCACTAGAACAGACTCCCCAGGGAAGTGGTCACGGCACCAAGCCTGTCAGAGTTCAAGGAGCATCTGGATGATGCTCTCAGTCATACAGTTAAGTTTCAGGTGGTCCTGCGAGGAGCAGAGAGTTGGACTTGATGATCCTTATGGTCCCTTCCAACTGGAGATATTCTATAATTCTCAGATTCTATGCTAAGAATGGCATCTTCAGTTAAACTTCACTGAGTACTCATTGTAGATGTACCCTTGGAAGGTATATCCAGAATAAAGTCAGAGCAGTTCATTTTAGGTGAGCTTCATGTAATAATGGATTTGTTGAAGTGAGTATTTTTTGTCTTGGAGCGATGAAGTTTGTTTATCTGAAGGGAACACTGGATGGGAAGTAGAACAAGAGCAAGCTTCTTGGTTTTACCGCTGACTTGCTATGTGTGACAATGGGCAAGTCACTTCTGTTTTCTCTAGCTAATGACTGTTAAAGTCATACATCTTTTAGGGGCTCCTCTAATGCTGAGGAGTCCTCCTCTGAGTTAGTGTCCCGAGAACTTCCACTGGTGTTCTGAAGACACAGCTGAGGGTGCTTTGGACATAGAAGCTCCCAGTCACTGGATGTATGTGTGTGGGCAAGCAGCAATTCATTCTCTTGCTTGCAAGGGTAGAGTTAAAAAACTGGCCAAATCCTCACCTGGCTCTATTGTCCAGGCAGAGAAGATGAGGCTGAATGATATGCCCATCCCTTGCCACCATGGAATTTTTTCTATGTATATCAGGCTTTGTCATTACGGGATGGGTCACTGTGATTGCGGGCGATAGGTTAAGTGAGGGGGCAGATGCTTCCTGCTATGCAGTGCTCTGCAACAAAGGCCCAGGGTTTTACCTGAGGAGCATATGCACTTAGAAACGCATTGCCCTAAGTACAGCTGAGGGAAGTTGGAGGTTGGAGACATTAAAATACCACAGCGAAGGCTGCTCGTGCAGTATTTATGATCAGAGTGAAAGCAGAATGTACCAGAAAGCTTCTGTTGGTGTCTCTTAACTCTTCTCACGAGGTTTTCCATCCTTCATCCTTGAGAGCCTGGGATAATTTGGATAGACTTCAACTACACACCCAAACTTTGTGTGATTATCTGTACTGAACATCTGACCCCTTTTGAGGTTTGGACATCTTTGGGCAAATGGAATCTAACAGAGATAAAATCAGACTTTATTTTTTCATGCCTGAACTTCAAAAGTCTCTATTTTGGTTAATGAAGCTGTGGCCTGCTCATGGGTTTTTGTGTGCCTCTGGATCTTTTAGCATGCCCAAATCTCTTGCTAAGAGTAGTGCTCGTTGCCAGTGTGCCGCCCGTTATTGTTCACAGATCCATCACTAAATGACCCTGTTCTCTATTCGGATAGAAATGTTCTCCTTGCTTGTATTTCCTGGGTACCTCATGGGACTGAATTTTTAGCCCATGGTGGTATTTGAAAACCAGTGATTCAGACCTTCTTTTCAGTTGCTTGTCCATTTGTATTCGTGCTGTGATTTATTACCTTTCAAAAGAAAAGCAGTTTCTCAGTTGCTGTAAAAGATTATAATTCCAAAGGCCTCAATTAAGCTATGAGAAATTACGCTAGCTGAGGATTTAGATACTGGATGGCTTTGTATTTATTCCCCATTTTAAATGGAATAAGTGAAAGAGTTAAAGGAGAGTGATGAATGACCATTAGTGAGTAGTGAGAAATTGCTGTTATGATTCTTTCACATCCTTTGTTTGTCTTGCCAAAGGTCCTAAAACTTTTCTGCATATTCTTATAAATCATCTCAATATTTGCAAAATGTAATTGCTTCTTTAATTACCCCAAAGCAAACTCACTGGGACTGATGGGCCTTTGACCTACAGATTGCATAGCTGTTTATACTGGAGCGAAGCAGAGGTGAAATAGGACCTGCTTGGTCTGGCAACGTTTTTGCCTCCACCTTGAACTGATTTTACTGGAGGGAAATGACCAGACAAGATGTTGTCCGTTCCGTGTGATTCCGTGAGCCCTCACCTCTGCCTGCGTCTGTCTGCTTTGGTACTAACGCAGCCAGTTCAGAAGCCCCCATGCTCTGAGAGCAGCTCAGCAGACGTGGGAGAAAAAAACCTGCTATCTCTGGGGTCTAGTTTTCGACTTGCTTACACCAGTGTAACGCCACTGAACCCCATGGAGCTATTAGGGAGTAAAAGGGGTGAGATCAGCACCCTTTCTGCGGGTTCAGATGCTTACGGTGCCCTTATAAACAAATCACGGACAGGACACGTGGCAGAGCGGAGGCGGCTGGAGAGCAGACTAGGCTGACAGACAGACAGACAGGGGTCCATAGGCAGCCAGACAACAATTATAAATAGCACCCTTTTGAGGTCTGTTTGATGTGTTGCCCAAGGCCAGGTGGAAAATCTTTCCATTGCTGCCTCTTCAACTAATCGCTTTCCCCTCATTTTTCAATAAAGATTCCAAGTTTGGTCACTTCTTTGGCACATTTGTTTCCCATTAGAATACTTTGTGCTATTTCACTGTGTTATGCTAGATAATTGCTCTAATAACAAACCAAGGAAAAGCTTTTGAACATTTTAGGAAGTAATTTCTTCCCTTATGAAAATTCAGCGAACACTGACAGAGATCTGGGGACTAGCTAAGGGAAGGCGAAGAACGGAGTAAGAGAAAGGGAAAAAGGAATGTATTGACTTTTAATGATGGCGTTCCTGCACTTCTATGTAAACCACATGCCAAAAATTTAATTGCAATCCAACTGAATATTTATATAGCACTTTATCATTTTCAAAGCTTTTTAGTGAGTATTGTTTAAGTGAGCCTCACAGTATCCTCTGATTAGGGACACAAGGTTATTGTCTTCTACTGCTGCTGGAGAAGTTGAGACAAAGTCTTGTTTGAATGGCAAAGTGGTTGCAAAGCAAAGGTACGAATTCAAGAGGTCCTCGCATTGGTGAACTTCACCGCTTTCCATATATTAAGGGCAGGATTGTTTGAAGTGCCTCAGTAATTGTCTAACTCTGCTTCCGCTCACGGCAGAGTGAGTTTTAGCAGACTGGTGCAGGAGAAAACAATTAGAACATGTTTAATACTTTCAATAAACTCCCCCTCTGTGTTCGCGTACTGCCAAGACGCCTTTAAGAATTTAGAGTGGTCAAAGGGGTAGGGAGATAAATAATATAAACCGAGGAAAGGAGGCTTCAGGCTGATTTACTGAAGCCTCTTAGCTAAATTCTTTCCACTCATAATCTGAAAGAGGTGGGGCTTTCTGTCTGCAATGTCTGTTCATTTCCCATCTTACAGAAAAAGCTCCAAGTGCACTCAGCGCTGGAAATTACTGCTGGGGTAGAGGTGTCTGAGGTAAGAGACAAATGTTGGCGAGGCTGCAGGAACACATGATGCCATTAGGCGTTGGGTCGGTGGGTGTGCACTTTCTCCCATCACTTGGAGCTTCAGTTCCCCTGTCCCACAAAGGAGGAATGATGGCACATCCTTCCTGTGCAGAGGACTTTTAAATCTAGCCTTGAAAAACACGATGGAAGAGCTGGGTTCAGAGCTCTCGGGTCCTCCCAGAACTAGCCTCTGCTCTTGTCTAAAAGCAGGATTTTCACTTATTTATTGTCTTCCTTTTTTCAAACCATCTTGATATTTGTGGTGGGAGGGAAAAGGAAATAGAGAAATAATATTCTGCCAAATTTTACTGAACTTGACCTCTGTATTTGGTGCAGATGGCCCAGCTCAGATAACTCCTCTGTTGTGGTCCATAGTGATTGCATAGTTTTAGGCGTGGCCTGTCTGGGTTCTGGATTTCCCTGTGAGCCGTGGTGGAGTCATCCAACCCTGCTGAATCCCAAACACCAGCACAGCTATTGTTTCTGCTGATCACTTCACCACTGCTTTCCCCAGGGCTTTGTTGATGTCTGGTTTTGCCTTGTCTCTCTGTGGCATTGAGGTTTCGGTAGTACAGCAGCTGCTCAGTTACGCAGACTTGATCCTGCTCTGGTAGAAGAAGGAGGGAGAGGTAATAAAAGTCATGTGTGTCTCCCCCTTTTTTTCCCCTTCTTCCTGGGAAGCTGTTTGGATGTTGAAGGATACGTTGCAGGAGCTGCACATGCTGAACCGATGGGTAAAAGGGACACTGCAGGTTTTCAGCCACTTTTCTCTTCTGCAAATTCCTTCCTGCGCACCCTCTGCCTGAGCAGCTGACAGTCCTTTGATGACAGCCCCAGAGAGTTAATGAACGAAAAGGGCTATGGGTTATCTGTTCCCAGAGATTGGGGAGCGTGAATTAAATAGTCTTTTGGAAGATGGGAAATAATTATTCTTCTGCTTCAAAGCCATGTTCAATTGAATGATGTCGCCAGCACGAATCAGCAATCACAATCACTGATGAAGACCTATTAAACAGATTGGGCTGAGTAGTGCACAGGAAAAAACGTCAGGAGCATCTTTAATTCTGAGTCTCTCAACCCTACCATAGTATTTTTTCTTTTTCTATTTTCTTTTTTTTTTTTTCCTTAAGGAAACTCTCCAAGTGCCTAGAGCTTTTCTATCCCCACACTTTAAATCTGGAAATACTAGGAATGCATTTCTGCACCATTCCTGATGGAAGGGCAAGGACTGGGTGTTGTCTGGGGTATCTGAAGGGTATTGTTTAGGCTATGTGAAGTGAGGAAACCTTTTGGGAAAAGGCTTGGGCAAGAGCAATTGGGAGTTCCTCCACTCCCAGCTCTGGGATATTGTTCTGTATGGCCCTTCTGGCAGAGGCTGGGGAAGTAGCAAGCTTCCCCAGGGCCAGCACTGTTGTACACTTCAAGAGAAGGGCGAGTGTTGAGTGATCCTTACTGAAAGAAAGACACATTCTTCTGTAGTTTAACTATTGCCAAAGTGACATAATGAAGTCAAACATTAGAGCATGATCATTAGGGGAACTCATTAGAAACGCTTGGCTGTACAGTGAATTCAGTTGGAAGTTATGAACTATAACTCTTCAGTGTTGTTGGAGGGAGCAAATCTTATTACAGTGTTTTGCTTTTTCGCCACATGAGCTGTAACTTCAGGGACGTTGTGCCAAAGGTAAACTTTGCCATTTTGCGCTCGTGCCAGAGAAACAGGTCAATAGGCTGGGCAACGGGTTAATTGACGGGGTAAAGTCCAGCATCTCCTCCAGAGGACAGTAAGTTACACAAATGGTAAAAGCAGACTGAGAAAGGCCCGCATTTAGGAATAAAGGAGTTGGCACTTGGGTCTACCTAGTCCACTAATGTGGCTCTTACCAATTAGTTGCTGTATAATCTGCCTCCCAGTTACACCTCATTTTAATTCCCGCTGTATCACAACATTCACAGAACAGGTATGGGAAAGGCAGTGCCACAGGGCTTTGCAGAGACGTAGCAAAAGACAAATGTTGTCTTAGGGTTGTACTAAGTAACAGTTTATTTTTGAGGCTGATGCTCCAGGTTATATGAAGATGCTGTGAAAGAGTGGTGGCAGCCCAGTCTGGAGCATCATCAGACTCTGAGACTCTCTGCACCTAGCTGGGCTTCAGCTATCCAGGTTTGGACAGCAACAATGTAGGTGTCTTTGTCTGAGACTGGGGCTGACTTCACTGGCAGCAGGGAGAAAGACATTTCTGAGGCAGTTTGTCTTAAAGGAGCCATGCAAAGCAGGTCGGGTGAAGCAGAGTCTGGAAATGCCAGTCTTTCCATTTCTGATAGATCGAGTGGAATTTACTGGCTCAGTTACAGCAATCCAACAGCAAATGGAAGACACTTGACCTCAAATCTCAGAACAGTGATTCAGTTTTCATTTTCCTTCCCTCCCTGCAGATACCCGCAGATTTCCACCTGTCACAGAGCTGAAGAAAAGTTTGAAAATATGGCCGGAGTGGCGTTTCCTCGATTGTGCTGCCTACTCTGCAACAAAAGCAAGCTGTTCGCCTCCTAGTAAAGATGTGTACAGGGATATGTACAGGTAGGTTCTCCCTGGAACTTGGTTTTGCTTTGCGTCAGCCTAGGAAGCAGGAGCAGGGAGGAGGATCAACACATAGGCTGATCAAACAGCCTGTCTGCAATACCAATAGGGTATTGTCCGCGTGCAGCGTGTGTGACATTGCCGCTGGTGGGAAAGCTGGTGGGCAGCTCGCTCAGCTGAAAACTAGGGAGGGTTGACGTGAGACTGGTAGCGCGACTGTTACTTTTCTGTTCATGGACAGATTGCGTGTGTTACACTATCCTGAGTGTTAATGAATTTTGATTGGAAGCCTATTAGCCAAAATTTATTTAATAAGAAACAAGATCCACTGATGACCCCAGTATCTGTGGATCAACCATTCAGATGTGCTGCTCGGTGCGTTTTCTAAGGTGCTACAAGGGGGCTCAGCAGCAGATGCAGTGTAGCATCTTGCAATATAGTAAGAAAGGGCTTCACAACAGGAACGTTGATAACCTCTAAACAAAAAATATCAGGAGAGCACTGAAATCATTTGAAGACTTTAGTCTGCCTTGGCATACTCTGGTGCTGTTGATTGATGTACCTGTGGGATCAAAGCCCTATTCTCCTCTGGATTTGATATATATGGGTAGTCCTGGTGTCCTCTACCCGGATGTGGGTACGTTCCAGCTCAATAGCAAGGGCGTTTGTACAAGCAGGATGGCAAACAATGCCTACTTGTTTTGACTGTAGGTTGTTAAAATGCTACTTTGGAGCTTGTGTCATGATGTTGGAATGTGATTCAGTATGAAAGACACAGAAGTGTTTTCAAGGGGTATCATGCAGGTCCCTGCTCAGCTGCAGGAGGATATGAGTAAAAGCTGGAGGGCATTGCGCTCATATTCTGTGTGCACGCTGCAGAAACACAGTCCTTTCAACCTCGCTTTGTAGGTTCTGATTTCTTTTGCTCTTTTGTAGTGTATCCACTCTTCTCTAACTTTTCCTTCAAAAGCAGTATCTGAAAACTAGGTGCTGCAGTTAGCTGAGGACTTACCTGTGCCAGAAAGAAATCCTTCTGTGACCTCCAGTGAGTGCGATGCTCCTGGTAATATGCTGTGGGATTGGTCTTAGTGTAATAATCAGACAAAATTGGGAGGGAGCTGGAGGGGGGGGAAAGTGGGAAGAAAGAAATTCCCTGGAAAAAGGTCTCTCAAGGGCAATTAAACCCCAAGGAACCTCTTCTGACTCCGAAAACTGAGATGGCAGTTGGAAGTTGGAAAGAGTGTTCTGCAGTAGAAGTGTTGTGTGCTTGGCCCATCCTTTAAGTCTTTCCTAGACATTGACTGGCGCAGCTGGGTACAACATGGCTATTCGTACGACTTGAGAAATACAGGAGACAGAGACACTAAGGAACAAGTGCCTTGTTCCACTTCCTGGTATGCTGGGCAGCAGCTTCGTCTTGTGGACTTCCTACAGAGAGGAACAATTGAGGTTTGGGATAAATTTGTCCCCTAGTCATACTGGGCAGCTGTGGCTAGCGTTCAGTGGAGTTAATGGGACACACTCTTGAGTATAGTTGGATGGGAAATGTGGAGGCACTGGAAAGTTGCCTTGTGCCAGGCTGGAGTGAAAATCCTGAAAAATGTCATGTGCTGACTGACTAAACGGGAAAGATGTTAAGTTCTGCTTGGTCGAAATGTTTTGTCATCTCTATGAAAAGCTGAGAAAAAGATAAATTCAAAATTAAACATTTCAAAATTTAATTAAACTGCACAGAAAGCTCTTTTGAACAAAAAGCAAATGTCTTCAGTGGCTGTTCAAGCAGCATGTTTTGATTACTTTGGATTTCCCCCCCAGTCTTTTTTTTTCCCCTTGGGTCTGGAAATTCAGTGACACCAAACCATTCCTAGAAAAAAGGTTTTGCTTTGGATAAATCCAAGTTTTTCAACAGCAACATATTTTGTGAGAAAATTCCCTGCTGCTTCTGCTCATCAATAAAATTGATGAGTTTAACCAGTCTCATGGCTGGCTAGGGACAAAAAGATCACCCAGTTAGAGAAGTGGATAAATAACTTGGCACAAAGTCCTTCTCTGTTGACTCAGTTTACTTTGTGGACCCGGGTGCGATTGTCATAATAAATTAAAGCATGACCATTCCCATTTGTCACTTCACCACTTCCTTTTGCTGCCTTCCAGCATGTGGTAGAACCATTAGTTTTAGCACAGAGAGAAAAGGCCAGCTGAGGGGAGGAGAATAATGCGAGAATTAAGGGGGGAGAGGAGAAAGAGGAAGACTTGCAGGGTGTGGAGTGAAGGCGTCGCTGAAGCAGACACAGCACCAGTTGCATATTTATGGGGGTGAAGTCGTACTAAAGTCATCAGGGTTTATCATCTCTCTCTGGAGGTTAAAAGGAGACGAAGTTTCTTCTGGGAGTTGCTAATAACTGCCCTCCAAATTCTTAGGGTGGCCCAAAATTTAAGGGCGGGGTAAGACTCCACTCAGTCTCAGCCTGTCCAGTATTTCAGTCAGTTCTGTAGCGAACTGTTCCCATGTAAGGTGTTCTGCACAGCTTCTCTTCGTTGCTCCTTGCCATCATCTGTGGTGATTTCCTAGAGCTAAAGGAGGATGTGTTCAGAGCAGGCCCCTTGTTGACAAGGTGTGAACAGATTGATGGCCGTCCTATCCCACCTGCCTTCCCAGGAATGGGCTCAGCCCAAGCGGGCTTTCTGGAAATCCCCCACCGAACCCGAGCCCCTGCAGAAACAGAGGTTTTCGGCTTTGAATGAGATCAGAGGTCAAATGCAGAGATAGAGAAGGGTGGGGGTGTGTATGGATGTGTGGTGGGAAGCTCAGAAGAATGTAAGTTTGGGATTTAAAATCATCACCCTCCTGAATGATGATTATTTATTGTCATGGTAGCGCCTAGAGGCCCCGGCCTCATCGTGCTGAGGACTCCACAGCCGTACAATGAAGTGACAGTCCCTGCCTTGAAGATGAATGAGGAAAGCCTCCCCGAAGGGGCTGGGAGCAGGTGTGGCATGTGTCCATCAAGGCGATGGAGCCTGTGTACGAGGTGCGTATGTAAGCGTCTGCAAGTGTCAGAGAGACAGCGAGAGAAGGAGAAAGTTGGATGTCAACTTTCATCTCCCTGGCTTTAAAGAAGGGGTTTTACCTTTTTTTTTAAGTTATTTTTATTCTCACCTTTCTTCTCCAGTAATGATTATCCACAGGTAAGAATTAACAAAAAGTTTTTAGTGATTTTGCTAAAAATCTGGATGCTGAAAGACATGATTCAGTAATTCACTTTGTACCTTTAAACATGTCATTTCTCCTTATTCTTTTTAACAAGTAATTCGGTACCTAGCCCCTGTGATGTCTCTTAGTGCTTCAATTCTATTAATTCTAAGTGAATAAGAAAGCAAATGAAGAAAGAAGGAAGTTTCTGCGTACGCAGCAGATTTAGTAAAGCCTGGTTTCCCCATGGACGTGTATCTTGTGTCTTACCACTCGGACAGCTGGTGAGATCTCTGTCCTCACTGTGTCTGCACCACCCTGGTGCTGGGCAAGGTGTAAAGCATCTTGTTTGGAGCTTTTGGGTGCTGCTGATGGCAGGGAAGCTACCGAGTTTTTACTGCCTTTCCGTCATTTGGGAAACTCTCTCAGATTTTCTCAGATTGGACCGTGAGCCCAAAAGTTACGTGGTCAGGAGGGAAATCAGCAAATGTGCTGGCAGGACTATCCCAGAAGACGTGGTTTTAGGGGGGAGGCAGGCGAGCGCTGCTGATTGCTGACAGCACCCTCCTGGAATATATTCCGAGGCATGCTGTGCTGGTTAAGGGTTAATGACAGAACTGCTCTGAAGCTCCGAAACGAGAGGGGAACAGAGCATTCCGCACACCAGTGGGACATGGTGCTTCTTGAGTACTTTAGGGAGAAAAAGGAGCATGAGAGAGATGTATAATTTTTTTTTCTCTTTGATCGTAGAACTAAGCACCACCAAGAAGAAACTTCACTATTCTTGGTTGCATCTAGGGGCTATGCATAATCTTTCCTGCTGAATTATGGAATATGATAGCTTTTATTAAATCCATTACAGTTTCAGCCTCTCTGCTGCACAGGTTTAGAATATGGAATAAGTAGGGTGCATAATTTCAAATAAATATTTAAGACTTTGATGCATGATACAGATTTAGACTCTTAAGCAATAGAATTATATTTAGTTATGGCTGTTTACTTTTAATTCACACAAACGTCACTGTCCAGCTACTTTATAGTGTTGGATATTTCTTTTAAAAAAATCTTCTTGCTGGGAGAAAGATTGTGGCTGCTGCGGTTTTGCCCAAGATCTTGTCTGTATCGGAGACTTGGGTCTTCTTTAAAGTAGCTGCTTATGTAAAGTCAGAAAGGAATTTTTTTGGAAAGTTAGAACTAATCATAGGGTGCAGCTGGAAAAAATATTAATAAAATTTTTGACCAAAAAAATGAGGAAATACAAAATTCGGACAAATTCTGTTGAACAAAGAAATAACAAGTGTGTATTATTCCAGAATTTGGATTGTGCCTCTTCGCAGGGGACACAGGAATAATAGGAGAACAGAAGAGTTGAACGTGGATCTCCAGCTAGCAGCTTCTGCTGGGTTCTTCCTCCTGTGCAGTGCTGCCAGCAGCAGAGTCATCCAGAGGAGCGTTGCTGGGCTGCCTCAACACGGGCAAGTGGAAGCTCCTTTCCTTGGCCTTGCTGCATCCCTGCCTGGGCAGATACTGCGTACAGCCAGGTAAGAGCGATGATGCCCCTCACCAGTGCCGGTGTGAGCCTGACCATGTGTTGCTAAGAATTTTTTGCTGGTAGCCTTGGCTGTTCAAGCTGACAGCTCTTCCCTGGCTGCTCAGCAGCTCCTGAGTAATCTCGTTGCAGTCTCTCACTGAAACTTAGTCACCAAGGAAATAATGTGACCGGGGACATTACAAGCAGGCTGCTCCTACCCTTGTGGCAGTTGCTTCGCAAAACCCCCTAGTAATAGGAATACCTGATCCCCAAAGCAGCAAGGACGGTGTCGGAAGCTCCCCGGGGAAGCAGGCAGGAGTAGCTCACTGTTCGTCTTGCAGGTGCTCAGCTGCTGACAGTGGAGCTCCTGAGGAGCAGCTAACCCTACTGCCTCTTTGTGAAGCACGGATGGAAATTTCTGACCATGAGAGCAGGAGGGAAAACCTCCTCTGTACAATTCTGTATTCTTCCTTTGTCTTCCCCACACCCGCTCCCTTTCCTCTTCCGTTCTCCCCACCCACCCTTCAAGAAGATGCTGTAGGTGTTGGCTTTGACTCGGCTGCCAATACTCTGTGGAGATGTGTTAATGATGACTGGCAGCTTTTAAAAGCACTGTTTCAACACCTTGCTGTCACCACACCTCATACTTCAGCAGCTTAGCACATGTTCCAAGGTGTTTAAAGAGCTTCCCGTGCAGCACTTTTCCAGGCACAAACCTCTTGCCAGGAGCGGTAGCAGCTCCTGACCGCACTTTTCTGGCTGCGACCTTGTTAGTGTTTGCCTACGACATGTAAATGAGCAGCGCGGTCGTTAGCTAGCGAAATGTGTAATGTTTTCCATTGTGTGGAGGGCTCAGAGCTGACAAGACCGGAGCCTGCGTTCCAAAGTCTAAAGCAGTTGGCAGGTTTCTCAGTACCAGTTTTTTATGCCCCCAAGTGGGTTATGGAGCGGAAAAGGGGGTGGAGAGGAAAGGAGAGGGAGGAATGTGTATGGATGTATGGTGGGGGGAGAGTTAGCGGGAGAGAAGGGCCATTTGCAAGCCACCAGCTTTGAATGTAACTCACATGGGCCTTGTGGTGGTGCTGAAGGGCCTGTTGTACTCATTTGATTGACTCTAGGCTTAATGCTGCTTGCCACTTACCAGCACTTGTCTTTGCTCATTAGCAGGGGGATTGTGGGCAAATATTTAGATATTCAAGAGAGGAAATGTTAATCTTTGCAGTGTTCACTGAATATTTAAATGAGGCAGCAGGCAGTTTTGCGCTGTGTTTGACCTAGGCGTACAGTGCTGAGGAAACGCTTGAGTCTCGGGATGAATTTATGGTCTAGCAGCTCCCTGCTATTGGGGTTCAGGTCAGGCGGTGAGGTTCAGACCTCTTCAGAAAAGGCGGTGCGATCAGTCTCTGTAAGCCCTACTAAATATCAGTGATGCAGAAGCTTTGATCTGGCCAGTTTTAGGCACAGAGTAGTGGAATCCACATGAGGTTAGAATGATCCTGGCTGTAGTGTAGACCCTCCGCTCCGTGGGCAGGAGATGGCCTCACAGTGAAGGCTGAAGCTAGTGATGAGTAATGACTGCTGGTAGACTGGTCACTCAGGGCGCTCCCTTCAATAGAAGATGAGAAAAATACAGATATTCTCTTGAGGTTTGGACAGGCAGATCTCCCAAATAAAAGTATGAATTAGGGACTTAACATTTTTGGAGATGAACATGGTATTCATGCTGGTGTCCTGATGTCTCTCGTATTGACCTGCTGGGGGACGGATAGCCTACTTATCTCCTTGGAGTGTGGAAGGACTCAGGTGGGGTTGGTCTGCACTAAGTGTCTTGCATCACATGTTATTACCCAGAACTTTTCTCTAAATTTACTTATTTTGGCTTTATGTCCTTTTCCATTCCTGCCTTTTGGAACTATTCTAGACATCAGACATGGAAGCAGCAAAATCTAACTGGAGAATGTTGCAACGTTGTAGGAAATGAATATTGAATTGGCCGTTCCTGACATCTGCACTTGAATCTTGATTATTTTGTATCAGAGTAAGATCAGGATGGTTTTGTGTAGAATGTCCAGCCTGTTTGAAGTTTGGATGTTTAGTATCTACAATAGCTCCTTAGAGTAAAGCTTTAGACTAGGAATTATTTATGGGAATAATTTCAATGGATAAAGTTAAAAGAAAAATCTCTCTGTACATCATAACAGATGCAGGGCCGAGAGGAGTAAATGTGGAGACTGCTTATTTTGTCCATGTTTTAAGGGAGCACCCAATAGCTTTTCTCTGGACCAGAACCTCTATGTTTAAGGCAATTCAGTTAACCTGAAATGATTCTCATTTAATTTGATTCATTTACATCAAAATTATTTACTTATTCCTAAATACAGTCACTGGCTACATCCTGAAGCGAAAAACATTTATATGGATTTTATTATTGACAGAGCTCCTAAACACAGTTTCTTTGTGTTTTCTATTTCTCGTATTCCAGTAGCTGCTAGTCAATTAAATATTTCTCCAGTAAATTGGAGGCTTAGAGAACCACTTGGGAGTTGTAGAACTCTTTTAGTGGAAATTAAAAGCCACTTACTGTAGGTTTAGGCACATCTGACAGCTCCACCCTGTGTGCTGCTACCCGTTCGCAGCTGTGCCCTCCTACCTGTGATCTCTTCCTGGTTTTCCCTTGGCGTTTTTCCTGTTGTCTTTACTAGTGCTCTTCTTTATGTCATGTTGTTGCTTTGGGGAATTTTGGGGAGGACAGCTCGTTCTTGTTCCACTCTGCATTTGACCTTCACTCAGTACCAGGAGTCAGCAAAGGACGCCGCGGTGTTACACCACGCGGGCCAGCTTTCTGCTGGAAATAAGCAGCAGCAGATACATTTCACTGAAGCCAACTTGCGAGCCAACAGATAGCAGTAACTTGAATTGCGGCCACAGCAACAGCTTTTAATCATGCCATTGTATTCAAACTGGCGCAAACTGGTGATAGGCACAAGCTCCCATGTTTATACCATCCAGTCTCACTAGTCTTGGCTTTTTGAGCTCATTGGTGCCAGATTGGCAGAGCTTTTCCAAGCACACAGTAAATGGCCACATGTGTTTCATTTTTGAAATGCCCTCTCTGAGTCTGCTTGCATTGTCAGACTTTTTTGTTGTTGTGCTTCCTGACTAACCCTGGCATTCTGTTCAGAAAACTCTGGCTGGTAGCTCTCTGCAGATATAGGGCACTTGCTGCTCTAGGGAGTAACGTGGTAGTGGGAGAGAGCATCAGAGAGTCTCCTGCAGTTAGATTTGTCAGCTGCACTCGAGTGCATCACACCCAGCAGAGGAAAATTCCTGGTACCGCTTCTTCCACTGATACTCCCTTGTCAGAGCTTTCCCTCCTCCTCCATTACCTCTGCCTGGAGCCCAGTGTGAGTGGAGTGGTGAGAGTGGGGGCCAACAGTAAAATAAACCTAGAAGAGCCTAACGCCAAACAAATTCCCACCTATAGAGCGCAGATCCTTTGCAGGGAGCATCCCCATCTTTGCTCAGTCTGAGGGTTGTTCTCCAGCTGCTGTTTTAAGCCATCTGATTTTGAAATTATGTTAGGAGCAGAAAAGCAAAAGCATGTTTAACTAGGGCTTGCGCCAAAGACACGGTGTAGTGTATCTCTAGGTGGAAACAGGCTCCATGTCTCCATCCATCGCCTCTTCCTCTGCAGCTTCTGACTTGGCAGGTGTCTGCAGAATAGAGATGGCCAACTGTAGTGGCTCGTGCTCAAAAAAAGGTCAAAGAAGCAGCAATAATCCTCATAACAGGGCAAACCAGAGCACTGTAGGATTTCATAAAGAAAGGCTAATGGGGCTTTGAATTTAAATGTTGTACCTGAATTTAACCATCGTACCTCTTTTCTACAGCTTAAGGTGTGTGTTTCAGTTGCTGGTGCCAGACTGAAAAGTTTAGCTCAGAAAGCAGACAGGCCTCCGCCCGTCCATGGGGCAGACCACAGAAGTTTTCATCTCTCACACTCGTTCAATTCTGCCTGTGATGATTAAAAGATAAAAGTCCTTCTCTAATAGTTTTTAGAAGCTGGTGTGAAACAGATCCACAGATTTCGTTGCTGGCTCCTACAGAGGCTTGTCTGATGACTGGGATTGACTGGGATGGGCAGTAACGTGTCCTAGGACAGGTTCAACAGAAGGGCCAGTGCCACTTTGGCTTGAAGACCCATGTACAGAGGCAGGGCTGTATTCTGTACTGGCGCAGCTATTCTTCTGCTTAAAGGAATTTACACCATGTACAAGAGGAGCAATTCCTGAGGCTCTCTTTAGCCCTCGCTGCTGACCTTCCAACAGGAATTATTATGGTGACCTTTACATAGCAGTGGATTTTAGTCAACGTGGAAGGGGGCTCCTGTCCCCAGCATTGTTCTTCTCCCATTCTTTCACTAGATTACAGTGTTGTTGGTTCACTGATGCCAGTTTTTCTCGTTGTTGTTGTTTTGGTTTTGTTATTTTACAAAAAAGTAATAATCAGAAACCAAGCCTTCCCTTAATCCCCAACCAAAACCGGGAAGGAAGGAGGCACTTTGTGATTCTTGACTGCATGTGGCAGGAAGAAAATACTTAATTCATTTTCCAGTGTGAGCCTTTGTGAACTTGAAAGGGAAGTTCTCCAGCAGTTTGATATTCCCACAAAGTGCTGCAACCTATCGAGGAGTGTCTTTTGGTGTGGTATATGCCAAGCTCCAGAAAGGCAAATGTTCCTGAAGCAGCGCCAGCTGGCTGCCATCCCAAACTCCATCTCCAGAGCCAAGGTAATGGCATCGGCAAGGCTGGCCTGAAAGTGGAAGCAAAACCATCGCGGTGTCCTGACTGCAGGCTCCCTTTGGAACAGCTCCGCCTGAGGCAGGGGAGGAGAGAGGAGGAGGCGGGAGGAAAAAAAAAATGTTTGCCCAAGTGAAAACTGCTGAAAAAAAATGTCCAGTGAACCAAGTTGTGATGAAATGTGCAGTTCTGTGGAGATAAGATTCTGGGGAACAGTCAGTCTCAGTGAGAAACTTCAGCAGGAAAAATCTAAATCCTTAATTTTTACAAGCAGCAAAATGGTAAATGTTGGCGGTGTTGAAACATGGTATTTTATAATTCCATTTCATTTTTAATGACATGGTAGACTTCCAGTTCTGAGGTGTACATACTTCATTCATCTGTACTGTGTTTATTATTAAGTCAATATTAAATCCAATAAAAATATAACTTGGTATCAAAACAATTGGCTCAAGGGATTTTCAGGTCATTTGAGAAGTCAGAGGGACTCACGGGTGCTGCTTTGGTGCCGTGGCTCACTGTTCTTACAGCGTTTCGGAGCGATTGTAACGAAAGAATCCAAACGGATTGCCACAGGCTGTTGTAAAAGCCCAAGGACCGCACAACCATCCTGGCTGTGCCTGGTTAAACCTTCCCTTGTGGAGCTCCTCCAGCACTGTCCAGGACTGTTTCACTCCTCCTTTTCTGCGTTCTGTTCATGTCGAAGAAACAAAACGCAGGTGGAAGCAGAGCCCTCTGTACATCGCCGTCTGAGCAGTGGAACGTCAGTACAGAGTGCAGCAAGGGGCTGGTTTAAGATCCACTGGTCTCTTCAGGCACTCTGTTTTCAGAGGGGCCCAGCAGTAAGAGACGAGTTTTATCCTTTGTTATGCATGTATTAGGAATTACTGCGTTACATGTTATGAGTTTTCTCTCTTGTTAGGTGGTGTTGGGCAGAAGCCAGGGGGTTAATGCATGCTGAAATATCACCCATGGCATGACACTGCATAGGAGGGGTTGGAATTGGGCACTGGTAGATAGTGGTTTTATTCCTGGCTCCCCCGTGGACAACTATCATTTTTGTAACCATCTCTGTCTTCAGTGGGTTATGCCATTCCCCTCCTCCCTGAGAGTGCTGGGCACTGGAGCTTTCTTGGTCCATAGGGGTATTGCAAAGCTGATTTGACGTGTGTTTGTGAAGTGTTCCTCACGTGTCAGACTTCCATAAAAGTTCAAAGTGGTGTGTTGTGGGATGACCCTACCCTCTTTAATTTGCCCTGGAGAGCATTAATTGGATCTAGAAAAGTTGGGGTATTTCTTCAGCTGGAGACTGTTGAGTCAGCGCAGTGGCTCACAGCTGGACTTCACAAGGCAAAGAAGTCGTGAAACATTTTCTCTTCAAAAAGTCCATCTTGCAGCCCAAGCACTGCTAATAGAAGGCATTGGAATGTTAAAGGGTTTCATTCTCAGCTCTTTTTTTTTTTTTTTGGTAGTGATTCAATTTTAGAAATAATAAAGAATTAGTGGCCCCAGAGACCACTGTCGTTTAGTTTAGTAACAGACACCTCAGAAACTGATGTAAGAATGATTTCTGCAGCACTGAGCATCCCAGTGGTGCTGGCGTGGTTGTGGTTAGATGTATGTCTAATATGTAGGTGAGATTACAATATCGAATACTGAAGGCATCAACACTGTTAGCTGCAAAAAGAGAAGGAAGAAAGTTATTCAGTAGGGCTTAGAAATGCTGTATAAACAGAGATCTAGTCATACAAGTACAGAAGAAATCAATGTTTCTAAGGGAAAAGTGGTGAAATAATTGAAACACCTTTTTCATTGTTAATATGGCTCCGAATTAAGTAAACTTCACCTTCTGTATATGGCAACTTAACTCTGTAGGGTGGAAATGCTGGCATTTTGTCTGAATAGTTACTAGCCATAGGAATACCTTGGAAGGATGGGACGTGTCTCAAAACTCCTTAAGCTTCTCAGAAGCAGGAAGTACATCAGGGGCTTAAGAGGTGTCTTAAATCACTGGAGAAGGAAGGGAATCAGTCAAAGAGAAGAGGAAAGCTGCAGAGCAGCTGAATATTCTTATGTTCCATCTTTCTTCTCTTGCACTAAATGCTGGCAATGGTGACTGCTGCAATTCAACTCTTTTGGGTAATAAAGGTGAGACACTTGGGTGTCAAGAAGTGGTAGCGTGGATGGATTAAATGGATCACGTCTGAGAGCTCTGGAGGAGTAAAAGGTCCAAGCTGTGACTGAAACAAGCATCCTCCATGGGGTTTACTTAGTGTTTTCTAGCTCTACAACTGATATTCAAAATTGTAATTTCAATTTGGTTTGGGGTTGTATTGTTTTTTTTTTTCATTATGGCAAACTTTTTGCAGGCAGGAGGAGGCAGGATGGGGACGACGACCCCACTGAGCTGTACAATTAAGTGCTGCGTGTTGTCTCGGAAACTTACAGACTCCAGGGCTGTATTTGGTACCCAGTAACTAAAAATGGCTTTGTGGTCAAAAAGCCATTGATGTGTGCTTCAGGTAGTGGCTCTTGGCAGATACCCAGTAAAAGGCACAACAATTTTATCATCTGTCAAGGAGACAGGATGGTGGGTTTCAGGACTGCTGCCCTGTTTTATAATGTAAATGCCCGTGTCTGTTAATTCTGTTCTTAATTAGCCTAGGAGTCTGGGTTTGTTGCTTTTGTTTGATGCCATGTTTTATCTCCAATTGACTATTTACTTTTATTTTTTGGAAAGCAGAAGATGTAAGAGCAGCTCTTGGAGTCAGTCTTTATTGACTGCCCGTGCGGTTCCTGGTTACTCTGACCCATGGCAAGAGATTGTGCCCAGGCAATAATGAGTCTGTCACAAGGAGTCCTGTGTGAGTCTGCTGATGGCACAGATACCCCACAGCAGCTTCCTTTGCTCTCAGGGCTGCTGAACAGACAGAGGAAGAATGAACGGGCCTCTTTTACTCCCTTTTTTCCCTGCTCTTTTCTCAGGCTCCCAGGTCTGTTCTCACTGTCTGTAAAATAGAGCCTGGTGTTTCATTTCTGCTGAGATTTGTTTAGGATCAGATGAGCACTGAGACCCCTGCTCCAGAAAGCACATGCAGAAGGACTGATTCGTCATCTTCTTCCTTTGACATCAGTGATTTCAGCATGGTTGGTCCTGCTCTACATGGGTTTTAGGGTGAGGAGGCTCCAGCCCTTTTATCTTGGCAGGTAACAGGCAGTGTGTCTTAGGATGAAGGGCTTCCTGCCCCAGTTCATGCCGAGTGCTGAGATTGAGGTGTGGTGTTTCTCACCCGTGTGTCACTAGAATTTAAGACCATGGAGTGACGCAACCTCTCGCAATGTTCAGGTCTTAGAAGATATTATCAGGACAATCTGAGATGTTAAAACTCAGGCCCCAACAGGCAACTAGCAATCCCGATCATCCTCTGAAATGCAGTTAATTGTTACTGCACACACACCCTGTTAACGAGCACGTAGTCTCTAAAATTTCAACTTTTACAAATACATGCAAATTGACCCTGAAATGTCTCTCAACCCAATTGGAAATGATCTTGGGTCTCTGATTCATGAACTGTTCAGAGCTGGGTGTGGATCCACCTACAGATTTCGGTGTAAAAATGTCAGAAGTATTATAACTGTCACAGGAAATGTTATTGGCTCTTTGTTTCTTGCCCTTGATATTTTACTCTAACTTCTGTGAATCTCACCAAATCTGTTATGAGGATCCTAATCCCAAGTAAGTCCCAGGAGAACAGCAACTCTGCTGGAGTGCCACTGACAGCGTGTGGAGCGAGCTCTGGCCCGAGAACGGGTGGCCTACTCTTGCTGGTCACGTCACAACATCTGGCACAGCCGTCTCACATGGTGAGCTGAACTGCTCTATGGGTCAGGGTCAGGACATGTTTGGCCAAGCCCGTGACTGTCTTCCGGACATTTACCAGCCCTGTCTCCATCTATCCCTGCATTACCACATTCCTTTCTCTTTCTATGCTAAGATGTTCCTGTGTGTGTCTGTCTCTCCTGAGCCTCAAACCTCTGTATCTGCCTGTCTGTTCCAGACATCACTATAGTGTGTGCATTATTTCCCAACAGGAATGATTTTATTCTGATAATTTGCTGTCAGAGAATGAAACTTCTTTTTTTCTGGTTTTTCCTCCCCACTTCTCATCACACGTCCTTCCTGCTTTCCTTTATCAATTTGGTTCTCTTGTTCCCTGTCTCTCTCATGACCTGAGCACATCACTCCCGTTAAAGCTAATGGCTTTTACCTGCTAATGGGAGAACTGTTCTCTTCTGTCCTTTGCTCTTTGGCAGCCCCTGAACTTTGCTATTTCCTGTGATGTTTGATAAGTCTGGAAACTCCTTTGGCAAGCACGGGAGCAACTCAAGACTCTCGCCTGCATTGTGTGTCTGAGGGAATACTGGTAGGTCCTCTAGATCCTAACACCCACCACATTCACAGTCAAGTCCTTTAAGCCTCGCAGAATTTCTACTAAACATCTAGCTACAAAGCGAATTTTATGAGCTATGTTATGGGTATGAAGCAGCTTTTATTACAGAGGAATGTGTCAGGGAGACTCTGCAGTTAAGGTTTCCCAGCTGTCTGGTGTCGCTGTGGGAATGCACACTGCATCCTATTTTCAATGGACGTAAGATACAGCTCTCACCACCCAGGCTAACTTTAGTCCCCTGCTTCTTGGGGAGGGCTGTGTGAAACAGTCAACCTCCAGCGTCACCAGTCAACCACAGCATGACAAGTTCTTGGATTTGGTGACTGCCCCTCTGCAGAAGTGCACTAACTTCCTTTGTGTCATCAGAGGCTTCCAACACGTTGTAGTGGTACATCAGGCTGGCAAGCGCATAGTGAACCTCGCTGTAAGCAGTCCTGGCAACGTGGCCTCTCTCTTGTGGATTTCCAGGTGGCTTCTTGTTGTGCCAAAGAGTCGGGAAGCCCAGAGGCTTCTGATGCCTGGGCTATAGGGCAAAGGGGCACAGCGATTACCACCCTGCGAGGACGAGACATTCCAGGCTCTGCTTGCCAAGCAGCAGTAGGAAGCAGACGAGTTTTAACATGTCATCTTACAGCAAGGCCAGTAAAGAGAGTAAAGTCCAATGGATGAGAACTGGCCTGGCGTTTGGAAGATGCGGGCTCTGTCTCCGAGTCTGTTGGTAAACTGCTGCATGATGTTGGCTTTGTCCTTCCCTGCTGTGTTTTGGCTTGTTTAATAACATCTCCAAGACCTTTGTGATTTCCTGGTACGTACGTGTCTGTGCCATGCTCTTGTCTGAGAAGCATCAGGCTGTAGCTGTGTATCCGTCAGACCTCTACAGTAGGATGACCACGTGATTCTGAGGAACCAAGTGAGAGCTAAAGCTAGGAAGGTGCATGCTCAGCCTGGCTTTTAATATGTCTTCCTCCTCTGCAACTTTCAGTTTCTTTGAGTTATTTTGACAGCAAGTTGGCAGCCAGCATACTTGTTTGAAGGAGGAGAAACCTACCTGATCCTCCTGCTTCCGTTATTCCTGCACCTTATGAAGGCTGACCACGTTTTGCATTGTTTTAGACACCTTCTCAAAGCAGAAGCCCTGGTGAGGCAGCGTGAGCTGGTCCTGGCTGACTGAATGAAGGTCGCGTGCACTCCCGAAACATCCTATCAGGCAGGTGCTAGGTGGTCGCTATGCACTGCCCATGTGTTCTGTGACAATAAAGTCTCCAAAGAAAGGAAGAGAGTAAGGAAGAAAGCAGCTCCGTTTCCTCACTGCCTTTGAATTCAGACGACAGCAAAAGGGCTTTGCTTGCTCAAGAAAAGAGAGAAGCCAGCTTTAACAATGTCTCAACATGAAAATATGTTTCTGTGTTGATTTTTTTTTTCCTGTTTTATGGGATATATTTTTATGGAGTTTTGACTTACTTTATTTACATATATTATAACCTCCCTACTGAGTAAACAAGAGATGCCCAGCTAAGCAAACAAGCCCGAGGGTGATGGGAGAGAGGAAGGAGAAGAATAGCGAGAGGGAGAGGAAAAGAGAGGTGGCGATAGGAAAAGGGTAAACAGACAAGCACTAATTAAGGCCTTCATCACAAGCAGGGAGATGTGCTAGGCTGACAGTCAGTCAAGCAGATAAGGGGAGATGAGTTAAAATCTAGCCCCAGGTTTTGAAGGCCCCGGGGCCCTGGCAGACAAGAGCACAGTGAACGAACAGGAAGCCAGTGAAAGGTCATTTGCATGAAATGATGTTCAGGATCTTTGCTTTTGTTGTTGCCCTGATGGCTTTAACCCGTTCCTGGCCCAGAAAACACACAGAGATAACATGGCTTGAAGGCTTCTTTTGGTGGCCTTTAAGGGAGCAGTTCTCCAGGGAGCGTGTGCTTCGTGGAGGGAGAGAGGGCTCGTGTTTGCCACCGAAAGTAAGGGGAGCTGAAATTCCTTGGCAAGTGATGTGATCACTCGCTAGCAGAGCGTAAAATGGAGAAATCATCAGAATGGGAGACTCCAGGCATGAAGTGAGCCACAAGCTTGCCAAGCTGAGGGAAATGCAGTGACCTGCACTGGTCAGAGATGTTCAGGTACTCTAGCCTTTGAGTTTTGTTCGTCCTTCCAAGAGCTCTGGACGCAAATCTTAGCAGTTTCCGTTATGGGGTGATGTCAGAATCTATCGTCACTTGCTCTTGCTGTAGTGTCACAAACACATCATGACTATCAGGAGCATTGTGCAGGTGGCTCCTGTCTGCCCCTTCAGCTGGAATCGAAAATGCATCCGAATTTTTAGTGCTTGTGAAAGAATGGGCAAATTGTACTTGCAATCTCTTCTCCCTGAGCTACTTTAGGAAACAAGGTCTTGCTCAGATCTCCAAGGGAATTCTGACACTATAATTATTATTATATGTTCTCAATGTGCTTAGGCATTTAGGCAGATTGTAATTCTTAGTGACATGGCAGGAGAAACGAATGCAGAAGTGCTCACCATTTTGTAATAGTCAGACAGCCTAGCACTCTCCCCCCCTCCCCTTTTCAGATGTTTGGTAAGTCACAGTCGTTACTCTTCTGTTTTTCCTTATGAAACATAAAAACTGGTTATAGCAAAGTCTAATGATTAAATGGGGGTCTGGTCTACTGGACTTCAGAGTTCTACTCCAAACCACTGCCACTTCATTACTGTTTGACCTCCATCTCATGTCGACTCACGGTGAGTGATGTATCTGTCTGCCACAGAAGGGCAATAAGCTTTACTTGCCTCCAAGAAAGGGGATGATTGGAATTATTATCCCTGAGTTTGGCAGAGTGCCCTCAGAGCCTTGGGCGAAAGTGCTGCTGGAGGTAAAGCAGTGGTTAGCAGTAGAGTAGCGCTCTGGAGAGGGTGGCGAGGCTGGATGTTTAAACTTGAGGTTTAAGGCCAAAGCATGATGGGAATCTAGTGAGGTCTTGAGAGATGTCAGCCTGTTCCAGAGTCGAATCTCACAAGGAAAGTCTCACTGAAGATTTCCAGTGGGGTGAGCTCCATTCAGACCATTTCCAGGTACAAACCCCTTTCAGTTCCCTATCAGAGCTGGAAAATTTGGATCTGAAGTCCATCTTAGACTGAGACTGAGCAGATCTGGGCTGTTACGGTTGGCGAGCTCTTGGATTTTCCCACTCGGGTCAGTGCTGTCCAAACCAGTGCATTCCCAGTTCAGGTATGAAGACTCTGGCTCCAGCCCAGCTGTGGCAGCTATTAGTGCTGTGGCCAGCCACACCTTTCCTAGGGCTGAAGGTGCTCGCTCGTGTAACTAATCCATTTCTCTGCTTCTAGGATGCAAATCATCTTGATAACAGAGACCTTTCTTCTTTAAAAGAAAAGGCAATGAAAAAAGTTCCCAAACTTTTCTTCTATTTCCCTTTGCTTATAGTTGGCACTGCATTCCAGTCCAGGCTAGGGTTACAGCACACTCGAATCCCATTTAGGCAAATATTTTTAAAAGCTACTGTATGGAATCGGTGGAGATGATGGTGTGTAGGATTACAGGTAATTGTTCTGGGTTATGAATACAGTGTCATGATTGTGCATGGACTTTTCTAAAGCAGGAGCTAAGAGCACGTGTAAGAGCAGCAGAACACAGATAGCCTTTAGCTCCCTGCCTATCGCCTGCTCTCTGTACAATTTTAAAAGGCCACTGTCACCAAGTAATTTTTCTTCTGCTTCAGTATATGTAATAACTTCTTTAAAAGCCTGGAAATTATTTTATTTGCCCTTTTACTCTGGGCAAACAGCAGGTTCTTTTTCTTGGCCTAACATTCCATCAGGAAGACAAACCCAAGCCCTGTTCAGTGTGGTTTTGCTTTAAATTCCACGTAATGTCAGCGCTAGCATCAGCCTCAGAGGAAGAGATTTCTGAAAGTGTGATTAATCTGTTCAACGTATTACCTTGAAAGCTGAGCAAGTGGAAAGGAAATATTGATTATTAAAGGTGAGGTTTATGGTTTGGAAAGATATTTCATGCTGGTGTAGTAAGAGAGTTCAGTACTGAATTCTTCTATGGAGAGAAATAATTTGTATGAAAGAAGAGTCCTTGTGCTCCTTTAATGAGGAAATACATGTCATTCCATTCTGTGTTTTATGAGAACACGCTGCTGTTGAAAGACAACCCTGTAAAAGTCCTACAGTGTAATATCCTCATCTTATCCGGTACCTCGGGGCAAAACGCAGCCTGGAATTGCAGATTTTCCTTCATACCAATAGCGTAGATGGCCAGGACTGAGGATGGGGCAGAGACTCTATAGAGCAAGCATTGTCCTCCTTCTTTTCAGCCACTGAATTTGGTTGTCCAGTGAGTCTCCAAGATGAATGCAGCCCCCAGCCCTGTGTGCCAGCCTTCACCTTCCCATGCAGTGGTGACCTCGTTCTCCACTTACCACCAAGAACAGCCTGGTCATCCAGCACCGCTAGCCAAGGGAAGAGGAGGGCAGCGCCTGGTTCCAACAAGGTTTTAAGTAACCTTGGGAGTGGAACTGAACCAAACATCTGCCGACAGTGCCAATAGAAGTTGCAAAGGTACTGGGATATTTTTCTCTCCTCTCTTTGTGGTTCAACTTTAGTACTAAATACACCTAAAACCCTGCGATTCCGGGTCAGGGAGAAGAGGCAGCCAGATGTTTGTTCACTCCAGAGGGTAGAATGGACTGTGACTGTGTTAAAAAATACTGAGAGCTTTCAGACTCTCTACATTTTCAAATTCTCATTTTCAGACAAGGCCAGCCTCTGCTATGCTAGTGTGGTGTGATAGGTGCCCAGCGGTGTGGCACAGGGTCAGAGAGCTTTAGTCACTGCAGGCAGTAGCTTGTGATTTCCCAAAGCCCAAGCAGGAGGGGTTTTTTCTCTCTTTCTCTCTCTCTTTTTTTCCCCTTTCTGCCTGGGAAGGATGCAGCATCACAGACCTTGTCACCCAGAGCTTAGAGGACAGCAACCATATGCCTTCCGACCTCCCCTTGCTTTTCTAGGAAAGACTCAGCCTGCTGGGCATTTTCTATCAGAATCGTTAAGAGACAGCGGCTGGGATGTGGCCCAGGCTGGCGTTCCTCTGGTGCTGTGCATGGATGGAGGGAAGGGGGAGGGCGAGGAGGGGAGCGTGGCAGGGGGAGGAGGGTGAGGAGACTGGGCTGCCAAAGAGGAGGAGGAGGAATGGAAGAGAGGCGAGATTGGCATCTTCACGTGCACGAGGCTGGCCAGCGTCAGGACAGCTTGATGAGCCTGCAGGCTACTATCTCTCACAGTTGTTCTGATTGCAGTGATGGGCTTGTCTGGTGGCTTGGACACCAGCTTTCATTATCATGCTCTGCAGCATTTGCAGTGGCGGGGAAAGAAGGGAAAGAAGCCCTGGAGTTACACACACACACATGCACGCAGGCACACACACAAATCGGAGACAGGAAAGGGAGAGAAACAGCCTTGGCTCCAGGCTATTGATTTTGTTTCGTGACACTTGCTCATTTCCCACTTAGTGTGCTGCTCTGCTGCGGTACCTTCCCGGTACGGCTACAGCAGCCCTCCATCAGAGAACAGCGAAGCCAGGGTGGTAGGGGCTTAGCAGCCCGTGGGCTGACCCATTGAGTTGAAGCCATTTTGGAAGCAATCCCGTATGCTTGCAACAGCACAAACACTCCGGCATGCCTCCACGCTCACCAAGGAGACACGCTTCCACAGGCTTTTTGCACAGATGTGCACACGCAGCCTCTTCATGTGTCCATACTTCAGCTGCTTACGTGGTCTTCCAAATCCTCAGACTGCCCTTTTCTCCCCGAGCCTCTCCAACTGCCTGGTCTTGCTATTAAGGTGAAGGAATCTGGAGGCAGAGCTGTCAGAAGCATCCTCCTAGAAAAGTGATGCTTTTTTGGAGGTATGGCTGCCCCGGTGTTGCACTGATGCTACGGAGGCAACAGCTCGGTTCCACTATAAGCAAAAATACCGAGACAGTAATACTTCACAGGCAACATCGGACTGTTCTTGTTTCTTTTTACCGCAGCTGTAACTTTATTCGCTGGGAGCTGTGGTGGTTGTGGCAGCAGCAGTTTTGATCTTTGCCACTTTTTTTTGTTGTTTTTAACCGACTGCCTGACCCCAGGGGAAGGAAAAGAAACTGCTGGCAGCAGAGGAGTTGAGTGAACCAGGCCTGTCACTGAGTATCGCACAACATTGAGGTAAAATTGTATGATGCTCTGCTGTGAGTGCCCATATTTTATATCTTCTGAGGTTCTTGGGGATTACCAGACCAGCCCCAGAAAGTTCAGGGGCATGGAGGAGATCTTCTGACTTGATGCTACTTTGCTGTTAGCCTCATTTTCCTTTATTTAGCTGCTGCTTCTAGAGCTTCTCCACTCCTCGGCTTGGAAGTTTAGTTCAGCTGTGAGAGCAGAAGGGGGCTTTGGAGTTGATGTAACATCTTGGTCACTCTCTCCCTTCCTGGCCCTAACACACACACATGCAAAACATACACGTCCTCTGTCTCACACACACATACATAGCCAGTTTTCCCCAGCTTCGTATCAGGGACATTGGAATGCCATGGCTGGCAGGAGCTACTAACTGGATTAGCTGGTAAATCCATCTGGAGCTCCCAGTGGGACGGATGAACAGGTTCAAGATGAATAACAGCTTGTCTGAAGCAGCAAAAGGGATTAATTTATGAAAAAGAAGGGGGTAAAATACCCTTCTTCTTCTTGCAGACTTTTGCATGAGGTGGGGGGAGTGGTTTCAGGAAGGAGATGGTTTCTGATGAGGGAGTGATTCTCGCTGTGTTGCTAAATGCGGTTGTCTGACCTTTGTCAGTGTATCGAAGTGCGTTTTGTCTTTCTTCCTATTAAACTGTTCCCGTATTGCTAAATCTTCATTAGGAATTTGACTGTAAGGGGCGAGGCAGCTCCCCATCACATTTCTTAGTGGCATGATGAAGGGAATCCTCTTTTTTTGTTCCTCCTTGTCCTTCTGTTGTTGTGTTTACATCTTGTAAACTGCTTCCAGAAACATGCCTTGGTACTGACCCTCGGGACTTGGCCAGTGCCCCGGGGCTGAAGCCACGGGATTTCGCAGTGCGCGTTTCCTAGTCTGGCTCTCAGGCTGAGGTTTGACATTGACTGATGGAGTGAAAACAGTCGCTTGTTTAACATGAGCTGTGCTGAGATCAGACAGCTTCGTCTGGGGATCAGCAGCAACTGTACTTCAGCTGTACCTGTGCAAAGGAAGCAAACCAGCCGAAACCGAAATGCTGGCGAGAGGGAGGAGCCTCTTCATGACTACTGATAGACGTGAACAAAGTTACATTTGCTGATATATTGCTGCAGTAAGTGGCTGAGGAAACAGAAATAGCTTTTCTTCCCCCTGCCCTCATCCTGTGGCATAACGTTTCCTATACAAAGCCAAATAAACTGGAATGAGCAGGGAAGAACCTTTCCTTTTTCTTTCTGGTTGTCTTATCCCTCCACGGCGTTGCCCGTTGTACTGCAGGCTGGGAAATGCGCAGCGTGCAAGTGTGTGCTCTGTGGTGAAGAGCCGGCTTCTGGAAGCACTTCATCACGAGCGAGGCTCAGAGCCTGCGGGTTTTTTGAGGAGGGGTCTTTAGTTGGGTTTTTCTGTGTTTGCTTCTTTGCTTTTTTTTAATTAGACTTTCTTAAAGCAAGGTCAGGTTTTCAGGGAAAATGCTTGTGAAAGAATGACCACCCTTAAGCCCAAATGTCATAGTGAATTTCACATGTAATGATTTTTGAAGGTGGGTTAATGACTTCCAAGGGTCTGCTTTGGGATTAGTGCTGTTAGGGTGAGCACATGTAGCATCAGGGTTCAAGCCCTGGTTCTGCCTCAGATATCTGTAGTCTTGGATAAAGCACTTAGCTGGCCTTGTACCACAATTCTGCCATCTCTAAAATGCAGAAAATAATATCTAGTTTATGTAACATGTTTAAAAATAACACAAGACTAGTGTCTTCTTATTATATACACCTTGATTCTTAGTGGACTCACATGAGCTGCTGTAACTTCACTTTATCATTCTTTACTGTGAACTTCTTGTCTGGTTCTTCTGTTACCTCTTCCAGCGGATTCCTTCCTGCAGTCTGTGCTTCTCCAAGGCCTGGGTAAGCTACTAACTAAATACCTAGGGAGAGAAAATAAAAAGCAGAATGTCTTTGGAAAGTACTTAGGCACGGTTTCAGTAAGCAGAATGACCTAGCTGAGGGTCCCAACTGATGGTGCTGGGCTGGGGTGGAAACAAGGAACCTGTATCCAAAACAGGAGCAGACACCAAGACAGGTTCTTGGCTGAGTGTGTTCGTTAACCCTTTGGTGCAGCTGCTAGTAACTTTTGGCTGTTAAAATGTGAGACTGTTCCTAGTACCGAGTGATCCCATCGGTGCCCTTGCTCCTGCCAGCTTCCTCGAGCCACTGCTGCTGGAGCCCGAGAAATAGCAAGACCCTTTCTTCCTCCCAGCTGCACTGTTCTTCATACCTGATCCTTCATCTGTAGTGGACTGGGGCAGCGGTGGCATTTCCCACCGCGGCCTCTGCCCTAAGAGCATGCAAAGAGCGTAGGAAAAGACAATGGTGTGTATACTTTGTATGCAGGCTGTGAGGTTTGAGGCTGCAGCAAGAGAAATCCCGTGTGATAAGGGCTTGCTAGCCAGCCTGGGAAACTCGACCGAATTATCAGGGGCTGATTGAGGGAGTCTTCAGCATCATCTGAAAACCACTGCACTGAAGATTCTTCTCCCATCTCATTTTATGACCACATCCTGCCTTGATATCCAGTTGTAGACACAGCCTCCCACTCTGTCATACATGACACTTAAGGTAGGAGCTTGTTTTTCCTCTTGTTGTGTCAATGACATAGTGTTGTCTCCAGAAAAAGAAAGTAGTGCATCATGCAGCAGTTCAGCACCAAGCCGTGGTATAAGCGGGGTTCAGGAGTGCAGGGTTGAGGTCCTGAGGGCCCCCTTCCTTTGATGCTGGGCTGGGAGCGTGTTGAGCTCAGCATGAAGCACAACTTGTGGAGCCCAGAGAGAGCTGCAGAGGAGACCTCTGGCCAGAAGTGTGCATAAAGAACGTATATGTTCTTTACAGATTCTTAGGACCAAGGGTAAGAGCTATAATTAATAACAGCAATAATAACAGCAACAATAATAACAATAATTCTGGTGCTGTTAAGCTTGACCTGAAAAACAGAACAGTTGACAAGAAGTCGTGGGTCTGATCTCTCCCCCTCCTCCTCCTCCTCCACCCACATCTCTATGCTTATTTCTTTCTTCCGTATTTTTCTTTTCTTTCTAATATTTTTTTTCTGCTCTGGACATATCCTTGAATCCTGGCCATTCCCCCAGCTTACGGGATTCCCATTATACACGCTTGATATTTAACAGCTTTGGCGTCTTCCATAGCTGGGAGTGAAAAGAGAAAAAACAGCTCAAAAATGTAATGGAGCAAAATCTGCATACTGAGCCCTGGTTCCATGTCCCTTTACACTGTTTACTTAGATCTTAAAAGCTACGAGCTGTGGCATCTACTCAGACTTCATCAGCCCATCCTGCCCTGATGCTGGCCTTGGAGACACTGCCAGCTCCAAGTTCCCTTCCACAGCCACCTCGTTAGACCGGGCGGATTTTGTGGTTCCTGCGGCCGCCCCATTCCTTTTCAAGTCTCCTCTCTCCCAGCCGCTTTCCCGCAGCCCTCTCCCTCCTGCCGCACAGGAGCAGGAGGGGGCCAGGGGGACTGCTCGGGCATTGGCGGGGGCAGAAATTATTCTGTTTTCTTTAATCGGAAATCCTGATTGTGCTCAAATGTAGATTTGTGTGAATACCTACTTTATTTGCTCAGTAAGCTGTTGTGCGTCTTCGTCAGCCGGCAAGATATTGCTGTGCTCTGTGCTGTGCAGATGGGATGGGGAGGGGATCAGCAGACCCTAACTGCTCTGGTTACAACTGTACGTATGTGGATGTTTTAAAATTATTGTCATCACCTTCATACAGAAGAGAGTATTATGCCACGAATGAGTGGAATAGTTGAGTAGGACCTAAGCCCTTTAGAAGAACAGCTAAATTACCTCCTCCGAAATCCTGCCTTCTAACCCGCCAGGCTAGTTCTGCTGCCTTAAGGAGTCCCTAGAAATCCCCACACGTCTGGGCTTTTCTTGGTGGAAAAGGGTTGGGCTCAAGTGGACCCAGGCGTCGTGAGCAAAGCAGTAGCCATCCCCAGCCTTGTCTTCTACTAGCTTGCTAGGTTCTTTTCCTTCCCTTTGTCCCTTCCCTTCGTCCCTTCCCGAAAAAATTACTCTTATGGACATGAAAGGAGTGGTGCAGCATTCACGGTGACATGTCTGTTATAAAAGAACTGGAAAAGTGTCTTAAGAATATTTAGACAGTCCTTTTGATCTCTTTCCTTTACCTGAGTAGAGTTTGGAAGTCAAAGTCTGCGAGTCAGTGGGAACAATCAGACGCTTCCAGAGGGCACTTCATGTGCCTGGTCTGAGGTGTTTATTTTACAGTAAGGTAAATCACCCGTTTACCCAGGCTATAAAGAGGATACAGGGGAGTTAGACACCTTGGTTTTAGACATCTGGATTAGGTCTGAGTCATCCCACACTTTAATTTCCAGTTGCCTTAGCAGCTTTGAAAGTCTTACCACAAACTTCTGATGAAGCACCTTCTTTTCCGTCTTCCGTGCTGGAAGTAGGGTGACGGGCTCGCTGGGTTAACCCCCTTTCCTTAGTTGCACCTTTCAGTTTGGTAGATGTTCACATATTTATGACTGTGTACAAGCAGGTCAGCATATTCTTCGAGGGCCATTATCCTGCTGCTCCCTACAGCGTTAGGTGCACAGCAGGGAGTTGCATCAAGGAAATGCATTAAGACGAATCAGCAAGAGAGAAGGGTACCTCTGGGCCAGCTCCCTGCTCCTCAATTATTTATACTTCATAATTTCCAGCAAATCACTGGCTGTTTATTGGTGCTCATCTATAATTGAAGAGTTTCCTAGATCCCTGGCCAGCTTTGCTTAAGATGTAGCTGGCCCTGCTTTTGAAAGCTGTTACGAAAACCCCGCAGGGAAAGGCAGGGTCTCAGGAGTGGCTGGTCATCCATTGAGGATACACCCTTTTAATTTTTGGCTTTTGTGGGCACCTGGGACTGGTAGGTTTCCAGCATGTGGTTTACCAGCTCTGTTTGACCACACCACAGCTCGCAGGGACTGCGTGCTGCAGTACCAAGATGACCCTGGCCAGGAAGTATTTCAAGGGTTCAGCCTTCCCAAGCCCTTCGTCGTACAGTGCGCTGCTTGTTCTGCCAAAAAAAAAAAACCAACAACAACAAGAAAAAAGAGGTTTTGATGTTTCTGGAATTCTTGAAGAGGCCAGGAAAAAGGGAGCTACTGTTCTGAACTGAGATGAAAAGCCAAAGCCTCGAACACTTTCAAGAGCTTAAAACCTGAAGGGAAAAAATCAAGAGCATACTTAAGCAGGGGACAGAGTTGGCTCTGCACCCTTTGGATGGCTCCTTCGCCAGGCCTGGCTGGTCTTACTCCAACAACATTTTGATTTGCTTTTTCTCTTTTTATTTCAAAACGAAATGATTTTGGCTGAAGCAGCTGAGCTTTTCTCTTTAGAAACACTAGAATGGGCTGTTTTGAAAATTTTTTACTGATGTTGTTTTTAAATAAAAAAATTACCTGGAACCAGCCATTTCAGTGTGAACAACTTCACATTTGAGCAACTAGGAAATTCTAATGAAGAAATGTTTTGTTGAAATGTTCCCAACCAGCTCTATCCATCACTTCCTTTCACTACTACCCAATAAAAATAGCTCCCACATACCACTGCCGTCAGGAGTGCCATGTTACAGAAGATGGAATAACTAAGCCAACAAAATGACTCACATTCCAAAGATAATATATAAGGTAGAGCCTGGCCAACTGGTTACATTCAAATTAGAACCAGCCTCAGCCTTCCTGCCTGAAACAAAATGATCACAAAATATGATCTGTTGTTATTTTTTGATGTTTGCTCATTTTATTTTCACACACTTCTATTCATGAGCCCCGTTCTGACCCGGTGGAAGTGGACATGCTTTTAACGCTGCAGAGACTGCTATTTCTCCTCATTTTTAGCCTGACTAGAAGCGTGAAGCACTAGGACTGTGGCAAGGGGATTCGTTCTTATAAAGAGATTTTTTTTAGCTCTGTTTCGCCAGCTCGGAGTTTGGATACTTGGGTTAAAGCGTGCATGAAGATCCAGACCCTGCACAAAAGAAATATTACACTTTTTGAAGTGGTGTATTTTGAAGTAGCCAGAATTGTGGGCCTCCCAGAAACCAGCTGATACAATTCTGTGGGATGTGTTATGCATGAGCATAAAAAAGTCAGCCACTATGGTCCCATGTGTCCTTAGAGCCTAAAATATCCTTCTTCTTTTAAACATATAAATCAAGGACATAAAACTTTTAATTTTATTGTTGTTGTGAGGTACTGAACTAATAGCCTGCAGTTTTTAGCTCGTTAATTCTGTTGATCTTCACTAAAGCACTCGTTCCAGCAGAATAAGTCCTTCATGTATACACAACTTTTCGGCCAGGTTGGTAGAGCTTATAGGAGCAGTTCATGGTTTAGGGTGGATGCATTTTAAAGCAATCCATAAATCTTTACGATCTTTGTTTTTCTTTCTCGTGCGTGCATACTTGGCAAGGATTTTCAGTTTGCATCATTGAAAATTTGATTCACCTATGTACAGCGGGTGAGATTTGTCCACATCTGAAGAGCCAACATCAAGGCCTTTGCACCTTTTAAATCTTCAGAATAGCCCTGAAGCAGGACATTATGGTTTGCCAAACTGTTGCGCTGCCTTCCCCTGAAGCTGAACTGAGTTTCAGCCAGGCGGAATGAAGGGGGTGATGGTGGAGAATGAATTACTGTGACCTTGCAATGTGCTGTGAAAGAAAAAGGTAATTTGGGGGCTGCAGAGCTGATTTTTACTTTCTTTTCTCCGTGGCTTTGGTGCTTTGGAAGGCTGCTTGGACCATGGCATGCCGTTTTGAGCAGCCTCTTAGCAAAATTTGGAAGCTTAGAAGAAAGTAAATTCATGTTAGAGGTCTACAGAGACCAACTTATGGGGAAGGGGGTTGAGTTCGGTAGATGGATTTTAGATGAGCAATACGCAGCGTGGGTAGAGTAAGAGGCCACTGCCAGACAAAAGAGTGTTGAAGGGTGGGCTGCAGGAGCCGCTGGGAACAGTGACTACGCGTGAAAGGGGAGATGATTCTGGGCATGGGTCTGTCTGCTGGAGGGGTCAGTGTACTAGTTGGGAATTTTCAACGGGAGATTGGGCAAAACCCTGGGTGGTGTGGTGGCACTGCCCCAGGGTCACACTATGTGGGAGAAATATGTATTCTTTCTCTCTGGGTTAGTTTTGTGACGTCTCGAGAGTGTAAAGAACTGGGATGACCGCAGCTTTGGGTGTTTGGTTAGGGTCTCAGCTGTGCTTCAGGGACAGTCAGTGTGTTAGGGCAGTGCAGCCCTAGACGGGCACTGCCGTGGGAGGGTGATGGAGTCTCTGCCCCGACAAGCGCACGGGCCAGGCCAGCGTGATCCAGCTGCCTGCTCTCCGTCTGAGTTCTCCCTTGATGTCTCTCCATCTGGCCTCTCTCCTTTTTCTCGGAAAAGAAAGGAAACTGCTTTTTTACGCAGCCAGTGACGGAGCAAACACCTTCTCCTGACCACAGCCAGGTCCCAGCCCGGAGCCACTGCCGTGATGGCATCCCTGTCACGCAGGGCAGCCACGTGTCCTGGGTGTGCGTGGGCCTGAAGAGCCCCAGGCTGCTGCCACCGCCTTTCTGAAGGAATGGGGCAACACCCCTGTAAACGCTTGAGGGTTATCGTGTTTGAGAGCGATCAAAGTGGCCGGAGCCCTGAGGTGTGAGGGACAGCCTGAAACTGGGACTGGACTCTGCCTTGGAGCCAAGTAAACAAATCCAGACAGGGTGAGGGCGTGGGGCATCTCACAGGGGAGTCGTCACGAAGCCGCATGTACGATACACCTTTGAGTCAAGCCTGGAATCACCAGTGTTCACAGCGGGGCAAGGAGATGTTTCCTGCTTGGCCGTTGTTAAAGGCCTTTGCTGCAGGTGAACGTCGTGCTTCCTGGGGACGCCCAGGGAAGTCAAGGGAAGCAAGCTGGAAGCTGGGCATTAAAGTGGGTGCTGGGAGTACTGCCATGAGGCCTTAGTCTGATACAGAGGAGCCCCTCTTCCGAGCTCTGCACTTACCGCAGGGGCTATCCAAGCCCTGTGGAAGTACCACAAGGAGCAGGATGCTTCGGAGACGCACTAACTATCCCTGAAGTGTCCAGTAGCGTTCTCCTTTGCCCAGGTACAGGGGGGCTTTTGAACACCGTTGTCAAATGTCCCTGGCAAACGTACTGCTCATGGAAATGATCTGCGCTGGGAAATAAATAAATAAAAGGCATAAGAACAGAAAATGCACCCTCCCAAGATAGCTTTTATGTAGCTAGAAAAGTGAGGTGGTTTCCTGTTCTAAATATTTAACATGATGTTTATGATATGTCCTCTGGGGGAAGAGATGCTTGAAAGCTAATGTTTATGAAGTAAGTCTGGAGGGATGGAAAGGGGAGGGAGGGCACACTAACTAGGGAAAAAAAGGGAGAAAAAAAAAAGAACCTCGGGAGATGTCCTGATTTATGGCTTTACTTGCTGGAGAAAAATTTCTGTTTTGTTAAAAAGGTTGCAACTGATGGAAAGCAACTTCAACTCAACTCCTTTTGAAACCAGAAACCTGTTCCCTCAGTCCAGACAGGATCTGAGTCTGGGCCAGCAGGAATCTTTTACTAGCTGCTGCCTGTGTGCTTTCGAGCCCTGCAGAAGGCGTATACGTCTGCACATCACGTGAGGCTTGGAATGATGGTCTGATGTGTGAGAAGCTGAGCTACGTTTCAGAAACGAGGGGTGAGTTCAGTTTCCTACTCTGCCAAAGGCTTCTAGTGTGATATTTGGGTGTTTAATCTTTGTCTCTGTTCCCTGTCTGGGAACAGCATCAATTTCCTGATTCACTGGGAGATTGAAAGCAAATCACTTCATTGTTATATTCTTAAAAGATAAAGGCCTGGATTGCCGTTATTTCAGGAGGGATGACGGAACTCCTTGTGAAGCACGGTCTGCATGGATGGCATTTTCCAACCCACTTTATCAAAAGTAAACCCATGCTTGGTTTGTTTTGCCTTAGTCATTCTGTATGTAAACTGCAGCAATTCAGGACCAGCTTCATGTATGGCTTTGCCATTCCCACCCCAGGGTGTAAATCTTCTGGAGGAAAGCTGTAGATCAGAGAGGTGGGAACACCAAGTGCTCCCGCTACTCTGATTTGCAGTAGTCCAAGTTCCTGCAATTTTATCTGTTGACTATGTCTGATGTGGGTACGTAGTGAAAGAGGCTGCGTTTGAAGGTTAGTGCAACCCCTGCATATTTTACTCTAGTGTCTTCTGGGTCCTCAGCAGAGCCCTTGGCAGTTCTTCTGGCACGTGCTGCAGAGCCCGGCAGGCCTTAGATCTTGGGACTGAGGTGGCTGGAAGGTAAACGTAAGAAATTTCAAACATAATCTTGTCTCAGATGAAATTCCCTATGGCTTTAGCACTGGACTTTGAAGGTTTCAAAGAAGCCAGAGGCCAGGTAGAAAAATCCTCTGTCTTAATCAATACTTTAGGTTTCTTCAATGCATTGTGCTCAGCTTGGCTGAAAGTCAAGCCATTTGTTTCAATTATTAAATACAGATTTATGACCTGTTGTTTTTCTTGGAAATAGAACCAGGCTTGGGACCGGTTTTCTCTTTGCAAACAACTGTCTGGCTGTAGTCAGTCCATGCAGGTAGAAATGTGTCAGCCGTGTTTATAAACATCCAGTTTCCTACTCCATTTCCTCTCTATCCTCGTGACTCTCGCCTTTCTCATCAAAGTGTGACACTTACACATCCCTTTTCCTGGGATCACGGTGTTTGGCACAGGACTAATCGGCATTTGATGGCTTTTCTTTGGCGCGCAATCAGCAAGCTCTTAAATAATTTTCTAGCAAAGAAAATTGCTGCAGTGTCACGGTGCGCTACTGGGAAATCCTGGTTTGATGATGGGCAGGTCTGGTTGGTCCACCATTTGGCTGGTGTTGGTAATCTTAGTGTACTTTCTCACTCGATGAGCTGCTCTGCTGTAACAACTGTGTTCTTCCAGTAACAAGCATGGGTGTTTTCCTTTTATTGAGATACTTGTGTGTGGCTGTTACTGGATAAAGTGATTTTGGTAATAGTTGAAAGACTGATGGTTGAAAAGGCATTTGAACTTGTAGACTTGGTCAGATGTTTTGGGTAAAACTTATTTAACAGTGAAAGCTGATAATGTGCTCCATGTGCATCATGTTTACCTGTAGTAACACGTTAAAAAAGCGTGACAGGGAGGCAATAGTCTGCTGCTTCTTCCAGCTCCTCAGTGGCGCTACAGGAGGTGTGAAGAAGGTCCCTTCTTTAAACCTTGTCGCTAATACACAGAAAAGGCTGTTGTACGTAAGTGGCATTTAATTTTTTTAATACCCCCCTTTGCTCTAAAGTTGTGACTCTCTTAAATTCCAACATAAGAAATTACCAAACATAAGAAAAAACAGCAAACCCTTCCTCTCCCCACAACCCTACCGTAGGCACACCTCCAAACCTTCACATACTACCTGAGCATCTGGAGCAATGAGCTGAGGGGAACATGGGTTTTAAAGTGTTTTCTTTTAACAAAAAATCCCTAAGCCTAATCTACAACCCCCTTCAAACCTGCCCCTAGGGAGAAACCCACCAATTACTATTTACTTTACCAACCTAGAGTGATTTGTGGACGTATGTAAGAATTATTTACGGTTTCATGCAGGAAAAACTTTCAGCTCCCTATTTGCCCTTGTAAGTAATGAGTTGCCTCAGGGGATCAAAGGTCAGATTTTGGTTTTAATGCCCACCTCCTTTTAAAAAATAAATAAAGCAATCTGTGTGAAAAGAAGAAGAAAAAAAACTAACAGTCTGAAAAGGCTCTGACTCCTGCTCCGCTTTGATGTTTTAGGTCTGGAAGGGATCATAAATTTGCTGGTGTGAGATAGAGTGATAATAAATGTAGCTTTTAACTGCTGGGTTTTTAGCTCACACAGCATCCATTATCACTGGCAACTGCAAGGGGAATGTACTTTTTTTGCCTTGTTGCTCTTTAGAAAGATAAATATTCACCCCGCTATGTCCCAGAAGCTCCACTGAAGCCTCCCTTGTGATCATTCCCCAACAACTTTCATTCTTGGGCAGGATGATTCAGTGGTGTTGATAAGAGTCTGGAGGCGTTACCTGGCCACTTAGTTCAGCGTTCGCCGTTTCAGTTCTTTGTTGGATGGGTATTTTTCCAGTAGTTTAAGGTGTGGTAAGCAGGGAGTAGCCAAGAAGCAATTTGAAACAGAAAGCGTATTTGGGGTTCCAAGTTTGAGAACTCCAGAGGTTCCCAAAAGAGCTGGAAGCAGAACTATCATTCCGCACGTATGTTGTCCAGCCTCGTGTGAAACTCACTCCCTGGAGCACTTCCTTTGTATTTCTTCCTGACAGAGAGGCTCACAACGGAGCCCAGGCGCAGAGACGCCTGCGTGCCGTGTCAGCACACCTCGTGCCATCCTGGTACTAAGCTCAGACAAGAGGCACTATTGGAAATCACTGTAAAAGTCTGGCAGAGGCTTTGTGCCGGGATGGAGCAGTGCTTCCACTGCAACCAGCTTATTCATGTCAGAATATTTTAAAACTCCGTTTTTAATAAATGATTTTTAACCACTTAGATGTCTATTAATGTCTTTTTACTGAATGCCAGCAACCTCATATCCCAACAATTTCCACAAGGACTTATTGATCACGTATAGATTTGGAGAGAATTTTGCCAAATCAGTTTATCATCCCTATATATCTCTCTCTTTCTGCTTTGCTGTGTGGAGTGAACACTTTACCTATCGTTTCTGTTTTCCCTAGATCAGCAATTAAGTCGTTTTTACTCAACTTGCATCCATTATGGATCACTTCTGTTAGTAGTATCATTTAGTATGATTTTTTTAAGTTCAACCATAGATTTATTTCTTTGGTCTGCTGCAAAACTTAGCGATTTTCCATATATTCTTCCAGGCCTTCAGTCTAAATGAGAATGTCATCTACTCTAAATTTATCACTTTGAGAGCTTTTGGAAACAGTTAGAAAACTGCGAGTAGAACAAATACTGGACAGCACTTCAAGAACATTAAAAGGTGTGGTAAAAGGCACTGACTTGATCTTTACGTGCACCTTGCACGCAGTTAATACTGTGCGTATTTTTATTTATGAAGCTCTTGTTCTTATTTAAGTGTTGAATAAAGTTTTTTATGTCTTTATTTAATTGCATATAGCAGAGGATACCTTTTCTTGCTTGGCTTTTCTATTGCAGTCATGGAGAAAAGCCTCTTTTCATACTCGTAGATTCGAAAAACGTAAGAGCAAAGGGATGAATCGCACTGTGAATTCTTAAGCAAAGGAAGCCAGTCCACTGTCATCTATTTAGTTAGAAATGGCTGACACGTCTTCCAGAAGAGTGTCCAAATTTTCAAAAGTAGATAGTGCACAGCATTTCCTGGTGGGTTGTTGTAACAGTCAGTCACCACAGTCAGTGACTTTTGAGCATGTCGCTGCTGGTTTGAATATGTCTGGCTGTAGCTTCTGATCAGTCTAATCCACCTGTGGTTTTATTTAAGCTAGAGTAGTCCACCTTGGCCTGTCACCAGCTTTACTTCTGACTTTATCTTTGAGGCAGACCAAGGAGTACATCATCTTGGGGTTTTGTTGAGCCTGTGTCTCTGAAGACACCTGAGAATTATTTCTGAGTGTTGTCTCTGTTCGTCACACGGACTTTGGCTGCTTCTTTTGACCACACTTTCTGCTTCTTTCTGGGTCCACACAGATGGCTGTACCTGTTACCCCGAGGTGATGTCTAGCATGTGCCACTTAGAAGGTGAACCATTTCATCCCCCAAAGGGTATCTGGAATAGGTGGGTTCTATTCCCTCGGGGAGATGGCTGTGCCATTAGCTCAGTGAAAAGCCTGGAGGATTATCTAGCCTAGATGTCATTTTCTGATGACTGAAATTGCCCGATTCCTGCTCAGTTGCACACAGTTCTACAGCCTTATAAATGTTTTTAAGGAAAATTCCATCTTAGCCCTCTGATTTTGTTGAAAGAGTCTTACTTCTTCAAATTGGCCGTTTTTATCGGTTCATTCTCAGCTCTCTTTTTTGAGTCTGCTCAGATGAGCCCAGCACTGGGATACCATGTAAGAAGGTTCGTATGACTGTGAAACGAGAAAACGAATTGCTCATTCTGTGAGTAATCTCATAGTAAAACGGAGACCCAGATTTCAGTGACCACCTGGAACCGTGTCTGGGAAAATATCTTCGCATAATGTAAACTTGAGCTGGACTCCAATGGCCATGAAGGCTGGGCTATAGATAAGGTCCATTCTGTGATCCAAAACATCTGCTTCCCTGGGCTGGATCTTATCCATAGTCCTTGGATCAGCACAGCTACTCCTGGAGAGATGTTAGCCAAGTTCTGGATGCAGCTCTTGTTGTGAAATCTCTCAGGAAGCTCCTGCTGTTCTTCCTCTGCACATGCTGGAACTGAAATGCGTTGGGAAAATACATGTGCTGATCTTTACAACCTCAGTACCATGAACTGGCAATGTTGAATGGTCAGGTGGGGTGAACTGATGATGACTATGTTCAAATGACGTTTCAGTGGCTGTGGCTAGGCAGTAAGTGACATAGACTGTGAGGAACTGGAACTGGGTATCCCCAGCTAACCTGCACTTGCCATTTGAAAGGCAGTTGTATGCGCCTTTGTACATTCCGACTAGAAGCTGGAAGACACTCTGCTCAGTACTTCACATCTAAACACAATGACGACTTTACTCTTGTAGCCATTATGGTCTAAGGATTTGAGAGGGACGGATTTTATGGGCAGAAGATAATTTTTTTCTTTTATTAAACCAAGTGAAATACTTAGAAAAGCAGTCAGAAGTTGGGGTGCATCGCTCTTAAGTCTTTTCCTGTTTCGGGCAGGCTAAACCAAAGCTGGATGCTGGAATAGATACGTATGCTGTCTCAGAAAGGTTTGGAAAAGAATTCCGAAGGTAAACCCCAAAGAATTCCTAGTTGGCCATAGGAGTGAATGTCACGTTAACCTGTGTCCTTTATGTTATCACCAACTAATAACTATCTCTCCATGAACAAAATAATCACTGTGGTGTGTTGGGTTGTTTTAAACTGGGGAACAGGGATAAGAAAATCTGAACATCAAAGAGGTCATGAATGAGGGCTTATCTGGGGAGCAAAGGTGGAATGAACATACACCAATGCATTTTAGAGGGTTAACCTTAAGGTCTGATAATCTGCATTGCACTAAGATGCTGTTGGATTTCAGCAGTCAGAGACAGAAAAAAACTTAAACATTTAGCTAATGAGGATTACACCCAGCTAATGGAGGGAGGCTGTTGTTCCCCTTTCCCTATCATCCTGGTCGATTCCAATTGATCCTGGTTCTGCTGAGCGAGAGCAGTCCTTCAAAGTTTATTCTGGTGTCAATTTTTATAGTTTCCCCCGCTGATCAATAGAATGCATAATCATTAAGGCAAAGTTTGTGAAAGCTAATCCTTCAATACGAGTTTTATGAATGGCTCGGAGTCATGGCTCTAACCATTTGGATGTAAGTGGAACCTTTAATCAGGTGAGTGACAGGAGACAGTCAATAGGATTTGCTGAGATTGGATTCTGATTTTCTATACAGCTATGCAGAGTGAGCAGGAGGAAGGGGAGTGGGGATGGCCAGAGGAACAGACATAGGCTAAAATGGAAGTTTCTCCTCTTTTATTATTTATAAAATGTATTTCCAATATTTTTTAAAAACACTTTGCGCTTGCATATCATTTTTCACCTAGAGAGCTCAAATGCGGACATTTGCTGATTAAACACTATGTCATCTTTTTGCAAAGGTGAAGAACAATTAGAGCTACTTCACACTGGCAAGAGCCGGCTGCCAAGTTTTCCAAGTGCAACATGTTTGTAGCTTCTCAGAAAGGAGAGAAAGCAGAGGCAGGTGATGTGACTTCCATTGGGTGTCAGAGTAAGTTGGGGCAGAGGAGAAGGGAACCTTGGAATCCAAATTGCTTGGGTTATAGCCACTAGACCCGTGGGTGTTACTGTGGATTTGGTTTTTTTGTTGTTGACACAACCTCATCCCCTGAATTTGCCTGAGGGGGATGATTTGAATTGTATATACTAAGAGGAGAAAGGAACAGTCTAAACCAGAGAGCTGGCAGTTGGAGGATGAGCGAGAAGACGAGCTCTTGTCCTGAACTCATCACTGCTGACCAAAACCCTCTTGGTGACAGCATTAATTCTCTTCTTCTCTCCTTTTCTGCCATTTCAAATGCAGTGAAATGAGAAGAGCAAACACGCTTGCAAGACGGTTTTTCTAACAGCAAGAGGTATTTTTGCTTGGGCAAATAACTTTTTTCTGCTGAAGGATCCACCACAGAGTGCCAGGAGGAGAAGAAAACAGCCACGGGAGAACTTGTTTCCATTTGGTATGTTGAGAAGTAAAGGGCTAGGTTTTAGTATTAGTACAAGGACCTGGATGGCAACGAGATGCTCGCAGCGTCCAGCCCCAGCACTTGGCTGTCAGATTGGACAGTACATTGAGACAGGACAATGAACCTGCTGAAAAGCAAAGCTGGTGTTTTCATTTGCACTTCCCAAGAAGAGCGGGGTAAGAAACAAGAATAATGTAAATAGCGGTCAGTAAATTCCTGTGCAGCTGGTGGATTGGGATTTTGAAAGTAACTTTAACGTTTCAGTGAGTCGCCTGCTCTAAACTGATACAGCTCCATTGGCTTCTCTTGCTTTGAGTTGAAGATTTGAGCTGAAGTTGAGCTGAAGAGTTGTCGCAGGGCTCATAATCTGGCTTTTCCTTTAATGATTTAACAAATGTTTATAAAGCAGATTCTAGTTCGGGTGATTGACCAAAGTTGTCGTGAGCTTCATCAGCTGAGGCCCTGGCACTCTGTCTACAAGGGCACTCGTGAGGTGATCTGGGAGGAGGCTATGTCATGGCACTCTGTACGTAAAGCTTGGCGCATGTTGTGCTCCTCGTCTTCTGACATTGCTGCATTGGGAAGTTGGTAGAAATAGGATGAATTTTTTAGCTGAATGTGTTTTCTTTATTTATTGCTGTTTCATAGTCCCTAGAGCATTTTGTCATTACAAGTGACTAGCAGCCTGAGTAGATGGATGACTAGAAATAGAGAAACTCTGCTTATGCCAGCGTCTTCAGAATTCAGAAAAGACAGACCTGTGCGGGAAATGCACCACCACTTGCTAAGAGGCGATCTCGGAATAGATCATGCCACACTGAACTGGAGGACTGTGGGGATGTTGGCTCCGCATGCTGGCACTGACCTGGAAATACGGACTCAAATGCTGTCAGATTTACAGAGCGGGTGCAGTCCCAGTGCAGGCAGGTTATGGAGGCTGTGATGGGGCAGCACCTCCACTTCCCCGTGACGAGGTCTCAAGGGGAGGTGTGAGATGGATGAAAGCCCCCTTGCACCATTGTTCCTTGCCTCATAGAAGAGTTATTACCCAGTGACTACTGGTAGTTTCACACCTAGATCTAGATCTGAACTTTTTTCTTGACCCCACTGCTAACAGATTGGGTTTTGGCATTTTCTGTGAAGCGCTTGCAAGCCTTTACCCTGAATTTCTTTTGAGTTAAAAGAAAGATATGGGGGCAGCTCCAAACTTGGAAATTTTGAGTTGCTGAGATATATTTCAAAGCTCCTGGTCTGACAAGAGCTACCCTTTGATCTGGTAAATGAGGACTTTACCCTACAGAGGCAAGGAAAGGGGAGGAGAAGGAGGATTGATAAATAGGGGAAGAGTAGGATGACTTGGGAAAGATCAGTGGGAGCTGAGAGCTGGGTTTGTTGGTCTGGGCTCAGGTGGAAGGAGAGACTGGGGAGAAGGGTAATACATCCTCAGTGGGGCTCAGGAAAAAACAAGCAAGTGAGCTTGTAGACTGAGAGAGTGCTTCAACTTTGATTCCTCTCCCATTCCTTTTTTCACCTTCTCCTGAATGCACTGGTCTACTTTGCTAGGGCGACTGGGGAGCGGGCACTCAGGGATTAGGTAGCGGGAAGTGTTGTCCTGCTCAGTGGCTGCCCCTTGGGGTGTCCTGACCATCAAACTGTGGAGCACAAGCGTGTATCTTACAGGAAGCTGTGTCTGGAGAGGTTTCACTTCCAGAGCAGGCAGTGGTTGTGATTAGGCGTTTGGGAAGCTCACTGGAAGTTGTTTTCACATTAACCTTGAGCATAGCCTTTGTGTCGTGGAGCTCATGGAGAGTCAGAGGGCAAAGGCAGCTGGAGTTCAGACCAGCTTTGGCAGGACACAGCATCAGAAGCGCTTTCCCAGGGTTATTTCTCCAGTCAGGGGAGTTATAAGAGTCTTATTTCACCCCAAGCTGGAAAGCTGTGTTTATGACACATCAGTTTTTCCTTCTTTTTTGTCACTGCCTTCCTCCTCCTCACGACTTAACGCTGACCAAGTAGTTTTCCTCTTACACCAAATGCCTCATTTCCTGATGGGCCCTTCCGCAGGCCGATGGTGCTGTGTACCAGCACTGCTGAGATGCCCCTGTGAATGATGACCCTGTTCCCAGTCCTTCACCACACCCCCTCCCTCTGCCTTTCGCTATGGTAAATATTTTAGTACTCGTTGAAATCAATTGAGCCTCATCAATTGGAAATAGAGTGTAAATCACTGGGACTTTAGCATTCACCCCAGAAATCAATTTTCACACATTAGGGCTATTAGCTTATTGAGAACTGTGTGATAAATGGCTGCGGGCCATCGGGGAGCCACACCTGCCAGCTCCACATTTTGCATCTCAAATAGGCTCAAAAGTTGGGGAATGCCAAGTGAAGGAAGATCTCAGGTGGGCGGAGCGGTGCGGGGTAGGAGTCACACAGACTGTGCACCAGGCAATCTGTGCCTGGAGATCGATAACATCCACAAAGCACTAACTCATCCTCGCTGGGGCTGGAGACAAGGCGGCTCGGAGCCAAAGTCGTGGTTAGGCTTCTCATTTTTTTTTCTCTCACAAAGCTGAACGTAATTTGGGGAGGGAAGGTGAGATGTAGATGGTGAACATTTAATAAAACTAATGCAGTCGTTTAAAAAGGGAGCCTTGTCATGAATAAATACCTTTATTTCACAGAGCAGCTGCAGATGGGGTGTAGAAATGCTGCCTCCTCCTGCCATCCGCACTCTGGGTAGAGAGGGTGCACAGTTTATCACCAGCTGTGACAGGGAGATAGCTGGGGCTTCTACTCTCACTCTGTAATCCCTTCCTATCCCCTGGAATTCTAACAGTGGCAGCTACTTAGGTTTTTGCTGAACGAGTCCGGGAGAAGCGAGGGATCTGGTGGCCTGGCCAGATGGAGTGTACAGTGCACAGCAGGTTCTTCTGTGGCCATCTGGAAGACCTTCGTCTCTGTTTCCAAAGCAGGACATAATTCACTTGTCTCTGTTACTACTATCGAAAATGTGGGTGACTCCGGGGACTTGGAGCCTCTCCAGTGGTGTAGTCCGTGTTTATGTGCTTTGTAGTTTGGTGTTTTACACGTATAAGCCACCCTTGGAGCTGAGGCCGTCATGCATCGGGAGGGCAGTCTCTTTGGCTGGAGATCTTATCTCATCCCTCTGCTTCTCCTAAAAACTTGTGTAAAGCATCTGTGTCCCAGTATTGGATATTTGCCTGCAGAATAGGGAAAAAAAAGGGAACCTGGAACAGTAGATCAGCAGAAAGATTGTGCAATGTAAATAGCAATTGATTTTCTTGCTGGGGAGTGAGTACAATGCACGTATACCCCTGTTGTTCTAGGAATAAAATCCAGAGCTACTTTAATAGATGTAGAAGATCTGTGTCATCAGAAGTTCTTTCTCAAGATGAGCAGTGTGAGCTTACAGGCAAAGTTCCTTCCTGTGAGGATCTGGAAGAGAGTGACTCCGATGCTTCTTGGTCTGTGCGTTACCCGTTTTGACGAGGTGTAATACGAGACGTTTCCTTGCTCAGACACTTGCTGCGGCGTGGTTGTTTTTAGTGGCTGCGCTGTTGGATGGATGTGAATTGCATCAGGAGAGCATCCAAGAGCAGCAGGCAGCCAGGAGAGCCAGGACAGGGAATAAAGATACCCGGTAGGAAGGGGCTTGGCTGACACTTGCAGGTAGCTTTGACTTGCCCCCTGGGATTCACTATTTTGATGCTGAAGGTTCGTCACCCCGTGTGCCTGTTTCCTTCTTGCTCGCTTGCTTTGGAAGACCGCACTGAGGGACTGAGAGTCCTGACTCATTCCGGGTAATCCTTCCAGGCCAGCTGGAAGCAGGAAGCAATGACCCGCTCCCCAAAGACTGCCAGCGTGGTTTGGCAGCTCTCACAGCAGCAGACAGCTGGCTTTAAAACGTTCACACCTAAAAGCTCCTGTGCTTCATTCGGCCAAATCTCTGGAACATTTTCCAGTCGCTCCATCCAAAATTTTGTCTTTCTTCTTCCTTAAAAGTTTCGTATCTAGCAACACACCCTGTGCTGCCCAGACCTGTTGGTTCACTTACTCGCAGTATCTGGAGTTTCAGTCCGGCCGGCTGCGATCAAGACTCCTGGGCAGGGGCTGCATTACTTCTCTGACAGTCTTGGGCTCTCACCCTCAGCTAATTACTTTGATCCTTTACACTTTGTAAAAATTCTTACAACACAAAATAAGTCCCCTCTGGCTTTAACCTTGTGACCTAACTGGCCCTTGTAAAAGGGAGGGAGAAAACACACAGTCCTGCGCGCCCAAACACACGCACCCGCTCTCACGCATACGCCTATATACACATCCCCTCCAACTGCCTAAAGCCTGTTCCTTTAATAGTTTCCTCCCAGGACTCCCACAAAAAGGCAAATAAAACTCCTTTTACAAGATAGCAGGGCAGCATGAGGGATCAGCTTCACCAACAAGTTCTTTCTTCAGTTCATTTGTTTTAAACATACTTTTCCTCCAGATTTTGATCCTCTAAGTGCCTCTCCTCTTCCCCTCCGAGGCTGCCATCGCTGTTCCTCTTGCCTGCCCTGCTGCCAGCAGCTTAATGGCTAAAACAACCAGTGTGTTTTTTTCAGGGTCTGGTTGCTCACAGAGAACAGCATGTGTGCGAACACGTACTTTTGAGTTCCCTTCCCATGAACAGGGAATGCTGCTGCTTTCTCCTTCACAGGACCCAGCTCAGAAAAGAAATCGGAGAGGGAAAACCATCATGTTTATGAGTTAAATAGACCAGGGATCTTCGGTCTGCGAGGCAGCTGAGGAGAGGTGCAGCAGAGGTCTGTAAAATGGTAAGTGGCCTGGAAAAATGGACGAGTTGTTTCTCTTTTACCTCAGTTACTACAGAAAGCAGGTTCAGTTCTTCACACAACGGGTATGTCCCTTTCCCTGGTAACCAGAGCTGGGGGAAGCATTTTAGAGAACGGTAACATGGTGAATGGCAACAAGAAATTTAAATTTCTGTGTGGATTAGATCAAGCATGGGAAAACAAATTTGTATCTTGTTCCTTTGCTGATTGACCTGGTTTTATGAAACTTAGAGGCACTTAATAGTCTTGAGACTTCTTTATCTCTGACATATTTGGTTAAGAATGCTCAACTTTTTCTCAAGTTACCATAAACCAAAAAGTAGTGCAAGATGCATATACATAATGATTCACAAGCCTTACCTCTCTAGGAGAATAACAGGAAAAAATCCCTTTAATTTACCAATAAAACCCACGTTTGGATGCCTTTACCGTTTCCTCAGGTGGGCCAGAACCAAACGGTTTGAAAGCTTTTCGGCTTTCATTTATTTCTCCCTTCTTTCTAGTATTTTCTGTTTGTCATGCTTGAATTAGAACCGGTAACGCAAGGAATTTGGAAATAAAGTCCTGCACACTCTGGCCTTCTTGATCGATCACCTGGATACAGATGTTCAAAGCAAAAGTGCGTTTTGCTGATTGCTTGTGTGTTAAGGCTTGGGGTCAAAACTGTGACCAAGAGACTATGAAGGACCCAGGGGAATCTTCGTAGGATTTTCATACCCACCCCTCCTACCCTGCTTTGAAGGGGGTAGTTGTTTAGACAGGGAGCTCCCTGGGCTGGGATCGCACTTTTTTGTCCTTGTTGTACAGCACCTAGCACAAGAGTGCCCTTGCTGCTTGCTTAGGAGCCTCTGGGATTCTCGTACTATGCGTTGGCAACGCTTGGGGACAAAACTATTCATGTAACAGAAATACCAAGAGGAATCTTCCCCTGTGAGAGAGTCTTCGTGAGTTTTCTCATGCTCAAGGCTTGTGAGCATGGTCTTATCCCATGTCAAGGGACACTTGAACTTCCCAGTGCTGAGGTTTTTCTCGGTTTTTGTCTAGGTCAACTTCCCACGTGCGTGAGTCTGAGTGGAGCCGTTTCAAGGCTCAGTCTCCATAGGGTGCTAACCATGCCAAAGCTCTGACCACATCCAGATTCTCGTAGAGGGCTCCGAGATGGTCTCTCTCCTTCCCCAAGTTGCCTGCTTGTTCTAAATACTGGGGCAGCTCTCTAAAATACTGAAGGAACAAAGCATGCAAGGCAGTAAAATGAGGCAATTAAACCTATAAAACCAGGGTTTACAAGGGAATTTATAGTGTCAGAGGCTTTTTATAGCTTTTTTAGATTAGTTTAAATAAAAAAAGGGGGAGAGAGAAAGAGAGAGGGAGAAAAAGAGGACCTGAAACTTGAGGAGACTTAAAAGTTCAGAGAGAGGCTTTTAGGAAGCACAGAGGGGTAATAATTAGAGGCACATTTTCCATTTCACTGTCTTTGCAAATTGAAATTTAAGGAGAAAAAAAAAGCATGGACAGAACAGCAGGCAGTTTACATTGCTCCCGCTTCTTCCTAGTAACATTTGATTTTTCTATTGCTATTTTCTTGTTTTCTGGCCAGATGAAAGTGTCTTGTCACCTGGGCAAAGGGACTAAAGAGCGATCTCAGGTAAGGTGAAATATAGGTTTGTTTTTTTCCTTTTCTGTGGTGCTTGCTTGCTGATGAAGTTCACTGTGTGCTTTGCAGATCTGGGAGCTCGCATTCAAGAGGTGAAATGGAGCCAGCTCCCGATAAAGGCAGATTTGGTCAGGAGAGACAAGAGACCCTGTGTTTCAGAGTATGTCCTATTTTACTGGTTCCTCCAGCTTCCTTTAGTATCGCACAATCACAGCATACACGCACGAGGCAAGTCAGCTTGAGATTGCCTTTGGTGTGCCTAATTAGACCCATTCTTGGCTTCTGTCTGCTTCTGTGTGGGACTAAGGAAAAGGTGATTCCCATCTCTCAAACCCTGCATCCTTCTCTGTGGAAGCATCTTCATTCAGGCCTGATTTCCTCACCATCAGTAGAACACACAGTGCTTTTAAAGTGGTGTTTGTCCTTTGCTTCATTCGTACAATCACAGAATAGGTGAGGTTGGAAGGGTCTGCTGGAGACCTTCTAGTCCAGTGTGCTGCTCAGAGCAGGGTCAGCTAGATCGGGTTCCTCAGGACTTACCAGTGGAGACTGAGGTGAAGGTGGCATGGAGTAACTTGGCCTTCTCCATGTCGTTTTTCACTATGTCCCCTGCCTTGTTTATCAGTGGGCCCACATTTTCCTGGATCTTCCTCTTGCTGCTGAGGTACCTGTAGAAGTCCTTCTTGATGCCTTTCACTTGCCTCACTGTGTTAAAATTGATAGTCTTTGACTTTACTAACTCAATCCCAGCATGTTCAGATAGTGTCTCTATATTCCTTCTGGGTCAACTGACCCTGCTTCTACCTCTTGTATTCTTCCTTTGTATCTTTGAGTTTTGGTGGGAGCTCCATGTTTATCCATGCAGGCTTCCTGCTGCCTTTGCTCGATTTCCATGGTCTATCACGATGGACCATTGCTGAGCGCGGAGGAGATGATCCTTGCAAATTAACCAGCTCTTCTAGACCCCTCTTTTCTCCAGGACCATATCCCATGCAGTTCTTCCAAGTAGATCCTTGAAAAGGCCGAAGTCTGCTGTCCTGAACTCCAGGGTTGTGATTCTGTTTTTTGCCTTGTTGTCTTCCAATGATTTTGATTCTTTTAGAAATGGCCCCAAGTCTGTGCACTGTGATGGCATGGACTATAGTCTCACCTTACACACACGGCCACTTGTCCTTGCATGAGGGGGGAATGTCTGCTGGCAGTCTTGCTGTCATCACTGTCTTATCTGCATTTATGCCATTACTAAAATTCCCCTTCCCGTGGTGTTTCTAAGGTCTACCTGCTGCGGTGCTGCTAGGGAGCTCTCGGTGGTACCTTTGTGAAATACTTTGCTTTGTTCCTTCCCTTTACACAGTTCTGTTTTCCAGATAGAGTGTGCTGCGTTCAGTGTGGCGGAGCATAGATCCTGGAGGGCTGTAAGAATACGCAATTAACTAAATTACAAATTAACTGTAGCAATTCATCATCCTTCTGCTGTCTGGCTTTTTACATAAACCTACCTGTTCTTTAAGGCAATGCAAATAAGGGACCCATCTTTGAAAAATAAACTTACAGCAAAACAGAAGACAGCAGCCTGCCCTTCGGATCAGCTCGAACAGCTCATGTGGGGACATTTGTGCTAACGGAGAGGGTGCCCTGAGAGAAGCGTGGCACCATCCTGGGGCTCTTGAGCGGAAGAGGAGGTGGCTCGTGATAGTCTTTGGCTCATCTGAGTTGATGCATCCCTTTTGTAACAAACAAAATAGAGGGTGAAGGGCAAGCAGGGGAGTGAAACCCTGAAGTGAGTGTGTGTGTGTGACCGAGAGAGGTGAGGTGAAGGTAGATAAAGAGGAGAAAATTTGGATCTGATACAGACACATGCAGCTCCAAAGAGTTACTCTGGCCAACTTGCAAAAGGTATGAACATTTCTAAATTTTATCTCCACAGGACTTGCCATCCAAACGAAGGTGAAGAGAGGAGCACGATGAGACAGAATTACCGGTTGCTGATCACGTGTGTTGGAGTAATTCTCTTCTCTGGAAACGTTACCATCTTACAACGAGATTAGAGTCAAGCCCAGCAGTTTTGAAGGTGAGCTTTAGTTTTTAAAGTCTGCACATGTGTGCTGGTGCAGTCACATGACAAATAGTTCTGAAATCAATATGGAAAGCTATTAAAAGTGTGGTTTTGTCTCTGTCTAGTATGGTACATTAAGATACATGTGTCATTGTGCGCTCACTCTCCCTCTCTGTATATGTATGTATGGGCGGAAATTTTAAAAGTACTCAACACTGGTCAAACTGTCCCCAGTGGAAAATATAACATTGACCTCAAATAGCACCACATTTTAGGTCAATGACGAGTGACTTTTGAAGTGCTACCCTTAAGTATATATTTAAAGAGGAATCACTAGAGCAAGAGCGATTCTAACTTGCCTTGTCTTAAAGTTCAGTTTGAGAAATGGTGATGAGAGGAAGAAGATGGCTAGGCAGAGCTCGCCGTTTCTCTCGTCCTCGTCCACTCCGGCTTTGGCACTGCTATTGTGATTTCCCACCAAGGATTTGTTTTCTTTTGTCAATCTGAAGAGCTGTTCAGGAGAGAAAGTTGAGCCCACAATGACTAGTTTACATCTTATGTTATCAAGTGCATGCAGAAACAAAAAACTGGCCGCATGAAGCTTTCAAAAGAATAGAAAACACAGCTTCATATTTGCTAGTTGCTAAATACGACTTTTGGTAAGCACTGAAGTCAAACAAACAACTTTTACGAGTGAGAAGATCCATCTGCTATCGCTAATCTTATAGATCGTTCTGTTCTCTGATACTTCGGTATTTTAAATAACATCTAATGGGCCAGAACGTACAAAGCAATCAATGTTACTCAGACTCCACAGTCATCAGCTGCAGGTATACGCTACCCCAGCGCAGCGGGCTTGGAGCCAGAGCCTCGGCTCACTTAAATCAATGTCAGCAGTTTACAACTTGCTCAGAACCTGGCCCCGTATCCTTCCAAGAGAAAAGAAAATTCTTGGCCAGCAAATAGTCTTGGTCTGTTCTAAAAAAAGATCCTTCATTGATACCATCGGGATGCAGAGCCACGAGGCAGACATCATTATGCTGCTTCAGTGCTTCAGGATTGCTCTAACTCTTTAAAACCTGAGCCCCCTCTCCCTGGGGTTCCCCAGGCCTTGGGAGAAGGGTGACCCCACTCTGTCCAATGGAACAAAAAGGAACTAGCAAAGAAAACAAAGCCTGTTACTTCACGTGTGTTTCTTCCTCTCTAAAGAGAACTTTGCAACACCAGTGCTCCCAGAGACCTCTGTTGGGAATCCAGCTTCTCCTGGCAGGCTGCAAGGCTCAGAACCCTGCTTGCGTGCTGAGCCGCGCCGTCCCGCAGGCAGCACTGACCTCGAGCAGCACCGCCAAGCTGGGACGGATACCTGGCCATGCTGTACGCCTGGCACTCCGGCTCTCCCCGGCGCTGTGGCAGCTGTTACCAATCTTGGCCACAGACTCGTGGTGGCCAGGAGAGTACGTGGCTGGCCTGAGAGCCTGCCGGTCTGTCTCTGCCTCTCTCTCTCATTTCGTTGGCTCCGTGTGTTATATCAAATATCTTTAAAGAGCACAGTTTGAACGATGGCGCTTATAATTCCATCTTGGGAGTTCTGATGACTCGATCTTGGTTCTTGTGGTCTATGATGTCACCAGGACCCATCGATGGAGTCATAGCCCCATAATTCACCATTGCCCTGTTATTTATTCTGTGCAATAAATGGCTGCAGTTTAATCACCAGCGTAAATTGCTGAAGCATCTTTGTGGAAAGTCTAATGTTTCTGTAGCAGTATCTATGGCAACCAGGATTCAGTAGTGGCGGCTAATGGAGAGGGAACCAGGAACGCTTAGCCCCGTGCACCCAGTGAGAAAGGAGCTTGTACCAGCCTCAGAAAGACGAGAGCCCAGGGTCTGAACACAGACACATAAGTGGAGAAACATCCATTAATTGCTGTACAGGAACATGCACTGGGTACCTTGTGGAGCCTCTCTGAAGTTAGGATGTGGATCCAGACTTCACCAACCTTTACAGACTAGTGGTGTTGATTTTATGCAAAAAGAGTTTTAGGGAAAACTTCTGACTGTTCTGTGGAGATGTAAAGCAAAACTCTCTTTTCTGCAAAGTATTTTTTTAGGGGACTTTTCGAGTTCAGGTAGAAATAAGAACTGAGGACACTTGAAAAAAACAGTTCTGAACTTTGTACAATTAAGGTTGGTGAGGTTTTAGTATGGACCAGAGAAACAGGAGGTTTCCTGTTTTCTCCGAACTGTCGCACCTCTTCTTGCCTGTTGTGTCCTTGTATCTTTCTCCTGAAGAGGTCTTGTAGGATCTTACATTTTAGCGTTGGTGGGGCACAGTGTTCCTTGAACTAAAAATGAAACTCTCACTTCTTTTTGGCAAAATACCTTTGCCAGCGCAGGCCAAAGATACCAAGAGGGTGTGGATATGCAGCGGGCATTTGAATGAGTGTAGGGCTGTAATGTAGTTATCATCATAAGAGAAGATTATTGTAACATTATTATTATTTATTGTTTCTTACTAAAGGGATATTTCTCAGAAGGTTTTGCTTTCCAAATCTTTAAGTTGCCATTCAAGACCCAGATTTTCTGGGTTCTCTTTTATTTTCTTTTCTATTTTTCCCTTCCTTGAAATAAAACCTTCTAAGAAAAAAGGAAAACACTTTTCAAATCTCTCTCTCTCTCCCTCCCATCTCCTTTACTCCCCCCCACTTTCTATATTCATTAATTTTCTCTTAGGGAAAGAAATGAGGAGGAAAAGCGTTCTCTGTTCATCCTCTTTCAATACCCTGTGAATGCTTGAAATGCTCAGCTGGTTTTTTTCTCATTTCCTCTGTGGAGCAGCCCTGGAGAAGCATTGCGGCACACGCTATCAGTGCCCTGACAGTCTGCTGCTTATGGTAAATGTCATTTTACAAAGTAACTTTTTTTTTTTAACTAGAGGTTTATGATTTTCTACAAGGATCCATTGTTTTAAGCCACGCAGCCAACATGTGTTTCTTGAGATATCACTTACCTTTTAAGCAAGTAGCAGTTGAGTTTTGGTCATCAGACTTGGCTGTCTCTGGATTCATACGGTTATGCTGTTCTGGTAACCTGATACGGCCCAATGAGGTAAGAACAGAAAGAAAAGCCTTTTAATTTATGGCGGGTCTCAGTTCTAATCATGTAGTTGCTTAGACTTTGGCTTGACCATGAATCATTTTTAATGACAGCTGAAGAGAAAAGAGTTGGAAAAGCAAATCTGTCTCATCACTAACAGCTTTTCGTAACTTAAATCCAAATTTTTTATGGCACAGCCTTGCCATATGCAAACGAAGGGGTAAACTGAAGGACTGTTCCTTCCTAGCACAAGATGTATCTTCACAACAGCAATTTCAGAGCTGGCTTTAAACCCAGAGCAGTTTTTCCGTTTGTAGATTCCTAAGCATTGTCCATGGAGTCCCTCATAGGAAACTTGACTTTCTTGATCACCTTTCAGAAGGATCTTAGAAGTTCTGCAGGAATGTCCCTTGTCTGTGTGGGCCAAAGGGTGGAAAACTTAAAAATTGATGGCAAAAGCCTTCGTAGACTTTAACATAGAAAGAATGTCACTCCTTCCCTCCAGTGTGCCTGGTGACGTCTGCATGTAAAGCGAGCTCAGTCAGTGGGTTTGTGAGTCTCTGGTTAGTCGTTTTCTTTGGGGTACATGCTGTTGGTGGCAGTCAGCAGAGAAAATTACCTAAGAAAATCACTAGTTTGACATCAGCTTGACAAGAGACCTGGTTGAAGGGGTCATCCTTCTTCAGCAGAGCCCATGGCTGTGCCTTCAGTCATGAAAAAGTAAAAATTTAATGGTGACCCACTGAGTGTGAGGAGAAGACGCTGTCAGGGATGCTGATATGGTGCCCAATGGAGTTAATAGGAAAGATGCTCTCACTGCAACCAGAACGTAGTTGGATACGGGCAGTATCCTGCAATGCATCTACTTGGCAAGTTCCTATCAGCAGGTTGAAGCTTTTCACTGCTACTGTGAAACAAACCCAGTACATTTCTTGGACCCTGAGGAAGCAAAGAAACGCCCTGCATAGTATGGCTCCCACATCACCACGGACTTCATTTGGCTTCTGTCATTCTTGTGTTTCCTCCATGACCTCCAACTATTTCTTGTTTGGAGATGTGTTTCCTACTTAGGTTGGCTACGTACTGTGTTCTTTCTGACACAGTTTGACAAATTCAGTTTGATTTTTGCCCTGGAGGTCTTCCTTGACTTAATTTCATTATTGTGGAAGGTCATAAAAAGGTTAGTGCTATTTAAAGACCAAACTGTGTCACATATACTTATGGGGCTAGTACTCTTCTTCTTGAAGATGTCCAGTCGTTTACATGGCGCTATACATGGAGTAAATGGCACCTATTGTAAGCGAAGGCACTGGAGCCTGCCTTACTCATCTCAGTGGACTACTCAGAGAGTAAAAGTCAAGTCCTTGGCCTTAACATTGATTCTGCAGCCCCTGTTGTTACGAGGTGGCTTTCTGGCCCCCTCTAGTGACTGGCGTCTTGGAGTTTTATGAGTGAGGTAGAACCTTCTTGCAATCAGAAACAGCCGTTTTCACTCCACCAGTAAATGGTTTAAAATTTAGAAGTGGCATTTAAAATCCCGACGTACTGAATTTGTTCCCCTTTGCTCACAACCCGCTCAGGGGCGTCACGTTTCCGACTTGGTGGGCCTTACGGGGTTGACAACTGTTGGCAGTGGTTAAAGTGAAACAACCGGTACTGATAGCAGTGTGGTGCCACGGCCCCAGTTATGCTCCCGTTCGCCCAGAGGTTCATGTACGGTAAGGGAAGCCGGATGGTTTTGGTATTACAGCTACATTACCAAAGAAACAGGCAGGAGTTGAAGGGGGTATCAAAAAGGACCAAAGTGTGAATCAAGATGTTTAACCCTCTATTGAATTACAATGAAACCTGGAGTGAGAATTCGAGTTGATACTGAAAAAACATTTTCAAAAGCCTTTCTTCCTCTTACTTCTTTTGTACGACTGGAACTGCAAAAGGGAACCTCATTGAAAATATGAATTGGAAATTTTACAGTTCTTGGGGCCCTGTATTCTTGAGAAGCAGATATTTATCACATGCCTGTTTCCTTGGGGGAGTGTGCAAGGAACTTTTGGAACAGGTTTTCTCCTTTTTGGCCAATGAGGAGCAGGACAATTATTTATTCCAAGAAGCTAGAGTAAGGTTGACAGCCTGGGGGCAGACCCAAAAGCTCCGTAACGCTTTAGGCTTTAGATGTTCCGAGGTCCTTTAGAAACAACTGCCTTGATCTTTTAGTGCCCCAGTAAATCCTTTATGCTGATTGCTGACGTACAAATTCCTCCTCACCCATCCTATGGACTGGAGGGAGCTCGATGTACAGCTCCCTGGCTTGTGTGCAGAGCTCGCTGATCATAACCCAGCAGATGAACCACAGCAGCGCAGAACTTCAGCAGGGCTCCGGGAGCAGCCTGGTAAACCTCCTCGGTCAGGAGCTGCCTCAGTCAAGTCAGAGCTGAAATGCAAATTCCTCTGACAAACAGGGTGTCTGGAGCTGGAGGTTTGAGGTGGATTTTTCCCCTCTCACGTTACTGCGCGTTGCTGATCAGGATGCGCGCTGCCGAACGTGCTGCGATCCTCTCTGCTTCTCCCTCCTCCCACAGTCCGCCTTCCGGCTCCCGGCAGTCTGTTAGAATTCCCCTTCACCTCAGCGTGACTGGGGTCCCCCAGGTTACCCAGCGAGTCATCTCGGTGGAATCTGGAAGTGCTGCTCCTCCGCTCCTACTCGGGTTGGCCAGAGGGTTATTAAAGCATCAGAGATTAACCAGAACCTCCTTTGGTGAATATTTAGGCTAAGAGCGCTCAGTGCCAAACACGTTATTTCACATGCGTATTCTGACACCACACTTTAATACTTCTCACTTTTCTCTGTACGCGTCATTTTTGAACACCTTCTCCAACCGTGACTGTATTAGAGGATCCCTGACGCTTTGGGAATGTGCATGGGGAATGGCTTCAGTGGAAGCGTGTTTGGATTGTCCTGTTTCTATTTCTGAAGCCCTCTCAAGGAAGCTCGCTCTCTCTTCTCACCCCATCGCTTCCAATGGGACCGAGTCATTGCATTCAGTGTGCGCACAGTGACACCTCAGAGAGACTTGGACTGTCCTCTTGTCTCGCTTCCACTCTCTTCCAGGCTGGATGCACACCCTGGAGGTATGTGGTTTGTCTCAAGATATAAGACTTCCCCCCTCAAAAACTACATTACTTCAACAAGCCACAAAGGGCTGGCAAGAGGGAGAAGGGTGCTCTTGTTCACGCAGCTTTCCTCAGAGGTCTTTTCTGTGAACTCCCTGCAGCTGGAAACATACTCTCCCTCTCCCGAGCTCACGTGTGTGTGCATACTCACGTTCCCTCGCGCAGCGATTTGATGTGCAAGTACACAGACACGCTTACTTACAGGTGCACAAATCCCTTCCCTTCGCTGTACTCGCACATACATGTAGGGGCAGAAGTTCTCTTACTCGAGTACGTGCGATCACACCCAGGCAAACGCCAGCCTGCTCCTGCGAACATGCACGCGTGGACACGGGCACATTTACACACCCTGCAAAGATGTTGCAGAATTTGAGGGAGAGATGAGTAAATTGGGCCTGAAGGGACCTCTGGAGTTTCAGTCCAACCACCTGGGCTCAGCACTGAATTCAGAAAAGGTTGTTGAGGGCTTTGTCCAATCACATGTTTATCAAGAAGGCTGCTCTTAGGTGCCCCCTAAAATTTGTGTAGGGTTGTCACCCATACTGGTCACAACCGTAACGGCCTTGTCCAAGTCCCATCATTCAGAAGGAATATGAGACAGACATCCACAGTCGCTGGCTCTGATGGTCTGCCCAAGGACAAACGATGCTCTCAGAGCTTTTTTAATAGGCCAGAGGTCCCCAGAGGAGCTCACAGCTATGTGCATAGGGGTGGTTCTGTGCGATTCATCCACGTCATCTACAAATCACTGTTTTAAAACCGTGCAGTACTTAACGTGCAGAAGAACCTCAGACACTATGGAGAATCCTACCTACCTGTTTTCCTGCAAGGCATGCACTGAAGGGAAAGAATTCTTTTTTTTCAGCTTATTTTCAGACCCCAGGTGGGAGAATCCCTGTTCATACACTTCTCAACTTCAAGCAGAGAGAAAGCCTCAGCAGAGCCCCTCAGGTGAATGGGAAAATGGAAGATAAAACTGCAAGGTTTCATTTTAAGCAAGAATCTAATGGCAACTTGGACTTTCCTCAGCCTTTCCCCATTTTATTTGCAGTCAAAAGCATTTACCAAATTCTGCAAATGCTGTGGGATAACCCAAATCTAATAATAGAATATTCTGGTGACTAAAATATTAGGTTGAAACAGTCACCAAGCTTAGGATTCTGCTCTGTTTGATGGTGATTGCGCATACCAGGAGCCGTGTTAGAATTAGAACACCTGCGAGGTGGGCATTAAGTGAAAGGCTGAAAACCTGGCTACTCCTCTTAACCAGCTATTTGTGATTTTTTTTCTTTGTCTATAAGTCAGCCGGCTTGGGAGATGACTTCTCCAGGAGCTCTCCACTGCTGTTGAAGGAACTAAAGACTTGAGACGGTTGTGTGTCCCCCGAAATCCATGAAGCCCAGGGAGGTGGTTGCCACGCATGAGGTAAACACAGCAGCCTGAAATGATTTTTGATTTTTTTTTACTCCACGCAGTGCAAGGGCCACTGGTGTGTAGGAGTCCATGTGATACTAGTGGTGGTTAACCAGAGGTTCTTGGAACGGTGACCTGTGACGCTTTCAGACATAGATGTGTTGATACACATATTTTCTTTAGCTACCTGTGGCTCAGTGTTAGGGAAGCTGGGCTCTGGTACTAACTATAGATTTGCTCAAGAGCAGAACTGGATGGAATGGCTTAAGATGGATAATATCTTACCTGAAAAGAGCAGTTGACCTTTATTATGTGTTTCCACGCTTGTTTACTTTTAAGACTTTAGCAACAGTCATTTGTTCACACAAATGTGAGCGTCCATCTCTGCGTGTGCTCATGCGTGCAGCCTCAGGGGGGGTACGTGTGAGGACATCACGTGCATTCTTCCACTCAGGCAGTCCTGCAGAGATGTTCGTGGATAGGGTTGTAGACTGCGTTCCTGTGTATCAGGGAACACCTCTGTCACTGCAGTGTGTCTGGACTTTCACACGTGTGTATTTTAGAACAGAATGAGCGCTGGATAATTCGGGAAGTGTCAGCCAACCCTCCATGATGTTGTTGCTGGCCGTTATCAATCAGACCGCTTTAGAGACGAGTACATTTGCACTGCTGCTCTGTGGGGACGTCAGCTCTAAGGCTCTCATCCGCTCAGATAAAGTCGAGAGCGCAGAGTCAGCTGTAATCCTGGCTTGTTGGCAGGTTCACGCGTCGCTGTGCTTCTGCGTGCGGATCTCGGTGTACAGTGAGGGTGGATTTACACGCGTCCTGCTTGTTGGTGCGGGTGTATAGCTGGGAGGGCTAAGGCTGGATGCATGGTCGTGTGGATGCATCTGCTTATGAACACGCGTGTGTGTGTTTCCGAGCTGTCTGGGGAGGAGGGAACGTGCGTGCGGTGCTGCGGAGGTGTGTGTTATTCTCACATCCTTGCTAGACCACACCATGTCATGTCCCTGCCAGGACCGCGGTGTGACATACACCTTAAACACAACGGCCGCAACAAGCTACCGAGCCACAGGAGAAGGCAGAGCTGCTCTTTTTGATCATCGGTTAGGAAATGCTGCCAGCCCCGGCAAAGCATGCCGGGATCCAAACCGGCTTTTGGACTGGGACTCGGGGAGTGAAAGAGAAGCAGTAATTCATTCGCCATTGCCCTCAAGCCAGGAAATCCAAACCCCAAGCATTTCCCAGGCCACAGCACATTGGAGTCGAAAGAGAGCGTCAGCGAATCGCTCACACGTACAGGCAGAAGCGCACACACGCACGCGTGCGCACACACGGGAGAACGCTCGGAGAGGAGAATTGTTCCAGCACCACTGCGGTTAAGATGCTGAGACAATCTCGAGTTTTCAGGCCATAGCTGTCAGGATGCTTTGGTATATTCATCACCCCCCACTCCATGGTGATAAAAATTTACACAGCCAACGAAACGAAGATTAATTTCATGTGAAAAGCTGACAGAATGGCCCATGTCATTGCTTTATTTGTGCCAGCACTCAGTAACTCGGTGCAAGTTCCATTGAGGTGGCAGACACCCCGTCCCCTTGAGCCATCTCTTCTCCTCTCTAATGATGCCACCGTTTTGACAAAACCAAGCAGCGCAGCCGGTATGTGCGAATTTGGAATTAATTTTCCTCAGAAAGGTCAAGTATGTTAATGAGCTTTTGGCTGCTTGTGTTTTCTTTCTTGTGTTTTTCCCCCGTTAATGGGGGAAGAAGGGAGGAAAAAGAAAGAGGAGAAATAATTACAGAAATAAAAATGAAGGAAGGAGGAAAATAAAGCATTTGGAAGAGGCAGGATCCAGCGTGGTTTTCCATGGGTTCTCCTCTTCCAGGACTGAGGCGGACTAATTGTATCAGCACAAGTCTGTGCAGTTGCTTGAAGCTGTTGAGCGCAGCCAGGGATGTCATGGATCGCAGAGGTGGTGTAACCTGGCACGGAGGAGGTGAATTGCACCTCCTTTGCGCTCGGGAATTGACGGCAGCACCGCGTGTTGGCAGCTGCCTGCGTTTTCCATCACGGAATGGCTGAGCTGCGCTCAACACGGGGCTGTGTGTGCCGGGGGAGCGGGGAGCACACGAAGGTGAAGGAGGGAAAGGGGTCGTGGGCTCAAGCTCTTGCACCCATTAGCGAGAGGAAGCTGGGAAGAAAGTTCAGGCACCCTGGGAGAAATGCCAGGGCCTGCCCACGCATCCAGCTCAGCAATAGGATAAATAGGCTATTTTAAAGAGAAATTGTCCCCACGTCATGCAGCTGGCAGGAGATGTTTGAAGGAACTGTGATGCCAACCACCTCACATCTCTGCGTTCCCAAAATTCCTGCTTTTACTCCTGCAAGTTAGAATTTACCACTTTCTGGCACCCTTGTGTCAGGAGTTGCCTTCGTTTCTCGAGGGGTTTGGTGATGATCAGTGCGAGTAACAGCGGCAGCAACAGAGGACAGCGTGTCAGGGCACAAGGGAGGGAAGCTGCCCTCCTCGATCTGGCACTCCCACTCACCTGGATAGGACATTTAGGGTAGGACTCACCTAATTTTGGTCTTCTTAAGCGAAGTATCCAGACTAAACCAATTGTCTAGGTTTCCTTTCTTGTTAAGAGAGAAGGGTGAGGAGGAACACATATCCCACCCAATTTAAGATGAGAAAAATTCCATTTTGGCAAGGAGTTTCCTTCTCCATTGAGTATAAAGTGAACTTAAACAATTAGTTTGGACTGAATCCCTACCTCTTAAAGGCTTAAAATTAAGGGATATGTTTTCCCCCTCAGTTTCTTCTCCCTGCTCCCATTTTGGCTCCTATTTCCATATAATCCAACAGGCAGAGGAGGTCCAGCGGGTCTCACAGAGGCTGTATTGGCTGTATAAAATCAATGTCTTCCACTCCAGCTTGCCCAGGCTGGCTCCATGCTTATCCACTGCTGTCACAATACAACCTTTGGCTGTGGTCTGCTCTTTTCTTCCTGGCTTTGCTGGATTAAGCCCAGCATATGGATTCTTGGGCATTGTCCAAAAAAGCCTTTGTTGACTTTGGAGGTACGTGTTTTGCCATCCTGGCTACGGTGCAAGGAGAAATGATATGGAACACGTGACGTACTGAAGGGTGTCCTTAATTAGAACTTTTTTTGTTTGTTTTACACCTTACACAGCTGGTTCTGTTGGATGGGTCCTTCTGCATGTATGGTCCTTGCGTGCTCGCCACATGAGTCACTCTGCGGCAGGGCCGCCTCAGACTCATGTCTGGGGCATGGATTTCAAAAGCACTCAAGTGACCAAACTTAATGATTTTCAGCTGACTCCCTAGCTGACTGTCCTAAACATGGAATTCCTACCCAGAAACCGCTGTGCTGCCCACGCTCTCCCCCCTCTTTCCCAGGCTCCGTAGTGTGCGTGGAGGCACGTTCTTCTCTGCTGACCCTGCTACAAGGTAGAGTGCTCCAGCACACAGGTGGGGTGGGTGGTTGGGGGCAGTGAGATTCACCACAGAAGCTTGTGGGCTGTCTTTTCCTGCATGTGCTCGCGCACTTTGTCTCAGAACATTCCTGGGCATCATCAGCATTGTACGTATTTTTCCACTGTGTAGGTTGTTGTGTTGTTTAGTGGTTACTTTATTCCTCCTTAGAGATGGCTGCATCTCTGTGATGGAAGGATATGATTTGCTAAGCTCTGCTAAAGTCTTCCTATAAATTTAATAATAATTTGTGCACAGGATAGAGGAGGTACGAGAGATACTGCAAATATTTCAGTGACAAATTACACTTTGAGTGCTTAATCCTAGCAACAAAAAGCATACGTGAAGTGTATGCGAAGACGTTGCCTCGTTCGTGGACTTGGTGAAGTAGGGCAGCCCTGTTCTCTTTGTCCTCTTTTTGCCTGGGATGTCAGGAGAGGACAATATTTATAAGAGCTTGAGTTCTTAGGGGAACTTCTCACCCAGTAGCTCCCTGGGGCTTTAACTAAACTGTGGGATATTCAGTGTTTCCCAGCTCTAGTGTCGAGGACCGTCTCCTCTCTTCCCAGATGTGCGATGTGGCCGCACACCATTTCTGTTTTCTCCCCTCCCACGCTCTGGTTTCCGTAGGAAGGAATCCTGGGCCATGTGAGTCAGGGAGCCTTAGCACGCTCTGGTCGTGTCACCAGTCTGAATGATTCAGGACTGAGGCTGCACAACACACCTACCCTATGATTTGCATATAGCCCTTGGGACACTCAAACCCACATTTTCTCAGCATGCCAAGTTCTTGAGAAAATCCAACCACGTGTTTTGGTGCATAAATAGAAGCTGAACCCTGAAGAACAAAAATCGTATGTATAAGGTACATCAGGGAGGTGAGTCTGCTGTCCCCCTCCCAATGGTCCCCCCACGTTTATAGAAGTTATTGTCAAATGACCAGAGCGTGGTGTCCCTTTCATCCTTACGTTGCAGTGATTGTTTGTGCTGTTTTCTCTCAGCTTCTGTTTCTTTCTCTCTGCTTTTTTCCCCTGCATGAGAGCACTGGCGCCTACGATGGAAGGTCACCAGTGAGGTTAGTCAACTGGCTCCAAGTATTAAGACTTCCTGCTCTGCTACGAGGAGCTGCCAAGTCCCCCCTCCCCGCTGCTTACCACAAAACCCAGTGTCTGTCTGTCTCTCTCCCTTTCTCATCCCTTCTCCCTACTAAGCAGTTCAGATGTCTATCCAGCAGACAGAGTAGGAGGCGAGGCACCTGAGCTACCTTCAGATGCATTTGCTTGAGTCCCAAAAGCAGCATGGCCACGGGGTGATGTTGTCGATGCCACTTACTGATGAGCTTATCAATGTTGCCGGAAGGTGAGTTACAGCAATCTGTAGCAACGATGTCCCTCCCGAGTCTGTGGCAGGTGCTCATGGGCACCTGACCCAGGAGTTGGGCTGACAAAAGGCTTTTATTTCCACTGGAAAATGCCATCATGTTTTTCTGCCAGCAGGCTGAGGGGATCCATGGATAACTGGGAAGAGGTTCATGAAAAGTAACTGGGGAGAACGTGAGTTTTGTCACTAGTGCGAATGAGCGGCACAGGGACCTGTGGCTTCCTTACAAAAATGGTGGGGGCTAACAGATGGATAAATCTCTGCTCTAGGCCTGAAGTACGTCCCAAATGAAGTGAAATGGCAGCCCCAAGGCTGCCGTTGTCCCCAAGGGCAATGCGGCAGTAGGTGAGCTGCTGTAGAGCAAGAGGAGAGAACTGCCTTTGATGGGTCTGCACCTGAGGGTGTGGGGAGGGAGCTTCATTTACAGGAACGGAGCACAAACCAGAAAACAGAGAGAGAGGACAGAGTCCTGCGAGGAGGAGAAGAGATAAATAGGGTGGGAGAAGGAGGAAGGTGGGATGGCTGGTAGCTATTTCTGTAAAAACCAAAGTGTGGCAGAGAGGAGGAGGGGTACTGCTCCAAAAAGCACCACAAAGATCAACAGCATTCAAGTGAAATCTTAAGTTTCTTTAAGAGTAATATAAAAGCCCTTCATACTAATTGTTCAACAGTATGAGGAAAAACTGCTTGTTCTACCCTGCTGTGCGCTGAGGAAGGGTTAAAACCACAGCTCCTCGGTCAGGAGGCTGCCACCGTTGCACAGGCAGCACCCTCGAGCTTGCAAGGATCCTGCTCTCAAACAAGAACAGAAGCAGGTGCTTTGGAAGACCTGATTTTAGTCCTTCTAGCTGTGGCTGAGTCCCTTTAGCTCCTTCTCTTGCTCATAACTCCCTTTCCTAAAGATCACAGAGGAGAAACGTTCCTAGTGTTGTGTGAGGCTGTCAGGGACACCAGCCACAAGCTCTTGGTCTTCTTCCTAGGAACTTCAAGGGTGCAGTAAACATACCTTGAGGAGTTCTTTGTGAGCATTGCATCCGAATTTGTCCCACACTCTGCCAGTTTTTGCTAAATTGAGACCACAGAGACCTCAATTACTCTGTTTGTGTAGGTGTAAAGCTCTTTGAGTTCTCCCTAAACACCAGTATTTATTCGTTTAGATTTCGTTCTGGTTTTCTTTAAGAAGAATTCATTACCAGTGAGAGAGCCAAAGCCTCACTGTTAAAAATCCAAGTCTCGTTTTGGTTTGGTTGATTTTTTACAAAATGAAACAAGTCTTAAATTAACTAATTCCTAATTACGGTCTTGGCATTGGTTCTTCAGGGTGCCACCATGAGCACGTTAGCAGGTCTGTGTTCTGGGCACTCATAGCCAGACCCGGACAAGGAAAAGATGAGAAAAGCTTTGATGTAGCAGGACTAGGGGGCAGCTATTGCCTTATTTGATGACACCCTCTGTTAGCTGCTCCTTTGGCTGTTAGGACTATCGCTTTCCAGGGACGCATTGCTGTGGTTAGGGGAAAAAGCAAGACAACTAAGAAGGACAGAGGTTACACGTGTGAGCTACAAGGATGTCCCCATTTTTACGCTAGAAAACCTGATGGAGTGTATTTGCTCTTGCCCTGGGGCTAAGAGCAACAAAGGAAAAGAGCAGGGGATTTATCTAGCTACAGTCTGATACTCCTTTGGCTGCAGCACAGGCTGCAGCACTTCCCGACCACGGCTGGCGCTTTCACTCACACACATCCGTGATTGATGGGCAGAGAGTATAAACACCTCATTAGTGCTATAATTCACTGGTTAGGGCTCAGACTGTGCTGTGGGAGGGAGGGGGGAAAAAGAGTTGAGAAAGTTTAATAAAGAAAAAAAAATGAAAGAAGGAGAAGAACGGATGTAAAGGCCACACAAATCATTCCAGGGAGTTATCTGACCTGCTTTGAAAACTTTAATTGCTGATAATGGACAACCTGTTGGGTGGTATTTTATTAACACTGATAGATTTTTACGGGATATTTCTCACATTGCTCTCCCAGAGCCTGAGGAATACATTAAATATTAAAAGTTAATGCTCTTGGTTGCTGTTTCAAGGGTGCCCTGCTGATAACGAGCTTTCCCGCAAGTTAGAAACCAGGAGAAAACATGAGCAGCTTTTGCCACTTACGGCCTCTGCAATAATAATGAGGAAAATACTTGACTCTTGCATGCACCTTACAGCTGGGGTTCTTGAAATCTGGCCTGAATGCTGCGTAATGGCAGTGCCCAGCCCAGACGTGGTAGATCTAATCTTCATGGATGTGCGAGAGCTGGGTTCCTGAGTCCCACGCTGAGAGCAAATGCTCCTAACCCCCGTCTGCTACTTTACGTTTCAGTTATTCAAAGCAGAAACCTGAACCGACAGCCCATACCTGTTTCTCAAGAGAGTTTATGTTGGAAATGGATGTGCTGTGATATTCTTCTTTAATTTGCCTAATGGTTTTATAAAAGTGTTGCTTCCTTACTAATTTGTTACAGAAATGACCCAGCTACCTGGAACAGAAACGGCTACGCCCCAGGAAAGAGCTGCAGAAGCCTCCAAGGATGTGAACACCAAGCGGTTTTCAGAGGAGGCTCTTCACAGCAGAGAGCCCGCAAAGTATGGAAAAAAAGGTCAGTTCTGTGCTGTAAAGAGAAGGATTCAAGCAGCGAAAGAAGGGAAGGAAATTAATAGGGAGGTTTGCTGGAGGGGAAGTGAATTTGAAACAGTAGAAGCAGTAACCAGCTTATGTGGTGAGTTGGACCGAGTCTTGCATTGGAATTAAAAAGTCATAATACCCATTGCTGCTCACGGGTGAAACTTGGACTTCCTCTTTAGTGCCTTCTTAGGACACATCAGCCTTGTCAGCAGTCACGGCCTGGACCTAGAAAGCAAACTTCAATCCGTTCTGCCCTGCCTCAGTTTGTTGCCCGTGGTGGCCTGTCTCTTCTGTGTCATGCGGCAGCAATGGTCTTGGGTTTGGATCTCATTCTGACCACTGCTGCTGCAGCCACCTTCTTGGGCCAAACCAAGCTGGACTGGATGGCCACAGCCATGCTCCCTGGAACAGCCCTGGTACGATCTTGGTGCGTAACACCGCTTCCCAAGCCTGCTTGGCTGGAGAGCAGCTTCTCAGGCTTTTACGTGCAGGCAGCCAGCTAGATCTTACCAAGATCTGGAGGCGGTCTGCAAGAAGATGGGTTTCTATACTTACTTTCTCTGTTGCAGTCATGCCTTGAACACGTCGAGCTGAATTATCTTTGTTTCTCAACTCTTCTCACCATTTTGAATTTCTGCACAAGTAGTAAAAGCTACTGAAACTACCTGCTCAAGGTTGGCAGCCTTTCCCACCCCCCTTCTTGAAACAGGACACTTCTTCCTCTGTATTCCATGTCCTGTTTCTGTTGAAGTTTTTCAGGTTAAGCAAAAGGTTCAGCTGCTTTGGGATGGTGCAGGCAGAAGAGGAGAGACTCCAGTTCGGTCTCCTAAGTCTGGCTTTAATGGCCAAAGTCTCATCTCGGCACCTTGAACATGAGCTGCTAGAGCCAGTCTACTGAGGAAATAGAGACTGATCACCGAGACCAGTTGTCTTCTCATACATGTAGGCCTGGCTTGGGTCAGAAACGCGTGTTGCAGGTTTCGGACTTGGCTAGGAAACATTTCACTAACCCTGTCTGCAGCAGAGGGTGTTCTCCTTCAAGGAGTGGACACGAGGCAGTGTTGCTCTAGCTTGATCTGAATCCGGGTCCTGGCTGAATTTGGAGGAGGTTGTGTAGGGGATAACGGGGAAGGAAGGACAGGAGACTTAGTCCAGTATTTCTTTGCAAAGGGTAGATGGCTCACGTGCTCCAGGATGTGCTTTGTTGCTAGACTGCTGTTTAGCAATAAAATGGTCTTAGTTACTTAACGGGAATTGACTGCTTGGTCACTTCTCCTCCCCCTGCCAGCCCATCCGTTCTCCCTGTCTTCCCTCCCATCCAATAACGACGGCTTTTCCTGATTGACCCCACAGGCTTACGAAAAACCTTTTTACTTAAACATATATTGACCTCAGTCTTGCTGCCCGGTGAGTTATGTCACTGCTGGCAACCTGAAAGTCATAAATTAGGCCTCAGACCTGGGGAGCTGTCTCCTAATGACACGGATCTGAGCCTTTATCGATGAAGATCGTACCAGGTGCCTTCATGTCTCTGACAACTGCGGGGTGGGAACACGTTTCTAATTTTTTTTCTATTGTCATCCTATAGGCCTTGTGATTTTTTTCTTTGCTTTGATTTTTTTTTTCCTTCCCTGTCTATCTTTACACCATGATAAAATTTCATTGCTTGCCTTAACCTACCCTTCAAAGGGAAAGAAAAGGAAGCTGTCAAACTCGACATCTTGGGTAATCTTAATTCGTAGCTAGTGTTACTTTTACCAGTCTTTCCTTCCTCTCTTCCTATCTCATTTTGTGTTGATTTGTTATTTTTTTCCCTGATGTGATTCTTGTGATCTGGACAACTGCCCTGGACAAAGGAGAAATTTATCGATACTGGAAACATGTCTCTGTCACTTTGTAATGCAGAATAACTCCAGCAGGTTCCCTTTACATTCATCGTTTTTCCCCCACGACCTGGGACGTACTTGCTTGTTGTCACTTTTGTGGATGAGGGTTGGGGAACACGCCGTGAAGTGTGACGCATCACCGTAAACCAAATCACCTTCTGCCTCTGTGCAAGTACTGATCGATCAGGGAGGAGGGAACTCGCTCCATGACGTAGTTTGTAAAAGGAAGGTCTGTTTCGTGCTTGACTTCAGTAGTAAAAATGCTGTGAGTTTCCGTGATTCACTGTTCTTTGTTGAACCCTTTTGTAGTGCCAGTGGAAATCTTACCTTCATGACAGACCCATTTCTTGTTCAAGATGTTGATTTTGTATCTGTGACACGTTCCTTCAGTGTGCCATGCGAATTCTTCGGCTCAGGAATGTCTTGAGTTTGGGGTACGTTACCTCTTTCTCTGTGCCTTGACTTGCTTTAGAAAACGCAGAAGGATGTTTGGTGATAGCTGCTGGCGGTACGCCTGACACTGCGGCCAGACCTGGCGAGGATGAAGCAGTTTGGGGCTGTTGAGCTCTCTTGGCTGAAAATGTCACCAGTGAAGTTGTGAGGGCCCTCGGCACCTCAGTGGTGTTCAGAGCGATGGTTGGAAATCAGGCCCCAAGATAGTAAGGTGATGAAAAGCACTTTCAGAAATACTGACACACAGGCAGATAAAGGAAGATGCAGTAATAGTGTGTAGCAATAAATCCTTCTCGTTCAGCTTCTGACCTGCTGAGTTTCTTAAATATAAGAATTTTCTCCCCAGAAGTTTCCTAAGTCATCAGTGAGCTTATGTCCTGCGTTTTTGACAGCCTTACAAAATGCTACGAAAAGAAACGGATTTGTGTGTTTATTTCAAACACCCCGGATTAGGCACTATCCTTCTTTGGGTTAAAATACTCCCCCGCAATGTTTATGGTACAACGTTTGTGGTACTGGCGTGTGCAGCGCTGCCCAGAAGGTGAAACCGGCTGGAAACTCCCTCCTCCCCTTTTGTTACTGGAGAGGAGGTAAGTGTAAATGACTTAAAAATTGGACTGGTGCAGGAAAAATCAGTAGATTATGGATTTTATTCCTCTTTTCCTAAGGTAAATTGCAGGCACAGGTCATGACATTTATGATTTTAACGCAAGATTTTAAAGTCGAGTGTGTCCCTTCAAAGACAATATGAGCTCATGAATACTGAGGCCCGACGTGGCCATGGCTCAGGGTTACAGCATTCCTCGGTGTCCTGGCTCTTATGAAGATCAAAAGGCTTAAATCTCCTGAGAGTAAGATTTTCACGTCGTTCAGTGGAAGACACCGTGTTGTCAAACGGGAGGAGGCTCTTCGACGTGTGGAGGTAAGGACCTTTCTAACCTTCGGTCGTGCATGAAAGCCATTTGGAGCCGGCAGGGGAACGTGTCCTTCAGAGGAATGTGTCCTTCAGAGGAACGTGTCCTTCAGAGGAACGTGTCCTTCAGCTGGACTCGCCGTGCCCAGGTAATTATAGGAACGGACCGGCTGAGCTCGTTCAGGTAAACCACTGGCAGCATCTCAGCCAAATTATAAATGGAACCAAAACTAAATGTTTGAAGAGGATTGAAAGGGCTGGGGAAATTTAAAAATTCATGTACTGGGGAGGGTAGGAGGTATATTTATATGTGTTAATATCTCCCTGTACTCCAGGACCAACCAGCCTGAGTCCAGCAAAGCACCTGCTCTGGAGAGTTGACATAACAAGTATTCTCCTACGCGTGTTATCTCAGCCTTGTATCTGAGTGCAGAGGAGCAGGTGGGAATGCTCATAAAGAGCTTCTGGGTGGGAAAAGGGTGAAAAGAGACAGAAGATAGCCTCACACCTCTGCTTTCTGGCCAAGAAGCTGAGCCAGTGCCGGGACAGGAGGGAGGAAGCAGCACTGCTGCTGCAGGCTAGGAATACTGGTAGGAAAGAGCTGTGGAAGGAGTGTTTTGTGGAGAAGCTCCTGCTAAAGGCGGAGCAGCTGCAGACTGTCCCAGAGCTCACTGACCATCTAGCATGACCCCTGACATGTTTGTTTCTTCCCATCTCAGATTCCTCAGACTGGTTGGCCCTGGCAGCTGGGTTATCCCGATGCCTTGAGAAGGTCCTTCTGCACAGAATTCTTCATGTAAGCAAAAGCTGTTAGCACTGAAAATCTGCCCAAAAAAAGGATTCTCCTAAGCTGGTAAGAATAATTTCTGGTCACATTTATAGCAGTTTAAATGGCATCTAGAGAAGATAAGTATCCGTTATGTTTTGTCATCTTCGTGCTGATGAAGGATACATTTACTTTCAGTCGAATGACTTTTGAAGAGAAAACAGCTAAACAGGACAGGATGAGAATAAAATTTCATGGCAGATGCTGTCTGACACATATGTTTTCTCTTTAATAAGCTCAGTTTCTTGGCTGACAATAAAACAGTCATTGTCCTTGGCCAGCATCTTGAAAGCTGAAGGTGCAAACAGTGGTAGGAATCACGTGGCCTTATACTCCATGTCCAAACATCGAATTCCCTCACAGCAACATAATTTTGTAAAAATCTTGTCCTCATTATCACAGCTCCCATAGATACTCTCTAGGAACTATTGTACGTATAATTGGTCAGAAATACTTTGATAGTCTGGTTCCCATTGGAAAATGTTATTTTGGTAAAACTGAAATGGTTGAGGAATTTTTGTCTTCAGAGGAACAATAGAGAGAAGAGCCTGACTGAGTTGAAGCCATAGGTTTTATTTAGGTGTTCTTTTCCAAGGGACTTTTTGCTTCTTTTTCTAGTGGTGTTTAATTGTGTATAAGACATTTCCAGCATATTTCCGTGGGTCCAAAATGAAGTTGTAGAGGGAATATTGAGATTTTGGGTTGTTTTTTTTTTTCAAAGCAAAATGTAATTAATGAAAGTAAGAAATTATCTACCAGATGGAACTTCCATTGTTTTCCTCATCCCAGTAGGGCTGTTACACACACAGGCTGAGCTGTGCATGGTTTACAAATATTCTAGAAGTAGTATTGCAGAAGGAGCAGCCTGTTTCTCTCAGGAAGGTTTTCTTTTTCTCTACTCCTGACTATTCAGGTTTCCTTTGTCCTCCTTCTTAAAGCAACAATTTCCCAAATAGCAAAGCAGAGCGCGCTATGTTGTCAACTTTCCACCCCCCAGCATAATGAATAGGATCCTGCGTTAACAGGCTCACAGGTCTGATTCAGTGAGGAAATTACTGTGTCCCTGTATCCTTTTAATTGTAGGTTTTAAAACCAAAGCATGGAGATGCACATAAATTATTACATTGTCATTTAATCTGGAGTCAGTCCAGTGTGAACCCTGAACGCCTGGAGCTGGTCCAGCTGAGTGGCAGGAACAAGGCTGGGAGTCCTAGTAAACACCACATGATTTCTGGTATTTGCAGGGCATCTGTTTTGTCTGCCCTCGCAGTACCTTTAGTCTGGTCTGGAGAAGATCTGGTGATTTTATTACGGCCTGGCATGTTTGCGGGTGAGCTGCTCAGCTTGTCAGCATGCTCCCAGAAGAAAAGCTCCAGTGAAAAAACCTTGCTCTGGGCTTTGAAATCTGAACTGCAGCCAATTCCAGCTGAGGGATGCGACAGTCGCCTTTTGCTGTGGAGTTGCCATCTGAACAATGACACTGTTGTGTGGTCTGAAAAGACACCAAGCAGTGAGAAGGATCAGTGTCTGTCATACATGTGACTGGGTAGGTATCAGGTAGAAAACAATCCAGGCCCATCTCTTTGGTGCATCTCAAACTCCACCTTTAGAGTTGTTTCAGAGAACGCACGCATCCCAAGATTTCTTTTTTTACAGGCTCTGTTTCGCTAGACCATCTGGTCATGCTTCTGCTCCTTGGAAAGCTACGCCTTACTGAATAGTCCTGGAAACTCAAGGAAGGGAACAGGGAGATGTGCTTTTCCTTGATAAAAATAATAGTCTAAGAGGAGGTCACAGCTTGTAACAACCAGTGAGATTCTGCTGCTAATATTCACTGCAAAACTTCTCAGGGCTGTGCTTCACAACCCAGACTCCAGCTGCATCGTGCATGTGCTGCACAGCTCTCTTACATTCAAACGAGTCACAGCATGGGGGGGAAATCTTATTATATATTCATCCGAACTACAGCATTTCATCTTTTGTTCTCAATTTGCTGGGACAAACAGCTCCTCTCTTAATATTTATTATTTGCCGCTCCTCTAAGACCGCAGATGAAGTCATTGCACTAGGTCTTAGCTACTCCGTTCTGTGAAATGCCTGAATAAACAAGACAGTGAATGGGGGGAGGAGGAGGTCCGTTTTGCAGACGGGGAGCTGAGGCCTGGAAATAGAACAATTTGCCCTGAGTCTTAAAAAGAGGTGGTGGGAGGATCAAGACAGCAGCTCAGCTCTCCTCTGTTTAAGACAGAAACACCGGTTTTGGCCATTATTTTGTAAGGCAGATGAAATATCTAGCCTTGAAGGTTGGCTGAGAAATGGTCGTTTTAAAGATCAATTGTAGTTATGAAAGAAGTCCTGCTGTCCTTGCTTTTGCTTCTGGATAGTCATATTGCAGGGTGAGGAGCTTCAGTGCACCTCAGACATCTCAGATTTACTGTTTGTGAGTTTTTTGCTTGGACTCTTCGTGGAGGTACAACCACAGATACTGCTCTAACAAGCTGAAATCCTGCGAGTGTATCTGAAGCACTGAAATCCCATGAGGACAAAACGATGAGGTGGACAAAGAGGGCATATGCAGGGATGCCAAAGACAGGTAAAGCTCCAGCAGAATTAGTTATCCAAGCTGCCAATTCCAGATTTAGAGTAGCCCTGGCTTTTGGGCACCCCACCTGAGGGCTGATATTCAGGATTCCCATGGAAGCTGGACACCTAAACATCTGGGTGTTGTGAAACCTGTGGCCTTATGGTGGACCTCGTATTGTCATCTTACCCTGTGAAAAGCAAGTTGACTGACAAACTTCAGGAATTTACCACGTGCTTTGTTATAGCGTAAAGTATGGTCATGCCCAAACCAGGGATATAAAGCCCAGCAGTCCTTTGAGTTTATCTAAGTAATGGGCCTTACAGAGAGAGTGAGAAAATCCAGGTATGTTTGTGGTCTCATAAGGAGTAGAAATCCTTTAGGTCTGGATCAGGAGTAGAAATCCTTTAGGTCTGGATCAGGGAAGTATAATTCGTGACTTTAAAGCCAGGTTGAACCAGAAGTGCCAGCAAGAGATTACTTATATTACCCTATGGACACAGATTTTGGGTGAGGTGAAGCAGCATCCTGCTTGAGGTGACAGCTTCATGTAACCCATTGGTGACCAGAAGGTAGAAATAGAGCAAAAGGAGTAGTTCACATTTTCCCAAAAGAATAAGAAAACATTTGGATCAACCCCAGACACAAAGACATCAGCTTCTCTCTTCACTCTACTGTCCATTTATTGTCGGCATGTGGCAAGCCTCGTCACTAGTCCTGTCTGTTATGGGCTGCAGGTATTTTCCTCTGTCCAGCACTGCGGCGGCGTAAGAAACAATACAAATGCTATTTGCTAGTAAAGAGAGCAGTGAAAAAGCTGGCACTGGAAGATGAAGCATCCCTGTCAAGGCTGCACCCCGTTCCAAGAGGCTGTCCATCCCCATTTCCCATGGGTGCGGGGTGTGCTATTGCAATTCTTCATGAGATCTTCCTTCACAAGCTACAAGCCTTGTAACATCTTTCATTCCCTTTGTCCCGACTATGAGCAGATGTTGGGAGAGGATCCAGGCCTGTGTATTACACTTAGAAGAGGCCATGTGTATAAATCCCCCTTCTTTCCACAGCTGCAATATACAGTGTATGCACCTTATTATCAGAGAGAGACCCAGAGCACAGGGCTAAGTGCAGACTAAGCAGAGTAACGCAGGGCCTTGGGAGATCTCTCGCTGTTCAGAAAAGCTGAAAGAATTCTCAGAGGAAAGCCAAACTTCGGAGGAAAAGGACAGGGGTGAGGAAGGAGGAACAACTGTAAGTTTAAAAATGTCTGATGGGAATAGGGAAGTGAGAGGTTGCAAGGCTATATGAGCTAGTGTCGTAGGCAAGGATAAGAGAGCCTTGATCTAGGCTAGAGACAAGCCAGCAGGCAAGGAATTTGCTCCAGACAGAGTCTCCTTCATAGATCTGCATGCTACTCTAGCTAACAGTCATGTCAATAGGGTTTAAAAGGTGCTTCAGAGGAATTGGGAAGCAAAGACAAATAAGGTGGGTGGCTGAGGGAGGAATGGAAAGTCCAGTGGTTACTGAGTGAGGCTTGAGTGTGATGAAAATGCTGGCCGTGCTCCAGTACGAGATTTCCTATCACATTAATTATATTGCAACAGGCTCCAGGGCTTTCTGTGATACAGACTTTGTATATCAAAAATGCTCCACAGACATCGGGGCAGGGAGAGGGGGGAGGTAATAAGATAAGCTTGCTGTGTTGTCTCCAAGCCTTCCACTAGGATGCCTTCAAAGATGAAGCCAGAGACTCCTTGGTGCTGTTCCCTTTGTGCACATGGGCAGAAAGCGAATGATTTATGGGGAACAAGGGATAATCAGCTCTTGGAAATGTCATGTTTCTTTCAAAAATTAACTCCAACCCCTTTCCTTTTGTTGAATTACATATGCTCTTGGATTGCATTTTTGTGACACTAGAAGGAGTTATCTGAAAAGTGTTTCTTGCTTTGAAAATATGGTTACCTAAGCAGAAGAAGATACTGGGAATATTTTGATACTGTCCCTGTTGTGGGCAGAACTCTCAGCAGGTGTCTCGTGAAATTTTACCTGTTCAAGAGAGCTACCACCTGGGACCCCAAAACCTGAACAGAATAGATGGCAGAATCCATCAGCATTAATCCTTAGCCCTGATTTGCATTAAACCCCGAGTACCTCCTGTGTTCACTTCTTCCTAGCCAAAAGGATCGGCCTGAAATTCCTTCCAGGGATTGTCACCAGCTGTCTCCTGTATTCTTGTGGCCCTTATTTTCCTTGTTGGGTACGGATATCAGCTGGTCTGAGGGATGCTGATGTAAATAGGAACAACTGCATATGCTGGATGGCAATCATGCAACCGTGGAAGGGTAGAAAATCAGCGTGAAACAAGTGTGGTCTGGGAAAAAGACGTAGCAGCAGATCTAATACTATCCTGAACAGCGGTGAAACAAAAGCAAAGGCCCGACAATATTGACAGAAAGCAAAGGAAAGAGGGAGTTGCTGCTCCAGCATGGTCTTGCGATGGAGAAGGAGAGTCTGATGCTATGTTTCCCAGTCCGAACTGTGCCACAGTTGCTGTCAGTCACCTGGATATCAGGCAGATGAAGCAGTGTCTCCAAATAATGCCCGAGGGACCTTGCTGGTTTTCTGTGATGGGGCAAGATTAGGAGTGTAACAGCCACCCTCCTCTGGAGCAGGGTGTAACGCAGCGTGTGTCAGCCGGGAGGCCTTAGACTTTGGCTGTGAAGACTGTAAGGCCTGGTTTTTACTGAGACCGTTGGGGTAGGAATGAGGTTGGGTTTTAAGCCTCCTTTATCACTCAAGTGTGGAGGCGTGAGTTGCAGAGGACAGAAAACCACTGGAGACCTCTTCGTTGTGACCACACCACTATTGTTCTCCTTTGTGCTAGAGGGGAAGACTAAAGCTTTGTGTTGGCCAAGGAACTCCTTAAATCAGGAAATAGTCTTATGAGGCTGATTCCAGATCACTTTTATAACCAAAAGTGTATAAAAGAGGTGAGAATCAGGTCCCTTCTGGAGTACCCACTTGCTCCTCCCATCCTTGTGACACACTGTCGATAAATGTTGGAGCATCCTTTACTGCCTCCTCTAGTATGGCCAAAGCAGAGTTAAGCCTCCTTGTCCCTCTGCCCCCAACACCCACCCCCCAAAAGTGCATTATGGGATTCTCTTCTCTGCCTTTCCCTCCTCTCTCCAGAGCTGTGTGTTTGAAATGATATCTATTTCTCTTTGTGACAGCACACCGTGACTGCTGCCGTGACATTCTCCCGAGCTGACTTCCCGACCGGTATGACGCTGATGCCTTTGGGCAGAAATCAGAGCCGGTTTGCTCCATGCCTCTGTGTAGCTGTGATGCCTGTAGCGCCTCTGAGAGCCCCCAGTGCCCTGTTGGGGAAATGGAGCGAGCACGTGGGCCCCAAATGAACTCTGGGGAGAGGGCAGCTGTTATCTGCAGTGATCCTGCTACCCATTTTCAGTTTTAAGTGTTCCTATTGCCCATGGTTTTTACTTCTTTCTTTTTTCCTTTTCTTTTCTCTCCCTTCTTCCCATGCCTGTGAGAGGGTTGGTTTCCTGTTTCTCCCCTGCTTGCAGAGTCCTTGGGGAGCAGGGCTTTCATGAGCTGGGAAAGGAGTGCACAAGCATCTGATCAGCCCTTATTAGTGTTGAGAAAGATCTAATAGTTCCTGGCTTCTGGGACCATTACCTGTCATTTACTTTTATTAAGTCAATGATGAGAAAGTTTAAAATTAAAGGCTTTGTAAATTGGATTCCAGTTTGAAAGGGAGGCACCTACCAGGAAGTTAGTGCCGAAGCTTGCAGATGGGCCACTGGGAACAGACTTGAGCATTCATCTTCAGCTGCTTTGACAAAGATCCTGTGCCAAGGCGTGGAGGGGAGGTAGCTCATGGCAAAGCCTCAGGGTATCCAGAAAGCTTCAGCTCTGTGAACCTTACAATCCTTCCTCTGCCCGGTTACTGGTGTTCAGACCTCCAGCTACTGCTGAAGAGGAAGGGTGATCGTCTGGTTGAGTCATTTCCCAGTGCTGTGAGTTCTGATGCAGCCAAAATGGAAACCAGGCAAGTTATTTCATCACCTCCTCATGGTTCATTTCCTGATTTATAAGGAGGAGGAGCTAGTGTTAGTACTGATTTTTTTTTTCTTACCTGTTACCTGTTTTAGGTAGTCAGGTCTTTGGGACAGGTACTGTCCTTGACTCTTGTGCTTACAACAAAAGCTCCAACTCCTCTGAGTGTTCAAGGCAGAAATAAAGACTTTTGATAAATCCGTAGGGAAGAGCAAACAAAATGGATGAGCCGCCTAGTTAAAAGAAACATCTCGTCCTTAGGGGTCGTGACATTGTAGTATTCTCTGCTTTTGAGACTTATCTGTGAATTAGCCATCCGAACACACTTGGGGGTGAAATACCCAATCGCAATAAAGCAATCCAGCAAACTAATTATGGTGTGACAAGGCAAGCTTAGGGGCCAATCACAGCAAAGAGCTGCTGTCACTTCTGTTTTCTCCGTTGAATAAAAGTCTCATGGTGACGTTGCTCTAATGAGAAGCAGCATGAACTAGTGGTTATAAGTAGAGACTGGGAATCAGAATTCTTGGTTATTGCATCTTAATTTGCCTTTGACTTGAGTGACATGGGAGAAGTCACCTGAGGTCAGAATGTTAAAGTTGACTCCTGCCCATCCTTGCATTGTTAAATTTGCGAATTGTGCTTACACGGCTTTACATGAAGAGTTAAGGGTCACACTTGTCTCTGAAAGGCAGAGTACAGTACTCCACCAAAGCACAGGGCTTATCCCGTTAAGAATAGATTGTGAAATTAAGTGTTTATCTCCTGAAGGCAGAACGTACAAGGATGAAACAGAGATTCCCTTTAAAGTAATTTTTTCTTGGGAAGATTTACCTCACGTTCTCCCTGCGTAGCTTGGCATTTTTCTTCTCCCTCTGCTTTGCCATTTTTATCTGGGTTTAACAGAGGTAAGATTTGTAAACCCTTCAGGCTGGAAGGGATGCCCTCTGACCAGGCACTCAACACCCACTGAGCCAAGCATCAGATGGGAGTCCTCACTTCCAGGAAGGTTCACCTCTGTTTAAAGAACCAAGGCTGAGAGCAAAGTGCTCACACCGTACAAACCCCCGGTGAAAGTCCCCTTCTTTCCTCAGAGACTTGCCAAACCCCCCAGACAGGAGGTGGGATAATATACCCAGAGGAGACTGAGACACGGAGGGGTGATGCTCTTGCAGAGAGTAGGCACTGCGGTCAGCCTTGGACCCGGACGTCCTGCAGAGAGAGACTGAGTTCCGTGTGTCAGCTCCAGGCCATTCTTCCCGTCTCTCTGTAGGCATAGCAGTTCCTTGACTTCAGCTAACTACCTCGTTCGTTGAAGGAGGAGTGATGCCTCTCCCGTTTCTCTGCTAGCAACGTGAGAGAGCTGATCTATGAGCTATTCAGTGGTTACTTACATCATTCTCGTGTTTCCAGCCGTGCGACTTGACCGCAAGGCTTTCAGAAGGTAATCTGGGGAGATTTTATCAAAGGTAAAACATTCCTAGACGTTACTGGAGCCATGATGTAATGAACCAAGGTTTTCTTCTTTAAATTCCACTTTGCTGAAAACCACAGGCCCCAAAAAATGGTTCCAGAGAAGCTGAGGAGTTTTAAGAAGGAGGCTGAGATCTTGTGCTGGGCTGAGCCACTGTGTGCTGCAGCGAGAAAGGGTTTCTGACGAAGTCCTGTGTCGCTGGCTGGGTAAGGTCTCGACTGAGCCTCTGATGCAGACAGTGACCTCTTCACAACAACTGCTCCCTTGTTCCTCCTGCTGCGGTGGGAGGCGCTGCTGAAGGAAGAGGCAGCACGGCCGGCCCCGCGTTGTCCCTCACTACTCCGAGTCGGTCGCGTGTTTGGAGCTTGGGTGTTTGTTGTAACTGTGGCTGCTCCTGTTTTTGTGAAGACAATTCTAGCCCAAAATCTGCCCTTAGAAGGCCAAACCCGTGGTCCCGTCACGTAACACTGCGTTCTTAGCACCATCTGTGCTGGAGCTGAGAACCTAGTTTGCAGTATCTTGGTGCTCGGAAAGACCTTTAAAACCCTTTTTAGCGGGACAGTGATTCCCGGGTCACGCGTCTGTGGAAGTCCTCTGTATATCTGCCAGACCAGGATGAGACTGTCCACGCTTTGATGCTTGGCCTTTCAGTACCTGTTGCAATCCCCTGAACAAATGGCGCTGTTAATTACGGGGCCTGGCTTTGATGAATGCCAAGTAGGGACAACATTTCATTTTGTCGAGGGGGAGGTAAGCGGGATGGGGCGTTGCTGAGTGTGCAGTGATGCAGGAGAGGTCCTGGGTGTTGCCTGATCAAGGGGAAGTTGCTTCCTCTCTCTGGAGTGCTGTAAAGTCAGTGTCAAGTCGCTGTGGCATCTGGGCTATGTCACCTCCTGACGGGGCTACCCCTTTATACGTCAGACCTGCCCAGACAGAAACCAACACAGCCCTTTACCTTAAAAGCTTTTAGAATTACTCTAGGGGTTACAGATAGCTTTGTCCTAAATGGCTTCTGCCTGCCCTGAGGGACCGCCCCATCCTCAGCCCGTTTGAACGGCTCAGCCGTGAGTTTGGGGTTCAGATTCCTGTTCAGCTGCGTGAGATGGGGGAAGCCCCCGGGCTGTTCTCGGGGAGGGGCCCAGGATCTTACCACCGTTCCTTTTGAAACTCCCAAATCAGTGAACAGGAGTCTTAGAAAAACCATTTATACAACAAGGTTATATGAAAGGCTTTTTCCTGAACTGGTGAAAAAATGCTTTTTCCACAGCTTGGACTTAGTAGCTACCAAGCTAATTGCTTATTCGTGTGTATTTTGATGCTGGGAGGTCAGGTTTATGCCAAAAAGTTGAATTTTTGGGGCACCGCTCAGTAGCAGGAGTGCTAGGGAGTAGGTTTGTGAGATGCCAGCTGATGTGACTGTTGGAAGACAGGACCATTCAAAAGGGAGAGGAAAAGAAGGGACGTCAGAAGACAGTGCCGTTGAACTTAAGGATAACAGGAGGAGAGTATTCCCTCCTTTTAAAGCCCCTAAAATGACAAGGAACAACTTGGTGTGCACGATGTTCTCTCGTGGCCAAGAGGAGACAGCAAAACCAGAAGGCATGGTTTCTTTTAACGGAGTTAGGTGTTTACGCTGTGGATGTTCACACGATTCGGTCATCCACATCCCGTGTAGTGATTCATTTCAGGATGATCTGAATCATGCCTGTAGAAGTGCCTGTTTCTTAGTACTGACTGTTGCCTTCTGCTGGCCATCAGGTACGGAGCCAGTCTGACTGTTGGCCTTGACCCAGTGTGGCATTCCTTATTCTAAGTACTTCCACATCTTCTTGCCCTTGTGACGGCACTGGGAGATGACGCTGGTTGCTGGTCAGTCCAGTGTGTGTGCCTGCTTCTGTGTCCTGTCTGCCTACGTCAACTTGTAGGCTACGGCTGTGATGCAGCTACGCGTTAGTGGTCAGACACCATTTCGACACCACAGAAGATTGAGAGGGCATTACCCTTGTGCCTTGTGTTTCACAGGGCATGCAACGGCCCAAATCAGGCAGTCTTGGTTTTGCTAGTGCTTCCCAGATTCCAGAAATACAGAGCAGGGCATAAACTCCAGAAATGTGTTTTCCAAATAGGCGACGAAGCTGAGAATTAAAGACAAGCGTGAACCCTCTTCCAGCGCCTGTCGTTTGGGCGTGCTCATGCCATGTGTCAGCACGACCTGTTGAGACATCTGGAATGGGTTCATGTGAGTCCATGGATATTGGATCGTTTTGCGTGGGAAATCCCTCAGTACTCTGCGCGTTTCACTGACAGGCAGCTCATGACTCCGCATGACAAAATAGAGACAGACCCTTTGCAAAGCGTAAGGGAGGAGGATGTTCTGATTGTGATCCAAAATTGTTCTCTCAATAACATCATCTGACTAGTTTAGCCCTCCAGATGGGCCAGGCTCTTACATCTAGCAAAGAGAGATGATATATAAACATCTAGAAGCCGTTTTTTGTTAGTTCAAGGCAAAACCTACCCCAATCCTTCTCGGTTTTTACATGTGTTTAATTCCAGCAATCCAGTTTTTGCGTGGCATTAACCGTCACCACACTGGAGACTTCCCAGCTGAGGAGGTATTTCAGACCCTTCAGCTGAAAGATGCGCGACTTGGGTGAGTGCACACCTGCAGCCTCCGCCTGGGCAAGGCATTTAAACATGTTCTTGGCTGAAACTGGGCTTAAGAGCGGGTGAAGCTTGGCTCTGAGGAGGCACGCCAAGTGAATGCCCTGTGAAAAACATTTTAAAAGTAGGTATGGTATAAACTTGGAGCCAATGTTTACTACATTTTGATGTGGTTATAGGGCAGCTGTCTGACCTCCTCACCTAATTTGCAAATAATCTTGTCAGGACAAATTAGTCCATGCTGAGCCTGTGCTGCTGAGACTAGATGGTTATCAGGGCCTGCACTAGTGAATTTTAAGGTAGTTCTGCTATCTGCAGTGCAGTGGAGTCACGATGGTAGTGACTGCAGTGCAGTGATACGCTTCTGTATTAAACAAAATACACTCAAAAAACCTCTTCTATGGAAACCTGGAATTAATGGGCTTCCTATCTGGTTTCTTTCAGACCATTTGTGCTACAGGGGTGAGTGTTGAAAATAGAGATTTAAACTGCATTTGAAACTGCAGCTCTGGACACTGTGAATTGCTTAATTCATCTTAATAGAGGTGTTCACTCTGAACCTGAAAAGCTTTTAGTTGAGATTTAACCTGTGGTTTGATATTACAAATGGCTTGGTGGTAACATTGGTTTAAGACGTTGTCTCCTGGCCTCTTGTTCTTGCTGCTGTGCTGGCACGACTACTCCTGTGGTTGGGAACTGCACGGGAGGAGCTATCCAGCTTGGCAAAAAAAAATGAAAAAAAGGTTTTGTGTGTTTGTTTGTTTGTTTGTTTAAAGCAGGAAAAGTTGCTCTGCCTGGTTCAGTGCCTGGTCACACAGTGTTTTCTTGGCACAAATGAGTGGAAGGAGCATGGAGGGGACATGAGCAACAGAGGGTGAAAGGTGAGCAGCAATTACTGATTCTGGTCGTGCCACAGTGTACTTCTTAATATCAGACCACGATCTGGAACTGATATCAACACGTGAGACCTGCTCAAATACCTTTAAAATTGTTGGTCTTAATCTTTGCTTTGAGGTGTCTTGGCAGACACTTCCAGTTTGTGTCCTTATCTCACAGTCTTCAAAGGTTTTCCTGCTTCTTGTGTTCTGCAAGTTCGGAACGCTGCAGCCCACTGGTGTTGAAAATGTGTGAATGAACAAAATTGTTGGAGTTGAATGACGGTGCAAGTATGAGTCGTCACTGCAAGGAAACTTGCCTTCATTTCCCTAATGAGTTCATTGAGAAAGAACCCATTTTAATATAAATGAAAGCTGGGTTTCCACAGTGACTTTCTCAACTTTAGAAGATCTTGTCATTTAAATGCAGTTTGCCTGGAAACATAAAGATCCTTTGCTATATGCCACATCAAACCATCCGAGTCCAGATGTACCATGAAGAATATGGTGAGGTGCCTGGAAAAGCAACAACCAAAAAAATAATCTATAAAAAGAACGGACTTTCGAGGCCCTAGAAATTGATTAGGAAATTAATCTCATTTAAAGTTTGCCATCCCGCTCCCAGAAACAGAGGTGTCTGATAAAAAAATACCCTGCAAACATTAAAAAACAAAAAAACCCCAGAACAGCAGAATACCCAAATGATTTTGTTAAAGACCCGTTTGCTTTGTTTAATGAATCATGATGCGTTTGATGAAGTTTCCAGTTGCAGATTTGAGTTGTACTTGACAGGAGAAAATTTGGATCTCCAAAGCCTATGACAAAATGTCTGTCCTCCTTCTGTCCATCCATCTCTCCATCCCCAGGACAAAATTCAAATGGTTTCCAGAAGGTGAAGCTCCACGGTCTCTTTGGCTGTAAATAGCTGTAAATGCAAATATTACAGTGCACTGTCACAGCGTGAAGTCTCAGACCTGTCCGTTGATTAAGGTACCTTAGGAACGGAACCGCTGGGCCCTGAAGCGTGGAGTTGCTCCTGAGTTCACCGGGAAACGCACGCCAGCAGCTTGCGTCTGGGTGAGACGGGCTGGGCACCCCCTTTCCCTCTGCAGCCTTTTACTGCGCTGCCCGATACCGTGAAAAAAGCAAGAGGGGGCTTTCTGCTCTGATTTCTTTGCAGCGACGTGCAGACAGAAGCAGCTCAGGGGAATCCTGCACAGCAGAGGTTAACGTGACCCACATATAATTGTGTGAAAAGATGCCACTCTGCGCCTTTGTCAAAGAGGCTTCTTGTTACAAGCCCAGCTATCCAGTCCCCAGCCCCTTCAGCAAAGCACAGTTTTCTTGCATTAAATCACCACTGCCCTCTTGCCAGCTGCTTAGAGTTTGCACATTATACAGAGGAGATATATAAGATCAATTTATATATTTTTAAAACGTGACAGATTGTCTTGTAACATATGTGGGATTGCCTTGAAATGAACTACGTGCATGTGATGGCCGAGCCGGCAGACCGCGCGTCTGAGTGCGTGTGGCTTGTATTTTCTTCCCTCAGTTGGAAATCGAAGAGGCTGGGACACTCGAGCTTTTCATGTTGCTTCTCTCTGAAATATTCATGACGAGTTGACGACCTTGATTCTTTGATACCTGCCATTTATCTCTGTGCCACTGACGATAACTGCCGCTAAGTACATATGTCAGTGACATGGTTGGGTGAGTCGGGTGATAAGGAGAGGGAGGGCATCTGAGGGGGGGTGTGCTGGAATAAGATTCCTTTATAAACTCCGAGGGCATTTTAGGAGACTGCCATGCCATCTCACTCACCCCGCTTTGTTTTTCTGACTAAAGCCTGTTTTCTTCGCTTCTTCTCCAGCTTTTTCTTCCGACTTGGAAATCTGCTAGTTCGCTGCTGCTTTTGGTAAAGATGATCACTGGCTCGTTATCAAGTGAATTGCTAATGAATTAATTGGTTATGCTTACATTTAAAAGAAAAAGAGATGCGAGTCTGAGGAGACCCAAGGAATTCTTCTCAAGCGCGGAACAGATCCTCATTGGACTCCAGGGAGTTGGTTAAATGATCGGGGCGGTTTGTTACTCTGTAAAAGCAAGGCAAGGTGAGGGCAGAGCACAGGAAGATAAAAAGACGAGTAGGTAAGCAGGTAAGCACCAGGATCGCATACAGCCTTGTGAATTCGAAATTTAAGCAGGGCAGTCTCATTGCTTTGGAGTGATCCCTTTCTTTGGAAGGATGTAACCTGCAGGGCACCAGGCATGAGGTTTTGAGGGTGGGGGTAAATACGTTAACAGAAAGGGTTACGGAGGTGATGAGATGATGAAATCTATGGGGAAAGAGTTCCTGAGTGAAGGTTAAATGAAGTCTGACATGAACTGGTCTTCACCATGGTTCGCAAAGTGTAAAGACATAGAGAATTAAAGAGACATTGCTGGATCAAGGAGTAAATGTGGTTCCTTTTGGCTGCGAGTTATTCCACAGACTTTCAGAGCCATAACTAGTGTCAGGACCTGGCTTCGTCCTACCTAACTTGTTTAGCTGAAGGATGTGATTAGGAGCCCCGTTGTCCTGGGCTGACTTAACTTGCTGTAGGTGCCTGTGCTTTCTGCAGTGGTGATCTAGGGAGGGAAGGGCGGTGCTTTCCTGACTCAGATGCCCCTGTTCAAGCTGGATGGGAGTTGGAAGGATGGGATGGAGACACTTGGTCCCCTGGATGCTGAAGGGACTCTGAGGGGTAGATGCATTGACAGAGTTTTCCTTCACTTAAACTGCGAAGCGAGGGAAGCCAAAGCAAGGGGATGGAGCAGAACCTCTCCTGCTGATTCTTTTCTCGCTGTATTTCACATAGGACGTTGCAGCACTGTCTCGGTTTTGGGCTGTCATTTTTCCCTCTCGGAAGTCACAGTAAGCACACATCTATATTGCAGTGTACGTTCCCCTGAGGATAACTTCCCTTCTCTGTAGGAAAATACAGGGAAAAGAAAGAGGGCACAAGGGCAGAATTAAAATTAAGAAGGCCTAAGAGGCTTCTGCATGTGCCTCTTGAACCGCAGCCGTTCAAGAGAGGCAGGAGATAAGGTGGCTTAGGGAATGCAGCCGAGTCCAGAGAGGCATTTATTTAAGATTGATATCGAACCTTGGAATTGTGAGTGGGAGGTTTTTTCGAGGAAGGAACAGGATGTTGCCAGGAGGGAGGGAGCTGGATAGGGTGATTTATTGTAAGAGGTCAGTAGCAGGAAGTCACTGGAGATATGCGATGGTCTAAAACAGGCCAAGGAACCCGGGTGAGGACACTGTTTTATGCTCTGAGTTTCTGGCTCCTCAAAATAGGACCAACAAAGCGACTGGGTGGTCTAATTTAGGGTCATCCTTGGTGGTCCTGCTTACATGTGTTTTGGTCAGCTCTGTGCACATCGACCATCCTGCTCTGGGGTGTGTTGCGCAGACTTGTACCATTAAAAAATAAGTTTGCTGCACTTGAAAGAGAGATTTCAGGCCCTTCTTAGGGCAAGAAGTTATTTGGGGCTTAGACAGATAACTATGCACGTGGGGGCGTGAAGTAGTCATATTTATCATCAGGCTCCCCTCTCCCCGATAGGAAAATGCCCTGTGACAGAAGAAATGAAAAGACTGGCAAGAGAAGAGGAGTCACGGCCAGGAATGGCCTTACGGGCCGTAAACTGAGTTGGAAAGTTCAGCTGGATGTAAAGCTTTAACCAGTTGTCAGTCTGAAATCTGCAGCTCCACGTCAGTGTAACGGCCCATTTATCTCGAGCAGGACTGCTGCAGGCACCAGGGCTTCTTGGTACTGATGGCTAGAAAGAAGTTACTGATTATCAGGCACAGCCAGCTTCTGCCTAACCTGCTTCTGAGTGGTCGCTTTGCTGCCCTGTCTTCTGACCCAGTCAAAGCAGGCGTCCTGTCGTGCCAGGAACAGTGGTCCTTCCTGACAGGAGAAGAGGGGTGCTGTCACCGAGAACCCTCAAGTCAGACGGGCAGGATCGCGGGAGTTGGGGTTTGGGCTCGCTGGGAAATGCAGCGTGGTTGAGAAGGCAGCAGTGCTTCGGGCGAACGGGAGGGTGCCCTTTGACTTCAGCTGACCTGGAATGACTTGTCACACAGGAGATCACACAGAAAAGTTAGTGCTTGGATACAGGACTCGGTTCGTATCCTCTTTGTAGGGGTGAATATCTAGACAATTCTCCAGTATCCCTGCTCAGCTTCCCGTTAGTGCAGATCGGCTGCCTTGTGGTTTTTCAGTGTGTTCAAACCCTGCTGCTGTGCTTTTGTTTCCCTCTGCAGCTATTCGGGCTGTCCCTGCTGATAGTAGCTCCGATTAGATCTACGCAAGGGGGTAACATCTGAGCTTTTAGTGCTGTCCTTTCATCTAATGTCCTCCAGCTCGTGGTCCTGTTGTCCCTGCACAGCTTGGTATGTGGTGATGTTCGCTCTCCTGCTTACACTCGGTGAATGATTTATCATGTGTTATCGGTAGGACTCTGTACAGTGTCCAGGACAATGTTTTCTTCCATCTGGTTCCAAGCTGGTGGAACACCCTTTCATATGGTTTTCGCATGTGGTTCTCTTAGTACCTCCTTTCTGTTTTTTCCCTCTGGATTCGTCATTACGCAGCTTGTCTAGCAAGTACACTTTGTTTCGTTTTATAAATTAATCACATGTGTGAATTAAAACTTCAGCAAATGTGGATGTTTCTTAAATGACAGAGGAAACCTTCACAACAGGGTGAATCTATCTTCTAGAAGAAATACCCACCACGTTACTGGAAATCTGGAGTATGCACGACAGTTGCCGCAGCGTTTCACGCCACTCTTCAGTCAGATATCAGCTTATGGCTTATGGTTCTGGAAGAATCTTACCTTCTAATGCATGGGAAAGTCTTTCAGGTTCTGTTTATTATGAAGGTGCTGCGTGCAGTTACAGGTTCATGATGTGGGCAGGACAGAGACCATGAAAACATCTTTTTATGTAAATCGTCTTGAGACAGACAGTGATTTGCGGTGACTCGATATTGAGCACTCCAAGAGACGAACAGCTTCATCTTACCAGTCTTCTGAGTGATCCAAGCTGCAAAAGGGCTGTCAGAATCCCTTGCTGCTGGGTTTGCTGGTCTTTGCAGATAACTTTGCGGTCTTTGTTGATTTTGTGTTGTTAGACCTGGTAACACACTTTTATCTTATCTGGCTTTTTCTCTTCTTTGCTCTCCATGTTGTTTGCTCTTCCAGAATAAACACGCAGACCTCCTGCCCCTGGGGGCCAGTGCACTGTGTTCCTCCCCCGAGAGCTTGCAAATATTTGCACCACACCAGCCTCTGAGCCCCGAGACGTGAGCAGCGACACGAGGAGGTGCAGCGGAGGGCAGGGGTGGAAGGCCAGCGGGTGTCAAACTAGCACACAGGAGCCGGTGCAGTTGTCTTGGAGAGTTTAGCAAGCGGTTGCCTTGTCTTCAGAGCAACGGGAGAAAGGGGACGTGACTTTGGGGTTGCACGTGTCCACGTGCACACCTGCGTGAGTTTGCGGTGAGGTCCGTGTGTGCGGCAGTGATGGGCTCCAGCTAGTGTTTGTGTGTAGCCGGTTCCCAGAGCAGCAGCAGGGATGACACTCCAAGCTAAGGGCCATTGTCTGGCTTTATCCAGCTTGCTTTCAGGCTCCTGTGTTTCAAAATAGCACCTATATCACGTGTGTACCCTTGGTGTTTGTAACGTGTGGGCATGGCGGTACACAGGGCCGCATGTACCATCTGTGAGAAGCCGCCAGGTTAGACACTTTGCCCTGAGTTTTCTGCCTTTGCAGACGCACCTTGTATCTGTTCAGGATTCAGACCGTATCCCTTCACAGGAGGGATGATGGAACGAGAAGAATACCCAAGATAGGTGGTGTCTCTAGGTCTTTCTGTCCCATGTAGTTTCTCCTGGGGAAGAAGCCATCTTCCCGCAGTTCTGCAAGAGGACACTTCATCGGAATCCTTCTCCCCACAGCCTGTGGTGTGCTCATGTGTTTCAGAAGCTCAATTTCATCTTTAGAAAATCCTGCTTCTGAAGTGACTGGCATCTTAGAGCTGCTTCTTTTGGCAGGGTTATGTGGAATACCACCCCTACTTTACACCCCATTCATAAGCAGAGGATCTTAAGTAGCTTGTGGTGATGGTGCCTGTCCAAAAGAGAAGTAAGCCATTACTAGAGCTCGAGCAGCCGTCACACCATGGAGCGTGTGAAGCAGTAATTTTGTGAACTGTTGAGGCCAATGTAAGCCAGTATTCTTACCAGAAAAAGGTATTTCCACTTTTCCTTCTTTCTTTAGCTGCTGCTTTTCTATGCTTTCTCCTCCCTTGATAGCACAGACATTCTTACAGCTCCATGATGAAATGCCCAAAAATCTCAGAAAGGAATTATGCTTGATGTTACCTTAGATCTATCCTCTGATTCGCTTCATTGTGGAAAGCGTGTTTGTGCAACTGCGGTGTTCAGTCGTGGTGGTGTCACTCTTCACCCGTGGGGCTAGGCAGGAGGAGAAGCAGGAGGGTAGGTGCCACAGGTCGAGACGTGCTATTTCGCCCTTTAAGGGCACCTCCCCACTGTCTCGTTTGTGGACTCCCTGCGTGTCCTCCCATCTCTCTCACCTCACTTAACTTCTTTGATTTGGAACCGCCGCTGGGTTGGCTGAGGTGGTGGTGGGGAGTTTGTTGGTTTTGTTGGTTTGGTTGTTTGCTCTCTGTTGCCTTTTTCCAGTTTGAAGTTTGCCGCCCTCTGGCCTGTGGGCCAGTGACCCTTCTGCGAGCTGTCGGGCTGCGCAGCGCACACCACGTTATCATCAGGGAGGCTGTTTCATTTCCATCTGGGGCTTTTGGTCTGGATTGGCTCCATCGTGCCGGCAGGTCTGATTGATGGCCGTATTGACAATCAGGTTGACCCTTGTTCGGCAGGCTGACATGCTCCGTATTTCACGGGCCAGCATTTGATGCGTATCAAAGAGGTGGTCAGGTCATCAGAACAGCCAATTAAAACAATAAAGAGGGAGGAGTGGAAGATGGGTTTTAACTCTTTCCAACCCCTCATAAACATCTTTATGAAGTGGAGGGGGTTTTTTCTGCCAAGAGGAGCGTTTGGAGGGAGGTAAAAGCAAAGATCCGTCTCTGTAAAATTTATCGGTGGGAACCCTTTAAAAACTGAGTAAGCAGGGATCAGAAAACAATTAACTGTCTACAGAGTTGTCAGGTATTTAGAGTCTGGAATGAGCCTGGATCCATTCCCTTCCTTCCAATTTTTTTTTTTTTTCTGAACAGCATATTATAAAGGAGAATGTGAAATTCGGCATAGGTTAGTGAATATATAATAACGCATCTCAAACTGAAACACTTCTTGGAAGACAAGAAGTTCGTATCATGGCTGTTGGTCCCTGAGAAGGAGAAAGGCTCTCCCGTTACTGTTGCTGGCAGCTGGCAGAAGGTAATAAATTCAGGAGTTCTTTAGCACTGGCTTCTGAATAATGGTATCAGAAGAACATGCTCTTCACGTGAGGAACCTAATGAGGGAGCAGTGCTAGAGGCAGGAGTTAAGAGTGCCACTGGGATCGTGGATAATAAAAGGTCTATCATCTGTCAGTGGCTGATGTTTATACTAGTGCAGGGTCAGTCACCGTTGCTTCAGTGTTAATTTGGGGGCTGTCTTTTAAGATGATGCAGCCTTCCCTAAGATACCAGCAAAAATGCACTGGTTCCCAGATTTTTTTGCTTGCTGAGCTTTAATCCCCACTTGCACTGAAGTTTCCAGGTGTCAGTTTTAATGGAAATGTTAAGAAAATAAAGCTTGGACCAGGGTTAAGTGCAGAAGGGTTTGAACAATTCACCACATCCAGACTCAATTCCTGGTTCAGACACAAAATTTCGGGTTGGCTTTGTCTGTGCTGTAATGCAGTTTCCAGCCTGTAAAAGGGGAAACAACTACCTTGTTTTCCCAAGAACATTGACATGTACGAAACACAATAATGCTGACAACTATCTGGGTGTCTGAATGGGGAAGAAAAAAAAATTCCCCCTGCACCCTGCAAAAGATACCGCGGTGTACTTGCTGTGCAGCACATACTCCTCACGCATCTTCCTTCGCCTGCTTGTACTTGTTCAGTTTTTGCTTTAATATCATACTCAGTTTGCAAAGGCATTGAATCCATTTTCTGACTGTTGGGTAAATGATGGTTAAGTGTCAGGAGATTTATTTAATTGTCTAGCTATTAAAAAAAAAGGTAGGTCTGCTGAGTGAAAGCTTTTATGCTTTTAAGTGAGGTATTGTTGTGATTAGAGTTTAAACAGCACTGATTTCCTCAAAAATGCATTGGCAATAATCACTGGCTTGTTTGATTGTCCACATAACTGTACCACCCTCACTGCCAAGAAACTCATCTGAACCACCAATGATAATAATAGCTGGTTTTTTCCATTAAGTGTGCAGTAGATAGAATATTCAGGGACAGGAACATCATCTTTAGGCAGTACAGAAAGTGAACACATTGTTCACAAATCAGCCTCAAGAATAATGGACTAGAGAGACTTCAGAGATGAGGGAGGGAGGTTGGGGGGGTGGGAAAGGGGCTTAAAGCTTCATGAACTGCATACAGAGAGGATTTTAGTGGGATACGGGCAATTGATTCCCTTCGGTGTCTTTGAAGAGGCCAATCTCAAGGTGGAGAAACTCCAGATGACTCATTTTAATGCTGCTTAGTCTCATCAGTGTCTCCATGATCATTTTACTCTTTTCTAGTTCTTAAATTAAAAAAGCCGAGAATACAAAGGTAATTCATCTGCCATAATCTGAACCAACAACACAATGACAGCAGGTTTCTGAGGCGAGCCGATGACCCGCAGGTGAGAAAACAGCTGCCCTTCAGTTTACCTGGATGTCTCAGGGACTGCTGAAAGTCCCAGACATCTGTGAAATGCAAACAAGCCAAGCTCTTTCTTTATGAATTTTTCCATGGGAAATCCATTTCCTTCGTGAATGCCACTTCCCTGCTAGCTCTCGTCCCAGAAATTCGTCCTGTACCAGGACTGCGGCTCAGGGCAAGTCTTTGCCAGAGCATGTGCTGCTTGCGGGGTGTAAAGCGCCTGGCCTTTAGAAAAGCATCCGTACCCAAGGGCAAGGAGAGGGATTCTTCTCGGGCCCCCTTTGTGTCCTTCTGTTCTTAATTTCACATTCACTAATGCATTTAGGCACCAAGAGCTCCTGGTTGCTGGCATCACGCTTGTGTAGCATGAAGGCTGACGCTTGCCCCGAGACGCAAGCAGGAATATTAATTTCCCATTTCTCATTGCCACCCCTTGCCTGGGAAATCACAGGCAGGGCCAGCAAGGAGATCCAGTTTGTCTCTCTGTCAGCACACTACCCCAGCAAGAGAAGGGCAGTGTGTGAGCGGGGCGCAGCTCTTTTTCCCTCCTCCTCACCCGTGCTAAGTGCCATTTAGCAATGTTAGCTGCTTGCTCCTCTCAGTTGGACACCGATTACTCCCTGTTGGAGAGCTGTCAGTAAGGGGAAAGCCGTACATCGCGGTGGGAAGTAATCTCACCCGGCAGGGGAGAACCTCTTCCCAGCCAAAACAACGCGGCTTTGACAGCCTTGATGTATTTATTATCTTCGTGGTGCAGAAACGCTGCCGCAGCAGGGTGGTGGGGGAGGATGCTGCTGGTGACTGGGAAGAGCAAGTGAGGAGAAGTGTGAAGTGCCAGGGAGCTGTCTGCAGTCAGCTGGTGGCAGGGCGCAGGAATGATCGGCGGAAAGGAGGGCACGAAGGAAAGGAAAAGGCTATCGTCAAGAGGCAACTCCTTTTACTCGTGCTTAACTCATCTCCTGAACTCGAGGGGCTCAAAAGGGCTGAGAAAAACAGCAGCTGCACAAACAGGGAGGTTACAGCGCAGACCCATGGTATCCAGCCAGGCTGAGCCGTTTGGGGGTGGCTCGAGAGAGCTGTCGCCTTGGAGAGGAACAGGAATCGCTGGCCCTTGTGCTCCTTGTCCGTCTGGTCTTGGCTCCTCTTAGATTTTATGCTGTGATCTGGGAGGGTTACATACAAGTGTCATCTGTCAGCTGGTTTTGCCAGCCCTGGTTTGGGTCCATTTTGCCTCTACAAAGTGACAAAGGACATTTTGTCTATAAGGAAAAGCAGTCAGGGTCTCTCAGGGGCAGATTTAGGTTATGTCCTCAGCAGCTGTGACAGTTCCTGAGCTTCTTCAAATTTAAACTCGGTGTATTTACCTAGTTTGAACTTGTGGGTAGGAGTGGGGGTTGAGCTGGAGCCTTTGCTTTTGAAAGGCAGCCGGGCACTCCATTGCTTTTACCCTGGTGTGGCAACAGTGAAACCCCCTTATAGAGATCTAGATCACCTGGGCATGTCCAGGTGTCTGCTCTTGGCAGCAATCAGGTCAAAATTGCCAGGGCCTGAGTGCCCCCACAGGGCATTGCTGCCCTGAGCAGCCTCACCTGGGCCCCCCAGGCAGCCTCTGCTCATTGGGCCAGGAGCTGCATTTAAGCTCAGTCCCTCGCCCCTGCTCTTCTTGGTCAGCCTGGGGCTACCTTGGCATCGTCCCTTTGTGGCTCGTGTGGAGGACTCAAGTTCAGTAGCTGTACACTGGGACTCTGATCCTCTTGTTCTGCAACCGGGGTGTGTTCTCTGGTGTCTGCGGCTTTGGAGAAGAGGAAAAGAAGCTAACCTGTGCTAGCAAGTGAAAAGTAAACTCTTTATTGCTCTCTGCTTTATGTAACTGTGCAAGTGGGAAGCACACAAGTGACTGCAGAGTCTCCTTAAAGGTTGAGAAAAGTGTTTCCTGTGTTGTAAGGAAAACCTGTGGGGTGAGGTTGCTTTTGCTGGTCTACCAAGTGACTGGCTGCAACAAACTGCCTGCTTCGAAGGTGCCGTTGCTGCAAAGGACTGCAGGGAAACAGGAGCGACCAGAAGCGATGGAAAGGAAGGCGTTATCTGCTCCTGACTGTGAGTAAGCAAACTTTATGCGCGGTTGGGAATATGGTATGCAGAGACTGATGTGAGAAGAAGCGTAGTGGGTAGCAGGATTGCAGGATGGTGCCTCACCAGAGAGGTGTTACGGGCAGTGGATGTGGAAGAGCCAGCTGGCTCTTTTCAGAAACTTTTCTTCAGAAAAACATCGAAGCTTGGTAGCTTCTAAGTATTTAGAGATGCACACATGATTCTGGTTGGAAACTGGCTGAAGAGAAGGTGCTCAAGGAGTTGGTGTGTTTATAATGAGCTCTTGTTTTTGTGGTTCTGAAGTCAGCTGTTCACTTGGTTTTCTGGACAAACATGTAGTGTGGGTCACGTGTTTTTCTTGGCTGGAGAGAGGCCAGATATGCTAACACTGTATGTTAGACTTGAATTCTCAAAAATTGCTTTAAAATGATGAGGTTCTTTCGGTAGTTCATCAGATGGCGCTCAGGTGGAGAGCTGACAATGGTCTTGCTCAGACTGACTGAACACCAGTAATTGGACTAAAGGCTGTGGTACAGCAAAAACACAGTCTGTCTCTTTCTTTTTTTCTAGTTTTTTCTACTTTACTTCACTAAGCAAGTGTATTAGTTTCAGTGCTGGGATCTTCATGACAATAAAAATATTCCTGTTATTGTTGTAACCAAAAGCTTTTCGTATGGGTTGTTTAATGAATGTTACCATTCTGCCTTGTGTGGCAGGAACATGTGGATTGCTGTAGTGCTACCGAGCGTCCTTCATGCAGGTGAACCTTGACTTGGAGAAGGTGGTGTCTGTCCTACTAAGGTCTTTCTAGATGCCTTGCAGCACTTGATTTTCAGTAGATCACGAACATCGTCCGTATGTGTTGTGTAAGACCTTCTAAGACTTTGTGCTGCTGGTTTCTCCCTTCTGCATGACCCAGGTTTCTACACAAGTGTGAAGGGACTTCCCCACTTACTGATGATTTCTCTTGTGGTGACATGTCTTGGCTAGCTAAAGCCTAGTAGGCCACAGCAGTGTGGGTACCAATGTCCCGTGTGTTTGTGGTGTAAACTCTGCAAGTTCCTGCCAAGTATCTCCTCCTCTTCTGTTCCCAGCCATACAGGGCAAACCCTCTGCTGTACTGTCCCTTGTAGGGCTCTGTATCATCTGCTGGAGTGTCCTGACAGCAGTATTGAGTCCCTACTGAGATTCCTTCAACTGTTCAATGTTTTTATTTTAGAGGGTAAAAACTGTGATAAGGGCAAAGGGTGATACTGGTTTAGCTTATTAGAAATGCCTGGGTTTTCATTTGAATTGATGTTGAATGTAGTGAGAGGAGGGACTAAATGCAGTCCTTCAGGGTGGGAGCGGGTATCTGTATAAACTTCTTGCTCATAATAAAATAGTTTTTAGGAGGAGGAAAGCTTTGCCCTGTGCCCTTGGGGCGGTGAGTTTGCCATGCCAGTCTCCTCTGGAAGGCAGTTCCACAGCCAGATTGTTTTCATTGGAAACACTTTGTTGCTCTTGCAGTCCATGGTGGGCTTTGTGACCTGGGAGTTTCTGGATAAACCATCTGTCTTGGCAGAGCTCTTGGTGAGGGAGGCAAGACTGCTTCAGCCTAACTAAATCCTGTTCCTTCACCAATTCCCATCACCTTGGTTATAGCAGAGGGGCGGAAGTTCAAGCAGGAGATATGCAGTGGTTTACTCCTGTAGCTGTTCCATGCATAAATTAAGGGTTGGTTTTCCTTCTCCAGCCCTTCTTAGCTGTCAGCCCAGTGCCTTCAAAACCCCTGAAATCAGACAAGTGTAAAGAGTAACTCCTTGCTAAGCACAAGTTTTCTTCTGCATGTCCAACCGTGACCCAGGCGCTGGCTCTGTTCTGCTCCAATCTGATCCTCCTCTGACGTGATGAAGCATAAGCATGCTCTTCCTCAGCCACCCCCATGCACCTCTGTGCTCCAGGCAGCTGCACTGCGTGCCGATGTTAATAGCTTGTCCAGTCCTGCAGCTCGTCCGACTGAGCACAGGGTGCTTGCGAGTCCACGCTGTTGGTTTCCTGTCATATTTCATGGCTCTTGGTGGCAGCTCAGCTAAGGAGTTATGAAATTCATATCCTCTCTGCCGAGGAGAAAATGGCAAGTGGAAGATTTAATATCCCGGAGGGCTGGTGTAGGAAGTTGTACCAGGGGGAAGAAGGCGGGGGTTAAAGCTTCGGGTCCCTCACAAATCTGTGCAAGTCAAGGTTTCCAGAGGCTTGGAAAGCTGTGAATTAAACCAGCTGAATTACACGCATGGCACAGTGTTATAGTGCTTTCACTGACTTCCCTTCCCCACCAGTAATTCTGGGATTTACCTTTGGAGGAAATGGCCTTGTTTCAGTTGGTGATGGATTTCGCTTAACAACACAGAATGCCTGGTGATCAGGAAAGACAATCTCATGCTAAAATCTGTCCTCTATTGCTCTGTGTTGTTTTGAGGTCAAGCATTAGGATCAGGTCTTGGTATCAACAGCAGGCACGGCACGTTGGGATTTCCAGGGGGAGCTGGATTTGACGCTTCTGTACTATGCGTCGAGTGAAAACCTGTTCTGTGTGTTGGGCTGATGATGTACGGACATCTTCAGGTCCTTCAAAGTTGAATGCTGTGCTCAAATTACTCCTCGCAGTGGAGGGAGCTGGGGGCACAGATGAAGATTTGATGTGATCTTCAGCATAGCCTGTACCCAAAAGGCAACGAACACAGCAAAAGTCACACGTACGGTGTTGTGTCAGGAGCATAGCACAGTGTCAGGACTGTGCAGATGTGGCTGGCATCCCAATGCAGATCGCTGCTCTGTGCTTCAGCAAAGCAGGAGGTGGGAGTCGCACAGGGTGGAGGGAAATCAGAGCTTAAGGGCGTCTTGGTTTCAAATCTCTTTGAGTCGAGAGCAATGCCTGCAGCAAGTCATGCTAAGGTGTGATGATAGGAGCCTGCTTCGGGTCGGGCAGGAGAAGCAATGGCTTGGTGGGACTGCTTGGTGAATGTGCTGACCTGCTTCAGGGGGAAGGAGGGAGCACTTGGCCAGAAACTGTCCAGGAACAGATGAAGCTGTAGCAGCAAGGCTCACCAGCCCTGGTTGTTCCCGTACCACACGTGGTGGCATTAGTGGCATGCTGTGGCTGGACTCTGAGCCCTAAGTGTCTCTGCTCTCAGTCCTTTAAAGATGAAAAAGGTTCATGGAGGGGGGAGGTATTTCTTTCAGTTCTACTGTCCCTCTAAAAATAAAACTTTACCATTTCTGTGGCCTAAATCCCAGAGCTGTAGCCTGGCTTTCTGTGGCAGCGGTTGTGATGAAGCCAAATGTCAGGAATCAGCAAAGAGGAGCTTTTGTTTAGTCACATTTTGCTGGTGTTTTTTCTTTAAAGAAGTGAATTCGGTTCATTTTTGTAATGAAATGTTTATTTTAAAAAAGATTTCTTTACTTCCTTAAAAAATTAAAAGCTTCATCTCCAATCCAAACTCACTGAAAGTATTTCAGCACCAAATTACTTTGAAATCCACAGAAGTGGAAAAAGAATTTAGAAGAGATGGAAAAAAATAACTGAAATGCATAGATGGAAAATTTCATGCAATGAATGAAAGCAATTTAGTGGTAGTCAACAAAAACTCCAAAACTGGGATAAAAAAAACCTGCTGATGTTCAGATGGCAAATATTTTTGGACAAACAAACAAATTTCAGCCCTAAAAGAATAACAACTGCTGTCTGGCTCTTGGGAACCTTCTATTTTCCCTCGTGGATGTGTCTGATGGGGAGCTGTCTGGTTGCCAGCTACCAGGCTCTTTTTAGTGCAGCTGTTTGTTTCTGCCATGTGGTCCTTTCTCATCTGCCCCTTCTGACAGGAGGCATCAGAAGCAGGAGCAGAAGCTATTCAATCATAGTGACAGAACCCCCTTTTTGGATGGTAAAATGTTCTGTTGATTCTGTGTAGATAACTTCGTGTTTGTCTTTATTCTTGCATCCGGCGCGTTTGATGGAATAGAGCCCGAGGGGTTGTTCTGTGAGTTCCTGCCCCATTCTGCAGGGTTAAAGGAAAGGATCCAAACCCTGAGTGCTTATTCTGGCTGGTGAGCGAGGAATAGGAAGCTTGTTGGGAGCCACTAGGTTTTGGTCTGCCTGTCACTAGTGGGAACGCTGTACGTGCCACCTGCCCCTCTGTGCTAAACTCATCGGGTAGATGATTGAGGAAGTATAATGGTGATCTCTACAAACAGATTCTGTTGACCCTCCATCAAGTATATCTCCCCAAGAACATGGGAAGTTAGTCTTATGCACATGATGTTGCCCTGGTTGGTGGTTTGGAGGACCTGGAGCTTGCTTATGTGGGCTTGATTCGCTGATGGGGTGCTGGCCAGCACGGTGGCCTCAGCCAAGTCACTTCACTGCTTTGTGCTTCATTCCCCAACTGCAAAATGGGGATGATAACCAGCTCGGCTGATGACAAGTGTGAAAGGAGAAATAAGCAATTCTCATTTGACATTTGTCAGGATGAGGATGCTGACCTAGATTTGCACAATCAAACCGCATATAGGCTGCATAGTGTGGTTCCATAGGACAGCATCTGCGCGCATTTAGACTGGCTGGCACTCCCTGCCATCCACGAAGGTTACAAGCATCAATACAAGGCAAACAGACCGTCTGATACTCCCTGCTTAAAAGGGAGGGCGTATGACTTTTCAGATAGCGAATTCTCTGGAAGTGTAAAAGGAAACTCGTGAGGTCCAGATCTCTTGGTGGTGGTATGTGGCTTCATTTCATTCATCACAGGGTTGTAACAGATGGTTTTCCTGCTTTGGTACTGCTTAAATCTCTTGCACTATGTTGACTAAGGGTCATTGCGGTAGACATGTGAAATATGTGTAAAGTCCAATACACTTCTAAGTCTTGTGTCCCTAAAATCCCAAAACATCCTGTGTAGCTGTGGAACAGCTTGATTCCTGCCCTGGCTCAGCTCAGGACAAGTTGTTTCTGGTTCGGGGTGTTACAGATGTTTTACTCCTTTGACTTAATATCTAGGCTTTTCCCCTTCTTTCTCTGTCCCAGGTTAAGGGGATCCCTCCCAGTGCCCTGCACAGGGACCAGGGATTTTATGAGGGTCTTTCAGAAGGACCCTGTTGCTCCAAGGGTCCTGGCAGTAGTGCTGCTGCTGCCGTGCCTGCGTTGTGCGGGCCAGCCCTCTGCCTGCTGACAGCTCCCTTCTCCAGGAGGGGGATGAAATCCGAGTGGCAGGGCAGGCACCTCTGAGGAGATGGCTCCTAACCGTTCCCACAGAGCTTGAAGAAAAAGATTTGACGGATTTACAGAGGAAAATGGCTGAGAAGGGATTGATAAACACACAGAGAGATCTAACTAGTGTGTCCCATCACTCTGAATAGCTGATCATAGCGAAAGTGCTTCAGGGCAGTGTCGGGAAGAATTTGTTGATGTGAACTCGTGTCTCCCTGAGAGAATCATGCTGTTTCGGGGAAGGGACCTTCCAGAGAAGGTTGTCATGAAGAAGAATGCAACAACAGTGGGGTGGGCATCTGTGTCAGGAGGAGCTGGCGAGATGATCACCAGTGCTTTCTGAAGGCAGGGCTGTGAGGATGCCAGCTAGGACTTGATAGCTGAGCTTCCTCACAGCAACAGCGGCACTGTGAACTTCACTCCCCTCAGTGCATTTGCAGTGGTAAGCTCTTAATGCCAGCCGGGATCACAGGCATGAGAAATTCCATGCTATAGCTCCCGTGCTTAGAGCCACCCTAATGGGACCGTCTGCAGCATGAACAGGCTTAACCAATTGTATCGGACCTGTTGTGAACTGCTTCTCATAGTCCCTTCAGTGCCGGCAGTAGCTCAGGAGAGGAGAGCAAAATTGGTCCAGGAGGAGAACTATGACCAAACTGACTGTGTACACTCGTGAATTCTTCCTGTACGTGGAGAACACCACTGTTGAGGGAGGTGTATCGTTTTTTTAGTGCTGAGTTCAGTTTCACCTCGATCGAGATGTTTGCTTGGGCACTTAAGTTGAAAATATACGGGTTTCCAGCAGGGCACAATGCTTAGAGGGATATTTCAGAGAGTTTATTAGTAGGTACTATATGCTTACTGGGTTTTTGTTATGTTTGAGCTTTGTATTCAACTATTCTGCATAAGGGTAATCATCAGAGTTACTATCTTCTGGTTGTCAGTAAGGGAGAAGATCCAAAGTTGCCATGCTAGTGGAAAGCATCCAGGCAAGTATTTGCGCTGTGCTTTGAAGCTCGATTCCAGAAAATGTTATCTAAGAGCAAGGGAAAACAAGATCTGCTAAGCCTCTGGAACTCCCAGAAGTGTGGATGTTTTGTGTTAGCTGTAGGAGGAGAGAGGTTTCTGGTGTCTTGGAAGCTTTTTCCTAAAGCAGAGTGGAATTGCGCTGGGCATGGGGTCGCTGGTGATACTTGTGTGCATTGGAGAAACGCTCTAATTGTCTAACAATCTCTACAACTGGGGTGGCAGGTAGGGTGGTCTCTGCATCCCTTAGCTTTGGAAGGCTGAAGGGAGTCAGTCCTTTGTACGGCTGTTTTCAAAAGCTTTTGTAAACAAGATGTGTGTGTGTGTGTCTCTGGCACTTTAAGTAAGGCTAACAAATTGAGATGAGCTGCAGCAGCTCTGTGAAGGCTGGGTACGCATACACAAGGGCCTGAGTTGATTTATCTTGATGTTTGGTTGAATTCTTCACATTTTGGGTCCCTTCTGTAACCTTTTCACCTCGTTCTTTTTTAAGGTGGCTGCCTGGCTGTTACAATTTATCATGAATGCATCTCACTTCACTTTTGGCTCCTCTGACGGAAGGAACAGCCGGTCTCCGGGAGGTCAAAGACATTATTTTCCCCTCGTCTTTCTCAGTTTCCAGCAACATATTTGTCACTTTGAAATAGCATGAATTCTGGATTTGATGCACTTTAATTGATTTCACCCTCAACAAGTCCAACTGTCCATCAACCTTTCCTTTTTCTTTCCTCTCCCCCTTCCCCTTCTTTATTTCTTTCCTCTGTCCCTTTACTTTGAGAGTGATGTTTTCACCCGCCTGCATGTTGAAGCTGTTGCAAAGCCCGTGACCCTATCAAGGCTTACTGTCACTAGCCATTTTTCTCGTTTTCCTTATCCTCCAAGTTGAACTTTAGATGCTGAGTGAGAACGAAGCTGCCTTGTAGGAGTACTGGTCTTGTAGTCTTAGTGATGTGCTCCTTGTCAAAGTGGCAGTGACTGCGGATAGCTAGCTGAGCTTGGCCGATGGACCACTGTTTCTGAGGCAATTGTGTACAATTGGAAATGTGAGGGAATTATAATTAGTTAAAATTATATATTATATATAATAATAATTAGATATACTGGCATTGGTATTTAAAATCATTTGCAACAGTACAATGACAGAGATTAACATACTGTTTCTTCCTTCTGCATGGAAGGATGTATATACCTGTTGACGAATACACCCAGTGTTGTGTGGTTGTAAATTCATTTGTGTAAAAGCGTTGACACGGCAGAAAAAGAGCGGCTGTTGCACTGACTCTTGCTCGTTTGGTGAGTTCATGCAGCAGAAGTGGAGTGTGGGTGTGTAACAACTTGGCCTGTGCACAGGAGTTCTTAGAGTGTGTCTTGGGAGCAAGGGGCCACTTAACAGTGGAAGCTGAAAGAGATGCTCATAGGTGTTCTTCTGAATGCTGCCATTACATCCCAGGTATTGTCAGGCCGTGGGCTGAGGAGCTGGCTTCTGCTCACAGCAGAGCAGAGAGATTTAAAGTTCTCGGTGCTGTTCTGACCAGAACACCCCAGAACTCAGCACAGACAGTGGCATTCCGAGGACTAATGAGTGCTCACTGGAGCACTCCTGCGCTCAGGATGAGCAGAAGTGGTTCATGATACTTGATGCGAGTGTTTCCAATTTGTAGTCCAGAGTAACTAAAACCCCGCTGCCGTGTGTTCTGTGCTGTAGGAGTCCTGTGAAGGGAGGGAGCTGGCAGCCGGGCGTGTTGCGGGTCTGCGGTGGGAACTGCTGTCCATGGTCCTGGGTGGCTGGAGGTGGAGGTCTGGGGCTTGTGAAGGGGCGACTTGGGCTCGGGGGCTTGAAGAAAGGTGTGGTTTCCTCGCTCTCTTACTTGTGCAAAACAGTGTGAGTCAATCCTGCAGATCAAGCTTGGTATTTGCCAGCATGCATGGATAGGGAGCTGGGTCCTTTAAAGAGTTATAAAGGGCCCCCACTAGTACTGGTGGGTCTCCTATTAACCCTTTCCTTCCTTGATTTGCTGCTGAGAGGGCTGTTGGAGGCTTTTCTTGACCAGTGAGACTGGACTGTCAAATATTGGACCATCTTCTGAAATCTATATGAATCTTCAGAGAAGAAAATCCCAGACTGTTGTCAGTGGTGGATGGGATTCCTCACTGGCAAACCTTCTGCAGCCTAATTCTGGGTTTAGGTATTTCCAGAACAGGAATTCTTGCTCAAAACGGTGTGAGGCGAAGCCTGCTCTTTTTCAGTCTGTGAATTCATTTGATCCCTGTATCAGCTGGAATTCTTGTTGTGTGGTGATGATGATTTATGTTTTCTCGCTAAGTGTCTCAGAAAAACACAGCAGCTTTGTGATGGCCAGAGCTATGACATGAGAGGAGCTAAACAAAGTGTTTGGTGCTTGTGTGAATTGCAGTTAGCAGCTCCTTGCAGAGTAAAATATGTGATTAATATGACTTTAGAATGTTTCAAAGGACATAGAAGGATTTGATTTCTTTTTGCAACTAGGTACCATCCATTCCCCTTAAATTCAGTGCTCTGCCTGGGGGATGAACCCATGGAGAGCTCTGGAAAGAAGCCATTAGGCTGCTGTAGGCACCGTACTGAACGGGAAGAACAGATTGCCTGGTGACAGAAGGTGAACCGCTGCCTTACTGCACTCTGAAGAGTCTTTTCTATGGCTTTTGGTTCCAGCGTAGAGTTCCAAGAGATGCTGAAGTGATATGAGGTTTCACGCATGTGCTGGGAAACCAGAAAGCTGGCAGTCTTTATTTAAAAAAAGAGAAGACTGTACATTGGCAAAACCGCCTCTCGAGGTGGTTCTGCTGAAGGAGAAATTGGAGACCTTTCTCCTCACCTATAAAATAATGGCTTTTACTATGATTAGAAGGGTTTTAGGAGGAAATAGAGATGTCTTCGGGTCATTGGACTACAGCATTCTCGTCCCTCCTCTAGTAGAGGACCTGGGAAGGAGAACTTGTGATTCTGTTGTTCAGTAGGGTAGGGAAAACATGCCAAGAGTGGTATGGAGGACTGCTCAGATTCCCCCCTTCTCTTTTGGGTGGCTATGGCCAGCCAGGCTGTGGTACCTGGAGCTTGTTAGATCACTCATACCCTGTGTGTGTGTGTGCACAGTGCAAGGACTAATGAAAATTTCATGGTCGGATCGGAGCTGTATAGCCATTGCACAAGGTGCACGTGGTGTTGGTTGGCTGCAGAGCTGGGCTCAGAAGCTGGGGAGAGCTGACCCCGCAGCTGGTTTTCCATGCTTCATTTGTGGCAACTTCAAAAAGATTTTAATGTTTGGGGGTTTTGTGGTGGGTAGGTTCTCTTGGTGGGAAGTGGTAGGGCTGTCATTTACTGGAAACAAGTACTGAGGACTTTGTCAAATCACAGTAGTGACCAAGATTTCTGCTTGGTTGTGCCTTCAAATACTGGCATACAATTTAGCCAAATAATTCAGTGTCTCACAGGCCTTCGGTTTCATTTGCAACCCTTGTGTGGAGCCTTTCAGTGTTCTGAGAAAAGCAAGTTTTATTCACAACCACCTAGAACTAACTGGTGTCTCACTTTGCAGTGTGCTTTGAATGTCATCTTACTGCCTTAGAGATAGGGAAACTGAGGCACTGAGAGGTGAAGCAACTTGTTCAAATCCTCTGTCTGAGCAGTAGCAGTTTCAGGATCAACAATCCAGGCCCACAGACCATAATACCTGCTTTGTGTTTCTGGTTTAGGCATGGTGATGCCGAAAGTAGCTGCTGGCTCCAAGGGAATGACATAGGGGTGCCCAGGTGCTTTGTGGAGTTAACCAAGAGCTGGTGCCTCCAGAAGCATTGTGTTGTCCTCTGGGGTGAGCTGGGAACCTGGTAGAAGTGTTCTAGCTAGTGTGGCCCTGGGATCAGTGGATGGCTCAGTGGATCTGGGTGGAGGCCAAATATGGGGTGGTGCCTGTAGCTTAGCTATGTAGAGGAGCTTCTGCAGCATGAAGTAGGTGTCAAAGAGAGTTGAACCCCTTCTGCGTTAGGTGGGATTGGAGAGTAAATGTTCTGGGTGCTTGAACAGTGTCAGAGTTGAGATACCTGATGAGGAAATATGAATCCTGCTAGAGGTTTCCCAAATCCCAGGCCAGTGCTTTCTCCAGTAGGGTTACTCCTGCTGAGGAGTAACTTCTGTTTTACAGCCAGCAAGTTGGACCGTAATCCAGTGTGAAGCCCAAAACTGCGCAGCCTACATGTTTCCAGAGGATTACATCAGTTAACAGAGCCTCTACACCAGCTGGGAGCTTTCCAAACCATGCACAAAGGCCCTTGCTTGTCTCCTCTAAAAGGAGGAGTACAGGCTGGAGAAACCACTGTGCTAAGGGTACTAGTGTGGCAGTACTGGAGATCCAGAGGACAGTGTGATGTGAATTTACCCAAGTGGCTTCAGGGGAGGCTACACAAGCCATGATTTGGGAAAGGTATGGGAATATTCCTACTGCATGTTTTTAATAGATAGTCTAATGGAGAGAGGGAGACAGATCATGAAAAGGAGATGCAGAACAGTTGCATTAGGCAGTTGATAAGCTCAGTCTGAAGAGCTCTGAATTCCCCTCTGAAATCTTCTCTTGAGAGTCTTAGTTCTTAAGTTAAATGACTGATTAGAGCGTGTTCACACCACAAATCAACCCAGCAAGGCAAACTCCTAAGAGCTAATGCTGCTTATTTGCTCCCAGTGGCAGCTGAAGATCTCAGGAGCTTGCAAAGGCATTTGCGTCCCCTGGAGATCTGTGTCTGATACCAGAACTTTGGAGAATTTAGAGAATAAGAAGCAAAGAAAAATCCTCCCCCACCAGACAGGGCCTGTATCAGTCCCTCTTTCAAGCCAATTTCTTCGCCTTGTTCTTTGTCTGCTCCAGCAAGTTGTTTAGTGGGAGAAAAATTGAAGCTAAGTGCCCCAAGCTGAGAGATGTGCAGCACCCAGCGGGACCCTGACCTTCCTTGGAGGTAGCAAATTGGATGACATGTAGGCTGAAGATGCCGGATGAGGAGGGAGGGAGGGGCATGCCTTGAAGGGAGGTTAAAGTGACAAAGCCAACGTCTGTTACTGAGGGCATGGGCTGCAGTGCTCTGCCGTTCCCCGCAGCAAACTGCGCTGGCTTCAGGAAGCCTCTGGGGAATGGCCTTGGGTCACCAGAGGACAGAGGTAGGAGTGGGCACGGTGGGTGTTTCTGAGGGGCTGTATATAGATTAGATCCTGAGGTGGTGGTTGTGGAGGGGTATGAGGTGGAGAATGAGTCTGAAGCGGGAGGAATGATCTGTTCGTGTGGGGGATTTTTGCCAATATACAAAATCTGGGCTCAGTTTTCATATCTCAGGGCCCCCACAGGAATTCGTCATCTCTGAGTAATGGAGGGAAGCGTAGCCACTAATCTCTCTCCTAGTTACTAAAAGTCCCTCCTCTGGTAATTTCCTATGTTCATATCCTCTTCGATCTGTCTCTAACTTCTGTCTTCCTTGCTATTTAGCACCACTGCAAAAAAAAAAAAAATGAGGACTGGCAGCCTGGAGTCATCTGGCGAGATGTTGTTGGGCCCCAGTTTCCATGGAGGGATGGGAAAGCCGGGGCAGTGGCCTCTCTGCTGCATTCAGCCGTGACGTTTTGCCCCAACTGCCTTCTGTCATCCCAGCAGACCTCATCCTTTTTGCTTTGATTCTGTCCGGCTCCCACGTGAGCCCTCAGGAGCGTGTTCTGCGCAAGGGCAGTTGGAGACTGGGTGTAGCTGTGATCAGGGCAGTGTTATTTTATTGCAGTGGGGAGACAAGGACGTTTGGGGACCACTGAATTCTGGAAACCCGTTAACGGTTGAATTAAGGCTTTTCACTTCCATACTGGGATTGTGGGAAGTGCTTGTACAACAACTCAAAAGCAAAGAACCATAATAATACTTTTTCATTACAGCCATGTGCAGGTTTCCTGAAGCAGTCTGCAGTCCTGTTGGCTCCGTGCAGGCGTGCAGTGGGAGACAATCCAGGGGAACTGGCCATCTGAATGGGCGAGGAGGGGGTTCGGGGCAAAGGAGAAGGGAATGGATCTGGCTGTGGTCACCGAGCTGCCTGATGGCAGAGACTGAGAATAAATAGGGAAGTTGGAAAGGAAACCTTCATTGTGAGTCTGGTCAGCCAAAGGCTAAACAGTTGTTGAGTTTGTTTTATCAAATCAAAATATTTTGGTTCAGCGGCGTGTTGACTTGAGTTGGTGTTTGTCTAGGCTGACTTGCTGGTGTGGAAGTGTTCAGGTTTGAGGGAACCGTGTCCCCTGTGGCTGGAGGGCTCAGGAGCTCTGCTGCCTCTCCAAAGACATAGGAGCGGGCTGCGTAGCTTATTGCGGTGAGGGGAGGCTGCATGAGAGCAAGCCTGTTTCTGATGGCTTGGTTTTGAGTCTTCAGGTATTTTAAGGCCTCTTCAAAACTGCTTTATGGCCCTGTTCAGTGTGATTAAGTGTGCTGCTGCTTGAACCACAAATAAGGGGTTTAAGTCAAATGGAAAGATTTTTGAGGGAAAATAGATGAGTAAGTATTCAGAGTTAATTATCTGAAAATTCCTGAAATGGCTTGAGTAATGAAATATAGATACGTACACGCTTATTCATATCGTGCCATTAGCGGTCTGTGCTTCTGTGTCAGGCAATCATGTGCTGTGAAAGGTTGCAATGTGTGGAAGTAAGAAATGCTCCAAAACATGACATTATTGCCTGCCGTCACTGAAGGCTCCAGTCTTTGAAGATACAATCTGGTTGAGGCGAGGTGGCCTTCCAAAAGTATCTTGCCCAGAAACGCTGGGGGTGTGGGGAGATGCTAAGAACAAAACAAGTGAAGCAGTTGAGGTTAGGCTGGAGTGGATCCCATATAGCTCCCAACCTCACCCACATGCCTCCCAGACAGAATTCCCAGTGATAGCTGAGACCTCATTGTTCTTCCGCAAACAGATTTTTTCCTCTCTGGTAGGTTTGTATGGAATTTGGTAGAAACTGTAGAAAAGACTACCACATGGCTGCTTTTGCTTGAAATATTTCCTCCTTTCCTTCCCTGTACCAGAAATCTTCCTATTTTTTAACTTATTTTTGTAGCCATTCCACCTGATCCTTCAATATTTCCATATTTCAAGGAGATTTAGCCAAATGGCATGTTTCCATGGCTGATATGCAGCAATAATGCAGGGTTAATACCTAATTAGTTCCCAGGGACATTGAGCTTTTCATGGATATTCAGTAACAAAAGCAACAACAAACAAGCTGCATTCCTAGGTCTTAATTCATCGGGGAGGAGGAAATAGGAACCTAAAAATGCAGGAATTATTCAGAGCAGTATGAAAGCCTCTCTCATGAAGCTCGGAGGATGCTATAGCAGCTGACAGGGAAAATATAATCTCCTCCTTCCCTCCCTTCGGGGGGACTGGGTACGTGTCTGTGTTTGCAGCCCTGACATCCCCAAACAGGAAAATTCCCAGTTCTGCAGCACGCCTTAAACAGCTCCTTGCCGATTGCCCTCCCTTTCACAACCCTCAGTCAACCTGACGGTGGTTTTTCTGACGTTCAGCCATACCTGACAGTCGTGTCCTGAGCAGCTGGATGTGATCGGAGCTGCCTTCCACCTCGCAGGATGGTGAGCGTATGGGCCCACGGGCTCCAGCCATTATGTTCCTGAGCACCGAGCTTGTCTGCCTGTGGCTACGGAGGGGTTTTTCCCCTGTTCCAAGCAATCGCAAATAAACCTTCCTGATAAGTAACAGGAAAAACAAACAGGCCCTTTGGCTCTGTAGGCAGTGAGAAGGAGGGAGGAAAGGAAATAAACCCAACCCAATAACCAAGTCTTTGCTGCGTTTCGGCAGCACGCAGAGAGCCTTCGGGAAGGAGGAGCTGTCTGCCCCCAGCCAGAGACAGAGCTTTCCTCGGAGCAGGAAGGGTTCATTTCAGAATGGTTAGCCCTCAGTGCTTTACAGCCAAGCCTTGGTGGGGGCGCTCCAGGGGCTGGAGAAGGTTCGACACTGAGAACGACCCTGGAGATCATCCAGACCAGTGAAACGGAGGCTTTGAGCTGACCGCTACGGGCAGTCTGGTATCAGCCGTGAAGTCGTAGGGGGTCGAAGGCTGAAAATGGCTGTGGTGAAGGTGGTCAGCCCTTGGCCCCTGGCAGAAAGGGAAGAGCAGGGAGGACGGTACAGTGCAAGAGATCGGGGAGGCTGTGGGCAACCCCAGACAGCCTCCTCGTGTCCTTTGCCATTTCCAACAAGGGTGTCGGCTCCTGGGGGGAGTCGCAGGAGGCCTCTGGCACTTGGTGCGGTACGTGAAGGGTGCCAAGCGGAGTGTAACGGGTCAACGCAAATCCCCGTGTCTTGGGGTTCACTGTAGCGCTTGGAGAGCTGAGAAGGGGTCCCTGAACACCTCCATCCACCCCCTCAGTGTGACCCGAGCCCCGATCACTGTGTGGGACTTGGGGCAACCAAAGAGATTTTTGCCAAGAATGTGTTACAGAAATGGTAGGTCTTTCCTTCCTCATGTGTTCCTTCCCCGTGTGCCAAGGAAATACAGACAACCCTGGCTTCCAAAAACATGTAGCTCGGACAACAGCAGTTAGAGGTGCACACCAGGGCGCCCAGATGGGACCTGGCACTGTCTTAGAATTATGGTCTAAACCTAAGGATGGGAAGAACCTCTCATTTTGCCCTCTGAACCCTGTCAGTACAGCACACAGACTGTCCTTGGCCCATGTGCGTATGGTACTGGAGTGCAGTAGGGCTGCAAGAAACCTTTAGACATGCAAATGGGGCCGGAAAAGCTTGCTCTGAGTTGATCAGGAAACTTCTGATGAAAGCTGCTGGCTTTTGCTGCCCTTGGAGGCTGGGAGATAGCTACCAGCACCACGGAGGCACGCTGCCGTGCTGAGCAATGATCTGAAAAGCTGCCTGCCAAGACACCACCTTTTAGGACAGGAGTCAGGGTAGGTGGACAGTTTCTCAGGGTTCCTCAGAGCGTTTAGAATACTGCTAGAGAAGGATCTAGAGAACAAGTCTTAAGAGGAGCGGCTGAGGGACTTGGGGTTGTTTAGTGTGGAGAGAAGGAAGCTCAGGGGAGACTGTATTGCTCTCTACAACTACCTGAAGGGAGATGGTAGTGAGGTTGGGGTTGGTCTCTTCTCCCATGTAACAAGTGACAGGATGAGAGGAAACAGCCTCAAGTTGTGCCAGGGGAGATTTAGGTTGGATATTAGGAAGAATTTCTTTACAGAGAGGGTTGTGAAACCTTGGAACAGGCTGCCCAGGGAGGTGGCCGAGTCCCCATCCCTGGAAGTGTTCAAAAGTTGTGTAGATGTGGTGCTGAGAGACATGGTTTAGGGACCCAGGGTGTACAGTTGGACTGGATGATCTTAAAGGTCTCTTCCAAGCAGGTGGTTCTGTGATTCTGTGTTTAGCCTCTCAAGTGTGCTCCCAGCTGGTAACAACCTCATTCCCTAGGTCAATAAATGATGGACTTTTTCAACTTGGAAGTCAGACCCATGAGGAGCCTTTGAACCCTTTGCCTCGGCAGATATGGCCAAGGTTATCGTCCTGGCACGTCTACGGTGAACTCGGACGTTATCTTGAAATGCTGCCAGAGCCTGCAATGTGCTCGTGCTGAAATGCTGAAACCACATGAGGGGCCCCGTGGCCCTGTCACCTCAGCCTCCTCCTGGCTGAAAGGAGCCAGAGCGCTAATGTCACCACAAAGTTACAACAGATGGCACCAGGTACAAGTTGTATCGTTGCCAGCACGTCTTCCCTGAGGTCTTCAGTGGGAACCACTCCCCAAGAGTGATGTAGTTCTGCAGCCCTGGATACTTTAACTGTGGAGAGGAGTGGGAAATTCATTCAGAGAGGGGAAGATGAGAGCATAAGCCTTGGGGTCAGCACCAAGTGGGCCAAGCATGGCTGTCAGTTACTTCCCGAGCAACTCCATTGAAGCAAGCAGCATTAATTGTAGATTTATGCCAGCATTTCCGAGAGTCCCTCTTGGGACAGAGCCAGTTCTGGCAGAGGATTAATCTTGCTGGAATACTCCCTCTTGTTCCTTGCTTGGTCTCTGACACTCACACATGCACACAAACAAATCTCGGTGACCCTCCGACAACCCAGTTAGCTAGCCGGGAATTAAAGGATGTGAAACCCTAGCTTCCCCTTCAGCACAGCCCCGCATCTGCCACGGCCCCTTCGGAAGGCAGGACCAGCCACCTGCTACTTGTTTTGCTCAAAGAGAAAATGTCCATTGGACACATAGGAAACAACTAATCCAGTCCCCTGGGAGGAAGGACTGGCCATTCATCATTCCCACAGTCCCCAGCATAGGTACTCAGCACCTTCTGGGACTGGGGCGCTGGGGCTTTTCTCGGGTTGCTTTTCCACCTGACAGTGGTTCTGTATTTTGCTTTTAGCTAATGGTAGAACTTCTCAGACACTGACATTTGACCATCCACCTCAGGACAGTGAAAAATACGGTGTGCCCTCTTCCCACATGTGCATCCCTTCTCAGCTTAAAAATTAATAGAGAAAGCCACATACTGTGTGTGCTGGATGTGTGTCTCCTTTACGTGTGCGCACGTGCTTTCTGTTTGCAGAAAATTTGTGTGGTTTAAGACCTTTCAGAAACATGGATCTTCTCTAGTGACTGCTTCTGTATCTCTCTGCGTTAAGGGCTGGTCAGCGGAATCCTCTCACCACTGTTTCCATAGTGTCACTGCACCCTATGCCTCTGAAGTGTGAGTATTTATTTTTAACCCAGATTTGCCAGTGCACTGGAAATGCAACAGATGCTTCCCTGGAGTCTGCCTCAGCAGCGGAAGGGGTAGGTTAATGGTCTCAAGCAGCAGGCTGGGAATGCCTCCATTCCTCAGCTCCGTGATCTGCTCAGCTTTTCCCCTTTCTGAGGGCAATAAATTGAATAACATGCAGTTTACTGCCTGCCTGCAAGTTTGAAGTGAAGGTGGGGGGAACCCTGAGGCCAGCTCCGCAGTGGGCGCAAATCAGTGTGCCTTTGCTAGCTTACACCAGCTGTAGAGCTGGCCCCAAGGTTTTGTGTTCGCGTTATCCTGGGGCTCATATTGCAAGAATGCAGGGTTGGCCAGATGTGCTTACAGCATCCCCTCCCCTTCCGAACTGACAGGGTACCAGCTGCCACTCCCTGCCCTCGGAGCGGCCAGGCTTCCCTGGTGCTGTCTGTGTGCAGCTTGAAAGGTGCTCTGGGTTCCTTGGGAATGGCTACCGGCACGCAACTGCTATCCTTGTTTCCAGGATGCAACAGTAAGAGGGTCAGAGCAGCCGAGGAAGTTTTCCGCCTTGGAAGTGATGTTCATCTCCTCCCCCAACCCAGCATATGGAATTCTGGATCACATTTCTCTCTCTTGCCAATAAATATTGCAGATTTATTGCTCTATACCTGGTGGGTAGTAAATTGCATTCCACCTCTGTTATAAGGCTCTTTGCTGTGACAGTCTTGCAGCTCCATTAAACCTTAATTACAGCAACACTTCATTGGGTTGCTGTGATGGTCTGAGTGCCGTTGCAGTGGGGAGGATGTATGGCCAAAACAGGCTGATGTGGAGAGGCTTTGTTTTGTTTTGTTTCCTCCCTTTTTAAGGATTATGGAGAGTTGAGCCCAGCAAGGGGAATAGATGGAGACTCAGCTTCTTGCCTTCTGCTCATTTTCCACAGCAGCTGGCTTCACCTGCCGCAGCCCCGGCAGCTCGTCTGCTCCCTGATGGAGAGCTCAGCAAACACTAATCAAAGGTGCCTCTATTAAATGGCTTATTTGCATTTGAGCTTATGAGATGCATCCTCGATTCAGCCTTGTCTCTGGGTTTGATAGAGGAGGGCAGGGTTTAGTCAAATAATACTAGGAGCAAAACGGGGCTTGGGTTTCTATAGAGTGGAGCAAGACAAATTTTAAGAGCAGCATCACTAGTACACGGTCAGTCTGAGCTCATCCTTCAGCAGGCAGATTGCTCTGCGCCAGCTAATGGCCCTGTTTCTGGTGCCATCCCTGCCAGCTTGCCACTGTCCTTCCCTGCAGCGTGGGAGAAGGAATGAGGCTTCTCTTCAGCAGCTGCTGGCTGCTGTAGCAGCTCCTGGGAGGTCGATGTCTGATGTTTTCAACGTGCTTCTCTAGCTCCTGCTGCTTGAGGACTGATTGAGGGCTAGGAGAGGGTGGAGGTCTCTGTGCCGCTGGACGTTGGCTGTGTGGATAGATGGTTCCCATTTCCCCTCTCCAGCCAGGCAAGGAGGAAGCACAGCTTAGGAGAGGCTGCCCAGTGCACGTGCTCCCCCCGGACTGAGGGTGTTCGGCTTGGCCTTATGGCTTCTGTTTTGGAGATCACTCCTGGTGCAGGCTGAGTCCCCAGCCCCTCGTGCAAACCCGGTTCAGTCCTAGTGTGCATTGTACAGACATCCCTTCTTAGACTGGTGCACAGCTCTCCCTGTGTGTGATGAGCTAACCAGAAAGCGCTAATGGCTACAGCAGCCACTTGGATTCATTGTCAGGTCTGCCCAGGAGAAGGACTGTTTCGTTCCCCGTTTGGAAGTCGCTTGCTGCCTCAAGTCGTACTTGGTATTACACCAGTACACTAACTGAAAGTGCTGTAGATTATCCTCAGGATTATCTTCTCTTAGCACAATGCCTGCACTTCAGTAATGGTTTTGACTGTGGTGGTCACTTCGTGTAATGCACATCATCCTTGTAAGCCCACTCAGGTGAGTAAGGGTGGTTGGCTGACTGTGTTTTACCACATCTAGAACTTCTAGTCCAACACCCCTGTAGCGTGTACTCAGGTATCCACAGGGTTTTGTAGACAGGCAGTGCAGAAATTGGCTACCAGGAGGCAAATAAAATCTTTGTACAAGTTCAGTTGCTGAACTCTTTAATGACTAACAAACACATGGGAAATACTTTTCTTTGGAGAGCCTGTTACAGAGCCTTGATTGTCCTTATTCTCCTCTCCTACAGCAACCTTGAGATGTCAGACGTAGGAAATGTGGCCACAGCTGTTTATGCACTTAAAGGTTTTTTCCAAGGCCACATCCCTCTATTCTCCTGTAGATTACTTGAAAAGATGCTGCAGGGGCTCCAGAAAGCCAAGGTCTATGTGCCATGTGCAGGTGTTGCCAGGAGATTGACATTTTGAACATTTGAAAACTATCAGAGAACTAATTTGCTGGTGGATTTTTTCCCTCTCCTCCTTCCTTCCTTCTTGAACTGTGCATTGATATTCCTAACAGAGCCCCGTGATTCAGGGAATAGTCGAAAGTGATGGCACATGTCAGGAGGAGGATCAGAACCATGTCATTCACTAATGGTAAAAGCAAACCACGTTCAGCTTCTCTGGATCCTGGACTGGGATAATCTGTCCCTGGACAAGCCCCGTCCTGCCCTTGGCTTATCCTCTCTATCGGGTAGTTCAGAATTGCCAACCCGAGTGGTTCAGAAAATGCCACTGTGCAGGTTTCTTCTAAGAAGATGTCATCACCTTGATGAAAACTGGTCATTTTTCTATGTGCAAATGGGTTCATTTTCAGGAATTCTGGTTTTAAATAACCAAAGAGGGAAATTATGTCAGAGGTCTGAGTTTAGTAGTTGCAAACCAAAGGAATTTATTCTTCCTCCTTTGGGTGGGGGGGAAATTTTTAATTTTTAAAATGCAGTTTATATTTAGACAAATTAAAGATGTGTAAAATTAAATGGGAATGTTTTGAAGGGACTGAAAAAATATATTTTGATTAACTCAAATGAATTTAAAAATAAATCATGGGGGAAATGAAATGTTGGTGGGGTTTTTTTGGTCCTCATTTGAAATGAAAAATAATTTGCAATCTTGACACTTTTCACAGAATGAAAAGTCCATTTGCTGATTAAGGCCCAGCTTCATCCTGGCTAATTTCAGGCACTATTGAACTGCTTAATGCCAAAGGGCACTTTAATCCACCTGAGATTTAAACTGCCCTCTGGAGGTACCTCTTTCTTTCACTGATAAGACGGGGCAATGTGACTTCTCATGCGTGCGCCCGAGAACTACCTGAAGTTGGGTGGCGTGCGACAGGGTGCAACGCTCGCCCTTTTCTCACCTGACCTCTCAGCTTGCTGCTTTTCTGTTCATGCGCCCGTGTTGGTGTGTGGGTTGGGCTTTTTTCTGAAGGGGGAGAAGGTTTCCACTAAAATACGGGGGTTTATCTACTTGTTTCCTGTTGGTAGAAACTATTCTGGAGGGCTGGCAGGGTCATATCCGATGAGAAGCGAAGAAACAAGATTTGTAGTTAAGATTGAGGGGATTTTTGGTCAGGTTGTTCGTTCTCTTTTAATCTCCGCGTACCACGACTTTCAGCTCTCACATCTGGATGGCAGAAGGCAGGTCGTCTTCAACAGCTCCTCCACACTGTGCTGAACGCTCTGCTCCATCTTTAGTACTCCTTGACCCAGAACAAAAGTGAAAATATTTGGCGTGCCAGAAAAGGTTAACAAATAAAGCGATGCGCAGCCTTCTCCTGCCCATGACATCGCTTCAGTGTGAGAGAACCGTCATCTTCGTGTCACACTTGACAGTCTGGTGACAGCAAAGGGACACATCTGCTACAAGTCCTTTCTGGTGCTGTTGTCCCACAGTGCTCTCTTGCCTGCCTGACTTTTCCACTCTCTTGCAGGATGAGGAGGTAGCGTCTGGAGGTCAGATCTGGCCCGCTTAATGCCACGGTCCTGACCGATGTAATCTTGACGTATTTGTGAGGGTTTTGGTCATCTGGCCCGTCAGCCAGGTGGATTTGCTTTAGGTAGCTGGACATTTGAGCAGTGTTATTTCTTTTAAATATGTAGCCTGTACAGTTCTTATTTGGGGCTCATAAAACATAACAAGATATGGGTCAACATTTAAGCCCTGTGGAAAATTACATCCTGGAAGACTTTGTGGAGCCGAAGGCTTAGCTGGTATTAACTCTAATTATACTGCATTGAACTGTACGGCAGCAAGCGTGCCTTTGACTAAGACCTTATTCTCCTTGCTGGAAAGCTCCGCGCTACCATCGCATCTGAGCGGCGGGGTACGTGTTGGGACACAAGCCCATGCGAGCAAGCACCGTTCCTCCTCTGCTGCGTTTTGGTGGGAACGGAGCATCTCACCACATCGGCTCCTTTCTTGTCCACAGTGGAGCATTTTGTTTGCCTTTCAGGTTTCCAGCAACTATTGCAAACTCCTTGCAGCAGCTGCTTGGCAAAGCCTGTAGGATATGGCGGAGTCCTTCAGCCTGAACGTCGTAAGCGAGCGTGTGCTTTTGGAGGCAAGCAGGCAGCATAGGAGGGTGGGGGAAGGAGATGAAAATACAGTTGTTGGCTGATATGAATAAAAAAACTTAAATAAACCACAAATTACAAAAAAAAAATCCTGTGAGAAAGAAAGAAAGTAACAAGTCTGTGGAGGATGGATGTTTGGAACTGTTCAGCCTAATGCATGCCAGATTCCTCCTCAGTCCTCTCCCCCCGCCCCCTCCTGCTGCCTTCCCCTTACCAAATGCTGTCTGCTAAACTTCTGAAACACCCTTTGCCTTTTTGACCCTTCAACTCATCTTGAACTTAGGAAAAATTGGGGAGGCGGGAAGGAATAGTTGCCTACATAGTGCATGAGACTGTGCTGGGGTGGGGGGGGTGTGCTGGGGTCTGTGAGCTGGGGGGGCTGACACGGGCTTGTGTGGTTGATGCTCCCCTGAAAACAATTTGTATCCTGTTAATAGAATTAGTAAATATTTGTAGCTTGCTTTGAAGCCTGTGTCCCCAGGGGATATATGGAGGGGGGGCGCAGAGAAATTAAAGAGACAAGTTACTGATTTAGTCATCCCCTCCCCTTCCCCCAGCCTCTTTCTTTCATTTTCTACCTCCTTTATGAAGACACTAAACAGACAAATTGGAGGTTTGAAATGAGGCTTGTGCTGCGGCGTGCGGAAGTGACAGGGGTGGTACATGGAGCGAGGGGGGTGGAGGAGCAGGCCTCGTATCTGCTAATGCAAAAACCATTCCCACCTAATGAACCCAGTCGGGAGCCAAGTTCCTGCGTGCCCCGGCCAGGCGCGGAGCCCCCGGGGGGGTGGCAGGGGCCTTTGGCAGGGTGCTGCCCCATGGCACGGGGGGGTGGCTCGTGCGACTGCTTTCCGGGGTCCTTCAGCTCTGTCACGCACCGAGTAACCATAAAGGAAGAGAAATGTGCCTATGTGTCACCTCACTCCTCCAAATCCCTCTCTCCTCTTCGTAGGGCAGTGTTATAAACTGGAAAAGGACAAAGGAAGAAGAAAGTGATCCCAGATCGGACAACTGAGTTATGCGGAGCCGAGACGTTTCATTTCCCGTTGTTATTTCTGATTCCCGTCTTTACAGAACTACGCAGATGCGTGGGCTGAGGTTAAATCACCTGCAGGTTTTTAGGGGGTGGACATGTTCCAGCTCTTTGCCTCCAACAGCTGGCAGTGAAGTACATGAGTGACGAGGGCCACCCAAAAGGAGGATCAGGTTTGAAACGGTGGAGATTCAAAAGGCTGTTCGCGTCTCCAGGTGTGGCATTATTACTTGGGAGTGATTTTGACGGGCATTGAGGAGGGTTTTGTACAAGCTGTGTTACTTTTCGGTGCAGAAGGGAATCTGTTTTGGGCCATTGAGTAGAGAAATGTGCTCTCACTGACTTGCCAGGTCTACCCGGCTCCATAGTCCTGGTCAGGCAAAGCTCTTAGCAAAACAGCTGAGCTCCCGCAGGTGATATGACTCCTAAAAATGTACATCTCCAGTAAGCTTTTGTCTTACACATAGACTGCAAACCAACTGTCGGGTGAGGGAGAACTGAGGAGGGGGCACCGCATTTCCTGGAAACTGCTGGGGTCGAGCTAGAAATGCTATGCTTGCGTGAGAGGAGTTGCTGTGCTTCAGACATAGTAGAATCTGATAACCTGGACCTTGGTGATACTTTTCCCCATCAAAGCGGTTGGACATGAATGCCCGTATTTTGTGGGTTCGCTGTTTATAATATTAATAATGCTTTCTGTGAAGCCACGTTAATCCTGGCTGAGAAGGAGCATGGATCCCTGCTTCAGCCCTGCAAGCATGAAGGCAGGCGTTGCCTAGCGTTTAGCTGGGAGAAGGGGCAGCTCTGCTGCTCTTGGAGGGTCAGCCCATCCTGGAGAGGAGAGGCAGCGAGGACTAGATGTGAGCCAGTTAATTTTCATAACTGGCCATCGCGCAGCCTCACTGCGTGCTACAGAGGATTGGTTTGTTCCTTGGGAACAGAGCAGTGAGTGGTCTTAACTGGTGGTGTGGCTGCCTTCTGGGAGGGAGCAGGCCATGGTGGCATCTCATGTAGCTGATAACATGGGGATAGTTAGGGAGCGACTCTCGAAGGCTGGGTTGTGAGGTCAGAAATTTGTGGAAAGCGAGGCAGAAACCTCAGGTGGCTCATTTCTCTCTTGAGGTGAAGAGCAAGCAAGGTAGGCTCTTTAATTGTCAAATATTGGGTTGTCTGTGTGCCAGGAACATTCAGTGGGATTGACAGGCTTCAGTTCTCTAGTAATAGACATCAAAGTGTCACCCAACCAACGTCCTCACCCACAAGCATCAGTGGAGAGAAGTAGGTGAGTCCAGTTCTCTCCGTGAGCTACCAAGTCAACCAGGGTTATGAGCTCAGATATGTGGTCTAAGTTAGGATAGACGAATCCATTTTTCAGCTGGGAGTTTGGTGCCTTGGAAGTTTGCAACCCAGATAAAATAGTTTAATTCATTCATACTTGAAGGTGGGCATTCAATGTTTGTTCACCTAAAGAGTGACAACCCTTACGTTGAAACCGGAGTCTGCCTAAGAAACAAAACCGTAAATTGTTTTAAGCTTTTTGACTTTTCCTTTCTTGAGAACAGGTTTAGAAAGAGAGAAACAACTGCAAAAATTCTCTTAAGTATTGGTTTTTGTGTGAAAAGGCAACAACAGAAATGTTCACAAGTCTTTGCAACAGAAATCGTTAAGGAAAATAGTTGCAAAACACATTCAGTATGCTTCAACCAGCTGGATTTTCTGGCAGCTCCAGTGAAATCTAAACAAGGAAAATGATTGTCTTTTTTTTTTGGTGGTGTTTTGCAATATTTTTTTTTTTTATCCAGACTGGACAGTACAAAGCACATCCTCTGCGGGAAGGTGTTGCAGGCTGCAGATGAGATAAAGTTCCCTGTGATTATATGGGGTGTTTCTCGGTTGCGAGTCAGCACATGTGGAGGTCCGGTCGTTTAACGCACACGTCCAGGGAAGGGAGAGGAAGTGGAGTCCATTAAGGAGAATAGTAAAACCAGGAGTCGCGTAATGAATGAGCGACTGATCCCGTAATGTCATGTGAGCACCTTTCACTCCCACTCGTTGCAGGAGGTATTTGACATTTTTGCAGGGCCGAGCCCCAGATCGTGTGAGCAAGGGCCTCTTTTGCAATTCAATATGTCTGCTCTCCCTTTTCCAGACGTGCATCTCTGGTTTTATTAAGCACACGGCTTGCCCTGGTCCTTAAGTTCCCAGCGGCTCTTTCCACTCCCATTCCCACCCAGAGCTGAGAGACCTATTACCAGGTAATGATGTGTCAAGCACTAGGCAAGGTAGGGGAAAATCACCGAAGGCAAATGCCGTTGCAGCGGTGGAAGCGTCTCTATTTTATTCTCCTTCACAACCTGGTTTTCTGTTCCCAAAGCCTTTAACTTGCTGGTGTTTCTCCTTAGCGGAACGGGTGTGTTGACTCACAGAACAGCAGCAGGTCTCGCCTAAGAAGTGTGGCAGTGTTTCTCTTGTCCGAAGGTGAATTGTGTTCTGAAATCCCCACACTTGGAAAAGTCGCTTCGAAGTAGCGAGTTGTAACCTCGCTTGGGTCTATGTAGTGGCAGAAACAGTTGAATTTCATCCATGGTTTTGTGTTTATCTGACCAGTAGTGAGAGCTGGCGGTGGTTTTCTTAGGTGGCCCAGGTCTCTGAACTTCCCAAATAGAGTCCAGTGCAATTCAAACCCCCCCAACTTTGTTTGAGCTGACCTTGTTGGGGTCCAGGCCAGTGTGACTGGATCTGTCACTGGATTGAGATGACTTCTCTGGATTTCCTCAGGAAGTCAGTGTCAACGCTCGCATGACTGACTAGGACGGGAAGCATCGTAACTGGTGGTGCTGCTGTAGAAAGCTCTGCAGTACCAAACCTGCTCGCAGATGATCTCCCCGGGGAACATTGTACCAAGCAACCTGGGCGCTGTCTGGGCAAAACCGACCAGTGATCCAAAGCCCAACTCCAGGCTGCGTGTTTTAATAGTCCTGATCTCAACCTAAAACAAGGGTAAATCTTGCCCAGATTCTTGCTTCACCAGGTACCATTTTAATGGTTTCCCATATGTTAAATATTTTCTCAGTAGTGGGAAATCCATTGGGTTTAGTGAACTTGATATTTAATAAAGCCATTCTGAGATGATTTCTGGATGGCAGAGTCTGCAAGTGTTCAGAAACGACTTTTTTTACATCTATTGCTCAGTGTTACGTTCTGAGATTCCCTGCAAAGGCTTGAGCCCAGGTTGTAAAATGTACTTTGAAATTTAATTTCCATCGATTTCAACGTGGACAGAGATTAAAATGTGAAACTCCACAAGCAGAAAGATTTTCTCGGCAGCAAAACAAATTCCAGTGTGAGCTGGTGACAGATCTTATGAAAAATAATTTTAAAGCTGTCATTTCAGATTGCTTCTGCTCCACAAGGTTTGAAATGTTCTAGAAGGTAGATCCATTTTTAATCTCTTTAGCAAACTAATCTTAGAAATCAGCCACCATATTTTCGATTACAGCAACCTCTGCTTTCTGAAAACAGCCGCTGTGGTGAGGAGTAGGAAGCATGTTCTTGTTTTGTTAAGTCTGGTAAAAATCCTGATAAACTAGTTCAAAAGAATCCAACAGACTTTGGGAAATGCCGACAGTAAAGAAAAATTCTGGCTAAAAATTTTGTTTTTGAAAAAGAAAAAAAGGCTGGTTTCAACATAAAACACTTCTGCCAAGAATTTAAGCCAGCTGTCATTGTCCCTTGTATCCATAAACAAATGCTTTGGTCTCCCAACAAATCTCAAAGGAGTCAAAGGAGCAGAGGCAGAGCCATCTGGCTGCAGCCCAAGTGCCAGCCAGCAGCCGGGGAGCCCGACGCCAGCCGGGGAGCCCGACGCCAACCTGGGGCCGTTTCTGTGAGATCCGTAGCGTGTCCAGAGAGCTGCCGACGGCTCGATGCACCTTTGGCGAAAGCGCCTGGGAGTAGGTGCTTGGACAGCAAAGCTGGGAGGAGAGGAGGTGCAGCTTGGCAGTGGGTGCGTTGGACCCAGACGGATCCCACCGGGCAGGAGGCAGGCGGGTGTTGGACTATACCTAACTAGCCGTTTCCTCTTCGATACCTGTGCTGCAGCCCTCGCTGGGGAGGAGACAGGGCAGTGCCATGTGTAAGCGGTTTTTAGCATCGTTGGAACTTCTCAACAGCTGGAAACCAGGAGAGGTTTGGTCCTCAACCTCTTTGGACCCACTTTCAAGTCCTAACCGCAGCTGATGGTATCCCTGGAAGGTGGGGGACGGTATCCCCCCCATCCTCCTCCTTGCAGTGCTGAGACCAAAGCCCCGCAAACGCGGGTGGGGATCTCGAGCAGCGCTTACGCAGCTTGCTCCCTCCTCTGGCCTCTGCTGCCCGGATGCAGACGGCTACATCTCATGACGTTGTTCTGATAGATTTGTGGGTATCCTGTAAGCCGGTGAGCACCTGGGCAGTGCTTCAGGGGTGGAAGAAGGTATTCTTCATTTCTGCGATCATCAGTAGGGATTTTAGCTAAAGTCGTTCAGGCTCGTTGAACCTCTTGTGAGGACTGAAGTTGTGCAGAAAGCAAGTGTCTAGGGGAGATGGCGCAGAGGTTCTCCATCACCTTTCTGCCAGCATTTCAGAGGCAATAATTGTCTTTAGGGTAGTTTTGGGTGCTCTCATTAAGTCATAGCCTGGGCTCACAGAGAAAGGAAGCGCTTTTCTAAAAGGATTTGTTTAATGAACAAATGAAGCCTGAATTGCTCCAATTTTCTACCTTGTAGCTTTCTCTGGTGGCTCTTAAGGGTTTGGGGTTTCCCTCTTTTGGACCACTGTGGGAACTCTTTTCCACCTGGCTTCCTTGTAGTGTGATGCTTGTAGGAACTGTGTAACTCTGAGATCTTGACTCTGTCGAAAAATTCGGTATTTCAGTTAATGAAGATCTGTGGCTCCGAGATGGTGAGTTAACTGTGGGCAAACCGGCTCTGATCACATCAGCCTCGTCTCCATAGGAATCCAGGCAAAACAAAAAGCTTACATAATTTCTCAGTCTTCTGCCTCTTTTTGACTTCAAGTTGTAGTGAAGGTTAAACAGAGATGTTCACCGGATGGTTCATCTTCACAAGTATCTCTGTTTTTATAAAGGTATTTGTTTCTTTTGCTGCTGCTTCTGTGCTCAGCTTTGGAGTCTGCAATCGATAGGAACTGTTTTTATTTCTTTGACTGTATCCCTATGACTCCACCTGGGTCTGGGGAATCACTGGGCATACCTGCTAGAGAGACACATGCTGCAGAGACCAGGTGAGATTTGGAATGCGGAGTCTTGGCTGGATAGTTAAACACTAATGTGAACAGGAGACAACCTTTCTCTTTGGATTCAAGCTCAGGAGAACCTAAGGTGCTCAGCTGCACTTCATTCACAACGTGACAGATCTGCCAGAGACGGCTTCGAGTCGCTTGGGATGCGCTTGCTTTTGTGTAGGCTCCAGTACGATCGCCTGTCCTGCTCATCCTTCAGCACAGGAACCCACTGGACCTCTCCCCTGCTGTGCCTGTGAGCTGATAAAACATCTGCCTTTGCTGAGAAGATGCTGCTAATGTGCACAACAGCGTCACTGGGTTTAAAGATCGAAGCTGGGCAGAACACAGGGGTGGAGTGAAAAACCTCCCGGTGTAATTAATCCAGTCATATTACTCCAGCTTTCGGCTTTGTTTTTTTCCGAAAGCTGGCCTGGCCTGCAAAACCCAGGTCTCAATTAATACTATTATGCTGGGGATGACATTTCCTCAGTCTGTCGTCGGTTATTTTTTAATTCTCTAATTTGTTCTAATATGCGCATTGCCTGCACATCAAGTCAGCCATGAAGACGCTGCATTTCCAGGTTCCTTCCTCTCCATCCTCCCAAAGAAATTAAAGCAAGGAGGCTGCGGGACCACAAGTGCAGGAAATAGAATTAGGGAACATATTAATTGGGGCATCAAGTAGGATTTTGTTCCAGGCGGTTTCCTTCCGTGAGCCACTTTGATGCTTCCCCTTCGCAGCTCTGTTTCTCATTAAAAGTATCCCTTAATGGCAAATGTTGTTTATGCATGTTGCAATTATGTCATGCTGTAACCCCTATGCTGGCAGGCTGGGCTGATTGGCGAGGAGGAGGAGGTCAGTCGCAGGGAGGAATCGGTGTGGAGGAAGAGGGGGGAGGACGTGGGGTGGTAAACAACAGCCAAATAGTTTCAGCTTCGCGGTTGAACGCGATGGCTGCTCTGAGCCCCTCCGTGTGTTCAGCCAGGCTGGACGCCTGCCTCGGAGCCAAGGCTTGTCGCTCCTTTTTACAGGCGGGTTTTATTCTTTCTGCTATTTACTGGCTGTAGGGCTTGCAGCGCTGCCGGAAAAATGGCCAGGTAATATTAAAGCTCTGCTTTTCACAGCAAAACCTGGGTTCCCTTCTGCTGTTTTCACCTACTGACTGATTTACGAGAAGTAGGATTTTGGTTTGGATTCTGGGCTTTTTGGGAAGAGAGAGGGTGTCTTTTCATCATTGTGCTTTTCCCTGTCTTCCACGTCTCTCGTGCATCTCGTCCCAGCTGTGGCTGCAAACCTCCCTCCGGGACCTTCTTCCAGGCCCCGAGATTTGCTCTGATCTTTCCAGAGCCGTTGCCTTCAGTGAGACTGCTCCTAGGTGGCTCTTGCCAGCGCTAATTCAGGGCTGTGAGAATAGCTTATTTGTGGGAGGGTATTTGTTTTTCCATGCAGGCAGCCAAAACCTCCAGCTTCCCCTCTCCCTCGCTTGCGCGGACCGGGAGTGCAGAGGGTTCGTTCTGCCCTTGATCTCTGAGCTTACGTGATCAGTTCAAGACAAACCTGGTGGTGAACTTAACTTTTTCCTCCCATTTTTAATCGCTCCTACTGCAGAATGGATTTGTTGTGATGTCAAGATCTGAGAAGCAAACAATTAACAGCCATAGTGAAAGAAAACAGCTCGTGTGTGTGTGGGGAGAGCAAGCCAAGCCATGTCCATGCCCAAGCGAGTTCAGAAGCCAACACAAACCCCGCTGCTGCGTTTGGGAAACTGTTGGCCTCTCCGGCTTTTGGGAGCCAACACGCAGCGACTGAAGCAGATGGCAAAAGCAGCAAGCAAAAACCTCAAAGCTGTAAAAACCAGACTGTAAAACCAATCTGAGAGGCAAAACACCCTGCCTCCTTCCTTTCTAGGTAATATCCGATCTGAAGCGACTGGAGCCTCGGCGGGCAAAGAGGCCAAGGGAACCACCGGCGCTGGGGCTGCCGGGGACGGAGCTGGGGAACGAGGGGAAGCAGACAAGTGTAGGAGTCACCGAGGAGAAGTCACTCGGTGCCTAGAGCCAGAGCTGCTGCGAAAGGACTCGTTTTCACTTTGCATGTATGATATTTGCATGCAAAACCCATCCTGTGAAGCGTCACGTGGGTATTCCGCTCACGGGGTTTGATCCGGGATGAAATTTCACCCTTTCCTCCAGCAAAGTCGTTTATCTTTCTTTCAGGGAGGAGGGAGGAAGTGGGAGGGAACTGCAGAGAGAGAAAGAAATTGTCTTCAGGCATAAAATTCAGGGATTTATCCCTCAGAAGGGTCACTGGGCTGTTTCCTGACGTGAGGACAGAAGTGGGGAATGGTGGTGAGGGCCCAGGATCGGAGCAGAGATGGTCTGTGGCTCTGCTGCTTCCACCCCACTGCTAGACCGAGCCAGAGCAGTCCCAGTGCAGTCCATAGGCTGGGACTTGGAGCCCTTGTTCTGCTTTGACTTAAATCCTTATTCAGCTAAAAATCTCCTCTGGAATGAGGTAAAACTCCAGAATTAGACCAGTGGCGCGTTCTGAGAGTCTCGAGAGGTCCAGGGGTGTCACCCAACCAGGACCAAAGTGCTGCTTTGCCTCTGACTGTTCCCTGAGAAAGGTTTGCAGCATTTTGCCTGGTCACCTTTTGCAGATAATTCAGTCTGGGGCCCTGGTGCTCTTCCCTAGGTGAGGGTCTCCCCATGCTGATGTGCCCTGTGTGAGGGCACTGTCTGCTCGGGATACTGCATGTGCATCCTCCTCCCTGACCGTGAGAGGGAAATAAGCCTCACAAAAAGGAAGAGGCTTCAGGAGTTTGTCAAGGGATATGAACCCAACTATCCCGCTGCCTAATCCTGTCCTTAGGCTGAGCTTGACCCCAGGGGATGCTGATCCTTCAGGCTGGTTCTAGCAGCAGCCCTCGCTTTGGCTGCTCTCTGTGCCCTCCTCTTCCTGTACATCTTCGCTCTCTCTTCCTCTGAGCCTTAACCCAGAGGTGGCTTTCGAAGGGTTTTGCCCATTGAGGATCTCAGCAGGTGTGCTGCGTGTGTCCTCTGCCTGTGCTGTGGGGGCGTTTGTGCTGGCTCTCCCTGCTTCCCTCCAGTGTGTGTGGAGCCCCGGAGGAAAAGAACTCCATAAGCGACATTCAGTGCAGTTCTGGGTCGAACCCCACTGTCCCTAAAGGAGCAGCGACCCTGGACGAGCACGGGGGAGCTTCTCACGCTCGCTGCGGAGTGTTTCTGGTGATGAACGCTGCTCAGGACGACAGCCAGTTGAGCAGTATGTTCTTAAGCAATCTGTGTTTAGGGAGCTTTTGGGTCAGTCCTAAAGACCTCTCTATGAGAGCTGGGGTGGTGTCTGGGATACCGGTGGCTCTGGCTTGGAGCAAAATAAAGCCAGGGCAATCATGGGTTTCAGCTTTGTGATGTGTTTTGTTGTGTGTTTGTGCCTCTCCCGCCGTGCCCCATCTGCAGGAGGAGGAAAGGGGTCTTAGCAAAGGGTCTCAGATCCTCAGTTTCAGACAGACCCGAGTATAACACCACTAACAAGTGCTGGCATATGGGCTGGGCTGGGTGGCTGTAGTCTCTCATGGCCGGGCTGAGAACCGTAGGGATCCCTAGGCTGGGGATGACTGAAGAGGCTCATGGTTTGAGAAACAGTAACCCTAATTTTGCAGTAAGTCTTGGGGCCGTTCTTGGGCATTTCATTGCTTTGGGACTTGGGCAGGCCTCGGTGTCTGTGTAGGAACGAGTCTGCAGCAGTCTCTATCAGCTTCCGCTCCCTCCACGCTGAAGGGCCAGTTTCCCAAGAAAAGGAGTGCGTTAATGCAGCCTGTTAACGTTCTCCTGCCAGTTTTTCTCCACCACTGTCTCCAAAGCTTTACAATGCCCTATGTATCTTTATGGAAAAGGTAAACCTTTGGTGTGCTGGTGGTGCGGGCAGGTTAGCTGGGTTTGTGAGCAGCTGCTGTTTGCCCTTCCAGGGCTTCCTAAGCAAAAGGAGCAAATCCAGAAGCTAGAGCTGCTGTTTCTGCTGGCAGGGGGTGTGCTGTTTTCACTAGACCTCTGCCTTGAGGGTTGGTGGCCACTTAATTTCGTTTAGTATCTTACACGCGCAAAGGAGTTTCTCCGGCATAGCTCCGCTGTGGTCCCGTACGCTTATTTGGTGTGCCATGGTGGGGAGACACTGCAGGCGTTGGGTTACGCCCCTTGTGCTGTTGGGAACCTTCTCTCTCCAGCCAACGGCACCAGTTGCTCCACTTTGAGAGCTGGGGTAGGAGGGTTGTGTCGGACGTGGCAGGCATCGCACCTTGCTCAGGAGGGTGCAGTTGAGTACAGAGGTCTGTGCCAGGGCAGACAGTGGTGCTAAGAGGTGATGTTTGTTTGGTCTTCGGGATGCTACTTAGTAGTGATTCAAGTGGAGGCTCACCCATGTAAGCCCAGTCCTGCACATGAGCTGATGGGCATCTGAAGAAACTCTGAAGGTAAGGATCTACCTTGCAGTTACTGCCCATGTTCAGACCCTTTACCCGCACAAATAACGTCTCTGAGGAGCGTGTCACAGAATTAAATCTGTCTGGTCACTCTTAGGATACAGCTGAAGCTCCTAGTGTGTACAGACCCAAACCTGTGCTCAGCTCAAACTTGCTGTCTGTGTTTTGAGCGCAGGGCAATGAGCTTTGGGGTGCTCCAGAGAAGGGGAGAGCCTCGAGACCACCCTTCCCTTTAGCCTGAGCTCAGCTCTGTGAGTAGCAAAATAGGCTGCGCTCAGGCTGGGTGCAGGCTGCTGCTCTTGCAGGGAGGTTGCTGGTATTTTCTAATGACATAAACCAGCGTGGCTATAGTGGAGTTCACCCAAGCATCGGAAGAAACGTGGCATCAAATCACTGCAGCAGTCAAAAAGGCTTTGAAAGGACCTATTTTAGTGCCAAGGTAGAGGAAGGACAGCCCAGAACAAGTACATCTCTTGAACTGAGGTAGGACAACTGCCTCTGGCAGGTTTCTCTCAGCCCATGATTTTTACAAGGACTTGTACTGTTTCCCGCTGTTAGGGGATGTTGAATCCGAGATGGAGGGTTGTGTGGGCCGGGGATTAAGGCTGCAGTGCATCAGCTCATCTCTCCTCCTGTTTAAATGTCGTTTTCTCAGAAGCCGAAGCAAGGAGGGAGCATCACCTGGTAAACAAGCTTCAGTGGAAGCTATCTTGCTGGAAATGTTTATACATCGTTCCCGAAAAACACACAAAGCCTATTGATAGTGTAGCGCAGAGTTCAGCTTGTGCAATCGTGCGGGTCTGTAGGTGTCTGTACGTGTGTTTGCAAGAGAGGTCCTTCCCTGAAAGTGAGTTTTGGAAAACAGCTGCTGGCAGGTGAATCTCCCTGTTAGAATTTCCTGAAATATCCTGGTGCATCTGCACTGAGTCAGTGGGAAGAGCAACGATAAACCCCAGCGCTTGTGTATTTCTGCCCTGGTTTCCTGACAGAATTATATAGGCAGATGTGTAGGGGGGTGTCTGTAATAAACCCAGGTAAGACACCCTGCATGCAGGCGTGGATTGCCAGCGCAGCAGTGCGCTCCGGATCCAGCGTGTGCCGGAGGATGGATCTGCTTGGTGGCACTGTGGTATTTCCAGATACAAGCGTCTAGTTAGAGCGGCTGCACAAACCAGTATTGCTCACACCTCTTTCTTTGCTGAGATTGTTTTTAATCTCTAGTAAAAAGAGGATGTGCCAGGACGACTGTGATGTGGTGACCTTAATTAAGCTCCTGGTCCAGGGATGGAGGAGTATCAGAAAGGCCAGGGCAAAGCTGTCATTTGGCAGCAGAGCTTTAATCGGGTAATCCCAGGAACCCCTGATGAGAGATTGTGGCTTGTTTTTTCCCTTGTGCCGTAACACCAAGGAGAAACGTGAAATAGCTGCTATTAAATGATGCCTCAGGGATGCCTCAGGGTGCTCATGAGAAAGTAACACTGAGGCAGTGCCGCTCCTCTGCATCTGTGCCGGTTCCTTGGTCTTGGATGTAAACCTAGTATGATCCAAAGAATTGGAAAAGTAGATTGGTCTGGAGGTAACACGGTTGCAATGTGACTATTCTCAGTGAGCCGCGCAATTTTCTGCCTTTTTTCTTGCCGTGCGTTGCTTTTTCTCCCCTTAATCTCCGTTGCCCCCACTTAGATATACAGAACAACGTGCTTCATATTTTATATGCCCTCAAAATCACGTGTGTTCCCACGTTCTGCTAACAGACAGCGAAGTTCGCTGTCCCTGCGGTGCTGGAAATCTCTTCAAATGGGAGATTTTCATATGAAAATTCCTCTGTAATTTAGCCTGCTGATGAAAAACGGTGGAAGCGCCTGAAGTTAACAAAACAGCTTACAACTTGGGTGGCCAAGGGGCAGCAGGTGGGGGTGCCATGGGGAAGCAAACCCCAACGTAATTACAGAAACCTCAGTCAAAGAGGTTTTGTCCTCCCTCGCACGTACGTACATGCGTGCGCTGATCTCCTGCAGACAGACTCTTCTGGAGGATCAGAAGAGCAGGGTTAGCTGTAACGCACGAGTTATTCTTGTTGCCGCAAACGGTTTTGCTGACTCAGTCCTCGGAATCCTGGCGTGAGCGATGCCAAATTGCGCTCTGCTGTTGCTCTTGATTCGGTCGCCGCTGAGTATTGAAGAAAATATCTATATTATGTCATTTTTCCAGCAGACAGCTGAGAACCTGAGCCTCAGCTTTCTGTCTGTGTTTGCTTTAAGCGCTCGGTGCACCTGCCTGCTTGGGGACGGCACCTCGGGAAACCCTCCCTGGGTGAACCTCCGCCGATGAGCCGGAGGAACGCAACTGAGTCAACAGCATCGTCCAGCTTCCAAAGCGTGGGCGGAAGAAAAGAATCGCCCTTTGTTGCCGAACCTAAAATCCCAAAGCTTTCTTCGCCATGTGATTTGTCGGTGTCAGCAGATTCTGGGTGTTTTACTGCCAGCAGTCGGATTGAACTTCCTTGAAGTTGCAACATCAGGAGGGTTAATTATGTACAAAGTGCTGGCCAGCGCTGAGGTCTGGCATGCAGCGAGCCAGCTGTGCCGGAGAGATGATCCAGAGGTGACTGTCATGGCCAATGTTTGCGTGTTCCTGGGGACTCGGGGCCGGGTGCGTCCCTAGTATGGGGTCAGGGAAGGCGGGGGAGAGCGGGCAGGCTCTGGAAGAGGTTCTCCTTTCTGCGAAAGGTCCCGGTTCAAAGGAAATCGCGTTGTTTAGTGTGCGGAGGGTTAGCGTTCCCAAGAGTGATGCTGCAACCCTTATGGGTTTAATCTGGTTCCTTTCAAAGCCTTCCTAGCATTAAAAAAATGCCTTTTTCAGCCATTACAGAAATGTCCTTTAAAAATTAAAAACAAAAAAGAAATGTTGTGGGGGGAAAAAAGCAAAATATTTTCTTTTTCTGTTCTTTATTTGGTATGAATGGATGGCGGCTTTTCAGCTGTAGGGCTGCTTTAGCGTTCGTGAGTAACCGATGAGTTGCGTTCAGCTGAGAGCGTGCGGAGATTTTTCTCCCAGTTATGGAGTGAACTCGGTGCTGGGGAGATCCTCCCTCGTGACTCCTGCGGTTGGTTTTCCAGATCCTCCCAAGAGGAAAAGAGTCAGTTCTGCTCTTTCGGAACAAGCCGCAGCGCTGCCGAGCCGCCATCCTCCCCCTGCCAGCGGCGCTCGAAATACAGTTTGTGCGTTTCCCAATATTTGTAACCTCGTCAGTCAGGGCTTATCTCCCTGATAAATAAAAGGACACAAAGCACACGCGGGCCTTATCGGAGAGCTAACAGAGCGCTCGCCGGCCCGCGCTGGAGGCGAGGACGGGGGAAGCGTTCTGTCAACAATTTAAACAGCGCAATTAAAATACATGTTGATTCCTTTTGCACTTGCAGTAGTTTTTGACGCCCAGCTTAGCCAAGATGATGGGGTCGGTCCTTACAGCATTATATTTTCCTCTGTTCTTCCTTTACCTGACCACTTAACGCGGAAACTTTCCCCTTGATACCGTTCGGCTTGAGCTGCTCTGCCCTAATGGCCAAATCTTGTTCTCCTCTGCCTGGTGCGGGGTGTTCCAATGTCCCCACTTACTATTTTAATACAATTTTTACTTGATTGTGACACCATTCAGTTACAACAGCAGCAGACGGAAGGATGCCTTAAATGCCTGGCTGTCCTTTGACTGCCTTAGGTCAGATGTCAGAGCCGACAAGAGTCAGCGTTGCCAAACGGGGGAAGGATGTTAATACAATATAAAGCAACTTCTCCCCCTTTTTTGGCAAATTGGCCGTTTTTCTATATGCTACAGCACTGAGCTGAGTTCTCTACCCACCAGTTTCGCAGCAGAAGTACCCAACGAGGGAAAACGCAGTTGTTTGTGCTACCGGTGGGTGATTTTAAACAGCAGTAGAGTTTGACTCAGTTCCTGGCTTAGATATGTGCAGCGCAACCGTCTTGTGTCTTCCTCACTCTGAAGCGAATGGCTGTTTAATCTCCATCCCGTGAAAAGAAAAAAAGTCAGGACGTGCTTGTCCCCTGAGATGGGCTTTTTAATTGCTCTAGCTTGACGCTCCAATGTAGTGTCCTCATGGCCACTGATTGATTTCAATTAACATTCCCATGCTCCAGGCACTATAAATAACCCTTGTCTGGCCGGCTGCTTCTCCACCGCCGGTTCAACCTTTCTCCTTTAGCTGCTGCTGCTGCTCATCTTGCTTCTTGGCTTGGCCTCAGGCTCAGTCTATAATTCTTTCCAAACTTCCCTGTATAAAATAATCATGTACATGAAGTAAAACAGGAGTCTCATATAGACACTTAATAACTCTTGTGTACTGTATGAGTGGGAATTCCACTTTATAACCCCCAGAGCTTTCAAATGGTTCTCATTTTCGGCAGCATTCCTCCTGCAAGATCTAAAACTTCCCATTTTATCCCAAGCCGTTTCTTTCCCTTTCAACCTTTTTATTTCTCCTCTAGATTTCGGGGGATGGGCAGCTTCATCCTTGCTTGGGGCTGCGGGTTCAGCGGCGAGGCGGCTGGGAGCCGATAGCGCCGCTCTTGGGCCAAATGTCAGGGTGCTCTTCCCAGTGCCACATTTTCCAAATTAAAGCTTCAGCTCGCGATTGAGAGCAAAAGGCTCTGACTCAAGACTTAGACTAAACTGATAAGATAAGCTCACGGGGACCTAGAGCTAATATTCTACATGTGTTGGTCTGTCTGCCTACCTGCTGTCTCTTCCCCGGTGAGAAAGAGAAGACATAGACACATACTGTATGTGACAGATCGATAACATCTGTATGTATACGGATGCAGGAGCAAGGCTGATAGGCAGGGGAGTAAGAGGTAGCAACGCACAGATTTGTAAGGCCAGAAGGGACGGCTGCATCAAAGGCGTGTGGAGCTGGAGGGTTTGAATTTGAGGCGGGGGGTGTTGTTTTGACAATGTTTTGAAAGTCAGGACAAAATAGACACCTCTCTGATAAAACGCACATGTATTGCTCTCTTCTTCTGCCAGCTGGGGATATGGTTGAAGTTTCCCAATCCTGAATTTAAAAAAAAAAAGAAAGAAAAATGTGTGATTTGTCTCTGTTGTGTGTGGCTTTTTTTTTTCCACCTGGCAACATGTCCAGTGGAAGAGCTCAAAGCGCCCTGATCCAGTGGCCTTTTAAATTTGGGAAGGTTTTTACCGATTTGGGGTTAGTCCACGAGTATGGAAGAACTAAAGGGGATGATAGGCATTGCCCTCAGAAACCAAGAACCTCTTGCTTCAAAACTTCCTGATCCCCTTTAGGAAGGGGCAAGACAGAGACTGCAGTAAAACCAAAGGCAGGAGCTTCTCGGTGTCGGTCGGTACGGTTGGATGTACAGAAGCACATGCAAGCGGTGAACCCCGGGAGTGCAGAAAGCTCGTGAGTACGAGGAGGTCGCTGTCGGCGTTCTGCCCGGCGCTGCGACCTGCTGCGCTGGCGGGCACCCTTTGCCACGCTGTTGTGACTTTAATCTTCTGTCCTGTGGCACGATGCCGGCTGCGTGCGGAGCCCATGTGCTCTGTGCATGTCATGCAGTTGCTGGTTCCCCGTGCTAATTGAAACATCGTTTTCAATGGTACATTCTTTGGCTTTGTTTTCCCCCTCCTGTTTCCACAGTCGGAGCCTGGCCTCGGTCTGTCTGTTGTGTCCCTGGCCTTACGTGCTGAGCGCTGTGTCAGTGCTGTGTCTCCGTGATGGTCAGCGTGTGGCCAAATGAAAGGATCCTAAAACTGCACAAACGCTGGGTGGCTGGTTCCCCTCCAGCCCCTGCCGCCGGCCGTGAATGGGGCGACCCAAAATCTGGAGGCTCTAGTCCAGGTATGGTCTCACCAGTGCTGAGCAGAGGTGGATAATAACGTTCTTTGACCTGCTGGACAGATGGTTTTTGAGCAGATGGTTTGTCCTGTCTGCGATGAGAACGTGCTGCTGGCTCATGCCCAGCCTGGTGCCCAGGGCACCCCTTGCCGCCTCTTCTGCAGGGCTGTTCCTTGCCCGGCCGCTTGCTAACTGTACCGATGCTTTGAGGTGGTTCCAGCGTGTGGAGCTTTGCCTGCTGCGATCATACGTGCTGCATCCATGACCCGCGCCTCGATGCTAGCAGCGAAGTTGTCCCCTTCCTGATAGGCCCACCTGGCTGGGTCACGTCTGTTGGAGATGTGGTGCTCGCAGCAGAGCAACTCATTCATAAAGGGGGAGATACTTCTCCACGTTCTTAATTGATGTTCCTTTTTCTAGCTGCTCTTTCACAAACTCAGAGTCCTCTACCAAAGCCTTCAGCTTCTGTTTTGTTGTAGCTGGTGTTGGGCAGCACAGAACAAAAAAAAAAAAATGAGAGCTCTGTAGAAAATAAATACTGGCAATTAAAAAAAACTTGAGCAGTGATTAGTTTGGAGTGAAAGTTAAAAACATCCAAAGAGGAGCGTATTTTCTTCTGTGCCTGGTACAGTGGCGATAATGTTAACACTTTAATGCCCTTTAAGGAAAAAGAAATAGAAAGGAGGAGTCTTTTCAAAAGACATTTTATTTCTGAAAGTGTCGAAATGGCCAGTTTGGGATTTAGGAGAAAATAAAAATAGAAACTAAGTCAGCAATGTCAATGTGCGTTTGTGATGTGTTGTAGTCCTGGAAGACTTTTCGTTTGCCACAAAAAAAACAGTGCAAAAAAAATCCGCACAGGTCTAATCACAGGATCTCCCACAGCTATTAGTGGATATGCTTATAGATAAACAAGAAACAAAACATCCTGAGACCAGCGGGAGCAATAAATAGATCTGCTGGAAGGGAGAGGGAGTGTGAGAGCGAGGGGAGTAACGGGGCAGATGTGCACGAGTCCGAAAACTGTTTTTTGCATTACAGGATGTCATTTTTTTAGTTAGAAAAAACATGTTTTTACGGCATTATTCTGGGCTTTTTAGAGTTCTCATGTGCTGGAAGCCAGCGCTGACTTCTGTGTCAATGGGCACTTGGGGACTCCGAGCCCTGAGTTATTTGACTGTCAAATGCTGTTACTAAGTCACTGGAAATCACTTTTTTTTTAAAAAACAAAATTAATTTGTTTTACTCCAAGATGCCCAGAGCAATCATTTATATTATAAAGCTGCAAGTGGCAGGAGGACATCTAAAAATAGCCCATTCCAAGAGCTCAGACACGGGTACTGCAAGAGAGATTTTCCCTTATTCATGTTCCGTGTCGTGACTCAACCTGAAAATCCCAAGATCAGTGGAATAGGGAGAGTACATGATCAACTGCTGTACCTACGGTAATCTTGTCGTTTGGGTCAAGTTAATCCATGGCAAACAGTTACTGGGCCAGACCCTGCCCAGTTCTGTGTGCAGTCATGCTGGGCCGAAGTGGGAAGACTTGTCAGGCAAACTGCTGTGAAATAGGGATGTGCGTTTGACCTGTGCAGATGGCCGAGCTGCTCGCGTGCCGGCTTGGGGGCGCAACTGCTGGGGCTGCAGAACCACCTCTGCTGGGGGAACCTCTGTAGCTGGGCTCCCTTTTCACTCGGGGGTGACACTGGGCACGTCCGGGGTGCGGCACGCGGCGGGGCTCTGCCCTCCATCGGGGGACTGCTCTTTGGCACTTCTCTGTGCTCATTGCAGAGGGAGAGCTATCCGTCTGCGCTGTTGGCATCTTCTGGAGGAGGAACGCTGTGCTGTGGTTGTCCACAGCAGGTCTTTGGTGGGTTTGTTTCCGAAGGTTCATAATCCTGGTGTTTCTGCTGGACTTTGGAGGTGGGATGAGCTCTGACCTTTGTCTGCAACTTGGCCCCAGACCTCTGGTTTTGCCTGGCTTGGGGGCTTGTCCCCCGTTCACTGGGATCTCTTCACGAGCTCTTGGGAAATGTGGCCCAGAAAGAGGTGTGGACACACGTCCAAATCACGATCCAGGTTGCCCTTGTATGAATGCCTCCTGTTACAAAATTTACACAAATCTAGTGAAATAACTGAGCCTCTTCTACCACCTGGAAACCTCATTCAGAAGGAAGAGAAGTTGACCTTTTGTGTCTCGTTCTGGACTTGCGGCATCCCAGGTCTTTCTTGGCCATGCTTTGTTGCGGCCATGTAAAGCGGTATCAAGAGGCAGACTAGGCACTGCTCGCCTCGGGCCGCGCTTCGTTTATAAGCCTGGATTATGATTTTGTCGCAGACAACTTGCCCTACCCTGAAATACCGGCAGCCTAGATGAGAGGAAAATCAGATTAACTGTTCCCTACGGCAGGAGAGATGAGACCCGGTGCGAGGAGCAGCTTCCGCTTACAGCAGACGCCGCTGCCAAGCTGGCAGCTGAACACGAGCATCCTGAGCCAGCGCTGCCGGTGTGGGATCTCCTCTCCCTCCCTGCACGGCTGCCCGTGCTGCACCACCAGCGTGTTCTCAGGAGGTTTGGCTGGTATCGGTAGCTGGGAACCCCCATAAAGCCAGAGGTCGTAAAGGAATTGTTTAACTAATGTTCAGCTGTAGGAGCGAGGCTGCTCTAAGTGTCTCTTGGTTGCACCTTGGGTTTGTCACTCACCTGCTTTAATCTACAGATGACTTGGGGTGGGTTAACAACTGTCTGCAGAACAAGGGAGCTGAGAACTTTCCCAACTCATCCACTGAATGGGGTCAGTGCTTTCCTACAAGGTGCAGCCTGTAGAGTGCTGTGGCTTTTCCTTGAGTTGTGAAGGAGCCGCTGATTCAGCTGCTGAGGCTGCACTCAGTGACCTCCAGTGGAGGAGAGTCCCTGTGCCGATGGAGGGGAACTTCCACCAAGTGCCCCGGTCAGTGCAGTGGAGTGGGAGACCTGGCCACCGTTGTCAGGTTGGGACCCTGGGATCAGTTTGTGGACAGTTGGTGAACTTTGTGAAATACCAAGTATTTTAAAGAATCCTCTTCTTGGGCTCTCTTGATGCTGATGGGAGTCACATCCGTTCTTCCAGGCAGGGGGTCTGCAGCGAGAGGAAGGAAGGAGGGACGCTTGGGCATAGTTAGAAAATACAGGTAAGGAGAACAAGGACATGCAGTGTTGGAGTGTAGAGGGGGAGACCATCGCTGCCCTTTGTGTAGCGTTAACCCTCCCAGCCCCAAAGGGAGGAGGAAACGAGGCGGCCAGATTCTGCTTTGCTGCCCAAGCTCTCTGGGCTTGGCACAGGGTGAGCCGCTTGGTTTCTCCTGTCAGCGACTTTTCTCTGAACCCACAGAGGAAAGGTTTGTACAGGTTACTGGACCATTTTAACCTTCTGCCTGCTTTATAAAAGGCCAGAGAAAAGATTTTGTAGTTTATTTTATGTGGGGCTTGAGACTGACTGGCCATACCTGTGCGTGGCTTTGACCGCTCGGGTGCGTATCTCCTCATTCAACAGCCAGCTGAGTGACTTCTCCCTTTCCATCAGCTAGACAGTGGCCAAGGGGAGGCTTTCAGTTGGGAAGTCCTGATGCTGTGCCTGAGCAGAAGCTGCTGGGATGTGCCACGTCTGTCCTGCAGCAGGACAGCCCGTGTGGAGGAGCAGACTCTGCATGATTGGTCACATGGATGTGATCTGCAGAACATAATAAAATTGCATTGATAAACCGCAATTCAGAAACTTTCCTCGCAGGGCAAAAACTTCCTCATGAGCTTTGGATACCTTGGTAGTACCTCTCATGTACCACGTGCTAACCAGTTCTCCCACTGCCAAGACTCAGCAGGTGCAAAAAAATCTGAACTATTTCCATTCCTGCTTTGTAGTTGATCCTCAAACTGTAATTTTAACAGTGCGTAAAGATTTCCTGTTTCCCTGTGTATTACCCTTAAACTCCTATGTCTACGCAGGCACCTAAAATACTGATCAGACTCACTGCTTTGGCTCAACCCCTGCTTCTTGTGCTCCTCCTGCAGGGAACTGATTTCATTCTCTTCGTTCCCAGCTTCTCCCCATTTATCCGTTGTTACCTGTGAGCTTACCTCATCAGTTCCAGTTCGTGCTGATTTAAAGTCTTTTGCAGGACTGGTAAGCTTTGGGGTATCTAGTCATCATTCCATCTTGTTGGAGCTGGTCCCCATACTCACCTGGCAGGTTTTATCCTTTCTTCGGGAGTTTCCCTGACTGACTGTATCACCCAGTTCTCCAAATCCAGAGGCCCGTAGACTGAAAACAAGGAGCATCTCTTCATCTACTGACCGGTGTGTCCTTAATTTCCCAGGCTAGAAGCGATTGGTCACATGAAGTGGTTTGTTATCGTAGGCCATGTGGGGTTTTTTTCCCATTTGTAGAATAATGGTTGTAAATGTCCCAGTCTCACTTTAATTCCCTCCTAAGATTGGATGGTTTCTTGGCTGGTGACATGAGATGAGCTCCTGGGAGTGTTTTGTACTGGGATGTGCTGTGGCCGTGGCTGGCAGTGACTTGATGTGCCTGGCAGTGATGGAGAGGCTTGCAGGCTGTATCCATCATTTCTGCCTGTTTTGTGTGGCGGTGGGTTTGTTCTTGCGCGGCTGTGTCTTGGGCTGCGTGTTTGTTGTGGTCATTGCGTTTTCATGCTCTGATTTTTGGTTATCACGTAGCCACGGAGACCACCACTGTGCTCTGCCTCCAGTTGTTGGGGCTTCCTGCTAACCCGTGGTTGTTGTGGGAGATAATATGTGGTGGTGTTTCTCGGTTTGTTCCTTTGCTCTGGCTGCGTGATGTTTGCATTGTAGCTGTAGATTTCCGTGGTAAACCCTTTGAGCTCGGGGAAAAAAGAACAAACCGGCTTTCCCTTTCTAGTCATTTGGGACATTCAAACACGCTCTTGTTCAGCATGACCACAAAAACTTGGAGATCAAACTGAGTAAATAGGAAGCGTCCCACAACACAGAAATTCCCTTCTTCTGCCTTTCCACTCTTGTCTCCATGACCAGATTCCTCCTGCCAGTTCCAAGCAGAAGGGAGGTATGCCACTGAGAGGGCTGCTTGTGCTGCCGCCACGTGGGGTGGGCCAGTGATCGTGGAGCATCACCTGAGCAGAACTGTGTCTTCCATAGTAGAAGGCTTAAAATGCAAACCTGTGCCTTTTTCAGCCTTATGATTCCCTTTATTGTGGAAGAATGAGGGCTGTGTCAGGGAAATGGAGAGGAGGGGTTGGTGAGCAGATGTATATGTTTATGTCAAGCTTTTCCATGCAAAGAAAAATGTGCTCTTTGAAAGGCAGTGTTGGGGTGATTTGTTACAAGCTCCGTTCCACTCCTCTTCCTTCCCCCACCGCTCCGGAGCCAAACGTCTCCCTTTACCTGTACAGTTTAATGCGAGGGAGGGGGATCAGGGGTTTACGAACTCAGTGTTTTCCCCTGAAGGTAAACCCACCGGATTATCGGGATGGGAAAACGCTGCCGCAAGGTACTTAAAACGAGACATTTGAAAGCTCCTCGTGAAAACTTTTCCCGAGTCTTTTTAACAGCTTGAAAGCCCCCTCTTGCCTCCCCCTCAATATGATCAACAACGCTGAAATTCAGACAGTTGTAATCAGCCCTAATAGGAGCAGCAAAGCCAAGTGCCACGCGTTATTATGCCTCAGCCCCTGTAGCGCCGGTATCCGGAACCTCACTTGCACTGGGATAACAGTAAACAGATGTGAGGGCAGTGGTTGCAATACTGAGTTACCCTTTAAAAATCCAGCTTGCCCCATGGATTTTTACAGTTCTTGTTAAACCCCCTTCGTAGCGAACGCTTTTTCTTCCATCTCCTTTTCTGCAAGGTTATTTTATTTTTTGCAGGATCAGCTCCCTTGGCTGATTCACCATGTGGCTCCATAAATAGTTGGATTGGCATAATTGAGGGGTGGACGGGATTTGGGAGTGAGTGGCTGGTGATTGAGAAGAGAGGGGGAGTGAGGGGATAAGCTGGGCTTACCACTGAGAGAAATGTTTGTGGAACCACGGCTTTTCCACAAGGAGCCACAAGTCTATCGGAGAAGCGGAGAAATGCTACAACCACGGGAGGAGTGAAACTCTGCTCTCTGGGCCAGACACTGATATCATTGCTCTGAGAGTATTGGCTTTGCCCTCGTGCAGATGCGCGTACCCGTACCTTAACGCGCCGAGCGGTTGCTGGTGAATGGGAGTAGGTGCAAAAGTCCTGTCAGTCTGTAGGGTGATGCTGCTCTAAATATCTCTGATGTCAAGGCAGAGGATGCCACTGCCTGCTTTGGTGTTGAGCTGGGTCCAAAAGTTAGGTTAAAGACCTGCCTAAAGCGTTAAGAAATGGGGACTTTACTCCAAAATAACCGTTTTGTCAGTGGTGGGATCAGTTCCCGGGCTCACACAGATGCTCGGTCTGTTGGGTGCTCATGCCAGCAAAAGGAAGAGGTTAAAAAAGCGGTGCTGAGAGGAGGAGGAAGGGGTGGAAGCGCAGATTTCAGTCTGTTTACGGCTGGTTGTGAGATGGCACCCCAAGGATTCGGTTCCCCACAACATCCAATCCGGGATGCCACGTCCTCAGCCCTACTGCCTCCCTTGAGCTGTTGCCTCTGCCACAGGGTGAGCTGCATAAATCAGCTCACGCTGTGGAAAAATAGCCCACAAGTGGAGAAGAAAACTTTTGCTGCTGGATCAGCTTGCTGACACGATCCATTCTGGCATCACTGCCAGGTCTGACCCCGGGAAGAGCGAGGGAACGTAGGCAGAGCAGTGAGCAGGCAGTGGTGAGCTCTTCTTGAGCAAGGACAGGTTACGTGTGCTGTGAGCAAAGGAGGGCGAGTCTGGCCTTTCCTAGTGACTAGCCCAGCAGTCAGCCTGCCAACACGTGGTTCTTGGCAGCTTCAGCTGAACGCTGTCATCAGCTCTGCCCACTTCTTTGCAGGCATCCCAAAATGTTGTGATTTGTAGGTGTGGTATTTTTAACCATGCAACCGGTGTCTGTAGACGCACCGTGACCACAGAACAGCTTTCAACGGGGGCGGGGTGCAAAAACAAAGGCTTTGTTTTGGTTCACGAGCCCTGTTGAGGGGCTTTCTCCCTGGAGAGGGAGGGCTGGGATTCCTGATATAGAGCTCTCTCTCCTGTTCTCTTGGCTGTGAGTCCGCAGGGAGAAGCTGGAGAGCTGGGGCCGTGCGTGTGGATGTGGGCAGTGACGCATTACCAGGGCATGTGCAGAATTCCCACAAATGACCGCAGCACTTCGCTGAACAACTATCAGAAGGTTTCTCACCCTTCCTCGAGGGAGGATGCTGTGCTTCCAAAAAAGACTCCCAACGGATATAACGATGTTCATCCGGTTCTGTTACAACCGTTGCTCTTCCTGCGGCTGTTTTGCTCTTCATTATCTCCCTGGGAAGAGGTTTTTCTCTTGAGCAACAATATCCCCAAACCAGTTTGGTTTCTGCCATGTCCGTATTTTGTGGGACTGTTTCTTATTTAGAAGCAGCCTTCACGTGGGTGTGAAGATGCTCTGTGCCGTGTGAGCAACGTTAGATGGGCTTTGCCCCCTGGTCTGTAGCTGGAGAAAATGTGTGAGAGATTTCCCTGCTGCTAATAAGCATTGTGTTTGCCTTCCTCTTTGGGGGGGATAGATCTGGGGGGGGATGTGAGTGTTTCTGCCTGTGTTCCCACATTGTTCCCAGCCTTCTGCCCGAGTCCAGCTGTATGACAACGGCCTCCGAAAAGTAAGCGAGATTCCCTGATGAATGACGCCTGCAATTGCAACTTGCTGCTTGCGTGAACGAGGCGACAGCCGTCTTGTGGGTGGTGGAGCACGTTTGCTGGGAGGGGAGCGGGTGCCGAGGACAGCGTGGCCTTAACCAGCAGCATGAGTTGGACCCTGAGTTTCTGCAGATGTTGGGCCCAGACCCTTCTATGGCCCAGAGTGTGTTTGTAGAAAGGCTTTAACTTCTTGAGAGCCGTTTGAGAAACATTTGTTCCTCTATAGATAACTAACAGGGGTCACCATGGGCTGAGAGGTACCCCAGTGTCTGGAGAGAAGACCGGGGAGCACCGGGTGTCCGGGCGATGGGAGTGGAAGAACAGCCTCCAGCAGCGGCAGAGAGTGCTTGCTGCTAATGCTTCCAGGGAGGGAATTTGAGGAAATGCTTGGATAGGAATAAGCAGAGCTGGCAAGAAATGTGCATTTCATTTTATGAACATTTCATGGTGAAACTTAAAACTTCCACAAAATTTGGGGGACTGGATAGCTCAGGGGATTAGTAATGGGATACAGAGCCTTTCATCTCACCAGTGCCTTTTCAACTGCAGCTCAAGTCAAGACCAGCAACTGAAAGTTGTTACCATCTGATGGCTTATGTGTAATGAGTTGATGGCCCCACTCCATTTCCTGGTAGTCAGGTATCTGCGGCTGACGCACACAAACACACCAGAAAGCCTGGCTGCTCGCCAGCCTTGTTGGCCAACGACTGGGCGAGTCCAAGAGTGAAATATCCCATTTGCTCCTCGCTGGGAGCTCTATCAGGTAGTACCCTGGCATGTGCAGTGTGTGAGAAACTTGGCAGGTGGGAAAGCGGTGGGCCAGTTCAGAGCAGTGATTTTATGTTCATATTTTCCATCTGTACTGAGGTCTCAAGGACTAATGTTTTGTTGCAGGGACCTCCTCTACAGATGCGCACCCCTCAGCGAAGCTGTGCAGCGCCTGAGATTTATGTTTTGCAAACGGAGCAAAGGCATTCTGGCACAGGGCTTTCTGTTTCAAATAATGTCACTGCTGTTCGCCCCCTCCCGAAGCGGTTCTGAGTGGAACCTGGAGCACGTTTTACAAGTCTTTGTTATTAATGCATCTGTGATGTGATTCTAGCACAGGTCTTCACCATTATCCCTGTTTCCTGGTGGGGAAACTGAGGTAGAGAGAAACTAAATGAAGGAGCGGATATTCCAAGATAAAAATTCAGGAGTCTGTGGATGATGGCCCTGTGCCAGGTCCAATGTTGGGTTTAGACCATCGGTGTACTCTCTGCTTCTACCTGAGGACATCTGCCTTTGCTGCTTCCATCATGGATCTAAAAACGGCCCCTCAGATGAAGCCGGAGAAAAAGGCTGTTGCTTGGGAGATGTGTTCTTTCACCACTTTGTGCTCTAGAGACCTCGTAGTTAGGACGTAGTTTGGAACAAGATGACTCCTAATGAAGGGGTCCAAGCATAGGTTTTGCTGGTTGTGAGAGGTGGTGATGGGATGAAGAACCGTTTACAGAGATGCTTGAGCTGTGGGGCTGGTTGTGGTCTCCAGGTGAGACTCCCATGCCCCTGGGCAGCAGTCCCTGGAGGATGCTGGTCCCCCCAGGGGACACGCAAGACTGAGCATCCCTCAGCATCCCCGTGTCTGTGGGATTTCTGACTCTGCGACAGGAGGATCCCCTGGCCCTGCCCATGGGGAATGGGGGGACAGTCTGGTGTAAACCAACCCCTGCAAGGCTCAGTGGACCAAAGTGGTGGGGGCGTGAGGCCCCGTGTGCCCTGCTGGCCTTTCCGTGGTTATACAGAGCGAGGCACAAGCGGGCCCTTAGTAAACAAATGATGTCAGCTCCCACTGGTGTTATTTTTAAGCATTTTGTATATATGACTTGTCTGTATGTATCTCTGGGCTGTTCTTTCTCCCCCTCCCTCTGCCCCTCAATCACCCATGGGGCTTTTTTTTTTTCCTTTTGGTTAAAACCAACATCTGTAGATTTGTTCTGAACAAAAATAAAGCCATCCATCTCCTTTGGCCTGCCGTTCTGTCATGTAAGCTCAGGAAAACTGGCTCGGTCAAGGTTTACAGTAGCTGTCGCAGCCCGCAGTAGGAAAGGCACTTATCTGTAGAGGAGGGTTAGCAGTTCTCAGGAACGCATCCTTCCCTCGGACCGAGGGGGTGGCTTTTGTTTATCCGCTGGCACACAATGAAATGATGGGAAAACATGCTTGGATGCACTGCAGCAGTAAGGTGGGGCAGGACAGCGGTTAAAAATGGAACGGAGCCTTTGATTCCCGGCCAGAGCAGATGACTCCCAGGGTTTGGGTTTGAGGGTGGACGTCATGTTCTTTCTCTCCATCTCTGCGTACAGATCGAAGCGTTCCCCTCCTACCTAGCGAGCAGAACAAAGCTGCCCAGGCAGGCTTGGGGAAGAGAGGGATTGCAAGGTTGGAAGGAAGGAGGGAGGTCTGGCTCAGGTGGGCGCTGGAGGAGGGCGTGCAAGCCCGAGCCTTCCCGACAGCCGGCCCCGAGTGCAGCGTGTGTCCTGAGATCTCAGAGCACGGCAGCGAAGAGCTGGCGGCTGAGCCTCTGGGCCGTTGCCTTGGTGGGAGACGCAGGGGCTGGCTGGGGCCAAGCACTGAGTCATGGCGATGGCTGAGGTTGTGACAAGGTTTTTCCTGTTAATCTCCCCCAGAAAACACAGTGGAAACTCCGAAATCCAGGAGATAGCCTGGGGCATACCACAACTCCAGAGGGTCCTCCAAGGAGGCTCCAGGTCCTCCCCGGATTTCCTAGCAGCCAGACCAGGTAGTAAATAACCACCCAAGTCCAGAAGATCGAAGGGGAGCGATAGAAGTGTTATGTGCTCGTGCTTAGTCCTGCTCTATCCCGGATCTGGAGTGGGAGCGCAAAGCCTGTGGAGCGCTGGCTGCTCGGAGCCGGAGCGTATCATCTGTTAAGTCTCTGGCACGACAGGCTCACTTTAGAGTGAGCAAATTAAAGGTCGTCTCTCAAAATCTGGTTAATGCCACATGCCAAAGCAGACAGCGAGAGAAACAGAGGGATGATAGACGCTCAGATGTATAGATCAACCCAGGGCTCAAGGCGTGGTTTTCCTCCTCGGTTTTGTTTCTGTAGGCTAGGTATATTGGGTTTGTTATTTCTAGTGTCGGGGAGGGCAATCCTGCGTGTTTGAATTTATTTGCTGTGTTACGTGGCTGGTTTGAAACGTCTCCTGTTGTGGGGGTTTTGTTGTTTTTTTGCTAAGGAGCTCGGCAATCATTTGGCACTGAGTACAGGAAAAATAAAAAAAAGGCAAGATTTCACGTAACAGTTTACCTTTTCAGCACTTGGCCACGGCGTACGTGTTGGAGGCGGCCAGGGGACCATGCGTGGCCTTGGTTCAACAGGTCTTCAGTGGGATTTAGGCACATGCCTGAAGCTGAAAGTCCCTTGCCAACGGGTGGACACGGTGAGGACGGCTCTGCCCGAGGCGGCCGGCGCTGCCTGGGAGATGGAGCACAGCAGCTGCTCAGCAGCAGCACGGGAGCCTCAGCCAGCGCTGCGCAGGGAGCCGGGGGAACAAGGATCCGTTACGTTGCAAGTTAGCTTTAAACTCGCTTCAGTGTTGGAGCATGAATCATTCATTCCACTAGTGAGATGACTGAGCAGAGGAACATCTGAAGGGCTGTGGGTGGAGGACTTGGACCTCAGCGGCTCGGAGGCATCCTTCAAATGCTGAAATGAGAGTCTTGCTTTTCCCGTCCTCTTGATTAAGGAACTCAGGGTTCAGGACTGGTTTTCTCCTTGCGCTCGAGTGTGTGTCCGTATCTCTATGGCTGGCAGAAAGGGCCTGTAGCGGTACCCCCGGGGCTTCACTGCTGAGTGGCAGCTCCCCTGCCTGGAGCCGGCTCCACATCTGCAGCAGCTGCTGTAGAGGAGATGGGAAGTGCCAAGAGGAGGGAAGGCAGTGCCAAGGTGAGGAGGGAGGCAGTGTGAGTTCTCTGTCTATCTGAAGTACCAGAAGCAGAGAGAGCTTCTTCTATACCTTCGGAAGCATGGTTAGGAAGGTCCTAGTGCAGATGTTAACGTGGCAGTTGTCCCTTCGGTCACACATCTGAACCTGAGTCGAGGGACTCCGGCGCCCAACGTGTGCAAGTGTATGGCTGGGGCAGGAAACTTGTCTCTTCTGCAAAAGATTTTGCTGAAAAATCGGGACTCTCCAGGCACTGAGCTTGGAGTCGCATGGTCCTGGGCAGAAGACAAGGGTCATCCTTAAGCCTCTGAGCCCCTCAGCAATTCAGTTCTCTAGTGAACTCCTCCTCGGATGGTGCCCCGTGTCAGGGCTTTCCCTGAGCACATCTCTCCCTGCAGCTGAACTTGTGCAGCCGAAAGCCAAACTGGACACATGTCCTCTGAGCGCAGGGGACGGTCCTGGCCTCTTGTATTTGCAGAAGTAGCTTAAATGCAACACTAAGGCCTGGAAACCCAACCCGCATAGCCTGGAAGCTTCACATTGCGAATAGGCTGAGGTGTCAGGAATTCAGCTGCTTTGCTGGCCCAGGGCATTAACTACGCTTGTTTTCCTTGTTACGTGTAAAACTTGACACTTTGCTATTTCTGGCTTTTGATCCGTACTAAACTCGAGACCTTGCTGGCTCCAAACACACGCGCTTTGGCCGAGCGGATGCTGCAATAGAAACCTGAGTTCGTGGGATTGTCCATCTGAGTGTGATTTCTTGTAACTTGGACTTGGGGGGTATTTTTATCATCCCTGTATGTTCAGGGAAGAGATTCTGCTGCTGGTTCCTCCTTCATCTCTTACATTGTCTCATTTCCAAAATATTGGAGGGGAAGGAAGTGCATGAGTGCTTGGTTTTAAAACTGTCCTTCCTAGTGAGTTTTAAGGTGTGCAGCTGTCAGCATCAACATGTGTATTTGAATTATTCTCTCAGTCCGACTGTTGGGAATGTAGAAATTCCTACTGATTTCATCACTGTTGTACAAGCAAAGTATCTCCGTGCAGTCTGGTACAAGGAGACAAAAGGTGGCCCTGGCCCACTCTGGGCTGCTTGGATGGGAGCCAGCTTAGGCATGGGCAGAGGAACTTGGGTCTCTGCACCTGTCTTCGTGGAGGTATCCTCCAAGGTGTATCTGTGTTTCTGTGGCAAAATTCAGCACAGGACAAAGTATCATGGGTCTCTGTTGAGCACGTTCCCAGTAAAACTGGTCCAGCCTTTTTTCCCTCTCTACTCCGTTTAACAGGTTACACTGAAAAGAAAAAACAGATTTTCGCTACAATTAAAATGTTTTCCAAGACTGTCAGCTCCAAGTAAATTTTCTAGCAGATGAAGTTGGCATGAGTTCCTTTAGCTTTCATGTTTGCTTTGGATAACATCAAAAGGCTCTTGTTTCCATGGACTGGGATCCTGTCGTTTCAGCACTAGCATTGCGCTTCATCTCGGTTTCTCTGTTATACTAAATAAACCTTCTGGTGTTGCAGTGAGCGAGGCGATTGACCCCACGCCAGGGGTAACAGATGTTTAAAGGGAATGGGTGATGCCTGTATACCTCTTCATGCTTTGTAGGGTGACTGGAGGTAGAGCAGGGCTTCCCACCACGGTGACTTCCAGAGAGGGACCGTGGAGGAGGAGCCAGTGTCTTTACTGTATTCGGTTGAGTTGTTCTCATCCATGGGAGGGCTTTGGTTTTACCAGAACAGAAAATATGTGATTGTCTTCCTACTGCAAAACTCTGGGACTTTTTACTTTGTAGAAAACTTCAAAATCTTGGCTGGTTTTCTCCAAATGGGAATTTTAAGTGAATTTTGTCATGCTGGAAGCTATAACAGATCAGGGACGTTGCTTTCTGCCTGGCTGCAACACCCAAGAGCAGCCAGTGTTGAAAACCCTGGCATGCTCCTCGGGAGAGCCGCCTTTGACCACAGGAAATCGTGTTTTAATCCACAGAGGAGTGTTCGAAACAAAGCTACTTTCAAGGCTTTGAGGAGCACGACTTACCCAGTCGTGGGACTCTTGAGTGTGTCCTGTGGGTAATGCTGATGAGCTGTTCTTTCGTCTTAACGCTCTGCTGCAAGGGCTTTGTTTTAAATGCACGAAGCTTCCCAGGGAGGCTAAAGATAGATCCTTCCCCCGTGTCCTTAATGGGGAAAACGGCAGACTAAGCCACGTAGAACAGGTGAAGGGTTCTTACGTGAAGGTGAGATGAGATATGGTTGCTCACTCTCTGGTTTTCAGGCCCACTGGTGTTTCCCAACCAAAGCCCGGAGGATGATTTTCCCGTTTACGAGGCTGAGTTGCTTGTCTCTGTTCCTAAATTCGTTGTGTGTGTTTGCTTCTAAGCTAACGTTTCTCAGCACGTACCGCTGGTAAAACCACAGACCTGTGAAAGCGCAGACGGGTCTTTGGAGATGCTTTATCTTCCTCGTAGGTGCCGGTGGGGAAGGGGAACTCTGCCGCCTTCCCTGGCTTTGGTTTCAATCTCTTCTCACGGCTGTGGGCCATTAAGCAGGGCACACTGCCTTCCCTCGGTGCCTGCGCTGGAGGGTTGGGTTTACTCAATCCAAAGATGTATGGTTGCATTTTGAATGAAAACTACATCTGAAACCAGTTTTATCAGTTTCCTGGAAGATGACAGGGAGAAAATATGTGAAAAATGTCTTTTCACCGCTGTTGTGGGGTTTTTGTGTCCTTTGTCACCTATCGCATCAAGCATCCTTATGGTTTGACCATGAGAAAACGTTTTCACCCAATAAAACAGAGGCCAAACCCTCACGGGTTCATTAAGGGGTGACTGGTGTGACCGGAGATACCTGATCTTGAGTGTGAGGGGAGCACCAGCTCCAGGACCTTTGCTTTAATCCTCCGTTTATTGGCTTGCTAGAGGTGTTTTGGGGCAGGGAAAGAGATAAAATCCTCCTGCTTAAACCAGCTCTGCTGGGGCGAGCTTGCTTGCTGGTGGTGAGCTCAGCTCTGCTTGCGGGTAGAGGAGGGGAGCAGCCAGTGCCTGGCTGAGCTGCTCCTTTCCCCATCGCTTGGGCAGGAAAGCGCAGCAAGTCTCGCTTCTCCTCGGCTGCGCTGGGGCTGGGAACAGCCCTGCAAAGGAATACGGGGCTGTTTGACAGCCCGTAACTGCCTTGCACAAAAACAGGGCAAGAAATTTCTCGCTTCCAGCCACCTCCCCACTAGGCAGTGTGTTTCCCCCGGTTCTCCCGGTGGGTGCAGCTTTCCTATCTGCGTAACCACGTATTCGTTAGGTCACTTCCCAGCTATGAGGCTGTTGTGTGGATTCCCTCGCTTCTAGGAATTGTGCCGATGAATCACCGACGCTCAAGGCCCTAGTTTGATGTCTTTATTCACACTTAATGCTAGTACTTGGCTGCAAAAGTAATCCTGGGGAATCCAATGGGACTAACTGTGGAGTTATATACTATTAAATCTTTGGCCTTTTAACAGAGTCGTGGGTTACAGCCAGATTTGTGAATACAGCTGAAACGCAGCCCTGGCTTTCGGAGGGGTTAGGAGTCAGGCAGGGCAAGATTTTTCATGAGGAAACCTAGACCCATGTGAAAATTCCCTGCTAGCGGGCGTCGTTGTAAACCCTCGGATGTGATCCTCGGGGGAACGGCGGTGGGGCCCACCTGGCCTCACTTCTCAGAGCGACCGCTGGCGTCGGGAACAGCTTCCATCCCCGGCTGGGGATTTCGTCGGGGGTTTTTGTTGGGGTTTTTTCATTCCTTCACTATTGTTGTCATTAAGATGTTTCAGAGCATAATAAAGAATCGTTTTTCCAGAGTAAGGACTTTTTAATGGTGGATGCGATGGGGCATTCCGCCTCATGGGCTGTTGGGAGATGCGATCCTGTTTTCCGGGAGGGGTTTTGGATCCGCTGGTGCTGCTGTTTATGTGTAGGAGAGCGTTGCTCAGGTATCTGCTCCGGTTCTCGGTGGGTTCGCTGAGATTTTCTGAAGCGATGTGCAGTCTTCGGTTCAGCTTCCTTGGTGGGTGGGTAAGAACTTCACTCCCCAGTCTAAAAAAATTTTTTAAAATCTAAAAAAAAAAAAAGTTGTTTGGAAAAGCAGGGGTGATGTTACTGGTCTCAACAGTGTCTTGGTAACATGGTGCTTGATGAACTTCAGATGTACACTAATTGAGACTGGGAGTGCTGATCAAGAGCTCTGGGAGGAGTAAACTCCCCCAGTTGAGACCTTATCAAAGCGGGGATGCAGTTTGCGACAGCTGCTCGGTTGTGTCCGGCTGATGTGCTTTCCTGTGGGTCAGTGGACCAAGAAGTGGAGGAGGCGGCTGAAGAAAATAAACCCACCTTTTGGCTTAGTTCGCTGCTGTCCGCAGCCCCGCTGTGGGATGGGGAACAGCCGTGCTTCCAGCTCCGTCCCACCAGAGCGAGGGAGGATCAGCTGGGCCCTTTCGGCACAGGTCACGCTGCAAGCGGTGTTAACATTGTGAAAGGAAAAAGGGATCCAGACCTGGTGAATCATGACATTCTTATGCCTTAGCGTTAGCTAAGAAAAACAAAACTCGCAAACAGTTGTGCATCGCAAGCCTTTGATCGATGAACTCCTAGGAATCAACCTCAACCGTGGGGTTTCAGCCTCAGCGATGGAGGGGATGGTGTCGTTCCCCCACGCAATGCCCTGGCGTGACAAAGTCCTGCCCGGCCCTGCTCAGATGGGAGCAGAGAGCAGCTCCTCGAGCCGGGACGTGCCCTGAGCGCCGCAACGGCCCTTCTCAGCGTGCCCAAGACGAGAAACACCAGCAAACAGCAGAGACAGCCCGGAGCAGCTGTCTAAAACTACAGCGCAGGGGAGGAGGCTGGGGAAACGGAGAAGAGCCAGCCATCCTCCCTCGGACAGGGCTTGGTTCGCGCTGCTCCGCCAAGGGTTTGTTTTCTCTTTTACGCTAGATTGGATCAGGGTGATGGGGGCCATATCGTGACCCAGCGCGGCAGCTCTGTGGCTCACAGCATTGCTGGTCCAGTTGCCTGAGCTCCTGCGAGAACCCAACATGGAGCCTTGAAGTCGTTTCTTCAGCCTCTGTCTCTCCCTCCCCCTCTTCCCCTCCCAAGGTGCTTTTAATCCCTTTGGTTAATGTGAAATTAAGATAATGAGTCAAAGAGAAGAGAGGACTGGGAAGGGGTGGGGGGGGGAGGAAAGAAAAGAGAATAGAAAGAAGAGAGATTCTTCTGACAGATAATTAGGGAGATTGGTTTACCAGCCAGGGACTAATGCTGGCTTCCCAGCTCAAACAGTCCCTCGTGGCTCATTTTTGTGACTTTAATTTCCACGGGGTTCCTTAAGCAGGTGCCCTCTGACAGGTAGTCAATAGAGGACTTCTGGCTGAGCACCAGCGCCTCTTTGGAGAGGTCAGATCTGGAGGTCAGAGAGCAAGGCCTGGGAGGTTGGCGGGTCAGGAGCCATCACGGTGACAGATGAACCTAAATGTGTTCCCTTCTCCCGGGCTCTCCCTCGCAGAGCGGCACTGCTGGCGTCTCCTGAGACCGGCCCCCTTCTTGCTAAGAGACGTTCCTGTTCGTCTCCCGCTCGCACCTCTCAACTGCTCTTCATTAGCCGGAGGATAGGGCTTGTTTGCAGCCCTCGATCCGATGGTGAGAGGGTGCTGTCTCCATACCTCTCAACTGGTCCTCATTAGGTAGAACAGTCCCCTTTTGTCCTGCATGAAGCCCCCTTTGTTTCTCAGCCGCAGCGGGGCTGCGAGAGCAGAACCTGATACAAAACAATGCAGCATTATTTAGCCAGAGCCTAAAGTCAAGGAGAGAGCAGCGTTTCGGGAAGCTCTCGCTGCCGTGGCGTGCGCATGTGTACACACCCGCAGATTCTAGCTGTCCGTCTGTCTGTCCTCCCCGCTCTGAGCTTGGTGCCTCTTGCTGGAGTTCCCACCATCTTCTGCCAGCTGATGCTGCCGGACCCCTCTGAGAATGTATTTCTAAGGTGGTATAGCTACAGGGAACCCCTTCCTTCGAGTTTTCCACTGTCAGCGAGCAGTGTTTATTCTGATTCTCCGTGTTCTGGGGGGGGTCTCAGTGCTCCCCCCTCTCCTCGAGCCATTCGCACAGCATCCCTTGCTCTGGCAGCATCTCCCTGCTTGGCGTGGGGGATCTGTGACCATTTTGCTTTGCTTTCCCCCCTCCCGGGCTGCCTCCCTGCTGCCAGCAGCTGAGGATGCGTTGGCTGGAGCCTGATTAGTCATTCTGTCTGAGATTTCTTTCAGATTGAGATAATAACGGCAAAAAACGAAACTAATTTTCTTTATAATTGGATTCTTGCCTTTCCCAGAAGAGCTGATGCCTTTCTAAAAAGCAGCATCTCTCACCTCCGCCTTGGTGGCTCTGATGTTGCTGCAAAGCGGTATCACCACCGGAGTGTCTGGTAGGTTATAAATTGGGTGGCAGAATTAAATGCTTACATGCCTGGAGTGCCAAGGTCGGGTCCCTGATCCCATTAGCCACTTCTTTCGCCTAGAAACATCTGGAGCAGAGCTAAGCATTGGCTGCAAAATACTTTGTTCAAGTAGAAACTGCAGAGGCAAACTGAAAAGAAATGAACACAACTGTTGTGATTTTGGGTCCCATCCACTGCAAAAAAGTGAGAGGACGGGGATTAAACAGTGTCACACCCCTGAGAAAGAAAACAAAGCCTGATTTTTTTGAGCAACTGGGGAGCCAAAATGCTGCTTGCAACAAATAGTGTTTGCAAAATTAAGGTTGTCTGTAAATATATAAGTTTAAAAAAAAAAAACCAAACCACCAAGAAAACCCAAAGCAGATCTAGCCACACCAGAGCTTGGCGGAAGCGGGAGTGAGGACAAGGAGCTCATTGTCCATGTGCCAGTGATCCAGAGAGAGGAACTTCTCTGTCCTGTGCAGGAGTCTGACTATGAACGCCCTCTATAAATCTGACCTGATTGGTGAGTTAATTGGAGTGGGGGAACCAGGACAGCGGTTTGGAGAAATAGGGCTCTGTGGGTTTCCTGGTACACCTCTCCCAAAGCAGTCCTCCTTCATTTGGATGATGTTTCTGTGGCCTGCAGGGCAAGCGTTTACACCGACATCCCTGTGCCAAGGCTGTTGCATCATATTGGTCAAGGTTTATTTTCATACAACCGCAGATGCGTCACGCGTTGCACAACGGCCAAGTGAGGTTCTGGCCACCTTGGGAAGCCCTTGCCTGGTGACCTCAAGCCCTGCCACCGAACGCGAAGGGCACTGTGGGAACCGGAATGATCGCTGTAGTTCTGCATCTACAGTCTGTTGGGTCTTGGACGTTCCCACCCCATTGTACACTTTAATTCTGTGCAACCCATGCGGAGAAACTGGTACAGGCCTCCTGTGTGACTCAAAGTGGTGACACACGTGGGGTTGGATGTCTCTGGCAAGCAGATGTTTCAGTGGGCAGCTGAGAATTTTGCTGAGGGGCGGTTGGTGTTTTTCCTGTGGAAACCTGCAGCGCTGTTTGCAGAAGGGCTGGAGGTGCTGCTGAGGGGGTTGAGCGCGAGTTGTACCCAGTGGTTTGGTCCCAGGCTGGCGCTTGCTTTCCTTCTGTGCTCCCCTGTGCCACCTTGCTGGCGGGTAGGGGTTTTGGAGCACCGAGGCAGCTTGTGCCAGATGCCCAGGGCTCACCAGCTGCAGCAGCGCGGTCGTCCCAAGAGGACTGGATCCATGGCAGCAAACTGGGAGCCCTTGGCTCCTGGCGGTTGGATTTGCTTTGTGGCCAAGGTGAGCGGCCAGCACAGCCGAGATGAGGGTCTGGCGCAGCGCTGGGCTTCGGGACTGCTCCCTGTTGGCGGCTGTTCCAGCGCGCAGATGCCGTAGCAGGGTGGGCCTTTGAGTCTGGCGACTGAGGGGTTTGTGTTTTGTTTGGAACCGTAAATATAACACAGTTGTGTTTACGTAATGCAATTATGTGAGATGCTGCATATGGGTTTTAAATAGAATAAGGGTTAAATTTAGCCTCTCTTTTTTTTTTTTTTTTCCTCCCATTGATTTTGCAGAGATAGGCTTGTGTTTGAAAGACTTCTCACCCTCAAGTTTACCGGACTCCGTGCTGCATGAGCTCATTGCTAGTATCTCACTCTTTCTCCACCCTTCCCTCCCGTTGTTTGCTGTTCTGCCTGAAGATGAGACATAAAAAGTTAAACAAACTTTTTAAAGGCAGGGAACGCATCATCCGATGTGTTTATGCAGTATTAAGCACAACAAGATCGTTATCTGGAGACACTGGAGACCGGATTCACATTGGATATAAATGAGCAAAGTTCCCATCGAGTACATGATTTACACCAGCACGGGGTTTGGCGCCAGGGTGTGTAAAGATGAGCAAGAAAAAAATAATTCTGTTTTGCAGACTTGTGCTTTTTAAGCATGCAATCCTCTAATTAGAGAGTGGGAAAAAATGTTGGAAAAAGAAAACAAATAGGCTGAACAAAATCACAAGAGCACATTTTCAAATTATTGAACATATTTATATTTTTAAACCTGACTCGGTTCTTTTCCAGCCAGCAGCAAACTGACGGGCCCAACCCCTGGGTCTGAATTTCTCCACTTCTTAAAGGTCAGCGCTTGGAATTTGCCTCCTGAGAGGAGCTGAAGTGATACCTGGGCTTCAGCTCCAATAGCCGGTTGAGCAGATTGCGCTGGCTTTGTCATACAGGATTTTAGGAGAAGCTTTTCCGCAGCTTCAGTCTCTGCTGAGGTTATTTTGAAGGGTCTGTTGTGATCCCCAGGTCCTGGGATCTCCGCAGAAAATGATTGTCATTTTATGCTTGGAGGCAAATCCTTGGGTCAGCTAAGCCGACTCTGTTGTAAACAGCACTCCATGGTTTCCAGGCTCTCAAGCAGCAGCATCCACTCAAAAGTCCTTGATACAGGGTGACTTTTAGGTTTACAGGCAGGGTCTCAGAAATTCATAACCTACCAAAGCCATGCAGAGAGCCAGCGCAGGATCCCAGCTCAGGGCTGTTTCTGGCTAGTTTCATGCCGCTGCTTCTGCTCTTTCCATCTGACTGATGCTTCTAGCACCTTCTGGGACACCACAGCCATGCTTGTAAGAAATTCCCTTTTTTTATAGCATAGAAAGAAATATCTTCCCTATTTAACAGACGAGGAAACTGGGGCGGTGAGGTTAAACTTCAGAGGAAGAGGAGGGATGGCACGACCTCGTACCTGTTCCTGCGTACATGACCTGGAGCATGTCTCAAGTGTGCTGCTGGTCTGGGTGTGCTGATGCCACAGGGGACAGCAGGACATCGTGTCCCATCAGCTGTGCCCATCATTTTGTGCCTATGGGGTGATGGGGTAACCTGGCCACGGGAAGGCAGGAACTCCGCTCCTGCTGAGCTTCCCTTGCGCTGTCCTGTGTGACTTGGCTGAAAACTGTTTGGTGAAAGACTGGGAAAATTCTGATTTCTCAAGGGTTAAAAGACTGGCCTGGTTTAAAAGTATTTATTTTTCACCTTAGAAAATCAGTATTTTCAGTGCTGGAAACACTAATATAAAGACATTTTCAACTTACCGAATCTGATTTCCAGTTGAAAATCAAGGCAGAGAGAGGCTTTTTTGGTAAGCTGATAGATCTTTCTGCAAAAAAAAACCAAAATCTAATATTGGCCTTTAGTCTCTTAGGAAAGAAAAATAAAATATCTGGAAGAGACACTTTTGGAGGAAAAATTGACTCGTCAGCTGAATTTTTGGTCACATCATCCACGTTGCCCTGCAGCCTGGAAGAGTATTCCAGTGTGTCACCGGTCCTTCGCTCGTGTTTGTGAACTAAGTACGCACCTCTTCCAACTCCAACAAGGATGGGGTCTGTTTGGGGAACTTGAGCAGGCAACAGGGAGAAACAAGTTTTTTTCTAACATGGACCCGAGGCTTAAAATAATCTGTACGCCCAAGGACCTCTCTGTTATCTCACTGTTCCTTCAGGAGAGAACGGCCGTTGCTTCCTGGCAGAGAGCTTTGGTGCCCAAAGGAAATCTGAGTAATTCCCCACGTTGTGAGATCTGGAGCGGTGGTCTCCCAGCCCGTGTGAGGTTTAAATGGTTGGATAGGCTGGCACTCGCATCGTTCTCTAGGTCTACTGTTGACATACCAAGTGTACGTGACGTTTACTGGTTTTGAGCTTGGGCCATGCTGGGTTTGAAGCCCGTGTTTACTTTTGAAGATGGGACCACCCCAGTGGTGTGGTTGAATGGCACGTAAGTCAGTGCCCGTTTTTGCCGTGTGTACTGTCCGTGGTCTCTTCCGTTGCTCCCTTCCAGGACTCCCTAACTCCATGCTAATTGGGTGCTGGCTCCAGGCTTTCTATTTTAATGCTGTTTGATGATAATGATCGTTCCCGCAGGATGAATGGTTGAGAACAAAGACAGGAAACGGCCCCCTGATTAGATAGAGGCAGGGAAGCCATTGGAGGAAAAAAACAAATGACAAAAATGACAAATGAGGGTCCTGTAACTTCTGCCATCCTCCTGGGGCATGTGCAAGGGCCTGAAAGGATACGTGAATAAGACGATAATTTACTTGTTTGGCAAACCATATGTTGGAGGTCTTCAAGTATCATCTCCATCTGCAAACAAAGGCCAACAGGAGCGGTAAGGCCAGGCAGCTCCCAGAACTGAGCTGTTTTGTGTACGCTTACGCAAAGCCTTCTTCATTCCCGTCATATTGAAACTAGCAGTGACCTGTGCAGTTACTGGATCAGAGGAGAAGAGACTACGCTCAGATGTAAGTTTAGGTGATGAGCAGGGTATGAGCTACATCTACAACACATTCTGCGTGCAGACCTGAGCACTAGTTGGAGTCTGACCTTGTTTCATGTTGACTTGTGTTGATGTAAGGCCGTGCCCAGGCTGAGCTTGGTGTGCGCCTTGGGAAACATCAGAGAACAGAAATGGGCCATGCTGTTCCTCAACAGTGGCCCACTTGTGTGTTTCTGTGGAGTAGCTGGATTGGTCTTTCTGGCTTCTCAGTTTCTGGGTAAATCTGTCTTGACAGTAATAATTCCAGGATCCTAAAAAGGCTTACAAGTCTTTTGCTGCAAGGACAAGAAGGTTCTGCAGGAGCCTGCGTTGGCCTTTAGGTGTCAATCCACATGTAGAAACACGAGTGCATGGAGCTTGGACCAGGTAGTGCTCAACTCTACGTCCTGCCCAGGTACCAGAAGTGCTGTTAGGATCTAGTTTTACTTGGGCCTTTTTCTTTCTCCAAAACCAGAAGTGGTCTGTAAACTGGTCAAGAGTCTAGTATTGCTCGACGGAACTAATCAACAAAAGCAAACTCTTTGGCTTCAGTTAAATTGTTGTCAGACTATCGCAGCTTCTTAAAAATGGAAGGGTTTTCATTTCCAGTGGTTGAAAACTGAGTGGGAGCTGGAAGTGCGGGGGAGCTGGTTCTGATTAGCCCCGAGTCCCCACATGCTGTTGTGCATTTTCGTTGTACTTTTGTTTGCTAAACTTTGTTTCAACTAGTTCTATTTCACGCTGCCATTTAGAGCAGTGCCTTGATTTTGTTCACGATCATTGTGCACTGAGGGGTAGGAACAGTAGGGACATCCCTGTGAAGCCCCCAAACCAGGGAACTCGGGCTGGAGGGGACTCTGAGGTGCCCAAGGGGTTTGACACTTCCATGGATGGGTAAAACCTCCAAAAGGTTTTCTGAAGCTGAGTGAAACACAAAGCCCTAACTCCTTCCTTTACCACTGTCCTGACTGTAGCAGAGGCAAAAACCTGACCTGGAGAACACCACTAGGTCTTGTTATCTCTGGTGTTTCTTGACCGGCAATTTTTATTAGCGTTTGTTTCCAGTTGTGTGTTTTCCCAGTAATCGGTTTATGGAACCTTTCACCTCTAGGTCTCCACTTCAGTGTCACGTGTGTTGCTCATGTCCAACCACATGGGTCTTCTCTCCCGCCACTGAACAAGTGGGGCTTGGGGGGCAGGTTTTTACTGAAAAGGGAGAACAACAAATGCTTCTGCAACCGTTGCTGTGGCAGCTCTGTTGGATGGCCTCAGCGGGGTCAAGGACTAAAACCCTGCAGAGTGACCTACTGGTCCCTTTCTAGATAGGATGTTTCAGCCTGGGGCTAAGATACAGTAAGTTGCTGGAAGTTCTGCCAAGCAAATCAACCTAATCATGATTCCAGCTCCAAATCAGGTTTTTTCCTTTCCCTCCTTTGGGAAGGGTCTAGTGAATCAAGATGTGACTTCAGACCACTCATTTCAAAGTCAGGCAGACCTGTCTTCCTTGTCTTGAGACCAGTTCAAGATGTTAGGAATCTCTAACGTTCACATGTAACAGCCAAACAATTGGCCTAGAGCAATACTGTATGAAGAGCTGGTCTAACACCAGGAGCAAGGTTGTTTTGAGAAGGTCACACACTAAAGTTTTTTAAAATCTCTAATTAAATCTCTTTTTATCCTTTATTTCCATTAGAAATGCTTCCAAGAACATTCCGGTGTCACTCATGTATCTATGAGAAGGACACTACCTCTGAGTTCCAGTAGACCACGCTACTTCAGATGCTCCTCTATGTGCCAGATCTTCCTGTGAAGAGTCTGCTTTTCCCGGAATGCTGTCCCGTCAGCTCTGGCATATCCCAAATGAGCCACCACTTAAGCAAAGTGCCATTCCCGTTGTTAAAAGGGAAAAACTATAATTTGGTTTAAGCAGATGCAGCTTTGGGGCTTGGATTGCTCTCCGAAAGCACAGTCCATGATTCCGACCTTAAATAGGCTCCGTAACATGTTGTTCCAGCCTCTGCGTGCGCGCGCGTTGTTAAGTGCTTCCATGTTTTTGACAGATGGCTTGGTGGACCTCGCAGCGAAGCCAACATCCTGTTGAACGAACAATGAGGGAAGAGGAGGGAAGAAGAATGGGGTGTGGGAGAGAACACAGGATGCCATTTGTATTTTTATTTATGCAAGTGTTGGATTTTTTTTGAAATATTGTGTATGTGGCGAACTGAGAATTGGGGAGAAAATGGAACTCTGAGGCTTCATTTATGAGGAGTCTTCAAAGAGAAGACTTCTAAACCTCCCTCCAGAGACTGTGAGGCTTGTCATTACTCTTGCTCGGACTGACATGCTGGGGAGTCGTGCTGTTGAACGAATGGAGTTACTGGGTTATAAGTCTTTCGTAAGGCGCTCTGTCCATCAGACCCTGGCAGTGGTGTTTCTTTGGGAGAAGCTTTCAAGGTTCAGGCTGAACAACGTTTTGCTTTCAAGGTTTTATGCGTATGTCTGTAATCAGGCTTCATCTGTCAGTGAATCGCTTTGCTAAGCGACCCCAGAGCTGCCATCCGTGGTCCAGCATACGCCGTAACAAGAGCGGGCTATCTCAGACAAGATAGGGGTGGTGATTCCTTTTGGTCAGAGCGCTGGATTGGGACTTGGACTTAGGTCTGGGGGGTGAGCTTGGAGAAACCGGGGCAGTCTCTCGTCAATTTGTTGTGTAAACAGGAATAGTTGGCTGCTTTTGCAAAGCGTTTTTGCGATGCGGTGGTTCAGAATGCTTAGCCTTGCAAGCCTCTCCAGATAGCTGGTAGCTGTCTGTTAATGCAGTGGCCAGCAGAAAACTTTCCCGGTCCTGTAGGCGAGCTGTATCAGTGGCATTGGTGCCCGGTCTTGACAGAACAATGATCCCAGGTCAGCCAGAGAGTAGGGCCCAGGTAACGGAGACTTGTTTGATGACTGGCTCGAGAAGCAGTGCGGCTCCTTGTCTGTTACTGAAGTTCTCCCTGGGCTCTAACTCCTGTTCAGACGCTCTGCAGCAGAGCATGCAGCTGTTTCCTGGGGTTTCTGATGATGCTGTAGGAGCAGGTCCTGTCTCAGGTGTTCCTCCTGAACAGCCAGGGTTGCTCTTGCAGGGCTTCAGCACTGGCTGGCATCTGCGCTCCCGGGTCAGTGTGATTGATTGAGACGAACAGAGAGTTCAGCTGACCGCAGCTCCTCAAAGAAAAGCCGCCTTGGCTTTGCCCCTCTTTCTTTCATCTGTGCCTCGGTGTACTCGTTGCTCTGCTTTCTGTCTGCTGTGACCCAGCTCTTCTGTTTACATTTGGGACAGCTTTTTTTCCTTCCCTCTCGCGAACTGTATGCAAATTTAATATCTTTCTCTCCTTTTATGTTGCTGCACTCTTCTCTCCTGTGATCTAGTTTATGGTAAGAGTTCTCCCTGGTCTGTGCGTGTGGCTGACTGAAGTAAATAACCCCCATCTGGCATTTTCCTGCCACAGGACAAACCAGATTTAGCTCCTGAGTCTGGCGACGTAGATCCCTGTTAGCTTCTCAACACGCTGCTTCATGACCCAAGAGAAGTGGAGCTGGGATAGTTCCCACAAGAGCAGATGGTTCCGATACCCCTTTGCTTCCACACTTGCTCTTTAGTAACGCCAGTGAACTTCACGCGTACGATCCCTCGTGATGCAGCGAGGTCTGCTGAACCAGAGCGTGAAGCGATTGCCAGAGGCAGTTGGACAATAGATTCTGCTGCCGGAATATCAACATACCCTTCCTGAAGTGCTGCTGAACACCTCCCAGCGGTGCGCCGTTATCCCAAGAGCAGGGTATATCAGTACTTCCCCTTCAAAGGCTGCCAGTTCCAAGATGGAGAAGCAGCCGTGAAACCCTCCCGTCCCATCCGCAGGGGTCCCAAGCGGGTCCCTGAAATGAGCACAGCCCGTTAGACGCTATCAGCTGACAAAAGCCCCACGCCTCGTGGCAGGCGCTTTGGCAAGTATCGTTATGCCAAGTCCCCGTTCGCAATACGTCATCCCCCTTTCCACCCGTTTCCCAGGTAATGGGAATGTTCGTCCATCCTTCCCTGCTCGTAATGAAGTAAAGGGACTTATGAAGCTGTTTAAAGGAGCTTTTGCCCTGGCCTGGAAGATCTGAGGTCACTCACAGTGCACGTTAGTAAATATGGGTAGGGCTTTTGGAGCTTTCTTGCAGAGAAACAGCTAATAAAACCGGCTGCCTGTGTGTGGTGTTCATGCCAGGACACATTCCAGCATCTGATTATTTTATGTCATTACTTTAATGTGGAACGAAAGAGAGCAGCGTTAATTTTTCCAGGTGGATTGACCTGGTTTGGGGAGGTCGTGGCTTATGGTCAGTAGATTGGATTAGAACTGACCCAAGCTACTATCTGGGTAATAAACTTCGTGTAACTCGACTTGAAATTTCAGTGCAACTAAAGCTGGAGAAGGAAGGGTATGGCAGCAGAATTGCTGACATCTATTCTGAGGCATTTGTGGATTTGACACGGAATTGAAAAAGGAAAGAAAAAGAGACACAATAGCATTGTAATTGCTGAAGCGGCTCAGACTGCAAAGGGAGCGTTAGCAGCGCGTGTAAAAGACCTCCTTGTAGCCATATGTAGTACAGAAGGTACCAGTGAGGAATTTCTGCTCCCTCAGAAATTCTGCAGTTTGAGAGGGAGGAGGAGATTATTCCCATTTTGGAATAAAACGCCAAAGTTAGTGTGTCCTGCAGGTCAACTTAAAAATGCATTTAGTATTACCAAGACACTTTGTCAGGGCGGTTAGTCACTTGAATTCTTTATTGTGGCAAATAATGCAGAAATGTAACAAACATTCTGACATTTCCATTTAAAAACAAGTCATCAAAATCAATGCGTGTCGTTAGATCTCCGCTCTTTTAAGGTAATTACTGTTTCAACTCTCTTAAACCAGCTGTGCTTCCCGTCTGAGGTCTCGGTCCTCCGATACGTGACCAGCCCTTACTCGTGGGAATAGGGAATAACGAATTCTGTGAAACTGGATACACGAGTACGGACCCTCTAAATCAGAAGTAGTCATAGATTCGTGCTCCGTAGGTCTGGTTTAATTTTTCACTTTTGTGTCACTTCATTGGCATTTCTCTTAATTCTCCCCAACGTAGCCGGAATTGGAAACAGGACATCTGAAGTCTGGGAATTTGTGGCCAGCTTCTTATCTCTCATTGGTTTTCCACTACTGTAACTTCAATGACGGATCATCTTTTTTTGTTTAAATATTCTGGTGCGAGAGAAATGAAGACCAAAGGACTCTGGATAGTTTATGATGGGTTACTGGATGTAAGTGGAAAATTAGAAGTGATCCATATCCGGTGTATTCAGCTCTGTTATCCATTTAATCATTGCAATTCCAGGCCCTGGAAATTTCTAAATGTTATTTGAAAATGAAGTGGCTCGTTACAACTGATGTTGCTAATCCTTCTGCTGGCAGTAGCTCCGCCGCTGAAATGACATAATTTGTGACTTGCAGCGTTCAGCGGTGGGGTATGCGGGTTAAATCTAAACCCCGGTTCTCAACGGTTTTGCTCATATCTTACGACGCAGTTGCTAAGTACTACATGTGGCTGTTACGTTTGACATCAGACGGTGAAGAAATAAATGAAAATAAATATTTAAATCCCATTCATGGGTGGTCCTGCCAAACAGAGTGGAGATAGCAGGCTGGTGTCCAATACTCTTAACTGGAACTACGTGGCTTTTGGTTCTAACGGAACGTGGAAATTCCTGGGTTACGCTGTGCATTACGAGGGCTTTCCGGCTTGTCCAGGGTATTATAAGGGACCAGGCATTAATTTCCCAGGTCTGAGGATAGACAAGAACAAATAGGCCTCATTTCAAGATACCAGGGAAAACCTTTCTCTGTAAGCAGCAGAACAAGATTGGCTGTTCCCAACAGCTGTCTAAGTCTGGTCTACGTTGTAATATGGGATTCCTGTCCAGAAGTGATCTGTGAGTTTTCACCGAAAAGTCTTTGAGATCCCATATTCCATGTTTCCTACGACTCTGCTGGACGTACATTTCTTACTGCAGCGACGGCACCTGCGAAGGTCCTGGGCAGCACTTGACCGGCTTGGTGAAAATGGATTTGGAGCAGGGAATACGTTTATGCAGATCAGCCCATTTTCAAACTTGGTGTCTAAAATGTAGATGAATTTATTTGCAAGCTGAACTGGAATATACTGACTTCAGCATCGGGTGGAACCTTGCAGGGGTGAGCCCAAGGAGATGTATGCTTTGGATCCTGATCAAAATGTTACAAGTGAAAAGATCAGATTTGTTCCTATCCTGAAGAACTGGGTCGAGTGTGGAACGTGGAGCATCGTCACTGCTGTATTGGTAGGCTCAGGTTATTTAATCCCACTGGGTTAGCACCTTCTTCAGAAGTGGTGTTCTGTACAGCTCCGATGCCTCTAATCCACCTTATTGGCTCTGTCCTGCATTTGAGAAAGTTTCTTATCAAAAGGGGAAATGTCAAGGACTGTTTGTAGGTTTGAAAAAGGAAACTAAAAGTGGTGGCAAGGTAAAAGAGATATCTCGGGTTGGTTGCTCAGTTTTCTTAAACTGCTGAAGTTTAAACATGGTCTTGCTCCTTCTGCCCAGCTTCTCTTTCCTCCTGGCTTCAGCTGCGGAAAAAATAACAATAAAATTTTGTATTGTGATGCAGAATGTAATGTTCCCAATGTCAACATTCATTGCATTCACTCATCAGAAGGAAAACATGACCGTGGTCTACATCTTGGATGGGCTCCAGGGGCTGCGTATCGGCAAACCCTACGGGTCTGTTTGGGATTTTTTTGTTGGTCTCGTGCGAAGTCTGCAAAAAGGAAGCGTTCTCACCCATCGCCAAGCTGTAGGCGCTGTGGCGAGTGGACAGAACAGACACAATAGCGTGGGACAGACCAGAAGATCGCGAATGGCCTGCAATGGTTTCTACTGGGTGGCAAAAGCCGTTGATCGAGGCCTGGGGATACGCAGTACGTTATGGTGTGCGTCTTGGAAACCCTTCAAAACCTCCAGGGTTGGACACGCCTCCAGATATTTGCGAAACTTAGAAAGTGAGAAAGGATGGAAGTACGTGTGTGCTGGGAAGTGTAAGGCCTTTGGTTCCCCTCAGACTGTGCCGGTGGTATTTTCTTGAATTGTGCTGGATATCCTGGGGATGAGCAGAGAAGAAAATTTGCAAAACTCAACATTTCGGGAGTATTGAGGTGTTTGATAATGATATTGGCAGAATGTGAGATTATTCAAAGAAACCAGCTCACACCTTTTTTGTAGCCTTGAGCCGCTTCTGAGTTACTTTTTCAACAGCAGCAGATTCTTACACCCTCTGCGTTCTTCCCGTAGCTCAGGGTGAAAGCTCCCTTCTTCCTGAATGTGCTCCCTTCTAGTGAGGCACTCACTGCTGAAGAGGAGACTTCCGACTTCAGTGGTTCCACAGAACTTGGCAACATCTCCTCTGTAACTGTTTGCATGGCCAGGGGAATGATGGGGTGACGCAGTGGTGGAGATCTGGGACTTCCAACCACGTGAAGTTCACAGAATAGTTTATTTCCTGGGAAAATTATCTTTACAGGCTAGTTGGGCACTAGCAGATGGCATGTGCCAAGTGCTAATTCTGGCCTCTGTGCAGCAGCTGGGAAGTTCAGGGAGACCATGGCCCATGGTGCTGGGCAGTATCTACTGGACACTGTAAAAGATATTTTGCTTGAGGTTTGGAATGTGTACGACAAACAAAGTGCTACAAAGCAGATTCTTTTTCCTTGGTTTCCTGATTATTATTTTCATTGTTGCTGAAATGAAGTTGTGTTCTGAATGTCTCCAGATGCTCCTCCCAGCTCTATATCCCACCTCCAAAGCTGCCTCGAGTCCAGCAGTTCATCATGGAAGAAGCTGGGCCGTTGCAGAGCTCCGAGGATGAGTTGTGGCTTTGATGTTCAGCAACTACAACTCTGGACTTACCCCAGGGACCCAGGATGCTCTGGTTGCAGAGCAGTCTGCCTTTCATACAGTCCTAAAGCCTGCTGGGATGTGGGAACCTAAAAACCAGGCTTGCCCAGCAGTGGACTTCTTAGAAGCTGGGAGAATGAGCTGACTAACGCAGCAGATTTCTGTTGGAACCCCCCTGTGGTTTATGTCAGGATTTTGTTGAGACCAGCATGCCTCTCAGGAACATCTCAGTATTGGACACATTTGGACTCTGCAGTTTTCTGATGCAATTCCTGGACCAGTTTGGATCATGATTACATGTCTTTGGTGAAACTCCAGCAATGAGGATGTGTCATGAAAAGAAAGGATCTCACATCCACTCAGATCTTCCCTGCTAAAGTATGTCCAGATGGACGGATGACCTCCAGAGGTCCCTTCCAGCCTGAATTATTCAGTGACTCTGTGTCTAGCATTCCAGAGGGGGTGTTAGGTGAAACTGGGACCATCCCATATGGGGAGGAGGATAGAGTCATATCTGCAAGTCCTGTATCTTGACCCCATCCTCTGCCCTGGCCATCCATCACTGGGCACTGGTATTTCATTCTACCAAGATGTCAATCACCATTTCAATTAGTGAGTGGGAGGAGAGAGTGTGGATGATAGCACCCGATCTTCCATTTGATTTAGGATGAATCACACTTAAGAGGGCATCTGAGGTTAAAGAACACAGGATTCTGGACACATGTATAAATCAACAGGCTTGAGGTTTTCATTATTCACCTTCTAATGTATGAAGTGATATGACTCATTGGATCATAAAAGAGATCAAATAGCTTTGTTGCTAATAATTCTTTCCTTGACCCATTCCCTGGCACATGAGGTTTGTAAACAGAGTTTTAATGGCATCCCTTGGAAGTAATAACATCACGCCTTTATAGCACCTTGGCTTGACGGTATGCTCCTGGCTATGGCTCTGCTTGGGTTTAATCCTCAGCCCTTTGTGGGAACTAATGCGCTTTCATGCCTTAAGTTTTCAGTTATTGCCTTTCTGAGATTGATCATCTCCAGTTACTCTGCCTCCCACCCTCCTCTTCCACAGATGACATTTGAACCCTCCCTGGAGCCCACAGCTCAGCTTTCCCCAAAAGATAAGCGCTCCCTGTAATATTCCGGTGGAGATAACGTGCTTGAACCTTCAGTGTGTCGTTAATGTCTAATGAGCTCATGGCGCCATTTATTGTTTTATGACTAAATCATGATTGTTCATTAACACAAGCAGCATTAGACCATGTGCCAGCTTTGGACAGAGGAAAGGGTAAAGCAGAGTGGTGTGACGGAGGGTAATAAGAATATGGTACCTATGGCAGCAGAGACCACAAACTTCCTGCTGGCTCTCGAGCCAGTTCTGTGCAGCTGCTGGTGGAGGGAGAGCATCCTCCTCGAGTGGAGGGAGAGCATCTTCCTCCGGTCCAGGGTCCTGGTGTTGGGAGCAGTGAAGTGCCAGGGCTGCAGCGTGCTGTGGCTTCAAAGGGGCGCAGAATCGAACAGCTCCCAGTTATGCTCTGATGCTGTAGTGATTTCTGTCCTGCTTTGCATCACTCTTTGCAGCCTGCTTTGCACCGCTTCATTTGCTTCCGCCTGTGTGTCTTGTCAACTTATTTCCCGCCTGCGAGAGTGGTGCTCTCCTGCACCACACCACCTTTGCCTACTCAGGCTGCAAGGAGGACTTGCGTGTGGGGTTGCTGGTTCCCAGGGTGTGAAATCCCATATTCAGGGGGTAAGGGTGGGAAGAAGGTCCCCATCTCCACCAGAGGGTTGGAACTGGTCCCAGACCTTCCTGTGAGATCAAGCTGATGGGAGAATGTCTGGTGTCAGAGAGCCATGACCCATCTGGTCCAGAAGTGGATCCTATTTTGGTATCCACTGATACGATTCTTCTAGGATTGGTGATGGGAAAGGTTCAGCTGACGTTTGCAGACTGCAGCCTCCAGGACTTGCTCCCAGGTAGCTGTGCACTGAGAAAACACTTAGAGCAAGAGGGTGGTAGCCAAGACCTGAGGATCACTAGGAAGCGTTGCCTGTCCTGCTTGAGGCTGCTGCAAGTCTCTGTGTACTTATTCTGCTTGTTACTGGCTTGTGGGCTCATCTGCCCTCAGTTACGTCTAACGGAGGGAGCTCGTTCCTTTAAAACAGTGGGAAATGGTCAGTTTGCGCTGTAATGAGAAGAGAATAGCTATATGTAAGATTTTCTATTGGTCTTTCCCACCTTCCAGAGATTTATTCAGATACCAGAAATAAGCAGATCAAGGGAAAAGAAAAAGTAGCTTCCTACCTGCCCATCGCTTTTGTTTCTATCCCGTTCAAAGAACCAAAGATATTCTGGTCTAGAGAGAAGAGGAAGGGGGTAAAGGACAGGAAGGAAGGGGAAGAAGGTTGGAAGCTGTCAGTGTAGAACTATGCTGCCTCGTCATTTAGCCTCGGGTTGTTGCTGAACCTACAACAGATAAGAGACCTTTATGGAGATAAAAACAGAAACAAAGTCTCAGAAGTTATTTAAGAACTTTTTTTTTTTTTAGTGGTAGCTAATTTATTCATGGGATGGCAGATACCCAAAGGCAGTGATGAACCCTGTAGCTGTGATGGTCACAAAAGAGGGGTTTAGCTGCACTGCAGTTGGAAGTCTCTAATGACAGCCTGGAATCTCGCCTGTTGTGGGTGCATGGACCAAGGAGCTTAAGAGTGCTAGAAAGGGAAAAGAGCGTGAAGGATGAGCGGTGGGGTAGTGGGTAGGTGTCTGGGAGAAGTGGGGTTGCTCCACCTCATCTGCAGGACGTTCCGTATCAGTTTTCATGTGAGCACTGTTTTGGTCAGTTCCTATAGCTCATGCACAAGTTCTTGCACTGAAGGAGACATAACAAAAGACTGCTCAGAGCCTGCATATAAATAGCTTTTGGACTGCCTTATATATATAGGTTAGACCAACTTCCATGAATGAACAATAGCAATATAATGTCCTTTTTGTAGATACTGCTCTATACATACAACAGAGCTGTCGGATGTATTTATTCCAGCTTGTAAACCATGCGTATGTAGTACAGGATGTGTACCCTTTGTCATTTACAGTTGTTTAAATGGAGCCTTTTGTGGTGGTGCTGTTGTGCGAGAAAACACTATGAGCCTCGGGCAAAAAGTATTAGGTGTCGGGGGGGTGGTGTATTAAGGAGGAGATTTAATTAAAAGACCATCATGATACCTTCTAGCTAAGGAGTATATTCCGTTAAGAACTGATCAGAGCTGAATCAACATCTGAGATCCATGAGGAATTTTGGGGTGGAGGTTAGGATAGTTAGATACCCAGTACCGATGGGGTTCTGTAGCACAGGGGTATCTAACTCCCGTTAAAGTCTCTGCAGTGGTCAGTAACGACCCGAAGGCTGAATTCATCCCGTCTTTTAAAACCACTGCTCTTTGCCAGGAATCTGTCTCGGAGAGGAAGGACTGCTCGCTGATGTGTACTAGAAAGCAAACACTGAATTTGGGATGTACACTGAGCCCCTGCCAGCTCTGCTCTGGAGGATTATGGCCCAGAGAGCGGCAGCGAGCAGCCCTCGCAGGGCTGACAGCGTTAAGGTGGGGGAATTTGCCCCAAATCTTGTAAAACTTGAAAAGACCGACTGTTTCCCGTTCTCTCTGCCTTTTCTTGCGGGTATGGAGGGAGTCACAAGAGCATCTCCAGTGTTTAGGAGCACACAAACCTCGTGTGTGAGGACAGATGATTAAGTTGTTTATGCTGAGGGATTTCCCTCATGGGTGGTTTATTCTAGAACTGCACGTCCACACAGAGCCTGATCCCAGCTCTTCCCAGCCACTGGATTCACTACTCCTCTTTGTTAGAGGAGTGATCTCCTGCCTGTTTCCACATAAGGGAAACCAAAACAGAGCAAAGTAGTTGACTTGCCCAGGCCAGAAGTTGAGCCTCAGTCTCCAGAACCCGTCTGGGTGTTAGGAGACGGTAACGTTCCCCTTAGGCAGCTACTAGCTTGGATGAATCTCTGTACGGTCATCTCTGGACCTTCCGTGTAGGTAGACACCCTGGAGCTGCTCTTTGCTCGGCTGTCAGCGCTTGGGTGCCTGGGCGATGCCTGCTGAGAACACGCAGTCTTCGTTTTCTGCACTTGCATCCTGCTCCATGGTGTTTCTCCACCGCAGCGGTTTGCGTCTTCCCTCCTCCCTATGCACCAGCCAGGACAGCTGCCTCCACGACCGAGACCAGAAAGGCCCATTACAGCGTTATTAGCTGCTGCTTTCGTATCCTATGGAGCGAGAGCGCCTGCCGAGCCCCCCGTGCCTTCAAATGTTTAGCAGATTGGCCCACATCTAATTTCTGCCGCTGTGTTTACAGAAGGTGGAGGACGGAGGAAAGAGGAGCTGCCGCATGAGGGAGGAGGGCACGGGGAAAAAAGGAATTGCCAACCCTCCGTCAAAGAGCTGCTTTCCTACTTGTGGTTTCAAAACGCTTCCTCCTTCCCCAGCTATCCTGTAATCACTCTCCAGCGTTCACCAGAGCAGTGTTTACATCCAGCCCTATTACCGGCGGGGGAGACAGGAGAAATTAAGGGCTCCCATGCCCCATTATCTTTCCCTCTTCCCCCTCCTCTCCCCCTCCCACAGGCAGACACACTTCTCTCCCCTTACCCCTCTTCATCAAACACCTCCAATTCATGAAGGAGTAAAAGCCCTTTAGTGGGATTCTGCAGATCTTAAAATCCAGGTGGTTTGTTTAAAAAAAAGAGAGGAGAGGGGAGGGGGAAGAGAAAAACTTGGGTAAAAGCACCACCAGCAGCTCACTCTTTTGGGCTTCTTTGTTCCTTTTCCACGTTGTCTTGAACCTTTTTCTCCTCCACAACTCTGCTTGGCAGTGGGGGTGAACTGAAGTTTGACTTGGATGGCTAGTGAGACCACCCAGAGTTCACCCTGGCTGGAATTAATTTCCGATGCACAGCTGAAGAATCCCATGCGCGCGCACAAACACAGCGAGCCCGTGCGTTTCCTTTTGATTTCCTCCTTGTGCTTCCTTCCCCAGATAGCCTTTTTATCAGAAGCAGAGCGAGCTGCCATGCCACTGCAGGCACTGGCGAGGCGAGAGGCTCTGACCCAGCGTGGCAGCAGAGCCGGGGGAAGGCGGAGGCTCTTAGATGTTGGGCAGGCGAGCAGACGTGTGAAAAATGGCGAATGTTGGACAACAATAAATGCGGATTATGACTTTTTTTAATGAAGGGTAAAAAAGGATAGTCATCTGGTACTGGCACTTGACGGGGACTTGAGGTCTGATTCCAATTCCTCGTTTAACCACAGATTTCCTCTAAATAATTCTCGTAATCTCTTGATTCCCCAGCTGAGGTCAGGGGCCCATTGTTCTACACCCTGTGACAACACAATGGGACACAGTTCCTGCCCCAAAGAGCTTACAGTGAAAACAATCGAAGAATGAAAAAGAAACCCAGGCTTGCTTGAAGTTACACCCTGGTGCTAAATTGAAGATTAGAACCAGACCTCCTGACTCTCTAGGTTTCGAGTCTTCTGCAATTGTGATGTTTTTCTGGCTCCTATCTTTAGATTTGCACTGCAGCGTTAAAGACCGTCAAAATAGAGAACATTGGCTCTCCTGCCCCTCGGAGCAGAGGGGCGGGAGCTGTGCCTGCGATGGGCAGCAGGGCTTCTATAGGAAGGACAGCTTTCGTGCTGTGCTGGTGGTTGGTTCGTACTCAGCACTACCAGCAGAGAGAGGTTGGGAAGTTTGGGAAACCGGTTAACCTTCAGGGTTACTGGATTTCCTGCAAAGAGGGCTGACGAACCAGTACCGAAATGGGCTTGGCCGGAGCGGGCGTTGCATCAGGCTGTACTGAAGTCCCTTCCTGGACGGGAAGGGAGATGGCTGTGTGGGCATATGGGGATATTTAAGTGGAGAACATTCCCTCCCACATGTAGGAGTTGTCAGAAGAGCTCTGCGCCCGGAACTTGCTCCCCTCCCAGGGCATGGATATATTGAATGTGTGGGGCGGTGGCGCACACGCGTGTGAACTTGTCCCAAGTCCTCTTAGTGCTGGCACGACAGTGCTCGCGCTGCGGGAATCTTCATGGCGCAAGAGGCTAGTGAAAGACGACAAACTGGAATGACGTTCTGGTCGTACTGGCAGTGCTCTAAGGCATTGACGTGCCCTTCGTGACTGAAAGATTAAAACTAAAGCAGGCTGAGCAGCTAACGTCCCACTTTAGCGTTGGATATTGAATATGACTAGCGGGGGAAACTGCAAGTGCTGCTGTCGGGTGTTTTCCTGTTTGTCAGTTCATATGAAGCTTGTAGTCACTTTGAGATCTTGAATTGCACCCAGATTCAGCAGCAGGATAGGTACGGCTTTCCAGACTTAGCAGAGATGGACACACTGCAGGATTCATCGTCCCTGACTTTGGTTGTCAGAAGAGATTTCGTCTCCACACGCACGAGCGCAGAGATCACACCTTAAATGTGGTGTCTCTCTGCTCAAAGATGGAGAGATCTACATTTTAACCTGTCCTTTATGGCCAAGGGCAACAGCTGCTTTGAGGGCCTGGTTCAGCCGCTCTATTTCCGATGGCTTCGTTCGGATGAGGAGAACCACGCGCCCTGTTCCTCGGACTGCAGACGACTCGCTTTACTGGCGTAGGAGGAGATGCCTACAGCCTGCTGCCGGCTCAGCCCGTGGGTCACCAGAGCTGCTCGGCTCTGTGAGGGAAGTTAACGGTCCCGTGTGGGCACTGTCCTCTTGGGTCTGCAGCCTTGATTTCGGGTCTGGGGGAAAGCTTGTGCAGAAGAGCCTTGTTAGGCACGTAATTGCCACTGGGAGATTTGTTCGTTGGCTGGAAATAAGTTTTTATTCTTCACGCTTAAGAATGACAGGTTTGACCCAGACATTGAAATCAGCTTCATCCTCCTGATCCTCCTAAATTTATTTTCTTTGTTTCAGAAAAAAGTGGGGAAATCACTGGATTTCCGAACACATCTTCCAAAGGGAACTGCACTTCAGACCTCTGTTTCTGTAGGAGTACTGGCAAAGGGTAGGGGAGGAGCAAGATGATGATCTGAAGGGTCATGTTAAGATTCAGCGGTCATTTGTGCTAACGCGAAATGCTCCAGAATCACAAGATAGGCATCAAAAGCTGGTAAGATTTAAAATGTGAAAAGCGTATTTATTTGGCTTCTGGATTTAGTGTGTTTGGGATGTCCTTGGGTCATACTTTCAAGATTTTCCTTGCAAGAGTACGGAAGCGCTTCTTTTAAATTATTTTTTTTCTTCTAATGAGAGCTGGACTCTCATGTAATTGTTTCCTGGAGGTGGGGCGTTTAAGTATCAAAGTTGTGCGTTGGCGATTCTGTTTTATTCTACTGTAGAGAAGACTTTATTTATGTACAAGACCTAGATAGCTTTGAAATCGCCGTGGAAAGAGAATTACCATTGGTGTTCGTTAGTCCTACTAATAGCTACTATAACAGCAGTTGAGGGGGTTTTTTTCTATGAAAATTTATTTTACTGGAAAAAATTTGAAACATGTCAAAATGTTTCTTTTTGGCGAAGTTGAAAAGCTTCCTCTTGACTTAATTCTGCCTTCCATTATACGCTGCGTTATTTATAAAATAAAGGATGAAAGATCTGAGGCCCATTTGAAATGCTGGAGTGGAAATTAGACAGTCAGTTCTTATTGAAAAGAAGGATTGGGGGTGGTCACAACAAACTATTTTCATTAGTTTTCATCTCCCCCAAAGTCTGAGGGTTTGAAACCAAGCCAATTATTTGAAATGTAGATATCTCAGCAGTTTTTGCCGTACGAGCCTGGAATGCCTGACCAGCCCTTTCTATTGTTTCTGGTTAAGATTGTAATGGAAACACCGTGATACAATTTATTTGGTAATAAATATATCTCTTATTTTTTTTCCCCCTCTGCTTTTTACTTATATTGGCAACCTATTTCAAAAACAATTGTTGCAGGCCAATGGAGAACATACTTTGATGCAACATTAATAAGAACAAAGAGGCTTAAATTATAGAAATAGCTGTCTGTGTCACACATTAGTAGCTTTACTCTCCATTTGGCAGAACTGTGGTGGATAAAACGGTGTGTGAAGGGGGAGAAACTTGGATGAGAGGGGTAGTATCTGATCCAGGGTAATGAAGAAGACAGAGCCATGCAGAGATTTATTTTATTTGCTTTTGGCAATTAGCATTAGTAATGTTGTATCTGGGAGGCTGGAAGTGCCGTGGATAATAACGTTGCTGCTTTTGAAATGGTTTATCCAGCTCTAATAACAAGGGCTTGAGTCAACGGGGGCTTTGGGGACTCAGCACCTCTGGAGGGGCTCTTGTACGTGCTTCTAATGAAATGAACTTTTAGGCACCCTACCTGAGGAGCTCGGGGCAAGAAGAGTTTGCTTTAATGCTGTCAGGTGAAAACAGACTGCTTCATAGCTGCATCGCTCGATCTGTCTGTGCCTGGGCGGGACCAGCTTGTCTGTCATTGCCTCTCCCCTTCGGTACCTTCCTCTGTGAACCAGTAACGGGGATGGGATCCTGTGGCACCGGCCAGTTGTGGCCTGTCCCTGTGTTGGTTTGGGGCTAAATTGTCGAGGCATTACTTGTGAACCAGAAAACGCGCAGCAGTGCAGAGAGCCGCCCGTTCCCCTGGCCACGTGTGCCTGCCTGCTTTGCGCAGGTTGGGAGAAGTGACCCCGCTGCTTCAATCCCCAGCTCAGGTTCAAAGTTCAGACCTGCCTGCTGGAAGGGCTGATGGGTGACTTCATGTCTTCAGTTCTGCCAACCCCTCATGAGAGGGAAGAGGACTACTGAGGGCTACAGCATCTTAAACCACTTAAAGCATCGTCTTGCAACAGCTTGAATGCAAATCAAGATGGTTTGTCCCGCATTTGTCCTAAATATCTATCGCTGTTTACAGGAGCCTGTATATTTACACCAGGGTTTCGTGCCAACACGGTTTGGTGTATTTGTTACCGTGGATCAGCTGAGGCACGGTAGCACACAACACTCTGGGCTGTGCTGGTCCGTGTTCTTTACCCAGCTACCTAATCCCAACTAGTTCTTGCTTTGATCTGAGATGGAGAACTTGCTTCTGCTCTTCCCGGAATTCCAGCAGTTCTGCTCTACCGTAAATTCCCTGGCTGTCAGCAAGCTGCCCTGATCTGACATAACGCACATGGCACAAGAGATGGGTCTGAAAGGTGCGAAGAACCTGATGGATGATGTTTGGCCAGAGCGGCTGCTGTGAGCTGGCTGGCCTCGGCTCAGCCTGTTGCAGCTGCGGTAAAACCCACCAAGGCTGGTACACTCCCGTGGTGTTCCGTGCATTGCACAATGCTTTGCCAGTGATAATTGTCCTGTTGACAACTTTGTGTGGATACCGAAGCAAGTATTTCTCACTGCTTTTTCGGATGAAGGGATGGGGGGTCAGTGGTGCTGCGCCACAGGACAGCTTGGAGGAGCAACCGAGAGGGTGGGTTTCCCCATCAACTAGGGCCTGCACTGCAGCTCGTAACCATGCTGTCCTGAAACCCTGCCAAGGCAGCAGAGAGCTAAAAAGTGTCTTGACCCCCTGAGGGTAAAACACAAGCCCTTGGCTCCCTTCAGAGCAGCTAACTCGGGTTGCAGTGGCATGTGTAGTGCCGCCAGCCAGCGCCTCGTGGCACCGGTGACGTGGAGCACCCTGGGCTGGGCGGCTGCACCATCAAGCCAAAGCTCTCAGCGGCTCACGCTGCAGAAGCTGTGTCACCCATGCCCGGGAAGGTGACAGCGTGGGAGCGTTGAGCAAGATCCTTAAGCCCAGGGGAATGTAAAATCTTTTCCCTTCCTGCCTGTGCTCTTTTTGTGTGTCTGGAAAGGAGAAGTGAGCTCGTGCTGTCTCCTCTCCGTTCGCTACCTCCTGAGGAAGGTTAGGGGAGCTGGGAGCCAGGGACTCGTGCGCCCCATTCTGTCTCGACGTCCCAACATCAACACCCTCTGATCTATGGTATCTTGAGAGTTTGCAGCTCTCGTGTGGAGATGGAGTATGAATAAGGGCCCCCCAGTGTATTGAGAATCGGCCTGTGGGTCTCCCGTGTCAAGTGAGTCATAATGTATTAGATCCGAGGACTTCCCCCACGGGTGTTTAGTCTCAACAAACCCAGCTAATTCAGATTTAACTTAGCTCTTAATATGCTACATTGCTGAGTCTTCTAATTAATGCCACATGTTGCAGTCAGCTGTCACACTGAATAAATGTTTACAAAGCTATTAATGTACTGTATTTGTAAACCAGACCAGCTCCTCTTTGGAAATCATGTGGTGTGTGTTTTCCCCTCAAAGATGAAAAAAGTTCTTTAGCAATAACGGATACTTTATTTTTGCAGCAACAGCCACTTCCCAAGAACTCGTTGCTAACTTTCTTGGGACGCAGCCATTATCCCGGGGAAGAGGCATGGGGAGAAGCGCTGTCTTTTAAACAGAGCCGCCGAGCCGAGCTGCTCCAGCGTTTTGCAGTGGTGAGCCAAGGGGCTGGTAGTGCCCAGCGAGCCCTGTGCTGGGTGGGGATGCCAGGGAGGAGGCAGGGTCCCTGCGTGGGTCGGTGGCTCTGTCCCCAGCTGCTGCGATCCTGAAGCGTGTGCACGCGAGGACCTGGCGCTCTCCCTCTCCTCCACTGCCACGCGAGCAGGGACGTCCGGCCCCAACCGAGAACCGGGGAAGGAGATGTGTCGTCAGGCAGCCTGTGGGCCATCTGCCTTCTGCTCGGGGCCCCGCTCAGGGCTGGGGGCATGGGCTGGCCACCACTGTCCCTACATGGCCGGCACCATCCCTACGTGGCCAGCACTTGCCTGGGTTGGGGTGACTGGGACAGTGGCATCATGGGGGTGGGGGATCACATCTTCTCCCCGGAGCTGCTGCTGAACAGCCCAGCAGTGTTCTTAGATTTTTTTTTTTTTCCTTCCTGGGGCTGCAGGGAAACAGCTTTTTTCTGCTGGGATTTATGTACTTCTGTTTCGTCTCTGACCTGCTGCAGGAGCCATAGGAGATGCCAAAGCGCTTTGAAAGCTTTGAGGCTGTGTGCCCTGCCACCAGCTCCTGGGTAGGGGAGCGGGACAGCCGCGATAGATGCGGGCAGTTCCAGCAGGGATCCTGCCCCTCGGCACGTGGCTGAAGGTGCCAAGCCCGTGCAGGGAGGTGGCCAGGGTCGCTGCCAGGCCCTCAGCTCATTTCATGTACGGGTGGTTTGGGACTGAAGGCTTCCCATCAGCTCAAGGAAGGATTACGAAATGGGAGCTGGGTATTGGTATCTCCAAGAAGCTGAAATTCCACTAAAAACTGAGAGGGAGGGGAGAAATTTTTCTTTTTTTTCTTAGCCTAGTGGCTACACAACTGAAAAAATGAATGAAACCCAACCAGCTCTCTGCTCGCCTTCCTTACCCTTTGCAAATAAAATCTTTTAGTCTCAAACGAACAAGCAGGCAAATGACTGACGCTCCCAGTGCCTTGAGGAGAAGGTGAATATCCCTCAAAAGAGCCTCTTGAGAAAGTTTTCATTCCAGCCATAAATAAATAAATAAAAATGCTGTTTTCTCTGCTTCTAACCAGCTGCAAGATAGACTAGCACGCTGCATATATTGGAAGAATTAATAGTGAAACCCTAGGTGTAGCAGGAGGGCACAACCTTTTGCCCTCTTGCTACACCGGCTTCAGGCGACTTCACCGACACAGGGATTAGCTGCAGACCTGGACATCTGAGCAGGGCAAACCCAACCTTCTCCTAGTCCCCGTGCAAGTGGAAGAGCTTAGTGCAACCACAGAAGAATGAGTCTAGAAAGGGAAAAAGTATTCTTCCTCAGGTACCTCGTTCATCCTTCTCTCTCTGCGTGTCCTAATAATCCTGAGCTCCAGCCTGCCCATGGATTTCCACCCGGAAGGGGAGAGGTGGTCCTTTCAGCTGGAACACATTTGATGAGTGCTTTATCAGGGAATGATGCTGCGTAAGTTAAGAACTGCACCTTGCAGCCGCCGTCTTTTGTGTGGCGTCTATTTACGGCTAAAGCATGGCCGAGGGAATGGGCGACCGTTGCTTTCCCGGTGCCGGTAGCAGGTGGAAGATCCTGCTGTGACACAACAGCAGGCGCAGGCTCTCTTTGTGCTCCGTGAGGCATTGAACGTGCTGTCAGAAATCAAAGAGCGGGACTAAATACACATCGCTTGTAAGAGCCGCGTTATAGGAAACGGCTCATACGCTTTGTATGAGAGCCCGCAGGCCCCTCTGTGGAGACGGCTTTCGTCCTCTCATCCCTGGGGATAGTATCTCCAGTCCTCAGGGTTTTTCTCCTTGCCTGATGCTTATTGTCCCCGCGCAGCGTCATTTCTTTTCTGTTCACCCTACGAGGCCTCCTTGTCTCCTTCCCAGACCCGTGGGCTGCGTCTGCAGAGCAGACAGACCGAGTCCGTGGAGCGTGCTGCTGTCCCGGTGCCCCGGCTATTCAGACGGAGGGGTCTGCTGGTTCCCTCCCTGCCCGCGTATGTGGTGGAAAGGAGAGGATGTTTGGGGTGGAAGATGGAGCATCCCCACAGCTGGGCTGCGTAGCCAGGCTGCGGGTCAGTCCTGCCTTCCAGTACCGTGGCCGTCAGTCCAGACTGGGCTGTGGTGTGCTCCAGCTTGTGGGCGGAGAGGCAAGCGCTGAAATATGGTCAATGTTCCCTCTCCTTAGCAGCGATGCCCCTGCCAGCGGGGCTAGCTCTGTGTGCCCAGGTGTCAGCGGTCTTATTTCCCAGTTTGGTGTGCCCCCCAGGAGAGGCGGCAAGGGGCTGATGGTGGCGCAGCCGCTCCTCAGAGCCCCACGCTTGCAGGGAGGAGGGAAGCAAGGCAAGCTGGCTTTTATTTCAGGGTCACAGCTTCAATGCAGGATCCTCTCAGGAGCGTTTTTTGAGCTGCTACCCCAAGTTACAAATTTTAAATGTCTTGCCCTCGCTGAAGCCCCGTACACACCTGCTCTCGCTGTGGAGCTGCGTCTCCCATGTCTTTAATCCCCGTTAATCTTCCCAGCCTGCCTCACCAGTGGGAAGTGTGCTCACCGTGTTAAACCTCCCTCATTAGGTGGAACATTCCTCTTTTTAACCTCTTTAACCTGCAGCATTCCCGTTGGGAGAACCCTGTCTCCATACTTCTCAACTGCTCTTAATTAGATTGGGCATTTCTTGCCTCCGCTGTATATTTACAATTTAGGAACAGGAAAAAATACAGCCTGCACTTAAGGGCTTGCTTCCCTTCCTTTGCTTCCCATGCTTGATATGCTGGACAGGAGGAGGTGGAAATTTTAAAGCCCAGAGGAGCAGAACTTGTCCGGGAGGAGAATCTGAGGCGGTTTAGACGATTCTTTAAGCAGGACTGATTTCATATCTTGATGGGCATTTTCATCAGCTCTGGCTTTTTTTATTTCCCTCCCCCTGCGCCGGTGTGCGCACACACACGCACAACCCTATTGTCTGTCTTTTGCTCTTATTCTGCCATCAGCCTTTTAATATTATTATTGTTGATGTCTTTTCGTTCCCGATGCCAAACCTGATTTGGAGATCGCAGTGCTGAGGGTTTCATTTTGAGCACCGTAGATGGAAAACTGAAGTCCTAAGTGACTGGAGCCCTCGGCCAATCTAATTGTTATTGACATTTGTGTCTGATTGTTCATCAAGGGGGGGTTGACTTGCAGGCCAAATCATTCTATTACCGGGGCTCCTTTCAGCTTCTTCCCTAACAAAAAAACCCCACCCCAGTCAGGAGCAGAAGAATCAATGGCAATATCTTTAGATGTCCACCCAGCCGGGCGTGAGAGGGGGAGCGAAGACGGAGGAGGTCATGTATGTCCCGTTGGAAACGTGCGAGCAAAAGATTGGGGCGCCGGCTGTATTGTGTTACAGGGGGGGAAAGGATCTCACGCAAAGGCTACCGTTTGCTTGGCAAGGTGAAGGAGGCAGAGGAAGGAGGGGCTGGCAGGGCTAATGATATTAAGGTCATTTCACCTGTCAAAACTTTCCCTTTAGTGGTGTCCCTGGTGCCTTGGGATAACATCCAGATTTGTCCTGAATGGAGTCTCTGTTCCTGCTTAGGAGCCTTGACTGGTGGATCGTGAAGCAAGCTGCATGAAAGGAGCCCTGAAGGCACCCTTTTGCCTTCTTTCCACCTCCTGCTCTCCTTTGATTTTGCTTTTTCCCCCCTCTTGAGTTTCACGGTGGGTAACGACGAAGCCCTGCTGTGCTGCTCACCCAGAGTCGCGCTCTCCCTGGGAAGCTGCCGAGGCAGCCGGCACCCCGAACGCCTCGAGCCCTGCAGCCCGCGTTCAGCCAGGTCCTCATCTCCGTGTGTTTCGAACCCATTTACACTCTGCTGTAGTGCCAGTTCACCCCCCTTGAAAGCTCTCCTCGGGAGCAGAGGGGGACGGAGCGAGGCTGGTTTTGCCCATTAGACTGATGCTGGAAACCAGGACGATGCGGATGCCGGGATCAAAACAGAAATGAGGAAAATATTCTGTTTATTCGTTTGAAAGAGGCGGAGGTGAGGGGGTGGCTGGTAAACCAGAGCATCCTCATCCCGGTGATGAACGCTAGAATTGCCTGCCCCTCCTTCAGGGGGCTGTTCCGAGTCGTTAAGTTATTTCATTTTCCAGGAGTTGGGGGGAAGGCAAATTTCTGCAGTTAATCTTTCTCTCAAGGTAGGTGGACGCTGTGCAGAGAGGCTCGCTGTGCTGACGTTAGCAGGTAGCAGTAATTTGGGGAAGGAGGCGATGGGAGGAACACAATAAGGTTCATTCACGATCACAGGGGTTATACTTGTCACCACGGAAACAGAGCAGAAATTTCAGAGATCAAAGGCTTCTCCACCAAAAGTTGCTACCTAAATGCGTTGGGTGGAATGAGAAAGAGCTGCAGGCGAGGAGGAAGAGCACCAAATTCGCGTGGCCTTCGGCAAATGGCTCAGTGAGTCAGTACCCCGCTGAAGTAGCATCGTTGGAGTTGAGGGATGGACGTGGCTTAACGCACCCTGCCTCTGAGAGATGCCTTTGAGCAGCAGTGAGTCATGGACGGTCATGACACAGGGTAGAGTTTGATGAATTCCCCTAAGCTAAGGCATATTTGGATGCTAGGATTGGCTTTCGAGTAAGAAAATAAGTTACCTTGTTAGTTATCTCGCTGGAGAGATGAGCGAGAGGCGTTGACCTGTGGATGCAGAGTGGACCTGCTTGATGGAAGCTGCTGTAAGGTTGAACTTTGGGGCGTCGGTATTTGGTCCTGTCAATTGTTTTAAACAGCCCTTAGTGTTAAAAAGGATTCTTAGGAGGAAAAAACCTGCAGTTTGGAGCTCTGGGAGCGCCAGAGGGAATTGTTCAAACTGTGAGATGTGTGTAACTGTCACACCAGCCTCTGCGCTTGCAGCCAGCCCAGGCTGCTAGGTCAAAGATCTTGCAGAAAACAGGGATACCTCCCTTCTTTATAGCGTGATTTGCAGCTTTGGCCTTGAGGAGGGGATGACTGGATGATCTTAAATGCTCTTTTAGGAATGGGCATGCCAGAGTTTTGGTCGTATGGGAGGCAAAAATACGTGCTAGGGCTGCACTTCAGTATCCACCCTCGGTCTCGCTTTTGCCAGGTGTGCCTGCCATCCCGGTGAAACGGGGATGGAGACAAGCCTCAGAGGCAGCGGCGTTTCCAGTGCAGTAACCTGAATCATTGCAAAGAGCAGAAAGCACAGACAAAGCACGGCATTGTAGGCGGCAAAGGTTGAACAAGACGACCCTTGGGAGCCCCGCCACTTCTCCCTTTAATCTGATCAGCAAGCAGCATTCTTGTAATTCCCTCCAGGTCACTCTGAATTCCTGCAGTTTCTCAGCCAGGTTGAAACCTTCCCCTTTGATATTAAATAAGTAGAGAAAGGAGCAGAGCAGGAGCAGTGTGAAACTTAGTTTATAGCAGAAATCACCAGGAAGCTGCTGCCTCCTCCTCCCACCACCATCTCTGAGGCGCAGTGATTTTAGGTTGCCTTGGGTTGAGCTCTCTGCTTTTAAAATACTTTGCAAGGTCGTTCTGGGAGAGCGTTACTGTTGTGCATTTAGCATAGCAGACACTGAGTCCAGTGCCCTTATGATATATCTATTAGCTTTAATTGTTCCTGGCTTAATTTAAGTGGAGCAGCAGTTCTAGTTTGTGACTCAGGGGCAGGGTACTGCTCTCTTCCAAAGGGTTCCGAATTACACAGCCTGAGGCAGCTCAGAAAATCTTGATGGCTTCATTTGGTCAAGTCTGGCACTGTGACTGCTAACGGCTAATTACAGCCTCCTCTCCGACTGGCTGCTGCGGTGGCTGGTTAGAGCTGGATGGTTTGTGAAAGAGAAAAAAGGGACCTTATTTGTGCGTAAACCCAAGACATCTGTACCTTTAGAGCAGTGCACCCTGAAGCCTGCGTGAGAGCGGGGATGTAAATATATCTAAGGATGTATTTCCTGAAGGAGCTGAAGGCAAGTGAATGCCAGCTACCAGTGCACGTGTCCTGGATCATATCTGCAGTGAAGGCCCAGTGGTACCCGCTTCAGAGCGACCTGCAGGCTTGTAGTGCTCTCATCCCACCCCAACCACGTTGCTGCAGTCTCTCCTCCCAGAAGATGGAGTAATGCTCAGGTGGCTCCACGACCACAGCTACAACTCCACCTTCGCCCAGAGCTTTGGCGCAGGTTCGGTGTTGGTGTAATGGAGTGGTTCCTCTCTTTGTAAATGAGCCCACCTCTCTCTGACCGAGCAGAATATTACTGCCTGGTATCGATGCCGTTCCGTGTGGAAAAGCAATCTGCTGCGCAGTTTGCTCTGCCTGTGCCCGCGTGAGTCTGCCAGAACCGGTCTTTGATGAGGGAAGGTCAAGCTGTAAAGAATATTTTTTCTCTCGGGGGGCAGGCAAAGCTTTTAAAGGCTGGGAAGGTGGATGACAGTGCAGGGAAGGGGCAGGATGCTCTTAACGCTAATGAAAGCAAGGTTGGCTTGTTCCACATTTTATCTCTGTTGCATCTTGGGGGTACAGTAGAGCCCATAGACACGGAATGAAGCAGGAAGATGAATCAAGAGAATTAACGCTACTTTTCCATCCCTCTGTGGGAAATAAAAACATGGTGCTGCCAGAGTTCTTTGTTCCGGCTGCCCCAGGAAGACACTTCCATTGACTTCAGGGGTTGGTAACTCCAGCCCAGTGTGAAACTCTGCAAAACTTCACTGAAGGTTTTAAATTATGCTGAGGAGATGAGAGTATTTTGAGAAATGAAGTGTTACTATTCTTCTGAGAACTTTATTTAGAAAAAGAACTCATTTTCTTCCAAAAATATGAAAGACATATTCTTACTGCGGAAGTGCGTAGCCTGAAAACTCAAATGACATTAGGTCACTGGCTTCCTTTTATCAATAACTTTGAAGTCCTGTCCTAGTTTTCTAATTTAGATTCTTGTGATAAGAGGTTCTCGGCAAGCCTGGGCAAAAGCCAAGGCCCTCTTCCTCCAACAGGTTGGGAACACAACTACCAGTAGCAGTTCCAGTTTTGAAGACGGGCCAGGTCCTAAAAGCGGCTGCGGGGACTCTGCAGAGACAAACCCTGGGACTTCGGGCTGCTTGCAATTTCAGCCAGCTCTTGAACCCAAGTGCACGAGCCATACGTTGGGTTTGGTCTGTAAAAGCATGGTGCTGTTGCTCCATTCCGGGGCTCTGCCAGCCTGGACGGCACGCAGCAGATTTCACTGCGGTTTGCGGAGCTCTGTGTACACCTGCTCTTTAAATTCCCTCCCGGTGCTGTACGGTCACCGTAGTGTTGGTGGATGCTCTGGGACACTAGGCTAAAGCTTGCAAAAGTGCTCTGAGAACCCAGGGAGGGGCTCAGTATGTCCACAGCTTGCCGGGTGTTTCAGCTGTAAGGAAAAATTGAATGCTTGCGTTCAGGGGAGCTCTCTGGTAGCCTTGGCCACCCCGCTTTGCAGGGCTGGTCACTGCAGGTGTATTGAGCATTCGGGTCTGCGCTGGAGAATTGAACGTGCCGGGTTGTTTGTGCTGGTGTCGTGGCTCCAAGCGCGGGGAGGGCTCGGCCTGGCTGGGCACTGCTGTGTGCCTGAGTTGAGCCGTCTCCGCGCTCTCGTGCTGTGTGTGCAGAGCAGGAGGACCTGAGCCCCGAAAGCTACATTGCATTTAGCGATTAATTAGTGATTCTTGAGCCCACTGACATAACAGGGTTGCAGCCTGTGTGTAAGGTAGCCTCCATGTCCTTACCACTCTCGTTACGTTGGCTGAAATCCCTTGCAACAAAGACAGTGCCTGGCAGGGGAGGGATAAAACCTCTTTCTCGTTATGGTTTGGGTCTCTTTCCCTGCAGACGTATCACTGAGGTGTTCCACCTCGCCCCTGTCCCCAAAGGCCACAGCAGTGCCAACAGGGCACCTCACCCAAATTGTCCACCCAACCCACCCGCCAGCTGAGACGTGAATTATTTGGGAACCCTCCGCTGCCTTCCCCCAATGCCCTCTGTGGGCTCCGGAGGAACAGGGTACCAGTCTCCCAGCACGAGGGGGAAACGGGGCAGGGCTGGGGCTGCCGCAGGGGTGAGGCTCTGTGGGATCTGGCCGTGCTGCTGGCAGGCGGGTGCAGCGCCGGTGAGGACCCAGCCGTGGCTCCTCGCAGCGATCCTGGCTGTGCCAGCTGCCTGGGGGAGCTCTGCAGCGAGGAGGTAAGCTGGGAGCTGCCGTTAGCGCGCTTTCCATCTCGGATGGGGGTGCTTTCACACTCAGAATGTTTTTAATTATTTGTTGGAAGATTTTGAGAGCTCCCAGGGTAATGGAGAGGCCTCAATCAGTGTTTCCTAGCTGAAGGCATCTATGGATGTGCGTTCTCCCACTTTAGTCATAGCTGAACCTTACGTCAAGAGGAGAGCTTGTGCCAAGCGCCTGGGTGGTTCCTTGGTGACTCTGGTAGCGGGTCTCTATGGCTGGCAGCGCCGGGTGTGTTGGAGTTTGCACCAGGCATTACAGAATTTGCAGTGAAGGGGCTGTTTCTGCTAAATTATCACTTACTATTTTGCCTTGCAACATTGCGGTGTGCTTAACCTCGCAGGGAAGGCAGAAAACCTGGTTTGTGGGAGTAGCAAAGTAGCTCTAAAAAAAAAGGGGGGGCTTTGACTTGCGAGTTGGTGGCTGTAGCCGCAGCCCTGTGCTGTTGTTCCTTGTTACGCTGTGCATTCCCTAACGCTCAGGACCTGCTCAGTATCGATAGCTGAGCAGAGGACGGGTCACCACTGCTTCTCTCTTCCTGGAAGAAAATATCAGCAAATACCCCTGACAAACCAAAGTCATGGTTCCAAGGAGGAAAAATCAGAAGGGACAGATTCACTTCCCTGCTTAGCCTCAGACTTGGTCTCATCTGCATGAAGTGTGTAAGGAGCTGGTCCGGAGTTTGTACGATACTGTAATTGCCTCTAGGAGTCATAAAATCATGGCTGGGGGGCAGGTGGGAGAAGGGGTCAAAAATAGAATGACGTGGGGGTGATAGCTCTGCCTGAGGGCATCCCAGCTCCAGCGTGGCCCCTGGGTTCCAGCAGCGCAGGATGCTGCACGACTGCCTGCTGCACAGCATCACCCTGGCGTAACCCGTGCACCTACCCACAAGGCTTTGGAGGTCAGGTCAGAGAGAGCTTTCCATCCCTGTGACCCGCAAGCTGGAGACACCGCATAATGTCTCCTCAAAGCTGTGATGCCGTTGTCTTCCTCACCAGTGCTACGCAGCTGGGAGAGCATGGAGGAGTGCTGTGTGGTGCGGTCTGGTACCGTGCAGAAGGAGAATACAGTGAGTGGGGCCAGATGCTGCCACATCCACAGGGAAGCAGAGCGGCCGAGAGCTGTCACCAGGACAAACGTAACGTTGATGTATCGGTCCAGTCCTGTCTCCTGCTCTTGGCAGCTTCTTTCCCACCATCAAACCCACCCTCATCCCTCCCACGTCCTCTCTCGCCGCCTCCTCAGTCTTACTGCGAGAGACTGAAGGAGCTGCAAAAGGGCAAATATTTCTCCCAACTTGGTGCCCACTGCTAATCGCTGCAGGGATCTGTTTCCGCTTCTCTCCAGCACCCGTGGATGTTGTATGGGGAAGAGGGGGAGAGGCTCATGGTGTTGGGTGGCTTGGAGAGCACGTGGGCAGTGCTGATGGGCTCTGCTTCTCTTCCCTTGCGCCCACCCTGCAAGCGTGGTACTTCATGAGAACGCAAGATACGATGCAATCCGATCCTTGGAAAAAATGTACTGAGTGATTTCTTTTGTTTTAAGCTGTGTAATTGGTAGGGAAAACATATCCTCTTCCAGTGGCTTTTCTTTTATTGTCATGTTTAGGAAGTTTTTTTGTATGTCATAACATTTTGTCTGTTTTTACTGAAATCCTTCCATGAAGGAATGATTGTTTGCACAAACAGACTGACATGTTGATACAGGCTGACAAATGCATGGCTAAGACCAAAATAAAATGTAAAGTAAACACATTTGCATAAGTTTATAATATGACCCAGTTCTTACGAAGCAGAGGAAACGGGGAGATGTGAATCTAAGCAGCTTATCTTGCATCTCCTCTTTCTGCTGTGCCCCTCATTCTTAACCTCTGCTCCGTGAGTGCCATGGGAGAGTTGTCTGATTTTTCCATTCAGATTTGAAACAACAGGTCCCTCTTGTAGTTCACTGATGTTTTTGTTGTGCTTAGAAGGGAGGGCACGGAGGAGGGAGCGTTCTCAGCTTTCCCCTCATGTGAAACTGGTTGGTCTTTCCATCCTTTTTCTTCTCGGTTACACTTTAAAAGGCTTCTGTCAATGTATTTTCCATCACTTGCAAATTGCATTGACATCCTGCTGTTTTGTGTCATAACTATGTAGCATCGCAAAACGCTGATTTGGTACTATCTATTTCGTGATCTGCTTGTGGCATGATTTCCTTAAGGATTTTGAGATCAGTGCCTCCGTTTTCCAGCTGAGGAAACCAGAGCACAGAGCAGTGATTTCCTTTTGGACATCCGGCAGCTCTGTTGTAGAGCCAAAAGCCGGACCCAGATCACTGGTGTTCTGGCTGCGTGCAGGGAGGTTTGTTAGAGCTCAGCTGCCTGGAAGTAATAGAGCTCCCTCATCTATGTGTGTGACTAACTGGAGACAAGAGCCCTGAAGCCCAGGGGTGTTTGTCCTGCAGGCCATGGCATCAGTCAAGTCTGTGTTGTTGGTTGGTTTTCATAAAGCAACTCCCCAAAAACTCTGTGAATCCTGAAGATACCTTCTGAAGGACCTCCTCTGAACCTGGCTGTCCCAGAGGGAGCTGAAGGAGATCCTGTAATCAAAACTGCAGTGAACCCGTGCTCCGTAACTGGAGAGAAGGAATGAAGGAGGTTCTTGTAAAAATGAAGTCCTTGTGGCAGAAAGATGCTTAAACTCAACTGTCAGGTAGTAAAGATGGGCTCTGGGTCCAGACCTTCAGAGAACCTCTCTCTGCACAATTTCTGCCCGCAATCAAACGTGCCTTTGGCTGTTGGGTTTCCTACAGCCAGCTGATAGCGGAGGAACTGCTAAACTCAACACAGCAGTGTCATCTGAACCTCGGAAGTCCCTAAGTCCCTCAGCAAGGCTGTCCCATCCGATGTCCGTGGCCCTGATCTCTGAAGTTGGTAACAGCGGGACAAAGTTAGCTTTTCTAGCAGCTTTGAACATAGCCCCTTTCGATAAGGAGGAGCAAACTGGTGCTGAATTATCTGGCCCCTGTGAGCAGTTCTTGCTACAGACGGAACAGAGTAATAGTTTCCAGCGCTGCTGAAGCCCTGGTCTCTTAGGGCATGAGCAATTCCTGCGCATGGTCATTTAGCGTGTGAATTTCTGGAGGATAATGTGTTTAAGTGAGTATTTATTTCTGAGTTTCCTTCTGCCCTTTTTCGGCAGTTTCTCTCTTGGTGCGTTAGCTTCTGTGCCTTGCCTGGATGTTCATGGTTTTAGGCGCTGATGTTCAGGTCTTGGAGCTGTGAGGTCTCACGGTGACTCTCACGTCACCCTTCTTTGCAGGTGCAGCTCTCCATCCCGCAGGCCTGAAGCGATCCCTTCGGCTTGCCCAGCAGCCCAAGCTCCACCCAGAGCTATAGAGCCGGTCAGGAAAGCAGCTGGTTTCCTGCCGTCCCTTCTGCCGCTGGGTATGGACCAAAGGGAACCAGAGGGTCAGAGCCCCGTTTGTTACACATCTGACCTCGTGGTCCTCTGGGGGGACTCCGCTGATGACGTTGCAAAGGAGCAGAGTGGCAGAAGGATGCTTGGTCATGGCAATGTCATCCTGGAACAACTTTGTGGAGTGTTATTTAGGGTTTTTCCCTGTGTCCTTACATACGCTGGTAAGAGCCTAACAAGAAAAATATGTGTTTATGAGACTCCTAGGCACAGTGTCCCCACAGCCAGACCCTTCGCGTGTCTTTATTGGGTTGGATTTGGGGTGTGTCTCTCTCTCTGCGGGAATTGCACACCCAGCCTTAAAGAGTGTCAAGATACTCGGGATTACCAGCCCCGAATCTGATTTCCAAAAGGCAGTGATGGAGCTGTGACATCCGAATGAATCATGCAGTCTGCTTGTCCCATAGCTACCCTTGGATCTCCTGAAATGGTGGGGTTTGGGTGAATAGCCTAGAATAGGTAAAGAAAAAATATTGGGGTTGGGGGGGGAGGGATAGTGGGAAGGGGCTGATTTACAGCTGTGTTTTGTCATTCTGGGTATTTTTATGTGACGCATCCACTGTAGGACACTGGTGATACTTCCTCAGCTCTGCTGTGCTCTGTTGCAGGTTTTGTGGCTGTTAAAGTTTTCTTAGAAGGGCTGGGAAGAGTTTTGATGGTTGTGGGAATGGTACATGGCAGTGATTGCTGGTACTGGGTCCGTGACCATGCGAGTCCCAGCCGATGTGGGTCTACGGCCGGGGGCTCAGGAAGGAGCAGAGCTGCCTGTGGCTCCTGAGGTCTTTCAGCCATGCTCTCATCTCCCAATGATAGCTTCATCTTAACCAAGATGGGACACCTAAGTACGTATTGGCAGGTTTTATAGGTGGAGTGGAAGGGAAGACGTCGTGGCTAGAGGTGAACTAGCTTATGGAAGCACCGGTTTCTCTTCCTGGCCTTGCTACAGGCTTTCTGAGAAACCATAGACCAGTCACATCTTCCCCTCCGCTGCCTTGGTATTGTTCTCCATGAATTGGGAATAATTAGCTGTTTTTTGGCTGTCGCTGCTGTTCAGACCGCAGCTAACTGGAACTTGACTTTAAACTATGCGGCCAGACGCAACAGCAAGATGTTAGTCTGAACGTTTGGCTTGTCTGATAATTTTCGTAGCTAATGTTTCAGATAAAACGGAGCGCAAGATGAGCCCGTCTCGCTCCTGACTCTAGTCTAAATGATAGCTTGGCAGTCATGTATTTCTGCACCAGTGGAACTTATGTTTTTAAGCCCATGTAATTGTGCTGCTCCACGTGTGGGTGACGCTCGTTTTGGACTGGAGATGATAGTTCAAATATGGCGTAGGAATTCAAGAGCGAAGAACATGAGAGCTTGACTCCCAGAAGTAGGAGGTGATAAGGGTATTCTTTGAGTCCTCTGCATGTCATCTGATATACGTCAGATCGTCTGAGCCCCTTGATGAAGGTGGTGGCTCATAAATCCAGCTAGTGGGGAGTTCTACTATGCCAGCCTTCAAAGCTCCCTTGTTCATGCTGGTAGATGCTACAGAGATGTGTGCCTCTTACTTCATAAAATTCCCTGCTAACTGCTCTGCGGCTCAAAGGTCCACTGCGCTGGTTTTCATGTTGCATGTGTTGGGGAGGAGGACCGGGCTTGAGCTGTCATCTTCTGTGGGCAATTGCTGGGAAACATCACCCTGATGATGCTCACGCTTCAGATGGTTTACACGAGCTTTGTAAATCCCGTGTTTGGGGAATATGGTTGTCCCTGGCGGGGTATGCCAGGATAAACTAAGCCTGCTACTCCCATGAAGTGTGGGAGCAATGAGTCACATTACGCTGAGTGACTTGGGCAGAAAAAGTCCCTGCTAGGTGTCAGAAGAGAATGCGCTTTATGCCTGTAGCCTCTGCGGTTGAGCAACACATGCTGTAAAAATGTCCTGGATGTGCAGCAAACCAGCTAGAGCTGGGAGCTCTGGCCAGATCGCAGGAACACCCAAATCCTACACAAATGTCCAGAAACTTCAGTGGGGAAAGAGGACGCGAACTAGACTTCTGGCAGCGTTCGACAGGGCTGCTTTGTCCCTTACAAAGAGTGCCTTTGTTACGTACGTGCTGATGCACGTTTGTCACACCGTGGGCTTGGATGGAGTTGCTGCCGCTCGTGGCAGGACATCCTAGATCACGAACTCCCTCCTCCCCTATTTCCATCCCAGAAACCCTTGAGCAGGGGACTAAGCATAATCCTGGACTTGTCTGTTAGCTAGTTAGATCAGGACCCCTAAACTGCTGCAAGGGCTGTTGGATAATATATGTTTAATTTTTTTTATGGCTTTTTATGGAAAAGGAAGTCAGGCCTGGGCTGGTGAGACCGAAAGAGCAGGGAGTGGATTGGCTGTCAGGGGTCAGCCTCCCAATAGCCCTGTGATCAAAGGCTGCTCTCAGCAGCATGAGTTTATAGGCAGCCAAGACAAACAATGAACAACTTTATCTCCTTTCAGGAAAAAAAAAAAGACAGACTTAAGTTCCAGGAAACCATTTCTGGACCAGACACATTTTGGTTGTTATTCCTTCCCTCTCTCCTATGATGTGGCTATTTCTAGATGAAGGATGATAACAGGGAGACAGCAGAGCAAAGCCCAAACATGAACCAGGTTGTGCCAGGTTGGCGCGGACCCGGGGAAATCAAAGCAGCACAACCAGTTTACTCCTGCTGGGAATCTGGCCTTCACCAGCAGCTGTCACTGGAAAAGCAGCAGGGAAGCTCTGAATGGAGCCGTGGCCATTTCCCCGAGTTCGATCCCTTCTCCGAAGGTGTTGCCTCATTGGTTTGCAGCTGGAATACTGCCCGTTTGGCTGGCCCAGCTGTGGCCTCCGGTGTCAGCTGGTTAGAACACAGCTGGCCGGGTCTAACCATGCTGGCTGCAGTGGCAGCTCGCTCAGTGAAGTGAACTGAGAGGAAAATATTTTGGGCTCCTGTGTACTTGATTATTTGTTTGGGAGGAGAGGAAGATAGGAGAAGAAAGCCTCTTATTCCTAAAATGGAAAAAGTTGCAAAACTTCTGGTTGGGTTTGGATCCAAGGGAGAGGAATCTTCTCAAAATGCAGAGTGTTCTTGATTTAGGATTTCCTGTTGGATACATTTCAGAAGACTATTTAAGTCATAAGCAGCCAGATTCTCAGCTAGAATAAATCTGTAAAGCTCTGCTGATATGAATCAGTATAGACCACTGACCTCAGCTTAAGATCTTGGGCCGAGGGCTGGTGGTGGATTGCAAAGCTCTGTCCTCGTTCCTGGGTTCAGAGCAGGACTAAATGGAAGGAGAAGCGGTAGTCCTGAGGTTCAGAGCTGCGTGTGGGTGTTTAATCCCCCCGCTGATTTGAGGGTCAGACTGTTCTTAGGAGATGTAAATGTCTTAACTCAGCACGGGCTGTAAGGATTGTTTCGGTGCTTACGCTAGATGGCCTGGTCAAATCGGACTGGGAGGAAGTAGGAAGACCCCCAGCCTTTCAACCAACCAGCTTTGAAGGTTCCTGTAGACATCCCTGCGCTCTGCGCTAAATATTTCTACCCTTCTACACACTGAACATGGAAAATCTTGTGAGAAAAGCTTGCGGAGCCAGGATTTAGTGCTGAGAATAGAGGCAAAAAGCCCTGGGGGGCTCAAGAGAACATATTTCCATAGTCTTTCCAGATGTCCCTACAAAAAAAAGTAGCGGAGAGTTGGAAGAGCACGGCCAGTTCTGGTGGTGGGTGCTCCTGAAATGATTGTTGCCTTGAGGTGTAGGAACAGAGCCACGGGAATGGAGCTGCTGCCGGAACGAAGGGTGGCGTACGCAGGAGTACTTCACCTTCTCTTCTTCCCATCCACCCCAGTGGTCTCAAAGGGATAAATCTAATCTCCTGTTATGGATTTAGAGATGGAAGGAGGAAGAGGAAGGAAAAGTTGGGTCCAGGCCTGCGTACCAAGAGCAGTGGCATAACCAACAGCAGGTCAGGTCTTCTGATTGTCTGCCCAGGGGTCTCACTACCGGAATTAATAAAGCTGTGGACGTGCAGCCAGCCTAGGGAGGACAGGCCTTCATAAACGGGTCTTCATAGACTGTGCTCCAGCAGAAAGGTCTGAGCTGAAGCACAGAGACTTGCTGAAGGTGTGGGTTTGTTTTGAGTACCTTTTGATTTTTTTTTTTTTTTTCCTCTTGCTCTTCCTCCCACCACGAGAAGGAGCAGCTGCTGGAGGCTACATACGAGGAGAGGATTTCCAGGGCTGAGTCAGGAGCACGGGAGTTCCGAGATCTTTCCCTGACTGGCACTGCTGGTCCAGGAAATATTCCTAAATCCCTGACCTTCATTTCAGCAAGGGCTGGGCTGCATCCCTGCTGCCATCTCCCCCTCATGGCTCATTCTCTCTGTTCACGTACCTTCTGTTCCTCTTCCTTTCTCCCACCCTTCCGAGTCAACGCCGCAGCAGCCCGTGAGTGACAGCAAAAGATGAGCTGCTTTATTGTGTTGAACTTTATTGACTTACAGGCCTTTGTTTTAAGCTCATAGCATTCAGTTTGCTGCCTGCTGCTCCTGCCTCCTAGGAGCCGTTGAACTCCCAAGGTACAGGAGCTGACAGTCTGGTACTAACGTGCCTGGCACCTTCAGAAGGTCTAAGACAGTTAGATACCCACTTCCCCAGGGACTTCAGCGAATTTCAGATCTTCAGTTCCTAGGTGGTGCCTACGCCTTCCCGCAGCCAAAGCACACTGCGTTTCCAAAACGTGTTTCATTATTTATATAGTATTTTTGCATAATTACCAGACTCGCGTGAAGGTCTCATGGTGCTCTGCGGATGCCAAGGGATGACCTCATTGGTAGCTAATGAGACTCTGGTGACCGATAGACCTGTGACTTGCTCAGAGCAGAAAACACTGGGCGATGTGAGCCAGCTCCATACCTCCACCCCGATGAGTTACCCCCATTCTGCTGCTACAGAGAAGCTGGAAATCCAGTTTAACCATCTGCTTGGGAATTCCCCTGTAGCTGGAGGGGATTGAGCATTCTCACACCCCGGCATCAAGGGTGCGGTTAAGATGAAGGACGCATGCGTGGGATTTGTATATGCTGCCTACGCCAGGCTGACCCCCAAAACTGTCCCTTTGGAATTGGGACAACTGGTCCAGACCCAGCACGGCACTTGGACTGCCTGCTATTTCTAGGGGTTGGACAGGGTCTCCTTAGCATCCTGAAGGCTCGGTGACTGACTGTGCAGGGATGTAGCTGGAAGAAGAGTGTCCGATGGGCGATTGTTGGGAGTCTTCCCCATCTTGCTGGGTTAGAGGATCTGCACAAACCTGGGTGTTATTTGCTCTGAAAGCAATGACAGAGGCAGAATGTGCTGAGCAGAACAGACTTCATGGGGGGAAGTACTCTTAAAAAGGGCAAGAGCTCCCCCTATAAGTAAGGGCCTTTCTAAAAGTTCTGTGAGCACCATCAGACACCTCAGAAATGGTCTGCAGCATAGCGCTACTAGGATCTGGTCCTCCAGACTCGTGGAAGTCACAACATCTTCCACTGGCAAATCAGCTGGAAAGCCCCAACTGTTGCCCAACATGTGGCAGCAGCACATGCTCCAAAGTCAGGGAGAACTCCATAATGTAGTGACTTCTAAGCCATAGTCTGGACCAGCGCTAGTCGGCAGGATTGGGCTTTTTTTAGCGACTGCAATTGGATTTTTTCATTCATCCCAATTTCTGCACATTAATAGTTGTTTGAGTCCAGTAGGGAAACAATTTGTTGATGGAGGAGCTTGTGGTTCGCTGTTGACTGTGAACTTTGGAAGCCCGGCTGCTGCGACAGGACAGGAGAGCTGGTGGTGCTCTGCAGTCATCGGTGGTACAGTATGAGCTGAGAACATCGCCTGGAGAGAGGTGACGTAGTCTGCGGTACAGGCTGCGAATGTGGTTTACTGGTGCCGAACCCTCTAGATTATTGTGATTATAGAAGAGGACTTTGGGAGGCCAACAATAAGGTTCTGTGTTGCAGGAAGGGGATTTTTATTTATTTCTCTGATAAAGCTACCGATGAGAGCAGCACCCCGGAGCTGTCTGCGCCTCTGTGGGACGCGGCTGTGTGGAGAGGGGCAGCAGTTGGAGACTTGCTCCGTGCTGGGTGTGAAGGCTGCTCTTATGACCCGGTGGTCAATATATTGGATAACTCTGTGGCCCGCGATCAAGCCTGGATTGAGTTAGAATTGCTCAATGACCTATTAGTGCAATGTGCTTTTTTTTTTTTTTCTTGGCATGCTCCATCATTTTTTCTCTACCCCGAAAGTTCATTAGTGGTTTTTTTTTTTTCCTTCAGTTCACAGATAGTTGGGAAAATGTGCTGCCTTTATTTTCTGTGTGGAAGAAAATATCTTCATTTTCTGCAGTTTTTTTTTTAAGCTTAATTAACAAAGCGAAATTACTTTCAGATTCTGTTTTTCAATAGCCAAAACATAAACTGTCGGTTTTGCTTTGGGGTTTTTTTATGGCTGAATTTTGGGAAAGAGGGGTTAGAAGACTGAATATTACCTGCTTTTCTGTAATGGGTAGAAACAGAAACCTTTTCATGAAAATTGACTGACTTGACGGTATTTTTTTATGGGGAGGAGAGAGGATTAGGGTAAAGAGCAGAAAGAATAGCTCCAGTTAAAACTCATTTTGGCAAGTAAATGCGTATCAGCACACTCCACGAAATTCCACCCTGCCTCTGTTCTTGCTGGATTTAGTCAGATGCCATCAACCTCCCTACTGCAGTTTCTTTCAGAAATATGGTTTTCATTTTGCATCTTCTGCTGCTGGTTGGGACCTTACCGGTTCCTTGCTCGCCGAGAGATGCTTCTGCTTTTTCTTCTTCACTGTGCTCGCCTTCCACGGTCAAACCTGAGCGTTTAACCGTCGCTGTCGGGTTGTTTCATTGCAAACAAAATACTTCGCTTCCCTGTCCCCCCTCCCCTGCTGTTGAGCTCCACAGTGGGGAGTGTGGAGGAAGGAAAATATAGAGCTCATTTATTTTTAAGTAACTGTAACTAATGGCTTGATCAGCTAACGTAGTGGAAAATATGCAAACTGCTTGGAGGAGAGTGGATGTTAAAATTGTAACTTCAACATTATTGAGACATCTTTCAGCTCTAATGACAGACTGAATAACAAACACGTCAGAAACTTTGTTGCTTCTCTAAGCAAAACGGAATAATTGAATTTATTTTCAGTGATGGTTTTGCATTTTACATATTCAGCTCCTCATCCATTTTGCGTAGCTCTTGTCAGATCTCTTTGTATAAACGGATTTTGTTACGGCATGGTGGAGTGAGCAGGGTAACTGGACTTCTTCATACCTCCCTCCCCTCTCTGCGGCACACCTTTTTTTGGCTTATCATCGTAAGGTTAATTCTCAAATACTTCTGTGGTGGCTCCAGCAGGGGCATTTGTTGGTTGTCTGCTCCCTGAGCACATCCTTGGTTGACACGAACTGGTACCAATTTATTAACTTCTCAGCAACGATGGTGCCTTGCGTCAGCTGATGATCTGGTCCCTGGGGTCCGGAGCTCTGGAGCATCTTGCCCAAGCCTTCGTATAAATTAGGGGGTGCTGCTTCTGCTGCGGATGGTGGCCCTGGCCTCATCTCTGCAAGCCCGCCATGATGCCAAGGGCTGCACGCAGCGCGGTAGAGTCTATGACGGACCCTTTTTCACAGCTCTCATGGGAAACAGAGGAGTAAAGTCTGTTTGTCTAATGGGACAAACGTTGAGAACGTGAGTATTCTCTTTTAAAGTATCCTCCCAATGCCTGTGTGAGGCAGGTTAACTCTATTTCCATCCTTGCCCAGTGGAGGGGCTGGGGAGGACCTGCGTGGCGCCGCGCCGTGCTGTGCCTGCCAGCCCCTGCAGCTCTCTACTCCAAAGTACTCCTTGCCCTTCTTGGCACGAGAAGCTAAGTCTGCGTTTCTCCCTCTCTGGAAGGGAAATCGGACCGCGGAGCTGGCCCGCAGCTTCCCTGCGCGCTGCAGCGGGGACACGGCAGCTCAGACACGGCTTTTGCGAGTGCATTTCTTTTTAATTTCATGCAGAGCTGCAGCAAACCGTTCCACCCACAGGTGAGATCTTTGGAAAACTAGCTGCCCAAAGCTCTAAAGCTTTCAGCCTTCACGCTAACGCACGGGCCCAGCTGGCTTGAGATTAAAGAGCGCAGTCGAAAACCAAAAAGCATTTGAAATTGCACCACTGAGCTGGCAGGAAATTCCAGCTTTTTGTAGATGTCGGAGGCGTTGGAACGGCGAGGAACCAGAAGGTAATATTCAGCGGTGAATCGCATCATCAGCGTTTCGGCGGGGAGGATCACCCCACCCCGAGCGCAGCCTCGGGTACGGGCTGTGCATGGCGGGGAACCATCCCCAGCCTTCTCCAGTTTGGGGAGGGGGAAGAGGAGGGAAGAGCGTCTTGGCTCGCAGCCTGGCTCATGCTTCAGCTATCTTTATCTGCAGAAGAGGCCTCTCACGCTTGGTGTGAATCCCAGCGCGGTGCTCGGCACTTGCTTTGCGGATGGTGCTTCAGCGAGCCCCAGGCGTGCCAGAGATCTCCGGGGCAGATTGGACAGTTTTGTTGTGCCCAAGATAAACGTTCCCTTTGCTTCTTGGACTGAATTGCTCGTAGTCTTGGAAGGTAACTCACAGATTAGCGGGGTTTTTAACTGCTCTGAAAGCAGTCAGCGTTTCGTGTGGACTGATCAGAGGGAAGATTTGCCTGGAAGGAACGAGGATAGGCGACCAAGAGGGACTAGATGGTTTTCTGGACTTTTATCTTATATTAGTGCAGGCATGTGTGGGCCTGAAATGAGACTGTTGGTGAGCATCGATTCCGAAATTGTATTGAAAATCAGTGTTGACTGCTCATTCCCTTCTTCTCCTAAATGGGCTGCCAAAGATTATCGCTCCAGCAACAATGCTTAGAGGCATCTGAAGAACTTGAGGCCTCCCGTGAAGCCATTGGCACCAATAGAAGACTTCTGCTTCCTCTTCTCTCGTCCCCTTTCCTCCCCGCCCACCGAGAGCGGCAGATCTCGGATCAAGCCCTGCCAACACGAGCAGTGGAGAACAGAATCTGCGTTGACGACAGATGGAACGAATGTTATGGATGCATCCCAGGCCCCGAGCTGTTGCGCCACATAAATCAGGAGCAAAACTTTGCCAACTCAGAATGCTTCACGGGACTAGACTTTCAGCCAGCTTAATGTCTGGCTTTGCAACCCCAAAATTGTATGGTCAAAAAAATAGAGTGAATGTCCGCGCCCTTACTTGAACTTCCAGCCAGTAGAGCTGGTTTCGGTCCAGCTCGTGGAGATGAATGCGTCTCCATGATAAGCCACTTCTAAAAGATAATTTACTGTTTGAAATCCTGTCGTTGCACTGTACCACTGGGCCGTGGACGCCGCGGATGAAGTGTGAGGTTCCAGGCTGCAGATGCTATCGGAGCTGCGCGGGCGGCTGGATGCGTGCGATGCGGCCAACCCCCGCCGGTCAAACGCGATTAGATACCGAGTAATCGGGGGACCAAAAATATTTCGTCTTGCTCTCTTAGCTCGTGCACCGGTTGCTGGACCGCTGCTTCTCGGAGAACAGCTTAAACCACACAAACATCGCGTGTGAAAACTCGCTCCCATCACGAAAGCTGCTTCCCATAGACTGCATAAATCCCAAGTGCCTGGGACGTAAGACAGAAAAAGGCAAATAAAAGGATTTCTTGTTAAAATTATGACTTGGCAGCCCCGTATACGTGCATGGGGGGGGATGTGCCTGCGACCTTTTTTGGAGACACACTTACCCTTTGGAAAATGAACTTCCATTAAAAGGGCTTCACCCTTCTCGGTGGGTTTTTGGCAGCGCGAGGGGGAGAGGAAAGGCTAAGCGGATGCCTTCAGCTTTCTCGCTCTGTTTCAGCAACGATAAAACGAAACATTTTAATGCAGCGCTTTATATCTCCAACAGCTGTGGTAGCCTCGTGTTTACAGAAGACATCCTGTTGTTCAAGGGAGACACTTCTGCCTCGCTGAAATGAAGTTTTGTTTTGTTTTTTCCGCCTCTAACTGCTGTTTTACGCAATTTCCACTCCGCGAGGCTGTTACAACGGTGACTCTCTGCAAAACGCGGGGTTTGTAACGGCGGGTTCTCCGTTGAAAAGCAGGTCCAGCTTGTGGAAAAACTGCCCCAGCACCCCTACGGGGCTGGACATCACTTGGAAGGGAGGAAAAAAACCCAGATGGTCGTGGAAACTCTCGCTGCGGCGCTCAGGCCAGCACGTGAGTGTATCCTTCTGGTATTAGCATGCCAGCCCTCGCAGCAGAGCGGGGTGAATCACGAGGAAATGCCACCCCAGGGAACAAATTGGTCATTGTTTGAAAGAGCTGATGGCTCTTGGACAAGCAATGGGATAACTGTGGAAGCGTCTGCAGGGAGGGCGGCTGCGTCCGGCTCGCTGCAAGCACGCGAGCGAGGCCGGGCATGCTTTGCTGCCTTACCGGGAGAAGAGCGATTTGCCTGTGTTTTTGGTTCCTTGATCTTTCTAAGTAAACAGTTTCTTTGTACTGAGAAAGCAAAAAAAAAAAAAAAAAAAACACCAAAAAAAAACCTTTGCTGCCTTTGCTGTGCAGCGAAGTTTTTTTGGGGGAAGCGGGGGCGTGGTGGGGACCTCCGCCTGCTGGCAGTGTCTTTGGGGCTCTGCTTGGGCCATCGGAGCCCTCTTCCGCAGAGCAGGGTGATGGCAAGAGTCGCTCCAAGCCTTGAATAGCTTTCTCAGCTTTGGGTCTCCAAGCCTGCTGCCCGTTAGGATTTTCCCCAGCCTCGGGGGGCTTTACGGCTTTGTGTTGCTGTCGCTTTGCCTCTGGAAAGGTTCCTGGGGACTCAGTAGGATGCTCGGGGTCATCAGGCAAATTAGCGGCAGATCCAGAATTAGTCGCTCATGACCCCGCTACCACGTGCTGTGGAGGAGCCGGGGAAGGGTGAGTTTTGATGCTGTTTTGCTTGGCAAGAAGCGTAAGAGCCAAGGGTAAAGCTTGGTTTCCCTCTGTGGGGTCTTCAGTGAGAGCTCAGCTGAAAATCCCGGGTCTGCGGGGAGACACCGAACAGGAAACCCTGTGAGCACTCTGCCTCCGGCCGGACAGCTGTTTGCTGCGTGTTTCCGCGCATGAGATCACGGGAGCTGCGCCCTCGGAGGCCCACGGCATCACCCCTGCGGGTGCCAGGGCTGATGCTCACGTGCGTTCAGCGGGCTCCGGTGGCATAAAGGGTGAGCCACGTGTGCTGAGGGGTATCTCGCGCCTCCAGCCACCGGTTTAAGGGGAAACGTGTCACTGTTCTCCCGTCTCCGCGCAAAAAGCCTTAGATGGAAAAAGCGGAGAGGTCTTATAAGATCTCTATCAGCGGACTCGCTTTCAAGGGACAGCTGCGTCTTTAATCCAGCAAAATCTTTCTGTTTCTGTTGATACCCTACAATAAAAACAAAAGTAAAGAGACAGAAGATTTAAGAACAGGGAGACTTGGTTTTAAAAGGCTTATAAAAATACGTGTAAAGCGAGAGACGAAGAGAACAAAGGGGTAATGGAAGCCGACAGACAGTTCTCGTGCCATTAAAACTGCGTCTCAAAAAAAAAAAAAAACCTCTCCAGAAAAAATGTTGATCGTTCTTTGAGGGAGGGGGAAGTGTTTTTGTTGTGAACTTGTACAAATGGAGGCTCAGCCGTATCAAACCCATGCCCACAGTAAGTATATTTGTGTAGCAATTAGTGTGAGATCACAGGCTCGGCTTTCGCCAAACGGTCGTGTCAGCATGGGGTATATTATGTGTGTCAAGACTCCCGCTTCCAAATGTGGAAGGCATTGGGCTAGTTGTAATTAAACATTTTGTCATCGCGGGGCAAAGCCGTGTGCGCTTCAGCTGAGCCGAGAGCTGCACCTCAAACGCCGTCCCCCGGAGTTTGCCTTTTTGGCAGCTCTTTAAGGAAACTTTATGCAGAAGGAATTTCAAGACACTTGTAATTAGATCTCAGGCCCCCTCTTTTCTTCCTCCCCCCGAAACGCGGAGGGTAATTTTTGTTTTCTCTCTCAAGTAAGGGACACCTCGTTTAAATCCCTCTTTATTGTGGCAGGGCTTATCTCCCTGGTTTGCTGCGCTGAGACATCGTTTCCATTAGGTTTCTGTTAGGGTTTCTAGTAACACTTCTGTGAATCCGATACTTTCTGGGAAGTTTATTACAGCAGCTGCTAAAGGCAAGGCAGAGGCATCCAAATAGTGCAGGAACACGCATTTACCACACTTACAACTCCAACAGATTTAGTTACAAGAACTGCTGCAATTTTCCTTTTTTTTCTTCTCTTTTTTTTTTTTTTCCTTTCCTATTCCTGGCGGTCTTACAAAGACTCAGCAAAGGCTGTGGTCCCTGGTACCGTGTCTCTGAATTAATTCTAAGTAAAGCGGAGGCTGCAGTGGAGTGTGGGAAGGCTCTTGGCATGGCTGGACTTGGCTGAAGTTTTCCGAGTAGACACGTTTAAGGGAGGGAAGGAAGAGGAGTGCATGTGTGTGCGCGGGGAGGGCTGCATCTTTTATATGCTCTCTCCACACAAACAGCTATCTACAGACCTATCAGGCTTTCATCACCCCAGTCTGATCCAAGGGTGTTCAAAAAGGGTGTTCGAAACACGTCGTAAATCTGGAGGGCTGGCTGGAACTTGGAAAGTTTTTAAAGGCCATGTAGGGTGGGAGCATCCCAGCAGGGATGGGCTGGTCAGTGCAGCCTGCGGTGGGGGGAAGCACCTTTCCACGGCTTTGGCATCTCGGTTGGGTTTTTATCTTTGCGCTAAGTGGATATAGAACCATAGAATGATATCCCAATTATTTCCCCCGCCCTCTTCCAAGGAGATGGGAACAGATGTGCTCTACTGTAGAAGGGCTGACCAGCTGAGAAGGAAACTGGGAGAGTTTGTAGTGATTTCTTAATTATTTTTTTAATTCCTTCATGGTTTTCTCGGTGGTGATGTGAATATCACTTTAGAACAAGGAATGTACAGTTCGGTCTTTATTTCGCCTTCCCCAGTGCTGCTGCTTCCACTGGTTTTCCAGTTGAAAAGAATTGGGAGAACCGTGGAACACCTGAGGGTGCGGTGTGGCTTCCCCACCCTCAGTGCCTTTTCCTGCACGGTGTTAAGCGCAGTGAGTTACAGTTAGATGGGCAGCACTGGGTGTTGCTGCCTTTCTCCTGCGCTGGCCGTGTGCTCGTCCATCGTCCCGGTGAAATCGGAGTGAGGTCATCGCTGCTCCACAACTGCCATCATTCCCCCAGTTTGCCGATGCCGTGTAATGGGATGGTGTGAACGGCTGGCCTGTACCAACGGACTGTGTTTCCGGACTTTTACCTACCGCGTTCAGCTCTTACTCTTCTCCTATATGATAGAAATCCGTGCTAGTGATGGGAACGCTTTTTACTTTGAATTGGCAAAATACCCACGTTGCCACTTTTGCTTTCCTTGGCTTTAACCACAACTGCTGGGGAAGGACCACGAATAAAACTTATCACCCATATTAAGTTTTGGAGACAGTGTCTCCTAAAGACACCTGCTAACGTATAACAGCAACTATCTTTGCAAGGCAGAAAATGAGGGCAGTTCTCACTAAAAAGACGCTAATTGAGAGGGGTTCTCCCCACCTAAGCGATATTTTCTAAGTGCTGAGCAGCGTGTGATTACACAGCGAGCCGAGCTCACAGATGCTTTGGTCTGTCTTGTAGGTGTTGCAGCGGGATGTAAATTTATTTTATTTTATTTTTTTATTTAAAAAAAAAAAAAAAAATCCCCCTCTCTGCAAATGATTCATCAAACACCTCATCCTGGTTGCATGTAACGTCTTGTTGATGCTGGAAGCGCTCGCTGCCGAGCGCTTGCACCGCGGGGAAGGTGTCGAGTTCGATGGGAGCTGGGGCACTCGTGAGAGGAGCCTTTGCCCAGTCTGTGCTTGCTGCCAATGGCTGCATCGCGGAGAAGCTGTCTGGAGGGGTAGAGGCCAAGAGGGGTTGGTTTCAACTTGTTTCAAAGAGGCAAAACCCTAATTTCTGCTAAATCTCACCCGTGACTCCTGGTTTTCCCACATTCCCTGCAAAAGTAGCACAAACTTTGTCCCTGCTTGCAAAGTCCACTGCAAGAAGGAACCATGATAAACTGGGCAATCCTTTTTCCAAGAGCGAGGCAAATGATTTGGGAATAAGCAATGGGACTGCCTAATCCTACGAGAGCTTCTCCTGGAAGGCAAAATCTCAATGAATAATTTTGCAGAAATCACAAATATTAATAACGAAGCTAGAGGGTGGAGGGGAGAGTGTTGCAGCGGTGATTTGGACTGTCTTGCACTACGCAACGTGATGCCGGAGAAAGTAGGGGTGCCCCTTCCCATCGCTGGTAGAGGGGCTTGCAAGTTCTTCTGTGCACTTTTTGTGCCTTCCATCCTCCGTTTGAAATAGGCTTTCTGGATGGAGGGGCTGCGGGAGGTGACACTGCTGCAGGTGTGCAGCATGCACGGAAGCGAACCTCCGGGTCAGGGGATACCCACCGTGGCTCTGAGACTCGCCTGGGGTTAAGGTGACACCGAGCATCTGTGCAGGTGTTTGTGTTTGCTCATTATCCACAGACAGTGACCCACAAATTCACAAACCTCATTGACAATACATGAGCTTTTGGAGCTGAACTCCCTTCTGGTGCATCACCGTGCAGCATGCGGGGCTGCGCTTGGCGGTTGAGATGCGTCCTGGCAGCCAAAGTTCTGGTATCCGTGGACCCATGCAGTCTACACCCTTGATGAACCATCTGAGGCAGGAAAGTCCTCCCACCCTGCGAAGGGAGACTTGGGGCTGCGCTTGGCTTCACCAGGTTGATGGGGTGACTCTTTTTCTACGGGGAGAGGTTATCTGGGGCTCTTCTCCAAAGGTGCATGAAGGGTCCAAGCCACACGGAGAGGCGGGCGCAGGCTTTGTAATCAGGGAGGTTATCGTGGTGGTTTGGTTTAATCTGCCCTGCCCAGAAGTAACGCTGCTGTTTCCCCTCGTGCTGGTAGTGCTGCAGGGCAGGGGCTGCTTTCTGCCCCCAAAAGTCCCTTTGGACCAGGGGGGCTGCCGTGAGGGCTGCCTGGAGCAACCCAGCAGGAAACATTGCCTTTTCCTTCCCTCCCTGCCGAAACAAAGCTCCCACTGTTGAGCTGGAGCCGGGCTGCATCCTCGCCCCCAAATCGCTTCCTGCAAGCAGGAGGATTTTCCCCCTGCCCTTCCCCTTGCTCGTGGTTACTCTCGCCCCACAGAAGCCCTGTCACTCCGCTTCCAGGCTGAACTCTTGAACCTTCCTCCTCTAGCCCCAGCCAGGTCGTTATTTTTGACACGCTTTACCCTACTCGTTGCACAGCTGAAAAAGAGATAGCGGGCTCGGCGCTCGCTGGCGATGGCTCTAGCAGAGCTGGCTTCTCCCCGGCGCGCCGCTCCCTGCCAGCCGCTGGCACCCGTTCAGGTGAGCTCGTGGCGGCGTGGGCCTTGTGGCAGAGCAACGGACAAGTGCCATCGGTGGGGAGAGCAGCCTGCCATCTGGGCTTGCTACTTGAATGACTTAGCGAGCGTATTTTTCTTGATCTGGATCCCACATTAATTGTTTCCTAGAATATTTTGCTACACGGATGTCATGCTTCTGTCGGCTTGGCTTGCTCTGAGTTGAGCCAGAGGTATTTATGAGTGGTTTTTTGCACATATTTTTCACCTTTTTGAAACGCTTGGCGCTGTTCTGGATACTGGAACAAATCCTTCCTGTTGAAAATACAGAACTAAGTTAGTCTGGTTGGGGATGGGAGGGCGAAGCTGTGGTTTAGCTACTCGGCTCTGAGCTAGCAATGCTAAGAGCTCTGGAGAGCCCGGTGCTCCCACAGAGGTGGAGGTGGCCGGTGCAGAGGTCAGGTCTCCGTGCCTATGCTGGTGTAATTTAGCAGTAAGCATGCGAGGTTAGAAAAAGGCACGTCCTCCCCGAGAGGAGCATCAGGGAAGCCTGCTCTCCCCGGGACTGGCTGCGGAGTTGGGTGCCAGGGCTGGCTGTGGGAGCACTGGGCTTGGGCTGCTGGGCTTTTCCCCCTCCCCAGCACACACAGGCTTCCTCTGCTTCTCCCCACACGTGAGACTTATTGCAGCGTTTTAATTCTTGTATGACAGTCTCTGAGCTGGGTTCAGAGACACGATCGAGTTACCGGGGCTCAGCTGCTGTGCATTAGCCGGCCACGGGGGTATTCCCGGCCTGTGATAAATACAAGGTAAAACCTGTTTAAACATCTTTCACAGAGGTTTAAGCAAACCATCGTTTGCCCCATGTATGCATGTGTGGAATTAGCAGGGCTTGGCAGTAGCTTGGTTTGAGCCCCTGGATGGGTTAACGAAGCCCCGAGCTATGGGAGCTCTGGTGCTGCTGCTCGCTTTGGTTTGGTTTGGTCTGGGATGCTTTCAGAGAAACATCCCAAATTTATTTGAAGCCAAGCAGAAACGTGCTACACTTGAACCTGAGGAAAGAGCCTTGTGAAGAGGTTTGCTTAGTACAAGCAAATAAATTTCAAACCCTGTCTCTGGTGGGACTTTCTGGTGCGGTCTGAACCTGGTCTAAAGCGACAGAGCGATCACACAGATTCTGTACTAGCACAGCTCAACCCGTTCAAAGCAGGGCTCAAATAAACCCGGGTAGTGCCGAGCAGAAAAACCCCTGTGTATCCCCTTTCCCAAAGTAAGCAGTGAGGGTGGGAGGGAGAGGGATGTTAATTTTATTGGGTTTGTACACCTTGTCCACACGCCAGGATCCCTCCTGGGGCTGGCAGGGAGGAGCCAGGCTGGTGGCTGCAAGCGGAGCCGTGGTGCGTGGACCAGACCAACACGTCTACACCGGCATGTGTCCACTGGTGACATCCCCATGCCACAGCCGGGCATTCAGCACTGCCGTGTCCTCGCTCTTACCAGGCCAGGAGTAGCTGGATGAAAGTTAGCTCTGACGTATCTATAGGAGTGGGAGAGGAAAAGAGCCACAGCAGAAAACGTAGCGTCAAAGATTGTGGATGTGTCACGTGAGGGAGCCGGCGGCGTCCCCTTGCTGTGGCACAGATGAGGGTGTTCCCAGGGTTGTCTTCTATTGCAGAACTCTGCAGAGAAGCTGCTGGCAAGGATTAGCCAGCCCCAGCGCTGGCAGCAGCCTTTGCTGGGGGCCGGTCCGGTGGGACACGTGCTGGCCGCTCGATCTGCCCGGGCAGTCCAGCGGGATGTGCTGGGTGAGGTGCCGGCAGCTCTCCCTTTCAACACCCAGTTACTGCATTGAACAGGGACTGCTGGGCTCTTGCGGTGCCTTTTGGGCGAGATGCGAGACCAAGGCCACGAGCGTTCCCGGTTGGGAAGGATGCCATGGCACCCATCCCGACGAGGCAGCGTCAGCCCTCGCAGCTTGGCCAAACTCCAGTCGCAATAACGCGACACGGGGCTTATTTAACCCTTCCCGCCTCCCTTGCCCTCTCGTGCCGTTCCCACCGGCCCTGTGAGCAGCGGCTGCTCTGTGCGGTGGTTTTTATCCACCTGCGTGTTGTGGCACTGGCAGGCGGTTGCAATAAATAGAGGAGCGAAAGCTTTTCACATGGGAGCGCAGCTGGGCGCTGTCGTGGGTGGCTCAGAGGAACACGTAGGCATCTTAGAGCCGTTCCTCCCAGCCCAGCAGATTCCTGCTCCCTCAGCGTGGGTTTCAGACCCGAGCAAGCACTTCTCTTAGCTCCGTGAGGAATTAGGAGGTTGGTGGTGAGCGTGAGGCTGTAAATCTTACGGGGAACAGGACAGGATCCCTGAGGACCCCCCCTAGAGAGGTGTCCCCTCTTTGGCACCTTGGAGTGAAGGGTGCTGTGCCGGAGGTGGGAACGTAGCGTAGAGCACTGGGTGCAGGTGCAAATTTTAAGGCTCAAACGTTAGTCAAGAAGTAGGAAAAGTAGCTCCCAAGACCCACGAGGTGGTTGTAATTTAACAGCTCCTCTCCGGTGGAAAGTTTCCAAGCCGCCTGTCAGCCACAGCCCCCAACTGCCCGTACTCCCGGCACGCCGAGGGGCTGGCTCTGCCCGGTGGGGGGACAACTGCGGTGAAGCCCTGTTGCAGCTCTCGAGCTAAACAGGAGCTTAACTGTGTCCTACTGCGGGCCAAGAGCTTTAGACCCGGCACAGCGAAACATGATTAAGCATCTGCCCACGCTGTCTATTATTGGAACTGCGTCGTAGCTGAGGCCGGGGAACCGTTTTCTGAGCAGCCTTCCCGGCGTCCTGCGACCGATGATGACAGTGAGCAAAACAACGTGTTTACATCCTCTGCGCTGAAAGGCGAGCGGGTTTTCGGGTGCCACCTCATAACTCACCTTTTTCTTTCTTTTTCCATATTCCCCAAAGTACTGAAGAAACCTCGGGCCAGACGTTTTCACTGTCATTTGGGGGCTCTTGCTTTGCTCTTGCAGAACTTCTTAGCCCGTTACAAACGAACGAAAAAGCCTTTCTTACAAAAATGTGTGTCATTTTTGACCAGAATACTCGCCTCTTGCCATGATTTTGGGGAGAGGTGGGTTTGGTTCTTCTAGCACTACTGATCTACTTTTTTACGTATCATACGGAAAGATAAACACCGATTTATAGTGAGGGGAAAATCCTGGTTTGGTGTTTGGCAATGAAGTACCTTAGCTAAAATCCTTTATTGTCTGCCTGTTCAGACCCTTCAGACTTGGCAGGCTTCAGCCGTGAGCCTTCAAACCGGAGACCGAACTCAGACCAGGAGCTGTTTTCTATGTCAGGAAAAGTGGAGTTAAATCCAAGTAGAGGGGTAGAACTTTGCAGGCTTGAGATTTACAGCTGGCAGGATGTCATTGCTTAGGAACACTTCTGCAGAGGGGTCACGAGTGTTTCTTCATTCTATGCTTTTATTATTTGTGCCTGCATCATAATCTGTTTTTCCGAGCTCTGCTGCAGTAGCTGATTTCCACCCGTGTGAAGCCACGGCTTTGGCTGATAAACTGCAGCAAAGGTCTATTTGGGTCTATAATTTTCCAGCAGCTCCCCGTAATATTGGTAAATAAAGAAGTGTTGCGCAGCGTCAGGCAGACCGGCTCTCGTCTCTTACTAGCTGGCATAAATCAGAAACACGAAGCTCACCTGAAGTCAGGAAAAAAAGCCCCAGCAGGACGTTTTTGTGAATGGAAACGGCTGCAAGCACCTATGGGTGTGCCGGTGTAAGCCCCCTGCCCCGGGAGGAGGAACCCCCAGGCCCCCCGCCCCGTGCTGGGGATCTGAATTCATCATTTTGCTTTTTCTGAGTCAGAACAACCTACCGCTTTGCAGAGCGGCTGAGCCGGCTGCGGCCGGCAGAAACGCCGTGGCCTCCGGAGTAAATCAGAGTTTCACCTTTGATTTAAGGCGGGGGAAAAAGCAGATTTGCCCAAGCAAATTTGGGGGTGATCTCACAGCCGCCCCCCGATGCCTGCGCCCGAGTGTATTTAGTGATATTCCCTGGCGAGTGGTAGTAGAAATACAGATGCTGGATTTGCCTTTCATGTTTTCTTGGTAAATATCTGGATAAATATTTGTCAGTAAACAGAGCAGATTTGTTTCTAAAGTGGAGTTGGCTGCGTTTGTGCATAGTTCTCGGAGGGGGGTTTTTGGGAGCGGTGGAGGGATGCTCGGTCCCAGCGACTGATCTCTGCAGAGAGAGGAAATGCAACAGGATTGGATTTCATCAGAAAATGGTATTTTGATGAAATCGGTGTTTTTCCTCACAAAAAAAACCACCACGGAATAGGGAGTTTCTTTGCAAAATACCTTATTTGGATGTTTACAGACTTAAGAGTTATTTTTGCAGATAAAGCTGTTCTTTATTTAATTTTTTAACTCATTTCAGGAGGGAATCCATAGAGAAATAATTGAACGAGAGGCTCTGAAACCAAATAGAAGTTTGAATTACTGAAGTGCAGCGTTTTGTTGAACTTGAAGGTAGTTGCGTGCTTGGAAAGCAGCTCGCTGTGTGCGCGCAGGGTTTGTTTTGGTGCTCTGTGAAATATTTTTAAGATTTACGGGACTTGATGGTGACTTGGAAGACAGAAAGCGCCTTCTTCGCAGCAGCTGCAGCCGTTCACATCCGTGTGCTGTGTGGGCACGGAAGAGTTATTAAAACAGCAAATAAACGGGAGGTTTTGGTGGGAGGGGAGTGTGCGTCGGTGCATCCCGCAGCCGGTGGAAGAGGGGTTAAACACTGAGCAGTGGGGAAGGCGATGGGTTAACTCATTTCCATCACCTGTGTTATGCCTCTTGGAGGAAGATGCCCCGACTCCTTGATCTCTTAACCTCTCTGACCAGTGCAAAGCCAGTTTGCTGCTGGTGGGCAGCAGCACTATTCATCCCTGGCAAGCTGGGCTGCTGATGTGCTCCCTGGGTTTGAAGGCTGCCCCCCCAGCAGCCCTTATCCTCTTATAGCTGTGTTCCCCTGGGAATGCAAAGCAAAGCAGGGAGACTTGAGGCCCCCCACCCCTCACACATGTATCACATGTCCCCTTCCCCTTTGGGGAAAGCTCCCCTTCGAAGGGGATGCCCACAAATGCCATTCTCCGTCAGAAGATGAATGTCCCCTCTCCCCTTCCCTTTGCTGGAGCCCGGCTGGAAAGCGATACGCCCCTGACTGCATTTTGAGTGAAGGGAGGACACCAGGGAAATGCCGGGCACGGTATTTATAGTCTGGTGCGTGATACTCCGCCGAGGAGCGTGGCAGGATTTAGCTCGACTGAGTGATTAAACCGAAGCAAGCAACAAATCTGAAAGAGGAGGGAGCGCGGCGTGCTGACCCTTCTGCAGGCAGAGCCGGAGCAGCGTGGCAGGTAGAAGGGTGAGCGAGGAGGATGAAGGAAATAGCTGCTTTTACGGGAGCGTTTCCCTTGGAGCGCTTGCCTTCACGGCTGTTTAAAAGACACGTTCATCTGCACAGATTTACACGTTCAACCCACAGGAGCTGAGTGGATAAATACGGAGAGCCAGGGGCTGGCTCCTGTGTGTGTGTTTAAGGGAAAGAGTTTTCCACATCCTTGAAGGAAGGCGTTGGGCTGAAAATTGTGAAGAAATCCAATATTTCTGCTGCTTTCCTTGCCACTGCAGGGAATGACAAAGATGATGACACCTGGGGAGAGGCACAGCTCTGGGCTGAGCCTTGGAATTAGGGAAGGAAACAAGCACAGGAGGAGGAGGGGACTTGTGTCCAAACGGCTTTGTGTGGTGACAGGGGCACGGTCCTGTCCCTTCCCTCCCTGCCAGAGTCCCCTGGGAGCAGCAGGTCCCCAGGGTGTGGGGCAGGGCCAGGGAGCACCATCACTGCCGTCTGGTAAATCTGGAGGACCAGTGGAAAACGCGTGACCTGGGGTTCACGTCACTGTTGCTGATGATCAGAAGGAACTTCTCTGACCCCGGGAGACCGGGCTTTCGCGCAGCGCCTACCCAACACAAACAGAAGAATTCAAAGCTACTGGATTAGGAGCTGGTGTGGCTTCCATTAACCCGTGGGGTTTGCTGAGCTGACTCCTGAGCCGTGCATCAAACGTAATGAATCAGAAGGGAAGCCCATACATCAGCCGAGCCCGCTGACCTCTGGAGCTAGATAGTATTACTGACAAGCGGCGTGGTGGGGAAGGGGGAACGGCAGAGAAAACCAGGCTGGCCTCGTATTTATTAGTTTCTTTAAAGTCTCGATGCGCCTTCAGGTCCAAACTTGTTAATTTTCCCTAGTTCATCTCTCCCACTGTATAAATAGGTGTTTGTCAGCAGCGATGGCTGGGGGCAGAGCGTCTGCGAGTACTAAAACAAGAAAAGCAGCCAGGGAAGAAATGCCGCCTTGTAAGCAGTGAAGATTTTACTACATTACAACCGAAAAAAAATGCTGAGCCCTTCCAGGGGATTGAACCGCTCTTTGTTTTCTCTTTGCACGCTGCAAATATATAAAAATATTGATACATTCCTCGAGCGTCCCTCTAAGCCTGGAAATGCATCAGGGAGCCCAAAAGCAGTTGGTGCACGCACATGTGTGTGTAAATAGATATTGTTATGCTGAGAGCAAGAGGCAGAATCTTTCCTCAGCGGAACCAGATTCGTTTTGTACGCTGATTGAGTTCATTCAGCAAGCGTCGTATAAACTACTTGGAGGTGTTTCTTTTTTTAACCTTAAAAAAAAAAAAGAAGGAAAATCCCTAGACTAACTCCGGCGATATTGGGGTGAGCCCCTTGCCAGCAAGGATGTGCGTGCGCATACGGACACGCAGTAATTTTGTCCATTGCTGTCGTAAAAGTAAAGGCACTTACATGAGGGTGAGAGGTCAGGGGAGGCCTTGGTTTAATAACAGGGGAAACATTATTTTTCTGTTATTCATTACGTATTATCTGTAGTACATTTGCTGGGCTCGCTTTAGATAAGGTGACATCTATATTTTTGTTAGGAAAACTTCTCGGGTCACGTAGGGGGAGTTGGCTGGAAGGCAGGGAGAAGAAATCTGCTTGGAAGAGCTGGGGGAAGCGCTGCACTGCTGTACGGCCTCCCCCTTGTCGGTCTGCTCTTCTGGGGTCTGATCCCTGCACATTCCTCGAATAGTTCGCTTGGTGAACGCTAGATGAATTGTGGCTTAGGAGAAACTTGGGGCAGCACCAGCGCGGAGTTCCCAGAAAGTCTGCAGGGATGGATGCGTCCTTACATCTGTGCTTTTCCTCTGCAGCTCGTAGCTACTGGATCAGTCAAATTCGAAGTGAAAAGTCATGCTCAGCGAGAGGGAGACTTAAAAGTTCAAATGCAGGTCTGGTTCAGTGCATTCCTTCTCCCCTTTCCTCGCCTTCAGCTGCTTTGGAGGAGTCTGCCACGGGTACTTATCCCGTCCCTGCCGGGGCGAGTCTCCCAGCTTAGGGAGACGATGGACAGCGGGTATCATTGCGGGGGGAAACGTGAGGGTCCTCTCCGAGGGCTGGCCCAAACTGAGAAGCGCAGGTGCCGCTGTGCTCCCCTCCCACGACAAATTTAGGAGATAACGGCATTGCTCTCGGGGATGCATCCGTCTCCGGTTTCCCGTCTGAGACTTTGCGTAAGAGCGGGGGGAAGGGACCGGGCAGCTGATGTGAAAGAGGGGGAAAAAGAAGTGAGAGAAAATAAACAGCCCTCAAGGAATCCACTCCATGCAGATGGATGGTTTGTGTTACAGGGAGATGAAGAACCTCTTCGTGTGGCGTCAGCACTTGGGAAATCTTTCCTCTATAAGTAGAGTTTGGTGGGGGGAAAAAAAAGAAAAAGAAGGTTTTGATTTTTCAGCCTAGCAAGCCTCGGTGTTAGGATTTATCCACTCGGCACCTAAGAGCTCAAAAGGCTGCGGGAGATTCTCACCTCCTCTCCAGGACAGCACATCATTCTCCGGGCGTTTAATCCCTTAGGAAAGGGCTGCTGGTGCTCTGCGACCCCGTAACAGGTTCGTTCGGGTTGGCAGGTCAGGCAGTGCTACTGCTGGGTTGCTGGTGCAGTCCCACGTGGGCCCTCTCCTGTGGGCGATGGACAATTCGGTCTTTGATGCTTTGCCCCTGTGAGCGCGCGAGGGAAACGGGAAGCAGCAACTGAGCAGCTTTTTACCGTTTGGTGCTCCCCGACCTCCTCGCTCCTGCCAGTCTGGATGCGAAGGCTGAAATGTGAATCTCCAGTCGGTTTTTCTCTTCTGTCCAAGCGCATCTCAAATTATGATGCTTCTTTTCTCGGCTCCCTTAGGACATACGGGGATGCTACTCGCAGTCTGCCTAATGAAAAAGAAAAGATGAAAGTGTCTGCTAGTTCGGGCTGTGCAGATGTGGAATGGCTGGGGGCTGTACATTTTTAGCAGTAGTTCCTTTTTTTTTATGGTCTTTTACGTATTCCAGCACTGCTCGCGTCAGTAGTAGCTGCTGACTGATGCCAGGGAGGGATCTCGGCGGGGTTTCCCCCTTGGGGTGCAGTCGTGGGATGTCCCACAGGTTTCTCACAAACTCAGCGATGGAGAGCGGCCGCTGCTGGGCTGGAGGGCGCCTGGCCTGGGAATCAGGATTCGTCCAGCTCTGTGAACTCCTCTGTTTATACCGCCGCTCTCAAAGGTGGCTTCGGGTATTGGTGAGGTGTGTTTGTCCCCCTGGCTTAGACCTGCGGAGAAAAACAGGAGGAAATGGGTTTTTTTGGATGTGAAAGCCAGAAACAGCAAAACTCTGGTTCTTCCTTAGCGACTGACAAGTAAAATGCACGTGGACCTGATACGTGTTCAGGCAACACTTTCTGTTGTGTGACCCAATCGATTGGGTGTCCCACCTGAAGTCAGCACTTGATTAATTCCCTTGATTAATTTATGTGACCATAGAGACAGCTCCCTGCTCTAAAGCTGAGCATCGCCAGGACGTCCTTTGGAGCGTTTGCGGCCGTCTCCCACCATCAGTCACGCTTTTCAGTAGCGAGCTTCATGTCATCGTTCCTTTGGGGTTTGTTTTATTCCCCACTGCGCTGTTTCTCGTGGTAAAACCAGCCAAAACCAGCAGCTCAGGGTGATGTACTGGGGTTGGGGGCCTGACTGTTGGGTGCTCTGAAGGGCGACGTGATCCCCAGTGCTCTGCCCAGCCAGGTCTTGCTGCTTTGGGCGTGTTTTGCTCGTGGATATTTGTTTATATCAAGTGAAAATCATTCTTCCGTTTTCATGGCTGGCATGCTCGTAGCAGGGCAGTTTGTGCAGATAAAGCTTTAGAGTAAACTTGCCTTAAAACTCTCCTGAAAGTTGGCTGTGAAATTTATCTGCTTGAAAATACTTGTGTCTTGAGTCAGGGGATTGATTTAAGCACGGTTCTCAGGCTGTCCCCGCCGCGAGGAGCATTCATACAACACTCTTCTCCCTCACCCTCTGCAACCAGAGCCTCCAAGCTTTTCTTAATAAGAAATAAATAGGAAAAAAAAAAAAAAATGCAGTCCCTGAGCTGAATGACAACGATATTGCTCCCACGCAAAGTGGAAGGATGAAAAAAAAAAAAAGGATGCTTTTGTTCTAAGTGTAGAACCAGTCGTAATAGGCACAACAGGGAAGTACTTAATAGGGTTTCAGCTTGCAAAACAATAATTAGAAATGATGTTCCTCTGATTGCTCAAGGCTGCGTTTGTGATAGGTCATTCCTCAGTCGGGGCTGAATATATGTGCTGTGGAGGCCCATACTTGCAACACTACAAGGCAGGCATGCTTTTCTTTAATCATTATTATTTCAGTTACAACCCAGATGAGTGATCCCAGCTGGTAGATAAGAATCAGACACACACAAATATGGCTCATCTTTCTTAACATATGGAAACCTGAATCGCAGAAGTAGCCTCCATCGCAAGCCCTCCTCACCCCGTCTCTGCCCAGGCGCTGTCCCTGTCCTGTTTTAGCTGTAGTTCATTGACGAGCGACTATCTAACCCAAGCGCAGCATCTTCCTGGGTGGAGGGACGGGGCTAAGACGGTTGATACGGGCTGGAGTCCTGCCTGCCTCTTCCTTTCTTCGGAGCTCGGGGTACAATCTTCTCCCGGCCAGCTCTGAACACGCTGCTTTCTGTCTGCTCCTCCTTCCTCGTGGTAACAGCTTCATGCTCCAGCTCTCAGGTATCCAAAGAGTTTTCCTTTAAATCCCGAGGAAAGCAGGTTAGGCTTTTACGAGATGTTTCCCATCCAGGTTTTAGGGGGGATTTGCCGTCGATTAAGTGGGATGCCTGCACGGTCAGAGCAGCGACAGGACGGTCTCAAGGCATGCACCCATCTTCCGTGTGTCAAAATACTCTGCCCTTCCTGTTAAAAAGCAGAGGGGGTAGAAAAATCCCTGATGAAGGGGAAGGGGTAACAACGTCTAATCACTGCAGGACCATCTTGAGCTAATTGAGTTTGTCTAAAATTCATCCAGCCTTTAAGGTTTAATAGGAGATGATGGTCTTAATGCATCACATGCCTTGGAGTAAATGGATACTCTGCTTTAAAGGCCCTGTTGATGTTACGTGAAGGGGAACAACAGTTGTTATGATTCTGAAACTCAGATTGAACCCAATTAATCAATGCTGAGATGATTTGAATCATGTGGCATGCATGGTCACCTCTCTGATATTCTATCCTTATCCCTCCCTAGACTGAGACATGATTGATGTCAACTGTACACCGAATTTTCGTGGGGAAGGCTGAGCCAAGTCATTTGGACAGAGAAACAAATTAGATCAAAAGTGTGATCCGGGGGAAAGGAGATCGGTTTCAGAGCAGAAGCTTAAATTTCTTTTTGTACCTTGGGTGCTCTGTGCGGGTACGCATGCCTTGGGGATCGCGCCGAGCGAGCGCTGCGGGACGTGCGTGTGTGTGCGAGCCCCGTCACGGGGGGTAGGACGTTGAGCAGGAGATGACTGCACATGCCTTGGTCAAAACCCAAAGTGCAAAACTCATCAGAAGGCACGTTTGCATCTTCGGGCAGCTCTTAATGTAAAAATAATCTCCCAGCCGTCCTCCGTTCTTAGGTTACAGCCAGCCGGGGTTACCTTGTGACTTTCCCTGGAGAAACAGATCTGGAGGAGGGAATGGGGGGGGGAACGTCATCGGAATGAGGCTCCCGGTGGCTCCCGGCCCCCACACTGCGCTTCACACCCGCCGGCCACCTTTTGCTCGCGGCTTTTACGCCTTCCCCAGCCTGCCAAGCCTTGGCTGGCACTAACGGGGGCAGTCTGGGGGTTTTTTTATTTTTGATCTCACTTTTTATTTCCTTGCGCTTCTCCTACGTTGCAGAAAGTGGTGGGAGGACGGGACAGCTCGATCCGGGTGTTTCTAAGGACTGGGGATTGGGGTTTGTTTCTTCTTATTATTTGTGTCTTTCTTTGGGGGCTTTTTTTTTTTTATGGCTTTTTTTTTTTCCTCTTTTTTTGTTTCTTTTGGGGGCTTTTTTGTTTATTTCTTTGGGGAGGTTGGGGGGTTTTGTTTCTTTTTTGGTTTCTCTTTTTGTTTGTTTCTTTTGGGGCTTTTTTGTTGGGTGTTTTTTTTTTCTTTATTTATGCTCTTGTTTGGGGTTTTTTTTTTCTTTTGGGGGTGGGTGTCTTTGGGATTTTTCACTTTGTTTTCCAGAAGAACACTTTCCACTGTTGCTCCCGCCCTCACCCCAAATCTTACACTGCCGTTTTGCGGGGGGGAGGGGGGGGGCTGTCCTTGCCATGCCTGGGCACCCAGTTTTGCCCTAAACGAGGGGCGCGGGGGTGGGCTCCGTGCTCCTGCCCCGCCGCATCTGGTTCCAGTGGTGCCCTCGGTACTTGGGTTCCTCCTCGGCGACGCAACCGGCTCCGCCGCTCCGCTCCCCGCCGCGCGGTCCGGGGCCATCCCGAGCTCCCCCGGCAGCTTCACAGGAACGGGGCGTTTGGAGCCAGCTTGCCCAAAGCCCCGTGATGTGAGCGAGGGCGGGTTGTGGTCCGGCTCCCCTCCCGGTCCCCCGCTGCCGCGGCTCTCCGGGATGCCGTGGCACTCCCGTATCTTGTCCGAGCCCGGTGCCAGCGGGGCTGTGTCACGTTTATCGCCTGCACGGAGCGAAAAGCCCTTTCGCTTCACCCGATGTCGCGGGTGGGGAAGGGGCTGCCACCCCCCGAGGGGAGCGGGACCGGCCAGCGGCGCCTGCGGAAGGTGGAAGCGAGGGAGCGCCGAGGTCCCCCTTAGACGGGGGGGGTTAGAGCCTCTGAGGTCGCCAAATTTTCGGTGTCTGTCTCCAGCTCCTGGCGCTGGGAAGGCTGGAGGAGAGCGGGCTGGTAATGCTGGAGTTTGCTGATGTTAGGAAACAATTTTTTTTTTTTTTTAATGGGAGCTTTCCTTAATTATTATTTTAAGCGATTCCGTCTAATTTGGATTAAAGCGAACGTTGTAACAGTTCAATACAACCCCGTCTCATCTCTTTAATAGCTTTCAGAGCGTCTGCGGGGAAAAGATACCTTAAGGAAGTTAAAGGATGTCAACATTATTTTTCATTACTGCAGTTTTGTATAGTTAGAAAAGCAACAAATACTGTTAATCTGGTTCAGTGAGGGGGTAAAGCCTTTAACTACACATTTTTTTTACTCATTAAGTTCATTTGTGCAAAAACGCTTGCAGTGTAATTGCCTGTTTATACTACCTTTGCTCGTTTTCCTTTTTTTTTTTTTTCCCTAAAACCCCCAATCGAAAAAAAATCACTGCTGCTGAAAATCGCTGATTATCCTGACACGTTTTGCCCCCCCAGTGGAAACGATGATGAGCTGAAGCACAGGGGATAGGAAACTCTGACGGGAGATCTATTGTTTTTAAGAAAGATCTGAACAATAAATGTCATGTCAGGCTCTGCGCGTGTATATGCGTTAATTAGAGGCTGTATAAATAGGTGCACGTAAGTATATAAGTAGTTTCCTTAAGTTTCCAGAGCTGGGCTATAGATTATATTACAAACAAAAGAAAATTGGGTGGTTTGTTTGTTTTGTTTTTTTCAATGAGAGCACAAAAAACCTTCACGCTTTCTCGGTACCGTCCATCCAGCCCTTCCTGTCTCCCGACCCGAAAAACAAAAAAATTAGGGAAAAAGAGGGGTGGGGGTAAGCGGTGCCTGGAGAGTTTGGATGATTTTAATTCCTCCCGTTTCCTTCAGAGCCGAAATCCCCGCTCCCGTGCCCGGCGCCCCTCGCAGACCAGCGGGGAGGGGGACTGGGGCAAAGCCCACGATTTTCCTTAACACCTGGGCAAGGAGGAAGGCGGGGGAGTCCTGGCCAACGGGGCTTTGGGCTGGAAACGCTGAATTTTGGGCTGCTAGGGTGGCATTTTGCTCCCTTTGCGCCCTCCCCCGCGGGGTTGCGGGGTGCGAGGGCTCTGTCCCCGGCTCTGTCCTGCTTCCCGGAGCTTCCACCCCACCGCCGGCATCACCCCTTCGCACCAAAATAAAGCTGCTTTTGTCTTACAGACTAAACCGCCTGCCTCAAAAAAAAAAAAAACCAAACCAAAAAAAAAAGACCAAACCAAAACCACCACCAAAAAACCCCAGCCCTTGGGATGCAGACGGGGCGGGGGGCAGCGCAGCCCGCATTTGCCCCTTCCCGCACGCCGCCCTGGGCTCCCATGGGTTTTATTCCTTGCCCGGAGCCTCGTACCCAATCGCGTCTGCCGGGGTGGTGTTCCCCGCGCCGGCTGCGCGTTGTCACTCAGCGGCAGAGCTCCCTCCGTCCTCCCTCCTCTTGTGTCCTTCCAGCCCTCTCCCGTGACTGTATTCCCAATCGCGTTTGCTTGGATGGATTTACTTCCTTTTATCATTTCGCAGTGACGGACCCTGCTGTTGCCTTCCCAACACTTAATGTGGAAAAAATGTCCCTTCTGTGCTCAGCTTGAGGAGAAGGCGCTTGCTCTGGAGGTCTCTGCTAGGATGTAGGAGGGGTTTTCCCCCTTTTTATCAGGCCTTGATATTTTCCCCCCTCTTTTTACCGGCTCTGTTGTGTCTCCCCATTCCCCGGTTGGTGTTTTCACACAGCTAGAAGTCCCCCGCTCTCCCCAAAAAAAGCAGATCGTTAAAGCCTTAAGGAGAAAAACGAGGAGGATGTATGGGGGACACTGAGGCAGAGGGCAGAGCAATGGCAAAAACGGGGCGATGTGCCGCCCGCTGCCCTCTCTATGTGGCTGCACCCGCGGCTTCCTATAGGGCTCGGTGCCTGAGACCGAGCGTTAAGCGGAGGGATGGAGATGAAGGGGAGTGGGCTCGCCCCGGGCGCTTCCAGGACGCGAAAATTCTGCTGGAGATGGGGCGAGTTTAGGAAGCAAACGGGCTGCTGGCACTCGGTAGGCCGAGAAGCCGGGGAGCTGGAGGCTGCCCCGGCGGGGGCCGGGGCTCCCTGCGGAGGAGCCGCCGGCGCTCCCGGGGCCGGCGGTAGCCGGGCGCCGGGGAACATCTCTGGGGCGAGTCCCCGGGAGCATGCCGAGCTCCCCCCGGCCGGGCTGCCGGGAGGACCCTCCGCGCCGCTCCGCCGGAAAAATGGCTGCGGCGGCGAGAAGCGGGACAGAGGGATCATCCTCATCATCATCCTCATCACCCTCCTTTAGAATAGTCGCTCCTCCCGCTGGTGCTGGGGAGCAGCGGGTCCTGCGCGGCGAGGTGCGGAGCCCCGCGGAGCGCAGGGCCGGGTTAGCGGGGGCAGCCGGTGGGAGAGAAGGGACCGGCCCGGACACGGCCCCCCTTCCCGGGCGGTGGGACCCCGCTGCCGTGCCCCTGCCCGCGGCCAGCGGAGGGCAGGCAGAGCCGGGGCCGCCGCAGCCCGGCGCGGGGGTTACGCTCCGCTCCGCGGGCCGGGGGCTGTTTTCAGTGGGATGTTTTCAGGCTGCTGGAAGCGCTTGAGCGGCTTTGCGGGGAGATGCCCAGCCCTGCGATGGGCAACAGGAGCGCTTTGCTCAGCGAGGCAGCCCCGGCGCTGCCTGCCCGCGGGTGGAGGGGGCTCGGGGGTGACAGGACACGCCGCCCGGGCTACGAGGAGGGGTGGGCAGACCCCCTCGCGTAGGACTTGAGTGCCAAGAGGTACCAAAGCCTTATTCATCAGGGAGGGCCGTAGTCGAGGGGGACAAACCCCCAGGAAGGAGCCCTGGTTGTATGGGAGCAGGAGGGGCCAGGAGGCAGAGCCGCCCCCCCGAGCCCCGCTGCACCGGCGGCCCCGGGCGGGGGAATCCTCTGTCACCGCCTCGGCGGGGGCCGTTTCGTTTACCTCCCCGAGGAAAGAGAGGTGCGATGCTCGCTAACCCGGAGACAGCTGCTCTTCTGCTGACCCCCCCTCACACCGGCGTGGGAGTGGGGCTGAGGTGTGCGAGGGGACCCCCGAAGCCCCTTCGCCATAGCGGGGAGGGGGGGAGGAATGCTGTGCTTGTGCCTCCTCAGAGCTGCTACTTTGGGGAATAAATATGCTGGTTCCTCCCTTCTAAGCCCGGTGCCGACGTGGTTTTAAACATTTGCGACGCGATAAACCCGAGAACTTTTCTCTTTGGGGACAGTCGTGGGTTAAACTGAGATTAACAGGGATGGCGGTGCGGCCGGGGGGTGCCTGGCTGGCGGTGTCCATCGGCCTCCGCCCGAGCCCGGCTCCCAGCCCGCTGCCAGCTTCTCCCCAGCCCCGGGGGAAGCCTCCCCGCAGTACCGCGGCAGCGGCCCCTGCGAGTCCCGCGGCTGGAAGTGAAGGCTCGAAGGATGCTGGGGTCAGAGGGCCATGGGCCGTGGGCGAGGGGATGCGGGGCTGGGTGGAGCCGGGACTCCGAAAGTGGCAGAGAACAACAATAAAAAAAAAGGAGCTGGGTAAAAAGGAGAGAGATGCGGCTGCTCCGCGGGTGGCTCGTGGCGGGGTAGACCCTCCACGGGTGCGGAGCAGCTCCCCATGGTGGGGGGAACCTGCAGCTTCGCCCACCTTTGGCACCAGGAACAGAAGGAGGCGAAATAATTTCCTTCTCTCTTTCCCCGCATCTCCCGTGTGCTGATGGGGGTGGGCTGGGGCTCAGAGCCAGGTACACTATCGTGCAGGGGCTGTGCCCCTTTACCCCTCCCCAGTTTCACAGGTTCGTCCACAGGTGGAGTGGGCTGCCTTATACACTTGACTTGGAAAAAATATTTAAAAACCACCTCAGCACCCTTTTCCCTGGCCACCCTCCTGGGTGAGCAGCTCTGGCAGCGGCCAACCCATCCCCGGTGAGCTCGCAAGGGAGAAAAGAAATCGGGCAAAGGGGTGGGAGGCAAAAGGTTATTAGGGCAGGAAATAAATCCCAACACCCTGTTCCTCCCAAGTCCTTTCTCCCACCCCGTGTATCAACAACAACAATAACAGCCGGGCTGACACTGCAGCCGTTTGGGGAACAATCCTTTTAATCGGGGAATAATCCACAGGACACTTTAAAGAAAAGCTGCAGCATTAACCCTGTGCCCCAGTAGAATTCTTCTAAGAAGCATCTGGTACTTATATCACAACATGGGATTAGCTTTCTCCTTGCAAGTATGTGAGATCAAAGGGAGAGCCCGTGCTCTACGGGGACCTTAGCGAGGTGCCACTGCTTCACGTCCAGCAGCGTCCCCGTGAGCCGTGGGACGTGCGTGGGTTCCTGCGACGTTTCTGTGAGGAACAAACAAGCTGTGATGGGCCCAGCCGAGTTTTCTGTGGGGGTAAAAGGGAGGTTCAGGTCTCGTCTGGATGGGGAAGGGATGTAGAATATTTTGAGGTTTATTCCATCCCCTTTCTGGGCTGCCAAGAGTCTTTTCTGGACATTGTGGCCCCAAACTGCATCTCTCCAGCCCAGCAGGATCGGGAAGGGGGAGACCAAAGCAAGAGCTGCTCTTGCCTGTCCTTGCTGCCTTGCTCATCCCACTCCAGCTCCAGTTTAGGCCTCACTGGTGTTCCTGGGCTGGGTCATAAAAAGATTTACAAGACACTGTTAAACCAGCAATAAAAAACAATTAACTTTAATGGCACCTTGGTTGGGTTTTTTCCTCTCTTCTTCTTTTCCCCCAGAGCCTGCAGCGGGCTGAGGGCAGTGGAGGACCTGCCCACTCCCGCTTCCTGCAGAGAGACCCAAGGGATGGAGGGAGCAGCCAGCACCCAGCACCCTGCCGTGGGTGTCTGAGGAGGGGAGTCACCTCGGCCAGGCTGGGTTTTTGGAAGGTTTGGGGTGTCCCCCCTCCCAACACTCCCAAAGGAGCTGCCAAACGCTCCCAGCAGCAGCGGTGGGACCTTCTCCCCTCAACCCCGGGCAGTCCCACAGGGTATCCTGGCAGGGATGGAGGAGTAGAAACCTGCTCCTTGGCCTGGGGTCCTGCCCCACATCCCTAGCTGATTTGCTGTGGGGCAGGCGGCCCAAAACCTGTCCTTCAGTGGGGAAGCGTGCGATGCTTTCCTGACCCTTCTTGGTCGAGCCCTGTCCAATACACCGCGGTCCTGGGCTCCCTTCGCAGCCAGCCAGGGTATTTTTCTTTCTTTCCAATACAGGAATTAATTTCTAAGAAACTGGAAATGTCAACGGCAGACATAAATCAGAAGTAGCCAGAGGATGAGCATTATCCAAAGTGAAGCAATTTAGTAAAATCATCTTTTTCCCTTCATCTTCCCTTCAATGGAAATTAAACGATTAGCCCGGCAGTATAAATGATAGTGTGGCACTGGTTGGAGATGCCGTTTGGGGTGAGTTCATTAGATAGATGGCCCAGAGAAAGATTTACAAAAATACAAATAAAAATTGATGTTTACTTTTGCTGATCACCGAAGGGCTTTGTCTGTCAATAATACGACAGCAAATATATTTCTGGTAATGACAGAAGAGAGGAGCTGCTTTCCTTGGAATACTTCTATATTGGTATTTGAACATCTGGACAGATTGTACAAAACATTCTCTGAAAACAGCATTGCTTTGTTGATCTCTGAAGTTATTAAAAATAAAAGAGCTGGCAACAGAAACGAATAATAAAATACATTTGGATTTCATATGAAATTTCCACCCTGAAATAAAGCTGGTGGTTTACAGAAGATGAGAGATCCCAACCAAGTTAGGCTACGTTAAAAAAAATTTGCGGCCCAAAAATTTCCAATATTCCGAAGTAATTCACTTCTCCCAAAGCTTTGCTGGTGGAGAGAAAACCAGTTTGTAAAAATAACTCCCTGCTGGGCAGAAGCCTGGCTCCAGCAGTGCTGTGCTAAAGCCCTGGTCTTACCTCTACCTCTACCACCTGCCTGTGGAGAGGCTTCAGCCCTGAGTTCACCTGCGGAAGACGGACAAGGAAGGCCTTGACACAGGGAACAGCTTAACCTGGCTTGAAACCCTTCCTCAGCGGGGACACCCATGCCCCTGGGATGAACGGGGACGACATTTGTCAGCTGCTCATGCTGCTTTTTCAAGCCCAGCCAGCTTATTTCTCACGCTCTCGAACGCAGAGGCATCTTATTAGCACACAGATGCCACCATGCAATTTGCTCTAGGTTTGCGCCTCGAGCTTTGCCTCTGTGCAAATGTCCAGAGAGAGAGAAGTATAATTATCCAGCTAGAGCTCTGCTGACACAGGGCCGCGCCGACAAGCCGCAGCCTGCCAGCTGCTCGGCACTAACTGTCCGTGGGGCTGCTCTTACCCCATCCCAAACGGGAAGTCACCCGGAGCAGAGCCGCCTCCTTCCCCTTTCACCCCACAAAACTTTTTCTGCCTTTCTCCTTCCTACAAATCTTTGTCACGCTTCAAAAATGCTTTGAACGCATCACGGTTTGCAGCATCTGAAAGATTAAAAATAGCTGGAGCACAGTTTTTCTCTGGAGCAGACAAACCCTCCGTCTTCGGCGGTTCCAAGTGCACAGAAACTCCTCTGAAACGGCTGTATTAATTGCTTGCTTATTTATTTCTTTTCCCTTTGGGTGCTCTTGCGCTTCACGTGGGGCAGAGAGGGGCTGCTGCAATCAGCACCATCTCGGGGCGCTTGAGGAGTTAAAGCCCGGACAGGTGGTTGCATGCAATTGTATGTCAGGAGTTATCAGCGGGGCTGCCTGGACCGCTGAGTGCGTGCTCCCGGCGTGCTCTTGCCCCAGTGGTTCCCACCTCTGCCAGCCCTGAAACGCTTCGGGTCCTGGAGTTAGTGGTTTAACCCTGGTGACAAGTGACTTGTTTTTCGGTTACCTTTGCAAACGTCGTGGAAAGCAGCTTTAGCCTCTGAGGCTAGGAAACGCTGTCCTAGCCCATTCCCGATACAAACGAAATGAGTTTGCCCCAACTATCTGCAGGGAGGGATCATGCAGGCAGTTAATGCAGTTCAGCTAATGAGCAGTAACTCGTTAAGTTTCAGTGACTTGGTCCCTTATGTTCACCTCTCTGTAAGGGAGACCACACAGAAGCAGAAAGAGCAGCCGGCTCTCGGTGGCCCTGCTAGCCGGAGTCAAGGAGGAGGTGATAATTATTTGTTTGGGCTCTCCTGGTTTAGGGGAGTCGCCGTTTGTTTATTTTTAAGCCGATCAGGGGTTGAACCGTGTTTGCCTTCTGGCTTTGAAGAGCAGAAGCGTCGCCGGCGGAGGCTGCGGGCGGTCTTTGAGCGGGGTATCGGGGTGAGGAGCCCAGAGGATGCGCTGGATGCGGGGATGGGACTGTGCCGGGAGTCGTTTGGGAATCTCGGCTAATGATAATTGTGTCTCGGAGGTGTCACAGGCGGCGGTGGGCAGGCTCAGAGAGACAGGCGCTCCTGACAACTCTCTTGCCAGTGGGAGGGGGATTAGGGGATGGTTTCACGGCATTTAAGCACCCTCCTCCCCCAGCTTCATGACAGATAGCTAAAGGGAAAAGACGTATTCTGTTTTGTCATCCTTCTCTCACTAGAGCTCTCAGCAAAAGGGAGACAAAGCCCAGGCTTATCTCCCAAGTGTTTCCCACTGCCTCGCTTAGCTCTTTGCCTCCTCTAACTCCAGTTGCAGGCCCCCTAATTCTCCTCCGGTGTTGTAGGTGGGGCTGGAGACAAGGCTGGGCACTTTGCGGGAGCCGCACGCCAGCAGACCCCCAGCTTGACCCACGTCCCCGTCTCCCATTCCAGCGTAGGGACGTATGGAGCTGCACACTGCAGGTCAGGAGCAAGCCGAGCGTTGGAGCTGCGAGTCCTGCTCCTCACAAGCAGGACACTAAAGGTTGGTTGTGACCAGCCCAGTGTTTCTGCTGGTAACTTGAGCCCAGACTTTCTTATCACCTCCCATGGGAAGGCAATAGCAGCGTCGCACACAACTCCTTGAGGCAGGAGAACATCAACGTTGCATTGCTACTTTAAAAAGCCAGTCGCAGATAGGCTCTTCTGCTTTTCCTTTGCTGGTTATACAAGTGCTACTTAAGGGGAAAAAAAGCCCTCAGCATTGGAGACAGACTTGAAACAACTGCACTCTGCTGGAAGAGCATGCGTGTGAGATACGGAGCAGATTACAGCTTGGCATGGCACGTAAAAACACTCTTTCCTTTTAACACCTTTATTGCGAGTTTTAAAGGGTAATCAAAATATGTTCTTAGCTGTTTGCTTCTGTGCTATAAAAGGACACTCGTACCTGTGAAATCCGATGACCTACAAATAGTAAAAACCGTGTAATTTTTGCGCCGGTGACCTTCTGAGCGAAGCTACATAAATAAAGCGTAGTCAAAGCGTTGGAGGTGCCTTGTATAACAGGAGGACAGTGGGGACAGTGCTGGTTTCCACAAAAGGGAGGGGAAAAAACTCTCATGAGCATTTCCGTAAGGGAGATGAATCCGGTCCTGAGGTAGCCTGCTTTCTCTGAAGTCGGTGGAATGATGCCAGTGTGTGCTGGGCCTCGGAGAAACGCACAGTCACGCTCGGAGGAAGGCACCTGTGCATGCTCTGCGATCCTTCCTTGCTTCTCAGATCTCCATCCCAAGATTTTCTTTACTGCCTTTTCTCTGGGAGGTCTGGATAGATGGATTCAGATCTGACAGGCTTAGAAAGGAGTAACAGAATGGGTGGAAATTAAAAAAAATATGTTAAAACCTAACGGCTGCTACTGAGACTCCTGCCACGACAGCCCCTTGGCCGCAGCCGAGGGCAGTCACCCCCGTTTGCCCATCCCCATTGCCCCACAGTGTCCTGGGGAGCCCCCGCTGCCTGTCTTCTGCGGGATGGGCACGATCCTGCCCGCAAGCCTTCCCATTGCTTGCAGCGACAGCTCACGGTGTCACCAGGTCCCCAACAGCCAGAGCTCCAGGCAGGAGGGAAGGGCAGTGAGATTTCCCTCCCTGCAGACTCCATTCCCATTGGTATTATTTTTATTTCTGCTACTTTCTGGTTTGTTTATTGGGTTTTTTTTTCCCCTGAGTCAAACTCAATGGAAGTCTGAGAATGAAGTCGAACAAGTGAATTTTGTGGCCTTGCCTACGCAAGGTCATGAGATTTTGCAAGCGACCAGGGACTGGAATGCCTTGAGCTCTCGACGGCAGCGCCGCGCTTTGATTGCTCAGACTCACTGCGGCTCGGGAGGGTGGTTTTTAGTCAACAGGGCTCGTACGGGTACCTGGCCCTTGCTTTGACGTGGGGGTTGAAAAAAGGTGCGGGAGCGGTGGTAGCACTGGTTCAGCTGGATGGAGTCTGACTCCATCCCTCTGTCTGGAAACGAAGCAAATGCCTCTGCCCCCACTATCAGCTCGGTGCATCATATGATTCATGCTCGAGGAGTCCCAGAATTACAGCTGTAAGGCACGTTGTGTTTAGGCTCACTAAAATCATTCTGTCATAAAAGGGCTGGCGTTGTGGGCGCGCTGGGGAGGGGAAAAAAAAACCAGAAAGACTCACAAAGACGAGGCAGGCAACCAGCCATCTTGTGCAATCAGTATTCCTGCAACCGTTCCCTTACTCCGGTTCTTTTAAAATGCCGAGCACCTTCTTGCTCGGAGCAGCTGCCTTGCTCTTCCCCAGGGGCACGGGGAGGGCACGGACCCGTCGTGAACATCCGTGCCGCTTTTCCTGCCCATGCAGCAGCCGCTTCCAGCCTTTCCCTTCGCTGCCATCAAACGTATCAATTTTCATTTGTTTCCAAATTATCCCGAGATCGCGTGACTTGGTGGATTAAAGGCTGGTTGAAACGTACGGCGCAAGCTGGTTCATCTCCACACTGCTCTTCGGGGGTTTTTTCTGTGGATAACGAGGGGCTGGACTAGGTGCAAAGCATCTTTTCCAAGCTTGTGTCTTGGGGTGGAGCTGCCGAGGTGGGGGGCAGCCAGCGCGTGGGAAGCATCCCAGGTAGTTGATGTTCTCCTGTGTTTGGGGAGTGGGATAAGGAAAAGGGCGTTTCACCATCGTCTTTCCTGCACCTGTTCTGGTAAAAGACGCCTCAAGTTTGTTCCTGTGCCCTGCGCCACCCCTGGCACCTGCAGAAGCTCAGCATCTCACAGCGTGCGGGAGAATCACTTCGGGGCTGAGCTGCTGCCGAGTAAATCCCCATCCTCACTCCTTGCAAAGCACCTTTTGGGTCTGGAGGAGCCCAAGCCATGGGCTGGCCCCAGCCGGCTGAGTGAGTGTGGGGCTGGGGGTGCTCCCTGGGGGCAGCAGGAGCAGGTCTTGAGGTGGCAGGACCAATTCTCTCTCATCCCTTCCAAACTCATGGGACTGACTTAGGAAATACCAGTTGAGGCTGATCCCGAGCTGCCGCTCAGCTCCCTTTGCTGGTATCCCACCCTTCTGGGTGATACTCCGGGATTCCCTGGTATTTGCAAGCTTTCTCGCCTGGGCTCGGCTTCACTAAATAGTTTTTTTGTTGCCGGCGAAGAACGATGGTTGTTTTCGCCCCTGGGTGTTCCTCAGCCAGCGGGTCACAGCCCGTAGGAGCTCAGGAAAGGCAGTCAGCGAAGGCAGGGAGAAGTGAGGGGGAGGGAGTCGCTGAAAACTTTATTGCAATCGAAAGCCAAAAAAATCCTGCTCCTCCGCTTTCCCGGTGCCAGGTATTCTCTGTCAATGCGCTCTCGAAACGTCTGCTCGCGGAGGGTGTGTGGGGACGGAGAGGTGTCAGTGAAATGTTTCAGGTCTTTCTTTTATGGGGAATGAATGGGAATAACAACACTTCCCCCCCCCCGCCCGAAGTAATCAAAAAAGAGCGATGGGTTGTTCCGGAGGAGACTCTCCCCTGCAGCACAGGCAGGCAGTGGGTGCAGGATCGACGTTAGTGTGCTCCTGTTTATTATTCTACCAGGTCTAACTGCTGTTAGTCATAAAGTCATACTACAGTTAACCACTTTCCAAATTCATCCTGGGGACACCTCTCCTAAATTATTTCCATGCTGGTCATTTGCCGTTTATTTCCTTCTCCTCTGTTTTCTGTCTCAACAAGTTTTTAATCTATGACAGCACTTTATCTCCCAACCCCATGATTATAAAATTTCCTTCAGAGACTCTACTGAAGGGCTTTATCAAAAGCCCTTTGAACCTCTCCATAAATTAGAATCTCTGTTCTCCTTTTCCTACGCTTTTGTTAACTCTTTCAGGGGTTACCAGGGATAAGGAAGGTTTCATTCACCTTTAGCAGGACCGGATTCCCCTCTCTTTTCCTTTACTTAATATGGTTAATTTACATCACTATTCTGGCGTTATTTTCTCTTTTTCTCAACCCTCTCTCTCCCTGCCCAACACATCCGGATGTCTGGCTTGGCACCACGTCGGTGCTCTCCTCATTGGGGTATGGCCTTGGCTTGAGCTCACAGCTTCCCTCTACCTGGCGCTAGCAATTGATAACGTGGAGCAGATCCTGCTGATGCTTAGGGAGCAGAGCCCTGGCTGCCGGGGAACTATACTGATGGACTCCAGCCTACACGTGACACCATCATTTTTTTGTTGGCAACAGACGCTTTATCCTCACGAGTATTTGGCATTCTCAGATGGTTTCCTCTTGGTATTTCTCCATCTGCTGCTCTTCGGCTGCTGCCTGGCTTCTCGGTTTGATAGGAGGTGGCCCTTGCTCCCTGGCGTTACAAAGACATCAAAGGGGTAGGTAGGAGCAACCTTGTCTGAAGGACAGAGTGTTAGACTGGCACTCTGGAGCCTTGGATTATTTCTCCCTGCCTGTCTTCTTGAGCAGATAAGTAAGCCAGGGTGAGTCACTTCAATTCGCCTGAACCTTCCCGTTTTCCCTCCCACACTCTTGCTGTCTCTGCAGCTTGGATTTTAATATATCTAGCGCAGGAAATTGTCTCTCGCTGCGTGTTCGCGCAGTGCCTATTGCAATGAGATCCTGGAGGAAAAATCATCAGTCAACTTGGAAATCTCTTCCTTGAATATCTGAACATCCTTTCCTTCTTTGATGGATTCTTTCCTGTAGCCTCTTCTCTGGCTGCATGTGGATAATACACAATTATTCCTTTTTTTTTGAGACAGTTGCTAAGAGAAGGAGCATTTAGTGGCTTTGTCCTTCCCCTCCATCCCCTTCCCCACTACCTCTTGAATGCCAATGGCAGTTTCAGTCAAAGTTGAGCAAAATGTGACAGTTTCCTAAAACTTCTGTGAAAATAGACAGCAGTAGGATAGAGGAGGAGACTTAGTGATTCCCACTAAAGCGGTGGGTATTATAGCAGGCACTTATTTCTGGGTAGAGGCCTGAGGGTCCACACTGAGGACAGCTGCGTGGTACCCAGAGTAGGTGATAAAGCTGTGACTGGTGTCCACGCGTTAGTGGGCGCTGGAGAAACCACTCAACAGAGAGTCCATCCCTTGCGCCGAACCGTTGTGGACAAGTGAGGGATGAGTTCATGCCTTAGTGTAACTTAGTTAAAGTGGGTGATCGACCATGGGCACAGATCTGCTGGAAACCAGGGCACGCTCGATCAGTTCTGGTGCTTGTGGCCCTACGTGCTTCTTGCGACAGAGGTGTCTCCTGGCGAGCTCAGGCACTGAGCCTCCTGTGAAGCTCTTTGGAAATACCTCCCATCCTCCCGCCCTTTGCCCACACACTGAGCTCTCGGGCAGAAGAGGGGGAAGATCCTACCTTCTTTCCTGTTTTCCCCTCTAGATATCGCTTCAATGAAGGTGCAGAAAGGTTGAGATTTGGGGCTCATTAATAACACACCCTATTATCAGCTGAGTGTAACAAACCACCAGTTTTGGATGCCCTGATTTTTTTCTGAGTGGGTGGTTTGGAAGATGATGGAGTTGACTCTCTGGAGTGCTGCAAAATCCTTCCGCCAAATATTTGGCTGCTCAGCAGCCCTGAATACTGAAGCCTTTAGGGCGTTTTTTGAGTTGTGAGTGTGGAAAACGAGGAACTCTGAATGAACAGACTCGTGAAAATTAGAGGTTCCTCTCTGCTGCGCCTCAGTTTACTCATAAGTAAATTGGGCAAAGTAATCCTTGGGCTTTTGCCTCGAGGGCCCCCAAGTCAAAATTCTTCATGCTTCACAGTCCTTGAAGGCACTTGAATGAAAGACTCCGGACCTGGTAATTACAGAGCGTTGCGCTTTCATGAGGCTGTGAGATAGGGAAACCTTTGCCAGGCAAGGTTTGGGGAAGAAAATCAGCATCGCGCTGCCAAACCCTCCGAGGGGAGAATGGAAGATTTACTGTTGCAAGCGTCAAAATCAGCTGTTGTCATTTAAGGCCATTGCAAATGGATTTGCGGAAGGGCTGTGTTTGCACAAACCTGGCTACCAGGAGGAAAGAGCAGCCTTGCCAAAGCCAGGCTGCTGGTGGTGGCGGTGGGATTTGCATAGGAGCAGGTTAGGAGCAGGAGGCAGCGCCTGCCCGGCCAAAGTCAGCTCAGCCCTACCAACCCAGCTCAGCTCTGCTCATTTCCCTAAGCTGGATTTTTGGCTTCTTTCCTTGAAAAACATCTTCTCAGAGAGAGAGAGAGGGAGAGAAAGGAGGTCAGCTGTGTCAGAGGATGTTTTGCCTGTCTCCCTTAGGACTCAGTTACGGATTTAACACGAGATTTCCTTAAAGCCCTGGGAAAAAAGCAGGCTTCAAATTGTAGGTCAAAGCTGTGATTCACCCCTTCATTTCTGCTTTGCTTTGGGAGGGAGAGGAAGTAATTTGGGTCAGTTCTGCCCTGTGCCAGGGCATCTCTGCGCCGTGCTGGCTCCAGTGTGGTCGCGGGATGCGGGAAGGAGGTGGGAGCAGGGCTGTCCTGCCTACACCACTGTGTCCCAGCCCTCTTGACCTTGCTGAAGAGGGAGATGTGCCCCTCAGAGGTTGGTTTGCATCCCCTGTGCAGTGCCTGGCATTGGAGATAGGCTAGAGAGGAGAACAGAGGGTGTCTGGTGTTGTCGCTGCTGCCTGTGCAAAGGCATTAAACATGCCTCGGGTCTTTCCTTTGCTTGACTGTAGGAAAACCTACAAGACCCCTCACGGCTCATTCTGCTGATACCTCTTTTAGAAGTGCCAGTCAGGAGCTTTCCACATCAAGGAAGATGTCAGCGCTAGATGATAAATGACGAGTAGCCTGCATCATTGCTAAGGGCCCATTAAAAACGAGACACCTTTGAATTCACGGGGTAATAACAGGCACGGGATATGGGTTATTGGTCTCTTTTTCAGCAGAGAAATGATAAATGTTCCTGTGGAAAGAAGTGCCACACCTCCTCCCACGAGACACCCTTCCCTCTCCCATCAAAATTCCTAGGTCAAAGGAAAGGGTTTGATTTCACTAACACTCAGCCAGGAGAAATATGTGCGAGGTGCGAAAGCCACCTGTTCTCGGTGCAAACCTGGCAGGGGAGGTGTGCGCGGAGCCACGGCTGCAAGGCAATTTGGCCGTCACTCATCTTCTTGGGAACTTAGGAGTGATGTGTGCGTGTGGATGTATGTGTGCGGAGGCCTCTAGGTAAACTATCGCTTGTGGCGAAAGGTGCAAAACAACTTCTTTCACCGTTTCTTTCCAAAAAAAAAAAAAAAAAAAAACCAGGAGTTGCCTCATCGCAAAAAAAAGGGAACTAAAAAATCTCGGGTCAATATTTTTTTGCCCATCTGCTTGCGAGGGGCTGAGTGTGGCCCTTGGAAATCCCACTGCTGATGACTTTGCTCAATGCTAATCTGCAGGTCTTTTGATCTTTATACATTTAGGGCTTGACCTGAAGTCTGGAGGAATTAATGGGAGCCTTTCTCTCTCTCTCTGGGTATTCGCTTAGGGACTGATTAATTGATTTTTAGGTTTGTTGACTGTGCCTATATCGTGGACTCAAAGTACGCCATGAAAGTTTAATGAAATATTAAAATAGGTTATTTGTTGACAACAGTGACCCTGCGTGTCATGCAAGAAAAGCTGCCCATTTGGAGGTGTCTTCTGACTGTCCTTAACTTCCTCCACATCCGATGTTTCCCAGCCCTGCGCTCCATCTCCAGGACTTCTTTGGCTGGACAAACTATCTGATCGTGGCAGGTCTTGAGTAGACTTACAAAATGTCTTGAGGTTTCTGCGCACGCCCTTTTCCGTGCCTGGAAATTATGTCTAGGCTGAACGCATCCAGACTTCCCAGACGTGGTCATTGAATATATGCAGATAGGCTGAGTCTCAGAGAGCTGCAGCAAACCCAGCGCCGCTGGGCTGCCTTGGATGCGTCGTGTAAGCCCTGCAGAAGAGGAGCAGCAGTAGGGAGGAAATGCAGCGTGTTTGGGACCTGACAGGGCAGCTGAGCACGCACGTGTTCCCATCTGGGAAGTCCTCGATGAGAGAACAGGTGGATCTCCACCAGGAGGTTACACATCCAGGCTTTGGTAAATGGAGGTGAGAAGTGGGTTGTCTTGCTAAGGGCCTGTCGCCGAGCAAAGCCTGCTGTCAGCACCCTCCCCTTCGCAGCCTCCTCCTGGCGCGAACTCCAGCGCCTCCAGTGATGCCAGCATACAAGCGGGGAAGTGGTTTCTCTGAGAGGCGGGGTCCGGATCATTGAAAGCGATGAGGACGAGACCTTGAGCTTGGCTTTGTGGATGATCCGAGGTCATCGAATGCAGCACAGGCGTAATGCACCCTCTGTGTGAAGCTCCGGCCGGCAGTGGCTGAGTTAAGTACCTCCACGGAGAGGTGTCTAACCCTGCCTGGCCGTGCCCCTGCATTGATGCCTCTCTTAAACGGGATCCAAAAAAATGTAATGGAAAAGCAAAAATCAACCAAAACCCTTTCTTTTCAGTTTCCAAAGGATTTTCTTGGCCTTGTTGCTTCCTGTAGTGTCTTCACTGGCAGAATCATCCCAGTAAGCCTCAGCCTCCAAGAGGGAATGCAGGAAGGAGAGGCAGCGCTGCTCCTTCCAGGCTATAAAAGGTTTAACTCTGCCTCCGGTCCCCCGTCCCCCATCATGATATCCTTGTCCATCTTCTTCACCGGGGTGAGTTTTACCATGGAAGATTCTATCTCATGACTACTACAGAATAATGGTGTATTTCGTAGGTGAAAAGGTGAGTTATTAATCCTAATTATCCTAGAGAAAGCACTCTGAGGTTGCACAGCCTCTTTTTCTGGCCAGAGAGTCGAAACTCGGCTATTAGGAGGAAGCAAGCTGTGAAATCTCTCTGCAGGCATCTGAAGAAGCCTTAAGAGATTTTCAGAAGTGCCGAACCCTCAGATGTTCCCAAAGATTTTAGAGGAATCTCGAGTGCTTGCCTCTGGCTATAACCCCAGCCCAGGGCTTAGGGCTGTCGCCGTGAGCAGAGGGACCTGTTTGCAAATCCAGCCGCTTGCCTCATGTGGGTCAGGTTCTCTACACTTTCCTAGCCCCAGGGAGGCAAGAGTCCTCCTGTGAGGCATTCCCAGTCTTTTCTGTTGAAACTGTTTGACTTTCTGTAATTGGGAAATCATCGCTGGAATGAGCCTAAGAATAGACATGGGGTGGTGAGAAACCTTCTCTGGGTTTTTGTAAGAGCCGGTGACGCTGGCTCCGTTGCCTATTGCAGGAGAAGGATTGCAGCTGGAGATCCTGAGCAGAACAGGGTACCTGTCAAACGTCAGGTGAAGATCCTTAGAGCAGCTTAGGACCTGCTGTCTCTTCTGTGCGTGGCATCCTATATCCTGTGCATCCCATGTCTGAGCACTTTGCTGCCCAGGAGCTCTCTCCTGGGAATGTAGGCACCTGATGTGGGCACGTGGGATCCATCAGGAGACCTCAGTTACGTGCTGCCCTGTCGCTGTTTTGATATAACTTACATAACTTATTATAACTTTAACATAACTTCAGTATAATGTGGCTCTTTTAATATAACCTAAGGTGCCCGTGTGGAAAGAGAGCATCCAAAGGTCCTGTTAAGCGGTGTTTACATAAGGTTGGGCGATGAGATGTTGGGCTGTGCTGCTTGCTCACAAGATGTTTTTGGCTACAGGCTACCAAAACACATTCCACCCCTCTCTAGGGAGGGGACGGGACCCTCAGCAACACCCCCCATGTCCTCAGCCTGAATGGCTGCAGACAGCCCTTTGTCCAGGAGTGCTGAATGCGGGGTCGAGTGGTCCTGGCTCCACCAGACGCCACACTTGAGAGCTGGCTTTGAGGAGGGCTTTCAGCAGGCACTACGAGGTGGCAACAGGCTCTTGGGTTGGCAGATGGGGAATGCAGCCTTTGTCCTCTCCACACATGAAGATGGCAGCTGGGTACGGCCAGATTCCAGAGGCATCTGGACAGCCTCTGTCATCAAGGTGGGATGGTTGGGGGGCAAACACATAAGGGGGGGGTTATCTCCCCTCTGCCTTCTTGGCTGGGAGGGGTCAGCTGAGAATTGGAAGAGGCCAGTGATGAAACGGCATTGTAGTGGGAGGCTGTAGTGTGGTGACCGCAAAGTCTGGGCACCCTGCGCAACCAAGGAGGTGCTGAGATGGGGCTCCACAGGGTCGGCTCTGATATGTCTTTCTGGAGCAGGGGGCAGCAGGGGGAGCGTATCAGTCAGGGCGATCTCTCTGTGCTTCATGTCATGGCATAAGAAAAAGGGGAAAGGGAGTTAAGAAGCAGAGCGGGTGGCAGAGGGCGGGGGGTGAAACAGAGGGGAAAAAAAACAACAAAAAAGCCGAGTGAACCTGCTGGCTTCCCCAGACTACGTGGCACCACTGGTCATTTCTGTAGGCTATAGGGGTTGTCAGAGTAAGCTGTAAGGACAGGTGTAAATCTGTCCTGTCATTCCACCCTTCCAGCATCTTCTCACCTGAAGGGCTCCCATTTATTGCAGAGAGCAAGTAAATAAACCCAGGCATCGCTTTGACTCGCTAAGGGCATGAAAAGACACCCCATGCCGCCGGTTAACCTCTGTCCTCTGCCTTTCCCCTCCCGTGCGGGGCTTTTACAGCCAGCCTGAAAGTAACGCACGCACACACAGCTGTTTGTTAAAGCAAAGCAAATAAGGGCTATTGCAGCTCAGACCAAAATCCACTTGTTTGCAGTCTGATTTTTAACTGTCATTCCCAGCAGAGAGAGGGCAGGGGGAAGGCTGGGAGCTGGCCCCAGCCCAGGGCAAGAGGGGCCATTTGTCTGCCAAGAGGAGAGGGGTTTCGGCAGCTTCCAGGGCGCTCTGGGGCAGGCGGGGGGGCAGGGGGGCCACTACGGGTCTTTCTGAATCAGGGGAACATCTGCAAAACGACCCCGAAGTGTGTGTCGGGTGGGGACGTGACCTCTGGATGCGGTTTCCCTGCTCAGCCAGGCGAGGCGGGTCCCTTCGCCCAGCTCCTTCCTCTCCTTCTCTTCTTCCCTTCGCAAACTGTGCCGTTGATTTTTGTCCTCAAGCCTGGAGCGAGGCCTTTCTCTCCCTCTCTAAGAAGCCATCCGCAGCATCGGTCTCCCCATGGTTTTCATTAAGAAGGGGATGGTGTGTTTCCCATCAAGAACGACTTTAATCTTGACTGAGTTCTGAAAGCTAAAGGTTTGCAGTTTTCTTCGGCCACCTTTGATTATTACTTCTTCTTGTTTTCCAACTCAATATTATAGATCCTCCCTCCTGGCTGAAATCCTTAATGGCCCGGTCCATCCCCACTCCCCCAAGTACCCATTCTGTGGATGTAGCAAACTCTAATTAATTATAACTTATCTCATGACTTGTCAGCATCACATGTTTGATCCTGTTTAGAAACCATATTCCCAGGGGATGAAGAGACTCGGGAGTAGGTTGATGCTACTCAACAGTGATTTAATGGACGCATTAATGCCGAGACAGATAACTGTGTAGCCATGTTAAGTAATACATCAAGAATCTTTCCAGAGAGGCAACTTTACAGGTCACTGCAGAACTGCTAACTGATATTAACCCGCTTTGCATTGTGCTGCGCATATGGGCACTGCGAGTTCACACACTTTCTTTTGTTTGTTTTTTTTCTCGAGCAGCCTCTTCCCATTCCCCCCTGGAAGCGATGGAGATATTAGACGCCTAATGACAATGTTTCACACGCGGGGGTGGGGTGAGGAGGACAACAGGCTTGTTAGCCGGGTTGATTTTAAGCACACCCAATTACTGGCCCGGAGGAGGCCGGGAGCTGCTGCCCGGCCGCGGAGATGCTCGGGGCTGTGCCGGGATGTCGGGGTAGCTCCCGGGCACGGACGGGGACGCGCTCTTTTTGCAAAGCTTTCCTTTTCGGCGATATTTACTTGCCGCCGTCCCAGGAGTTGTTCCTCTGTGTCCCTGCTCCGGGGGGTGGTGCGCAGCAAAGCCCCCCGGAGAGCTGCCACTCCTCTTGGATCAAACTCCGTCCCGGGATGGAGGGGACTTGTTCCGGTGGCCCCAGAGGCCTGGGAGCTGGCCGGGAGGGCGGTAGCAGCGCCGGGGAGCGGCTGCCCCGACCCCGGCGGGCGGTTGGCGGCCCCGGGGCTGATTCTCGCTCAGCCCCGGAGGAGGGGTGCGATGTGCCCGGCGGTCGTCCTGCGGCCCCGCTCCTAGATGCAACAGCGGGGTGCAGCGGATTTTAGGGGTGGGAAAGGTCCGTCCGACCGTCCCTCGGGCTCTCCCGGCCCCACGCGGGATGGTGATGTACCCGGCCCCGCGGTCCTACCATCCCCGTCTCTTGCCTGCCCGCCGAGCCGCGCTCTCCGCTGCCTCCCGGCCCCGTCCCGCTGGGTTACCGGAGCCTGGGACACGGACGAACCCCCCGACAGATCTCCCCAGGGACACCTCGCTTTGTCCCCACCCCGTCCGGGGGGACAACGAGATCCCCCCCCACCCACACCTGGGAACACGCAAAGCGGCTCGGAGAGGGGGGGAGCCCACACCTAGCGGTGAGTTCCCGTGGGCTGAGGGCTCCCCCTCTCTGCTCCCCTCGCTCCAGCCCGGCCAGGCTCCGCGGTGGCCCCGGGCAGCACCGGGGCACCCCCGGCGTGCGGCTGCAGCCCCCGGAGCCCCTGTGCTCCGGGCAGCGGCACGGCGAGGTGTAGTATTTGCCAAAATGCCACAAGTTTCCGTAAGGACTCCTCTCCCGAGGCTGGAGGGAAGATGCTGCGGATCCCTCGCTCCTTCCCGTCTCTTTTTCCCTCTCCTCCTTTCCTGTCAACCGGACCCTTCAGGAGGAGGGAAAGAGCCTGGGAATTCACCTTGCTGGCAGTGAAGGGAAACTCCTTTGCTCCAGCCGGGGTGACAGCCCAGCAGGGCTCCGCTGGCCCGGGCCCGCCGGGCTCCGCCGCCCGCCTGCCCATTACCCGTCGGCGGGACGGCCCGGGGACCGGGGAGGCGGCGGGGAACAACTGGTGTTTTCCTTGAGGAAAACAGGCCAGGGAGGGGAGGAAACCAGCCGGCGGTGCCAGGCTTGCGGCGGGGCGGGCGGGAAGCGGCGGCCGAGGCTGCTCCGCGGGTGCGCAGCGGGGACCGCCCCGTCCGGCTCCGCGGGGAAAACTCCCACCAGATACGAGCCCGGCTCCTTCTCCGTCCTTTGGGGCAAGGCAAAGCCCGAGGGATCGTGAAGACCCAGCCCTTCAAAGACGGGTGAAGCCCCACGTGTCCGGCTGGGGAGCAGCCGCGCTGCGAGAGGCCGCGGGCAGCGCCGGCTCGGGGGGCTCCGCCGCCGCCTCCCGTCGCGCAGGGCGGTTTCACCCACTCGAGTTTTCTCTCTCGGGCTCGGGCCGTTTGCGGGGCGGAGGGAAGGGAAGGTGGTGCGATTTGCCCAGGTTGCGAGGGGAGGATTGTGTGCCACTGTTGATTAAACGCTCTCCCCGAAAGATGGTATCCGACATGAGATAATGAGGCTCCGTGACCGGCCCCAGGTTCCCTTTAAGTTTTCCCATGGACTCGAGCTGTCGCCAGTTCACAAAACGACAGTGTAAGACAGCACCACGCTACTCAGATCCAATTTACGGCGCACAAAAGCTGATCCCCAAATCCCCACTAACAAACCGGGACCCGCAGACAATTCCGATAATGTTTAGTTTTTATTCATTTCGCGACTAATTAACTGGAATCCCACCTCCTCTGCCCCCCTCTTGACAGCGCCCAATTAATCCGCAATGTATGTCAAAGGTCTGGAACCCACTGTAAACTGCTAAACCTCTGCAAAGATTTGTGTGTCTCTATATTGATCTGATTAGGACCAGGATGCTTTTTCCTCGCTATTTCTGCACGTAAAATAAAAATGTCGCACTTTTTTTTTTTTTCCCTGTCCCATAAGCTTTGCTTTCCCCAGCTCTAATAGGATTTCTCCAAGGCGCCTTCAAACCTCACTGGGGGATCATGAAAAGGCTTGAGGTTTGGGGTGGCGGTGGTGTTTGTTTTCTTTTTTCTTTTTTTTTTTCTTTTTTCTTTTTTTTTTTCTTAAGTAATCAGGCGCCCCGAAGGGAATCAAGCGAAATGAAGTTATGTGCGAGACAGGAGGGGAACTTGTGTGCGTGTGATGGGAGGGGGTTAGACTAAATCTGGATTCGCCGCAAAATGTCTCTTCTGGAAAAATAAACAGGAGCGGGGTAAACCTTTTTGGAGGGACAAATATTTATTTTGGAGAGAGGCTCGGTTGGTGCAGCGGTGGGGACGCGGCTGCCCGGCGGAGCGGAGAGGAGCGATCCCCGGGGCCGCGGCTGCCGCCGCCCCGCTCCGCTCCGCCGTCGCTGGGGCTGGGGCAGCTCGTTTCTAATCTTCGGAGGGAGCGAATATAAAAGAGGAATTTATTAGCTTTCAGGCCATCAGAGGAATAAACATTGATTTTATTGACCTAATTATGGGCCAAATGACTCCCTCCATCGATCACGTAAAATACTTCATTTGGAGAAAAACAGGCGCGGGCGCCCGGAGGCGGGGAGGAGAGCGGGTGGATGTGCTGCAAAAGGGAAAGAAAAGCAAAAGCTAGAGAATGTATGGCGCGGGGTTTAATGCAGTTAACGTGCCCGTCGCGCTGGAGCTCAAGCCCTGTCTCCCAGACGTTACAGTGCGGATGTTTTGCAAACTAAAGCTTTTATGTCGAATTCCAATCCGGCCAGTCAATTTGGCTAAAATAGCATTAAACAGATGGACCGCGGTTTATTTATATTCTTGCCCCCCTTGTATTTTATAGACAGAAAAGAATTACTTGAAATGTATTTTACAAGCACAAGACAACACGTCGCTTCAGCCCGAGAGCAGCGATTTCTGGTAATTAGAGTAGGCTCGACACTAATAAGGAAGCGAACAGGCTCTTTTCTCTGCTTAAACCCAGCTACTGTCCCCAGCGCTTTGCTGCGGGCTGGGATGGTCGTTCCGCGGCGAGGGAGGGGGCGGCGGGCGTACCTGAAGGCACCTGCCCGGGGAGGGAGCCGAGAGGGGCTCCGGGGCCACCGGCTCCTTTGCTGCTCTCGCCAGGACGAGCAGGGCTCCTGAAGCCCGGTGTGTTTCTCCCCCCTCGCTGGCGGGTGACAGCGAGACCCGACTTTGGATTTATTTGCTTGCGATTTTTTTGGCGGTGCGGGACGAGGGACGCTTTTGGCAGGGTGTTTGCTCCCTTCTTATGTCACCTGGAATATTGGATCTCGTACGCCTTCACCTAGCCGTAACTGTAAAAGACTATTTTTAGTCTAGCTGTTTTGTAAGGCTGGGTCTTTCCCTCCCCGATCCCTAAGCTCGGTTTAGCGCTTCTTTTGCCCCGCCGCGTTATTCCTCCCTCCTGGCGAGCTTTGCAGCTCGGGGGCTGCCTCCTGCGCTCCTGACTCCGACGGGCAAACTCTCAGCGCCTGGATCTGAACGCCCCCGACCCCCTTCGCTCCCCCCCTTCCCCACCACCCGCTCCCGGGACCGGTTATTCTGCGTCACCCGCCGTTCCTCGGCGAGGGAGGCAGGGATGCTCTCCGCCGTGGCACGCATTGTCTCTCAGCCCATAAACGCCTGGCTGTCACTTCCAATAGCTCTTTTATTGCAATTCGTTAAGATGAGCGGTGCCACTGCTCCAGCCGCTGCCCCCCTCCGGGCTCCCAACCTTCCCCCCGGCGGGCAGAGCCGGGGCTGGGGGCTCCCGGGCCAGGCCGGGGGAGCCGGGCCGCCCAGGTGAGCCCCGCTCGGGCAGGTGAGAGCGGGCGGCCCCGGCGCCATCCCGTGGCCGAAGCCCACGGAGCGTTCGGCGGGGCGAGCCCGGGCCCCGGCGGCGGGGGGAGCGCGGGGTTCACCCGGCGTTCACCCCCTCTCTGCCTCCCTCCTTCCCGCTCTCTCGTTAAGATAGGGCTTTATGCAGAACATCTGTAGGGGAAGGCAAAATAAATGGCAACACTTTTACACCACTTCCTACTTAACTTCGCTTTTTATGTGGCTGCGCTGGATTTTCCGACGCTTTGTACTGCTCGAATCTTGTTTGGATGTTTGTACATGTAATACTCTGCCCACTTCAGCTCTTGGGATGGACTTGTCTTGTATTTTTTTTTTTTTTTTCCCCTCTCCCACCCCCGTCCCAGCGTGCAGACAGGGTCTTTCACAACATGCTCTGCTCATTTTGCTGTCGGGGGAAGAGCAGCAGGATTTGTGCTGCCTCGGTAGCCTGAGCCAGGGCAGGGGCAAACGGCTGCACAACTGATGGGCATTAATCACGCCTTGTCTTTGCAGAAGGGGCGCTCCGTGCACGGTGCACCCACTTATTCGCTCTTAAAATCCCCCCTTCTCCTTTCAGCCTGTCGCCTTCCTGTCTCCACTGAGCAGCATTTTTCCCTGACCCGGGATCCGGACAATTGTCCTAATGGTATTTAAAGAAAACACGGATTAAACATTCATTAATGCTTTTCTCCCGTATTTAGACTGTAACCTCAGAAACCAGGGTGCTCTGTGAACGGAGCGTGTGTCAAACCTCACTCTAAACGAGAAAAAACCTTTTTTTTGGGGGGGTGGGGGTGTTGTTTGTGGCTCCCACGGACCCCGAGGTGATTTGGGCGCCTGAATGCACTTGATGAACGGGAGCCACTTTCCCGGCTGAATTGAAGCTCCCAAACCCCGCAAGAACTGGTACCAAAGTAGTGAGAAAGTGGCTCTTCTCGCCGGGAGCGCATTCCCTTTCTTATCCAGAGGATCAGGAGTGATGCCCCGGCCCCCAATCTATTTTCTCTTTCCACATCTCCCGTCTAACTGGAATAATTTCCACCGCCGCCGCTTTCCCGAGCCGCCTGTGAGCGTTTTAGCTTCCCTTTAGGTCCAGACCATTAAAGAAGGGGCTACAGCAACAGGTGAGCGGGGGGTTTTGAGGAATAGCAGGGGGCCGGTGGCCCCGGGGGTGTTGCAGGCACCGAGCCGCCCGGGGCGCTCATCGACCGCGGGGAAGGATGCGGAGCCCGGCGCCGGGGCAGGGGCGAGCCCGGCGGCTCCCCGGCAAAACCTGCTGCGGGAAAAGAAAAACCCCAAACCTTTTCCTCTCTAATCCCGGTTACGGGAGGAGGAAGGATCCGCTCCGGAGAGCTGCACAAATACTGTTTACACCTGCGACGCGAAGCTGGCTGTGTTCTGCTCCGCTCGGCTTTACTGGGAAATCTTTTCTGTCTGCCCCAACTCCCGCATCATCTGGGTTTAATAAATGTTCACAACACCCCTGCTGCTCCAGAGAAACGCTGTGGCAGAAGTCGGCTCTGCCCGTGTTTCTGAATCCCAGCAGAAGAGTAATTACCGTAGGAGCAAGAGTGGCCTGGGACTTGTTTTGGGTCCAGGGGAAAGGGTGGGAGGGACGGGGAGAGAGAAACCTGGCCACGAAGTGGGGGCTGTGAAGCTTAAATACGTTTATACACACACATACATATGGATAGAAAAGCAAGGAGCAAGTGCAAGATCGAAAGCAGAGCCTGTCTTTTCTGCAGCCACGTGTGCCATTAAAAGCAAATAATTCAAAGTGCTTTTAAACTATAAAAACATGGGATCTTTCTCCTTCTGTACTTTTTTTTTTTTTTTTGGGGGGGGGGGAGGATGCAGATCCCGTCTCCCCTTCTCAGATGACCTCGAAGGACCGGTTTTTTCACTTTCCCATGTGTGCGTGTTTGCGCTTTCCGGAAATCAATCTAAAGTTTGTTCAAAATACTAAACTAAAATAAAACTGCGCTGCAAAACCTCCCACGCCCTAAAGACAGAGAGGAGCCCCCCCCCGCTTTTTTTTTTCCTGCCTTTTTTTTTTTTTAAGTAGCTTTTTAAAATTTCCGTCTTGTTGCGCTCCCCACGGAAATGATCTCTGGAGGGTTTCGCTGGTTCGTGTGTGGATGTGGCATGCAGAGGAAGGAGGGTTCTGCTGAAGCGCAGCGGGCTGCCAGTGCCTCGACGTGCCGGAGGGCCGGGGGCTGCCGGCGGGACTGCCCGGAGCCCCCAGAACCGGGGCTGGGGGTCGGGGCTGCCGGTCCCTGCTCCTCGGCTGTCCCCGGACGGCTCAGCTCCCGCGGGGACTTGTCCCCTTGCAGCAGGGCGAGTTGGGAAGCGGTGGGGAAGGAGGATGACTTTTCTCCGTCCACCACCCTGTTCTGGAGTGCCGGCGGGATGGAGCCCGCAGCCCTTGCCCCGCACGTCGGGGCTCAGCTTTAGGCTGGCCGAAGCGGCCAAGTTCTTCAGCGAAACTTGCCGCTCCCCAAAAGAGTCCCAGGGCCGAGCTGGCACATTTCGGCTGCCTTCTGCAGCCCCCGTGTGAAGGCAGGGTGGGAGAAGCCCTTCCCTCACCCTGCGCAGACGGATGCCAAGGGTCAAACAGAGGGGCTGCAGGGGAGGAGAAAAAAAAAACAAAACCAAACCTGTTCCTAGCCGCCCCCAAATCTCCTAACTGGGGCATTGGGAAAAAAGATAAAAGTTCTTTCCTCCTCCCCCGGAAAACTGGTGGGTTTTTAAACATTTCTGTATCTGCGCTGGGGGTAGTTTGGGCTCTGTTTCACGCGGGAGGGAAGAAGTGAAGTGAAATTACTGGGGACACGGTCACGCCGTGGGTCCCCCGGAGCTCCGCCGTCCAAATGCGTTGGGAACATCCCCCTGGAGCAGTTTTTGGGTTTGTTTTTTTTTAAGTCCTGCAGCCCATGGCGAGAGCTGCTGCCGGGGAAGGATCGATGCCGAGCGGAGTCCCGGCTCTGCCCCGGCCCGGGCGCGCAGGGTCCGGGGGGAATTCTCTCGGGCATGTCAGGGGCTCGGGGTCGGTAACAACCGTCGCGTACGGGCAGGAGTTATCCGCTGCCTCCTCTTCTCTTTCATGTGTCTCCTGCCCTGGGCTGTGCGTGGGGGGGTTATAGCTCTTTCTAATTGAAACCTAGTAAGGAAAATAGTAATGGATACCAGGCTCCGCTGGAGAATACGTGTCCGCGGCTGCATGATGAGTGTTAGTTCAGCAGACTTTAAGAAGCCAATTCTTCTTCTCTGTCATTTCTCTATTGACAGCAGCCCCTATTAGATTTACCATGTCCTTTTGCAACAGCTGGTCCTCTCCCCCCCCTCCCCCGGGCCGAGGTATCAATCGATGGCCGGGTGACTTGATGGCATCTTGAAGAAAACGGGAGCAAAGCGTGTGTCACCGTCGGTGCCAGAGGCTCCCGGATCCCCTCCCTTGCTTTGATGCAGCCCGATGTGCCCGGTGGTGCTCAGCACCGCTCCGCAGCCCCGGGGGATGCTGCCCGCCCGCCCACCCCGCGGGGCGGGGGGCTCGGAGGAGACCCTGAGGGGATGTGGAGATGGGAAAGGCTCCGGTTCTGGGCTGTTAAAGAACACGGCTGATGGTCAAAGCAGATAAAATCGGTCTCTTTGCCGGGTGCTCTCGAGTGCCTTGTTCTACTGGGTCTGCAGGGAGGCGGGGGTGTGGGGGGCAATGCCGCATCTGGAGAGCTGGAGGGCTGCTGCGGGAGGATCCGTCCCTCCTCGGTACTGTTGTTGTGGTGTGTGTGTGTGTGTGTTTAAATAATTGAATAAACGTATCCACTCCTTCCCTCTTTCTCCCTCGCACGCAGACACACACACAAAGACAGCATTGAAAGGATAGATCTGTTTGACTATAGGAAACGACAATTAGCGCTACTTCCTGAGCAGCAAACTGTATGTGTATGCCTGGCTATTAAAAAAAAAACCCACCCTTATCCAAATAGTGAACACTATTTACAAGTTCTGCTGGCCAGCGGTGGTGGAAGCAGAAAGATGGGTGCAGAGAGGGTGAGGGAGGAAGCAGGGCTTTCAGTTCACCTCTGCCAGCAGCACACCGGTGAGAGGAACAAGGCTCCGTGTGCAGTGGGTGATGCTTTATGGCAAGGAGAAACCGAGTGGTGCAAAAAATGGCTTGAAAAGGGTAAAAGGGATGTGAGGTGGGGAAGGCAGAGGACTGGCCCCAAACCTTGCTGGGCCCTGAAGAGCCCCGGTCGGTAAGGCTTGGGCCTGGCTGGGAGATGGAGGGGAGAGCTGCAGGAGGTGGGTCTGCGTGTTTCTTTTCCAAAACATCGTTGGCAAAGTGGAGGTGACTGGAAGGCGTCAGAGACGGCTGGGGACCTGGACAAGGTGAATGCAGGTCTTGCGGGGAGGGGCCTAACTGTGGCAGGGCTGGTGATATGAGCAGGAGTGATGTTTGTGAGGGGAGCGAAAAATTCTAATCCTGGAGCCCTGATGTTTGGGCTCCCACTAGAGCCAGCCCCTGGCAGGAGCTGGACCAGGCCGGGGGGGCTCAGGAGGAGCTGGGGGTTGCTCCCGGCAGAGGCAGGCAGGGAAGGGCAGGCAGCTGCTAGCACTGCAGTGACCCCGAGCTGGGGCGACAGTGCTGCCTGACCCCCCGCAGCTCTGCCTTGGTCAGTGCCACACTGCTCCCAGCGGGCTGGGCCATGCTGGGGACACGAGCAGCCTTTCCCGCAGGGTCACATCCCAGTGAGAGCTGGAGGCTGAGAAACCTTGCTAGCTGCTGCTTTCCTCTCTTTTTTTTCCCTGGTGCTGCAACAAGGCATGTGTAACACTGCCTCTGGGCTCACCCCAGCCCTGTAAAGCCCTGAGCCCAGCTGCGCTGGGAAAGGGAGCTGATCCCCCTGCCCTCCTCTTCTATTTTCTGTTCCAAGAGTTGGGAACAGCCCCTTTGATTGCGGTGGGACACGATGAGGCCCAGCCTGCTCAGAGAGAGATGTGGTTTTTTCCTTCTTGCTATTCCTAATGCCTTGATGCACTTTTTTGGACCCAGGCATGTTATTTTGCAAAGTTTTCAGGCCAGGCTTTCAGTGAAATTCAGCTGGCGATTGGAGGATGGGCTCTACCAAAGGGAAAGGCAAAGAGCTGTGGAAGTGAGCCCCCTCTCCCCGTGGCAGTTTGTCTAGTCTGACTATACGGACTCGCTCCCTAAGGGACCCACTTCATTACGCCTGCGGTCTGCAGTGCCACTCTGGGATGGAGCTGCATCAACGCGGCCCCCATCTACTGACACCTTTTGCTGGGCTGGGGAAGGGCCTGCACAGGGCGGGGAAGAGTTTCCCTCGGAAGCAGCGTGTAATTGCCGCTCGCCAGCTGCCCCCCGCGCTCCAGCCAGTATTTACTGCAAACCTGCCAAAGTAAACCAGCCCGCTGCGTTTTATTTCGGATAAACACAGCGCGGCCACGGTGGGGTGTTGCCTTCCGTAGGGTTGGAGACGGAGCGCAGGCTGCAGCGCCGGGGGAAAGGGAGGAGGAAAAGGCTGAATCCTGCAGGGTGCGGGGTGGCTGGCGGGCAGGATGGGACTGGGCCCCTTGGGGATGCTTGGGACCGGCAGCGCGATAAGGAAATGCATAGATAGGATGCAAAACCCCGCTTAGGTTGTGCACGTTGGCCCTGCTCACCGTGCACCAGGGCTCGTCCTCGCCTGCAGAGCACCCACGAGCACCCAGCACAGGCAGGAGGTGCAAGGGACGCCTCGGGTTTTGCTGTGGGAGCGGGGATTTGCGGTGTACCCCAGAGCGCGGATCCCTCTGGGTTGCACACACCCAACACAGCATCTCCACGTACACGCACAGGGTTCCTCCACACACATCCACACGCCTCGGAGCTGCTCCTGCAGACCTGGGAGAAGACGCGTGGGCCCAAAATCTGGGCTGCCTTTTATTTTCCTCTCGCCTCCTTCCTCCGGCTGGCTCTTCAGGCCACCGGGAGAGAGCCAGAGCCTCTCTCCTCCCACACCCCCGACACACGCGCCCGGGGCAGGCTCGCTGCACGCCCCGAGCTCTCGAGCAAACGCTCAAAAGTTGCTTAGGAGGGTGAAATCTGAGCGAGCGGGGCTCTCCCAGCCGCTCAACCGCCGAAGGCCCAGGGTCTGGCCAGCTCCGCTTTCCCTCCCGCCTGGACTGAACCAGGGAGAGCCCGGCGAGGTGCCGGCGGTGGCGGCAGCCTCTCCGGCGGAGAGCTGGGGAAGGTGGGAGCCGCTCCCCCCGGCCCGGCCTTTAGCTCTTTGCGTTGCGAGATTAGAGAGCCCCGGCCTGGCCGCTCTCCGAGGAGACAGCGGAGACCTTTCATGCCTCTTTGAAGAGCTAAGATAGTGCCGGCCTTGGTGCAAGCCCAGCCCGCAGACGGGCCGGGAGGCGCGGGGGCAGCCGGCTATCTCGGCGGGCTATCACCCTGCCTCCCCCCGCCACCGGCCCCGTTCCCACCTCCACCCCGCTCCCCGCCCTTCGGCATCGGCCGCTCTGATCTCCTTTTTATTTATTTATTTATTTATTTATTTATTTTACACACACCCCCCCACCCCCCCCAGCCTCCCTTTGCCATTCATTTCTGCGGGCCGCCTTATTTATTTATTTCTGCGCCTCGCTTATTTATTTTCTTCTGGCAGGGAGGCGGCTAACGCGTAGCTGGAAGCACTGGCCAATATTTAACTAAGATGGCTGGCCATCAGGTCCCTTTTGTTTGCTTGCAAATTAATCATCCAGCGCGCAGTCGGCGCCAGGGTAGATTTATCACACACAGAAGGGGGAATGAGGCGGCCGAAGGGAGACAAAGACTGTTCGCACCTTCCCGCTTTTGATCTTAGATTAGTGCAGCCTCCCTTCATAATACGAGTCTCCAGGGGGCTTCGTCGGGGAGGTCACTTGGAACTGGCGGAAGTTTGCACGCCATTAGCCAGACGCTGAAATTGGAAATCATAAGGGGCAAACATTTTACTTTGCTCCGCGGGCCGCTGCGTGGGTGGGTGCCGAGCGCGGTGCAAGGTGCGGGGCCGGCGCGGAGGGCGGCAGCGACTCCGGGCTCTGCCGCGGTGCGGAGGGCGCGCACCGGCGGGGCGGGCGCGGGGGTCGGGGCGCGGCGGGGCTGAGGGCGGCTGCGCTTGTCCTGCGGGAGCCCGCGGGCACCTCCCGGTCCGCGGGAGAAAACGGCGACCCGGGCGGGGCAAATTGCAGTAAACTTCTTGAAGCCGCAGGGCGTTTGTTGTGGGCGCTGTTAAGGGGAAGGCATAGGGTTTGGGGGTTCCCACCGCGGCAGCGGCTGGAGGCAGGAGCCCGAGAACCGGTTCCGTGCAGAGGTTGCGGAAAAGACTCGCTCCGTCCGTTGTTCACTAGCTGCACAGCCCAGCCCAGCGCTGCGCGGGTAGCTAAGCTCCTGGCTTCGGGAAACACATCAGACTCTCCCCCCGCCCGGCCCATCTTCTTTGAACGCATTACTCCCGCTTCCTTTCTTCTCTCCTCCTCTTTTCTCCATCCACCCCCACCCCCGACCAAAGGGGAGATATTTTGGTGAACGCAAAGCGATTCTAGACGCTGGTTACTACAGGGACTTCACCAAGCTGGCGCCAAGCGCTCTTAACCATGTGCGTCAAAAATGCAATGGTAGAAGAGCTAATCACTTTAGAGGTTCCGCTCCCATCTGCGCGCAGCCAGCGCCGAGCCCCCGCGCTCCCCCGCTCCGCTCCCGGAGGATTATCTTCCCCTCTTTAAAGCAGGATGGGGGGGTGGCGGGAGATCCCCCCGGGGTTTGGTGGGGGTGGTGATTCGGCGCCTCCCAGCGCTGGGACATGCCGCCTGACACACGCGTGGGCGCCCCGCGCCCTGCCGGCCCACGGCTCCCACGCCACCCACCCACACCCTCGAGCCCCCTCTTGCCTCCCCGCACTGTCACTCCCCCGGGAACTTGTCTCCCCAGAAACTTCCCCGGCCCATCCTGCCTGGCTCTTCCCTCTCCCTGGGGTCGCACGGACCCACGCGTGATGCCCTCCCCGGGGGGGGGGGGGGGGGGGAATGGCTGGCTCCATGCGAGCCCGGGCACTGGGGCAAACCCGGGGCTGGGTCGTCCCCCCCCCCGCCGGCCCCGGCTCTGCCCGGCCCGGGCGCAGGGAAAGCCGCAGCACTTCCCGTCTCCTCCCCGCGCACCTCATGGAAGAGGAGGGGTGTGGGAGCGTAACCCTCTCGGCGCCGGTGCCAGCCGAGAGGCCTTAATCCTCAGCGCCAAAGAAAGAAAGAAGGGGGGGGGCGGAAAAAAGAGAATAGAATAATAAATAAAAAAATCCCATTTTCCAGCAGCCCCCTCGTCGTCTGCCGCGGATAAGCAGCCGCTGGGCCCGGGGCTGAGCCGAGCGGCGGCCCCTGCCCGCCCCGCCGCAGCCTCCAGCCAGCCACGACAATACTACCGGCGGCTGCTGGGGCAGCCGGAGCCGAGCCCCGAGCCGGGGGCAGCCCCGCAGAGCCCTCTCCGGGCCGGTTCCCAACCCCCGGGGCTCGCCCCTAGGTTTGCGGGGGAAAGGAAAGCGCCCGGCCCCCGGCCTGGCGGTCCTGTCTCGTTTAAAGAAAGCAACTTTCGCTGGGGTAGGGGGGGAACCGCAGAGGGGGGCAGCGGGAGTGACATCAACCCCGGCGGCTGCGGGGACCGGCGGCAGCCGCGACGCGGCGGGCATGGGGGTGCGGCGCGGCGGGCCCCGAGCTGGCTCCGGAGCTGCGGGGAGCGGAGGGGAGGGGTAGGCCCGCACCCTAGATCCGTGCCCGGCCCGGGTGGGGTGCGGCGCGGGGGGCACCCAGAGGTGGGGGACCCCACCAGCACCACCACCAGCACCACGCGTGGGGGTCCCCTCCCGCTCGCGGCGCGCCCAGCGCTGCCAGCAGCCGCTGCTTTGGAAGCTCCTACCGGGGCCGGCGGCCGGAGGAGAACGCCCTGGAAATGCCCAGGCTGCCATCTCGCCGGGGCCGCGGGAGGCCGTGGCCGGGGTGGGGCGAGGCGGCCCCGAGCACCCCCCCGCTTAGAGGCGGGTGCTGCCGGCCGCCCTCCCCGGCGCTGCCTGCTCCCTCCCCTCTGATCATGTTGACATATTCACACGGCCCGGAGTACTAGTGATGCTTTGCTGCAGCGTTACAGTTTCCGACACCTTCTTTTTATAACTCGGCTCTGTCCCCCTTCCACTCGACCTGTCAAAACCACGCCTATGGAGCCACACAATTGGTCCGAAAGCGTCAAAGAGCCAATCAAGGAGGCTCCAGCTCCCTTGTAACCCACAACACATCCATACAATCTGGTGCACGCAGAGCACAGACTCACAGGGAATTCTCAGAGCTGAGAGGCTCCTTCTCCCTCTCTCTCTCTCTCTCTCTTTCTCTTTTCCTCTCTTTCTCCCCTCCCCTTTTTCTCTTCCTTTCTCTTTTCCTCTCTCTTTCTCCCTCTCTCCTTTGCTGGAGCGCTGCTGGAGAGGAGACAAGAGTGTAATTCTTCCAGATATATTTTTATTTTTTTTAACGGCAGAGTGAAAGAGAAAGAGAGGGGGAAAAATAAAAAAAAAAAAAAGAAAGAGAGAAAAGGAGGGTGAAAGAAAGAAGAGATTCTGATGGAAATCAGGGCACCCTGACCAGCTCCTGCTCGGAGAGAGGGGAAGGCGAGGCGGAAACGAGATTTCCCTACAAGTTTTTGCAGCCGAAGGTTGCTCAGGGAGTCTTCCTCGGCCGGCGAGGGGGGGTGGGTTTGCTCGCTTCTTTCTGCTTTCCCTCCCTTCCCAGCCTCTGCTCCGCAGCCTGACCGTGCGGAGGAAAGGTGGAGGGGTGGGGGGGAGGGGGGGGCAAGAGGCAGCCACCCAAAAAGAAACCCCAGCTTCGAGCCGTCACCCTCCGCCGCGAAGGAAGAGAAGGTGGATTGAGACGAAGAGAAAAAAGAAGGAGGAAAAAAAAAAGGATCTCGGCGTGTCCAGCCCTTCTGCGGCAACAGGAGCAGATAGCGAACCCGGTGGATTTTTTTTTTTTTTTTTTTCTCCCCGCTTCTTCGGCGTCTCTTTTCCAGCGCAAGAACTTCCACTCAGGAGAAAAACAACCAACCAACCAAACGCAGAGACCGAACACAAAAAAAGCAGGACTAATAATGAACGATCCTGTTAATCCGCTGTCCCGAGGGCTGGGGATGTGCCCCGGCTCGGGAAGTTGTAGGCTGTAGAAGTTCTGCCTCCCCCCCACGTACTGTGCTGTCTAGAGCTTGTTTTCCCCCCACCCTATTTTTTGGTGCTTTATTGCTGTTGTTGTTGTTATCTTAATTTTTCTTCTTCATGATGTGCTGTTAGAAACCACTCCGGGACTACTCCAGCAGTAGGAAGACCGAGGAGTGGAGTGGATGAATATACCGATGAGAGATCCAGTAATCCCTGGGACAAGCATGGCTTATCATCCTTTTTTACCTCACCGGGCTCCGGACTTTGCCATGAGCGCTGTGTTGGGACATCAGCCTCCCTTCTTCCCGGCTCTGGCTTTGCCTCCCAACGGGGCGGCCGCCCTCTCCCTTCCCGGGGCTCTGGCTAAACCCATCATGGATCAGTTAGTGGGGGCTGCAGAGACTGGGATCCCCTTTTCTTCCCTGGGTCACCAGGCAGCAGCCCATCTGAGGCCTTTGAAAACCCTGGAGCCAGAAGAAGAGGTGGAAGATGATCCGAAAGTGCATCTGGAAGCCAAAGAGCTTTGGGAGCAATTCCATAAAAGAGGCACGGAGATGGTGATCACCAAATCGGGAAGGTAGGTCTGAGCCGGGGGTTCATGCCCCCTTTTTTCCCTCCCTCTCCCCCACCCCTCGGTCTCTGCACCCCACCAGGCTGCTCCAGAGCAAGGCTCTTTCACCAGCGGCATTGTCCTTAAAGCTCCTTTCACCTGGAATTATGGAAAGTTTTGGGCAGCTGAAGATCCGAGCCCGTCTCGGTCGGGCAGCACGCTGCAGGGAAACCTCAGCCACGAGCCGGCCCTGCTCAGCGTGAGCGTGTGCGGGGGGCGAGAGGGTCCCTTCAGGGTTCAGTAGCTTAATACTTTCTGGAGAAGGCTGGTAGCAGAGAGAAAAGCAATCGGGGTTGGAAAAGGAGCTGGCCTGGCTGCAGCCTTGCTACGCGTAGCTTTTCTTCCTTAGGAGGGAGAAGGGGGAACGAAGGAAAAAATTCTTGGGAGCAGCGTGTGGCTGCTGGTGGGGCGGGAGCTGCGGGAGGGCAGCGGGGCTCAGTTCAGCGGGTCCTTCGCTTGTGCCTGTCTCTGCTGGGGTCTAAGCGTGCGTTTGGGCTGGCTAATTCTATCTGGAAACGCACAAAACGCTGTCGGAAATCCTCCGCGGAGGGTCGTGCAGCCCGGCGCTGCCTGTCCCCGCGTTTCCATAAGCTTGCCGTGGGAATGAATGAACATCCCCGGCGCGTCCCCGCTCGGCATCGCGGCTCTGGAGGGGTTTGCCCCTGGGAAACCCCTCTCTGCATTCGCTCCTCACTGACACCCGCGCTCTACCTATCGCTGCGATGACAAGTAGGGAGCAAACCCACTTCGCACCTGGGTGTTTTTCTCAGGGACTCTCTTAGAAACCTCCCAAACAATTCGCGTGTGATTTGCCAGGAGAATGACTCGAGGAAGCCACTCCTGAAAAGTCTTCTTAGATGGCCTTCAGCTGCCTTGGCTGGAGCTTCAGCTACTTGCAAAGCACCAGCTGCAGGCTGTAGGCTCGGGAAAAAAAAAAACCCAAAAACCTTAAAAGCAGCAAGGAGGGGAAAAAAAAAAAAAAAATCCCCTCGCCCATTTTACTGCTTTCCTGAAGTTTTCCTTGCTAATTGTGGTCGAAAGTTTTTGCGCGAACGCCTCGGCGAGCATGAGGCGCTCTTGCATGTTGCAAAGTCATGTGTTTCCTTTGGAGCTCGCCGAACGCCAACCGCTCGATATAATAAACAGCAAATTTGCGGTATCCTGTTGCAGTGTCGAGCTGGACGGGGGAGCGGGGTGCGCAGGGAGCCCCGGGAGGCCGGGCCGCTGGGGCTGCCCTCACGGCAGGGCTTGCTCGCTGCTCCCCTGCCAAGGGAAAAAAAAAAAAAACCCTCTCCGCTCTTCCTGGGTGCAGCGCGGTGGAGATGCGGAATTTTGAGTTTTCGCGGGGTGCGATCCGCTGCCGGTCCTTTTGTTCAGCCGGCGGAAAGGCGAATGAAGAGCCGAGAGCCCCCCGTGAGGCTTTGCCGGCGAGGAATGGCAGAGGGAAGGCGCCTGCTGGTTTCGAGGGACGGCGGAGCTCTCCCCTGCGCCTCCCGTCCCAGGGACCATTTTCTCCTGAAACTTGTAGGCGTTTGAGGAACCTTCTCGCTGAGGGCGGGGGGAGGCTTTTTTGCTGGGACACACACACACGCGACTTTTCCGCTTCTGAGAGCTGAAGGGATTGCTTGGAAGACGCGCTACCGAGGTTATTTAAACGCTGTAATTAATTTTATTTTCGCCTTGTCTTTTCTTTACACCCCCCCTTCCCTCTCTCTGCCCGTAGGAGAATGTTTCCTCCATTTAAAGTGAGATGCACTGGACTGGATAAAAAGGCCAAGTACATTTTATTGATGGATATTGTGGCGGCTGATGATTGTAGGTACAAATTCCATAATTCCCGGTGGATGGTAGCCGGCAAAGCTGACCCTGAAATGCCAAAGAGAATGTACATCCACCCGGACAGCCCGGCCACCGGCGAACAATGGATGTCCAAAGTCGTCACCTTTCACAAGCTGAAGCTCACCAACAACATCTCTGACAAGCACGGATTTGTGAGTGCCTTTTACACCTTCCTTTGCCCGCCCTTCCCCTCCGCTGCTGCCCGGCCGGAGCGCTGGGACCCGCGGGGGGGGGGGGCACAGCAGCGGCTGCTCGGCCGGGACCGGGGCCGTGCCCGCAGCCCCGGCTGGCAGCTCCCGCCGGCGGCCCAAATGCGGGGAAAAGGGGGATAAATCCCTCCCTCCGCCCACACCGGGACGGGGATCTGGCCGGTTTAGAATATCCCTTGATTTTTTTTCTGTCGCTGAGGTCAGGATTAAGCACTCGAGTTTATTCTGTAACCTCTCCGTGCCATTCCGCTGAATTTAGAGATATACATACGTTAACTTTACAGATATATTTCCAGCCTAACACGGTATTTCTCAGAGCTGTGGTGACTTTCGATATCTCTCTTTTATTTTTTAATAAAGTCTAGCACACTTTTTAAGCGGAGGAAAATTATATTCATATGTGTATAAAGGGCTTAAAGGCCTAAGTACGCAAACATTTAAATATATATTAATCTGGACAATGTAAAGCAAGCCGGAGTGAAAATAAACAGGGACCGAAATCAGAGGTCAAGTTGCCCATTCATGTCTATCCACTCCTTTACATTTACTGGGTGTGCGGAGATAAAAACTTACCCTGAGAGTGAAATCAAACAAAGCTGCTGATAAGTGCTCTGCCGATCCGGGCCGTTCCTTTCTATTCTGGGGAAAGCCTCCGCCGAGCCGGGGGCTGCTGGGGGTGCCCGCCGTCGGGGGAGCTCTAATGTGCCGAAGATTGCATTTGCTGGCTCTGATTTGATTAGACGGTACATTTTTTGCCTTTCGCAGAAGGCCTTAAGTGGATTGGGGCGAGCAATTAGACCTAGCCCAGGCTCTCGTGGTGCTGCTGCTGTTGGAGCTGCTGCCGCTTCTTTACTTGATGTGAATTTATTTTTTTCACTGTGAAATCAGAAGACATTGCGGCCGGCGCCCAAATAGCTCTCCCCTCCCCTCTCCTAGGAGAGCTCTGCCGGGATTTTACACACACACCCCCCCGGCTCCGGGAGGTCCGGCTCAGAGCCTAACCCCGGCGAGCTGGAGCTGTCAGAGCTTTTTGTGGGATGCTGCAAGGCGTGTGCGTGTGTCTGGAGCGTGCTCGGCGGGGAGGAGGAGTGAGGGGAGGCAAATTAGGAGGAGAAAGTGCCGGGGGCTGGGGGAAGCGCGGGGCGGGGGTGCTGCTCCAGCTGACCCTCTTCTTTCCCCCCCCCCCCCCCACCCCTTGCCCTCTGTGCTGCCGGCCGCTGCGCCCCCCGCCTCCCCCCCAGACCATTTTAAACTCCATGCACAAGTACCAGCCCCGGTTCCACATCGTCCGAGCCAACGATATTCTCAAGCTCCCCTACAGCACGTTCCGGACCTACGTTTTCCCGGAGACCGAATTCATCGCAGTGACCGCATACCAGAATGATAAGGTAAGGAGATTAAGAAAGGATTTGGTTTACGTCTTTTGGCTTTTAAGAGAGCTTTTACTCTGCAGTGTTCCCTTAAAAATCACGCAGGCCATCCCGCTCCCCTCTCTCTCCCCCCTCCCCTCGTCTTTCCCCCAAAACCTCCTTGATCCACCCTCGGGAAGGCGCCGGGGGAGGGGGTCGGGCACTCTCCTAACACCCACCTCGGGGAAGGCAATTAAAGGGAGGGAGCTGCTTAGGGGTTTTTTATTTTCACGCCCCGATATGGGGAAAAGAGTAGGATGGGGTGGGGATCGCTGCTCTCAGTGTGGATTTAATCTAAGATGTGTCAGGAAAAAAGAAAAAAAAAAAAAGAATCGGCTCCGTGTGTCGAAAGACAGAGGGGGGAGAGCTGCGGGGCTGGAGATTTTGTAATTCTTCCTGGCCTTTGTGCTGTTTTAGCTCCTTTAACAGCAATTGGCAATAAGGCTGGAGCGCACGTCTGGTTCCTATTATTATTATATTATGAATTTTTTTTTTTTTTGCATCCTGCAGTGTTTTATTATTTTTTGTGGTGCAGAAATATGCTCTGATCAGAGAGGGGTATCTCGCTTGAATTTAGCTGCAAGGTCTGAATGAGCCAGGGTGAGAAAGTTTTGCGGCGCTGCAGACGCTGCCTTTCCATTTCTGCTGGTTTATTGTCGCTCGCGACGAAGGTGGTACAGTTGGGAGGGTGGCAAACGGCGAATTTACGGTAATTAAGTCAAGTGGAAGGAAGCGAAGGAGCCAAAAAAGGGGGCTTTGATTTTTTTTTTTCTGTCTATAAATTATAACTTCGCGTATGGGTTCAGCGCAGAGGGGCTGGGCGAGCAGCGCCCGCTCGCTGCAGCTTCCCCGGGCCTCTCTCTGCACCCTCCCATCCTTCGCTATTAAAAACCGGGGTTGGGGGTCTTGCCCTCGGGGTCCAAAAAGCCGCTCGTCCCTCGGGGCTGAGGCTCCTTTCCGCTCGTTCTGCGGCCGGGCGCTAGCAAGGAAACGGAAAGAGACCGTGTGTGTGGAGAGTAGGCTTTGCTGTGGGACTTATCAGCAGGGCTGTTCGCCCCGGTGTGTCACCCGGGGCCGGCTCGGTGGAGGGACGGAGAGGAGCGTCGTTGTGTGATTGCCGTGAAATCCGCCGGGCAAGCGGCGTGCGGGAGCGGCGGGGAGCCCGCGGGAGCGGCGCTGCGGGAGCCGCCTCGCCGGCGGGTCAGAAGGCACGGCCGCGATCACCTGCGTTAAAAATCCCGCTGGTTTTTAGCGGTGGGTTTTCCTGCTCTTTTCCTGCTCCGGCGGGGGGGGTGGAGGGGCGGTAATCGAGGGGCCCGGGCCGCTGCTGCCCGGCGCTCAGCCGCCGGCAGGGGTTCGCTTTTCGGGGTCCTGCTCTGCTCCCGATCCGGCGAGTCAAGGATCGGGGCGGCGGGCAGGCATCACCCCCGTTCCCTTCACCTTCAGCCCCTTCCAGCGAGAGAAGCCCCGGCCGGGCTTTAAATCCATCTCTGCTCGTGGAACACGCAGCCACGGGGAAGCTGCGAGGTGCCCTGCGCCCCCCACCCCTCCGAACGCAGCCGCTCCCTGCGATAGCCTGAATCCCGATGAAACCCCCAAGCATCACCAAAAAACCTACAGACACCCCCCCCAAAAAAAAGTCAACTGGCCCCTGGCACCCCCGGCGCCCCAACATGCACACGCGGAGCATAATGCGATTATATGAAGTATTTTATTATAGCAAGGGGGTGGGTATGATTCCTTTGCGGTTTAATTACGGCGTTTAAAGAGTTTTAAGCGCAGGCATAACTCGCACGGATCACATTGCACGGCTAAATTAATTCCGATGCGGTGGCAGCAACACGGGGCTCTTTCATTGCCACCACAGCCTGGGTCACTGGCCAGCCTGGCGGGGGGATTGGGTGTGAGCTGGCTGGGGAAAACACCGAGTCTCAGCCCAAAACCAGGGACCTTTGCCCGCTGCTCTGCCCTGCTCCTGCCGGGGTCCTGCTGGCACTGGGGGAACTAGGGAGAGGTTTTTTTGCTGTTGTTCTTAATGCAAAATCTCCTTATTTCTGCCCCAACCCCCTGCCTATTTTTTTCTCTCCATCCTGTAGATCACTCAATTAAAAATTGACAACAACCCCTTTGCCAAAGGTTTTCGAGACACCGGGAATGGAAGAAGGGAAAAAAGGTGAGTCTGGATAGATTGTCTATAGGCGCCTCGTTTGGGTTTTGTGTGTAAAATTCAGAACATGAGCAGAGGTCAAAATTGCCTCGCCTGGCCTCCAAACCATGCTCCCCCCCCCAAATTCATAAAGATCTTGTCTTTAATAACTCCAAACTGATTGCTCGAGAATTCTCTCCCACTTTCCACAGTGATTTTTTTACATCGCAGGGGTTGGCCGGCCAGGGGGATGGTGGGACATTAAGCAATTAGCACTGGAGAAAGAAGTTTCCCTTCGTATTTTGAGGGGGAATATTACATGATAGTTTGTATCTGGGACTGGGAAAGAGGGAGAAGTGAGGGCAGAGCTGATTGCTGGTTGAACCTCCTCCGGCGTTTTCCCGGGACTGTACCGAAAGAACTAAAGTGTGGAGGAGAAGCATATAAATAAACTGTTTTGACAGAGGTGTCTCATGAATATGGAAGTAATTAATGATAGGAGATTCTTTATTTTTTCCAAAAGCAGCAGGACACAGTTTGTGCCCCCAGTAGACAGACAGACAGAACTTGTGTTAATGGAACTCAAGAATTTTATTTTTAATATTGGAGAAAATAGAGGAAGGGATGATTTTTTTTTTTTCCTTCGAGGGGGGATATCTTTGTTTTGTTACAGCAGACAGTATATTTTAGCCATTTGTGCTTGGGTTTAGATAATGAATAAACCTGTCTGTTCCTCCTTTTTTAACCAAAAAAAAAAAAAAAAAAGAAAAGGCAGGGGGTGGGGGGACGGAATGTAATGTAAAACAAGAGGCCTTTCTCCCTGCCCAGCACTGAGCCCAACACACACACACAGCCTGGCTCCTCTTGTCCGTCAGTGCGAAAATAAAGCCAACGCTGGAGCCACAGGACGGAAATGATTTCTAATTTCTCTCTAAATATAAATAGATTTTTACTCCGGGTTAATTGTTGGTGAAAAGATTACATAAAGTGCCTAACAAAATAACCACTTCCTAGCAATCTTAGCAACCATTAGGATGGCTCATATCTCTGGAACATCCTCGCCTTTTAAAAGCTGATCTCCAGGGAATGCTTCCCTTTCCCCTCCGCCCCTTGTCTTTAATATCTGCCCTTGCTGAGGAGCTGCTCCCGCTTCCAAGAAACCTCCTCTCGTTAGCAGCCAAGTCCTGCCTGCGAGAAACGTGTTCGCCCCTCGAGGGGACCCGGGCCCTTCATTCCCCTGCCCCAGTCATCCCCAAATAGGAACTCCAGGAGGGGTTGGGGAGGGGACGGGGGGTCCCTTGGGGGGGTGCCGGGCTCCTCTCGCCCAGCGGGTGCGTGTGCCCGCAGGAAGCAGCTGACCCTGCAGTCCATGCGGGTGTACGACGAGAGGCAGAAGAAGGAAAACCCCACCTCGGATGAGTCCTCCAACGAGCAGACGGCCTTCAAGTGCTTCGCCCAGTCCTCCTGCCCCGCCGTGCCCGCCGTGGGCACCTCCAGCCTCAAAGGTGAGAGCTGCGGCCCCCGGCCCCCCGGGGAGAGCCTGGGTGCCTGCGGGGGGACGGATCCTGGCCTGCACCCGTGCCTCTGCCTTCTTTCTTCTGTCCTTCTTTCCGTCCTTTATCTTTCCTCCTTTTCTCTTTGCTCTCTTCTCTCCTTTCTCTTTCTCTTCATTATCCTTTTTTCTTTTACCCTCCCTCTGCGTCCTTCTTGCTCTTTTTATCCTTTTCTTCCCTTCTTTCCCTCTCTCATACTCCTTCTTGCTTTCTTTCTTTTCCTTCCTTTTTCCTTTCTCCCTCTTTTTCTCCCCGATTCTCTCTCGCTCTGCCCTCCCCGCTCTTCCTCTCACTCCCTTTCTCTCGTTCTCCCACTCCCCCCGGCCTCCCTCCCCTCCTTCGTTCAGAAAGGAGCCAGCTCCGAGTCAAGGGAGCAAAGACAGACCACGGGGCAAAAGTTCAAAACTGGAGCCACTCCATTAATATTCCTCTCTCGATCTGTTATTAGAGGAAGGATCTTTCCCCCGCATACAGTCCCGAACTTTGTTACAGAGAAGTCACCCTCGGTTTCTCTCCGTGCGGGGTTGGGAGCTGTCTGCAGCTCTCTCACATGTGTATTAATCCATCCCGGGGCGGGGGGTGCAAGGGGAGGAGGAAACAACCTCTTTTTTGTTGTTGCTTTACTCGTTCGTTTAAAGTCCTGCCGAGCTGAGGGGAGGGGAGCTGGGAGGGGACCCGAAAAGCGAACCAGAGCTTCGCACCTGGGGCACTGAAATGAGGAGATGAGGTGGAGAGGAATCCAGCGAAGCCGTTTGGGGAGGAGGAGGGGGGGTCCAGGGCATGATAGAGGCCGGCGCGTGTGTGTCTGCGTCTGCTCAAAGTTTGCCCATTGAAAGGGCTGAAAACTTCGGAAAAGTTCTTAGGAGACAGCTCCCCAAGGCCCTCCAACCCCGCCGGGAGGACGCTGCTGTCCCTGCCGCGGCCCGGGGGGTCCCGGGCGCTGGGTGCCGCCTCCCCGGGCAGCCCCGCGGAGCGGAGCCGCTGGCCCCGGGCCCACCCGACCCGAGGAGAGGGGGGGTCGCTCCTCGGGGCCGCCGCTTTGTTTCGCAGCCAGTTTTGCTGCTCTCAGTAAAACTCCGGTTGGCTTGAACGGGGCGGGCGGTGGGAGCCGGGGAGTGCATTTATTTATATAATAATTAAGAAAAGGAAGTATTTCCATCTAAAGCTCTGGCCGGCCAGGAAGCCTCTCTGCCCGCACTCCCAGCCCGACGGGGATCTAGGGACGTGCAGTGCCGGATCCCAGCCCCGGGCTCCCTTTGTCTTGCAGATCTCTGTCCCAGCGAGGGAGACAGCGACGCAGACAGCAAAGACGATCCCTTGCTAGAAGCCAACGAATCGGGCAAAATCAGCACGACCACCGGCACCACCCCAGTGCCGGCCAGCTCCGCCGCGGCCACAGGAGACGACCCCAGGGAGAAGGGGGGCAGCCCCTCCAAAAGCCACTTTTTTCCCGGGGACTCGGTGGGGAGTCGAAGCCGAGAGAGGGCGGAGAAAGCCCCTCCGGACTCTCGGCACAGCCCGGCTACTATCTCTTCCAGCACCCGGGGGGGAAGCCTGAGCGGCGAGGAACTGAAAAGCCCCCTCAGGGATGGCCCTAAAGTAGATGAGAACCGGCTGCTGGGGAAAGAGCCCTTTGCCCCCCTCACGGTCCAGACCGACAGCGCGGCCCACCTCAGCCAGGGACACTTGCAGAACCTCGGCTTCCCCCCTGCCCTGGCCGGCCAGCAGTTCTTCAACCCGCTGGGGAACGGGCACCCGCTGCTGCTGCACCCCGGGCAGTTCGCCATGGGGGGGGCTTTCTCCGGGATGGCCGCGGGGATGGGGCCCCTGCTCGCCACCGTCTCCGGGGCATCCGCCGGTGTCTCGGGACTGGACAACACGGTCATGGCCACGGCGGCGGCCCAGGGACTCTCGGGAGCATCGGCGGCTGCTTTGCCTTTCCATCTGCAGCAGCACGTTCTGGCTTCTCAGGTACCGCATCCCCCCGCCCCGCTGCCCCTCCGAAGCAGGGGGGGCTGCGCCCTGGGGGAAGAGCAGCAGGGCACCCCCCCTTTAGCCGCCCCGCCGCTGGTTCCCCCCCCACCGGCTCTCTGCAGGGCCAGCCACCGGGTTCGGGGGAAAGGCAGGGGTGCGAGAGCCCCGGGACGGGGCGGGTGTGGCCCAGCATGAGCTACCGGAGCCCTTCCACTCCCCCCGCTGTCCGGTAGCTCCTGTGCTCGCTGGGCCACTGTGCCGGGGCCAGGCCCCTGCCCTCCACCCCCGCCCCCCCGGGGCTTGGCAGCTCCCCCGGGGCCGTCCCAGCGCGCAGCTCCGCGGGGCGGGGCGCGTCGCAGCCTGCGGAGCGGAGCAGCCGTGGGGGGAGATGCGATGATGTGAGTGGGGCGGTGGTGTTGGTTGTACCTGTGGGGCCAGAGCATTTGCACTAGCGAAAGAAAATTTTCCATAGGAAAAGGGGGGGAGGGGAAACGCTACGGCCCCTATATATTTCCTCCCTCTTTGAGCCACGACCCCTCCCCCACCGAGAGTGCGAGGTGGGGGCCTTGCTGGGCTGAGCCCCGGGGGGTCCGACCGGGTGGTTTTGGCCTCGCACTGGGAGGACGGGTCTTCAGCCCCTCTCGTGGGCAGTAGGAGCTTGGCTGCTGTCAGCTCTCCCACCGACGTGTGTTTGTGAGTGTGTGTGTGTGCGCTGGCGCCGTGGAGCATCCCCCCGGGGGAGGGATGTGCAGGCCGGTAACCCTTTCCTTTCTCTCTCCTCCCCTCCCGCAGGGTCTGGCCATGTCTCCCTTCGGAAGCCTCTTCCCCTACCCCTACACCTACATGGCGGCGGCGGCCGCCGCCTCCAGCGCCGCCTCCAGCTCGGTGCACCGGCACCCCTTCCTCAACGCCGTCCGGCCCCGGCTCCGCTACAGCCCCTACCCGCTGCCCGTCCCGCTGCCCGACGGCAGCAGCCTCCTCACCACCGCCCTGCCCGGCCTGGCCGCCGGCTCCGGCGAGGGCAAAGCGGGGGGGTTGACCACCAGCCCCGGTTCCGTACCCCTGGACTCCGCCTCGGACCTCACCAGCCGCTCGTCCACCCTCTCCTCCGGCTCCGTCTCCCTCTCCCCCAAGCTGGGAGCAGACAAAGAGGCGGCCACCAGCGAACTGCAAAACATCCAGCGCCTGGTCAGTGGGCTCGACCCCAAGCAGGACAGATCCCGCAGCGGCTCCCCGTAACCCCCCCGGCCTCCGGGAGCTCATTTCAAATCAGTCTCGCAGTGCACTTTGTTTGAAAGAAACCACATCCTCCACCCGCGAGTTGGTTTTTTCACCCCTCTCTTTTGTTTCGTGATTTCTTCCCCTTTTTATTATTATTATTTTTTTAATATAAATTGCCCCGGCGTTGTGTGCGCGTTTATCAGCGACAAGGGGTGTGCGGAGCGGGGGGGGGTGAGGGCAGGGAGAGGGTCGGGGCTGGGGGAGCGGGGCCGAGGTGCGAGAGCTGGGTCGGAGGCTGCTCGCTGGGAGCAGGCTGGCCCGGCCGGGTCACCGGCGGGGTTGTGGCATCCTCCTGTCTGTCTTTTTTGGTTTTTTGGTTTTTTTGTTTTAACTGTGTAAAAAATCCTCAAACAAAACAAAAAACAAGAGAAAAAAAAAAAAGCAAAAATACCTAAAAGCAAAAATATAACAACAAAAATCAAACAAATGTATGAATAAAAATTAAGTAAGAGAAGTGATTTTTTCTTTCCGAAAGAAAAGTGTGTAAGTAACTCGCGTATCGGTTCTTCAACAGTTGTTTCCTGGGCGGGTTGTTAACGACAACCCCCTTAGTCAATATTAAGGGAAGCTGTGTGTTTAAAATATTGTTGTGATGTCTGAGAGCCAGTCGGTGGCTTTTTTTTTTTTTTTTTTTTTTTTTTCATGTTCCATAGTAGTCTGCTTTTTGGGGGGGAGGTTATTTTTTTTTTTTATTTCGGTGGGGTTTTGTTGTTTATTTTTAAGGCTCATTTCGAATCCCAGGGAAAAAAAAAATTAATAATAATAAAAACAAAAATAAGACCCTCGTCCCTCTACCTTAAACATCCTCCCTGTAGCAACAACAATAAGGAGTGTAGTTGGAAAGAAGAAAAAAGTGAATTTATTTTATCTGAAAACCTCCGTAGCTTGACCGTAGGTTTATCACAGCTCTCCCTCTTTAATTGTATATGCAATAACAAGGTTTAAACATACTGAGAAGAAAAGTGCGGACACTATTATTAAAACAAAGTATTTATGTAATTATTTGATAACTCTTGTAAATACGTGGAATATGAATACTCGAAATTAAACTTTAATTTATTGACATTGTACATATCTCTGTAAATACGACTGCAGCTGTCTTTTTTTTTTTCTCTTCTGTTTTTATTTTTAGTCGTTTTCATTTCAAGTTCGTAATTCCTTTAAACATGCACCCCGACCCAGTGGAGAAATAGCCCCATTTCTGAGGGCTCACCTTTTAAATCGGAGTTCACCCCAGAAAACCTGAGCGCGTCCTTTTGTAAAGAAGCCGAACGCAAAAGGCAAAGCAGAAACACAATTAATCAAAGACCTTTCAGAAATAAATAAAAGAGAGAAAAGGAAAAAGCGACGTGCCTCCTCGATTTCTCCCGTGTTCAAAGCGCTGCTTTCCATATAAAATGTCAACAACGAAGAAATTATATACATTAATACACGACAACAGGCTTTGCCAGTGGCTTGAGAGAAAAAAAAAAAAGATCATAGGATTTTCTTTACTTTGTATTATTTTTTGCCCCATTTCCTTGGTGTGTCAAAAAAAAAAAAAAAAAAAAAACCAAAACCCCAACCAATCCCTCGATGGAGTTTTACTACTGTGCTTATTGTTGTCTTTGTTTGAGTGAGTGCATATTTTCTTGGCTTGAAAGTCAGGTGCTCAGAGCTGGTTCAAAGAAAAAAAAATTATGAAGGTATATTTTGTGTTATATAAATGTTGAGAAGTTCTTGCTATTTTTTTTCTGTATTTTTTTTTTTCCTCTTCCCTTTTAACAGTCACTGAAGTTTCAATAAATTTTTATTGAAATGTCTTGGGCGTCCTGTGAAATGCCTTCACCCCAACCCTCCCGAAAGTGCCTGGGAGGATGGAGGGGTTGAAAGATATATCACCCCCTTCTGCCTTCCTCCTCCACCCCCCAGCCCCTTCCCAGTATCAAGCCGTTTCTCCTGGAAGGAACCAGTCAGGACGGTGCCGTTTGAATCGGTGCTGGGGAAGTCCGAGGTTTAAGCAAGTTGTTTAATGTTCCTTTTCCGTCCCGCTTTTAAAGTCGATCCAGAGGCTACTAAGTCACCTCTTTGAATGGAACAATATTAAATGGCGTTTGAAAAGTTAATGAGAAAGGCTCAGCTATGCTTTTATCTGTCATAAATTAATAACGCAAAAGTGAAGAATTAGAGAATAGATCGGTTAAATTTTAATGCAGAGCGCTCCTCCGAAGTTTCCAGGTAAAGTGCTCAGGAGTTGATGGTGTTGCTGGGCTCGTTTTCCCTCCCGTCCGGGCAGAGGAATTGGCTTTTCCAGTTAGGTATCACCTGGAAATACATGGTGGGGGGTTTTTTCCTCCCTTGCCATCGCCCCTTCTCGCCCGTGGCCCGATGATGTGTTGAGATTAAGCTAGAAAAAGGCTGAGAGGGGGACAGGCAGCCAGGCTGCAGGCTGGACCAGTGGCCTGGGAGGTCACCGAGAAGAGAAATGAGGAGAACTGGCAGCCCCTGCCTCTTCTTCTGCCAGTCCATGAGCACATCCTTTAGCAGAACGTATATATTTCTCCTTCTTAATGAGATTTTCTTTTTTTCCCCTCCCGTCAACAGTCAGTGGCCCGTATATTGGAAAGTGATTCATCCTCCGCCAGTAATAAATATTGCAAGGATGTGCTTCCAGCCTGTATCCTGTGCTCTGCCCTGCCTGCCCCTCGGCCCGCGGCTCCCGCGCCGGCCACATCAAGAGATTCAGTGCGCGAAAGTGGCGATAAAGTATTTTTTCCCCCCGATTTTTTAACACAAGTCCCCAGCGGACCCCCCCCCAGCCATCAGCATCAAACTGTGCTCAAGTCCCCTTCATGAAGGGGACGGGACCCTCTCCATTTCAGCTTGTGGGGTGGTGTGTGGGTGTTTTAAACCCTCGGGGAAAGGTTTGGGCTGAGCAGGATTTTTTCTCTCCCTCTTCCCCCACCCTCGGATGGCCCAAGGTGATGGTTGCTGGGAATGTCACTTTAGCTGATGCTCCTCCGAGCTGGCCTGAGCGGAGCTGGGGGGCTCTTAAGGATAGAGGTGGCGTCGGGTCTGGCAAAAGGAATTAAAAAAAAAAAAAATCCACCCCAAGAACCAGGCAGTGTCCGCAGCCCCACAGCCTGTTTCCACCCGCACCCCCGCGCGGCTGGGAGCTGGGGTCACTCCGGGGTGGGGGGACCCGGATCGGGGTGGGTGCGGGGAGCAGAGCGGTGGGGCTGAACGCTGCCAGCCCCTCCGGGCTGCGAAACCATCCTACGCTTCAACTCTCTCCCCTGCTCTGTGGTCTTAGAAGCAGCGCAGAGGTACCTTTCCGTGTGTCACAGACCACCCCCCGGCCCCCTCGCTCTCATTTACTTGGCTTCAGAAAGGATGGGGAAACCTCTATTCCACCCCCCAGCTGCGGGACCCCCAAATCTCTCTTACAGAGGGAGAGCAGCTACGGGCTGTGCGGGGCGGAGGGGGAACATTTTGGTAGCTGGCGAGGAAATTGGCTGCTGATGTTCAGAGGAAAGCAAACACTAGCCCCCCTCCAAACCCTCCCACCCCGTCTCGCTTTCCTGCCGGCCCAGGAGCCCGGCAGCCGCTCCTCAGCCCCGGCGGGCACCGGCAGCCCCGGGGCGCCGCAAAACCGGAGATCACCATTTTTTACTTTTTTTTTTTTTTTTTTTAAGACTGAGGGTGCAGCCGGATTGATTTAACCCCCTCCCTTTCCACGGGGCCTAATGCTGATCTCCCCCCCGCCGTACCCTTGCAAGAAATCCGTGTACCGCAGGTGTAACTCTGACTTGCAAATGGCTTTATCTCTTGTGTATCTTATTTGTATATAGTAACGTTAATGAGTAACTCTGGTGGCGCTTGTGGATGGAGGTAAACAGCGAGCAATCTCTCTGGATTATCCTGTCTATTACTCACCTGGCGCCTGTCTTGATATCCTCAATGGTTTTATGGCTGATGCAGGCGACCCGGCGCTGGCTGGGGGGGGTGTCCGGCGGCGGGGGGCTGGGGGGGAGGGTCCGGCGGGGCGCCGGCGCCATCTCTCGGGCAAGCCTCAGCAATGCGGAGCGGCCCCCGAGAGGACCCACGGCCCCGGGGGAGCGGGGCAGGGCACCCACCGGGGGTGGGGGGGGCTGCTGGGGTGGGGTGGGGTGAGCTGGCATTCCCCCCCCCCCCCCCGGAGCTCGCCGCAGACTTTGCTGGGTGCGGAGCTGGGGTTTATCCACCGGGGTTTTAGCCCCGAGTCCAAAGTCTCGGGACCGAGGCCGCAACGCCGGCTCGGGGTAGGGGGGCACCGGAGCCGCAGGGGCCCGGAGGAAGACCCTGACAACTCCCGGGGCGGCGAGGGGGACCCCAACACCCCCGCGGGGCCCGACAGGGCGGTCACCCGCCGCTGCCGCCGTCCTGCCGGCCCGCTGAGCCCACACTCCGCTATTAGTTAATTATTGATTGATTACGAGTGAAAATTTATGGCCCTCTCCCCCCGCCCCCCCGGCAGCCTCCCGGCCCCCTCGCACGCACACACGCTCCTGCCCTCTGCAAACACTCCGAGGGAGGCGGGAGGCGTAGTGTTGTTTTTGGCCTTGACAGCTTCCAGGAATATGAAATATTTAAGCCCTTCGGTCGATCTCCCGTACCCTGGACGGCCTTTACAAATTTTTTTAATTTTTTTTTTTTTCACCCTTTCATGTCCCGGCTCGACGGGGGGGGGGGGTCCCTCAGCGGCCGGGCCCCCCTCCCCGCACACAGCCGGCGTGCGGGCTCGGGGCACGCCAGGCCTCGCAGATCAAAGGGACCTCTCCGGCCTCCGCACAAGGGAAGAGGGGAAAAAAAAAAAAAAAAACCAACCCAGAAACAAAACAGAAGGTTGATTTCTTTAACGATTGTTCGTAAAAGTCTTGGAAGCAGGGACCATCCCGCCTCCTCCCTCGCCCCGGGCTGCAGGATTGCATCGGGAAACGATTTTGGGAAGGCAGAGAGGGAGCTCGGGAGAAGGGAAGGGGTGAAAAAAAAAAAAGAAAAAAATAAAAAAAGAGGAGTTGCTTGAAATTTAGCAGCCGTGTATCTGCAGGAGCGCACACCCCCGTCCCGGGTGGGAGCCCGAGCCGCGGGGTCTGGTTGGCTCCCCCTCCAAATGCCTCCGCAAGAGTGGGGCCAAGGCGAATCTCAAGCACCTCGGGGTGCCCGTGGGCGTGCGGGAGGCGGGGGTACCTTACAGCGTACCCCCGACCCGTTTCTGCCGGGAAGGCTGGTGCGAGGGGACGCTGCAAACCGGGCACCGGAGCGCGCTGCCCCGGCCAGGACCGAGAGCCGGGCGGACGGAGGGACGGGTGGATGGATCGGCTGTTTGTTGTCTCGGGAGGATAAACGGTCTGATGTGGCGATTGCCTTGGGGCGCTGGTGCTTGACACGGCGGAGCCGAGCTGCCGTGGCACCCTGCGGAGACCGCCCCGCTTCCCCGGTCCCTGTCACCGCGGCCCCGGGGCGGGCCGGGCGGGGGGGGGGGCGGCGGGGGCAGCCGGCCGGGCGGATCCATGCTGGAGGCGCCGGCACGGCGGGGTTGGGGTGAGCTTAGAGCGGGGGGAACGGGGCGGGAAAAAAAAAATTATCCCTCCTTCGGTACCCACAGAAAAAAAAAAAAACAACCCAACCAACAAAAACCAACAAACCACCCAACAACAACAAAATACGAAACAAAAACCCCATCCCCAAGAGCACGGCGGCACCCCTGAGCCCTCACCCCCGGCGCACCGCAAAGCCTCGTCCAGGGACATCCCAGCCCGTGGAGCCGGTGGCTCGCACCGCGTTCTCGCCCTGACCCGCCGACCTGGCCCCGCAGCCAGCCCCTCCGCGCACCCATCTCCCGAGCGGGGCGGGGGCGGCCCTTCCCACCTGAACCGCTCGGGAGGGTGATGCGCAGGGTTGGTTTGGGGCTTTTGATTTTTTTTTTTTTTTTAGTTCCCCAGCCTGACCCAAACCTCCCACGTGCTTCTCCCCAAACCCCGCATTATTAGTGAACAATTAAAGCGTGTAAAAACGCGGCGAGGCGAAGCCCTTTGCTTGAAGTGGCCGTTCAAGGCGTTACCGCAGCTTCCGGCTCCGGCTCCTCGTCCCGACACGGAGGGCAGGGGCAGCCCCGAGGCCGGGCCGGGTGAGGGGCTCTGGGGGCAGCGTCTGGAGAAGCCGGGGCTCTGCGGGGCTCGGGAGCTGAACCTTCCTCGTCTGCCACCGCTCCTCCGCGGGAGCTCAGCCCGCAGCCGCCCCGCAACACCGCCTTTGGGTTTTCCCTTGGCTCATCCACCACTTTTTTTTTTTTTTTTAGTTTTCATTTTCTTTATTTTTAGATTATTTGATTATTCTGGAGAAAAGACTTTATTTATTAATTTATTTTTAACGCCCTCAGCCGAAACCGAGTTCGACCTCTAGCGCAGGTAACCGCGGCCGTAATTCCTGCTGAATTTCACGTTGCCCTCACTAAACTCAGCTTCCCCTCACTCGCCCAAAATAAAGCCTTTCCTCGAGAAAGCGTTGAAAATAAAATAAAATCAAAACCCCCCAAACAAACACCACAAACCCCTGACGGCAAGCGGGCTGGGCTGTGCCCGACACGACCCCACGGACACCCCGACGCCCTCCCCTCCCGGGGCAGCCCCCCTTTGCCTCCGGCTTCTCTCCTTTCCCAAGTGCTTTCAAGCTTTATTTCCTCGCAAGCCGCCGAAGCGCCACTGACAAAATAAAGTTAACAAGGAAATTAGCTCGACAGAAAAAGCCCGTGGTGCTTTTTCCCCTCCCCGGACCGGCTCCTTCCAGCGAAGGTACGAGCGGAGCGGCTTCGGGGAAGGGAGGGACGGGCCCAGGATGGCGGGGGGTGTCCGCGTCGGGGCATCCCACAGACCGGACTGAAGGAGCGGGGAAGTAAGGAGCCTTTCCTGGGGCAGGAGGAGGCGGCAGGGAAGGAGTTGGAAGGGTTTTGCTCCCAGCTTTTGCGCAAAACGCGGAGTCTCCGTTCTGGCCCCACCGCAGGGAAGGGGCTCCCCGCGGCTGCAGCCCCCCGCGACTGCGCTGCCCCATCGCGCTCCTCGAGAAATTTGTCACGGCGATCTTCTGGCGAGATTATTTCCCTTCAGCCGTGAAACTTTTCCTGGGCGCTCTCGCAATTTTTTTTTTTCACAGGTTTCATTAAATTTTTTTTTTCCAGCTTTCCCTTGCTGTCCCTTCGTGGCCTTCCCCGTGGATTTTTGAGGGGCGCTTTTTAACTCCTCCGCTCTCCCGAGTCCTTTTTCAGCCGGTTTCCATTTCTCCCGTCTCCGACCTAAAAAACAAACAGAAAAAAAAAAAACCACCTCAAACATTAAATACAATATAAGACAGGTCAGGAGGCTCCCCCTGACCTGGGCTACCCCTAGGAAAAGTGAAAAGCTTGTTTTAATGGGCGGTCATTGCTAAATCTCACCTTAGGGCCAAAGCGACTCGCGACCCGCTGCCCTCCTTACGATGTATTTATTTGTCTCAGTGGCACCAGCCGTCAGTCATTAGTGGGGGGGTTAACCCGAGAGCCGCACCGCGGTGGGGATGGTGGTCTCGCGGCTCGCCGGTTTGTTTTAAATATGATTTCTCCGCAGGAGCCTGTCCAGAAGCGAGGGAATAAGCTCTCCCGGGAGGGCTCCCTGGTGAAACACGACGGGGAACACGCGTGGGAGTGCAGCGAGCCACGATCCCTCCGAAAACGCGGCTGTTTCGGTCTGAGGAAGCGGGGCTTTGGTTTGCACCCCCGGGGGTTCGCTCCCGGGAAAAGCGACGGCTTGGGCCAGCAGAGACTTTATTTCACGAACCGGGCGATGTTTTCTATTATCCTTAACAATTGCGGAGGGGTAAAAAAAAAAACAAACCCAAACCCCGAAGCCCAACTGCACCAGCAGCCGCCCGGGCCGGCCGGCAGCGGGATGAGCCGTCGCCGTCCGCGGCGCGGAGCGGGGACCGGCGGGTGCGCCCGGGCAGCAGCTCCCGGGACCCGCACGCCAGCGGCTGGGTTTGCATCCACGCGTTTCTGCGATTACAGCCCTACCCTGTGCACAGCTCCGGAGCCTCTCCGAGGCTGTGTGTTGCTTCATTTAGCTACAGCTCTCCCCGTGCATAATATGTGTAAAGCGCTAAGCGGCTTTAGAGCTGTCAAATATTTATGTGGTTCAAACAGCTATAGATATGCGTGTCCTTATATAAAGATAATGCAAAGAGCTGAGGCTGGGAGCGCATTCCTTTCACTTCGCCAAGAGGTGTGTGGGGTGGGACACAGGGCACGGTGTGTCCCGGCCCCCCCAGCCCGCACACAGCCCCCCCACCTCCCCTGCCCGGCTTTCCCAGGCTCTGTCCCGCCTGGCCGAGCACGGCCGAGCTCTCAGGCTGGGGTGTTTGGCCTCTGTGGCTCGGTTCTTTTTGCATTATCTTCGCGATCGCATGTCCTGGGTAAACTCATCTGTGCAAACAGCAGCTCGCCGAGCAGCCCTGGGCTTTCTGGCCGCCCCCGGGGCAGCTTTAGGGGGTCCCTGCCCGTCGCCCCTCGGGGAGCGGGGGGCGTGTGGAAACCACCCCCGCCCTCGCTCAGCTGCCGGCCCGGAGCCCCGCTGCTTGTGTTCACACCCCTTTTACAGGCGGCTCTCTGGTTTGTTCCCTCTGCCAAATATTTAACTGGGGGCGGAGTGGGGAAGAGAGATAAACCATAAATTTCATCCTCCTTTTCCCCCCCAGCTCGGCATCCCTCAGCTTCAAACTTTCGCTGTCAGGAGGCTGGTCCGACCGTGCGGGAGTGCTTGTCCCCGAGGGCAGCCCCGGCTGACCCCGGCCGTGGGGCAGAGCCCTGCAGGCAGGGAGCTCCATCCTCGCCCCGCGCCATCGCACCGTCCGGCAAAACCCCGAAATCGCCGAATAATGAAATTAGGGAGTCAGGAAATTAGGGCAGCGGGCAGGAGCTGGATGCCCTGTGCCAGCAGCCCGCATGTTCAGCGGGAGGAGAGGAGGGTGCCTCGCTGCTGGGGGTGCTCCCCGCGGCCGCGGTCGCTGGAGCCGAGGCCGTTCCCGGGACTGTTCCCGTTCCCGGGGCCGGTAGCGCCGCTCCGCCGCTCCTGGAGCTCCACCTGGTGGGCGCATCCCGGCAGCACGGGCAGGACTCGGCTCTGGGGGTCCCCCCGCAGCCTCCCGACACCTCCCCCGCCCCCGCGTTTCTTCTCTGGGACTCCTACGTGTCCCCCTCCTTTCCGATCACTTATAGTCGTGGGGGGGTCAGAGCACCCCCACCAACATGACGACTCCTGGGGGTTTCAGTGGGTTCAGAATGAGGGTCCAGGTGCTGGGCATCCCTAGACAAGTGGCACTAGGCCTGGCATTTACACACGTGTAGCCGTGCTCTGAGGGCAGGTGGGCTCTTAAAATGAACTGTCGCCCTTCCCCGGCTCACCTGTGGGCTGCTTTGCGTGGCACAAGGCCCCCCTTGCCTTGTCCCCTTGGGTTTGCGTTGCCCTCCCTCACATATCCACACGCACAAACGTGCTGAGCTGTTTGGGTTCCCTGTGGTCATCTTTTCTCATATGCCAGCCCCGCCACTCGCTCACTCAGATACATTTACAGATCAGCGCAAACACAAACCTAATCTTCTTACGTTCTGTTTCATAGGTTTATTCCTACTCTTCCAACTTGTCTTATACCTTTCCCCCTCTCTTACACACACAGGCAGCTATTCTTGTCAAAACAGCTTGTCTGATTACGTCCTTATTTCTGTTTTCTGCCTCTTCCCTGGTTACAAAACTGTTCTGCACCAGAAACAGCCATTTAGCATAAAACCCTTTGCTCCCGATCAGACATCACCTCGCTTCGGTGGAACGGAGGGGCACTAAAATGTGAGAACAAGGATGTAAAAGCAGGAAGACATGCATCAAACTTCAGGGTAAACAATGGGAATGATATTGATTGCCTTTTAATGTGCAATGGTCACACAATGGGGAAGAAAGGCTTCCCAGGGCAAGAAAAAAAGACCCTCGCCCCACTTCAGAAGCTGGTAGCAGACACATATACTTCAGTGAATCTTCTGGACCAACGCAGGAGGGACCTTAGTCCAGCGCTCTGGTAGGGAAGTGGCTTTCCAGGTCTAGCGGAGCTTCCAAATCGAGTGCTGTCCTACTTTCTGGCTCTCTCTGATGAGTGATGAGAAATGCCCATTGTCTCTGCCCAGGCTGGTGTGCGCTCTCATTAAGGCCCCTGAATTGTGTGTGTGCATGTTGGCGTCAGAGCGGTTTGGCAGGGAGGGATGGGCTGGGTTTCTGCGGAAGGTAATTCCCGGGTTCCACTGGCCTGAAAGGCTTCTGAAGGAGTTAAACCCTTGGAGTTTCAATGCTTCCAGGAGGGGTGGGTAGGGGAGACAGGATGATGGTCGTGCGGCTGCATCGCAAATGTTTAGTGACACTGCGTGAGCAGAGCTGGGGGGGAATCCGCAACCACCAGGGCAGCGATTTCACTGAGAGGAGGAGGATTCATTCGAGATGTATCGAAGTAACCCCACTTCACTGCTTTTATCCTGGAAAACACCCTTCCCTGCCCTTCCTTAAGGAGTTATCTCAAGTTCAAATCACTTCGTTTTCATCAAGGATGGTGTAACGCATGAGAAAAAGTGTCAGGGAACATGAAGGCACAGCTGCGCTTTCCACTTGGGTAGCTGCGATCGGTTTGAATAATGGATATTCTGTTCAGCTCCTTTGAGGGGAACTTCGGGTCTCCAGCTCCTCACTAAGAGGAGACACGCTGATTTATCATTTATTTATTGGATTATAACCCTGTTTTATGGGTAATCAATTGCTGCTTTTTCGGCTTCCTCTTAAATCACATCACCCCGGTGCAATCAGGGGGTGAGACCACTCCTAGTGCACAGAGGTTTCCCTTCAAAAAGTATTTCTATCAGATTTTTAGGTGTTAATGGGAGCAACACATGGAAGAAATAGCAGCCAGGGTCTGATGTGGCCGTATACTCTGGGGTTGGGTGAACACCCTCGTGCCCCTGCCCTGAGGACGCCGTGATGGAGGGTGATGGTTTCTAACGCGCTTCCGTGGCTTGCGGACCTGGGTTCTTTCCGCAGCTCTCCGAGCACCGTGCACAAAGGGCTCACCCCGCTCTCTTGTGTTGAAATGAGCTGCGTCAGCAGCAACACCCTTTCTGGGGCTAAACCCAATTTCTCACGGAAAAATTGTGGTGGGGAGACACGTTCCGTAAGCTCAAGCGTCAAGGCTTCGAAGGCTGCCCTTTATTCGTAGCCCATCACTTGAACACCCTCCCAAATGCCTCCCCACCCTCGAGCGGGACCCGACATGTCTCCGTTCGGCCGTGGGCCTGCACAAAGCTTCGCCGCAGGGCCCCGCGCCGCAGCGCTGGTGTCTCTGTGAGGCCCCTCAGCACGGTGCTACCCCTCACGCTGCAGAGCTCAGGCTCTGCACCAGTGCCAACCAGTACCCGGCAGGAGCTGAGGGATGCAGCTGCGGTTGATCAAGTTAAAATGAAGGTGCGAACTCGCTGCAGGGAGGAAGAGGGGCCTGAGCCTTTATAAGCTTGGCTCAGGCTGCAGAGGGGTCTTTTCCAAAAGGCTGTGGTGTTGAGGGTGCTGTGAGGAGCTGCAGAGAGGACCTGTGGTGGCTGCGATGGGGAGCTCTGGGTTCGCTCTGGGGGTAGGAGGCTGCGCGAGAAGCGGTGGGGACATGGGGTAGGCACAGTGCTGGAAAGGGTTGCTCTGTGGGTTTTTTGCTATTCAAGAGCTGTGAGGTGTTGGATGTGCCTTCCCTGTGGCTTGGAGGGCTCCAGGGACTTGGCACTTCTGGTATCTGCTTCTGTGAGGACTGGGGAGATGAGCAGAGACACAAGCAGGGTGGTTTACATGGAATGGAAGTGTGGAGGAGAAAGCTGTCCTGTGCCCATCTCCAATCTGTGTCTAAAAACCTGAGGTGGGAGAGCTGGCAGAGGTTCCCCGTGGTGGTGGTGGTGCTTCTCCTCCCTGGGCTGCTGCATTGCCCGAGTCCTTCAGCCTGTACTGGGTCTTGCTGACCTCTGTCTTCTGGCTCTAAGTGCCCATCAGGCCAAGTGTTAAAGAACAGCAGGGGTTCAGGTTTTGCCATGGTGCCTGTAGAGATATCTAGCAGGTTTTCTTCCCTGCTGAGGCTCTTCCAGACTTACCCTTGCTTGTCTGTGGGACTCAAGCTACAGCTGAGCAGGCCTAACCTGGTTTTTCATCCCCAGGTGCCAAAGTGTCCTTGCAGAGAGCTTGTAGCCAATCTGTTCTGCTCCTGAGAGCAGATGTGAAATGATTTGAGTTATACATGGGGTCCTGTGGTATCAGCCTCTTGTGCTCTTTGATTTTTGGAGTTCCTTGGCTAGAGAACAAAGGTAGCCTGGATTCGGGGAGGATGTTGAAACTCGGGGATGAGAGTGGTGAAGATTCTGCTCTGGAGTTGGGAGTATAGCTGGAAGGGAAGGAACTTGACAAACAAGTGACACGTTGCCTCTAGCTGGCCTGGCAGCCTTTTATCATCCTGCACTTGTCTGCCAGCCAGGCTGGTCCGTTCGATGTCTGCTTTCTTATGTGAGAAGTCCCCAAACTATCTAAGGTGTTGCTTACTTTTAGGGACCTCAGTCAGGCAAAGCATTACTGTGTAATTTCCTGTTCTTGGCAAGGCGCACCCTGGTATATCTGGGATAGTCATCTGCTGAGAACAATTGTCACCTGGGGCTGCGGGTGCTCTGGGGTACTGCCAGAAACCAGCACACAGGGTTATGGTAGGAGCTGGGGTAGGAGCTTCTGGGTGTTGCTCAACACTATGGTCTTGTCTAGTCTGAAATGGAGTAGAAAAAAAATGTTGTTTTTAGGAAACTGTTCCCAGGGAGCTGTGATCTCTTGGCTTTACAGTGACCTGTTACCCTCTCTTGAGATTTAGGGTAGCAGAATGAAAAAAGCTTGGAAGGGTCTGGAGGAAAAGACTGGGTGGAGTCCTCTTATTTTCTGGTGTCTGTTCTTGTTGATCCTCCCATTGCATCTTGCAGCTGTGGCTGAGTATCATTATTTGTCCCTCAGTGGGTGAGTTTCCCTGGGCCCAGCTGGACTGGCCGGTTAGCCTCTCTGTGATGGGAGGTTATCTGCAAAACAGGCTGGAAACTGAGATGGTGACTTGTGCTGTGCCCGAGTAGAGACTTGAATCAAGGCTTCCGAAGCTGAACTGAAACCTGTGCTGCTCAGTTTTGAGTCTCACCGCACTGGTGGTTGGTGTGCTTGATGGTCTCGGTTTCCCCCTTCTCATTGTAGTGTGCTCAATGGCCTGCAAAACCGAGCTGGGCAGTCCAGCTCCATGTCCTGGCTCTGCAGAACATGAGACCTTCTGCTAGAGATACTGAATGAGGCTCTGTGTGATGTTTATGTTGGTTTTACTGAAAATAGGTCTTATTTCTGAACATGCCAGGGCTTAGAGTTGGGTTTAGCAGCAGGTTCTGGCTAAGAACCTGTTTGCCCTGGGATCTGTGCTGTGATGGAAGGAGATCCCCTCCTGAGGGGAGGGTTCAGAGTGTTCATGAGCTTCCATGCTCACTGACTCCAGAAGTTCCTAGGGCAGTGGGACCCCTTGACTGGGTGGGAGTGATCTGGAGTTTATGGGGGGAATCTGAGGATGTAAGAAGGCTTGTGGGAAGGGCTTTTCTCTTCCAGCACTGCAGAGAGTCAGTGGTGTGGGCATGAAAAATGTCAGGATTTTGGACAAAAGATTTAAACTTGCTAATCTATGAGAGAGGGTGCACCAGAGAATGGACTCCTTAACTTTGGCTAAGCTTTTTAAGCTTTTTTGCTAAGTTTCCTGGATGTGGACAGATTCTCTCCCACTGCTGTGAGGGAACATAACTGATGGGACCATTTGAGCCCTCCTGGTTTTGTCCTAATCTGATCCTCTGTGTTATGGGTTGCTCAGCTTCATCCTGCTGATTTTTGAGCCTGATAAAGATCTTCCAGAGGTCCATCCTGACTTAATATGATGTCTGTAAGAGACACAGACCCTCTCTTCTCTGACTAGTTCTAGTGGTTAATAATCCCTCCAAAGGGTCTTATTTGCCATTGCAATGTTCAAAGCTGTAGATACTGCTGCTTGTGCCTTTTGTTGCTGAGCTGGAGGATGTGCTCCTCTTTACCACAAATCAATGGTAGATATTTGATCACTAAGGAAATGTTTATTTGTCCAGGAAAACTAATGCACTGGATTCATTTATCATTTGCTAGAAAATGAGATGATGTATGTTGGAGTGAACAACCCAACCTTCCAGGCTGTGTTGTGTTCCCCATAGTCTACATCTGCATAAATGTGGGTTAAGACCAGAAGCATAATAATATCTGTTACCTTCATGTTAGGAGGTGATTTTCCTTCCAGAAGGGCATGAGGAAGGAACTGCACCACTGTGGCCAATCCATTGTATAAATGCTGGCCTCCTGTTGACTGTTTCATCAGTCCCAGATGGTGAGGAGGATGTTCATTATAGACATATCTTACTGCTGAGGGCTGAAGAGCCAGTGGCTGGGTTTACAATGGCTGAACAGACCCAAGCCCTCTGCCTTGCATGGAGGGAACAGCAATGGGAGGAGGGGAAGAGCACAGCCCTTGCTGTTCTTGGGCTCACTGTCTCCTCCACTTTGTGAGAGGTTGTGCCCAGAAAAAATGGTATTACTTCCCTGGTGAGTGGACTCTTTTCCACCCTGCTGTCACCTCTTGCTGTGTATGAAGGGCAGACCTGGCCTGAGACCCTTGTTGCAACCTGTGTGCAGAAGCAGGGCTGCCCTCATCTCCTGGTTCATGCCGTGTTAATGACTCAGGTCTGATGGGGCTGGCTTTTGAGCTCAGGGTCTGAAGACATCCGTACTTTCCTCCACTGCTGTGTGGAGGAAAACGATGACCATTTCACTGATCTGATACTGGTGGAGCCTCATCTGGAAAAAGTGCTCTCCAATCCAGACTCGGGTGGGATTTGTAGGAATCTCTTGTTCTATTTAAATCATTTGAGGCAGAAGGAGGTTATGTTTGACCCAGGGCTTAGCACACAGGAACAGCTATAGACACATTATGTGAAATGTAATTTGGAAAAGGTCTGCTTCAACAAAAGAATGGGTGTAGAGGTGCAGGTGTTTAAGTCCTTAACTTTGAAGGAGAAAACCCATTTGGAGTTAGCAGTCCTGGTTCTTCTGACTTGGCTGTGAGGTGCAGTCTTGGTGACCCAGATGGCTTTCTCATGATTAATCAGCCTGCTGCCTTGGTGAAAGCATCTGCTCAGATTAAGAAACTTTAGATGCTTTGTCTATAAAGACAGTAAATAGAGGAGAAAAGGGAGCATATGCTGCTCCTGCTCTGCGAGAGGAAAGGCTTGCTGCTGAGGAGATGGCTGTGCTGGACATCCCAGTTTGTACTCAGATGCAGAAGGATGCACATCAGGCTCTCGTAGAGCCGAGTTTGCATAAACCCCGGTGAACCAGCTTGTGTTTTAAGGAACTATATTAAAATATGCCACTAGATGGCCCCAGGAAGAAGCCGGCTCAGGCTTCGGGGCCCGAGGGAGGGAGCGCAGCTTCCAGCAGGCACCTGGCCGGTCCCACCGCAGGGCTCCTCATCTCCCTGCTCTGGGGAAGGGCTGGGGTTAGCGGAGTCCAACCGCTGCAACACCACCGGTGGGAAAGAACAAGGGGAGCACTCAGGGCTCCCACACAGGCTTATCTTTCACAGCACCTTCTGTTGGGTCTTGTGCCATGGGAGCGTGCTCCGGGGTGCAGGGCAGCATGCAGGTGTGGTGCCTCCTCGGAGGAATGGCATGAGCTGCCTGTTCTAGTGTTGTGCCCTATAGGAATGGCATGAGCTGCCTGTTCTAGTGTTGTGCCCTATAGGAATGGCATGAGCTGCCTGTTCTAGTGCTGTGCCCTATCTCAGCACCCATCAGTGAAATGGGTGGCAGCCCAGCAAACCTGGCACATGCCGGTGGCCCTAAAGCCTGCACGGATATGAGTGCCCCAGTCCTGGTCAGGTTGGAGAATCAGATTTCCTGGAGGTCTGGGTAACCTACGGAAAGCACCCACAATCTAAAACCAAACCAGCAACTATACCTGGAGTTGGACGTTGGGGTCAGTGACATATGCAACCCCGTGATGAGTAAACCCCTGGTGTCTGCTGGCCTGAATGGCTCAGGACTGATCTTCAGGGGACTGTCTTCTAGCAGGGATGCTGAAGCAAGGCGCCTTTCCTTTCCACCACTGTGCAAGGGAGCATAGTGTCTTGTTCTGGTTATAGGTGCTACTTCAATTAGAAGTAGGATCCCAGCTGGATACCTAGATCCTGCTATAACTGCAGGTCATCTGGAAGGAAAGGTGGTAGCTGTGCTCATTTCTAAGGGAGCAAAAGGTCTTATCCCAGGGTTAGGAGCCTCCAATGTGCTTATGGCCCATACCTCACACCTGAGCCTCTGGGAACCGGGAGGAATGTGAAGCTGTGGATGGTTACAGCTGAACAGTGCTCCTCTCTGGGGTGCTGATGAGCTCCTGTGGAGGCTTTAATGAATGGAGTTCCACTGATAGATAAGATAGGAAAAATTGCTAACCTGGGGAAGTGTAAAACAGCAACTGGGCTGTGTCAGTGAGCCTGGCCTGGTGGTCCTTCAGGAGGACATGGCTAATGGCTGCTGCATAAGCCAGTTAGGAGGGGAAACATAGGCAGGGAAGGACCTGTCTGGAGCTGCCACAAAGTCAGCTTTCTGGGATGTGCTGGCACAAATCTCTGCACTAAAATGAGATCTCAGAGGCTTTGCAGTGCCGGGGGCAGGTGTGAGCATTGCCAGGGAAGGCTGCAGGGCAGGATCCCCTCGGGGCTGCCAAGGCTGCCTCTCTGCCTCGCACCTTGCCCGCGGCCGGGGAAGTACCTGCTCTCCTGCAGACAGGGAAGCTGGGTCCCTCTTCTCTCTGATATGGACTTCTCATGGGCCCCGAGGCAAGCAGCGCGGCTCTTCCAAGCCAAGCTTTGCTCCTGAGGCCAACTGGAATGGGGCCGAGGGTTTGTCTGGTTTCCTCCCCTGTTTAGTGGGATTAATAACACCTAAGGGTGTCAGAGTTAATTACTCATGAGGTTTCAAGTGCTCTGAAAACCCCCTGTGCAATCTATTGTTTGAACTTACAAGATGCTGCTGCCTCCTGTCTCCCAGAGGAGTGACTGATGTTGAAGGATGGAGGTCCCTTGAATGACTTTGCTTTTTGAAGGACACAAGCTGAGGCCTTCAAAAGATCCTAAGAGCTAGCTGTCCTCCCTGCTGATGCCAGCAGGAATTGATGGCAACAGGAGGGACTCACTATGCTCTTAGGAGCAGTTTGATTTAGGAGTTGGTCAGAGAAAGGACAAGGCCTCCTCCACAGGACCCCTTGCTCAAGAGGGCAAACCAACCTTCAGATGGAAACCTCAGGACAAGTGCAGTTTTGTACGTCACCATCAGTTGTCAGTGGTACCACCTCAGGACAGAGCTCAGGTCTTTCAGGTGAGAAATGCAGCTTTCATTCTCTGAAATCCATCCTTGCGTTTGAATTGGCACAACTGATCCTGCTCAGTTTCAGACACTTTATCCAGAGTTTAGCCATGGGACAAATACCCCTTTTTTGATCCCGATACCACCAGTGTGAGCTGAAAAACCATAAGGGAGAAGAGGCCCTGGGTAGCCATAGAAAAATCCAGTTAAGCATGGCTCAGAAGAGGATCAGCAAGCCTGAGACACATTGTTCCTATAGCCAGGAACTTTTTCACTGAAAATCTTCTTACCACTACCCATATCTCTGTCCTCATATCCCCAGTTCAGAGCCTTTATTTTTCTCCCAGTGCTTTTTCTAGATAGCATCCTGAAAAACAGCTTTTCACTGAATAAATTCTGTGACAGGTAAACTGAGACCTGCAGCTGAGCCCTCTTGGGCTGGGGATTCATCAAAGCTGCAATGTGTTGGGTCTAGCTTTTTATGTTGGGGAGCTTTAGTTCCAGCTGAACCCTAGCGAGTACCTGCTGAGTCAATCTGTCTCATTGCTGCTGTGTTTGATGGGAAGTGCAATGCACTGCCTGACACCTGCTGAAGATCTCAGCCAGCATTTTTTTTACCTGTGGGAGGAGGAATTTCTGGAAGGTGAAATGCAGAAGAGAGGAGGAGGGATTCCTGAGTGTTTGGAGTCGAGTTGAACCTGTTCTGTGGGGTGCGGGTCCTGCTGCAGTGCTTGAACCTTTGCTCAAACCACTAGTTGTGTGGGATTAGGAGAGTGAATCTACCAACACATCATCGTGTGGATTTTACTCCCAGACTTTGTTAGTCTGGTGCTGCTGAGTTTATTAGGTGGTAGATTTGGATCCCTTGTGATCTAGGCACTATTCACCCAGCTAATTGCGTGGTGCATCTTGAGGCTTTTTGGTCTCTTGTGGGGAATTGTGAGTGTTTTGTGGTGTGCAGGAGGGGCAAGTGGGTACCCAGTGGGCCCTTTGGGGTGGAGAGTAGCGTGGATGGCTGTGCCTGGAGGAAATTGGGATGTTGCTGCCTCAAATGGCTTCTTCTGGCCTTATGTTTTGTGTCATCCTCAGTCTATAGGACCAGCATGAAGGTAACCATGTCCAGCACCCCAATCTTTACTGCTGTATTCATGGCAGCCCTTGGAAATATCACTGTAAGGTGAGGAGGAAACTCTTGGGAGGACAGAGAAATGAAACTCTAAGTACTGAGAGGGCTGCACCAAAGGACCCTGCTGCATGGCTGTGCATCGTACGGGGGTTTCTGGTTCAGCTCACTGGAGTGTGGAGGTCTGGGGCAGGGCAGGAATTGACTGTGCTGGCCCTGTGTGGCTGTGCCGTGCCTGGGCTAGAAGGAGTGCTGATGTCTGCCAACAGCGCTGCTGGTGCCATGGTTTCCCAAGCAGAGCTGTTCCCAGGCAGGGGTAACATTGGCTCTGGTGCTTCTGGGGGAGCTTTGGAAGAAAGCTGATTGCCTCCCAAACCTCTGCTTGACTGGGGGTAGTTTTGCCTGGGAGGAGCCCACCTGATGGGTCCCACCCATCTCTTTGCAAGCTGCTTGGGAATGGGATGCAACCTCCTTGTAATGCCATGTATCCTCTGTTTCCAAACGGCAGCCTGGGGTCAGGTAGGGAAGGAGTGGGTCTTGCTTGCCCTTTCTCTCCTGAAATGGGTGTAGAAGACTGGTCCACGAGCTGGTTGTAAATCAGCATGCAGGAGGAAGGCAATTTTCTGCAAGCGAAACCTGCCCTAACCAAGCTCTGGGAGAGGGAGGAGAACTGCAAGCGTCAAGGTGAGACGGAAGAGCGACAGAATGAGATTTAATTTCCTTCCCAATGATTTTCTCAAGCTGTATAAACTTTCTTTATTTAAAATAAATACTCCCTGAAAACACATTCTGTGTCAGTGGCCCTGTGAAAACACCCCCAGTCACAACCTGTGCCTGTCCTTTGCTTGCAGCCTCAGCCAAAAGCCAGCAGTTTTACATTTTGCTCTATTAACCTGAGCTGTAAATTTCCTTGTGCAAAGTCTCCCAGGCTGAGGAATGAATTTAAGTAAACAGGGTGTACAATAATAGACTTGTGTTGAGGCAGGTTTTTCAAGTGGCCTGTAACTCTTAGAGTAAGTTCTTCTAAATCTCTCCCTGCTACGGTGGCGAGCTTGTCCAGAAGGTGGAGGAAGCCATAGATGGCTGGTAACCATCTCTGGGATCCGATCTGGTCCAGAGAAGAGCATCCAGTGTTTGATAAGCAAAGAATTCAGGTGAGAGAATCTCTTGCCTGGCATTTCATCATGTTTTTTGGTTCAAGACCCCCATGGTTGATTTCTTCTCTGTGACAGTGTTTGTGTGAAATGCTTATAGGGACTTCCTGATTTTTTTTTTTCCCCCCCTTGTCCTACACCATGCTGAATGAAGTCTCTAAAATCAGTTTTGAGAAGAGTTCAAGCTTAACCCCTCAGGAAGGTACCCAAAATTGCTTGTTGCCTTAGATTACAGGATTAGATCCTTCTCAATTATTCTCTGGTGGGGGGAATAATACAAGAGGAGTTTCTTGTGTAAGAGTAGGATGGGAAACAATATTCTGTTTCAGGTTTGTGGGCATCATTGCTCTGAGTCCTGCAATTCTGCTGGCTCTGTGTACAGAGCTGCTGTATGTGTTTCTGCCTCATATTGCCAAGGAATCTAAAGAGGTTCTGGGGATATTATGAGGTGTTCACATTTCCTGCTGGGCCAGGAAAGCATCTCTACTGCAAATGCAACCTTAGATCATTCTCCAATCTTCAGCTAACAGCAGGCTCAAGATGAACATGATCTAGAAGGTTGTGAGTGAAGAAAGACTGGTCTCACTTTGCAAGCGAGGCAGTTTTCCTACCTGATGCTTCTGCAGTAGATTACTGCTCTTTTCCCATGAACTTGCAGTTAAAATGCACATCTGGTGTCTGAGTTGTCTTGTAAAGGGTACTTGATCATTAGATAGAGGAAAGCAACTTCTGGCTTATAGACAGACTTCTCCTGAAAAAAGAAAGTTGTAAGCAATAACTTGGCATAAAAGCCCATAAATAAGGGTTTCTTCAGACTCTCCTGGGTTTGGTGATGTCTGGTTAGATAACCTTTCACCAGCTGCCTCTTGTAAAACTGCAGGCAAAGTGGTTCTGACTTCTAAGCTGGGGGCAGGTGGAGAGGCAAGAAAATATCTTCAAGGCATTTATCCAGAACCCAGTAAAACCAGTGGAAAACCTCTGAGTCTGGGGGATATTGGGTCGCTTCCAAAGTGTGGAGAGTACTGGAGGAAGGTTGAGCCCAGCTTGTGTTAGATCTAGAAGCCAAGGGAATTTCTCTGCTCCTGGGAGTGGGAAAAAAGTCTTGGCAAAGTCTGGATTTTAGTGTTAGAGAAAGTGACTTACCAAAAATGGTAGACATTGGGATTTAGGGGATAGGAGGAGGCTAAAACCTTGTGTGCTGGGGTACTTGAGCAGCTCATGACCTGGGCATTTCCTCTTGGTCTTCTGATATATCCTCTATCAGATAAAAGGGGAGTGACTGATGCTTTGACTCCTGCTGTGGGTTTGACCCCTGCTACAACATATCTCCTGCTTCTCTTTGGGAGTTTTGGGTTCAAAGTCATAGTCCCAAAAGATGCCGAGGGATGTTCTTGTGGGACCAAGTGGTCCTGGCCCTGCAGTATAACTGGCAGCATAAACACAAAGTTGCTCAGCTGAATGCGAAGGCCTTGAGGTAACACAGAGTGTTTGCTTTGGCATTTAGAAGCATGGAGATGCCACAGATGGTGATTTGCCAGTTGGCTGATTACCAGCCACTGTAAAAGTAATATAATAATGTAAAATTGTAGTGAGTCCGGTTTTTTTTCCCCCTCCCTCTTCTTGACAAACTTTACAACTGGCTTTTTTTGAGAGGAGGAGGGAATTCTCATGGTTTTAAGCAAATCACAACTGACTCAGCCTAAGCCCAAGGGTAGAATGGTGAAGGCTTGATGGATTAAGTGTCCTGGAACAACTGGCTACACAGCTCTTTCTTGTTTTCTGGCTGTGAGGATCGTCCTTTTGATCAGATACTTTTCCCTACTGCTTTCCGGGTTGTAAATCCAGATTAGTCATGGTAGGGTGGCAAACAGTTAATGGGGTAGGAGGTTAAGCCCTGGGAGTGTGAGTGGTGGCCCCTGGGGAGTAAATACACTCTGTTAACCAGGTGGAGAAGCAAGGACATCTTGAGGCCACCTGCCTATGACTTAGCTGTTTGGAAGGGTTAAGAGTCCGAGACTCCTACAACAATCCATGTCTCTGGAATCTGCTCAGAGCTACATCTCTAGCTGTCCCTATTAGTTATGACCTGCTCGACTGTCTGACTTCCAAGGTCCTGAGTCTTGTTGTAGACCCAGACTTGTGTCCTGTAGCCAGGGGAGGAAGCTGTACCTTGGCCATTTACCATCTCTCCTGTACAGCTGACCTTCATTGCTTTCTGCCTGTGTTGTCTATGTCATCACCCTCAGGATCCACTGGTTAACTGGTCTTTGAAAGCCTTAGTCAACTGCTGCTCAACTCCTGTTAGGTACTAATGATCCCTACTGCAAGCTGACTTTCTTGCTTCTCTGGTCATACAAAGGTCCAGGGAACTGGAGCGTCTTTATAGGCTGCTGAGACTGTCAGGTCTTTAGTGGCCATGAGAAAGTGTGTTGCCAACCCCAGTGTGAAAAGGCAAAGGCTTAAAATGCAAGGAACAAAGTATCCTCATTCCTAGTTAAGCTGTGCTGAGAGATGAGCAGAAGTGTGGACAGGAAGGCCACAACTCTTTGCTTGTCTTTGATTGAAAGCCCTTACTAGCTGCCATACTCAAGTGTCGTACCAACAGGCTTGTTTTGAAGGCCGGTTAGGGTTATTCTTCCCCAAACAGCTTCTGCTGTGGCTTCAGATGCAACTGATATGATAATGATCCAAGTCCAAAGGCGATGTCTCTGCAAAAGGTGAGAAGACCATGCTTCGATGTGTTTGTCTTTTGCATGTCCAAGTCTGCCGAAAATGTTATTTTAAAGCAGTAAATTTGCAACATAATCTGTTTGGGTGGAGGTCCTGAACCTGTGGCGCTTGCTGCTGGAGCTGGCGAGTGATGCTGTGTGAATTTGTAGGGTTATTTGCAATGAGCTGATTTGCCTGATGAAGGTGGCTTATGAACACAGCTGCTGCTTGGTGTATGGCTTTTGACATCAGTAGTATTATACCAGGGGTGAAATTGGCCTTCCCTATGTTGTTGCCAGTTGCAAGAATTTATCATCCACCTGTGCTCTGATTTAAGTGTGCGTAAATCCCAGGTAACTCCATTAACATCAATAAAGCTGCTTGAATAGATCTCTATCTGAATTATGTGCTGAAGACTTCTCATGTTGCTGCTAGCTATGCAGGTGCAGGGATGTGGTTGGGTTCAGCTGGGAAACATGATGCCATCCAAGTGTGTGTCTAGCATGCAAATGAGAATGCTGAGCTGAAACCACAATGCTCATGCAAAGGGATGCTATCGAGCTTTCAAGAGACGGCTTCTCTTTGCCATCTTAAAGTATTTGAACAGGCAGGAATTTGTGAAGAGTGTTTCTCTGGTCACTTGGAGGAGAAAAAAGCATCCTACTCCTTTGCGGTGGAAGAGATAGTTGGACAGGGGAAGGTGAGCTGGTCCCAGATCAGTTTTGATGACAAAGTCAGGGAGAAAAATGGGATGGGTTTCTATTCCTCATTTACCTCTCCTCCACCTTCATCACACTTATACCTTAAACAACTGTATGTGAGGACAAAGAACAGCAGCTTGCATTTTAACAAGTTTTTGTGGAGTGGTTTTTTTTGCACAAATTGTGGAAACTAGAAACACAGGGAACAATGTTAAGGACATGGGGTGGAGACAGTGCCACCTTGCACTGTTGTGTGTATTTTGTGGGACAGAGGAGTCAGTTGTCCTGTTGCAGCAGCAGCAGAAATGAAAAGTCACCTAGGAAAAATTGTGACAGGGAGATGAGAGATAGCCCTTGGATAAGGTCTCCTCTGAGCTTGGTGGCTAGCAACCCAAAGCATTAGGGGCTGATAGCTCTTCTGAACCATTTGTGATGTTACTAGAGACTCTTGTAGATGAGTAATCTATACAAATTCTGAACCTCACTAACCTCTTTGTGACAGTGAGCTCCTGGTAGGGAGATTTGGGGCTTTTTGGGTTGCTTGACAACTTCATGGATTAAGGTGCAAAATATTATCTGTTGTGATTGGTTTCAGAGTGTAGAAGGAAGCTTTATTTGCTCTGGTGGGATTTCTCCTGATTAGGAGGAACAGAAGGATTAGAAATACAGCATTCAAGGCGGTTCATTTTTGGAAGCGTGCGGACATGTTCTGGGGACTCCATCACTTAGGTCACATCTGATACATGCAGGGAAGATGGAAAGGGGATCATTGGCACGTCTGTTATGTGTTGTTTTTTTAGGAAATTAAGCTAGTGGGCTCCTTGGAGTGAAAGGTGGCATCTCTTTTTAAGGAAAAGACTTGTAACATCCTCCTGTTTTCCACTACTGGCCAGGAGGAGAGATGTTTGCTGCGTACTCAGCTGGTGACAGTCTGGGGAGGAGGAAGGGGATGCCAGGCTCAGACTCTCGAGAGACTGGGCATCTGTGAGATTGTAGGTACTCAAGATTGTCTCTGTTGTGTCTGTGTGTAGCTACTGTGTCCTACAGGGCGCCTGTTTGGCCAACTTCTGGTTATATTCAGACATCTAAAAAAGGTCAGTGGTGGGGTGGATAACCTGGCTCCTTTTTTTTACCACTGCTTGGTCTTGATGGTGATGTGCCCCTCTGATCTGGAAGCCAAACAAGACAAAGCTCAGCAGCTTAACACCCAAACCGAACCGTGGCCTTTCCCATACTCTTCATCCTATAGAAAACTATAATACTCTCTTTGGCATGAGTAAAGTGTGTGCTTTTAGGCTGTAACCTTTGGAGTTGGTGGTTCTTTAACATGAAGAAATGTTGGAAAATGTTGGTTTGGATGTGATACTTATCTACCTCCCAGGGCCCCTGAAGCAACCAGTGCCATAGTTGCTGTTCAGGTGTCTCATGTGCCTATTTTTCATGAACAGGTTTCCCACCTGGTCTGTGTCTCCCATGGCAGACCATAGCTGTAGGTCTCCATTGGGTATTCTGGATGGTTTTCCCACAGGCTAATGCAAACTACGCCAGGAGACGGGAAGTGGGCAGGAATCTGTTGTACAGAGGGAAACAGAGGTCTGACTAGAAGCCTGTCTGCACGTATGTTCGGAATGGTGCTTTGGTAATAATGCCTTTTGTTGTGATACGTTTCCATTGTGGGTGGAATGTGCTGCAGCCCGCTTTCCTTGGGAATAGAGTGGAGTGACACTCGTAGAGATGCCACCTGTAAGGTGGTGTGAAGAGGACCATTAAAATGAAGAATTCCTTTCCAGCCTCAGTATTCTTGTAGGTGTACGCAGCCTTTCTAAAAATAACCTCCTTACGCTGACTGAAAATGGGCTGCCCCAGGCAGTTGACTCCGTGCAGCTCCCCTCCTTCTTTCCCTGCTTTTGAAGTTAAATGCTTATGGATGTTTTTTAGCTTATCGTAAACCCATCACAACTGGCAGTACTCCACGGTTCCAGGGCTGAGGGTTTTCTTTCTCAGCCTCCACCCATGCGTGTACCTCTCAGGAGAAGATCACGTGAAACTCTCTGCCTGCCCTAAAGAGAAGACTGTCACTGTCCCATGCCTTAAAGATCATGCTTGGTGTTTATTTCACTGAGAATTTCCCACCTTCTTAAAGACTTCAGACACTGGCTATACCCTTGATATTGGCAGCTCCTTTCCAGCAACAGACTAGCTCTTGTGGCCTTCGGTTTCTCTGAACCCTTCAGCTTGTCCTAGGGGGCTGGATCAGCTTGTGAACAGGACAGTATTTCTAGGAGTATTTCTGTTCCAAGGGTTTCTCTCCCAGAGAAAAAAGGGAGAAAAAAACCTTATTGTTGATACCTGCTGAGATTTAAGGGGTTGTTGCACCATCAACAGCAGCTGAAGGTGTCCCACACTGATCTTGCTGGTGGTGCTGTGGGGCACATTTAGGGGTCAGATCTTGCTGGGGAGTGATGTGGTAGAAGGAAAGGACACTTAGAGTTTTGGCCATGCTATAGACCTATGAGTGTGCGAGGCTGGCGCAGAGGCTGCCAGGCACTAGGAGGTGGGCAGTGATCCAGCGGGTGTTGCCACCAAGAAAATGTAGATAGAATAACTGAGTGAATTCAACAAATCTTCGCTGAAACCTCTGGGTTGGATGTGCCTGGGAGCACTGAAGGATTCTAACCACAGACTGCTGGAGGCTGGGAAAACACAGTGGGAAAGCTGTGTGGGCCCCATTATACCTGCCAGGTGTGGGCTATGGGCCTTGCTAGTCAGGATGCTTTTCTGACCTTGGGTCTGACTGCTGCAGCTGGGCTTGGGGGAGCTGTTTTATAAGCTATACTTCAAGGAGTGGAGGAAACTGTTTCTGTAGAGATGTGTGTTTCCAAGTGGATGATAGCTAAGGCCTGAAGAGCCCCCAGCCAGTGCTGGGTATGACTCCATGGGTGGAAGTCGTGCGCAGAAGCTGAGGCATGTGGACTGACCACAGCTGGCACGATCTGTTGAAAGTGGTTATGTGCTCCCTACTGCTTATCCACAAATCACTAGCTGGTGCCCAAGGTCCTGGTTGGCAGAGCTGAGTCAATCCTCATTTGTGTGGTGAAAAAACAGAAGAGCAGCCCCAGTGAGCAGCATGATCATGGTGTGGTGCCTTCTGAAGTAAATTTTGCTGAAGAGGCCATGTGGATGATGGGCTGCTTCTGTGCTGGTTGTAGGATTCATGCAGATTGTCATAGCTGCTGGATAAGAGGTTCTTTCCCTGAAGAATGGTATTCCCCCCTAATTAACACCCTGATCCAAGTGTGTGGGCTTGAGGCTGCCAATCCCTGGACACAAGGGCATCCGAGGGATCTCCTATGAATCCCTACCCCACTTTCTAGCATGTTTCTGTCATTGAGGAGGAGGAAGGATGGGCAAGAGAGGAGTGGAGATGTATGCAAGTTGGGTTTTGTGCTTGCTTATTGGTGAAAGGGGTTTTGTCTCCTCCTTGAATCCAACTGAATGCTCTTGGATTTGAAAGCTGTGTTAATTCAAATGTGCTTGGCTTTGATTTCCACTGGTGAAAAAGGAAAAGCAGTGGAGCAAGGAAGCTATTCATTCTAGAAAGAAATCTGTAAGGTTTCTTCAAAAATCTTCTAGAGAAAGGAATTTCAGAGAAAAGAACTTGTGGGGAAAGAGCTAAGGCAGAGCTAGTGTGCAGCGTATGGTCTTTTTGGAGGGACAGTGTTTCATTCAGGTACCCCCTCCCCAGGGCAAGGGATGTTGCTGTGCTGTCACATCAAAGCAGCTCTGCTCCATCCTACACGTGAGAAGCTCAGCAAGGGGGTATGTGCAGGTGGACCCAGATCTAGCCAAATTCTAATGCTTTAACTGCCCACGTTGCTTCGGGTATGTCCATGGGTTCCAGCTGCCTTGGATAGCTCTGCCAGAGCCCATTTCTGTGTCCACGTGCCTGGTGTAGAGATGGGTGATGCCGGTGGTTTGACACCCTACTGCTCAGGGGAGCGGTGATGACTGGCTTTCCAGGGGTGTCATCGATGTTAGCTCTTAACGAGACAGCATAATTCACAAACCTGCTCTGAAACAGCTTGTCTTTCTAAGAGCATTGCTTCCTGGGTCAGGCTCACAGATAACATCGGTGTCGTTTTTAAGGGAAGAACGTATTTTGGTGGATGGCGCGTTGCAAACAAGACTGATAAATAACAGCGACCCACGCAGACAGAGGTAACTAAAGTGACAGCCACGCTGACAAATAGCTGAGTACATGGTGAGGGCGAGGTGCTAATGAAAGGAGGATGAAAGGATATATGGGGATGCACGGTGGGGAAAATGACAAATATGGATTTGGCGTATTCCCAAAAGGCGCTCTCAGGGCTGCTCTACAATGATTTAGTCAAAGGAGGCTTTGTGTCCTAAATCACGAGGTTGTTATGGATTACAAAGACTTTTTTCTGTGGCTAGATGCAGGATTGATCCATAACTGGAGTGAGGGCAAACTCCTGCCTCTCCAAGCAGGAACAGGCAAACTGGCCAGCTAAGCCCAGTGCTGTGCCAGTGACTGTAGGCCAAAGAGCAGAGGATCTTCAAGGCAAGGAGATAGGTATGCAAATTGAAGAAAGGTCTATGGCAAAGTCTTCTGTGCTTTAGTCCTGTGTTTAGTCATGGTGCAGGGGGAGTTTGGGAGTGTTAGAAGCAGGCTGAAGTCAAAGCGAGAGGAGGCAGGACTAGGATGTCCTGGTTGTGGCTGGGAGGTCCTAATGGCCAAGTTATGCTCCTTCTAAGTCCCAAAATAATGTTGAAGTGGAAAGGTAGTCCTAAAGGTGGTGTAACCGTCTATTTAAGGCTGAGAATCTGATATGCATCAACCTCTCCAGACCCCAAGTAAGAGAAGTTCAAGCTGCTTTCCTTCTGGGACCAGTGCAAGAATGGTTTAAGCTCACTCTTAAATGTGAGTTTCAGATCTTTGATTATGCACAGCTTGGCTGATTATCTTGCCTGGTTTTTTCCCTGTCCTGTATGCTGAGAAATACGAGGGGTTTGGCTGTATTGGTCCCCTTAGAGCATAATCAGGATGCCCAGCTCATGATTCTGTTAGCCATTAACAAAATGCTCATCAAAGATAAATATCAATCATTTAGTTGCTGTAGGTTTATCTTTTTCAAGCCATCGGATGCTATGTGAGGAGTTACCCCACCTTTGCCCTATACATATGGGCAGCTGACTGTACCCACAGCAGGCTTGAATGAGCAGCTATTTTGGGGGGGGAAAAAAAAATAAATCAGTGTTGCTGCTTTATAAGTGGAACTTGCAGTGATTTCTGTGACTTAATGGAACAGGCAGAGTGCTGTGTGCTAAGCAGTACTTAAACTTCATGTGCTCAGGGTGGGGAAAAATCCTTTAATATTAAAATTAGGTGATGCTTCTTTTCCAGAAAGTGTATGGTGCATGTTTGGAGGGTACACATTAATCTTCATTAAATTGGTCTTCTGGAAATTGGGGTGAACGGAGGTGCAGAGGGAAGGTACTGGGAGTGGGAGGAGACGGGGCAGCGTGTAACTCCAGCTCGGTAGCGTGTGTACCCTGCTCCTTTGAACAGCTCCGAACATTAGAAGTGGTGCCTGTTGGGACTTGAACTTGAGTTTTATGAAGGGGTAAGATGGAGGCAGGAGAAGTAGGCAAGGTAACTTACCCAGAGGCAGCATTGCTGCTTTGTTTTGGTGTACTCTTCCCTTCTTGAGATTAATTTGCAGTGGTGGGGAAGCTTTTGAAGGCTGCGTAATGCCACAAGCCGCGCATCACTCTGTGTCCTGCAGGAAAGGCAGATAAAACAAATAGCCTGTCAAATTGCTCCGAAGATGGAGACCTGCCTCCCAGCCTGTGTGACTGTGTGTGTTTTCAGAGAGGGAAACAGCAGGCGTAAAGCATCTTCCCCTTGATGCAGAGCTTTCAAACAGTTGCTCCTCCATGAGCTGGCTTGTGTGGTGTAGGCAGGTTTGTTCTGGGTCTGTAGTGGTAGGACTCCCTTCCCAGCTGTATCTGAGGCATGATGTCTCAGCTACCCCATGCTCTTGCCTGGCATGTGAGAAGCATGTACTAAATACTGCTGTTTGTGAAGGTGAAGAATGAAGCAAAGAAGTGTCCGGCACCTTCCTCTGAGAAGTTTGTTTGCTTTGACTACATGCTGCTTGCACTGAGAAGAAATGGGGCATGGTGATTTCCCCAGGTCAGGAGCTCCTCTGTCTTCCACTCAGCCTCTGCAGGGTGCAGTCCCTCTTCTTGGGTGTCTCTGCTCACATTGCATTCCTCATCTGAGGCTTTGTACAGAATGACAAAAGCTCAGAAACGTTTTTCTTCAGCAACTTAAACATTTCTTTATCAGTTTCTCCTTTACTGATGCCCGTCTGGACCAGGATCCAGCTGTTCAACATGCCACACAGCCTAGGTTCAAGGGACCACGTAAGGTCATGGTTCATGATTTGTTAAGGATTTTCCCAATACAGCTTTTGGACTAGGCATAGACAAAACCATTCTGGATGCCTTATAAACCTTCCTCCTACATTCTCTCTTTATTGTGATTTTGCTCACTAAGATAGTATGAAGAACGGGATTGGAGGTGTATGTGTGTGCCACAAGTAATGGAAGGCTTGCTAGCTGTCTTAGCATGGAATTTAGGATCCCTTTCCTTATGGAAGGTGCAGTGCAATAAACCAATTCCAAACCAGACTGGTAGGCACATGCTGCTTTCTGAACTTAGCCAAAGCCTGCCCACTGAGTTGGCACAGGCTGCTTTATCCCAGAGTAGTGGTGGTAGCAGCAGCCAATCTGTGGCTCTCATTCAATGTGACCATAAAACAAGTGTTAAGAAATCCAAGATGCAAATTTTGTCTGCAGCGGTTCATGGTGACCTTAAGACGGATCTGATGCAAACAGCCTGTCCTGGCCCCTTGGTCTTATTATAATTTTCTCATGCTAATGAAGAGTGAAGTCTTTTTTTTTATGCCAGGAGTAGTAAAAGCATGACCTGTGCCCCAAATCCTGGTGTTTTCATGTCAGAGCACAGTAAATGTTTGCAGAGTTTTGGTGCCCAAATAAATTAATGCTGGGTATTTAACTCCTGTCAGCTGTGCTTTGCAGTGAGAACGAAGTCACTTATCCCTGTTTCCTCTTACACAAGGTTTAGGTGTTACAGGTTCCTGTAAAGAGAAGGAATTTCTCCCAGTATACTACTTCTCTGTAGAGAATGAATTCTGTAGTATATAGTATTACACCTCTGTATTACATATATAATACTCTTTGATGCTTTAGAATATTTTTAAGGCACTCTGTTAGCTGAACTATGTGTATTTCATGGCAGTGTATTTTACCTTCATATTTTGGGGCCACTTATTTTCTCTAAAGAGCTCTCAACCCTGGTTAATGCTGCAGAACTTGCCTGTTGCAGCAGATTCTTGTCCCTAATAGGCATTGCGGGGCCATAAAGGATAATCCTTCCTGTCTTCATGGGTTTGCCTAACATGTGGAAAGAGGAAGAAGGGCTGAGGTGCAGAGCTGCTGGGAAACGCAGCTGAGGGTTGTGCAGAGGCCATGGGTTGCTGTCTGCAGTTGAGCTGCTGTACAATGGACAATGAACTGGTAAATGTGGGAGGAAATGGGTTGCCGTGATGATTTCTCCTAAAATATCCTTGACCTGTCCCAGGCACTGCTAACAGGCTGCTGGCTTTGTGGCACGGGCTTGTTTTGAGCCCTCAGTGTCACAGCTACACCAGCCTGGCTGCAGGTCCTCGGAGGCTTCAGCAGTGCTATGAAAACACCAGGATCAGAGGAGAAAAGGGATCAGGAGTGCAAACTGAGCAAGTCAACAACAAATGTAGTGTCTTGTTGAGATAGAGCTAAAGCAATTAGCTCAGATGTGGAGCCTTGGATGAGCTTAAATTCTCCTTAGGGCTGTTAAGTATACTGAAGGCTTTTTGTAAAACCTGTGCTCAGGTGACATCCCAGCCTTCCTCCAGGCTGCTGTAAGATCATCTGTGCCTGGACTGTTCCAGCCTGAAGGGAGCACCTTCTGAGTGCTGGGTTAGAATACCATGGCAGTGTTGGCCCTAGAGCTTGCCTGTGAGCTCTGGGTGTGTTCCCCAGCAGTGACAGCTTTATTGTCCGAAGCAGGGATGGAAAACTGTTGTGGAATCCACAAGGCTTAGCAAAAATCAATAGCTATATTTTTGCTTTAGCAGAACCACCTCTATGAACCTTTCTTTAAGGTGGCTTTGTTTCAGAATGCAGAAAACACAACACTAGTGTGCTCCATTGGCCTTGAAACGCCTTCCTTGTCAGGCAGCGTGCTGTGGTGAGCTGATGTGGTTTTGCAGTGCTCCCTGCTGCTTCTGCGTGCTCCAGGGGAAGGAAGGGAGCTCAGCTGGTCCTGTTCCCTGCCTATCCAGCTGTAGAAATAGCTTCTTCTAGGTGATGAGGAAACATTGAGACTTGAGGCCTCACTCTTTGCCAGGTATATCATGTCCATTTATCTTCCATAAAGTGCTTTCGAGTTTAATCTCCTGGTTCATGATTTTAATGCATATCACTTCTTGCAAAACAGATTCAGTAACAGATAATGGAAAAGAGAGGAGCGCTCTGCACCGAAGTGACTTTGGATGCACGTACCTTTAGTGCCGGGGCTCATTGTTCCTATTTTGCAAATAAGTCATTAATCATAAAATAAAAGCTTTGCAGATGGGTAGTATTCCCCTGGAAACTCTCCTGGACTCCAACCTCATTTGTGGTACTCTTGGTTCTTTTGATATCTGCTGGTGTGATAAGCCTGGCAAGCACAAGAACCGTCTTTAAGAAAACACGGACCCAGGTGATAGCTTTAGTTATGTACTGGGGCAAAATGCAAAGGAGAAATATCTGCACCATGACAGAACTGGTTGTGCTCTCATTGCTTTGAAGATATCGGCAAGATCTAGCTAGGGAGTTTGGTTAGAATCCATCATCTAGGAACTCCATCGAAGAGTTCAGCAGATGATATGGCTTATGAAAAGATGCTGGAAGTGAAGGACCCTGCAGTGTTAGGGGGGCTTAAGCTGGCCAATGAGAAGCCCACAACACTGAGCCTTCCAGCCTGCTGGTCTAGAAACCTCAAATCTCATCTGAGGTGGCAACAACACTAACTCTCAGTAAACGTGCCACCTTACCGTGTTAGGTAGTGGCCTCGTGGGAAGACGTGAAGCTCCTTTGGCTGGCTCACCTCCACCAATGCATTGGTGGGAAGTGGCCATCCTCACCTTGCCTTAGTTTCCTCCTCCTCCTCGCAGCTCATTTAGAGGAATCAGGAGATATAATTAGTGTTTATGAAACTCTTGGGGATTGTGTAAAACAAACAATAAAAAAAGGAGCTGTGCCAGAGTGCTGATAATATTTACACAACATCTGAGGGCTGCCTGTGCTGGCCTTATCTTAAGGAAATAAGTGTGGGTGCCAGGACTTAAGCAACTGAGAAATGCCTCCTTCTGGCTCAGCAGTGCTATCCCCGAGTCCTGTGGGAATGCTCAGTCCCCAAAGCTTAAACATGAGGTTCTTGCTGGTTATCATCCAGCTTTTGAAGGGGGAGACCACCTCACTGCTGTGTCTGGAAGAGGGGTGATGGATCCTCAGGGAAGCAGAAATATTTGAGGATTGTAAATGTGGTTTAAATTCACAGGCCTTTTTTGCCTTGTTCTCAGTTTTCTGCTCTTGGCTTTCCCTCTTCTCCCGTGCTGCAGTGTTGGGGTGGTGTGCGGTTCAACCTGAGCGGCTTGCTTTCAGCATGGAGACAGTATCATTCTCCTTTTAGATGGCATCTCCAGTTATGTAGGAGGAGGCTGTATCTTCCTCCAAAGTGCTTAAAGCCTAACAACACAGGCTATTACTGCCCTCCCTGAAAAGCTGAGGTTGAAAGACTGCTTGGGGATATCCACAAAATACCAGCGTTTCTGCCCGTTAAGATGAGGCCTTGGGTTCAGCACCCTCATGGTACAACAGGCTGTCTGAAGCCCCACTGAGGTGTGCCCAGTGCACCCGGCGTGGGATGAGGCACGTCCCAGGATCGCTGCAGAAGGATGTTTTCTGGACTCATTACTAACCAAGCCTTCTAGGTTTAACCATCGTTTTTGCCTTGACTTTCCGTGAGAACCAAGCGGTGCCTTTGGCCCCTGATAGGCTGTATCTTTTTGGAGGACTTTGCCCCTGAGATGGGGACCTGAATTGCAGGACCACCTTTGGCGTTGAGAAAGTGCTTTTCCAGGAAAAGTAGCGTCGGTGTGCTACAGCCAGGATGGAGATGTGCCACTTGCTTCTTGTGCCTGAGCTGCCCAGAATTCCCTCTTTCACCATTGCTGTGCTCGGTGCTTCTTGCTGTGACCTGCTACTCAGTTGTCAGCTTCGCTTATTAGTTGGTTGTTTACCAGTGACTCCTTTTCTCCACCCAGTTGTGTATTCAGGGTGACTTTCAGATGTGTATTGGCTATCATCCAGCTAAGCATGGCATATCCCTGCCTTTTAATAACTTCTATGGGATCAGGACATAGCCTTTTCAGCCCTGGCACGCTCTTGTGCAAATAGCAGCAGGTCAGCAGCAAAGTGTCTTTCAAATAACGTTTCCTGAATGAAAGATGAGAAATCTCTGCACTCCTGAAAGCTGGATTTTTAGAGACTTGTCAAAGGCCACAGGCTATGTTGAGCCAGAGCCTGCAAATTCCTCTGGTCTTTGAGCTCATTCATATGATTTAACTATAAGAATATGGTTTGGTTTATCTAGAAGAGAGATTTATGGCTTTTGTAGGAGATAGGCTAAGCAGACAAATCTGAAACCCCTTTTGAATTTCAAACAACTGAATGCCAAACATAGCATGTTTTATTATCTTAATTGAACGGTGTCCTATGTCTCCCATCGACTGCAGGTGAATGCTTGGAATACTCAGTCTGTTTCAAAGCTTTTGGGTTATATCGACCATGGGGGTAAATCACAGGGGAATAGCAATGAAACATTCCTTCCTTGTGTACAGCATATTCCTTCAGAATGGGGAAGCTCTCCCTTCCTGGGATTTCAGATGTCTTTAGCCGCTTGATCAGATTCCACGCAAGACCAAGTAGCATGTTTTGGCTCTGCATTAGATCTTTTGCTTTTCTTAAAGTTATTAGAGACGTGCAAAGTCCTGGCAAGAAGTGGCTTATTGCTGAAACTCATGTCTCTGTTTCTACTTCTAGTGGAAACAAAACTGATGTCTGTTTTCAACAAAAATAGAAGTTGAAGTAAGGCGGCTCTTCCTGCTCTTCTGTATGTGGGGAGGAAAGGAGGGAACTCGGAGGGACAGCGAGGCTCAACAGCACTTCTACTCAAGTCCATGGTCTGATGATTTTCTTAATCTAAATTAGTGAAAATACCCTCAAAGAGGCTGAGGCCAGATGTAGATGCTCCAGGGAATTTAGAGTCCTCCTCTTTGGTGCCCACACATGTTTCCAGCTCTCAATCTGATGGATTGTGTTGGGCATGTAATGGCAATGTGGGATGGCAGCAGGAACCTTTGGTAAAGAGGACTTAAATGGACTTGAGCAATCTTCCACCCATGGCTAGATGACGTTGTTAAAAATGTCAGAGCCCTGGGTGACAGCTGAAGTCTATTTTTGATATTGCACAGGGGAAGAAGCGAGGTTTAAGCAGAGTAGCCTAAGAAAAGTTTATAGTTTTGTAAAAGAGGGTTTGCTGGTAAGGGGCGTTGGCTTAGCATGTGTTGTCTTTACCTTCTCTTGAAGTTCATGGACTTCAGTGGGGATGAAGGACAGAGCAAGCCGGGGAACTCTCCAACCCCTGTAAAGCCCAGCGCGCCTGCAGCTCTGCACTGGCAGTCAGGCATTTTTCTCAAAGCAATTAGATTTTGGTCTCCCGTGCACTGGGTGAGTATTTTAGCTGCCAGCTACGGTACAAAAACGGTTGCAGTCCCTGCAGTGTGTGGAAGGCCCAGCTCACCAGTATACGCTGGGATTTCAGGCCATGTCCTCTGGTGTACGCTTGTGCTCCACTGTAGTAGCTGGCTCTTGTGTGGGTCTGCACTGCCCAGACTGTTCTGTTTCTGAAAACAGTCCTGGAAATAGCTCCGACTGCATCAGGGAGTGGATCGTGAGCTCGTGGGGCAGCTGAGCAGGAGTTCTCTTGGATCACAGCTTTAGGTTTGACTGTCCAGGCTTTACCTGAGGTCTCTTCCCTGAAATTGCTGGGACAGCACTTCTTGTCTTGGTTTTAAAAATCAGTGAAAGTGTCAATTCTCTGCTTAGACTCAGTCTCATCAACTGAACTCGCATGTGTCCCTGTCAAGAGCTGCTTCAGGGGCTCCCACTGGGTAGAGTTTGTGTCAGTTTAGTAATTCTTGCCTTGCTGACTTAGCATGGTTTTCTTCATTTCTGGTCTTCCACTGCTCTCCCCATCCCTCCTCACCTTTAGGGGGAGAATGGGAAACCCAAACCAAAGAAAGTTACACAGCTTTACAGCAGAAAATACATCTGAGGCACTGACTGCATCTTGGTGGTATCCCTTAGACCGTGGGTATCTGTTCTTACAACACTTGCAATGTACTAAATTCAGTGGCACTTCTTAACAAGAACTGGGATAAAAATGGGCATAACTGATCATGCAGCAGCTCTGTTAGCTTAGAAATGGATTTAATTCTGTAAGAAGCCCTCCGGAATATTAAGACAGTGTTTCTGAGCTTGCCCTTCTTGGAGAAAGGCAAGGTGACCCTGTGCTTCACACCCTGGTCAGAATTAATGTCTCAGTTTCTTGACTCCGGAACATACCGTACATTTAGACATTTACTGACTCAAGAGCCTGTTGCAGTTTTTGGGTGTCAGGTTGGCAATCTGCTCTTGGGTTACGGCATACACTTGTGGTTTCAATTGGATGAATTCTTCATCTGCTGTCTTGAGCGCAGTTGTAGATGGCAGACTTAAGCAGGTGCTGTCTCCTGCTCTGTCCGGATAATTGCTCTTCAGCAATCCATACAGACCTTTAAATCCCTTAATATACTTCACAGGTTTGCTCTGTGTAACACCTGTAGTTAAGTTGGTCTGTGTCTGTACTATCTTCTTACTTATACCATGTTCTTCATTATTTATTAGGATCATGTCAGGAGCGTATTGATATTCTCTAGGCATTACCCAAGCTCTTAGCCCTGCGGTCCATGTTCTGATCTCCTGGTTTACAGCAAGGAGTCCTCATCTCACAGAAACAAAAAGACTTAATTTGCAAAATTAGTGCTGCTGGGTGAGATTACTGACTTAGTGTTCTGTTTGGAAATTCCCTGGACTGAGAGCTCTTCTAAAAAAATGAAGATCACTTCAGGAGCTGGGTTAGGTGGAACAATAATTGGACAGGATGAACTAATCACTGGTTAATTTTCAAATAGATGGCTGGACCGCTGGTTGTTAAGATGGAGCTGAGGTAGTGTCACTACTGGTACTGCAAGGACTAGATGCCTTAGGCTTGTGACAAGGCTAATTAAGCACTGTGTGAATTTCTAGGTGCTTTGAAAATCAGAGCTAGTTATTTTTAGAGATGCTTCCAAACTGCCTCTCAAGAGATGCATTGCAGTTCAGCTTTGCTCCTGAGATTGCCAAGCTCACAGGGCAGAGGGATCTCTGCACTAATTTACAGCAGCTGAGCTGTGAAAAGGGGAGCTGTGGGGGAGTGATCTGGAGAAACAAAGCTGTGAAGCTTCTATGATGTCATTGGAAAAAAATTCACCTAGGATATGATGGAGAGGGAGAGCAACTCTCTCCAGAGAGGAGAAACTTATCTCTTGAGGGAGCTCTGTTGCTCGTCCTTGCTGAGTAGGTGCAGTTTTGTTACTGTCAGTAGCTTTTTTTTTTTCTGCTGGCTTAACAAATGCTTCTGTGGAGCTACAGTTCCACCTGAAGCTTTCTGTACATCCAGGGTGAAGCCAGAGGTTGCAATGATGCTATTGCAGGCAGTGCAGTGGAGGAATGGTCCAGGAGCACTAAAAGCTGGGCTCTCTGAGCAAGTGTGGGGCATGATCTCCAAGATATATATGACTGCTCACCAGGAGACTTCCTGGCTGAGAGGCTGTTAATTGATTCTCTCTTCCTTCCTGAAATGAAGATGACTACATTAAGAAAGCCGTTGGCTCTGCCACTTGACCCAGAGGAACATTTCCATTTAAGTTGCAGCATCTCGCTGTGTATCCGTATCCCTGGAGAAGCAGACGAGTGCCTGCTGCCTCGGCGCATGAGCTGGAGAACAAAGAGGTGCTTTGCTGAAACAAATGCAACTAGCTGAACCAGGTGCCCATCGCTCTGTACGGGGCTTTGTATCTACAGGGAGCACTCGAACACTCTGGGCTCTAAAGGACTGTACCCACACCATGGCATCCTTTTTGTTGCCTGACTTTATTGGTAGCTTTTCTTGCATCTCTTGAGACTCAGTGCTGCCAGGGGAAAGACCAGGTGTCCCTGTTTACACATGCTTTACTGAAGTGTTCCCTTTTGCTTTGCGTGTCATCTTTAAGGCTTGAAATGAAAATATCTTGGATTTCTGCCTCTGAGCTTATTTTAAAGCAGTGGTGTTAGGGGAAAATGTCTAAGGTAGTAACCAATGGGCAGACATCACCTCTCTGGGAAGCTGCAGGACATGGGAATATGCCACAAGAGGAATGAAGCTATGGGCGAGAGGATGGGTGGATGTGCTTCCGATAAAGGACCATGTTGTTGGGGACACGCTGTCCGTGTGGGGTGTTCAACCAGCTCTGAGGCTGAACAAGTAACATTCAGACCCTTGGTAGCTGAATTTGGTCATGTTACTTGAGTCACCAGTAGAGTCTCGAGGTGAACTGTAATACCAGTTGAATCCAAGCCACCACTTCAAAGGAAACATCTCTCTGTGTCATTGCCATGCAGCCAGGCGATCAGTCCTTCCAGTGTGGTGTACACCTGGAAGTCTGAAACTCCAGCAATCACGGGAATCCCTGGGCTGCTTAGCAGTGCAAGCCATGAGGCACGGCATGGTGTGGGGAGAATAGAGGAATATACAAAAACTTGCTATTAAAAGCAGAGATGTTCAAAGGAGCCTCAAACAGCCAGTATGTGAGACCAATTGCAATGTCTTGGTGTTTGACCCCCTTGTGTTATACTTGTGACCACTCCGATTTTCTCTTCCACGGACAGAGCTTACTATGTGGACTGTCCTTTTGTCACCATGGTGTCTTTAGTCTGTGTGGAGTGCAATAGCCAAGCAGCAAATTGCCTTGGCCAGAACGCAACTGTTGGTTGCAGTGCAGATTGCCCTCAGGCCCGTTGTGGTGGAGAGAAGCCAACAGAGAGGTGGTGTCCTGGAAGCAAGGTCTGAGAGAGGCTGGGAGCATGTCTGGTCTCAAGGCACTTGCTAAGCCCCCCCCCCTTTCAATACAAGGTCTTTTTGGGGAGCTCTGGTTTCACAGGACTTGAATTCCAAGCTGGTTTTTGGCATCTGCTTTTCATCTCTCACCTGGGAAGTCTCTGCTGGCAGCGTAGATGGAAGGGCTGTGGGTGAGCTCAGCATGCCTGCCTGCCTGCCCGGGGCTCCGTGCTGCCTGCAAGGAAGTGTCTGGTCTCTTCCAGCTTTGGGGGAGTGAGAGGGAGCAAAAGGAAAACACCTTGACCTATTAGTGCCAGCAGCGAGTCTGGCAGGTGGCTGTGAGCTGTCAGAGCTGTGCTCTGCGTGGGGTGCCTGGGGAGCACCCGTGGTGACACGGAGCTCCTCTGCTCGCTGTCATGCTTCCCTCTGGACTCACCAGCTGACTAGAGGATGACTCTCCTCCTTCCAGGGCTCTTCACCTAGCTGGTTGGCAGCAGGGCTTTGTGCCGAAAAGTGGTCCTGAGTTGGCTGGGCTGGGCACTGGCATGTTTAAAATTGGGATGAACCCCAGTGCCAGACAGTCCCTGTCCTGAAGGGTTTGGGCTGTTCTCACCCTCTGCCTCTTGCGTGCTTTGTGGCACAGCAGGGACTCATCTGAGGTCACGTAGCTGGTTTTGTGGCCGGGGAGGATGAACCTGCAGTCCTGCTGGGAGATGAAGCTGCAAATAAAGCATCTTATTCTTCCTGCCCCCAGCAGTGCAATGGCTTAAAGCAGCGCCTGGAGCACCTGGTCTCCTCCCTACGGGTTTTGCGTGGCTGGAAAAGGCCCAGCAAATGTGGCAGTTCGGTGACAAGCGGGGCTGTTTGAAGCCAGGTTTCCCTGGGCATGTCTTCTTATTCCACCTCCAGTCTTTGCCGAGGCAGAACTTGGGAACAAAGCACATTTTCTGATGTTTCCAGAGCTCTGCCTTGCACAAGAACAAGCTTGCAGAAACCCATGTTCCTGGCAAGCGCTGAGAGGTGGGTGGGACGGCGCAAACAGGCTGGAAACAGAAATCCAGCCTCAGAAAGAAACTTTCACTCTGTCCTGCAATGCCTCAGGCAGGGATTTGAATCTGAGGAGTAGATCCTTCATCAAAGTTTGGAAGAAATGCATAAAACTGGGAAATTTGAAGAGCAGTGAGAGTGTAGCCTTAGGCTCAGCGCTGTGCATAGGTGCTGTGTAACTGGCATTACAGGTCTGGCTCTGCAAAGCTCTTGCTCTCAGTCCCGCTCCTCCTGGGTGGATTTAGTGCTGGCTGTGAACAGGCTTCTGTTGGAGAGTGTTTTCCTCCCACCCACATCACTCACAGGCAAACCTGTGCTTGGGTCTTGGGCTCGCGCTGAACTCTGGACCTGGCTGAGGGGTGAAGAGCCTGGATTTTCCCCACACTTTGGCCCTGCATCCTGCCCTGTCTTCCACACTGGTCAGATGAGACAAGCTCATTGTCCAACCCTGTCTACTGGCAACAGGGAATAACCCTTTTCCGGCTAAATGTGGAGTATTTTGGGGTACTGAGGTGTTGCCAGCTGGAGAAGACAAAGGTGTGATCCTTCCCCTGTTTCTTGCTTTGAGATGGGGTAAAGGAGAAGGAAGCTAAAAATAGTCCTTAAAATACTCAGACTCTGGAGATCCATTCTGTCCTCCAGCCTTGCTGGATCAGAGCACGACATGACAGGCACAAACCTGAACCCCCATCCTCTGCCCCTGCTTTCCCTCATGCAGAAGTAGTCCTTCCCATTCAGCAGGACCCAAAGCAAGGCTGACCTCTCCCATGCTGCAGAATAATTGTCTGCAGGGATGTGAGGAAGGTGCTATTGCACCAGAACAAAATTCACCCTCACCCTTACTAGAGGAGACAATGAGGGCAACCAAAAGGAACTGGAGGATTTTCCACCCTCCTGAGTGTCCTTAAGGTCTTTGAACAGCTGTAGAGCAAAGCAGCTTTGCTTGGGGTGATCCCCCCCTTTCTTCCCCCTATTCTCAGTCTTCTGGCATTAATGTGGGAGATGGGGTGGCACCAAACCACCTTTTCCCTCTTGTCCTGGTAAATCACCTAACCAGAGGCAACACAAACTCCTTGGCTGACAGTGTATAATGAAAATCTTCTCTTCCCCTTACAAGTGAATTGTTTTAAATAGAAGAAATAATTTTTCCCTTTAAAGAGCGTGTGGCTGGGAAGGGTCAATGGTGCAACAGAAAATACCACTTTTTAAAAACAGAACTGTCTAAACTGAAAGTCCTCAACACGGGGTCCTGTTCTCAAGGCCACCTGCAATTTTGTCTTGTCCTCTAAAGAAAGGACATGGTAAGATTTTTGCACAATTGTTTGTACTATATGTATGGGAAACTTAATGGGGGAGTGATTGACCCTTTAACAGAGCTGGGAGGGAAATGCAAGTGTGAATGTGCTGGTTAAGTGGAAACTGCCTCAGCTGTACAGCTGACCTTGTACCAGAGAGCATCTCTCTTACAAATTCCTGCACTGTTTGTAAATTTATTAATTAGAGCTGATTTTTAAAGAGTAATTTGCAGTTGTCGCTAATGCAGAGAATATCTAGGAATGTAACACTTGAACTGCAGAGAGACACTGATTTGTATACGCATGGAAAATCCATGTCCAGGAGAAACTGTGGGATTGATTTTTCAGTACAGGAACTCCTGCTGGGTTAGGACATGGGTCTGTTCTTCCTGGGGCTAAATCTTGAGTCCCACCAGAATGGGATTATGTTTGCATTTAATCTGTTCTGTTGATGCTTAGTCTGGAGTTACTGTCATGAACCTGGAGGATCAAAGCCCTTTGGACAAAAGGGACCATTGAGAGCTCACTGGGGACCGTGTCATGCTGATGCTATTAGAATTAGATAGAAATTCAAAGGCAGGATGTCTTTTCAGGCCTGTCTGCTGTGGAAATAAAGTCATCAAAACAGGCTGAAAGAACAGGCGAGATCATGAACAGCAAAAGAAAGGCTTTGAGTGCTCCTGCTGTCCCTGGGAAAAGGGCTGGGTCATACCTGTAGATCAGCACTCGAGGTGTTTAAAACTGAGCAACCCATGCCTAGATCGCCGCTTGAATGTGGTACAATGGTGAAGGGGTCTTGATCTTAGGAAAGTGCCCTGCTCTAGAAGGAAGCAGGTCATCAGAGTCCTTCCTGCCCAGGGCAAACATCTTTCTAATCGTGTTTTTTGTCTCATTGCATGTACGAGCTGTGCTTAGCAGGCTATCGGACCTGGCAGGCCTGCAAGGAGGCTTTCACCACTGGCCCCTGTACCAAACCCGTTGCTTCTCAGCCAAGGCAACACCTGGGTGTGGTTGCAGCACCTCTTGTGGTCCTCATCCACTGACATCCTTGGAGAGCCCACAACATGCTGAAGAGGTGTAATTCCTTGGTCTGTGCATGTGAAGGCACATTCCCAGTCTGCAGCATCACTCCGTCTCCCCACTCTGATGGAGATGGATGCTCTTGCAGACTTGGTCCTTATTTGTGGCACTATCTGACCAAAGCCCACAGCCCGGGGTGATGTCCAGGAGGATGATGGCCTGTTCAGCCTGCGGTGGCCAGGTGAGGGTCCTGTGCTGTGCCTGGTGGTATTGCTGTTCAGGACGGGATTACTGCTAAAAGGTTTGGCTCTTTGGTGGCTCTGTCAGAAAACAGGTGGAAAAGAGACTTTTTAATGTGAGTCCTAATGAGGTGGTGAAAGTCACTGCTCCAGGAGGTGAAGAAAAGGGATTATAGCTGCTCAGAGGAGAAATTGTGCGAATAGACATAACGGCCTGGATACAGCCCCGCATCTTGCTGTCCCTAAGCAGCACACGGGTCCTGCCAACATCCCTGGAAAATCATTCTCTCTATCCCCCGGGGCCAGGTGCTTTCCCCGGGGCCGCGCTCCTCGGCCGGGGCTGGAAGGGGCGGCTGCAGCGGGCGCGGCGGCCACCAGAGGGCACTGACACGATGCGGATTTCGGGACGATGCGGATTTCGGGGCGATGCAGTCCCGAAGCATCCAAGTGCCCTATTCACCAGGCAAAAGATTCCACACGCGCACGCTCCTCTTTTTTTCCCCCCTCTGAATCAGAAATCAGCACTCTGGAGCTTGAAACAGGGTCGGAACGACAGCCCCCCATGTCTCTTCCTACTTATTTTCTTTGGTACGGGGATATTTTTCTTTTAACTCTAAGTTTGGCAGCAGCTCTCGCAATCCTTGTGTTTTGCTCGTCTTCCCTCGGTGCACCAGGGAGGCCTGTGAAGCTGCAGCAGCACAAGTCTTCACGGGAGCGCCCTGGTTCCCGCACCCTGCGTGCTGGCGGTGGCACCCCTAACTTAGACAAGGGGCAGGCGGAGGAGACGGGCTCAGAAGGATCGCTTTATCCTCTCCAGCTGCAGGATTGGGGTGCAGTTTGTCCAGATTGGGAAGCTGCAACTTCTGCCTGGTTTCCCTGAATTTTTCAAGCAGGGGATACGTGGTTTCTTGGTCCAAAATGGTGATGCGTTTCCCTAAGAAGTAGCTGTCTTGTCTGCAAAGGAAGGTGCGGTGGGAATGTGTCCTACTTCAGCTGGAAACTTCAAAGGAAAATCAGGAACAGTTTGAGATTGAGATGTATATTTTCCCCTTTCACTCTGAGCTTATTTTTATTCTGATTCAATTTTGTTCTAATTTTTGGACCACTCATTAAAGTAAAATTCCATCTTGGAATATTTCAAAATTTCCATTCTGGAAAATACTTGAAGACCTTTTGTTTTTCCTTTCAACCTGCAATCAGGAGGAAATGAAATCAACACCCTGGCACCTCTTTTGGAGACAAAATCCTGTTTTCTGATCTCTTCCTGACACTGGCTTTCTGATTTTGCTGGTGTGTTGAACTGGGATGATGGTTTTGCTATGCTGGAATTCATTCCTGAGTAGCCTCTTGCTTCACCCTCTCCCTGGCATTTAGTGCTGAGGCCAAGGCCAGGCTTGGTGCAGGTTTGAGTTCGCATTGAACGCTGATCCACACTTTGAGTTCTGCACTTCGCAAGTCTCTCAGCAGACAGCATTATATCTGGCATCAATTTTTCTTACAAAGTCTCTGAGCTGGGGGATGCTGCTGAGAACTTGCAAATATACAGAGACAACATTTTTGACCTCTGTAGGTATGAAGTGATTGCGAGCTGCACCAAAATGAGGACTTCTCCAAGCAAAATAGCAGCTTAGACATCGCTGAGTAGCAAAAGCCAGAAGCGTGGTGGTGCAGAGAGCCTGAAGCCCTGCCTGGTCCCCAGCAGTTCTCCTCCTTCCCCTGCTGATGGCAGTGCTCCGACTCCTAACCCTGCTGCAGCCCAGCAGAGGAGAGACCTGAGCACTCTTGGGGGGTCGGATATGGCCCAGGATAAACTGTTAAAGAGGAGAAATGACTTGCATGGTTATTTTAAAACTAGTTGGTTTCCATAAGGGCTTGAGGCTGAGACGGGTGGTGTGCTGGCACACTGAGCTTTTGGGGGCAGAGTCGCTGTTTGAGCCCTGTGCTCACAGAATCTTCCCTTCCTCACTTCTCCACCCAAAGCTGAGGGCTTCACTGCTGGATGCAGCCTGGCATGGCTCAGCTGGCTGGTGTGAGTTGGGCATCAGGCCCAGAGATTTCCTTTAGTGATCAGCTTGATCCTCAGCTCAAACCTCCCTGATCAGCAAACCCCAGCGGAGCACCAGGTCCTACAGGGAGGGGAATCCCCGCAGCGCATGTTCTTATCTTCTGAATGAGGCTTGAGGAGGGAGGGTGCCACAGGAGAGAAATGCCTGGACTTTGGTTGTCCTGTTACTCATCCTTAAATAAGTTTATTCCCATAAAAATATGGCACTCAGGTTGGAGAAATCTCATCCAGCCATTCAGTTTGTGTAAAACTCATAGGACAGGGACACTCTGGAGAGGTCTTTTTCCTGAAGTATGAATCTTCAGTTCCCAGTTTGCAATTTTTCTCTCTGAAGTCTTTTATCAAATAGTGCAGCATTAAAGCAACCCCCCCTCAACTAACGAACTAAGAAATGGGAATCTCTTGCAAAATGAGGACCTCTGGTGAAACTTTGATATTACCAAAACGTTTTAGTGGGCAAAACCCAGTACTTTCTGCCAAGTGGCAAACAAGCAACTGAAGAAAAGACAGTCAGCTCTGAGTTGAGGTTTAAATCAAAACATGCACCCTTAAAAATATTTCAAGGGCTTTAGAGGCCCCGAAAAGGAAGGGCAACTCATCTGCATTGGGTTTAAGCTGGTGGCTTGGGTTGTTCAAAGAGATAGCACGTGTGTGGGAATACTTCCCCTGGCAAACGAAGATATTCACTCATCAAAGCAGGAACCTGCCAAACGTGTGTTGCATAAAGGGGGGAAATTCCAGGCATTCTCGGGGAAATGAGACTGCAGAATCGAGCCCATACGGGCGAACTACTCATAGACCATCATGGGAGTCTGCGTCTGGTGCGCGATAGGAGGCTTGAGTGAGCAACAAGAGGACGGTAGTGGGTCATAATGTTCCTGTGTGAGGAGGGCAGGAGGCATTTTCTGTCCTTATGGGCTGGAAACTTCTTCCCAGCGCAGTGTTGCAGTTACACTGATAACCACAGCTCCATCAATTATTTGTGTAGACCCCAACACCGCTGGGAGTCTGCATGTGTAAGAAGCAGCAGTGTTAGCTGTTATTTGGGTGGGTAAGTTCCCTCACTCCTGAGGGTCAAAGTGAACTTCCCATTGACCCCAAAACTGCTTTCTGGAGGCTGGACCAGAGCCTAGGGTGCTCAAGGCAGGTGGCTTTGACCAGACCTCACTGCACTTTGTATGCAGATCTAGTGGGCTGTTGCTCCCAGGCTTCTCAGAGTCATCTGGTGAAAGAGGGAAGGATGGATCCCAGCCTTGCTGAAGTTGGTGACATCCTGGCTCCCATGGGATCGCCTAGCCTAAAGTTTTAGCGTAGTGACAAGTTTCTCCTTCCCATAGTTCATTTGATCTTCCACTTTGTGGGAGGGGAAGAGTTTCTGTAAGAGAGCAGTACTGGGGAGCTCTTGCCTTCTGCTTGCTCTGCTTCAGTCCGTTGCTGACTCTTTGACTTGTTCCCACAGCCACCTGCATCACCCTGATGCTCAGCTGGCAGATGGAGATACATGAAACTTAAAATGATCTCTTATTTTGCACTGAAACCACCAAAAAAACCCCAGCTTGTGATATGCAGATGAAACTGGACAAACAGCCCGTGAAGGAAGGGAGATGTATTTCATTGTGTTGTGGAAATGGATAGAAAAGAGGACAAGTAGGCTGACATGTCATGAGCAGATGCCTGGTGATGCTGAGGATGGGCTTGTGGGGTTGGGAGCAGGTCAAGGCTGTGCCCTGTTGGGGTGCCGTATGGTTGTCATCTAAAGCCCCACAGCTATTTTATCAGAGTTTTCCTTTGGAAATGAAGGGAGAGCTTCCAGGTGGATTGTCTTTGTCTTGGGACACTCTTGGTCATGTGGTGGTACCAAAAGTTCTTGTTCCTCTGTGCAGTACCTCCATGCCACCATGTTAAGGGAGCCCTCTGCCTACCCATGTTCAATGTTTTCCCCAAATTGGCAAACTGCTGGGACTAAACCAGGGCCAGCCTGACCCATGTCCTCCGCCTCCCCGGTGGCCTTCCTGCTCTTACAGGGCTCCTTTTTTTACCAAGTCTTTGGTGCTTGAGCATCTCCTGGCCAGCCAAAACTCAGTGTCTTGAACTAGAAGGCAGCTCACTAACATGCTTCCCAAGAGGTGAATGGTGTCCCTCTTTGCCTGTTCATTGCAAAAATATTCCCCTGCCTTCCTCGCCTTCATCTGTCCGGTAGCCCTAAGTGGCTTTCCAAATGTGTTTATCTGAAATTCTTTACATTTTTACCCTATGTCCCGTGCATGGGAAGCGGCTGGGCTCTCGCATGCGCTACGCCGAAATCAGCGCTTAATGTACGTCTGGTTGCTGGCCTGGTGCGGAGTTATCTAGAGGAGATGATCCTGTTGAAGGAAGAAGAGTGCAAAAATCAGGCCAGTGCCCTCTGTGAAAATGCGGGTGATAAATGTACCCCCGTGGTTACATTCCTCTTCCGTGTCCCGGCATCGCTAACTAATCCCTCCTAGGAAGAAGGCGAAGGAAGCAGGGAGCTGTAAATTACAGCTCGGCTTAATTGGCTGGCGCGAGGTTGCTGTGAGGCCAGGCTGGGAATACACAAAATATCTTTATGTAGAAGTGGTTATTAGCAGGAGACGCAATGAAATGGGGATTTCAACCGGTTGGTGTCTTGTGGTTGGATTCTCTAGTGTCTGAGAAGGTGCAAACTCCAACTGAAGCTTTTCCTGCCGTTGGGGCGTTCTTAATATTTCTCTCTCCCCTGTGGATTCTCTAGTGTCTAATAATATTACTAATAAGCTGCAACGTGAGCTCAACAATTTCTTTCAGTGTGGGCATTAATAGGTCTCAGGATACAGGAGAGGGCCCTATTTTCATAAAACTTATAGGAACTGTGAGACCTCCGCCCCCTCCACCGAGCAGGATTGGAACTGGCCAACAAATTTGGAAGTTATTGGAGACGGGGGAGATAAGTATGTTTATTTTATTTATATTTTATTTATGTATCCCATGTGCAGGCTGATTGCATAAACCTCATTTCTTAAGAGACCAAGCTTAAACCTTATGTTTGCCTCTCTATTGTAATAAACTTTGTCTCCTTTTATTTACCCACCTGTAGGATTTGATGATTTCCCCTTTTCCCCTGCTCCTCAATTTCCCCATATCCTGTTCCCGAAAGGGCTGGGGCCCATCCCGAGGGATCACTTCATGCCGTTTTCCCAGGAGGTCTGCCTTGAAGGATGCTGATATGTAGGTGCACACGTTACGCTTGTACTATTTGCTGGGCAGCGAGAGGGGAGCGTATATACAGAGACAGTCTGCTCTGGTCTTTCCCCAAGGCTCTTTGGATTTGTGTGGTTTCTTTTGAATCTGTCAAAGGGACCTACACTCCCCGCAGGAAAAAGATAAATACTGAAACAATGCAAAATAGGGGCGATATGAGAATTCTAAATGTATTTAGTCTGGGAGGCCACTTTTATTAGCTTGGAAAGGATTTTTCTTTTGGGGACCCACGTTTCTGATGACACCTGAGAACCCAGCAATGCTATTTCAGAATTTGAATATCCGTGTCAATATGCTTTTAATGCTCCTTCAGTACGTGTGCGCACGCAAATTATCCCCTCACACACGCAATGTTATGTACATGTTTTCCTCTCCCAGCATTCCAGCCTGCTTGGGTTGACCTTGTCTCTCTCAGTGATTTAGGTTTTGGAGAAGGAATGGGTAAGGATTTGCTTTGACATTTAAAGGCAATCCAGGTAATTGATAGCACTGGCAGTGTCCATCTCTCCCTCCATATATCTGCACAACAGTATCTATTTTTGACGTAGCTGACACGCCATTTCCTTTGGCAGCCCAAGGGCGGCTCATCTTTAAATTAAACTCGTCTCCGACCCTTCCAATCTGCGAGCTGTACAGAGGCAGACACTGGTGGGGTATATCATCTGGAGACTGTGCAGGCATATTTGAGCCGGGTGATGTATTATCAGAAGGGCTCTGCATTACTGCGAGCTGGAACCAAAACAAGCTCTAAAGTATTAACTAATGACATGGGAAGTCCCTTAGGTATCTAATCACCTTTAATGTTCAGATTTAGAAGACAACTTTAAAGGAAGAAAAAGAGATTAGCGGGTCAGGTCAGAGCACCCCTTCCCCCTCCCTCCACCCTCAAAATACAATTGGCTTTTTAAAGTCAAAACCAGATTCATATTTCACCTCATCAGTAAATACACCATTAAAAACTGAGCCCTAGAGCTTGGGTCTTGGAGCAAAGTTTTGCTGTAGTTCGGAGGGGTTTGACCCTTTGGCTTATATCAGAGGCAATGGTGGGGTCTGGCGCTCGGGGTGAAGTTTGGTGCTGTCTGGCTAGAGGAATAGGAACCCCCTGCAAAATTTCAGCTGCGGATCTCCAGGTTTTCATGCACGTAGGCTGCTTGATCTCAAAACTGTGTTGTGTTAATCTCTGCAGTATGTTTACCTTGTGCTACAGCTCCCTACCTGGACAGAAGTGCTAAAGGACATGCCCGTCTCATATAGGAAGTCTGTGCGGGGCGGGGGGGTGTGGGGGTGGGGAGGAAATACTTATTTGGCCTCCCAAGACTCAGGCCAGCATGTGGCTTGCAGAGCTAGCTCTGTGCACTGGAAAAAAAAAAAAAAAAAAAACCCTAAGAAAATCAAAGCTGTTGTCAGTAAATTCACTTTCCTGCATTGATGTGGACCCAGCTGTATTCTTTTGACTTAAAGCCCTACAAAGCTTGGGGCAAAGGCTTTACACTTTACCCAGTGGGCCAAGCCCTGCCTCCCACACCAGTCTCTTTCCAGCTTTGAAGGAGAGAGGGTTTAGGTTTTAGTTTCCACTCGGGGATGTTGCTGTTGCTTATGGCAGAAGGTCTGCATGGGAAAGAAATGCCAGAGCTGATACAACCACCTGGAATGGTGTCCTGCAGAAATACCAGCTGAGAGTCAAGCAAGAGGAAAGTCTTTATAGACTTGGCACAGATTTTCCTTGGGGCAATTATACTGCTCGGGAATTGCCCCATTTGTAGCTTAGCTGTGGGTAATAAACCCAGACCTGGCAGGCTCAGTGCTGTGATGGGGGAAGCTGCTGACAGGGCTGGGGGTGACCCCTCATGAGGCTGTTCAGTCCATCCTTGGACCACAGGCAGCATGCTCAGCTCGCATGGTGCTAGAACACACTGTCTTGAAACACATGATTTTGCAGAAATGTCGGGATTTGCAGCCTCTGCCCTATCTGGAGTGAGGTCCCTTCCAGCGCTGGTTCCAGTTTAGTTACCCAGCTTAGGGTTGGAATTTTTACGGAGGCTGGAGGAGTTTTGGCATCTGAAGTCCTGCTGGACTGTTTGTGCTGTTCCGAGACCTTCTGACAGTAGTATGTGAGACCTTAGCGTTAGCAAGTTTGGATGTAAGCAAGTTTGGAGCTCTGTTCTCATCTCATTTGTTATGTCACCTCTCCAGACATATTTATAACTTCACAATTTGTGGTTCCCAATCATTTATTCATATTAGATAAATACACGGCTGGGGGGCTTTGGTGACATCACAGTAAACCATGGGAAGTGATGCCGGAGTACTTTCTGATTGTGTCACTGAGCTGGGGCCTGGCAGCTTTCCCCATGCTTCTGTGGTCACCCACGTTGAGTGATGTTGGTGGGAGGTTGCCCAGGAACAAAGACTGGGAGGAGCTTTCCTCTTCCTCTTTTCTATCAGCAGCCTCAGGCTGGTATCATTGTTGTGGTACCAGCTGGTGGCTGGGTCACCTCGAAGGGTCTTTGTAAGAAGCTGGAGATGTTTCCTGGGACAGGAATTGAGGATTTATGGCAGCTGGCACACAGCATCAACCTGCTCAGAGCACTGTGCACCCAAGCTCAGAAGAGGCAGCTGGACAATTGTGCTGTTTCAGGGTTTTTCTAGTGCTTTGTGTCCAGGCACAGCCAGAAAGGACATTTTATCTGTTCAATCCGTAAAAGGTGCAACTTAAATCAGGTACTTAAAGGGGTTCTCACCTATTCTTACCTATTTATAGACATGGGTCAAATTATTGTCACTTCAGCAAAATGCTGGGGGATTACACGGGAGATAGGAGCACCACAAGTGAGTATCTGTGCTGGGTTGCTGACACGGAGCTGATCCACCACTGACTTGTGCTCCCTGTCCCTCCCTTGAGAGGAGCAGATGAAATGAGCCACTGAAAGCTAGTTGGCACGGCTGCTGCCTTCACGCTCTGCTGGAGCTCAGCCTACTTTCATGTTTCACTTTTGATTATTGAAGTCCAAATTGTAATGGGAGATGATTAGAGCTGCAGAGAGCTGGTGGTGCCCACCTATGTGAAAGGTAGTGTAGAGCTCCGCCAAGAAAGCTGGGTGGGCAGTGGATCTGACTTGCTGCTGAAGTGGTAGGTAGTGAGCTCCTATGGAGAGGGAAGGAATGGACAGATGCCAGGTCAGTAGAGGCTCTGAGGAAGGACTTCACCTGGCCATTTCCCAGCCACATTTGCCAGTGACCCACCAGGTGTTGCTTTTCTTTGAGCAGGATGCTGTGCTTGGAGATCTTGGAGCAAAATCCAGGTGACAACAAATGTTCTCAGCTCTGCCCCTGCCTTGCCTAAATGGACCCTAGAGAATATGGGCCATTCTAGTGTGAATGCGTCAAATTTCCTTGGAGTCTTCTGTTATCCTGGGCATGTCTAGGAAGGATTTGTTTGCTTCTGAAGAAATCAGTGGCATGGGAAAAGCTGGTGGCTCCATCAGCTATTGCCCTGAATGATGCTGCATTAGCTCCATTTCTTGAGCTCTTGGAGGACTGTAACACTAGCGTATCACGTGCCACTGGGCTGGCCTGGGGATGTCAGCATTTGTTTCCTTCCATCTCCTGAGAGTACTGTGAAAACCACACTGGTCATAATACAAATATTCTTAGCATTCAAAGAAGCACAAATATTTTCTGCCTTGTTATGCCAAAAACAACAAGGGTGGTTGAGGGCTATTTTCTACTGTCACCTCCTTGCTCTAGCAAAAGGCTGGGGTTCCTAAACAGGGTCTTACTGCCCTGGTACTGTGGTCCATATCACTCTTCTCTCTGCTCTATCTGCCAGCAAGCAAGATCCATCCACAGTGCTGATTCGGCGGGTAACAAATGCATTTGTCCATCTGTCATGTGTCTGGGCACGTATGCTCTGCTGAGCAAGGCTGATGAAGGTGGGTGTGACAAGGGGACATTTGTTTTGCCTTGGTAGATCTGCCTAGATGCTTGAGATGCTGAATGGGAGCTTGGAAATCTCTTAGGGCTCCCTGTGTGGAAGATTGCACTGGTTGTACAACCTGTGCCCAGAGGAGAATACTCATCAGCCCCTTTTTTCCCCATCTCTTCTCCAAAAGAGAGAGGTGCAGCTGCAGGTTTGGCTTCCAGCAGATGGGTCAGACGGATTCAGGACAGGTTGTATCCTGGTCCAGAGGAGTCAGTAGAACTTTTCTGCTCCCCAGGCAGTGCACATGCAATGCAGAGCTCTCTGTAAACTCAGCACAAGGCAATAGTGGAGATGGATGAGACTCTGTGAGAATGTTGTAAGGTTCAGATAAAATCTGCAGTTCTCAGGGCAGGGTCTCTGCGTGGTGGTGTCGAGGGTAAATGGAGTTTACCCACTTGGAACGTGAGTGACAGGCTGTATATCCATTTCTCATCTACACCAGGCAATGGAAATAATTTCTTTTAATATCCCATCTTGACATTGGGAGGGAGTGGGGGGAGTCACCCCACCAGCGGCTCAGGAGCAGGTGCATGGGGGTCACAGGGACCGCTACCATTCCCAGGGCATCAGAGGGGGCTCTGGGCTTGCTGGGAAGACTGGGGTGGGGAGCTCTTCACCCCAAATTTATCCAAGGGTGTACTGCTAAGGAGAAGTCTGAAACCCCCTGAGTTATGTTGTGCACTGTGCAGAGAGCACCCTCACTTGTGCTCTCTCTCTGCTGGCATCTTCTCTCATAATCATTCATCCTCTCTATAAACAGAAATCCCAGTAATGGTTTTCATTTTCTTTGAAGTGTCCCATTCATTCTGCTGCTCTGCCCATTCATGTGCTCAGGGTTCCTTGAAAGGAAGACAGACACAAACATCCAAAGTGCTTGAAATATGCTAGCGGGGGAGGGGATGGACAGGAGCATTTCTTTTAAAATACATCTATTGGAGGAGATTTCATCCTTTTAACTTTTTCAACCTTTTTACTTTTTTAACCTAAATAATTTTCTCTTCTTGATTTTTTTTTTTTTTGTTTGCTTTCTCCCCACTGAGATACCAATGCAGCATGGTTTTTAAATTCCACCCTGCAATCTGTTCCCGCTGCTTTAAACTATTAATAAATTGAAAGCATGTTCTGGAGGCTGATTTAGTCCAGCCCCAAGTTAAGCAGGTGCTGAAGTGGTTTGCTGCTGGGGTACATTTCTGAATTGGGGCCTTTCAGGCTAAGACACGACTGTCATCGGGGCTCGGTGGCTGGGCTCATGCGGATAGAAAGAAGTATTTTTGGCCCGGAAAATCAGGAATTGGATTTACTCCCTGTGAAGGCAGGGAGTTGGAAGGGCTGCTTTTCTTCTTTACCGCAGGGCTAGCCCCAAAATGATGGTCACTTGTGGTATGCCGTGCCCTGCAACATTTCACCTCATCAGCACCCCTCTCTGCTGTAGTAATAGCCCAGATTTAAGGTTGAATCCTTGAAAATGCTGCTTCATTTTGCCCTGATGTCTTTTATCATACATCTGTGGTGCTTGAACCTCCCAGCGCTTCCTCGTGGGACCGGTCTTTAGCAGTCCCTCCTCCCTGGGTTGAAGAGGGACTGGCCCTGACCCCAGCAAATGGTATCAGGCAAAGCTATTTCATGTTGGTGACAAGGCGATGCCTTCAATCGGCTCTAATTACATCCTCACAGACTTGTCCCAGTGTAAGGGGAGACCTTGGGATTCTGATTAGCATTGGAAGTGTGCAGACTTTCCGAGAGAGACTGAGTTTGGGTTTAGAGCAGAGATGAGACCTCAGCCTGGGCAAAAGAGCTGCTTCTGCTCCTGGGTGACAACCCCGGGAGCGTTCACAAAAGCAAGTGCTCCAAGCGAGTTCTCAATCGTGCTTTTTCTCTTGACACTTGGTGTTTCTGCCCACGCATTCAAGATTGCACATGGCATTGGGAACTGTATTTGTGGCCAGCTTGGGGTTTGTTTTAATTGTTGTATAGTTACAGACTGGCTTGGTGTATGGGAGCGAGAATGGGTTTGTTGTTTCTGCACCAGATTTTTGCGTTGGGTTGGCTTTTATTAGGACATGTTTGGCTTTGATTTCAGGTTTATATGTTGTTCTGTTCTATCAGGCTCCAATAGGCTTTTTGAATCCAGGCCCCCATATAAATGGAAAATTATGATTCTAACATTATGCCTAGTAGCAATAATAAAGAACTGGAGGTTCATATTCACGTGAGCTGCAAGACCAAAATCTCTTTGAAGGGACTGAGCCTCTGTGTGGCTGCAGACCAGGGAGGACGCTCTGTGCTGGGGGGCAGAAAGTCTGTGCCCACTCGACTGAGCGGGGTGGGTTCTGCACCAGATTGGGTGAGGAACAGAACTGGGAGAAGGAGGGAGGAACAAGCCAGCCCCCAGCATACCACAAATGTGTTTTATATTGTAATATCAAACATTGGCTTATTCTGTGTTTTCTGTTAAAACAAGTCATAAAAGAACTACTTAAAGGGGACTCCATTCCTACATTTTATATATACCCACGGAGAACATGTGGAGCGCAGATAATGGTGACCAACTTTCCCCCGCCGCTTCGCTCCTTCTCCCCCCACCCGCCCCATTCATCTCCGTGATCTAATAAGAAAAAGAACAGAGCTGGTGTTAACACAGGAGGGGTTGTTAATCTATTCGGAAATGGATTTTCGGGTCCAGGCATACTATTTTTTAAATTTTTTTTGACTGAGAGAGGAAGGGAAGGGATGTTCATGCTGAGGCCGAAGCTCAGGGCAGGCGCGGAGCGGGGTGCCCGGGGAGGGGGCAGCCGGGGCTCGCTGCCCTCGGCGGAACCCGCTGGAGATGCTCGGCGGAGGGCGGGAGGGGTGGTTAGCTGGGGGTGGGATGTAATTGATAGCAGGGAAGAGCTGTCACAATAGCAGGATAGGAAACCGGCTATCCGGGACAGCCCCAGCTTTTAAAAGCCCCTAATCTGCCAGTCTCTGTATTAACGGGCTGATTTGAGGGGAGGGCACGGGGGGAGGGGGTTAAAGAGGAGGCCTGACTCCTGTTAGCTCCTTCTAATGAGGCGGTTGAATAGCATTTAAAAGGGCTCCTGGCCTGGCATGAAACCTCACAAAGCAACCTCCTTATTTTAATGCCCGCAACTGACTTGGCTTTACAAACACTTTTATAGTGTCCAGACACTTACAAATCGACCTGCAGTGATTCTGGAGTTAATATGAAGTCTTGGGGAACATTAAGGCGCTATTAAAAAAGAAAGTCTCTCAATGGATCTTTCTAGTCTTACAAACGGGCTCAGAGTTCTCGAGCACTCCGCTCCGGGGATAAAAATGTAAAGTCGTTTAAGGCTATTACCGGGGGGAGGGAGCCGATCCCGCATTCCTTGCCCCAGTCTCTCGTTTAAGCTATTAACCTCCCGCTTGTACGGTGGGTCGGTGGTGGGTGGTTTTTTTTCCGCCCCCCCGAGTAAAGAGCAACGGATTTTGGCTTCGAGCGAACGTATTTAAACTCCGAAGAAGGGCTTGTGTGTCGGCAAGTTTATCTTTCCCCCCCCTCAATATGTCAGTTGGTTTAATAAAAAATCCGCTATTACCTCTCCCTACAGACCTCGTCTCTCTAATTACTGAACAATGCAGGGAAAGAATTTTAGGGGTCCCATCCTGCCAAGCGAAAAACTGGAGGGGCTGGGAGCGGCAAGGTCGGGTTCTGTCTGCAAGCAAGCGCGGAAAATACCCCTTTCCCTGAAATAAAATAAAAAATCCGGGCAGCAGAAGGGGAAACGGTTTAAACGGGCAAGGGAGATTAATGGGGGCTGTAGAAAGAGCGAAGTAAATCGTAGTGGACTAGCCGAACGCGGCAGGAACTGTGTGTGTACTGCGGGTATGGACGTAGTATGCACATAGTATGTGTATAGTATGCAGGGCTTGCGCTGGTTCTGTGGGAGAGATGCTGAGGTCTGAGAGCTGGGTTTCCCCTGGGGGTTTATCCCACAGACACGGAAAGGACTGGGGAAAAAAAGAATAAAAGGGCTGAGAAAGGGCTGTGGTGAGGAGGATGGGGCTGAGGTCGAGGGGAGCCTTTGGGGCCGGGTTTGAGCGGGGGGGAGGCTCTTTCCCCGACCCCCGCCGGCCGCAGCTCCCCGACAAACCCCGGCCCCCCGACAACACCCGGCCTTTCTAACGGGGAAAACTCGTTTCTCATCTATTTGTTTTCGGTGGGTTTTTTCCCCCCCCCTTGGCGGCGGTTCCTCCGCCGGGCTAACCGGAGAGCGGCGGCAGGAGCCGGGACGGGGGACGGGGGGCTCCCCGCAGCCCCGAGCCCGCCGGAGGTCCCCTGCGGCAGGGAGAAACACCAAACCCACCCCACTCTCACGGTTCAAATTATCTCCCGGGCTCCGATAAGGCCGGGCCCTGCGCAGACAGAGGCCGGGGGGGACGCGGAGCCCCGCGCTCCGCTTTTGTCTCGTTTCCCCCCGTGTCCCGGCTCTGCGTTGTGTGGTGTGTGGGTTTTTTTTTTTTTTTTTTAGGGGACCTTAAGGAACAAAGAAACAATTTAAACCCAGCTCTAGAGAAACCACCAGCCCCGTCCTAACGACGGGGCGTTGTTTGTGCAAAGCCGGCCGCGCCGCTCCGCGCGGGCTGAGCGCGGAGGCTCCGCTCCAGCGGAGCCGGGAAAATAAACAATGCTCTGGTTTATCTCTTTGCTTCCCTCTCTTCGGTGAAATTCGCGGGAGGGGGAGTGGATTCGAGCATACGAACAGCTGCTTAAAATCTAACATAGACAAATGGACATCTTGTATAACATTAAGTTTTAGTAGGCAACTCATTTGTTTTGAAGTGCTCTTGCGAATAGCTTGGCAAAGAGCTTTTCTCCCTCCCGCTCTTGGGAAGTAGCTGCAGAGTTTGATGGGCAGAACTGGGTGTTCGGGAAGGAAAAGGGCGCTCTGGCTGGGAAGGCTCCCCAGCCCTTGGGTCGCCCACCCCAGCACTCCCAGGTGGGGCTGCTTCCCCTTCACCCAGCCGAAAAACTAATAGAACAACCCCCAAGTAAAATTAGACGTAAAGGACGATGGCGGGACAAAATATATATTTATTATTCGGTCAATTTAGCGCCTGAACAGCCGACAGCTTTAGAGAATCCTAACACTTGCAGCGGTTGAAAGGCAAAGCTCTGGAGCATCCCCCTCTTAGGCTTGTGCGATATTAACCCAAAAAAAGCACGGCACAGGGTATCTTCCGTTTGTGAATTCCTCAGGAAAAGCGGATTCCGCCGTGGGAAGCTGTCGGTGATGGAGCAGGGTGCCCGGGACGGACACACGGGCTGCTCCGCGCCTCGCTCAGGGGACAGAGAATAGTAAATTCGGAGAATAATAAATTCGGCTCCTTATTTTATAGGAACAGCGGAGCCAAGAGCACAGGGGCGAAAAGCAAACCTGTGTCCAGCCAGCCGTGAGGAGAGCGGCTCCGCATGAGAGGATTAGAGTTCAGGGGGAGGGGGAAAAAAAAAAAGCCAAACTAACTAGAAAATAAGGATTTTAATGGTGAAGGTGTGTGCCTGGGCGCTGTCACCCACTGAGGGTGCCAGGGGCTCTCCGGGCGAAGGAGCGGGCTCTGCCCTAACCGAGCCGGCACAGCCGCCGTCCTCCGCCACCACCGCTCCCCGGAGCGGAGCCTCCAGAGCTGGGTACAGGGGGAAAAGGGGGAAAAGTGCAGTTGTTTGAGAGCTCGTAGGGATACCAGCTCCCTCTGCTTGAGCTGTTACCCTCTCCTGCCTTCCATATTTATTTTTAGGGACAAAACCCCCCTCGTTTGCCTTAAATTTTGGTTGAATTCGTTATGTATATATATTTTTTTTTCTGCTTCGCACTAAGACGAGCTGGTGAATTAGTAGGTGGGAAACAGTCCGCTCCCCAGGTTTAAGTTTTCCGCCTGCTCGGGGGTTTGATTATCGTTTTGCTTCCCGCAAAAAACCCGCTTTCTCGAGCTCCTGGTGCGGCGGCAGCGAGCGAACACCCCCTCCGGGCTTTACCGCTCCGGAAAGATGCGATCTGGGGGTTAAAATACGGGTGTTCTTAGGCTGGGATCTTTCGGGTGTTATTTTTTTTTTTCCCTCGTAATTTTTTTTTTTTTTAAAAACAAATTTGCATCCGTTAGGAAGGGGGAAAATAATGAAATGTGCAGCATGATCAGAAAACGCGGTTGTGGAGCAAAAGGAGAAAGCAGAGCGGCGAGAACTTTGGGGAAGGTATTCCACCCCCATTCTTTGTAACTGGACTGTTAAAACATCCTTCTAGTGAGATGAGGAGGCGAAGCGGAGCTCCGGCCGCGGGAGAGCCGGGCTGCCGCGGGTCCCGGGCCGGGCGGACCCGCGGAGCAGCCGGCCCGGGGCTGGAGGTGATTTATTGCGTGTGTTTGAGACCGTTCTCCCCCTAAAAACACCGAAACAAAGCATTGACCTCCTTGAATCGCGAAAAGCCCCGGCTCTGCGGCGGCAGCGGAGCCGGCGCCCGCTCCGCGGCTCGATGGGCAGGGGAGCGGCGGAAGCTCCGCGCCCGCGCAGCCGGGCCGCAGGGGTGGGGTGGGTGTTTTCTGTCCCTGCTCGGAGCTAGGGAATATAAATTTTTATTCCCAAAACCTCGGCTTAGCGGGGGAGGAACCCGCTGGCCGCTCTCGCTTTAAGTCCGCGCTTAAGAAGCGCTCCAGCGTGCCCGAGCCCCGAAGGTGTCTGGCCGTGGCTGTTAGCCCTCAACCGCAGCTCCAGCAATAGCTTCTGCTCGAGGTCAGCAGCGCGTCCGCCGAGCAGGAGAGCGTCCCGCCTGCGCGCCGGGCAGCGGAGGCAAAGCGCGCAGCTCCTGCCAGGTATTACCCTCGTTATTTTTATTTTTTTTTTTACGGTATCTGCCGGTGCCAGCTCCTCTCCGCGCATCCCAGCTCCCTCCCCGGCGCTGGGAACCGCACCGGCCCCGAGGTGTTAACGCGGGGACTAAAGGCCGAGGCTGGGGAGCGGGCGCGCAGCCCCGCGGAGGGGAGCGGGGCGGCCGGCCCCGCACCGCCGGTAGTGCTGGAGGAAACGCCCTGGGTTTCTTCACGGGCTCATTTTCTCAGAGGAGGATTTTACTGCATGCGTAAAGAATTTTGAAAAGCAGCGGTAAATATTTTCTCTTCTGGCAAGTTATTTATTGGCATGAAGAGAGGATTTTTTTTTTTCCCCCCTCTTTATAAAGCTACATGTGGTGACCATATAGGATCCGAAATAATGTGGCCTTTCTGGTTTTGAAGAACTGCTAATGTCATTAAAGGTCTTCCTAACACGCCAGCTAGAAGTTCAAAAAGCCTCGCCTTTTATCCCGGGCATATATTCGGTTGTTTATAAAGTGCAGACTTCCTCATGCTTCAAGTGCATCAGGAGGATTGCTGAACGCTGCAGAAGGATCTGTTTTCGGCTATATTCTTCTTGGGAAATTGGACTGCTTAACTAGTGTCTTTCACACTTCTTTTCTGGCTGCTATTTTTATACATGCAACCGCAGCAGAGGTTCCCGCACACAGAAGCAAACAAAGAATTTTCCCCTCTGCTTCGTATTACAGAAAATATCTGCGCCGGCCACTAATTGTCTATTAGTGCTAATAAGTGGCTAAAACAATATTAGGAGATAACCCGAGCAACCTGTCGTCTTTATTTTAATTTGACTTAGCGAAGTCGGGGAGGTTTTGACGAAGACCCGACTAGACGTGTCCAGGGAATCTGTGTACTAAACTTTTGGACTGTTGATTTTGAGGGTCACTTATCTAAGCCGAGTTCAAAGTGTCACCTGCTTTAATCCCTTTTTCTGTCATGCTCGGAGAGACTCCACACAGTCCGCTTCTCAGAGCGCCTGGAAAAAAAACCTTTCTGTCTCGATTGTGGATTTTTTTTTCTTTCCCCATTTTCCCCTCACAAATACATTAGGAATTTCTCCTCTCGATTTTGTAGGAAAAACTCATTTGAATTCAATTATTAATATTTTCCGGGCATGCTCCTTTAATGTGCCATTTGTAATATATTAGGATGAATTATATGTTTTTGTTAAAAAAAGAAAAATAAAAAAAAGGGGGGCAGGAGAAGAAAAAAGCAGAGAAAGAAGGCCTTTTCTATTAAATAGAAACAAGATGTTAAAATATAGAATGTATGAATTTGAAATCTGGTGTTTTCCACTCTTGGATTCTGATGGCGTTAAAAAAAATCCCCTTTGCTGCTTCTGCAATTTAAATCCTTACGTAGAAACATAAATTATCCACCGGGATATTATTTTTAATTAAAATTCTCTTTCCTGAAGGAGTTGTTTTTAACTTCAGTTTTCCTGAAGATTTTTCTCTTCCCTCCGCTTTAACATTTTCATTAATTGAGGGATTCTTGGGCCGTGTTTTGTAAGTGGGTTGGTGATTTTGAAACTTTGACGGAAAACAGTCCACTTGTTTTGTTTTGGTGTGGGTGAATGGTTCTGGTGAAAATGCATAGTTTTGAAACAACTCAGAGGGAGTGGAAAACTTGGAGCTCCTCAGACATGTCAATGAACAGTGTTCACACACACACAGAGAAATCCCAGGTTTTTTCAATGAGCTCTTGAATGTCAAGCTCTGCACTAAGGTTTGGAGGAGCAAACCTACATTTATGCACCTCCAGCTGGTTTTAGGCACCTAAATAGAAACGGAGCAGTTCCCAGAAGTGCTGAACCCTCACAAATCGGGGTGAAGACAAGAGGACAGCTCTGGTTTGTCACCCCTAAAAATCTAGTCCCTTTTCTCTCACTGCCCACATGGGACTTCAGGCACTTGGACTGGCTGTCGAGTTCAGCTGCCTTTATCGTTTCCTCTTAGAGAAGACCTGGAAAAGTAAGGAAAAGTACTTCTGCACTCAGCAAAAGGACTTGGAGCACTTGGTGAACTTCAAAAGGGTTGAGATCTGTAGGGCAACACACCTGCTTTATGTTAGATGGTCTGAGAGGAACCACCTTGGCCACTCAGCCCTGCATTCCCAGCAATCCCATAACGGGTCCCGGGAGAGATCTCGGAGCATCCACACCACGAAACACCTCCCACTGCCTGGGAGCAAACACTCAAGGGCTGGTAGGAGAGACTAAACTGGCTGCCCAGGGAGGACCCCAGGACTGGAGCAGGGGACCTCAGGAGCTCATGTTGCTGCCAAATCTTGGTCTCGGAAGTTTTGAACGCACGCGCGGGGTTTTCTGTATTTTGGTTCTGCGTTTTGTCGGTCAGAAGGCTCCCCTCTTGTCATTTCAGGGTAAAGAGGTCACAGAACTGGAAGGGGAGGAACAACATTTCTGGTAAAAATGAGGAGAAAGTGAGGAAAATCAGCTTCTTTCTCTGTGCCCTCTGGAAAATTATTTTGGGAAGGGAAAGAGGAATTTTTCAGTTCCTTGGAGCTGGCAAGTATCAAGGCAACATATCTCCTGAATTTTCATGGGTATTTCTCGGATTTGGTGGGTTCTCTAGGAATGCTGTGGTCCAGGTGCAACAGCAGCTCTGCTGGCCTGTCCGTCATCTTCTCCATTTTGGCAACTAATGTCACCAACCTCGTGTCCTCTGTCCCAACAGATGAAGGTGGTGAACGGGAATCGAGGGGACAGACAGGGTTATTGGGGCAGGTGCATCTGCTAATATGTCTCAGTGGTTTCATTGACTTTTTTTCTCCTTTTTCCTGTAATTTCTGAATCAATCATTCTGCTATCAGCTGGCTCTAGAGATGGATGAGCAACACTAGTGAGATAAGAGTCAAGACTCCCTTTCCTGTGATTTGGCTGCTTTTTGTTAACAGTGCTCTGAGTGCTGTTACTTCCCATGAAAGACATCTGGAAAATTATGGATGTGTGGTGGAGAAAGTGGCTCTTCTCTGCTTTGTACTCCCCTTTGATCCAACAAGGAGCACAGTTCACTGCCTCTTGAGATCAATAGCTCCCATCCTGGGACATTTTTAATTCTCGTATGCCGTGAGTGATTCAAACCACTTTAAGAAAATACAAACGTCAACTCCTTTTTGTCTTAGAATGTGTTTATTTATGGATTTGTGACAGCAAGGCCAATGCCAGGAAGAGAATGGCATGGACCAGCTGGATATCCCCACTGAGTACAACTGGTTGAGTTGTTCCTCTGAGTTTGGTTGGCTTCACCTCTGTAATACTACCCGACTAAAGATTCACAAAAGTATGGGTGGCCATGGCTGTGTTGGAGAGCCTTGTGCTAATCAAAGCAGGATGATCTCCAGAGTCAAAAGCGTCAACTGCTATAATTTGAGTTTAAGCTGCCTACCTGGAGCAGTGACAGGTTCAATGCCTCTTCAGACTGGATGCAAAAGGGGTGGACCGGAATGGGAAGGGTTTTGTGGGCGCCCAGGTTCAGCAGGAGCATTCAGTCATGCTCTGGTCTTATTAATCAAGAGTAGCCAATGTGCAAGTTGGGAGCTGCATGCAGCTCTCTGGTACTTCGGATGTGGGTCCTGTGCCAGGGCTTTGTCGTGGTGGGCTGAGGCTATTACTAGTCTGGGCAAGAGTTAAGGGTGAAGGGGCTGGCGTTAGACCCAGTCTCGCGTTCAGCGCAGCCTTGTTCAAGGATGGACCCCTGGGATCTCAATCACCACGTCCCACCAGTGACCCACTCCCAGGGTCTTCCCCTTCCCTATTCTTTGATTCCTCAGTAAAGAGGCGTCTGGATGGGTGAGAGGGACTATATTATGCCTTTCTTAAGAAAGCAGCTCTTGGATACAGGAGAAGGCCTGACAGTACTGAACAGGAACTCGTGACTTACGTATTTGTTGAGTGGCTCAGTCGGATGGACTTTGAGTTGTTTGTCTGCTCCTTGCCTCTGCTTTCCAGCACTAAATCCTGTAGTATTCGACCTGAAAGGTCCTGCTAATATGAGTAGGATCAAGCACAGGCCTACAAAGAGCAAGGGAGGTCATTATTTTCACAGGAACTGGAAGTCGGACCCTAAATCTTCAGAAGAGAGCAGTGCCTAGAAACCAGCTGTCTAATATATCTGCTGCGCTAAACTGGTAGCAGGGAGGGGAGAATAAAAATGTGTTTTGCAGTATAATATTGCTTTGTGCCTCCAAAAAGGCTTCTAATTTTATGTTTTAAAGGCAAACATCGCAGCTAATTGAAGAGCAGTGGGGAAAAATGGATCTCCTTTTCTAAGCGCCAATAAGACTGGGTTCTGGGCCAGTGGTTCTGTGAGAGGTCTCCATTTACTACCTGTCCTAAACCTCAGGTATTTTAGGAGGAAAATGCCTGCCATATATTAAAGAGAAAAGTCATTAAATGGATGTCAAAAAAAAAAAAAAAAAAAAAAGACAGAGAAAACCCATATGACTGAATTTATGGCTTGCTTAAGAAGCACAAGGTAGCACTGAGAAAACATGAATGAGAACAAGAGGGCATCCACGCAATGGAAAAGGTATTTACCACTTGCTGTCTTCCCAATGGAAGAGGTCCCCCGGGTTGGCAATGTCCCCGTCCCATCCCCGCAGCCCAGACCCTCCTCCTGCCTTTCCCCCCAGCAACCCCCTGTTGAGTGGAATAACCCTCCTCCACCTCACTGGGAGTTGGATTAGGCCCCGTGCCCAGAACATCGCTCGGTTTTTATTGCTACGGTGAATGCACCCATTTGCCTCTGGAGGAAACAGGGCTGAGCTTGAGCAGTCCTGAGCCAGCAGGAAATTCAAGGCTTTGTGGGCATCCAGGCAGGAGCCAAGTTAAATGAGCAAGAGGCAGAGCAAATGCTCTCAGGGACAGCAGATTCGGAGCGGGGGCTTGGCTTTGGGCAGGAAGATGCAGGAAGAGGGTGATGAGGAATTTCAGCCATGACCTTGATGGAAGCAGGAGTGTTCAAAGCACTTGGCGTCGCACCAGCGATCAGGCTGGTGACCCGGCTGAGGGCTGCGAGTAGCTTAGGAGATCTGTACGCCGGAAAAGAGTTGTCCTATTCACTCCGGCTCGTGTTGTCCCAGAAGTACGAGCAAAGTTAGGAGCAAGGGGGTTCCTTCTAATGCAGCGAGTGGGAGTTGGAGGGGGGCAGGAGTCAGGAAGAGACTGGGTTTGACACTGCTGTGAGCTGCCACTGAGCTTTAGGGCCTCCTTTTGGATACCTAGGAGCTTACTTAAGTAAAAGAACTAGAAATCCTACCCTAGAAGACATCTGTCCTTCCAAGTCCATCTCCTTCCTGCCTCTGGTTTCAGCAATGAGTCCTTCCTTAGGACCAGCCTCACAGATGGGCTGAACCACCGCACGGGTTGATGGCTCTTCCCGGTTCCGTGCGCGCTGTCTTGCAGGGGCCCGTGTACTTGGTCTTACAGCAGGTGCTACACGGTGCTGTTCTCCTCGTGTTCACCTCCCTCCCTATATCCCAGTGTATAAATCAGCACAAGCTCCAGGTGTTTTAGGGGGAGAAAAATCCGAAAATACCAGCGTGGAGCAGTGACTCCCCTTCTGTACCGTGAGTAGTAACAGTCGAATTAATCTTGGTTTTTCTCACGAGCTTCATGCCTAGTTTGATGTCGTAGCTCAGCTCCAGTGTCAGCCAGGCTCTGGGCAGAGGGGTGGGCTGACCCCTGCCTCTCCTTGCCTCCATCTCCCCAGCTGCTGACTTCTGCAGCCCTCACGGACCTGGCAGGGTCTGGCTGTGAGGTGAACTGGCTGAGCTAGCAGCAGATTAACCCCATTAAAAATACGGCAAAGGAGCTGGATTTTGTGTCAGGTTGGGTACTGAGCTGACCAGTTCATGGCTGGGTCCCACATGGTCCAGATCCTCTCTCTGCCTTGGAGGGGCTTTGCTAGGACCAAGCCAAGCGAGGGTGCTGCCAATACTTTCTTTAATTGCGTTGCCAAAGGACTGCGGAGGGGAAAGTGGGAGTCAGGATCAGTGAGAATCCTGCTCTGAACTTGGCGGGATAGTCAAAGAACTTGGGAGAAAGCAGACCTGGTTTCTCCTCTGCTACTAGCATGCCCCATGGTCTCGGGCACCTCACCTCATCTCCCTGTGCCTGTCTTGTCCCATCCTTCTGCCTTGTGAGCACCGCAGAGGCAGGACTGGCCTCTCACCGTGTGTCTGTAGGATGCTTCACGCGGTGGTGTCTGTCCGGCGTGGCCTCTGGACTCTATCACAGCCCTCCTACTATTAATAATCCGGAGGATTAGAAAGATAAGCCAGCTACAGCAAGACTTGGGCTTGTCAGGGCTGTCCACTGGCTCGTGGTATCTCATAGGTGGGGGAACTGCTCCGCTCTGTTTATTTACAGTCTATAACTTTGCAAATGGTATAATAGCTGTTCAGGTTTTATTTCTTTGCAAACCCCTCGGCGTAGGAGACATCTGTGCTGACAGAATTATCTTTTTCTTTTTTTTTTTTTCCTCCTTCGCTACAATGGTGCCTTTAACGAGAGCTGGGCTTTAATTAGTAGCTCAGATGGATCCCTCCCCCTCAGCTTGGGGGAGAGAGATACCTGATAAGTAGTAGAGAAGTAATAAACGAGCAGACTGAATACATGTATTTCAGCTACGAAGCACAGTGTGTCATTTATTTAATATATATTTCATCCCAAAGAAGCACAATTATTTTATTTATACATAGGTGAAGCTCAATAAAACCCTCCCTTTTTCCACATGCTGAGCTGCCTTATTTCAGCTCCAGGCAGCAGTTGCTCTGCTGTTCAGGTGTCCTGCGCGCCGGTGGTGTGGGATCCACGGTCAGGCGGGGGGTCCCCGCTGGGATTAGCTCTGGCCACGCTGCCTTGTCACAGCTTGCAAGCCGGGGGGCTCCGGGCTCCTCCGGGTCTGCATGGGGATACTGGCGGCTTGGCCACGTAGGCGGGCTGCAGGACTCCCTGGGGTCACGGCAAGGTGAAATTTGTTTATTCCATGGTGGAGGATCTAATCGAAGCCGGGGTGTAGGGACAACCCCGTGCTGACTGATCTCCCTCCAGGGGCACTTTTCCTTTTTTGAAGCGATACTAAGTGGGTTTTGTCTCCCGGCTGATACAAGAAGGTTTTTTCCCGTGCGAAGAGTCATGGTCTTCCTTTTGTGGATGAGGAAAACGAGGCACGGAAGGACAGGGATGGGGGATTCGAGAGCCAGCCCCTTGCTCTGTCTCCTTGGCCGAGTGTCCCCTGTCCTTACGCACCACCTTAGTGGCAGCACAGGGCTGGTGCTCAGACAGCCACAGATCAGCTCCTGCTCTTTCCTGCTGTCCTCGGGATGAGGTTTGAGCGAAGTCAAGCAGTGCAACACAAGCACCTGCTCTGCTCATGGCTGGCAGGGATGGGCAGTGCTGTCCAAGCCGTGTCTGCTCCCCGCTGCGCCTGCTGGCTCGAGGAGCTGCTGGGGTCTCCTCAGGGCAGGAGTGGGGCTCTGCACAATTCTGGACCCATATTTTAGAGATCTTGCGGACACCCTTTGTTGGCATCTACCCAGACCTGACTCTTCCTCACCCCATGGACCCAGTCTCTCCTTCCTTTCTCCCTAGGCTCTCGCTGCTCTCTTTGATAGCGCTGGCACAAGTTCATAAATAGTCTCAGGGCTTCCCTGGCATGGCACACGCCCGCTGACACCCAGCCTGAGCCTTCCTGCTGACTCCACAGCATGAAGGTACTGCGGCTGGGGGAGGTAGTCCCCCGCACTGGGAGCCATGGCTAGGACTCTTGTGACAAGAGCAGTGTTTACGGGACGGGGGAGGCGTTGGGGTTTTCACGCTGGGCTTTGGGAATGTTCCCTGTTCCCCCTGAGTAGTTGGTCAGAAATGTTTATCAAGGGCTAGAAAGGAAACCTGTGTGCATAATACCCTAGACCAGAAAGCCAGAAAACATCTCACCGAAACCACAGGGTCAACCTGGCAGATTTGCAGCGCTAATTTACTGGTGCCTTAAACAAATAGAGGCAGATTTGCACTCCTGCTGCCTCCTCTGCCATCCCACACTGTGCTCCAGAGGACAGCCAGGGCAGAAGCCACCTTTGCTATTGGATCACGGGCCTCTGCCCATGGCCAGGTATGGCGGGGCTGTGTTCCTGGATGATCCGTCACGTGGGTGTAGTGAGGTAGCAAGGATTTCTGGTGACCGCCCTTCCCTTCCCCTCCCTCCGAAGGAAAAGGGGACTGAAGATGTAGTCTCCTCATCAAGCTGCTGAGTTAATTGTCCCCATCTATGGTCTCAGCCTGCAGTCGACGCAGGGGAAGGCTGCTTAACTCTGACCCCATTTCCTTTCTGGTGACGTTAATTCGCTTGACCTTGTGTTTGCTGATCTCGCGTTCCCTTGCAGCTGACAGGCGGGTGTGAAGGAGGCAGGCAGGCAGGAGGCTCGGGAAAGGCAGGGCATGTGGTTCCGCTATCCCACTGCTCACTGAGCGCGCAGGAAATAAGTGCTGGCCTCCAGCGTGGGGGCAGCGACTCGTTGATCCATACTGAGGGATCCGTTGTTCAAACTTTAATTTCAAAATGGGAGAGCTGATCCCAGATTCCCCTTTGCCGTGTTGGAGAGATGCGTCCTGTGTGGGGACACTGGATCTCCTGGGAATTCAGGCTTTAGCTTCACCTGGGGTAGACTCACCTCTAGGTCTAATGAGGGCTATGGTCAGGTAGTCAGGAGAAGCTTAAAGCTTATGTTGATGTTTCTGAAAACTTCCTTATTGTGGCTCTGCCTCTTGAGGATCATAAAACATGGCCCTTCATGCTTCCATGGACCTCATTTTCCCATCCGCTGTCCCTCACTTGCATGATACAAAGATGAGCGTGTGAAGCATGAGGAGAGGCTCAGACATTTAAATGTGAGGTGTGGGGTGCACGGGTCAGCACTGACCTCTGCGAGAAGGTGGCTTTGGTGCCTGGGCTTGTGATGCCTCTCCACATCCACGTTGCGTGGCTTTGCAAGAATTACAGGGCTGTGCCCAGATTGTGTTAGCAGCCCACTGCAACCTCCTTGGAAGCCAAACAAAAATGAGTCTTTGTTCTGAGGAGCAAAATTTGGACTTCCCAGCAGAGAAAGTGGAACATCTTCATCCTCCCTTTGTCTTTTCATTTCTCGAAATACAGCCCTTTCCTCCCTGGAAGGTGCCATCACTAAGCTCGCTTTCCCAATGCCGCATCTCAAAGAACGTGATCAACTTTAGTTGATTTTTCTAAACGGCTTGAACTGGTGTCAGGGCCATCTGCTCTCCAGGTCATCGTAAGAAGTTGCACCGTAAAGCTTTGCCATGTGTTCTCTGCAGATTACATACACCTTTGGCTGGGCTCTTGATGTTAGCTGCTCATTATTGGTTGGTTTGAAAAGCTTTTCTTATAAATGCCCTGTGTCCTAACCACACGTGTTGTATCAGTGGTTTTATAATGACCCATTTGGAATTATTTAGCCGGGGAACCTTGCAGTTTTTCCTTTCAATGTGTCCTTCTAAGATGCCCAACTTCTACAGTTAGTCTATGAATGTACCCACACTATTAGATCCACTTGTTTATAATAGCAACCAAATGTCTTCAAATATTCAAGCCTCCTTTTATTTTTTACAGCACTGGCAATAAGCCTTTACATGTTAACTCTTGGCCTCTCTGGGTAACCTCTTATTTAAAAGCAACTTAATTGACTTTACCAGGCCTGGGCTATTTTTCATTTCTTCCTAGAGGACTCATTACTGGAGATGGATGTTTATAAACTGGATCTGGATCCTTCTCTCTCTCTCTCACAGAGACACACACACACAAGAAAACCCCTCTTATTTTACCCCTTCCTGCCTGTTTACATCACCAGGTCATAATCATATTCATGGCTTCACGTAGTTTGGGGAAGATTTTTGTAGTGGTGTCCCAGTGTGACAAAAAAAAAAAAGCAAGCAGTTAAATAGCAAGTGCTGAAAGAGAAGACAGAAAACGTTAAATACTCAGGATTTTAGGAATTTGTGTGTCAAAGAAATGGTCAGGGTTAGAATAAATATTTGATTCTTTGAAACAAGTTGGTTTTATACTGGTATAATTATTTTTTGTTTGTGTGGTGTAAAATGGGAGTAATTTAATGGTAAACTGGGTCCAGTGTTGGGTTTTTTTCTTCCTTCAGCACCTTTTGGAAGTTGTGTTATTATTTAGGAAAAAGGAAGTGAGACAACTGGCAGCAGATTTTACTCAGGCTACAGTCCTTGGCGTAACAGATCCTCGGAAGCTGAGTGTCCAATACCTGTGAAAGCTTCAGGTGTGAGCCCTTTGTCCCTGTAAGCCTGCCTGGCTCTGCAAGCAGGACACACGCTGAAATCCGCAGCCTCTCAGCCCATCCTTTGTGCCATAGGTTTCATGGTGTCATCCGTTCTGATTTCCACCAGTGGAGCATCTGGTACCTTGTGCTCACGTCCCTGGTTCGGTGTAAATCCACAGACCTGTTCGGACAGAGGGGCTCCGAACACCCGGTACATTCGGTCAGTGTCTAAGTTCTTCTGCTAGCATGTGGGTAAAGGCTCGGAAAGCCCGTGCTGCTCCTTGCTTTGCATCCATCTATACATCCTGAAATGGCTATCAGAGATGAGAGAGGCAGAAACACCTCTTAGACCAGATTGTTCATCCTCTTTTTTTGCTGTTTCCACTTTGTTCCTGATCAATTCACTTTTTGTTCGTGAGTTTGTCTCATTTGAAGTCTCCAGTCAGCAGGGAACCGCAACACCTTCCAGCCTTCTCAAGCCGGCAGAGCTTGTGGGGGGATTTTCCTGCTTATTCTTCTTAAATTTGCCTGTGCTTCACAGCATCTTCTCATCTTTCCTGGGCTGCTTAGTGCCAGACTCTTGTTCACCCAGCAGGACTGTGTGCTCAGTCCCCACCAGCACCAGGTCGCTGCTATGGGGAATGAGCCAAGGGGTGGGCAGCAGCGCTGGCATCCCAGATGCTTTTCTCGGCGTGCACCATCCTTACACCCACCCTCCCAGACCCCTCGTGGTTAGGGAGTGTGGTTAGAGGCTCCGCAAGATGCCCATGACAGAGCTGGGAGAGAAAGGTGGGCAGTCAAGGTCTGGGATTAGCAGCCTCTATCTACTCGCTGTGGTCCGGTATCTTCTGCACCACAAACTATATATTTTATGTATCCCAAACTATAAGTGATCCATCTGCAACAGGTTGATTTGATGATACAAGCCAGAAGCACAAGAAACCCCAAAAGATATGGGGGCTTCTCTGCACTAGCCATGTGTCGCAGCTAACGATTCCTGCCCTCGAGACGAAGGGTCTTTTCTGCCCCCTTCAGAGTGACCATTTCTTTTTGTCGTTCTTAAACTTTCTCTGGGTTTTCTGGCGATTGCCCAGCAAGAGGGTGCACGTCCCTCATATCCCACCTGGGTGTGTGAGCAGAGCTCCTGCTGCCATACGTGCCTTCCCAGCACTCCTTACTGCAAATTTCAGGCTAACCTGCTGCCCCATGCTCTCTGGGACTAATAACTTATTTTTACTCGATTTTGGATAAAGCCACAATTGAAGGATCTGGATTTTAAATAATCCTCCAGCCACCTTTCCCTGAATTTAATCCTCACAAATAATTTTGCACCTTTTCTCTCCCTTCTGCTTTTCTCTGTCCTCTTTCCCCCCCTTTTTAACCCTCTCTCATGAGCTCCCTTAACTGGGTAGCATCTGCCAATTTTATTAATGGGCTGTGTAATCCATTTACAGGGTCATTAATGAAAATATTAAATAAAGCCAGACCCAACAAAAGATCCTTGGAGTACTCTGCAAGATACCTCCCACAAGTGTAATACTTGGCTTACTGCCTTTCTGGCAGGTTTGAATCCACAAAGCAATGTTCATATTATTATTATTATTGTTATTATTATTGGCACTAGGTGATAACTAGAAGTCCAAGCCAAACCCTGGGTTTTGCGGTGATAGGCATGGTGCACATATGCTCTGATTATTTATTAGAAAACAGCAGAGTCATAGTGTGATGGGGGTCCTGGTTTTGGCCAAGAGCTACGTAAAGAGGAGGCAGTTACTGGTCCCAGGGTGGTTACAGTATGAAAGGACCTAAACGAAGGATGGGAAAGGGTGACAGCGAGATCAAGGGCACTGCCAAAGGCTTCCCCCCCTGACAGGAGCCACGCAATAGTCCACGCTGCCTCTCAGGTAGCACTTGTCTCCATCTGCTTGATTTTACCTTCCCCATTAAAGTGCACAAGTGCTGGACACCTCACAACCAGCTTCCACTGCCTCAAATTGCTAATTTTTTTTGTAAAATTGTAAAAGCCAATATGTTGGGGGGGAATAAAATATATATATATATATATAAAAACACCAGCCTGTGTCTTCTGGACTGCTACCACTTGGTGGACAAGCCGAGTGCCTGCTATAAAACATAAGCAGAGGGGAATTCAACTGACCCACCGGCACTCGTTTCTGCTGTTAGCCTGTTTCTCAGGCTAATATTCAGGTTGATTTTAAGATTTCTGGGTAGATTTTGCGACTCAGGCGAAGGGGATGAAGAGGTGAGCGCAGCGTACAGCAGATGGTAGCACAAAGCCGTAGGTAACCTGGAGAGAAAGCAGAGGGGGGAATACAGCAAAATGTTCAATGAAAAAGACTCTGGTGGATGATTTTCTGCAAGAAAGGCAGGAATTTCCGGAGCTACTTACAGCATGGGGATGCCCAGCTCCCAGTCAAAATCCCACCTTTCAGAGCTCTAAGAACTGAAGCTGATTAAGGGAAATGCCAGTCTATGCGAAGCGTGTATCAGGTGTGTAAAGAGGTTTTGTTTGCACACACCCACGGATGTTTACTGCGGATTATTTTCATGCCAGCACCTCTCTCGAGCCTGCCGGATGCTGCAGGTTTAAGGCCTTCAGCTGCATTTTGGGAGACCTACCCTCGTGCTGGTGTCTAAGATCCTTCCATACAGTCTCCTTCCCAGGTGCATTTTCCACGACGCGTATGCGTATACCAGAACCCTACGTGCCTGTCTAGGGAAAACAAAGACTTTTTGTTGCTTTGCAGCTCTGTCTGTGCAGCTTTCGGGACTCCCAGCCTTGCGGTGCTCCTTGCAGACCCTTAAGTCCAGGCAAAAAACAAACAGAAAGGGTTAGGGGTTGGAGCGGGGGGAGAGGGAGACCTTTCTATTGAAAAGAAGAAATTTCTGACCATGTTAGTTTTATTGGCCTGGAGGAACCCTATAGATTAACAACCAGCAGCCCCCCCCCTCAACACACACACACTCACTCCTTCAGTGCCACCCACCCCCACTCCAACCCAGAGACCTTAAACAATCCGGTAGAAGGTGTGACTTCAAACTTGGTGGTAGGGATAAAGAGAAAGGAAGCCGGAATGTAAGCACTTGTGTGATGTGATTATTCCCAGAAATGCCTCGACATCTCCCCGCTGTCCCGGCACGGTTGCCAATGGTGCCGTGGAGCTCCGAGCTAAGGTGCTGACCGCCGACTGCAGAGACACTGTGATACCTTATCGAGGAGAGGCATTGGGTCCCCTCGTAGTTACAAGCGGAAATAGGGCTGGTAGCCAACTGAGCCTGCTGCCAGGGCCGCTGCGGCCTTGGCATCCATGAGACTTCTGCTGAGCCCCTGCCTGCCGCCAAGGTAAAGGGGGGCCCTCGCACCCCCTTCCAGCTGCCCCTGCCTGGGGGCTGCCCTTTGTCTCCCCTGGTCTGGGCTCTAGGGCCAAGCCTGGGGTTGGGACTGCTGAGGGGGACCAGAGTGGGGGCAGCTGTGTTGGGGGGAACGCGTGGGGATACCCAAGTGGGTGGGCATGGATGTGGTTGGTCTGACATGCGTGGGGTGGACTTGCTAGGGCAGATGCGTGCTGGCTGTGGCAGGGGGGCGTTGGGGCCCCACCCGTGGTTGTGGAGGGTTTGGGGTGTGCTGGCTGGAGCTGTGGGCATGGACGGTTGCCCCTGGGCTCACTGCCCTCCAGGTGTCTGTACCTGGCAGAGGAGTTTGGGGGCAGGTCTGGGGCTGCCTCTGTTGGGTTTTGGATGAGAATATGCCTAAAGATACTCTGGTTGAAGTTGTCTGCTTGCTTCCCAAATGCTTTATTAGTCATTTATTCACCTGAAGGGATGCCCGGTTCTCCAGCTCTGATCCCATGTGTTAGGGGAGAAAAACAATACGCTTATTCTCTCTTATATTTTTTTCTTTTTTATTTAAATGATTTCATTTACAGGGGAGGTGGAAGTGGGAGAGGGCTAATGTATAACAGGTGGTTTGATTTCACGTTACTCTTTGAAAAGCAAATCTCACCATTTGGACCCCGTATCCACCCTTGGTTGGTGAAGAAAGTAATAATAGGAATTGTTTAGGAATTCATCAAAGAAAAACCCACCCCCTTTCCCCGCCTCCCCTTTCCTGCGCCGTCGGTGGGATCCGGCACCCCCGGATTGTGGATGGCACAAAGCTTCGGGCTTTGGGGGGGCTTGTTTTGGGGTTTTTTTGGCCCGTTTTGTTTTTTAAGACGCTGTTTGGCGCTGGGCATTAGCAGCCCGTCCCGCAGGGTGAGGGGCTGGGGCGAGCAGGGAGATGCGGTGTCGGATCAGCTGCGGCTCCGCGGGGTGCGGAGGGCGGCTCTCCCGCGGGGAGCGCACAACCTCCGCGGGTGGCGGGGCGAAGGGCGGGCAGGAGTGCGGCTCGGGGAGCCGGGGGGGACACGCGTGTGCTTGGAAAGCTGCAACCGAGCAGCGCCCGGCCCTTACAGGGCTCTTTCCTGCATCTCCGCCTTTGCTCATGTCCGAGAAGTAGCTCAACGTAAATATATCTATTTCTTTCCTATTTCCGCCTCTCTCCCATCTCGAAAAGAATGAAAACCATGATTCATATAACCCACGGCCCGGCCGCTTCGTGCTCCCCGTGTCAGTCAAGGGGCACGAAATGCGCCCGAACGAGGGCTCCGAGCTGGGGGTGAGCGAGGTGCCGGTGCGGCCCCGAGGGCTGCAGCCCCCAGAAAAAAACCCGGGGACACAGGGGTAAATAAAGGGTGTATATATATTTTTTTTTCCTTTTTAATAAATGTATTATCTGCCGGGGAAAGGGCGTTTCGACGGTTTTTCTTCTTGCCCGAGAGCTCTAGGGTGCTTCCCCGCCCCTTCACAAATTCGATAAAAATTAAAGCGGTGGTAGATCGTTACATGGGGAAAATAATGTCTTTGCACTGGGGTGATTTGGAGTAAAAAGGGTGGCTGGAAAATTAACATCGACTTGGTAACGACTCCGCCACGCTGGGGTTTTCGGGACTGGTTTTAGGACGGGGTTTTAAATGCGCCTAAAACCCGAGTAACTCCTGGTTTATGACCGTCTCTGTCGGGATAAAAGGGATTCGGGATCCTAAATTATGTCTACTTCCAAAGCCGACAAAATTAACCGAATATGTGGCAATTCAAGAGCCTGATCCTGAAATCGGTTTCACGGCTTGGGGAAACGCGTTTCTGCGCACAGTTCTTTCCAAAATTTGATTTTTCCTGCCTCGTCCCGTTTGTGTACAAAAAGCCCTCCCGGCTGACATTACTGCCCGCTCCAAGAAAATGTATTTTCCTGGAGCCCAGGACGATTTCCTCCACCCTTCACTTTGCGGGCTTGCTCCGTCCTGACAAATCTGCGCGAAATCCTCCGTCCCATCTTCATATTCAGCACGAAGCCGAAGGAGGGAACGGGCTCATTTCTCCTTCGGCTTTAAAGGCTGGTTTCAAAGCTTTGATTTGAGCGCAGGGCGGGTGGGAGGCGGCTCTCCGCAGCCTTTTGGAAGAGTCAGGGAGGAAATCGGCAGTGAAACCTCTTCCCTCGAAGACGGAGCGAGCCCTGCGAAGCCTCCGCAGCCGCTGCCCCCGCCCGGGAGCTCGCCCTGGCACAAGGCGCGGCCGCGTTTGCTCCAGCAAGTGCATTGCGAGAGCGGGAGCTGTTCGGGGCTTAAAGGCTGGGGAAAGGAGAAGGGAAGTGTGGTTCTGTCTGGAAAACGGAGAATTTGCTTCTTTTTCCAAAGGAAAAGAGATACTTTTTGCTGTTGCGTTGAAGCCGTCGTAGTTTCTCTCTCGAGCTGCTCTGATCTCGCAGCGGTAGCGACGAGGGTTTTAAATCCGAGCCTAACGGTAGCCGGGGTTTGCCCGAGGCCAGGCAGCTCCGTTCCCATGTCTGCGAATAAAATGCGGAAAACGGGTGCCTGCTTTATTCCACCACTCCCCACCCCCCCAAAAAAAAAAAAAAAACAAACCCACAAAAAACAAACCCAAAATTTCAGCGATTCTCTCTAATAACCCCCCAAAATACCACATCAAACCCAACCGTTAAACTTGGATTTGCTCTTTGCTGGGAGTCGCTTCGGGTGCGGTTTTGAGAAATTTCTCCCTTTTACATATGTTTAGAGGAAACCCTTTTTGTCTCCCGTTAGTCACCCAGAGACACCCCTGAATTTCTCCCCACCCCACCCCGGTTTGGCTGGGGTGATCAATTCAATTTAAAAGCCGCCGTGCGCAGCCTGAACAATAGGAGCCGTAAACCCGGACTATAAGAAAGTTGTCGGTAGGGACGTAGGAACCACAAACACATTTCCCCCCCCCCCCAACCATACAATGTGGAAACTCTTAAAGGGCGCTATCTGTAGACATCTTGCAATCACTGGTCTTCCTTGTCATCTGAAGGAGAAAGGGGAAAATATATTAAGTGAAGACACACTTTAAAATTACTTATACATTTTAAACATGCTGGCAAAGGGAACTGCCTGATAAACTCTTGCCCAGATTTCCTTTTCCTGGGGTGAATTATTTCAAGTTGTTACACAAATATCTTCCTCCTCTCTCCTTCCCGTCCCCCCCACCCTTCATGGGATTTAATTCCAACGAAAACAAGCTCTTGCTGCCCCGCCAACAGCCCGGGCTCGGGGCACCGGGCAGGGCCGGTCCTGCAGCCCCGGGTGGGTGCGAACACCCACCTCAGCTGGTTTTAGAGGGGGGGAAAAATCAGAATGATGATGTAAATTGGTTAAAATGTTTAATAACCAGCCGGCAGGCAGCCTGGCTTTGCGGCCAAGGAGGGAGCAGAGCTGGTCCCGCTGCGCTCGGGCTGGTTCCCCTGAGCCAAAATCACCCCCAAACACTGGGGCAGTAAATTATTTCCCTCCTAACGAATTTCCTAGCCGGGATCCCTGTGCCTGTCGGCGAGGGCTTCAGCCAAGAGCACGTTGCCGCCTGTAAAGCCGCCAGCTCCAGACAAGGCGAGCGGCGAGGTCTGGCCCCGGAATAAGAGGAGGGGTGCAACGTGCCCACCGTGCGAACACGCTGCCTGGCGCTAGAAATGGGATTTATCCGGGAAAGAGGAGCGATGTTCAAAGGGAGGGAGGCTCTGGCTGCTTGTTTGGTCTTTCTTTGGTTTATCTGGACTAAATCACACTTTTTTCTTACTAATAAAAATAGGGAAGGGCCCGGGATTTGGGGTGGAAACGGGGCAGGGGGATGCGCTGCCCAGTCGGAGATTTATCTTCTTGGAAGAGGAAAAATCGAGCGGAGGGGCGATGGGTGGAAGCAGTGCTGCGGCTCTTCACCGGCGGTGGGAGGAAGGATCCGGCCCCGACCCGAGCCGCGGGTGGGCGTGCGGAGCGGGTGCCCGGCCCGGCCCCAGGCTCGGAGAGGGGAGGGGAGGGAGGGAGGCTCGGGTCTGCTCCGGGTCTAAACCTCTGCGGCAGGATCGGACCCTCCTTTGCCAGGGGGGTCTTCTGCCACTTCCCCACCCCCCACCAGCATCTTCAAACGGCCTCCGTCGCACAACCTGAGGGGAACGGGGGTGGGGGGGAGAGGGGGCTTTTTTTCTTTTCTTCCTCTCACTCCCCCCCCCCCGCCAAGTCTCTTTCAAGCTCAATTTATGTTTGTGTGATGAAATGCCCCTCTGTGTTTAACATTCCCAACGATCATTTGTTTCCTTAGCTCCATTACTCCTTTATGAGAGCGCCTTTCGCCCGGGCATGTTTAATCATAACCGCTTACGCAATATTTTCTTTGGGATAGATTCACTCAGCCTTATTACATATCAATTATTTCCTTACAACTTCGTTCCACACCAGCTGCTTTGTTATCTGGGCCTGCCACCCCTTACCCCCCCGGTGTGTGCTGGGAAGGGAGGGAGACGTTTGTTTTTCCTAGGATAAAATACTGCTAATAATAATGCAGATTGAGTGGAAGGAGAAGGGGGAAGCGGCGGGGAGGGAAGGGGGGAGAAGCCCCGCAGCCGGCCGGGCCGGGGATGCTCCGCGATGCCGAGGGCTGCATCGTCCTGCCACGAAGAGGACCGCAGCGGTTCGGGGTCTCCTTCCCCACCCCAAGGGCTCCCTCCCCGCAGTGGGGCGGAGGGGGGAGATGGGGATATCTCCCCGTTTCCCGAGGCTCCGAGGCGCTGCGGTTTTGCGCCCTGTTTTGGAGCGGCTCCCCCGCGCCTGCGGCTCCCCCGCGCCTGCGGCTCCCCGGCTCTGCGCTGGCGCGGAGCAGAGGTTCTGCTTTAACGGTTCCCCGGGGCACCTTTACCCAGCCACCCTCCCGCCGTCTCCTCCGGTAGCCACCCGCCTGGAAAGGACATTTCGAGTCAATTCGAGTTTTCCCCCTCAACCCCCGGCTTGGTTGTGAAATAATTTCAGTGTAAGATTTACCGGGGTTTTACATCGCGAACGCGCTGCCGGACTCGGCTCCTCGACGGCGGCTTCACTGGAGTGCCCCGGGATGTGCTCCCTCCCCTCACCTAAGGGTGCACCCGACCCCCGAGGGGCTGCTTTTCTCTTCGCCCGGGGCCCGGCTGGCGGGGGCAGGAGGGATAACCCCCCGCAGGCAGGGAGATCCGCGGGGCTCGACGCCCCGGTGGATGCCCCATCCCTCGGCCCTTCCTCCTCTCCCTCTGCTTTTTACCCTTCCTGCCCCAAAACTCGAGCGGCAGAGTTTTGTTTCCCCTTTGGGGAGCCCACAGCACAGCCCAGATTTCTTTTCTTTTTCACTGGTTTTTTTTTTTTTTTTTTAAATTCCCCCCGATGCCGAAGAACCCAAGATCCTTTGGTTAAGCCGCGTCTTTATAGGGGAAATATATATATTCCTTTATGTGGGCTATAAAGCTTTGCTGGGGAAGCGAGAGGCACCGACACGTGTTGTGGTCCTGCTGCACTTGCGATTGTGACTCGCCGTGACAGGGACCCTGAACCGCACCATCGCCAAGACACGAGTGAAGTGCGGGGGGATGCGCAGGTTTGTTTGGAGGGTGTCGGGAGTCTGGGCAGAATATCTTGGCGAATTGGGGAGTTAATGCTGAATTTCCTGGCTCTGGCGAGCTGGTCTCTCCATCATCTTTACGCGCGTACACGTACATGTGAACAGATGACTTGGCACTGGCAAAAAACACTAAAAATAATGCCTCTGCCTCTGGCCAGGCCTGTGTAAATATCTCACTCTCCCACATGCCCGCCTGGCTTTTCCTGATGCTGCGTTACTTGATCACAAATACATAATTTGCGCGAGTGTGTGTATACACAGGGCCGCTTTGATCTCGGCGCAGAAATGCCCCCCCCTCGCCTTTGGAGGGGCTGCAGCCCCAAGAACAAAAGCAGAGAATAAAAATGGTCAAATAACACATTTTCAAATGGGAAGCGTGTGTCGGCTTCCTCGAGTGGTTCTGGCACTTGGAAAGGGGAGGGCGGGGGGGAGAAGAGACTTTATTGAACATATAAATTTAAACTTAGTTACTGCTAACAGTTGCCTTATAAAAGGGGTCCATATAACCCACGTAATTTTTTTTCCTGGAGTCCCCAGGCGCGTTTCCCAGTGCACTCGCTCTCTTGGCAGCCCTGGCCTGCAGGGAGCGGGGCTGGCCGCGGGCTTTTGCAGGGGGAGATGTTTATTTTTCAGTCATTGTTGGCTCCCTCCCCTGGATTATTTTACTGCTGCAGATTTAAGCCTTCTACTTATTTCTTGATTCTCTGGCAGCGCTTTCCGTGAGCGCTCCCAGCTCTGCGCTTTCTCCCTTCGCCGTGTCTCGGGGTGGTGAAATTACAGGGTATGAGGGAAATGTGTAAATTATAGGGTTTATTAAAATGCAGGCGAGCGCGGCTCTCTAGGCAAAACAGATGCAGGATGGCCTGATGTCAGCCCGCCTGACAAACTGCAGAGCAGGGAGGCAGAGGAATCATTAGAGGGGCATTTCCCGCAGGGAGAGAGGAAGCGCCCGGGGTGTGTGTGGGGGAAGCTCTCCCTCCAGGAGCCCCCCAAAAGCAGGGCAGATTCCCCCTGGGTAGCACCAAGGAGGTTGGTCCCAGGGAGGTGGGTGAGGTCTCTGGGTGCTCAGCCCTTGCATGCTGCACCAGCTCTCTCCCAGCCCCTGGGTGGGGGCTTCCCAGAGCCTTCCCTCCCTCCTCTCCCTGCCCGGTCTTGAAGGTGATGATTTATTTAGGCTAAAGCATAATTCTCAGGTTATAGTTTGGCTTCTCCAATACTAACCTCAGCCACTTTTGTGTTAATCTTCAGGATGATGAAGGAACTTTATGTGGCAGGAGAGAGCTCTTGGAAGCATCTTGAGGTTTGGGCATGGAGACTCCCTTTTCCCCCTTCCTCTCCCTGCATGGAAGAACAAACTGCCAAGAAACAGGGCTGTGATGTAAATATGAAGTGGGGAGCGGAACTAAAAAGACCCTGGATGAGGTGGCCTTGGTGCACACCCCTGACAGAGCACCTCGCAGCGAGGACTCAGAGCCCCACCAGCACCTGGGAGACGGAGGTGGGTGAAGCAGGCTGAGGTGCCACCAGGAAGGTGAGGGCTCACGGCAGAAACCTTTCCAGCTTTCCCCAAGGTCAGATGAAGAGTGGATATCTTCTCCTTGGCAGGGATGATCTACACCATGCCTCCAGCAAACTGCTGTGCTCTCGGGAGCTGTTGTCATCCTGCAAGAGGGCAGGCAAATATCCAGCAGTCACTTCTCTTACTGCAGGACCTGGGGGCTGGCTCATGCTCATGCCATCATCCTTGTGATCATTCTTGTTGTTGCTGTTTCTCCATCAACACACAGTTTAATGGGGAAAGTTGTCTTGAAGACAGCTTCTCAGTCACGAGTGACCTCGCACACCAACCTCCTTCTACGCCTGGGGTCACGATATCTGCATAGCAGCGTTTGCTTTCCCAGAAAGGCTTTGGGAAAGCAGGCTCTGCTGTTCCAGCTGCCTAGGTTATACACCTCAGCTTACAGCAGCGAGGCTTAAAACAAGGGTAGCAAGCCAGGCAACCCTGCTCAGACTCCTAGGATGTCCTCTGTGGATCCCAAGTGGTCCAAGGTAAATAATTCGAGCATTGCTAGCAGCATTATGCGCACAGTCCCTCCGAGAGCTTTACCAGCGCTGCCTCTGAGCTGCAGAAAATCGTACAAAATCTCCCGTCGAAAGATCTCGCGACTCTCTGAAACGCACAGTATCGATTGCTACCACAAAAGATCCCGTAATGGGAATTCTGGGGATGTTTTCTCCTATCCATCAAAATCACACCGCTGAGCCTTTTTGTGCCCCTCTTGTTTCTGCACTTTGCGGTGCTGATGAAGTCTTTATTTATTCATGTATTTTCTGTTTGTTTTGGAGGGTGTCAGGTCTTGGCAGAGCAGCAAAAAGCAGACAGAAAGATTAACAAAAGAGAGCGTTATTTACTAATCCCTTTGCACGCTCCGTTTGGGGTAACTAAAATGTGGTAATAAAAAGAGGAATTAAGAAGGGCATTGAAGTATTTATTCAACTTTGGTCTCCAAGAGTCCAGTTTGAGGATCTCACCCAGCCTGTTACATTTACTGTGATGTAGCCATCATCCCCTCCTGCTCCTGCCTTTGTGAATCACGAGGGAGGCTGCCCACCTCTCCCTCAGTCTTTCTCTGGTTTACAGCGTTGGTTGTCTCTCTTGGCTCTCAATTTATGATCTGAAGGCTCATCTATAAGCTCGTCTGCTGTTATTCTTCCCTTTTGTTTCTAGCCTCGATATTAATTTAAGGGGAACATGTGGAATAGGAAACAGTCCTTACACAGCTCTGCGAGTGGAAAAGAGACAGGTCTGGGTAGTTGAGACTGGGAGAGCAGCTGGATTTTAAATAATAAGGATGTGGAAGAGCTCAAGCTGAATAGTGGGAAAGGGAAAAGAGGGCACGTCAGGGAGGAACAGGAGGAGAGAGCCTCTTCGACAAGCTCGGTTCTTCCTCTGGGGAAGTCCTTGCTCTAGACAGATGTAGGAACCGGTGAGAGCTTTGTTTTCTCATTCAGTGAAATTTCCTTGCTAAAATGTCTTTGAAAGACAAGGAGATTTGCAAATAAAGGACTGTCAAAACCAGCTCCTGGGTTCAGGTTTCTCCCCTTTTTGAAATAGGAATGGGAGTCGAAAGAGGCTGGTTGCTGAATGGAAAAGTGCCTAACGCGATGTGGAGCAGGCTTATGCACTCAACAGTTGTATTCTCAGTGCAAATAGGGGCCTTTTGTGCTGTGTGATATTTCAGCAAAAGCTGAAGAGGAAATGAAGCAAGCCCGTCTGCGTTTCCAGAGGGAATTCTGCAGCGTGCATGCTCGAAATATCTCCCTTTATTCCCTTGGACTTCGTGGCTATTTTTGTATTACCTTAGACCATGATCCTGGGTTCCTCAGTTGCTACTTCTGGGGTGCTATTATTATTCCTAACAGTATTTGCTTTCTATTTTTGACCGTTGGCTTCTTTTTTTTTTTTAGAGGTTTTTTCGTTTGGTGGGTTTTTTTGGGTTTTTTTTTTTTTTTTTATATAACAAGGTTACCTCTTCTCTTTTGCTGCTGGCTCAGCCTGGGGGGAAGGAGCCCTTTGCATAAATGCCTGCGCTTTGCATCTATGCTTATCTCAACCATACGTAATTCTTCCAGCTCTCTGCTGATTTCCAAGACACACACGATGTGGCGGGTGCAGGGCTCATTCCTCTGTGCAGAGGATGAGGGGAGTGGGTTCATGTGTTTGGAAACATCAGGACAGCTGGCCAGGCAGTAGCGATCAAGCGTGATGGTGATTAACTGAACGGAGGCCTGTAGGCTGGAGCAGCAGAAGTATCGGGCCGGGAAGGTGGAAGAAGGCAGGTGTCAAGTGCTGTCTCTCAGCTGCACACGGAGCTCATGTTATTCCATGATCTAATGCCCAGGCCAGTCACCTCCTAGTATTGAGCTTAGATGTTCCCCAACTAATGAACTAAACAAAACAAAGGTGCCAGCTGAAGAGTCTCTGGTTAAAATTGTCCTGTTAGTTCCTTGGCTGCACTTATAGTACGCGTAGACAATATTCCTGACTGATGTAACTGTCAGGAAAAGAGTGCAAGAGGCTAGTTGTGTGCAGGAGGCAGCGATAAGACGGGCACTATTCAGCAGGAGGGAAATCCTGCCTCGTTACCGAGCAGGTCTGAGCTCCTGCTGCTGCAGTCAAGTGGCTTGGACAGTTGCCTGTGCTCTCTGCTTCCCTGGGTTGCTCCTTCTGCCACACGTGGATCCATCGAGCTCTGACTCTATTTCGCCAGCCTTCCCATCCATGTCCTGCTCCAGAAGAAGAAAAAGGTCGCATAACTCACTTGTGGCTTCTCTCTTGTGCTGGCTGCCTTTGAAGTTGCTGCATTTTGATCCCCAAGTCCACTTTTGCTGCAATGGTTTGTGTGTTTGCAGTGTCTCAGCACCGGATCTGTTGTCACAACAATTTTTTGCTTCCACGGGAGAGACGCAGTTGTCGCTGCACGGGTAGCTCTTGCCAAACCGTGTCTCTTGCCTTCTTGGGGTGGGCTTGGAGGGGTGCGAGGTTTGTTATCTCCGAGCAAAAGCAGCGTGACAGCTGACACGTGAACCGGGCACCATGCGCGAGTGCTGTGTTTACGAGCGTGTGCTTGCCAATATGGGTATTCGCCGTGTACTTTCTGCCTAAAAGCGCCTTAGTCCGTTGTAACGATCCCGGTTGAAACGCGCAGCGCGTCTCTCTTCTGCCTACTGCTGTGCCTTCAGTTGCTCTTATGGCCATTTGGGACTCAACATCTATTCTATATACAAAGACAGAAAAGACTAAAGGATTTCATTGTGCGATGCAGGGAGGACGGATTGAGATGGGAGTCCTGAGAATTCCCAGCCGAGGCTCGGCGGAGGCGCGAATGAAGCAAAACTGAAGCAGGCTCTTCGGGGGGAGGCATTGCTGCTGGTGGTACTGGCTTTTCCATTTGAAAGGAAGAGCAAGGATGTGGGAAGGGAAGAGGTATATGAGTCCACTGTGGCAGAGCAGAGGCTGAAAGGAGGCCCCAGCATGAATTCTTCCCTTCCCGTTAACTTAGAGCGTTTTCTCTATTCCGTACAGAACGTGATACTCTCTTAGGAGTGACCCCACTGACCTCCCGCCTCCTGATAGGATGGCGAGTAAGTGACTGCAAAATAAATGGCACCAAATAGACCTTTTCAAAGAGAACGAGGGAAATAAATCAGGTTATTCTGGTGCGGCATTGACAGCATGTCAAAACAACTCCCCAAAGCGTGAAACTTGGCTGGGGAATGGTAATTCCACTGCCATGATACTTACATGCCAGATGTACGGCTTATCATCATGTCTGTCTGTCTGCCTACCTGTCTGCCTACCTGCTGTTACTGTACTAACTGTAGGCTGTAGTATCCGTTCTTTAAGCATATATAAGCTATTTATGACCTTATCTCCAGTTCTGGAGCATGAAGAGGGATCTAAATGCGTGAGAATTACTCAGGGAGGAAAGTCTGCTAGGTTGTAATAGCTGGTGAATCAGAGTAACAAAATAATCTTCTAGTTAACGCTGTATTAGATTGCTGGTTTTATTTTACTTACTGCCGAAGCTCGGTGGTCCTGCAGAGACACAGAGATGCTGAGGCAGGTGGGTGATAGCAGAGCTGTGTGGGTGCTGCAAACTAACTCAGGCTGGTGCTCCAGGCTGATGTCACCCAGACCACCTTTCCACCTTTCTAAAGAACAGTGACAAACGGATCCGGAGCTTATCCTGCCAGAAAAATTCATTGCATCACATTCTGCTGAGACCGAGGCTTCCCAATGCACACAGAAAACGACCGCTCAGTAATTCCACCAGGAAACTGAGAAGTGAAATCCAAGCGCGATGAACACCTCCGAAGCCCTCAGCATTGATCTGTGCTGATCAGTCAGAGCTGATGAACGAGGTGTAAGGAATCAGGCTGGAGCGCTCCACACCCTCTCCTGTGTGGCTCTCCGGACACACATTGCTGAACTTGCTGTGTAGGGGACTCTTTGAGAGGGAACGCATTTGTGGATTTCATGCCTGTGAGCTTCATGGTTACCCCAGTACGAGCAGAATAAAGAAGGCTTAGAAACGCTGATGAAGTTCATTAGTATACTGGAACATTCCTGTAGATTTCTATGAGATCAAAAAAACTGTAGAAAATTATACTCCCTAGTAATTTCCAGGGCTAACGGCTGAGCTCACTTCCAGTAGTGCATCTGCTGTGAATTTATACTAATTAGCAGTAGTCTGAGTAATCTGGGGAGTAGTTAAAGTTTTGGCATTTGTATGTGCGTTTGTTTTTCTCTTTGGAGGATTAGGGGGAAATATATCTGTGCTGCACATTGGATCTGGTAGCAGGAGGGGGGGTTTCTGTTGCCAGTATCGGACCAGATTTCCCGGCTGTACGAAGCCTGTTTGTAGAAGTGGAGCTCAGGACAGGGCCGAAGACTTGAGCACGCAGACCCCTTTGATCCCAAGCAAGCCCTGTGGCTTAGCACCAACACTTCTGTCCATCGGGTATTTTGTGTTTCTGGAGGCAACCTTGAAGCTGCCTGTGTCCTCTCCAGGTGGGGAAGTGTAGGGGCCTGAAGGAGCATGATGTGCTCTCAACAAAATCACTGCTGTCTGTGAGAGGTGGATGAGCCACGAGCACCATAAGCATCCAGATGTGAGCTTCAGGCTGATGCCTCATCCACAAAGCGTTCCTGATCCTGTTCTTGCCTGGGCTGAAATGTACCTATTTAAGACTGAGTTGCTTTGCAGGATGTCTTTTATTTCTGTTACCTTCCGCTCCTGGAAACGACCAGGGCAACAGCAGCATCTGTCCTACTCTGTCTGCTTGGAGACCTTAATAATATCACCAGGGATTAAAAGTATAACGAAATACGTACCCCTGTGTAACAGAGTAGGAGGCGTCACGCCTTGTTTGGTTTCAAAGGTCTTGTATTTGACATGGATGGATCTGTCCTGATCCCTCGTTCTGTAGGAGACCCAGCTAAGGTCAGTCTCACAGCGCTAAGCTCATCACATGTGGATGTGGAGATCTAAAAAGCAGACACTTCATTTCAGCTGGTTTTCGAAGCTCTCTGCTGTCAGTGGATGGGTAGGGGCGAGTCATTCCCACTGTTGCAGGGAGTAATGAGAACTAGATAAAAGACCTTTCTTTTGACTTCAGAGGAAGCCTGGGGAAACCAGCGGGGTCTAAATGCCTAATGGGAGGGCAGGCAAAGGAGGGGTTGGTCCCACACAAACAGTCAGTAGCAAGACAGGAGCAGAGCCCAGGTTCCATAATTTCCCAGACCCAGGACTTCCACCTTGTTTATTATCCTAATACCGCCTATCACCTTGGTTTATAAGCATCACACTTCAAATGAGAGAAAGGGGAGATGTCACACGTGACTACACCGGGGACGTAATTGCCTTGTAGTTGGATGTCAGAGCTCTGCTACTGGAAGATAAGGGAGGGGTGACAGAGCAGGAGGAGGGACCACCTGCCTCACCGAGTACAGGCGCTCACAATTACAGGTGACCATGTAACAGCCGCTGAATCCAGAGGGGTCCCCAGAACATCCACTGCATACGCTGTAGGCCATAAAACACTTCCCAACACCCTATAACAAATTTAAGACCATTAGTACAAAAGACCAAAAGCCACAAAAACTCGAACATGCAAGAGAGATCAAGGGCATTGCCAGTGTCCCGGGTCCCAGCAGTAGCCGGGAAATTGTTAGGTGAAAATGTCCAGATGATCTTAGGAAGTGGACCATGGCCCACCCTACAGAGGAAAGCAAGAAAACCTTACCAGTCCCTGCCAAATCTGACCCGAGGGGAAATTCTTTCCTGAATACAGGCCAAAACCCAAAGTAATTGCACATGTACTCTTTAAAAATGGATTTTATTTAGGAGAAACACATTGTCATCATCATCTGTAAACTGCTCCAAATGTGTGCTAAGGACTTCCCATAGAAGGAGCAGTGGAAAGGCATGAGGTTTTTGCAGAAATGTTGTGATGAGTGAGGTACCTCCATCCCACCTCAACCTGACTGGTGCTAAGTGGAGGACCCTCTGTAGATACCCCAGGTTTCTTGGGGAAAGAGGCATTACTTAGCTGGAGCTACTTTTTTCTTCTGGCCAGGGTCCCCAGACAGCTGTGGTATATTGGATTTATGGCTTATAATCAATCTCAGTCTTCTGAAAGCAAGACAAAGCCTTTTGGAGGGTTTACGTGAGGTCCTGGACTGAAGAACCTTGCTCGGGGTTGATACAACCTTCGTGGCTGATTTAGCATAAGCAACTACTCTCTGCCTCCGCTGAAACTCTCTTTGATGCATGGGGCTTGTAAAAGTCCTAAGTACCACTTAAATCCAACCAGCAGATACTGAAGGACTTGTTCTCAGGGCATATTTGCTTCTGTTTCCTGCAGTCCCAACCCAGATTCTCTCTTTTCCATCTCTGTTCCCTTTGATTTGGCTTTCCGTTCTCAGTTACGGCAGCAGTCGCAGCATAGAGCTATCTGGGCTGCGGTTTAACCGTGTCTGTAGAAGCAGATGGATTTTAGAGCGTTTGCCAGTAAGACTTACCCAAATCAGAGGGCTGCTGAGTCTCCAGCCTTATTGATGTAGCCAGCTTTACACTCTGGATAGAATTAAGAGAGGGGCTGGGAGCGAAGACATAGACTCTTGCTTGTTCTCTTACATCCTTTTGCAAAGTTGCGTGATGTTGAAGCCCCTTATTTCCACGGCAGATGAGCCCGCCATGGCATCTCAAAGCACTTGTCCTACTCAAGACCTTAGTACTAAGTAAAGACATCATGAAAGACATCAAAGTACTCTGCCATTTTATAGATGAGCCCATAGTTGTTGAAAAAAAATGGCCCAGAATTGAATGGAGAAACTGGTCTTAGACTTTCCATGCTCCTGCCCCGTGTCTGAGACCCAGAGATGCTGCTGTTTCTGGGTGGGGGGGGTTCAGGACTCACATGACCGCTCTCCCCAGGGAACTGCTCTGGGACCGTCTGCGAGCATGGGATGTGCTGCTGGCCCTGAGACCGCATGGTGTAATAAGGACACTTATGCACTAGGGACTGCACAGACACCACCGAACCAGTTCAGAAGCTACCAACTGGGATGAGCAACAACCCTTAACTCCCAGGGTTTCAAAAAGCTGTCAGGAAGGTTCATCCCACTGAAATTGAAGTGGACACCTAACTCTCTTGTCTCATGATTGTGCCGTGACAATGGTGACGCATGCAAGGAATTAGTATTTCCAGCTCCACGGGGAGAACAAATTGGGGCAGGGAGGACCCCAGCCAGGGACTTCCTTAGTCCTGAAACCGCAGTGTTTGCCATGGGTGGATCTGTCCTCCCTGCTCCCTCTTGGTGACCCTGTCTCCATTCTGTCTGGCCAGAGGGGCCTCTCTGGCCCCAGGAGGGTGGCTCGCAGGCAACCCGGGCAGCGGCTGCTGTTTGGAACCCAGCAGCATGCTGCTCCTCTAAAATCTGGTGGCAGAGAAACCTTGGTAGACGAAGCGCTGTGAGCAGCAGCATGCTTCCAGCGTGCCTGGCTGACCAGCCGTGATGATCCAAGACAGGGAACTGGTTCAAACAGCCACAACTTCATGGTTCTTCCTGGCCCTGAATCTGCTCTGGGTGGACATCCCAGGGCCAGCCTCTCCCTCAGGAAGCTCAGGCTGGTTTCTGAGTACGCTGAGCTTTCTTTCTGGCAGCTTGGGTTTGCTGGGAGTCTTGCTGCAGTCTCCCTTCTCATGCCTGGAGGGAGCCAGGAGGAGTGTGGTCCATATTCAGAGCTGGATGCCAGCTCTCCCACCCACCAGATCCCTGCCCAGCTCCCGCCGGTGTTTCCTACATCAGCCCTCTCTCATCCAGTGACAGTAAACTTGTTAAAGTTGAAGAGCCAAGCGCTGCTGAGAGAGTGTTGGCATCTATTTTTTTTTAATAGCGGGATTTTATTTATATCTATTTGGAAGAAACAGGTTAAAAGCAAAAGGCATTGTTAAGTCAAAGCGTGCATGAAAAAAATAAAAATAGCCCAGGGTGGCCTAGGTGGGGAGAAGCAGAGGTTGCACTCTTTCCATTAAAAATGACATTTAAATGGAGGGTGAGCTTGAAATTTTGACAGAACTGTGTACATCCTCTTCCGAGGCTGCTCCTGCAGAGCCAAGGCCTTCCCTCCCGAGGATCATTTGCTAATTTTTGTGTCCCTTTTGGGTGTGGAGAAAGTTCACTGATAAGAGGAATCACAGGGTATTTTCTGAAATACTCCTGTCAAAATCAGCTCTGATGGACAAACCACTTTCCTGATGGAGATTTGATTCGGGAACTAACTGCTGTGCTCCAATTTGTTCCTCTCTGTGAGAAAAAAAGGTATTAAAGGGTGTGCTCAGGTGCCATTCCTGTTTCTGAAGGTGCTGTGGGTCAGTTGTTAGCACTTCAATAAAGCTCAGTTGATCCATGCTCCAGCACCTGCTGTGCTTCAAGGCCAGGCCTGGAGCACATTCCTTGGGTTGTGGGTCCCAAATCACTTTGTGGTGGGGCAAGGACTTTCCCTGTTCCCATGGGTCTTCGTCTTGCCCCATGCTTCTGGCCACAGAGGGTCCAATGGGCTGTGAATGGCTGATCCTCCTCCCAAAACCACTCAAGGGAAATCATACCAGAAAAGTCATAGAAAGGTAAAAGACCTGATCACAAGGGAAAAGAAACAAAATGTGAAAATCCCAATCTTCTCCCTCAAAATACTCCAAAATCCCCCCTCCCCTCCTCTTCTCCATGATATTGAGTGGCGAGACCTGTTTTCAGTCAACTGAGTCAGGCCATCCTGCCTGTGCTGCCCAGCGGGACAGAGCCGGGTCCATCCCCACTGTGCCCACAACCCAGGATGGCCGAGGTGGCTGCAATCCCAACCCAACAGGCTTGGCCGGGCCGGGTGGAGCCCTCGGCAGGCATTAATAACCTGGGGGAAGGTTCACGCTGGTCTGGCCAGAACAGGCCATGCTGCACACCAAGCCCCGAACCAGTCAAAGGGGTCAAGCTAATGTTGACACTGGGGCCTTTGATTGTGTTTGATTCATGTGCGTACACCGCTGGTAGGTCAGATGGGCCGTTAATCCCAGAGTCTCTTCCCCCTTTCCACCCCAAAAAAAAAAAAAAAAAAGGAAAATGAAAAATAAGTTTAGTGGGCGACTTCTTGGCTCACTTCAAGGCTTGCCATGCAAGGTCTGGCTGTTCAGAAATGCGTTTCCTCCGTGCTTTGGATTTTTTTTTCTTTTTCTTTTTTTTTTTTTTTGGATATCCTGCTGCCTAAAACACATTGGAGGGAAAAAAGAATCTCAGCTGATGCATGGAGCAGAGCTGGGGCTGATGGCGAGACAGTCGCAGAGGGACCTGGGCTCCCTGGGAAGCCATGGGAGAGAGGGGGTGATTCCACTTTGCTGTTTGTATTTAATCCTGGGGATTAGATTTCCGTTGGATCTCTGGAGGCAGGGTTGGTGCAAAACCGTGTGTGTCTCCAGCCGCTGCCGGTTTGGAGAGGAAAGCTTTTGCCTTGCTCGAATGTGCGTTTGTATGCGATGGGGAGGGATTTTTTCCAGCTGAAAAAATGTATTTGGTGTCACAAAAAGACCTCATAACCAGTTTATGTCTGCTCTCAGCCAACAAACTGGGGGTGGTTAGTGGGACAAGCCCTCCTCGGTGGGTAATCCGGAGCGAGTGATTCCTGCGGGGGAGATGGAGCTGAGAATCCCTCTCCCGAGACCCCATCCACACGGCGGCTGCCCCGGAGGGTGCTCCCCGGTGGCTCTGCCCCTTGTCCGGGGATGTGATGCTTCCCCGCCTGCCCCAGCGCCCGCGTCCGCGAGTGACTGGGAATGAGGAGAAGCGATCTGGGGCCACTGGGGAAGGGGACAGCCCGGGGAGCAGCAGCCGAGCGGGGTCCCGGAGGCGAGACACCCCCTTTGGAGGCTGAAAATAGCGTCTGCCGGGCCCCGGGCTGGGGAGGCTGCTGTGGGTAAATGACCAATTAGGGAATCTTTGTCAGATTCGGGAAAGCCGAGATAAGTCTCTTTTATCAGCCTATAAAAATACCACTTTCACTTATCTGGAGCTACCTACGCTGCCCAGCTGCGGGAGCCGGGAGGGGGGAGCGGAGCCGCTCCGCAGACAGAGGAGGAGTTACGGATGTGCTTGACAGCGGTGTGGGGGGGTGGGGGGGTGGTTTGAAAAACCCTTTTCTGCCGCAGAACGGGCCCCTTCCCCCGCTCGCCGCCCGCCGCCTGCCCGGGGCGGGGGCCCCTCGGTCCGCAGGGCCCCGCTCCTTCCCCCAAATCTTGCCTTTCCATCCTTTTCCCCGGCACCGTGCCGAGGGGTGCTCGGCCAGGCGGCAGAGAAGCCGGAGAGTTATTAGGGCAACGCTGATGGCCTGAGTGGGGAAGAAGGACCCAGCGGCACGGGTGGGTGCTGTACCCCCGGCTCTGTTAGCATGAACCCGCGGGCTGCAGACAAATAAACGGATGCGAGGGTGTAGAAGTTGGCTCTATGCCTATCCGTGCACGTATCTTCCCGTGTTGAGATCGAAATATTGAAATTCGCGCGGCCAACCTCACCCCGAGGGCGTGGGCTGACACATCCGTGGGTGCGGGTGTGTTCTGGACACCCAAACGCCTTCTGCATCTGCGCGTCTGCGTCTGAAGGCATCTCCGCATGGACACCCGCACGCAAGCGGAGGATCAAGACGTGGAGAGAGTGCTAACATGCATTCCTACTGTGGGAAAACATGCTGCACTTTGATTATTTTCCCTGTGGTTTCCAGTCTGTTTGGGCTGTAGGAAAACGATCGGATAGAGCGTGCAGGGGGGAAAAGAAAACCCGTCAGGCAACCCAAATCAAATCAATGCTTTCTAGGTTTTTGAGGGGGTGTTGGTGGAGAGAAAAATGTGAGAGGGGGTGTGTGAAATAGGGTTTTCGTTAAAATAACCCAAGCAGGTTGGGTCAGGTGGGAGGAGGGTGGAGAGGCAGCGACTCTCCCTCGCCCTTCGTCCCCACTAGGTCCAGACCCACAGGACATCCCCTGCTATTTTTTTTTTTTTTTAAGGCAGAACAAGTAAATCTGGCTGGTACAGGCAAAATAGAGCCTGTCCACGAAGCCTTAACCCAGTGGGCAGGAGAGGGCTAAACTTTGGCTGCCGTGGCTGGGGATAGACCGGGGTGAAGTTCCCTCTCTTCGGGCTTGGGCAGGCAAAGGTTTGCACCAGAGTTTTTTCTTGCGTCGTTTTCGAGGAATAAACACGCGGGTTGGGAGCAGGACGATGCCACCGGGACGGCCCTGCGTGGGGGGGCTCAGGGGAAGGGGCAGCCTCTCCCATGGGGCTGGTACCTTTCGCACAGATTTGTTGGAAAGGTTTCCAAATTCTTTTCCAAATATAGCCCCGGGGTGGCCGCCCGCCTCCCCCGGTGCCCTTCATGGCTCCGAGCAGCAGCCGAGGGCCAACCGGGAGCGCCCCCCCCCGCCCCATGCACACACCGTACCCGCCAGCCGGGAGCAAACCCGGCGGGGTGGGGTGCTCCCACGCAAAACACGAGTGGAAGCTGCGGGCTCGACCCTGGGTGCCTCCCGCGACGGGCCTCCACTTTTGCCGGGTTTCAGATAGGCTCTTTGGGGAGGGAGTGGAATGTTTTGGTCCCTTCTTTCCTGCCTGCCACCCCGGGTCCCTTTCCCGGAGGAGGGGACCGTCGCCGCTGCCCCGTCCCGGAGGCAGCGAGAAGAGCCAAGGATTTCTCCTCCTGACCCAAACCCGGGTATTCCCACCCAAAACGCCTTGGAGGAAAGGGAGGGCACTGCTGGGGGTCGAAAACTGCCCGAAGGAAGCGCTCAGTTCCCGGGGGGCGGGGACACACAGCTTTTGGGAGAGAACCCCCCCCAGGATTCCCGTCCCCAAGTGGAACCTGGGCTGGGGGAAGGAGACAGAGCCCGGGGCCCTGGATACTCCCACCGGTCTCTGGGGATGGGGGTGGGGGGTACCCCTCCCCAACGAGCCCTGGGTGCCTTCAAAGATCATTTTAACAGCGATAAACGCGATTCCCCCCCCTCCCCGTTCCATTGTAAAAGGCTCCACCTGGGATATTTCTCCCCCATCACGTTTTTATAGCGAGATCAAGGACAAACTAGTTGCGTTGTGGTGGCGGGGACTCGGGTTTGGGTTTTGTCCTTTCTTCTTATTTTTTCCAAAGTTTTTTTTTTTTTTTTTTTTCTCCTGTCCAAAAGCTCTTCGGGGTAAAGCTCAGCGAATTTTGCAGCTCTCCCGCTGCAATTAAGCTGGAGAGGGAGCGAGCTCTTGATTGCTTCTGCTCGTTCTGATCACTTCGGAGGTGGGGAAGGGGCGGGGGGCGGCGGGCGGGAATTGATTTTAGATTTCTCTTTTATGTCGGGTCTGGTTTCTGGTGATTAAATTTCTCTCTTATGTGGACTGAACCTCGGGATAACTGATTAATAACATGCCACTTGGCGCCAACACGGGGTCTTGGGGCCTTTAATCGGCAAGATGCACAGGAGAACAGAGAGAAACACAGAGCAGGACAAAACTCCACCGACTGTTTGAGCCTGCTGGTCTCTGCCTCGGCGGATTTTTTTTTTTTCCTTTTTTTTTTCCTTCATCTTTTCAGTGTTTCCTGCTAAACTCGTAAACTTTATTTGATTTACAGCTATTTCATGAACCTGCTTAAACTAACATGTGTTCCGTCTTGTCCAACTGAATCGTAAAAAACAATCTTGGATCCAAACGAGATTATTTTTTTTTTCCTTAAAGAAACGAGTTATTAATGACAGAAAATAGGCATTGTCTTGAACGGCGGCTCCTCTAGCCCCCGCAGCCGGGAGGTTGGCGGCTTCTGCTCCCGGCGGCCGCGGGGGGAGAACCGGGCTCGGCTCCGCAGGTACCGCCCGGGCCCCGGGCTCCGCCGGGGGAGGGTTTTGCTCGAAGATTTGAGCGGTCCTTTTCCCTAAAAAGAAGTATTCGTTGGAAAGGAACGATTTCCGAGCGGATAGTACCGAAAATGTGCTCGCAAAGGCATTAACCCCAGAGCCCCGGCGCTGGCAGCCTGCGGGCTCGCACCGCAGCAGGAAACACGCACGTTTGTCTCAAAAAAAAAAAACCCAACCAACCAGTCAGGTATTAAACGAGCTCCTAATAATTTCTGAAATGCGTGAACGCAGGATTCTTAGTGCCCGCAACCACTTCTCCACCTAGATAAAGCAGACAAGCACGTATCCGGCACGAACGCGTAATATACGCGGAACAGGTATAAATCCACAGCGCTGTATAGAGGGAAAATGGGGCTCACCAAACCGACTGCCAGCACCATCTATTCGCACCCAAACACTCAGCCCCGTTCCCCACCTCTTCGCGCGGACAAACTCTCCGGGAAAGCACCCTGGAAGCCCCGCGCTGCGCGGCGGGCGGCGGGGCACGGCCGGGGCGCGCTGCCCGCTCCAACGGCTGGCACGTCCCCGCACAGCCGGGGGGCTCTGCCCCTCGGAAACCCTTTTCTCTTCTGCGTGGGTTGCCGCGGGGGCATCCGCGGCCGCACAGCGCACCCGGGGCAGGGCCTTGAGATTTACAGCTCAGCCAGCCAAGGGGCACGTTCCTGTACGGGAGAAAATGCTCTTTTCCCCCTTTTCTTTTCCTTCTGTAGATTTTTTTTTTTTTTTTGTCGCTTAACATTTGCTGAAGACAACAACGACAAAAGTGTCCCAGGAGCTGTTTAGGTGATTCCCATCGTTTGTATTTTCCCCGCGCGGATAAAAGATGGTTTTTAAGGACGCGGGTTAGCGCGGATCCAGAGGGGCTGGGGGGGCCGCCAGCGCCCCCCGCCTCCCTGGGAGCGTCTGCGGGTCCCGAAATTGGTGCATACGGAGGGTAACGTGGGCATAACGGCTCGGCCGGGCTTTGGCTGCGCGTCATTTAGGACAGGGGCGAGAAAAGGGGGCAGAAACGGAAAGGGAGCAAGGAGGAAGACAAGATGGATTGGGAAGCGGCAAAGAGAGAAAGAAAAATGAGTTGGAAAGGAAGGGAGGAAGAAAGTTCGCCGGGCTGAGGGGGCTGTGAGGGTGTCCCGGCCGTCCCCTCCCCGCGAAGGGCTCGTCTCGCCGGGGGAGCCGGGGCCGCGGGCCGGTCCTGCCGCCGCGGGGCGGAGGGGAGGACGGTTACAGGTGTCGCTTGGGCCTCGTGGGGTTTTTTCAGCGACGGATTCAAAGCTTTTCGGTTCGGGCTTCTTTCCCCACCTACCCGCTCCACGCCGCCCCCCCGCTCCCATTTCAAGGTCATTGCAAGATCGCTTTCAGGGAAAGGCGCGGGGCGCTGAAGCCTTCCCCCCTCTTGCCCCCGTTAGCTTTCTTCCCAGGGCGAGAGCTAAGGCCTTATCTGCTTTTATTTTCTCCTTCGGGCCGAGATAACGCCCTGATTGACACCCCGTTTGGCGAGAGCAGATTAGCCCTTCCATTCCGGCATCGATAACGAGCCCCGCTCCATCGGGAGCACCGGGCATTGATCGGGGTGGGGAGGGGGATCCCGTGGGCACCCGGTGCCAAAAAGTCACTTCAGCTGGCACCCTGAGCGGGACGGGGGAAGAGAAAGGCAGCCTAATTCCTCCTTTCCGCTGTGCCCCAGGAAAATCTGGGGAGGGGGCCAAGCCCCGGCTCCCCCTGGCCGCAGTTAATTCTGGAGGACATGCCCTCTTGGAGGCAGAAAGGGGAGAAAAATCTAGATCCCTTTTGCTCCAGGGATGCTTCTGGCTTGACTTTGGGACCCTCTTGCCCCCTCCCCGCTTGGGAGAACAAGGGACATCGATCCCACGGGCACTCGTGGGAGGTTCCGAAGGGCAGCGCTGCGCTCCGCAGCCCGGCCGCTGCCCGGTTTCTTGTTTTTCTTTTTCGTCACCGTTTTAAATCCTGGAGTTTGCTTGGAAAATTAATGGGGTGAAGGGAGGGGGGAACAGTTTTTAATTGCAAACTTTTTTTTTTTTTTTGAAGTAGACAGAAGGGTGGGGAAAAAAAGGACCCGAACCACAAACTTTAAAAGAAAAATGCTGTTCACCTGTGATTACAAAAAAAAAAAAAAAGTAAAATAAAATAAAAAGCTCGACCCAGGTATCCACCCCCGAGGGCTCGTCTAAGCATACAAATTCTAGACCTCTAAATGCAGGGGTTTGTGATGGAGATACTGATACGAGGGGAACTATATTGGCGTTATTTGCACACAAACACCTTGTTGATAAACCCTCAAAGCGATGCAGCCAGTGCCCCAGTAATTTAGGGGAAAAAAAAAAAAAAAAAAAAAGCAAGTGAATGGACCAAAATGCTTCCAGAGGGGAGGATGATTTGAAATCCTTGTTTTCTCCCAGGTGCGTATTTCGCCAAAGCGGGTATGCGGCCAACAAAGGCGAGTTAGAGAGGAAAGAACTGGATGGAGAGGGGAAGTAAATTACCTAAAAATGGAGAGAGGGGGTGGGAAAAACGTCCCTGCTATGGGGGCACCTAAATCTCCGGGGAAACAAAAAAGCAGAGAGTGTTAGAAAGCCCCAAATGCCGCAGCAGAAATGTTGTACGAGGCGGGGGCTGCCCGCGGCGCGCTCCCCGGCCCGGGGCACGGCGGCTGCCGGGGAGCCGCGGCCGGAACGCGAAAGGCTCCTCGGTGTGGTGAAGCCGCCCCAAGAAGTGATTTTTAAAGGGTGTGCGGGGGCGGCGCGGGGGGAGTGAGTTCATGCTCGGCACTATTTCTTACTGCTGACACCTCGACCCCGCTGCAAGCCAGCACCCCGGCCACCCCCCCCCCCCCCCAACCTTCTTCCTTCAGCTCTCCAGGGTAAAATCCGAGAGAAGAAATCTCCAGGGCGAGGGATACCCTCCAAAGGGAGCGAGAGGGCAGAGGGGCTGCCCAGGGCTCCGGTCATGCGGCCCCCAAACCCTGGGGCTCCCCGCGGCCCGAGGCGCCCGGGCTGGACGGCGGGGCCCGGGCTGCGCGGGCCTGATCCTGCGCTCCTGGCTGCGGTGAGGAGCTGAGCCACCGGGGTCGAGGCCGGGGGCTGCTGCGGAGGGCTCGGGGACCCCCCTCTCCGCCCAGCCACGCACACCCACGTAGGTAAGTGCCTACGGTGTATATATATATATGTATATACACGCACATATACGGAGTACGGCGTGTAGGCGCTGCGCGCAGGCTTATCCCCCAGCCCAGGGTCCGGGTGGTGGGAGCAGATTTGCGCACAACCGCACCGAGCTGAGGGGGTGTGTGTGGGGGTGCAGGCTGATGCTGATGGGCCCCCAAACCTGCGTGTAAACCACGGGTGAAATGTGACTATCGACGGGTGCGTGACGGATGGGGCACTGCGGGGCTCGCAGAGATGCTGTTGGGCGAGTGTGCGCAACGACCTCGTTATCCGCAGCCACGCACGCCCGAGCTGGTGCTGCGGTGCGTGTCTGTGTCTGGAGATGTACGTTCACGCGTGTCTCTATCTCTGCGCTCAGGCGTTTGTGTTGCGCCTTCAGTCGAAAGACAGATTTGCTTCAGCGGTTGAGCAAGGAGAAGGCACCGTGTGTGTGTGTGTGCTTTTGCGAACGGTGCGTGTCCACACACGCACACCTACCGTTATTTTTACATATAATCACCCATACGTCTGTACACGTGCGTACAGCCGTGTGCTCGCTTCCCCGCTGCCTCCTCCTTCCCGGGTACCAGCCGGTGCTCGGGGCCCGGCAGCAGCAGGACCCGTCGGTGCTGGGCTCGGAGGCCGAGAGCGAGCGATCCCCGCGCCGGATCCTGAGCGGGGCCGGCGGGGTGAAGCGGTTCCCCGTCCCTCGGCTGCAGCCGCCTCGGGGGTTGGAGGTGGTGGTGGGGGGAGACGCTTTTATTTCTAATTTGGGGGAAGCCTGCCGCAGGAAGGACTGATCCTGCTCCGGCAGCCGGTGCCAGCCTGCCTCTCCCCAGGACGATCATCCCCCGGGGAGGGTTTTTTTCCTTCCATGAAGGTTATTTGGGAGGACCCCGAGATGAGGAGCGCGGCCGGATCCAGCGCTGCACCGGGGCAAATCGGGACAAGGTGGGGGGCTTTTCCTTCCCAAGCTCCCCTTTTAAATTTTTTTTTTTTTCTTCCCCTCCATGCTTGCTGGTGCTTTTTGCTGCGGGCCTGGCTTCCCCTGAGCGTCTGCAGAGCTTGGTGATGATGGGGAGAGCTCAGCCTGGGGAAACCGGCCTGCCGGGAGGGGAAGGCTGCCTGCAGCCCCCCGGCCGGGGCAAGGCTGGGGGGCCCGGCCCGGGAACACTCACCCTCTGCAGTGTCCAGCTCCTGCAGGCACTTCTCGCTCTGCCTTAGGTGTTGCTCTCTATTTTCTTTCTCTCTGTCTCTCCTCCTCCTCTTCCTCCTCCTCTCTTTTGCTGTGGGAGGAAGCAACGTTTTAGCATTTTTTTTTTCCCCAATTCGGTGGGTGAAATCTTTCTGCAGCAGCCGCGAGTGCAGCCCCAAATCCCTCCAGGCTGAGGGAGAGGCGGGATGCGGGGAAGCGCCGGCGGCTTCTCTGCAGCCACTGGCTGCGCTTGGAGGGATTTGAGGCGTTTGGGGTGTTTCGTTTTGTTTTTTCTTGTCAATCTCATTCGGCAAGAAATCACCTCGATTTACTATCTTTTTTTTTTTTTTAATCAGAGAAAATAATTGGTTCCCGAAGCACGCTTGAATCTGCGAATAACCAGGTTATCATTTACTATATATAGCGCAGCGTGCCCCCTTCCAGAGGCGCCTGAGCCTTCATCTGACAAGTTTCCTGCTCCCTCTAATAGCATTATTTAAAAAAAAAAAAAAAAAAAAAAAAGCCAATCCCTTTGGATGAACTGGTGAAGCAGGAGTTTTGCTACCGTTTCCCCCCTTTTCCATTCCAAGAGAGAACGGGTTTTCCTCGAGTTTCCAGCGACTCCGCGCCTGTTGGGGTGATACACACTCATATGTGATCTATACCTCCTCAGACCCTCATATATATATATGTATATATGCGTTGTATGTCTCGGCGTGTGAACGTATATATTTATGTGTCTGAGAGGATCCACACACACAGCCTCGCTGTATTTTGCGTTGCGCCGACTGGCTTTATTTGGGGGAAAAAAAAAAAAAAAAAAAGCAGGAATCTCACTGATAGGGCTTTTAAAAGAGGAGAATAATACAAATTAACCTTCCATTACTGCTGCAGTCAACCATGACAGAATAGGCCAGTTGCGTGGCTGGTGACGTCTCCGTGTCCTATAGGAGCACAGCTCGTGAGATAGCAGCTATCGGCTTGAACTCTCTTTATTTTATTGGAGTATGGCTGGTAATAAACAGTAATATTTAATTTGTCCGAGACCACAAATCGGCTTCTAGCTGGAAGGCTCCTTCGCCTTGACATTACGGTCCTGGAGAGCCTGGACTTGCCGTCCTTTTCCCAGCTGCCTTTTTTTTTTTTTTTTTTTTTTCTTTTTTCCCCTCCTTCTTCACCCCCTCCCCAACCTGCAGACGGAAATAAATTCGATTTATTTGCATCGTTTTCAACTTGTCTTCAAGGTGTTTGAGAGCTAGTTTGGCACTGGAGAGGTGAGTGCTTTGCCAGGCAGCGGCCGTGCTCGGGTTCGCTCTTCCAAACTTCAGGGGTTTTCACTGTTGCCTTTCTTTCCGGCGAGGGGAGGGAAGCTCGTGTTCTCTCTCGCTAGCAGCTGCGAGAAACCTTTCTCCTCGTTGCTTTCATTTATTTATTATTTCTTTTCTTAAGAGGAAAACCCTCCTCCTTCTGGCGAGCTGAACGCCCCGGCGATGCTCCCCGGCACACGGGCACCGCGGGGCGGCTGCGCCCTGCGGTCTGGTGCTTCCCGGGCAGCGGCCAGCCCCACGCTGATCGCCTGCTTTATTTTTTCCCCCTTCGATTTACACCTTTTCGAGCAGCACCCGTGCGACGGGAAGGGCTGTGCAGGATCCGGCCGGTGCTCGCTGGCCCCAAGGCCGGGGCCGGGGCCGCCCCGCGGGGGAAGAACCGCCCGGTTTGCTCGTTTATTTGTGTTTGGAAGGGCTCCACGGCTCCTTTCCCCTCTAAAAATAATGAAATATGGGACAAGCTTTGTTCTGTTTGTTTAAGTAGCGTTCTCTGGCTTATTCTCTGAGGCTACAAGTGCGGTTATTTTATTATTCTTATTTGCAACCGTTTACTGTTGGCTGTTTCTTCTCCAGTAGCTGTTTGGACTGGCGGGCACATGGAAAAAGGTTTTGGGCGATGCCAAACTGCACCCCCCCCCCCCCCCCCCACACCCCTCCCCAATAGCCGCTCGCTCCCAGCCTTTTCGCTTCCTCACCTCCAACTTTCAGAGGGCTCCGGTGTTATCGCGTCCTGCGAGAGCTGGGAGCGAGGGTGGGTTCGCTGAAAACTTCCGCGAAATGCAGAAGAAACGAGCGAAAGGCAGAAAAGAGTGAAGGATTTTGAGGGTGGGGGGGTGTGACACGGGACGGGACGCACCGACCAGAAGAGGGTGGGGGCAGGAGGAGGAGGAGGAGGAGGGTGGGCAGAGCAGATCTAAACCATGCCATTTATTCCGAGTCTTATCAAAAATCCGCCTCGCCAATCTGGTTCTCTTCAGCCTGCAGAATGCGACAGGGCGGCTGTTTACCCTGCGCTGACCTATTCAACTTTACCCTCCAAATAATACATTAAAAAAAAAAAAAAGGGGGGGGGGGTGAGCGAAGGAAGATGCAGATAAAGGCACATCCCCGCTCCTCGCTGACGGGTTGATTATTTGAGCTCCGGGGGGCTGCGGCCCTCGGCAGTGGCGGCGGGGCCGTGGGGCGGCCGAGCCGGGCAGCGCTGCGAGGGGTGAGGAAGAGGATGGGGAAGGGCCGGGGAAAGGAGCCTGGATGCCTCCAGGAGCGGGGACGAGGGCTACAACCCCGCGCACACATCCCGGGGGTCACAGTCGCTGGGTTTCGGTGCCACCCCGCCGCGTTCCATCCCTTTTATTTTTTTTTTTTTTCAGTTTCCCCCACGTTATACCCATTTGGGGGGATTCCACACACTCCCACACCCCCCCCCCCAATGAAAGGCCTCTGTGAGCACTAGCAAAGATAGAGCTGGGTTTAAATCCACACCTTTAGGCTGCCTTTGAGGGCAAGGGGGGCCGGGGGTGGTGCGAGGTTAGCGGAGCCAGCGATTTATTTAAAGGGGTGAGGGAGGGGAGGGAGGGGAGGGAGGGGTCGGGGGTGGGGGGGAATATTCCCAGGCGCTGAATTTTCTCTTTGGTTGGGAGAGATGGATGGAGGAGAGAGGGAGGGAGCGGGGAAGGAGGTAAGGGAGAGGGGGAGGGTTGCTGGGGAGTTTGATGATTGTCTTTGTGCCTTGTTCTTGTTTGCCGGCCAGAAAAATAGGCTGGAAAAGGAGGTTTGGTGGGGGGGAGGAGGGGGCGGGAGGGAGGGCTGTGTGAGAGTGAGTCTCTCCGGAGCAGGATCCCAGCTGGTTGGGCAGTGGGTCCCGGCACTTGGCGAACGGAGCTGGACGAGCCCACGTCACCTCCGCGCTCCGCTCCGCCGCGCTCCGCGCAGCCACGGCGGCAGCGCCGCGAACCTGCCCGGAGGAGCGGCGGCGGCCAGCCAGCCCGAAACTTTTTTTTTCTTCTTTTATTTTTTCAAGAGGGTACTGTTTTCTTTTTCCTCTCTTTCGTCCTCTCCCTCTTTTTTAATTCCTATTTTTATATTTTTTTTAAAAAATTTATTTTTAGTAGAAAGAGTGGGGTGGGGAAAACTGTATCTTCCAGATCAGGCTGAGAAAGGGTTGGGGGTGGGGGCTTTATCTTGGTCTCAGGATCCTTTCTAGTGCGTCTGACAACCTGGAAGTGTTTGGAGAGAGCAGGAGAGAGAGAGAAGCAGGCAAGCGGGCTTGCGTTGGATAGATTTTTTTTTCTTCCAGGCTGGGTTTTCACATGCTGATCCGCAAATAAATAAATAAAAGGAAATATGCACACGAGAAGCCTGATCCCATTGTAATTTCCATTGCAAAGGGGGACAATACACACACACATTATATACACGGCGATGCATTGATTGCATGGAATTCAGCGAGCAAGGTAACAGCTCTTCCATTGCCATGTATGTCCGTCGGTGTCTGTGCTCCGGGTGTGCGTGCGGGCGAGCGAGGCAGAGCGAAAGCGGCTGCCGGGGGCATTGTTAGACACAGCCCGGCTTTGCCGAGGAGCTGCGAGGCCTCGGGAGCCGCGGGGAGCAGGGGAACGGGTGGGGGGGCCGCCCTCCCCAGGGCTCCCGCGGCGCTCTGTGGGGCTGGGGGGAGCGGGGCGAAACTGGAACAAAAGCAGAGGGTGGGTATTATTATTTTTTTTTTTTTTAATTTTCCCTCTTTTTTTTTTTTTTTTTCCCTTCCCGCAAACCCACTTGGTGCTACTTTAGCAAGGGAAGATGCATTTTTCATCCAGCCACCGCGGCCTGGTTCTGTCAAGCTCCATTTCTTCTCAGAAGCTCTTTAAAGGGGAAAAAAAAAAAAAAAAAAATTAGAAGCCACGGATCGCCCATTGCTCTTAGTTGTTGGGTTATTTTTTTGCCGTCGCGCCCCTCTTTTATTAATTATTATGATTTTTATATCTGCTTAGTTACGTCTCGGCGCGGAGAGCATCGAGGAGGCTCGCTGGAGCCTGCGCTGCCGTGGCTTTGTTTTAATAAACATGCTTTATTTTATTTTTTTTAATTTTCCCTCTCCCTTCCCATCAACTTTGCCAGCTCAGGGGGAATAATAGCTCCGAGCTGGAGGGAAATCGATTAAAAAATGGATAACTGGTACTTCCCAAGCTGCGGCGAGGAGGAAAAAAAAAAAAAAAAAGGAGACAACAGTCCAAGGGGAAAAAAAAAAAAAGGAGGAGGAGGAGGAGGGGAAAAGAAAAGCCTTAAATGGTCCCTGGAGCTGCGGCTCTGCCCCGCGGGCTGGGCCCGGGCCCGGGCAGCGGCTCCCGCAGCGCCCTCGGCCCCGCGCCCGCGCTCCTCCGCGCACTGTTCCGCGCTCGTAGCGGTTTTGCTTCGCCCTCGCTGGCTGGTGTGCGGTGGGAGAAGAGCGCTCGGGGAGGGAGGGAGGGAGAAGGGGGGCGCCGGCCGTTTCTGCACCAGCTCTTTCGCTCCAGAGCTGTGGACCTGGAGTCCCTTCGCTTTTTGTCCTCTTAAATTATATATACGCGTATGTATATATTACCCACCACTAGCAGGGAACATCATTTTCTCCCCCCTCCTTTCCACTCTCATTTTTCCTCTGCATTTAAAGGAGAATTGCCTTTATTTATTTTATTTTTTTTTTAAACGGCTTTTAAATATTGTTGCAGGGAGAAGAACTAATTTCAAAACATTCTCATGTACTTAAACCCAATATTGTCTCCATATGGTTGACCTTTCAAAAATGAATCCCTTTCTTTGAAACATGCAAGAAATAATTTTTTGAAAGCTACTAGAGCTCTAAACTCCTTACGAACAAAATCCTAATAGATAATTTAATTGTTTCTAGCTTTTTATTTTTGGTTTGCTTGTCGTGCTTTCAAACTTTTACCATTCCTGACAGAGCCTTTAAAGCAACGTCCAAATACTGCTTTTAAAACTCACCGTGGTTACTCACACCAGATGTAACCCGGGTATTTTTAAAGCCCGTTTTCTACCCTAAATGTTATGGCTTAGTTCCCTTCGGCCCCAATTCCGCCCCCCGTTCACCAGCCCGAGTGCGCGTTACCTTGCAGTGTCTCGACCGATTGATTTATTTGTGCTTTTATATTTTCATTATATCTCGTCCATCCTTTGCTTTACTTGCAACCATCCGGGGTGGGAGGCGAAAAAGGTTTTTGGGTTTTTTTTTCTTCTTTTCTGTGTGAGTGCGAGAAGTTGAATTTTCTTTGAAAATGGGGTATAAATGGGGCCTCGCGTGTCGGTGGCATCTGCCTGGTTGAAACTGGAGGGGGGGGAAAGCTTCAACCCCTTCGGCCGCAGTGAGTCCGGGGTGGGGGGGGGGAACTGAAGGTGTTCAGAGCTCGGGGGAGGCTGTACCCCCCCACACTCGGACCCCCGACCTCCAAACTCACTTGTGTGACGAGTTGGCCGGCCCCTGGCCCCCCGGTGTGTTGCTCCCCGGATCCTGCCGGGCAGACCCACGCTGTTTACCTTTTCCAAAAGATGCATTTAATAATACCGCCTCCCCCTTCCCCTCCCTCTCCCCCCCCCCCTCCCCCCCCAAATCCTATCATCCCTTGCGGGCTGCGATAATAAATAAAAGTCTTTATTTCTCCCTCTCCCAAAGTTAAAGGGCCTCCTTCCCTCCCCGGGCAGCTGGAAGTGAGTTGCGGCCAGCGCGGGGTTGGGGGGCAGCCCTGCCCAGCGCCCCGGCCCGCTCCCCATGGCTCACGTATAAATATATATATTTTATTAAACGTCAGCATTGACTTACGCGTCTCTTATCTCTGCTCTCTCCCCGATGTGTGCCTGCAGTGGGGGATTCGGCGAAGGAAGCTCGTAACATGGCGGATAGCGAGGAAGGCTTTGGGCTCCCGACCACGCCGGCTGACTCGGAGGCCAAAGAGCTCCAGGCTGAAGCCAAGCAGGACACTCAGCTGGGGGCCACCAGCAAGTCCCCCACCTCACCCCAAGCAGCCTTCACCCAGCAGGTAAGGACCCACGCTCCACTTTCTCTTCCCCTCGCCCTTTATTTTCCCTTTTCTCCGCATTTTTCCACCCAAATGCCAGCTCAGCTGGGTGGCTGCTCCCGCTCTGGGCGGCGATGGGTCACTTCAGGCCCCACGGGAGCGACAAGTCTCACCTGGTTGTGGGCTTCACCCCGCTTCAGCGTTCTCTGGGGTCCTGCCGAAGCGCTGAACCTGTGGGAAAGGGCACGCGCGAATGTCGGGGTGCGTGGAGGGGCGCGCATGGAAAAGCACCCAGAATGCCAGGGAGAGGCACCCGCTCCTGCACGCCCATGGTCACAGGCGTCCACGCGTGACCGTGCAAAGGCACACGCAAACACACGCGTAGCTATGTCTGCATGTATGTAATCGCTATGGGCTTGGGAACGCCCGCGTTTATTTGTATAGGTATAAACATAGATAATGCCCCCCACGTACACCCGGGCACCCGCGTGCACGCACAGATACAGCCCCACTCGTGCACGCACAGCTCTGCCCACAGCCACGCAATGGGCCCTGAGGGCAGGACTGGGGTGTCCCGCGTGGGCACCCCCGTAGTGACCCGGGGACCAGGCACACGCAGGGGTGTCACCCTCCATCAGCTCTTGGCACATCCCACCCCCACACACACACACCCCGGGCGCTCCGTGTTGCCAGGACACGCGTGGGGTCCCACGGGGGTTCCATCGCCCGCAGCTGCCGGCGGTCCTCCGCGCTGCCGAGGAGAGCAGGCCGGGGCGGCAGCGGGCCGGGCCACCCCTCGCCTTCTCCTGCCCCGTGGCCGCCGGGGCCTTCCCAGCCGCGACCGGGCGGTGCTGGGAGCCGTCCCCCGGCGCTCGGCTCGGGGCGGCCCAGGAAGTGGGGGAGGTAAGGCGGGGAGAGGTGCTTTTCCACGGGGATCGCCTCGCCTTCAGCGGCTGCGGAGCCCCTCCGGGGAGCCCCGCTTACCCCCGACAGGTAAAACCCTGGGGGGACCCTCCGCCCTCGGGGGTGCGGCCCCCGGTGCGGGCAAACGGGTCCCAGTCCCGGGCTCGCCCTGAGGCTCGGGGCCACCTTGTGCGTTTGGAAAGCGCCCCCCGAAGCGTTCGGCGGGGCACTTGGGCTTCAGTCGCAGTGCGGTGGGGAGATACGTGCTTGGCTTGTGTGTGTGGGGGGTGTCCGCTGCGCCCCCCACTCGACGGTGGGGAGGAGGCACCGTCCCCGCGGTGGCACCCCCGGTGCCAGGCGTGGGGCTCCCGGGGCCCCGCTGCCAGCGGCCCGTGGGCGGGGGGTGACGCAAAGGAGGGGGCGAGAGGGGCAGAGGGGACACCCCACGCCGCTGCAGCCCGCGGAAGCGGGGCCGGAGGGTGTAAACCGGTTGTCGGAGGGGTGTGAATCTCCTCCGGCTGGTTCTTGAGAGCAGCTGGGCCGGAGCGCCGGCGGGTTTGTCCCAGCAGCGTGCCGCAGCCGGTCGCGGGGGCTCCCGGCCTGTCCCTCGGCCCGCTGGAGCCCGCAGGATCCCCCTTGACCAGCATCACCGCGCTCCGGCCTGAAATCCCATTTTTTCCGGCTGGATTTTCCCGGGAATACCCCGAGCTCGGGCTTCCATCTCCCGGCCTCTTCCCTGCGAGCTCCCCCGTGGGATCGCGCGGGGCCTGGCCGCCCTCTCCCCGGCTGCCCCCGGTGGGACTCTCCGCTCCCGTCCCCCAGCGCTCGGGGCTGACGGCTTGTGCCTTCTTCCCTCGCAGGGCATGGAGGGCATCAAAGTGTTTTTGCACGAACGGGAGCTGTGGCTGAAGTTTCACGAAGTGGGGACCGAGATGATCATAACAAAGGCCGGGAGGTAAGGGGAGGGGGGGGTGGGCGTCAGGGCGCGTCCCCCTGCGCGGCTGAACCCCCCTTCGTTCGCGCGTGTCCGCGGAGGGAATTGCCTGGGGAGGGGGGACGCGACAGGGACACGCGTGTTCGCGCAGCCAGGTGTGGGTGGGGGTGCGTTGGCAGCGGTCGCAGCCCCCCTCTCCCTGACACGGGGACGGTCACGTCTTTCGTGTTAGAGACCCCCCCCCCACCGCAGTGTGTGTGCGCCACGGCCCCGGGAGCGCCCCCCTGGTTCTGCCCGGGGCTGCCTGGCGATGCCCCGGCCGGGCCGGGCGTGCGGAGAACCAACCCCCCCCCCACTCCGAGGATATATTGAGAAGAAATTGTTTCTTCTGGCTCCTTTCTTAACCAGAACAGTTGGATCGTTAATCCCAGTTTCAGGCCTCTGGAAACTTTCCAGGCGAACGCGAGTTGCAACCGCTTGGCCAAAAGCTTAGAGCAGCTCGCCGGGTGATTTCGTTATTATTATTCATTTTAACGAAAGCGGCAGCTCGGCCTTTCTGCGATTTTGCAACGCCTAGACGCTGTTTACGGAAGATTTTTATTTATTTTGCCCGCACTGAGGCGAAGCCACGCAGAACAGCCACGCCACCCCGTGTAAAAATCTATGCGGTCTTAAGCTACCGTTGACACCCCGATAGCAAAGCTGTTGAGCTGCGCAGATAGATGTGCCCGCAAATAAAGAACACGCGCATCTAACTGCGTCCAGATAGGCGCTGCTCGACGTGCGTGTTGGCGTGGGCGTGTAGAAAAATATACAGCCTTGCAAATCCGACTTTATTGGGGCTGCGCGTAATCGATTCCATCACCGGCTTAGTAACCCTGATCCGTAGATATTTATATGCGTACGCGCGTGTATTTGAGGGGATTTAACATGAATATTAATGTGTGGGACGACTGTTAAATTGAAGAGAGCCTGAGCCAGCGAGACCCAGTAAAATAGCCTCTCCAGTCCCATCGGCAAACTGGGGGTAGCTGAAGGGAGGCTCTTTTCGTTGTGATTTTAAATTAAAATCCTTCGAGGAAGGGTTAAAAAAAATAAACCCCAACCGTCCACGCGTAGAAATAGTGGTAGCTTTAGAGGGCGAGGGCACAATAAACAACGCCGAGTCAAACTTTCATTTTACTCTGTCATCTGGCATTTGTTGTGGTCTTCCGAAATTTGCCTGAAGAGGGAGGAAAAAAAAATATTGAGCTGGTTGTGTAAAGTTTTAGGGAGTGGATCTGTCTCACGGCTCGCCTTCCGCTTGAACCTCGCTGCTGCTGCTGGAAAAATCGGCTTTAAAGAAGGGTCTTGTGGCCGAGGGGACGTGGGACAAGGAGGAAGGCGGGGGGGAGCTGGTGGGGGCTGCGGTCCTGCTGACCCCCGGTGCCGGGACACGGGCTGGGGGAGCGGAGGGACCTCCCGAAAAACCCGAGTTCACAGGGGGAAAAAAAAAAAAAAAAGGGAAAAAAAAGAAAGAAAGAAAGAAAAAAATGCAGCTGGCGGAGAGAGACATAAACCACCTTGCAGAAATTTCAAACAAATATCGCAGTGGACAGAACGCTCATCTGGAGAGCAATAAAAGAGACATTTAGAGCGCAGGGGTTAGGGGAGGTGCGGGACAGCTTTCCTCATCGTTCCCTGTTTCCTGTGGGACAAGTCCGTGTTCTTGCCGGTCAGGTGTTTTCGGTGCGGGTCCAGACCATTCTTCAGGTGGAATTTGATTTCTTCTGCCGTAAAACCTTAACGCTAAACCTTCGCTTTCTTCGTTGGTAGCTTCCCCCCCCCCAGCTTTTTACAAGCGAATTAACCCCCAGCCCAGACGCCCTATCGCAGAGATAAGAGCCCGAGCCTGGGAGGAGAGCGCAGTATTTTTAGAGGTGTGGGCTTTTTTGTTTATGCGTGTTTTAAGTCCAGGGATACATTTTCATCTGCTTTATTTTAAAATATTTGGAAAGCTCGAACTAAAATAACATCAGCGGTTTAAGTCGCTGCCTTGCAGTAATGGAAACTATTTCGAAAAGCCCCTGTCCTCAGCGCGTATGAGAGTTTCCAGGATTTGTCAGGTGTGTTTGCGGGTGTCTCGGTGCGCAGATTTGCTGTTACACCTGAGGGCATGTAGGGGTTTTTAATATCTGCCCACAAAGCCCTTAATATACATGGGGGTGATTAAAATATACCTATTTTAAATACATATATTTCTAGAAATATGTATTTTTTTGGCCATCTCCCCTCCTGTTCCAGCGGTTTACGTGTCGGAGGGAAGTAACTTGCTTCCAAACGTTCTCACGATCCGATTTGTTCAGAGAAGGGAGAGTCGAAGCCTTGGCGAAACAAATAACTCATAAAAATACGACTAGACGAGCAGGCGCACGAGGAGGTGAATAAAGCCCCCCGCCAGCCTCGTACTTACGGTTCTGCCTTGACAAAGCCGGGGCGGTCCCCAGCGGCACCCAAACCTCTCCCACCCCCCCGGGGAAGGGTGCACCCCTCCTCCACCCCAGCCTTTCGGGAGGGTCCACCTGAGAGTGCGGCGTGGCCCTGCTGTTAAACGACCCCTTTCGCCTCCTCCTCGCCAAGAAATTCGAAAACTTGCCTTTTTTCCGCGGTTACGTACTTCATTTATTTATTTATTTTTTACTAGGCGCATGTTCCCCAGTTACAAAGTGAAGGTCACTGGACTTAACCCCAAAACTAAGTACATACTGCTGATGGACATCGTGCCAGCGGATGACCACAGATACAAATTTGCCGATAATAAATGGTACGCACGCGTGGGGGAGCGGGGAAGGGAGGGAGCTCTGCCTCGGGCTGGCTGGGCAGCACGGGGTGGGGGACACCCTTGAATCAGCCGCTCAGCCGCCTTTTTCCCCAGCCGAGGAGAGATGTTGGGCTGCGGGGGCTTCACCTGAGATGCTCCCACAGTCCTCGGGAGAGAAATGCACCAAAAAAAAAAAAAAAAAAAAAAGAGGAGAAAAGTCTGTTGCAATTAGCTAATGATTACTGTAATCCTGTTTGACGATGAGATTATTGGCTACGGTGGAGCCGATAGTCTAATGGTATTAAGGAAGGGAAAATCAGCGGGCAGGAAAATCTTTACGGACTGGTACCCGGTCCGTCCTTCGCTCCTGGCTTGGGTGCCGGTAACCTGGGAGGGGGGCAAGGATGGGGTTAAACGGGGAAGCAGCGAGAGCCATCTCCGACGGGAAGGGTGCCAAAGAGCTCCATTAATCCCCCGAGCAGGGTTTGTAAATGCCTCTTCTCCCCGAGCACGGCGTGACAGTCCGGCACCCGCGTACGGGGACACCCGCCTGGAAGGGAACCCACGGGAGGGGACGGGTGGGGAGCAGGAGCCCACGGGAGGGGACGGATGGTGGGCAGGAGCTCACGGGAGGGGACGGGTGGGGAGCAGGAGCCCACGGGAGGGGACGGGTGGGGAGCAGGAGCCCACGGGAGGGGACGGATGGTGGGCAGGAGCTCACGGGAGGGGACGGGTGGGGAGCAGGAGCTCACGGCAGGGTCCCGGGTCCCCCCCCACCCCGGAGCTCAGTGCCTATGTCCCCACGCAGGTCGGTGACGGGGAAGGCAGAGCCGGCCATGCCCGGACGGTTGTACGTGCACCCCGACTCCCCGGCCACTGGTGCCCACTGGATGAGGCAGCTGGTTTCCTTCCAGAAGCTCAAACTCACCAACAACCACCTCGACCCCTTCGGACATGTAAGTACCGAGGGTGGCAGAAGGAACCGCGCCTGCGGAGGGCTATGGGGGACCCCACTCGTGCTCGCGGTCCTCTCCCACGGGGTGTCCCGCACCCACGCGTGGCCCCACTGCCAGTGCCACGAAGGTCATGGCGATGTCACCCACCCCCAAATCCGTTGCCTTGGTGGGGTGTTGTTTTCTTCCCTGAGAGGGTGGGGTGAACCCCAATGAAGGACACCCCCCGCAAAAAAAAATACCCGAAAAATGAGCTATTTCGTGGCACTGCGTGGGAATGGGTTACAGATCCTGGGGGCTGGAATCCACGAGTGGGTAAAACGTGCCCGGCTTGACTGAGTATTTTAGCTACCTGGTTTTAACCTCTCGGAGAGCCTTGGAGCGTTCACATCTGCTTGCTGCTTCTGTGAGCTGGGCGAACAGGTAAAATCAATCGGACATAATTATCCGAGGAAATAGGAGCTGAAAACCATGTGGATTCCTCCATCCGCCTCCAGCCCCCCAGAAAAAAAAAAAAAAAAAAGGCAATAATAATTGAAGACAATAAAAAAAATTTGAAATCCCGCTAGAGCTTTTTGGACATAAAAGGGTCTTTGCTGGACTCGTGGGGCCGTGAACACTTGTGTGCATTCTGCGGCCAGAAACAGCCCTCCTTCGGAGGTCTCCAAAGATGCCGGTTCCTCTGAGCAAATATACATGTGCATGTAGGAATAATATATATATCTATAAAAAATATACATATAATTACTTAAGCGGGTATGCGAATCCAGATCCCGCCATCCCTTTCCAAGAGCGTATTTTTCTCCAGTCTCGTTTCAACACTTCAGTTAAATTTTTTTCCAAGGTTTTTTATTTTTCTTCGCGTTTTCTTGATAAATTTTGTGCTATGAAATCCTCGCTCACGTGGTCGCTCAGAAGCGGGCAGTGGGCTGGGGAGAGCGGCCAGGCGAGCCCGCAGCCCACCCCAGTGCTGAGCATCCTTTTTACGAGTGCTCCTTTCCCCCTCCAGTTGCGGGGGTTGATTTATTTTTATCATTTTGCTTTTCTGTGATTTTTGCCTTGAGCTGGGGGCAAACGCTGCTTTCCAGGGGTCGGGTTCTTGCCCAGCCCCGGGAGGAGGGAGGGGAGAGAGAGGGGACTCTGCAGCAGCGCAGCTGGTGGGGGCCTCTCCCACCCCTCGGGCTGGTTTTGGGGAGCGGTCCCGGGGGGATCCGGGCCAGGCATCCCCCGCTGCGAGCAGGCGGCTCTGGGGAAACGTCCCTCTAAAGAACCCGAAGGCGCTGGGGGGACAATAAGGGACTTCAGAGGAGGAGCTGCTCCAGGAGTCTCTCAATTAGAGTCGCTGTAATGAAATTAAACCCCATTAGATCGTTCACCGTTGATGTCTACGACTTTCCTGGATGTCAAAGCAATTTGCTTAAACCCCCGGGACGGGGGAGGCGGCGGCGGGGCGCGCTGCGTCTCGCTGTCGCCAGGGTCCGGCAATCATTATCGTGACCGAGCGGCCCCCCGCCACCTTCCCCCGCGATTAACCCGGTACCGGGCAGGGACCGCTTTTTATCTTGAGCGCGGCGCGTCCCCCGCCACCCTCCTCTCCCATCCTCTGCGGGGGGGACACACACGCTACCTCCCGCCAGCCCTCCGCTTCCCTCCCCCCGTTACCCTCCTGGGGCGGGGGCGGTTGAGATGCCCTGGCCGTCGTGGTGATGAGGCTGGGAGGTTTTGGGGACCTGGGAAGGCGGAAAGACCCCACCAGCAGGATGCCAACATGTGTTGGGGGAGCAGCTCCGGCCCCCCCGGGGATGCGGGGGGACAGCACCCCAACCCGGGGCTGGGGAGCACCTTCCACAGCATCACCCGGCCCTGATGGGCTCCTTGGCTGGCGGGAGAATGTTTTCTTGAGACGTGTCCTCCCACTCTAGCACCTACATCAGAGGGTGAAGGTTTTGGGGAAGGGGCCGAGGGGACCTGCGGGCCCCTCTCCTTCTCTTCCTCCTCTTCCTCCTCTCCCCTTCCCTTTCCGGGGCAGCGGGGTGTGTGGGGTGGGTGTGTGTCTGTGTGTGTGCGCGCCGTGCTGTGTCCCCTCCATCTCCACGGGATGTCCTCTGCTGCTCCCCAGATCATCCTGAACTCCATGCACAAATACCAGCCCCGGCTCCACATCGTGAAAGCGGACGAGAACAACGGCTTCGGCTCCAAGAACACCGCCTTCTGCACGCACGTCTTCCCGGAGACCGCCTTCATCGCCGTCACCTCCTACCAGAACCACAAGGTGAGGGGCTGGGCCGGCCCTCGCACGGGCGAGCCGCTCCCTCCTCCCGAGGGCCTCGGCTCCTCTTTCCCCTTCCTCCCCCTGCCCCGCCTTGTTTTCCTTCTTTTTCTTTTCCTCTTCATCTTCTTCTTCTTCTTTTTTAAAAATTATTTCCTTCTTCATTCTCCTTCCCCTTTTCTCCTTTTTTTTGCTTCTCCTTTTTTTCCCTTCTCCTTTTCCCCCATCTCCTCTCTCCCTCTTTCTTTTTCCCCTTCCCCCTCCCTCTCATTCTTTTCCCCCTTCCCCTCTCCCTCTCTTTCTTTTTCCCCTTCTCCCTCTCCCCTTCCCCACTTTCTTTTTTCCCTTCCCCACTTTCTTTTTTCCCCACTTTCTTTTCCCCCCACTTTCTTTTCCCCCCACTTTCTTTTCCCCCCACTTTCTTTTCCCCCCACTTTCTTTTCCCCCCACTTCCTTTTTTCCTCTTCCCTCCCCTTTCATTTTTTCCCTTCCTCATCACCCATCTATCCCTTTCCTCTCCCTACACACCCATCCCATCCCATCCCATCCCATCCCATCCCATCCCATCCCATCCCATCCCATCCCATCCCATCCCATCCCATCCCCTCCCCTCCCCTCTGTTATTCCTGGCCACACATACAAAACATCTAAAGACGGGGCTTAGGGTGAGCCGAGGGGGAATTAGCTCAACAGGATGGTTTGCTCAGAGAGGAGACGACCAGCCGAGGAAGTTGGTTTTATCTCCTTCCCCCCCTCCATCGCTCAAAGCCTTTTAATCTGGAGAGGGGAGCCCGGCGCTCCCCTCCGCGGCCGGGGCGCTGATAACCCGGGCTGGCCGCGCTCCGGCCCTTTGTCTGGGGACCGGCTCCTTCCCCAGCCCTGCGGGGAGGCCGGTGGGGGGCTGCGGGTTTGGCAGCCAGGAGGCCCTGGAAGGAAAGGGAGGCTCTGCGCCTGAAATCAGCTCCCCGCCTGCCCAAGCAAAACAGAGAGAGAAAAAAAATATAGAGGAATGGTGCTGGTTTTGGCTGGGATAGGGTTAATTTTCTTATTCATAAGGGTTTTCTCGGGGTGTCACACACGGGTGGGTTCCCGCTACTGCCTTCCTCTGCCTGCCCACCCAGGGGGACCCTGTCGTGAGGCTGCTGCCCCCGCCCTCTTTCCCCCCTGCTCACTTTTGGGCTTCCCCACCCAGTAAGGGAGGAGGAGGCGGAAGGCTCAAGGCTGGGGCAGTTCCCAGCAGGTGTCTTAGGGACGCCTTTCACCAACCGCCCCTCGCCACTGCCCGCAGACCCCCATATCTCCTCTCTAGGGAAGAGCTCCATGAAAAGCCAGTTTTCCTTTGGAAAAAAGAGCAAATTCCTCCCAACGGCACAGAAAGTAATTACTACAAGATTTTACTTGTACTTACGGGCAGGTAGGATGGCTCCTTCGCACTTGACAGAGTGAAATAATTGTTTTTCAAATGGAGAAAGGTCATTTAACACCCTGGATAAATCCTGGAGGCTTTTCTGGAGGTGTAAGTAGGAAGCTCCTAAACCTGCGCAAAATGATTGCGTTTCCTCTGTCCATCGGTTGGCAAGAGAGATGCCGATAGCAGAGGTAGGCTGGAGGAGAAAGAGTGTTTCACCGTAACTAGGGAGAAAAGCAAATACTTCCCTGCCCTTTAAATAGGAGCTGTTGGCACGACCAGGACAAGCAAACTGAATCCAAACTGAGTCCTCGCCAAATTATGCCTTAAATTATAACTCCGCTGTGGATGCTATAAAATCAAGTTTAACTTCTGCTTGATGGATTTGGAGAAAGAATATAATATTAATAGAACAGGGAGTTAATAAAACAGGACACACTGCTCGCTTTAAAGGCATTTCCCTGTGAGAAAACAGACCTGAATTTAACCGCTTTCCTTTGAAGAAAACTAGGACTGTTTTATAGGAAAAGAAATTATCATGCAAATAAAACAAAAGCAGAGCAGAAACATGTAAGTACAGTAGTTTGGGAAAACTGCCATGTTAGGAGGAGCAGGAATATTCGATAGTAAATCAACAACATCTGGTTGATAAGAAATGACATCTGCGTATCCGTCTCTGTCAAAACACACGCCCTGACGAACGCGTGACTCCCTTCAGACACACACGCGCTCGCAGCCCAGCAGACGCACGCGCCCGCTCGCAGACACCACGACATATTTTACACACCCCCCTACACGTTCGACACACGCTTCCATCCCTCCGCCCGCCCCAGCACGCGCATTCCTCTTCTCGCTGCGCTGTATCGGTGGGGGAACAAATAAAGAGCGGCTGTAGCCCCAAGATAAAGACCCAATTGAGAAAGATAGAGCCGTAAAAATAAACCAGGGAATGATCTACCCTAAATGGCATCTCCCTCCAGGGAAGGGAATAAAATCTGTAGCTTGCCCCAGTGTGGATGGAGAATAACACCAGGGCCGAGGCGACGCGCAGCTGATGCTGTTGCAGACGCTGGTGGTGCGCGGGGGGGGAACAGTTGAGCGGCAAGCGGGGTCTTTTCCACAGGCAGAAACCCGAGTGCAGCTTTCGCAGCCGAGACGTTGCGTGGCGAAACGTATTTTCCTGTTGCAATGTGTTGCCCGTTGCCATTTTTCCCCATTTACAGCCATCTCTCTCTCGCCTCCACCCATCACCTGTAGCGCATCCTTTTTCCTAGCACACGCTATTTGTATTTTATTATTTACACCTGCATCTTTCACACCCGTTTTTTTGACACCCAGGTATTTTACACGCACGTCTATATGCACAACCAATTTTATACGTGCGTGTGTTTGAGGTTTCAAGAGCCACGTTATAGGTGAATTATATTACAGTATTAATTGTACGATTTGCCCACGAATACGTTTGAGTCGAGGCTTACACAGCTTACAGAAATACCTGCCCGATTTCAGATCTGCCAATTTATTTCACTAGCACAGCTGTAATCCCAGCGTAGAGCTTGAGCTTATTTCCCCTGATATTTTAGACAGCCTGAAAAGATATTTAAGCACCCTGGGATCTCCCCCTCCCCAGCCCTACTCCCCAAAAGGAGGCTTAAGCTACGGAGAAAGTTTTGGTAAAGTTTTCAGTGCGGTTGTCAGCAGGTCGGTCGACCACCTTCCCCCCTCTCTACAACCCTGGAAAAATACCCCAGAAATATTGAGGTGTTAAAATAGGTCACATGCGCATTTCATTTCCTCGCCATTTACACAATGGGTTCTTGCAATCAGGCTGATTCCCAAATATTAACTTCCCCTGCAGTTAAGTACCGTTTTGCTGTAGCTTAAATCATTGTGTTACTAGCTCGTATTTATTAGGTACTAGCTCTCTGCTTAGGACCAGGAAATGAACCCTAATAGACAGAAATAATTAAGGTTCTGCCCTCGTGAGGGTTCTTTCAAAAGCAAGAATTCACAACAATTATTCTCATTAATTTTTACAACCTGCTTTCCCCGTTAGCTGGACTTGGGCTTTATATTGGTTTTCCCCCCTCAGGATACCCAGTTCATGCTGAGTTTTTTCTCCTTTTCTAAGTTATTTAACATTCTTGGTAGCCCAAATTCTTTTAGGGAAATGTTAGCCCCAGCTGGGATGCTGTAGGCACCCAGAAATGCTACGTGCACCTTAGCAAAGCAGAGGACCAGGGGAGGGCCTGGCTGAAGAGTAACCCGATGCACTCCCAGATAGCCAGTGGGCATGGAGAAACGTGCTGGTGGGGTTTCTGAATGTAGAGGTTCATCCCACCCCCAGAAAGACCCCTGGACTAAACCAGCACTGTTAAGTTGGCCAAGTCAACTGGTGCTCTGTCCTGCCCAGTTTTGGAGAGCTGCCTGTATGGCTCTCCTCTGAGTGTGTGGCCTTTTGCTGCTCTGTCGAGGTATCTCGCAGGGTTGTGCAGGTGTAGCTGCTGCTGGAGCTGGGCAGGTCCTTGGGCTCAGGGCGCTTTGCCCTGAGAGCTCAGTTCTTCTTGTCTTTGGTTGCAGGTAGCCTTCTCCGTCACTTCAGTAGAGGCCGCTAAAGTGGTGGCCTGGCTGGCAGCCCATGCAGTCCCTCCATGCAGCGATCAGACCTGGTCCAGTCCCCTGAAGCAGCCCTGCAGGGCTGTGTCCCACCCCCATGGCAAGAAGGGGCAGCCCCTCTCCTTCCTCAGGGCAGGTTCTTCTCTGGAGGGGGGTCGCCCAAGTGCTGAGAGAGGCTGGGCTCCCTGGGGTTAAGTGAGGTGACACCATGTATCTCTTCAGTGCCGGGACTGGTGGATTCTGTGCCGCCCTCTGTTGGCCTGAGCCCCCAGCCCCTTTTGGTCCTCAATCCAGACCCCCTCCTCAAGCTCTGCAAAGACACCCTATCTTTCCAGCCTTGCTCCCACCTCCTGCCAACCTCCTTCCCCCCCTACCAAACACTGTGCAAGGTCTGTCTCTTCTCATCCTCTGTTCTTGTCTTCCAGCTTAGCCAACAGCCTCCTCAATGAGCCCCTCTGTCTTGCACCAGTACCTCCAACCAGCCCCTGCCTCTCAGTCCCTCCCATTTCCTTCACTGGCTCCTGAGTTCAGCATCTTCTCCCTGCTGCCAGCAGCCCCCCCTTCCCCTGGCCTTTACCTTGGGCTCTGAGTCCCAGTTCCCCATCCAGCTCCTCTGTTTGGTCCAGCCAGATGTACGTAGTCTCAGCAGGCACCTTGTCTTCATCTGTTTCTTTCCTTCCCACTTCTCTGGTTTGGCTTCCTCCTCCACCTGGGATACACGAGAGTGTGAAAGAAAAATGCTCTGTGCTTTCAAGCCTGAAGCCCAGCCTCCCAGTTGCTCCCAGCATCGCCAGCTGCAGCAGTGGCAGGGATGGTCCTGGTCCATCTCTGCCACGCCGGAGCAGGACCATGGTCACTTGCAGGGTAGAAACAGCACATAACCCCATAACATGGGAAGGTCCGTGTATGCTCAGCTCAAGGCTAATCACCTCGACCTCTTCATCACTAAATGGGGTGACCTGAATGGTGATTTTTTTTTTTTTTCCCCACTCAGGCTTTTAAGTTGTCCAAGTGGGACAAGGAGAGACTTCAGAAATGAAGGATCCCCATCCCTTTCAGAATGCCCAGCTTTTAGGAGAGTTTCAGGAGAGCTTCAGGAGAACCTCTGGACCAGCCCAGGAGGGTCAGGGTGGTGCACTTAGCTGATGTGCTGGAAAAAAAAAAAAAAGTGGTACCAGTTTGGTTGATAGCAAAATAAATAACTAAAATGGAGTCTAGGGCACAGACCTCGTGTGAAACATTTCAGCCCTAACAAAGTTTTGTAAAGTTAGAAGCAACAGAGACAATTCTTATTATGGCAAGTGCGTGACGAAAAGTAATACTGGGAGTAGATTTGACCCTGGCCATAACAATATTAATGAGCCTGTTGACACAAATACCAGCGTAAATGCACAGCTGTGTAAAAACAAACCAAGTAAAGCACCTTTCCTCGACCTCACTAGATGCAGAGTGAAATTTTATCACGCTGGAGCTAAAGATGCCATTGGGAATGTCTCAGCAGAAGTGCTCTGTGGTCAGTTAGCCTGGAGAAAGGAGCGCAGAGTTGTGGCGCTGGGATTTCATTGGGAACTGTCGCTTCCCCTTTGGAGTGAAGGTGAACCCAGAGGTCAGACAAGCCCGGAAAAGTGTAAATCCGGGAGGCTTCACCCTGGAAAGCTTTCACCTCAGAAGGGTCTGCAGCAGCTTTAGGAACCAGTGGTCAGAAGCGAATGTTGCCATCAGTTTCTTTCAGGAACAAATCCATAAATGAAGCCCTTCAGTTTTATTGACTCGGTGCTATATAATTTAGCCCGGGGCACTCTGTCTTAATGACCTTGCAGGACATTGTATTTTTTTTTTTTTTATTTTTCATGATGTAATTGTCATTTGACTTTCTGACAGCTTTTTCTCCCCCACACCTCTGCAATGAAATATAGTCAATTAAACAGAGTTTCACTGTGGCAGAGTTGATCCAGAAGGTTATTTCCACCCATTCATTTGCTTTTCCACCTCTGAAATAGTTTGTAAGTTGGACAAAAACTGCCCAAACAAAATACCTTCCAGAGGCTGATTTCTGAAGCAGGGATTCACCAACTTTTTCTCTATTTTCTGTTTTGTTGTGTACATTTTGTTCAATCTGGCTTGGACTCTCCTGGCTTAGTGCTAGGGCTGATGCCATGAGTTATCATCTAGGGAAACTTTGTTCTGAAGGCTCCTGCTGAAATCCATCTGAAGCACACCAAAGAGCTGAGACCTAATTTGAAACCTTCTGTAGTCCCTGGTTTCCAGACACCTTCAATCTAGCAGACCTCTGGTTCGAAGGAGGATGAAGTTAGCTGTGCTTCACTTGGGGCTCTCTGCCACCACACGTACCTTAAAACCTTTGCTTGTAAGAGTGTTCCCGATGTGGGTTAGGGGACTTCTCTACCCATACAGCAACGTATTTGCAAGATCGAAGGTCCGTATGATATTTTGTCCGACGTTTTATGGGTGATTAAAGGCTTGATTCATCAAACAGGGCATTCATCGGAGGTCCTTAAATTAGGGGTTAGAGCGTTGATGGCTTCTCCTGTGAATAGAGAATGTTGGGGACCTGCTACCCACCTCAGAGCCCCAGTGCCCTCTGGCAGTCCCCATCTCCCACCATTGATTCCAGCAGGAACGCCGGGAGATGAGGTTCCCAGTGCAGGCGCCTCGGTTAAAATACCTTGGGTTAGATTGGGATGAATCCGGCCCTTTGTACATTTGTGTGCTGGTGCCAATGCTGTAAATCCTCGCTCCGTGAACGACTTCACTTATGCAAGCAAATATTGCCATTGGGTTCGGCGAGCGAGGACAACTCGTACAGAACGCAAATTGCGTAGAAACCTTCAAAAAGTTGGATAATGCGTATTCTTCATCACGGAAGTGCCACCACCTCTCCGGTGGAAACCGATAGGCAGTTTCTTTGCAAAAGACGTAGCTGGTTGTCTAATTATTCCGGGCTTTTCATTATAAAACCTGCCCCCGGTTTCCTGCTAGAGAATGGCTCAAATGGCAAATTTGGCCAAATAGATTGTTTGTGTACCCTTCTCTTTGAAATCTGAAATGCATGGAAAAAAAAAAAACAACACAGTGCCCTGTCTGTGTACTAAATTAGGGCCTGATTTAATGGAAATGCCCATGGGGACAAGCGTAGGGGTGATGGGGTCTTTGTGTGAGATTTGGGGCTGAATTAGGCAAAAATGGCAAATAAACAAACAAATGGCCTTTGAAAAAAAGAAAGTGCTATAAGACGAGAAAATAGCAAAATAGTCTGGTCATGCAGACACCCGGCGGGGTTTGCTATTGACACTAGTTGAGCCAGATTTTTCTCTTTGAATTTTGGCGGAGAGGTGGGTCCAGTTGCGTGTGCTTGACTTGGTGAACACGACCCTCTCTCTGTTCTCCCGCCATTAATCCCGAGCTCTTTCCTTCCCGTTGGCCAACTTTCAACAGGAAGGAAAGACAGCGTTTCCATAAAACGCAGCGAGCTCATGAAGTTCCTCCAACAGCAAACACAAGGTTGTCTCTCCTCCTGGGCAAGTGGCTCTCCTGACTCCTGGCTGAGGGCTTGGTCTGCCAGGCAGTGGTGGAGAAAGAGAAGGGGAACTGTTGCCTCCTCTGCCTGAATAGTAGGGCATCACACCTGATCTAGACTCAGTCCTGTTCTGCAAAGACACCGAAGCATTTGCATCAGACTTGGCATGGCAGAGTGAGTTTGGAGGAGATCAGCAGAGCATCCCAAGGTGTTGCTGGACTGCAGTTAAATGCCAACACCTGGCTTGAGAAAGCCTCCTCACCTGAGCCCTCAGGAGAGGTATGTGAAGGACAGGGTTGCACCTCTTAGAGCAACACACTTGCTTTGGATAGGGGCGTGTTCTGTACAGCAGCTGCTTTAAATGTTTAACTTACTTAGATGCCGTAAGAGGACCCAAGTTAGGAGTCAGAGTGGGATTCATCCCAGCAAACGTTAGATGCTGAAGGTAGCCAACTAAGCGAGCAAACTAGTCACTCTTAATTTCTTCTAGAGTTACTGAGGAGACAAATATTGCTCCAGGGCATGATGGTCGGAGGTGGAGTTGCCCTCCAAGTACCTTTTAGTCCATGCAGTGCTTACAGGTGTGGGGCTGCTGGGGGAGGGATGTCCGATGCAGAGCACCTGGAGGACGCTTAGCTGGTCTGATATACGGGACGGGTGGCCCTTACCAGTCTGAGTGAGAGGCTCCAGTGTCTGAGAGGCTAGGTTTTGGTCACGGCTGCACATTGATGAGAAAATACTTGTTGGTGTCAGTGAGCTTTATTCAGCCAACGTGACTTTCATCCCTGGTCAGTGCAGCCCTTCCTATTCCCACAGCAACAAGAAAGTAAGTCAGTCTAACAAAGCAGATTTTCTCCGGAGAGAAATTTGTGTGTGCGCAGTCCCATGTGTTACCTATGGGACAAGCCTGAGAGAAGCGAGAGGTTGTTGACAGGAGATATTTTTCCAGTGGAAAGCTTTAGAGCAAGGCCCATCTGGAGTGGTTGGTGCCTGAGCTGAAGGATGATTTGAGATCCTGAAAGCTGTGTGTTCCCCCTCCATCCCTATTGGCTGGGGTTTAATACATGATATCCCCCCTTTCCCAGGCCATGCCTTGGACTTGCGATGAACCCGTTGCGTTTCCTCCCTTTCAGATCACCCAGTTAAAGATTGAGAACAACCCCTTTGCGAAAGGTTTCCGCGGCAGTGACGACATGGAGCTCCACAGGATGTCCAGGATGCAGAGGTAACGCGTGCCTCCGTCATGGGCACCCGCTCAGGACTGTGAGAGCTGCCTGGGCTTTGCTTTGCATGTCACTTGTGGCTTGAGCTAAGCCAGGACTTAGTGGCTGTCCCTTCTCTGGCATCTGCATGTGCATTTTACATCAATATCATCAGGCTGTGGGGCCGAAGTCCAGGACACCCCAATCTGAGGTGAATGCTTTAACTGCTGGGTTCCCGAGGCAGGATCTCGCTTGTGGGTTGTCCTCTTGGCCGCAGGAACCTTGTATTTCTTTCTGACACGTCCCCATCCAGAACAACCTCTAACTTTGCGCTAAACAGATGTCTCTGTGGCTGCATGTGGGCTTAAACCTGTTTAAAGCAGCAAGAGGCCTGAGAGCTCTGAGGCTCTCTGGTCCTCAGGCTGCTGCAGAAGAGCTGTTGGTGGCAGCGATTTAAAGACAAAGCTCACAGCCTTGTTCTGGGAGCAGGTTTGTTAAGGGTGCTCCAGATGCCCCTGGAGACCTTGGTGCGGAGATCTGTGTTGTGCTGGTTTCTGGCTTTCGGAGGGTCTTTGGCAGAAGAGGAGCGTTTCCTTGGTTGGTTCTGGATGTGCAGAGCAGGAGCGTAGATGTAGCGATTTCAGGTTGAAGAAGGAAAGTAATAGAAAATGTTGGGGTCTTCAGGGCCAGGTGGCTGCAGAGGTCTTTTTGAATCTCAGTTTTGGATGTAAGTCCTCAAGCTGAAAATCAAGCCTAAATCCTGTTGAAGGTCCTTTTCCAAATGTCAGGCCCTGCCAGTAATTAACTTCATGCCTTTCACTTCACTTGGAACTTTGTCCATGTGTCAAGCTGCTTCCTGGTGCAAATGTTTTGCAGGAACGGTGCCATACCCATGATTATATCTAAGACAAATGTAGGTGCTCAGTATAGCATTTTCCATCCAGGAGGGCAGGAGTGACTCAGATCCCTTATCCTCCAGGACCAGCAGAGCTGGCTTTCAGTGGAGGGTTGTAGGGACCTGCCTTGGGACCTGCTGGGAGGGCTTTCAGCCCGGGAGCTGGCTGTAAGTGGCCGCTGCAGGCTGGCGTGCAGATGCCTGTGCAGATGCAGGAGTCTCTTCTGGTTTCCATAGCTGGTGACCTGAGCATGGCTCTGTCTAGCCACGCAAATCATGCTGGTGGGCAACAAATAATGCCTGTAATCCTGTGAACGCTTACACCCGTAACCCTGCTCAGGTGGGCAAATGTACTCCTGTGTACAAACATTTTCAGGCTCAGACCCAGAAAAGCCAATGTATATAAAATCCCTGACATGTAGCACTTACTCTTCTCTATCTAAACAATCTCTGTGGTCTTCTGAATGTGCCCTGTGTTCCCTGCCTGCCTTTTCCAAGGACAACACAGATCCTGGCATAGTATGTCAATATTTATTTATTTATGGGTGCACTACCACTTGAAATAGCTTTTCCCCTCCTCCCGTGCCAGCCCCCCAGCCTCTCCTGGAACGGGAGTACCGCTGTCCCCCGTGCATTTTTGCTGCTCAACTACCCTTTCATTACGGTCGGTGGAAAGATTTGAAGGTTTACATTCATCGCGGGTTTTTTTGGAGTGGGAGGGAGGAGGTAAAACAGTGAGGACTATGAGAAGAGCTTCATGCCATACGAAGAGCATGGCACGGAGCCATGCTGAGCTCGTGCTAAAAATTGCTTGGCATTTTTATGCGGGCCCGCGGTTGTAGTCGGTGATACAGTGAACAAACACACTTGGAATATATAAATACAGCCGCTCAGACCTGGCAGGGTCGAAAGGGTTAAAATCCCCAGCGCTGACTTTACAGGATAATTTCTGATGCTCAGTTCCTTAATAACTTATCCCCTGTACCAATAGCCAAAGCATTCGTTTTTTTTTTTTTTTAAGGGAGAGCAGGGTAAGATCCTAGTAAAGATAAGATTACAGTAAAATAAAGGCCCATTCAAAGTTGGAAGTATTAGACAAATATGCACCCACCTTCGTGGTTTTTAATATATATATCTGAATACACACGAAATTATATTAAAAATAGATGAAAACATATATAATTTATATATATATATATAAAATTGCCTGTGTAAGATAAAGAACCATTCAGGATTATGTTAGAGAAGTATGACTTACCTTTTTGTATAGGTTTAACATATAAGTACATATTGAAATACAGTTAAACATATAAAAAAAACATTTTAATGTATAAATGTGTGTGTGTGCCGATGTAGTGCAGTTGTTTCCCAGCAATGGACCCATTCCGCTGCTGGCAGGTAAAAGTAAATCTTGGCTTTAGGGGAGTGATGTCTCTTTATGCCCTTGGAGAATATGGTGAGACGTATTTTTAGTGCTGTTCCTTTATTGTAGAAAAAAATGTAGCTGGAAACCCCACACTTTTTAACAACAGGGCATAGCCTTTTTTACCAGGACCTGGTGACCTGACATTCGTCAGGTCACTGATAATCTCATTAAGGGAGACAGTCGTGGAGGGAATGGATTTTTCATGCTGAGGAAAGCCTCGGCACCTCTATGTTGTCTTTATTGAAATCTCGGATGTTTCTTAATTCCCAGCATAGCGTTGTTGTAGGGGGATCTCCCAGCTGGAAGCAGCCCTGGGAGAAGCAACCTCCAGTAGACAAGGCTGAGAGGCAGCACTGACCCAGGCGGGTGCGTGAGCTGGCTGGTGACATCTCATTTTTGGGGAAGGCTGGCCCCAGCTATGGTCAAAGCGTGGTCCTCTGCTCACCCCCCTACTCTCGCACGCCTCGGAGCAGCCTTGGAGGCCTGAGTCCTGGTGAAGATGTGCTTCCAGCACTAAACCTTCAGGTCCTGAAGCGTGGCGTGGGGCTGGGTTCAGATGGGAGGAGGGGTGTGGTGGGTGCAGATGGCATCTGGAAGCAGCGACCCCAGGCTGGGCTGGTGTCTAGGCTCCCTCTGCGCTAAGCAGAGCGTGGTGGGCACTTCCAGAGAGCAAATCTGCTTTGAGAGCTCGCCCGGTGGATGGCGGGGTGGGTGAGGAGCCCTTCCTCTGCCTGGCTCACCTGCAGTCTCACTCGTTTGCTGAGAGCAGATGCCTGCCTTTTCAACGGCTAAAGTGACAGGAGACAAAGACCATCCTAGGAGGAAGAGTTGCCATCTGGCCAGCGCTGGTGGTCTCCTTGCACCTTTGGCTGTCGGAGGGCGGGAGGGAGACCAATTTGAGTCCAGAATGATTTCACTCGCCTTGGAGCGGGTCCTGCAGTGGGCTGAAGTGGAAGAAGTCCTAGTTGCTGGTGGGGACTTGGCGTGATTCGTCCATTGAACACCTACCCTTGGCAATCAGTGGGGGCTGAGAGGAAGGAGGACGATCAGGGAAGAAAGACAACTTACAGTGCCAAGAGTGAGCTCAGAGCGAGGTCTCAGGTGCCTTGTCGAGAACTCCTTCCACCTCTGCTCGCCTCGGTGGGCTCTGGCCAAGCAAGAGCAACGTGTTGGACCGAGTGGCCCCTGGGGACAGGAGCTTTGCAGGGTGGCTGGGGATGTCTTTGTGAGTCCACCCCGCTCCATCTCTTTCTCCTTTGCAAGGCCTCTATGTTGGTTTTTTTTCTCCTCCTATTTCCCAGAAAAGAAGTTAGTACTGAAGTCTGTCCAGGTAGGAAACTTGGTGCAGTAGTGATATTGAGCCTGTCAGCAGCAGGTGATTTCTTTCAAAAAGAATAGCCACGAGCTCCAGAGATCCAAATTCCACACAGACTTCTGACACACATCCATTTTCCTGCCACCGCCTTTCTTCCCCGAGACACACGGGACCCCTTCAGCAGTTTCTTTGACAGGAGGATTGCTCTGGGAGCACAGGGTTTTGAAGGTTTTCAAGTTTCTGAGCATGAGATCAAGTTTGTTATTTCCTTGATTTAAAAACTAGTTAAAAAAAAAAAAGGAAAACACAGTAGAGCAAAATGTGTAGAGGGACTGAATTGTACTGCATCTGCATCCTGTGGTCATGCTGCAATGGAAAAACATAAATCAGGTAAAAATTATGTAGTTGTGATGCTGGGAATTTTAGGCAAAGTATTTCTTCTGGATCTCTTGCCTCTCCGTACTGTAAAAATGCCTTTTGCCTTGGCTTAGAACTTCTGCCAGTGCCAAGGGGAATGTGGTGTGGAGAGCAAGAGCAAAAGAGGCAGCGGAAATCTGTGGAGGGTGAGGTTTATGCAGAGGGACGATGAGCTTTGCATTGCGGATGCCAGTGTAGGACTTTGCCCTTGAAGTTGCCCATGCACGTGAGTCAGTGGAGCTGTTCTGATGAACCGGAGCAGCTGGGTGATTGCTTTGGGGGGGGCTTCATGCAGTCATAGCTTTTATTTATTTATTTTAATCCGTGACTGACAGAAGACAGCAGGGAAGGAGCGTTTGTGGGTCTGGGACTAGAGCACTGTAAAAGAGCAGTTTGATTAAACTCTTTAACCAATTTTCGGTAGTAGTCTGCATCTCCCATTGTCTTCAGCAGTTATTATGGGTCCTGAAGAGCTTCTGGAAGTCTCAGGCTGTAGCTACTGTTCATTCAAATTAATGTAGTTTAGAGGAAAGATGATTATGTGAGAGGGTAGCTCTTGGCTCCCTTGATGGGTATCCTGGGCCCTTTCAAAGTGAAACAGAGATCCAGAATGATCCACTTGACAAGGAAGAGTGGCGGTGTAGTTCGACATTACACGTGTTTTCTCCAGCAAAGATCATGAGCCGTAGTTTGCTGCCTTTGGCATTAAGCCGCAGTAATCTTCCTGGCTCCAAAGGAATTATTCCAAAGATTTTGCGGTGTGACTGAGAACAGAAATTGGGCCAGACACAAAGCACATAAAATCAGTACCACGACTTGGAGCTGGCATAGCGGAGAAGATGGTGCGTTTTAGGGTGCCAGTAAAATAAGTGGGTGAGCCTCCAGGCTCTACCTTGGCACGCTAACAACATGTTGGACTGACAGGCACCGGTCTGACTACTGCAACTAACTCTTGGTCCGCTGTACATGACCTTGCTCTTCTTGCGTCTTCTCTTTGCATCTTTACATCCGCTTTCATTTCCCGTGTTCTGTCACTGGATTCTCCCAAGAGCCACGTGCTGTCTGAAACATTTTCAGTGTGGGACTTAGAGTTGTAACATCTGTTGGAGAGATGATGCTTTCCTCCAAAGAAATTTTCCTCATCAAAGCCCTACTGGAAACCGTAGGCTTGAATTGTATTCTATAAAATTTGACAGACTTAAGATGAAATCCTACATAAGGCTCTACAGACTTCACTGGAGGGTACCCACAGCTCCTTTAAAGTGAGAAAATCAGCTCAAGAAACACAGCGTAGCTGCAGTTTGCTCCATTGCCTCATCCTCAGGGGATCTGCCCAGCAGGATCCAATCTGCAGAAGCTCAGCCTAGCATGAAGGGATGTTGAAGCCGTCTCTGTTGGCCAATGTCCATTCTCCATCTCCTCTTGTGTTCCTCTTGCTCCAACATGAACAGTGGTATTTGTCTGCAGGAATCTGGCTTTTTGTTTGCCTGGTAATGATACCTTTAGATCTGTAGCTGGTTCTTCTCACTGCTGGTTCTTGGGTTTGTTGCAGTGACCTCTCTGGGCTGTGCTGCTCAGTCGAGTGGTGGAAGCACTGGTTGTTAACACACCATGCATGTGCCCAAACCAGGGTTATTGGACCCCTTCGTATTCTGGCAAGAGGGTGAGGACATTCGATATGTTGGCAGAGAATGTTGCAGTGAACAGCCTCCTATATTTCCCAGCGAACATTTTGACTTGCCTTACTAGACATCCAGTATTATTTTCTGTGGGGTTGGCCTGCAGTCCCCATGCAGAGAGAGCTCATATTTGATCTGAGAGTAAGACTGAAGGAAACTCGGTGGTTCCTCTCTTACCACGTCCTTTCCTGCTGTAGTTTATCCACTTCAGACTCTCCAGACAGTCCCTTGAGAGTGGTTCAATTTTCTTTCAATACGCTGGAAATAAGCTGAAATGACTGCACATTGACAATTGTTTGCTGGTTTATTTTTTTCCTGGGAGATGGTATATTTATTCCAGTCACTTTTTTTCTCTTCCTCTTGCTGATTCTGTTACGGCTGCCTTGCCTTTCTTTCCTACTCTCGAGTCTCATCAGGAAGGACAGCAACTGGGGGCCGGGGAAGTATAAACCCAAATGCCTTTGAGTTGTATTTGCACATCTGGAGCTGGGGGCTGGTTCTGCACCACTGCATCCACGGGTGCTGGGAGGGCGGTGGGCACAGGACTGGTAGGACAGCAAACATCTGTCCTTTTGTAGTGGCTGACTATGGGGCTGTTAAGATCTCCTGGCAGTGGAAGAGTGGAGGGGAATCGCCGTGTTTGGTCACTGATACAACTTTGGTCAGAACTTAGGTCAGGAATTGCCGTTGTGACCAAGATCTAGACAGTGCCCAGGGAAACCACAGGGAAATCCTCTTCCATACCATGCTTCATCTTGACCTCAAACAAATATCAGTATGATCCTCAGGAAGTGACATTTAATAAGACTTTGGAAGTCCTGTTGCCATGCGCTGCAGCAGCTCTGGAAAGCCTTGGTGTATAACGCTTTGTTGCAGAGATAGCCGAAGTATCTTCTAAAACCACGTGCTTAGAGCCGGTAGGGGTTGGGTGCTTTAATGCAGAAGCTTCCTGGTTATAAACCATGGATCTTCAAAGAGATGTTTAAGGAGGTTTTTGTCTGGCAGCTGCATTTACTAAGCACTGGCCAGTACATGAGGAAATGTCAAGTCTGCATGTGAAAATACCTTGAAAATTATTACGCTCTTACAGCATAGTGATAAGCAAGGAAGTGGACTGGATGTCATTCTGTGAAGGTCTATATTTATCATTTTTCTACAGTTTCTATTGGTTTGCAGAGGCAAATTTGCTCCTTTGAATTCTTTGCTAGGTATGAATTAGTGGCGTAAGTGGTCTTAACGGAGTTCCTGAGTCTGTCAAGATGAGGGCATCCCTCGGCCAGGGGAGGGGGAGGATGTCATGAGAGAAAATGAGCCCAAGTTTGCTAATTCCACCTGGCAGAGGTCTGCTTTGGGTGGAAGCGCTTGGGAAACGCAGGAAGCATTCACTTGTAAGGCCTGATCTGTAGGGCTGGGGTTGTACGATGAACTCTGAAGAGGAATGCATGTGCTATTAGGAAACGGTTATGCAGAGCCGGTGTCCCATCCTACACGTCTGGGAAACCTCTAGTGAGGTGGGAGTTAAGAACGGAGTCCAGCCTTGAGGACTGAGTGCCTTCGCACAGACCTCATCCCTGATGTTTTCCCCCAAGCTTTAATGAAAATCAAAGTAATATCCTCTCCTGGTGGCCCTTCAGCTGGAAGCTCAGCTGTGTAGAAACCATACAGCACCTGCGCTATGCGGCTGCCCCCGTCCTCCCTGTCCCCCTCTGCTACTGTAATACACCCACTACGGGAACCAAATAGTCACCATTAGCCTCCAACAGACTTTAAATAGACCAGTGACAACTTCCTTCCTTGTAAAGTCTTTCCCCAACCAACTTTTTTTAAAAAAAAATTATTTCTTCTAATTTTACAATTTTTAATGAAAAAAAGTAGCTTATTAACACCCTAAACTAACTCACATTCTGGCTCAGGAACAACAGTTGCTTTCTTGCTGAGTGGACAATTTCCTATATTGCCTGTGTAAGTCAAGCTTTAACGCTTATTTTTCCTTCCTACTTTGCTACAGTTTTTTTGGACAGCCAAAGTTCTGGACATTTTGTGGCAGCAGTGAACCAAACTTTTAATTCCATTAACTTGCAGCCCAGGATTACAACTAGCTAATTTGGGAACAGCGACTTCTAGGCACCAAGAAAAATAAAAAAGAATCGGATATATTATTAAGGACCAAAAGAAAAATGAAAATGGTAGCTGTGCACGCTGCATGTGGAGTGGGCTCAGGATACAGTATAAGCATTAAGTATAAAATTAAGATGACTGTTGCTTTACACGGTACCAAAGATATCTCTTGATTAGCGCTCAGCTCCTCTAAAGAAGAAAAAGGTTGAAATACAGAGGTAACTGCCTTTGTGTATAGAAAAATGGCAAAGTGAAAGAAAGGGAATGTTTTAGATATTTAGTTAGAAAATACTTTCCTTCCTCTCCCTCCTCAAATGGTTGATTTTTTGGCAAATATAGCACCTAACTTGTTTTGACTGAAATGGAAATATTTCAGTCTGGAGAGCAGTCATTGTGATACCTCCTGGGAACTGCTCTTTGGAAACTTGGTGTCTCCAACCTGTTCAATCTTCAGTGTGATTCCCTGCTCGTGTCATGTCTCCTGCAGAGCACTGTGGTCTTCTCATGGCCACAGAGGCTGTTGGGTGCCCTGGGAAATGCGGCTCTGTCATTTCTTGGGGGATTGGGTGTTGGTGACGTTGGAGCTAAGGAAGAAGGAACCATGCAGCGGCCTTTCATTAGAGAGGAGAGCTAGGGGTAAGGTCCATGTGTCACCTCCCTGTGGATTGTCTCCTTGGAAAGGGAAGTGTGGTGGGGACACAGCTTTGGGTTGTCATGCTGGTACCGTTTCTATGAGGATTGCTCTATGAAGGTGCAGCCTGACAGGAGCAGACAGCTCAAAACCATGACCTGGTAGAGCTTGGAGATCCCCTAGAACCTAGAAGATCTGAAGGTAACCCACGAGCTTTGAAGGCCATAGTTCTCGACCTTCCTGAAAAGCCACCAAAGCTGCCCTCCAGCAAGAGCTCTTGGTGTGGAAATGCTGTGCTTGGTGTCCACAGGCAAAGAGGTCCTCTGAAGCCCACCATATACCCTGGCATCCATTGCTGTCTTGCGTTTCTGAGGGATATGTCTTGGCTTCCTCCTAGACCATCTCTCTTCTGTTTCTTGTGCACAACCTGGACCTCAGTTCTGGGAAAGAGGTGCCTGTTCAGCCAGCCCAAAAGGGCGGAAGGCCATGCTCCTGCCTGCTGCTGGGCTTCCAGGGCAAAAAACCCCACCTTTGGAATAGGCTTTCCTTGGCAAGCCACCAGTGCCCGGGGTTTGGAAAGCTTTTGTGGCACAATAAGAGACACATTTATTTGGTTTTGAGCTCCTGGGTGAGTTTTCCCTCCATTACAGCTTGGTTGCTGATGTTTCTGGCAGCCACCAGAGCAGCGGTTTGGATGAAAGCTCCCTGCTGCGAGTAGGTTTATATAATTGGTATTGTTAAATTTTGTAAGTAAGTTCTGAGTTGCTACAGCGATAAAGAGGCTAAGGGGTGTAATCAGAGACTGAGAGCTTCTCATTCGTGTGTAAGTGTCCAGGTGAGCCTGTTGATGGGATTTCAGGATCTTGCTCCAGGCCAATGATTTTGGGCGGGGGAGCAGGGTACCTCAAAGCCAGCTTGGTCCAATGGTTATAGCCTCAAAGAGGAGGAATGTGTTGGAATCTGGACTCTGGTTCGTGGCTGCTCTGACCCTGGTGGCGCTTCCTGAGGTGCTGCTGTACTACCTGATCTTTACGCATTTTAGCAAGTCCTTGGGTTCAGGGAGCGCCCAGCTTCTTGGAGAGGCCAGGAGGAGGCTTGCACCTCACCTAAAGTCTCCGACACTCCTTACTCAGCCTGAGTTCTCCCTGCTGGAGAGCAGCAATAGTCTTGTCTAGCCACATTGCTGATGTGCTTGGAGAAATGTCTCCAAAACACACGGTAGGGTCGTGTAGGAGAGGGGATTTCCAGCCAGCGTTGGCAAAGCATCCCTGCTTCAAACTAGATTTCAGAGCAAGGGAACAAACCAGACTTTCCATTAGCGCTCACTCTCCTAGCCCGGCTCCACGGAGGCGTGTGGCTCTGGCATGCATCAGGTCTTGGTGATTTATTTATTTCTCTTTTCTGAGCGCTCTGGAGTAGAGCTTTCGTTCAAGGATTCTCCAGCCAGGACATCCAGGCTGGCAGGCCCTGGGGGAAAAGGAATGGGGACAACTACCATAAGGGGAAAAAGAAGACCTAAATATTTAATTCAGCTTGGCAGAAATGAGGTTTTTATTTATACGTCCACATATACAGTACAAATAGTATATAAGTGCTCTCATAATACGCAAATATAAATTTGTGTATTTCGCTATAACTGCATATATCTATTTTATGTATGGGTGTAAAACAGCAGTTGTGGTGGAAGAGGCACGAGTCTAAAGGGAAGGATACTAAAAGGAAAGTGGAATAGGAGAGTGCTGCATGGATAAAGCGTGACGGGGCTGCAGCCTCCAGGGAGGAATGTCTCTTGTTTCCCTGAAAGTCTAAACAAGCTCCATGACACTAATGTGCTGCCTTCATTTATTAATCCACTGTTCTATTTATTAATTGATTGCTTTTCTGCCTTTTTTTTTTTCCTTTGCTTTTAGTAAAGAGTACCCGGTTGTTCCCAGGAGCACAGTGAGACAAAAAGTGTCCTCGAATCACAGCCCCTTCAGTGGTGAGACCAGGGTCCTTTCTGCCTCCTCCAACCTGGGCTCCCAGTACCAGTGTGAGAACGGGGTGTCGAGCACCTCCCAGGACCTGCTACCACCTGCCAACCCCTACCCGATCTCCCAGGAGCACAGCCAGATCTACCACTGCACCAAGAGAAAAGGTCAGACCTTGGCTGCTCCCCAGTCAGTACTTTCCTCTTCCTAATGTGACTGTCAGCGTTGTTTTCTGATGTTTGTTCTTGCCCACAGGCTGGACAGCCCCAGCCTGCTTTATGGTAGCCCTTGAGGATGAGCAAGGGATGAGGGCTGTGGGCTGGAGGTGGGCAGCTCCTCCAGGCTGGGCTGGGCAACTCCTCTCACTGGTGTTAGCCTAAATCCCATCTCTGCTGCTGGGCTGGGAGCGAGCTGTTTGGAGGTGTGGTGGTACCTTCCACCCACGTTGAATCCACATTCAGTAAGATAGCTGGTGCCGGAGATAAAGATGACTTATCTGTCTCCATAGCCCTTCAGACAGAGTTTATCTCCAAGTGGAGATACCTTGACAGCTTGGCTTTTGCACAGTTTTCAACTAAGAGTGTCACAGTTGGGAGACAGTTGTCTGGCTGTAGAAAAGCAATTCCACTTAAATGCTCAGTCTAATGAGCGGGGCGTGGGATTGAAAATCATGATATCCGTGTTCGTTCCCCCATGGTGCGACTGACCTGCTTTGACAGAGCTGGAGGGATCAAACTGTGAGGGCATTACACTGGCTGCTCAGCTCATCCTGCCGTGAAGAGCCCCATGATATCGATGGGATCATTGTTCTCAGGCAGGAGCGAATGGTCTGCAGTCTCTCCCTTCCTCTCCCAAGGCAATGGGACTGCTTAGATGCAGAACCACTTGCAGGACTGAGATAGCAAAAGACTCAGATCAGCTCCACCCCAGACACTTGGAAGAAAATAGGGAATTTCCAGGGATGAATGCAATACGATGGGATGGGCAGGAGATGGTTACTGCCTGCCCTTGTTGCCCTTTCTCAGGATTTAGTCCTCATAGCACTGGAAATGCTAACAGGAGTCAGCATGCACCATGGCATTTGAATGCACCAAGGATTTCTCCAGCCCTGTAGCCTCTTCCCACAGCAGATCCCTTCCTGCTTCCCTGCACGGTCCTATCAGTCAGCCACATGTCATTATTTTTAGTAACGTAACCCCTGGGGCACTGGGATGTGCAGTGTAGACACACAGTCTAAGGTAGCGGATGCTGGGAAGTGCTGGCAAATGAGGCACGAGGGCAGTGGAAATCCCTCCCATATCTTTGGTGAATCCCCCAAAGTTGTAACAGCATGTGTGGTATGTGCAGGTGATTGTGAAACAAAAAAAATGGAGAAATATTTTCTTGAGGTTTGAGCTAAACAGTGGAAAACAGAGGTACCATGTTCCGACCCCTCCCGCTGACCAGGCAACCCTCGTGTATCAAGGCTGTGACTGGAAATGGTGATGCTAGACTTGAGCTAGCTGTGAGGTAGGGAATAAAGAGTTGCAGTGGCCTCCCAGAGTGCCCACTAAGGTCAGAGGTGGGGCGTGTGGCCCTTCCTAACCCCATGCTGGCGCAGGACTGTGGATGCGAGGCGCTGGGACACAACTGGGTTGCTGCAAAGCCCTGCTGTCGGTGATGGGAAGGCAGATCCCCTTCGCCCTTGGTGTCCCACAGCCTGCGATCCATCCCCCGTGCTCCTTTGCCCTGGGAGCTGAGCTTTCACCGCTCCTCTTCCCCTTTGCAAAAACTAACCAAAACAAGCTGTCCCGAACGGCCACAAACCCTTTGGACAATCTCCGACTGCTGCATGTCCCCACACCGCAGGGCAATTCATCATTCGCCGCCACATTGTGACGTGATAAGGAATCAACAGAGGTTTCCTTCCAGTTTTGGGATTCCCGCTAAGTGGTGTCTCCATGGGTGGTTTCCCTCAATCCCCCAATTATCTCACTTCCTCTTATTGTCACAAAAGAGACGACTATCTGCCCTGTAATAAGCTCCCCGGCCCCTTTTGGCCTGCCTGGCCCTTGTGAAAGTGCAGGAGACTGGCAAAGGAGTCCGTGTCTGTACGGCTGATGGCCCCTTATTATCTCTACGATGGCTTGAGTGGCACAAGCAGTTAAGGGTCTTTTATCAAAGCCGCCAAATGCTTTAATCAAAGAGAAGCAGTGTCCTGCCCGATACCACCGGCTTCTTCCGTGAAGCCGTACGTCTCAGGAGCCTGAGTCTCCGCTTTCCTCCCTGTGCCTTTTTTCCCCCTCCCCATGCATCTAGTAAATGGAAAACAGCCACCAGGGCTTAAAGAAAAGCAACACAAAGTTAATGGGAAACAGAGCCAACGCAAGCTGCCAAGCAGCTCTTTGCAAAGTGAAATTAATAAAAAAAAAAAAAAAAAGTCACTAGAGATGAGCAATTCTGTTCAGATAAATCAGAACGTGATGCCGGGTTTCATCTCAAACTCAGACCGAGCGTGGCACTGTCTTCAGCACCGAGCTAGGATCTTTAATGAACTTGGGAAAACAACCTTACCTGTAACATTGCTCTTTTTCTTCCTCTTCCAGCCTCTCCTCTTGAAGTGTAATATTAAGCAGCTCTCCTGCTTTCCTACTTGGCTGCATAACTTTTCTTAGACGGTGAGGCCCGTTAAAACATGAAAGCAAGAGCGTGTTCACCCCTAATGCACCTCTGCCCATTTTCTGGACTGGACGTTCTATTGAATTTGTTGGGTCGTCAGCTCCTCAAACATTGCCTCCTCTTCAGCCACTTTGGGATTTATCTCGAGCCGATTATTTCCTTCTCGCGAGGCTGCGGTTACGGATAAGGGCTCGCAGGGGCAGAGGGCAATTCAACCGGGTTCGGGACCAGCTGGTGTCTGTATCTTCTGTAGCAAATGCCATCACTGTTTTCTAAGATAGTGTCTCAGATATGGCTCCTTCCAGCTTTGACATCTCATGGTGTTTCTCTGCATCCTTTTTAATCAGGAGGTCAAGTCTTGGTTTAGGCTCAGTTGAGAATAGGTCTGTCTTTGAGCGACTCAAAGGCCCTTTATTCATCTTCTACTTCCTTGGTGACCTGAGACAAAGATTTAGCTCTGTGGTTGACACTGTTGTTCTTAGCTGTCAGGTGAAGATGGATTCATTCTGGAGATCTGATATGGAGCTACATTAGGGGAGAGCAGCAGGGCTGTGAGGGGATGTTATCTTTGAGGGCTCTTCTGCTTCAGGGAGGCAATGCTCTTCTGGGTGAGGAAGGAAGGACACATCCCAGAGCCCCAAATCTGGCAGTTCCTGGTGTGCAGGTGGGAGTGTGGGATCGCAGCATTGGGAATGACCCCAGTGTGGTGCAATGGAGTCGCTGCTCCAGGCACCTTCTGAACTTGCTGAACGCTGGGGAATGGCAGTCCTCAAGGTGAAAATGATCTTGCGTGGAACCCCAGCTCCGCACTGAGATCGCTTATGGCATTTCACAAAATCACCGGTCTTGAGAGGATCGATTAACTCCAATCCTGTATCCTGTGAAGGAGCGGCCTCAGTTCTTGATGTGGATTTTTAGGCTGCAACAAAGACCAGTTAGAGCTTTGCCTTTTTTCCTAGTTGTTCTCCACCTCTCCCGCTCTCATTGTGCTTGGAGAAGCCCAAAAGGACTTACCAGCAGGCAGCTTGCTTTCTGTCTTTCATTTTAGCCCCACGTCCCAATTAAGGCATTGGGGCTTGTTTTCCCTTGTGTTATCCTCTCCCTCAGACTTCCTGTGAACTAAAACGCCATTCCTCTAAACCTCTGCTCCCTCCCACCCTTACACAATCTCAACCACTTGGCAGGTTTCTGGGATGCTTGTGATGCTGAACAGGAGGCGACTGGAACAGCCTCTCCCTGGGGAAGTTATAAAAGTTGTCATGTTGACATACTGAAGGAGAAGAGAGATGTGGTGGAATCCACCGGCTCCAACCAGCGAGGACTGGTGCTCATGGCTTGGATGAGGGTACTCTTTGCTGGATAAAAAGCTGGCTGGATGGTGGGTCACAAAGAGCGGTGGGGAATGGAGTTCAATCCAGTTGGTGGCCTGTATTCTTGAACATCTTTATCAATGATCTGGATGAGGGGGTCGAGTGCACCCTCAGTAAGTTCACAGATGACACCAAGTTAGATGGGTGTGTTGATCTGCTTGAAGGTAGGGAGGCTCTACAGAGGGATCTGGACAGGCTGGATCGATGATCCAAGGCCAATAGTATGAGAGGCAACCAGGCCAAGTGCCGGGTCCTGCCCTTGGGTCACAACAACCCCCTGAAATGCTACAGGCTGGGGGAGGAGAGGCCGGGAACTGCACAGCGGAAAAGGACCTGTGTTGGTTGACAGCTGTCTGAAGATGAGCCAGCAGTGTGCCCAGGTGGCCAAGAAAGCCAACAGCATCCTGGCTTGTGTGGCCAGCAGGACCAGGCCAGGGATCGGCCTCTTGTACTAGGCACTGGGAGACACTTGAATATTGTGTCCAGTTTTCGGCCCTTCACTCCGAGAAGGACATTGAGGTGCTGGAGTGTGTCCGGAGAAGGGCAATGAAACTGGCGAAGGGTCTAGAGCACAAGTCCTGTGAGAAGCAGCTGAGGGAAATGGGTCTGTTTAGCCTGGAGAAAAGGAGGCTCAGGGGGGAGACCTTATCACTCTCTACAACTCCCTGAAAGGAGGCTGTAGTGAGGTGGGGGTCAGTCTGTTCTCCCAAGTAACAAGAGACAGGACAAGAGGAAATGGCCTCAAGTTGTGCCAGGGGAGGTTCAGGCTGGGTATAGGTAAAATTTCCTCCCCAAAAGGGTTGTCAAGCCCTGGCACAGACTGCCCAGGGCAGTGGTGGAGTCCCCATCCCTGGACATTTTTAAAAGACATGTAGATGTGGTGATGTGGCAGTGTTGGGTTAATGGTTGGACTTGATGATCTTACAGGTCTCTTCCAACCAAAATGATTCTGTGACCGTATCCCTCAGCCACCTTGCTTGAACATGACCCCGACTGTGGGAAAGACTCTATCTTTGATCTCCTTCCTGCTCTGATGAGATTGGTGCAGATAGAGCCACTCTTTCCCCTTTTCTCCTCAAGAACAGGCGCTATTAGGGTGACAGACCTCTTCATTGACTGAACTGATTTCTCCCTCATCCAACCCAGCTTCTCTTTCATTCAAAGAATCTGTAGGACACAAGTCAGGTATGGGATATCTTCTTGGAGGACGTGCTGCTCGTCCTACTGATGTTAAGAGATGCAACTAGCTGGCCAAGGCTTGAGCTATGCTGCAGCTGGAGGTGTTTGCAGCTTGGGTAGGTGCAGTGGAGCCCAGAACAAGATGGCTTCTGGGGCACCGAGGATAAAGAAGAGCCTGCCTGCATGGTGGGGAGATATTCAGGGAGCTCGCTGCCTCTAAAAGAGGTTCCAGCCTTTGGTGTTGGATTGTCTCTGTCCCAGAACCCTCCCTGTTGGGTTCCGCTGCAATGCAACTCAGCCCTGCTGCAAATCGTGCAACTGCTGGAATAACTAGCGTGTCTTAGGTTTCACTTCCTGGGATGTACGTCTTATTTGCCATTTAGGGATGCTAATTTTAATTGAATCTGCCTTTTGCTTTTCATCTTTGACAACCCGTGTCAGTCTTGCACATGGGTATTGGCTATTCAGGCTTGTGCTAGGTTCATACTAGAAACCAGACTGGATAAACCAGCGGCGTAAGTGATAATCACCCATTGTGTTTCCTTCACAAAGTTGGGATGAACCTACGGTAACGCCCTGGAAGCAACTAAAACAGTTGAGTCCCATTCTTCATTGTCTTCTGTCTCGGGGAGCCAATTGTCAGGAATTGGAAAGGAGCTCTCCTGATTTACACCGGGGGAAGAGGTGGGCCCAGCGCACCCTGAAGTCCAGAGATTTTACATGTTTGCATTTCATTCTGGACGGCCCTAGTCCTGGAATTGGGAAAATTCCATTTAAGAAGCCATTTGTGTGGTATTTACAACCCAGCTGGAAGTAGTAAATACCGGAAATCTTGGAACTGCTTATGCTCTCGCTCAAGCTCCTTCATTAGATAGATCACCAAATTCCTTGTGAGGGAGCCAGTTTCCACCCCGTTCTGTAGGCTCCGTTTTCCTTGGATCCACTTTGGAGCAGCGTCTCCCAAGCGCTGGCAGCTTCCTCTGCTTGGCAAAAACTTTTGCTTTTTGAGGTTTGCACAGTATCAGGGGTCTGGTCACAGAGCTGATCGCCACCCTTGGCTTCCAAGAATAGCAACAGAAGTGGAGGATGGTCCGCTTCTCCCAGAGGTGTCCAGCACCTCCTAGGGCTCAGTGGCAACAGGAGAAGGACAATGAAGTGCTACCAGAGAACCAACATCAAGAATCAGATGAGACAGTTATCTCCTATGTCCTGCTTACACTGATGCTGAGGAGATGAGATGACCTTCAGGGAGAGGCTTATGGCCTTGAGACACACTACCCAGGCTCCAGAGCAGGTGGGGGTGAATTTAAACTGCAGCCTTCAGCACTGCGCGAGAGCTCTGTTTGACTTGTCCTCCTTTTGCCATTCCCTTTCTTGAAGATGTCCCCTTTCTACCCCCAGATCTGCTCCACGCGCCACAGGGATGCACTTCACCTGCTCTGTGCTGGCTCTGGTCTCCTCTGCAAGGAGCGGTGGGGCAATGCCAGATCAGACTATAGAGAGCCTGAACTAGTGTAACTTCTTCAGCTGGCACCAGCTGAGCATCTCTGGTCTGCATCATCCCATCCGATGGTGAAGATGGACTGTTCTCTTACCTCTGCAGCACTTTGAGGTTGCATAGATGGGAACATCCTCAGGAAGAGGGACCAGAGGGCAGGCAGAAGCTGTTAGGATGGGCTGTAATCCCTTGTTAGCAACTATGTCCTCTTTGGAGATGGGTACGGTGTCCTTGCACATCTTAAAAGCCGGAGTGACGGTACCCTTTTCACATGTGACATCAGTGCGCCTGGCTCCGGAGGGGCCAGCAGAGCAATCGCGAGAGCTTGTGGAAGAAGAGGCACCTATAGGGTTACCACTGAAATCCTGGTTGTTTTTGTTTTTCTCTCTTCACCTGCGATGAAAGCTGGAAGCGGATCCGTAACGCTGCGGCTCTGCCTGGCTGGGCTGCGGCGGTCTGGGCTAGATGGAAAAATGAGCAAGCTCAGGTTGTAAGTCAGGCAGATTTTTTACACAACGGAAAAACAGAGTTTGACTGTTTTGTGTTGTATGTTTAAAAAAATAAAAATAAAATAAACAGTCAAACCCCAAGCCAATGACTTCCAATGCCAGCAGAGTAATGCGGTTTAATGCTGAAAACTTCATTAGCAGAACAATGCTTCATTTTACAAGACATTGTTTTTCCACCCCAGCGTTCTTATTACTCAGTGGTGGGTTGGGGATCCAGAATTTTTAGGCTGCCTGTAAAGCTAGAGCTCAGGCTGTTCTTCCAGATGTTCCTCCTGTGGTAATCCCGTTTTCAGGAGGCCTGAGCTTCCAGGGACTACGTCCCCTCACTGCTCCTATATAAGATGAACCCGATGAGGATTAAGGAGAGTGAGACACTTTTGCATCTCTCTGCTGTTTCAAAGATGTGATTTCATCGCTCCCTTATCCCATCCTCTTTTCTGTCCTGATGTAAGAGAGGGCAGAGGAGGAAGATGACCTGGTTATCAGGGCTCTGCCTTGCTGGGACTACGGAGCCAGGTTTTGCTGTTGTCCAGAGGAAAACATGAAATGGGACGGGGGCTTTCCAGCTGAATTTACGGGCAGCTGCTATTGCAAAGTCAAAGGACACCAAGGGGAAAGTCCCCATGGTGTGTACCTCCGCACCTGATGTTTTCTGGAGGTGTTGGACCAAGAAGACTAACAGCAGCAGCCCTTGCAGCTGGACCTGTAGACACCTGAGTGGGGGTAATGGGTTATTTTACCAGCAGAGTGGGCACAGCTTCCAGGAGAAAGCCCAGGGCTGTTTGGAGCAAATAGGACGTGTGCCTGTCCTGAAGCAGAGACATGGGCACCCGCGTTGGAGCAGCCCAGCAGCACCACCTCTGTTTTTCCAAGTGCTTCTTGGGGGCAGGTGCTTTTAGTCCTCTTTGTTGTGGAACTGGTTTTTTTTTTTTTTTTTCCATTTCCTTTGTATTTTGGGGGTGAAAAAAATTGCAGCTCAAGCCATGTTGTTTGAGAAAATGTGAAACAGGCCATTTCTTGCAGTTTTCTTTCAAATTTTACCTCTGTTGAAAGGGCGCAGCCAAGAGGGCTTTAAGCAAAGTGGGATGTTTTTCTGCCTGAACCAGAAATCTTGTTCTTGAAGCAGCAGTGAAGTTAAGCCGGGTCAGAAGAAGCTCCCCTTGCCTTGCCTTGCTGTCCTTAAAATCTCTTGAAGTGCTCATCCCTGGGAAGGTTGCCATCCATTCCAGCAGAGCCGGATTTCATTTGATGACTCTGTGAATGAATAAATAAGTGCACATTCATTTATTCGTTTTGCTTCACCCTAGAGATTTCACCTAAATTGTTTATCTCCTCCTCTCTGTTGGCCCGGGATGCTGCAGGAAACAAAGGGAGCTCCAAGCTGTGCCTTGTTGTTTCTAGCTGTGGAATTTACTTTACTTTTTTTGTCACGCTTGGCTCCAGCACGGAGCACGCAACCCTGTGTGGATTCATGTGCCCAGCTCTGTTGGCACAGCTGAAGACCGGGGCTGTACCACTCCGAATCTGGTTGTCTCAATTGTGCCATCACTGATGCTTTCCTGGGGGGATTTTTATAGTGATCTCCCTTTTTGTCTCCTTTATCGCAAAGTATAGAGTTGTGAAGGCTTTTAGTTAGCAGCATCAGCTCTGAGCCTCTTAGCTGGGAGTGGGGATCTCTCTTAGGTGCACTGTGTCCGCTGGCAGATGTTACTCCTCTGGTCAAAGTGCTGGCAGCAGAAAGGAGACGAGGAGCTTGGTGGTGTACATGGGGCTGTCACCAACAAGCTAAGCCTCAGGATCCCTCCAGCATCTTACAGCCCTGATTTTCCTCTCAGAGCTCCTAGCTGATCCCTTCCCCAGTGCAGCAGGCAGGGCTAAGTGCAAGACTTGGTTTCAGCAGGATTGATTCAGATCGATTCCGAGGAAGGGATCTGGATTTACGCTGACATACGAGAGAAGTGTCTGGATCAGCTCTGTGCAGACAGCGTCCTTGGTAAAACCAGGATTGTGGAGCGGGAGGTTCAGCTGAGGGCGTGGTATCGCTGTTCGCTACCAGGAGTTTTCTCTCCCAACAGATGAGGAATGTTCCACCACCGAGCATCCCTACAAGAAGCCCTACATGGAAACTTCTCCGGCAGAAGAGGATCCTTTCTACAGGTCCAGTTACCCCCAGCAGCAGGGACTGAACACTTCATACAGGACTGAATCAGCCCAGCGCCAAGCATGTATGTATGCCAGCTCCGCTCCCCCCACGGACCCCGTGCCCAGCCTAGAAGACATCAGCTGTAACACGTGGCCGAGCGTGCCGTCCTACAGCAGTTGCACAGTGTCTGCCATGCAGCCGATGGACAGGTTACCCTACCAGCATTTCTCTGCCCACTTCACCTCGGGGCCGCTGATGCCCCGGCTCAGCAGCGTGGCCAACCATACCTCTCCCCAAATAGGAGATACCCATAGCATGTTTCAGCACCAAACCTCCGTTTCTCACCAACCCATCGTCCGGCAGTGTGGACCTCAGACCAGCATCCAGTCCCCCCCCAGCAGCTTACAGCCCGCAGAGTTCCTGTATTCCCATGGCGTGCCTCGAACCCTTTCGCCCCACCAGTACCACTCGGTCCACGGCGTGGGCATGGTGCCAGAGTGGAGCGAGAACAGCTAACAAGGCGGTCAGGAAAGTGCAAGAGCATTAGCCATGGGGAAAAAAAAAAATGGGAAGAGGAAAAGGGAAAAAAATACCCTGTCGATATTAAAAGTGAGAGTATTTTGCAAGACTCCTTTAACTGAATGTTCACCGCTAGCACTCGAGAGGGACGGACACTGGTTGAAACCACAGACGAAATAGTCATCGGCCTCGGTGTGACTTGCTCCCCCCGCTCTTTTTTCTTTTGTTTCAAAAGAAAAAACCAGCAGATCGGCACATTCTCCCCCGCCACTGTCCCCACCCACTTTGCGTTGCTGCCACCGCCAGCCCTGTGCCCTTGGTCCCCCCCCACCCTCCTGTTCTTCTTGTTCTCCAAGGGACACCAAACTCCTGCTGCCTTTCTCAACACAGCCAGAGTGCTTGAACGAAAACAACTAGGTTGTTACTTTTTTTTGTGGTGTTGATGTTGACGATGTTATATAATAAATAATAATATATATATATTTTCTTTCAATTCTCTCAGAAAAAAAAAAAAAGACACCGGCCCTTTTTACCAAGGGTGGATTTTGGAGTGGTGGTTTTTTTGTTTGTTTTGGGTTTTTTTTATTAGTATTATCATTGTTACTTTTCAGCAGAAAGAGGTTTTACGAACCCCCCAATAAGAAGAGCAGGTACTTACCTCGCCCAGGTGTGGTACCACGAGTGAAGTCACTCCCTGCAGGGAGCTGCGTTTCCTTCCAAGCTCCCCAAAACACATCTGCAGAACAAGCCCCGTAAACTCATCTCCTTGCCCACTGGTGTGTAACTCTCTGACTCTTCTTTCCTTCCCATCTCCCGGTCTTTCCCGACCCATCAGCTGCCTCTGATGGAAGCGCAGGCTATCCTCCAAACTCGAAAGCATCCACAGCGTGTCTCCTGCTCAATTTTTACCGGCACGCAGCAAGCGAGGCTCTGAGCCAGCTGCCACGGGGGGGAAAGGGAGGGCAGAGGAGACAGCGAAAGGAAAAAATTTGCTCATAAAACCAATGATGACGCTTGTTTGCAATCCCGGACTTTCATTTTATCGTCCGTTCTCTTTTTTTTCCTCTAAAAAAAAAAAAAAAAAGCAAAAGGGATATTGGTCTGGGTATGTTAAGTGAGGTATTAAGTAAAAGTGTTTAAAAGGAGAAAAACGATCCTGAGAGGCTGGGAGTGGGGGAGGCAAGAAGAGAAGAAAAAGCAAATGTGTGGAAGTAAAAATGTCTGTTGCAGAATTTTTCAGGTGTAAAATTTGCTGGTACTATTTATTTATACGTGGGAGTTCGAATAACTCGCAGGATGTCACAAAGCCAGCAAAGCAGCTGATTCGAAGGGGTCAAAGCTTTTATTGAAATGGAAGTTTGCTTTCTTTTCTTCTTTTTTTTTTTTTTTCCTCTCCAAGCTGTGCACACTCTATATAATTTACATATATTTTTAATTAAAAGTAATTCTAATTAAAAAATGAGGTATACCTGTGTGTCAGCAACCGAGACGTGGGTGTGAATGGGGGGAATGCCGGTATGTGCGCGGGAGGGATTACAGACAGGCATCCAGAGCTGTGGAGCTAAGAAGAAAGAGAGAATCCTGACCTGGCTGTGCTTCCCTGTTCTCATGTGCCCGCCGATGTCTAATAAACACCCCATGCTCTCAACGGCAAGGGACCTGCCCACCAATTTTGAATATTTTTTGGGGGTTTTGGGGTGAGGTTTTTCTGGTTTTTTCTGCTCGATGTCCATAAGTTTGTTTTTTATTTATTTCTGGTGTACCTCAGGAGGTACCGCACCCCAACGGGCAGTGATAGGCTGAGCTTGAGCCTGCTGTGTGTTTGTCTGCCTGAGTCCCCCAGGTCCCTCCCACCCAGCCCGTCCCTAACGGACGTGGTCTCCTGGAGTCACTTTCCTGTCGAGGCAGGTTTAGAAGAGACCTTGGGAATCCAGGTGGATGCTGGGGTGGCACCAGGAAGCCCTCGTGGAGGTGGAGCTGCCCCCTGTTCCCATGCAGATGGGATTGGTGGGTGATGTTCTGGCCCAGCGGAGGTGTGGGGCTGTTTCCCAGCCTCAGCGGAGGAGAGGAGAATGCTGGATGCTTTTTGGATTAGAAACAAGATGGGGAAATCGGCTCCAGAGAAATAGAGATTGCATCTGAGAAGCCCAGCAGAAAGGTCTCCTCAGTGTGGCTGGTGAGCAGGGAGCAGCATGCCCAAGTCCTGAGAACAGAGCGAGAAGGCGTCTCCAGCCTGACCCACCAGCAGCAGCACATCTGGCTGCAACAACAGCATTGCCAACGCGTGTCTGGCAGCCTTGGTGGCCTCCTGTGCACCAGAGAGCTAGGGACACCTTGCAGATGGACAGAGGGTGGGGTTAGCAGAGCCCCTTCACAGGTGATGGTCCCACCTAGCTGTCCCATGGTGTCTGCTGGGTCTACCCCAGCACTGGCTTTCGTCCTTCGGCTGTCTCTTCTTTTACTGTCCTCTGCTTGCAACAACTGCGTTTCATAAATACTGGGTTAGACACAGTCAAAATGCGATGCTGCGCCACCCTGGGAGCTCGCTGCGGCTATCGGCCACATTCATAGGCAGAAGGAGACGTAGGCATCATGTAGCCCTTCTGTGGGCATGGCTGGGACCTCACGTTACACGGAAAGCCACCCCCAGGGAATTACCCAAGTGTGGCATGTCTCAGGAAATCCCATGCTGTTCCTCCAGAATATGCAGATGTCCAAGATTAATGACTGAGTGAACTGCATTTTGAGTTGAGGAATAAAAAATTTCAAAGTATTTAGCTGTCAGTTACATTGTACTCCCCAGGCTTCGTTATCCCACTGCTAATCGTGTAATCATCTTATCACTGTGGTAAGTTACATGTAATTAAATGGCCAGCGGTTGCTCTGTAAGGAAAGAGGTCTTACCAGAAAGGTGCGCCATGCATCTCAAAGAGCATTAAGGAAACTAAACCCACATGGTAAATTATTTCTCAGGCTTCGGAAGGAAAGCCTCAAGCTTTCAACTTGACTGATTGTCTTTGAGTTCCTCGCATTACTTTTTTTGGCTCTTCAGGGAAATGCCGGGCTCTCTGGTGGAGCGTGCGATGCCACGATGGGCTCTGATCGCTGGGTTTCGGCTGCTGAAGAGCCAGGTAGTTCCCCAAGGACGCAGCTTTGTGGAGCCGCATTGGCATGAGGAGCAAGGAGGCCATTGGTGGCGGGAGGATGGACCTGTCACACCTAGCAAAATCTAGGATGAAGGCAAAGCTGGGTAGGAGGTTGCGATACAGGCTTCTCCTCCTCTTCTTGAAGAGTTTGTTACTGGCTACTGCTTCAATATGGCATTTCTGGGCTTTAGCCCCGATGGAGCCCAGTTGTGCCGTGTGAGCACAGCCCGCTCTTCCATTTGAACGCGTAGGACTGTGGGGAGTCAGATGGGACTTCTTCAGAGACTCATAGTGACTCCCAGCTTGCATGTGGATGTGCCTGCTTTAGGTTGAGCCTTGAGAAACAGCTTGTGCTTCTTCCCGACTGGTCCAAAACTGGAAGGAAGAGGGTTTCCTCTCCCTTTGGTTGTGATTTTATGTTACAAAGAGCCTGAAGTGATTTCCTTAATTTCTCTTCTTAGGGACTTGCTCCTTAGCAGAGTGTGATAATGATGGTGATAATAATGAACAAACAGACAAACAAAATAGGGAAAAAATTATATAGGAGTTACTGTGATTGGAAGAATTGGACAAATGAGGTTGCAAAATTTGCCCTATTCAGAGCTAAGCTGGCAATTCATCCATAAGAGGCCTTGAAACTTGAGAAAGACCATCCCAGCACGGTACAAAGGTCCAAGCACGGCCACCACCAGCCTTTCCCTTCTTGCCTCCAAGTCCCAGGATCCATAAACAATCCTCAGTGTTGCCTGGTGGTTTCCCATGAGCACTACTGAGGGTGTTGGAGATGGGCTGGACCTTGGGGTGCTTCTGCCATGGGCCTGGGGACAGCGATGGTGGAAGAGTCAGGTGAAGGTGAGCCATGTCCCCAGCCAAAGAGAAAGTTGGGCTCCAAAAGGAGCCCTGCAGAGCCAGTGGAGGAGGAGGGCTGGTGTGGTGGGTGAAGTGGCAGCGGTGGCCCATCCTCTTCCTCATGTGCAGGGGACCTCTTTGCCTCTCCCTTTTGGTGAGGAGCCTTCGAGCAAGCTTGCTGCTCTGATAGCGTGGAAAGTAGCCCCGAAACATCACGAGGCAGAAGAAAAATGGTGCTTTATAGATGCACCGTAATAAATAAGTGCAGGCTGCGCAATTCCTTCAAGTGGAGAAGGAGAGAAAGAAACTCAGCCTTGCCTGAAAACATCTTTTAAAGAGCAAACACAAATTCCCAGGCTGCGGTTGCAATGCTGTTTGTTCAGCTGCCTTCCTGGGCTAAAATCCTCCCTGCAGTTACCACAGCTCGTACCTGGGGAGGCTGCAGATGCCCTGGGCAGGCACACAGAGAGCTCTTTGTCTGTCCCTATCAGCTCACCTCCACATTTCAAGTTTCAGCAGCTAGGACGCTGGCGGGGTCTGGGAGGCGGCTTTTCCCCACCGTGGTACCTGCTGGGATCGGCAGCTCCCAAACCGGCATTGGTGAGGTTGTTCCTAGGGATGAGGATGCTGGAGAGGGGCACAGTCACCCCTCTCCTGCTCACTGCTGCTCTAGGCTGCGCTCCCAGGGCAGAGCCGACCTCCCCAAAACTGCCTTTGTGCCTCGAGGGCTGAGGGAAAAAAATATCCGAAAGCCTTGGGATTCTTGCTCATAAATGCAGCCCACAATATCGTAAGATTTTACAGTGCTGCCAACGATGACAATTTTATGATGGGTCTCATGCGATTTACAAAAGGGTGTTCTGGTTTTTTTTTTTCTCTTGAAGTTTCACAGAAGTCCTGTGATTATATGAAACTCTCAAGGGATTCTGAGTCTTCCCCACACCCATTTTTTCTTTTTTGATGGGTTTGAGGGTATATAATAAAGCTGGAAAATTTTTTTGGAGAGGAAAGTGAGGCAGAGAAAAGAAATAACTTGTCTGGAGGTGGAACTAGAACTCATCACCAGACAAAAAAATATTTTAGTTTTTTTTTTTGCTTTCTCCCTGGAAAAGCGAATGCCTCTGCTGCATTTTTTTGAGTAATAAAAATTTCAAAGTTTTAAGTCATTGGAAACTGTTCAGAAAGTGGCTTGAATAAATTCCCACCCCCAAAAAGGAGAAATAATTTGTTTACATTTAGAAGATTTTACTCTTTTGAAATTTCAAAGGAAATTTTTCAACCTGAAGTTATTTCAGAGTGAAATACTGATGTGTTTCTCTTGGAACCCGCCATACCCGGCAGCTCTGATGTCTTCTACTTCCTTTGCTTCGTTGAAACAAATCCCACAGCCTCAGCGGCTGGTTCTGACTGTGCTTTGCTGTGGGTTTTGCAGGCTTTACCCTGCACCCGGGAAGGCTTGGCTTGAATGAAATATAGTTAAAAGTCAGCAAGTGTCTGCCGTGGCTCCCCTGTGAGATAAATAAAGCGGTGGGGCACTGGACCAGGTTGCCCAGAGAAGCTATGGGTGCTCCCTCCCTAGCCAGTGTTCAAGGCCGGGTTAGATGGGGCTTCGAGCAACCTGATCTAGTGGAAGATGTCCCTGCTGTGGCGTTGGAACTAGACGATCTTTAAGGTCCCTTCCAACCCAAAGCATTCTGTGATTCTATGATTTAGGTCTGATGGCTCCTATGTCAATCAGAAGGGCCGGTGGTGGGGCCATGTTGCATGTTTGAGCACCCCAGGTGATGCTGGTAGCATCGCCTCCCTCCTGGGAATAGCTGGGCAGTGCCCATTGCTGCCCAGCAGCAGGAGGAGAGGTCTGTGGGGTCTGCAGCTGCCCCCAGTTAGGCAGCAGCAGCTGGAGACGATCCCCAAGGCTTCCCACCAGCGTCATTTCCACCTGGGTAAGCCCTCCCACCCCAGGGATTAAAGGCAGAGACAAGACCAGGGCTGAGCTTTGTCTTGGAGATTTTGCATCAGCAGCTTCATGGTGATCCTGTCAGCTCAGCAGCGCTGCTGCCCTTGGGAGCATGTTGAAGCACAAGTAGGTGAAAAAAAAAAAAAAAAAAGAAGGGGATGTGATGAAGAGATGGAAACTGGTCTCTGTGAAGGGGTGTCTATGTAACCTGTGCAGTGCTCTCGCTCAGGGGGGTATAATGTGCTAAGGACTGGGGGGGGTTGCCCTCTACTGAAGACCTAACAAATGACCTGTAACCTGCCTCAAGGCAGAAAATGTGCTTGAATGGTGAACAGAAAGTGCAGCCCTAAAGCATATGGTGGGGGGAAAGGGCAGAAACCTGCTGCAGCAAGTGGTGAGCTCTTGGCCAGCAAGGGGCTGAGGGCTCTGGTAGTCCCCTGTCCACAAATGCTGGCGTTGAGATGGTTTTGTTGCATAAGAGCAAACAAGTTTATCATAATTGTTATTACGGTGTTGATAATGCCGCACTGCGGCTCTTCCTCGGCTTCGTGTGATCTGGCATGTGGAGAATGCCGTGACTAATGCATGTCCATGTTGCTGTGGGGCTTTGTGCTGTTGTGACATCCCCATCGCTGGCTCCAGGGACCCCAAAGGCATCAAGGTTTCACTTCAGCTTTTACGCAGACCTGGGCTGTGATGAATCAGGCATCTGTTTGTTGGCCCTGGGGTTTTCAGGGAACGTTCTCATCCGGAGGTTACAAGGTGGTCGCACTGGAGTACTCTTTCCTGCTCTTGGTGTCTGGACTGCTTATGATCCTGTCGCTGAACCTGCTGGCTGTGTTTCTGCTCGTACAGCTTAGGGTGCAGCTGATCTTTGCTGCAAGGCTGAATGGCTGTTTCCTGTTCAGTTTGTTGTTCACCAGGACCTCCAGGTCCTTTCTAGCTCCAGCCTGTCCTGTTGTACCAGATTGTCCATGCTGGAGGCAGGGTTTTGCCTTTGAACTTCCTCATGTTCCTGTCATCCCACTTCTCCAGGTTGTAGGGATCCCTCTGAGTAGCAGCTCCGTCTTTGGTGTATTGGCTGCTCTTCCAGCTTGGTGTCATCTGTGATCTGGTGAGAGTGTGCTCTGTCCCGGTTGTTAATACGGTAAGATATTAAAAAACATTGGTGCCAATACTGACCCTTGAGGGGTGCTGCTAGTAACCAACCACCAGCTGGGCATTTTGCTGCTACTGATGCAATTTGCACCTGATGGTGCAGCCAACTTTCCACCCACCTTGTAGCCTACTTATGCAGTCCATACCTCATCCATTTGGACTTGGAGAACACTATGCGAGACTGTCAAAGGCAGTTGCAGGTCCTGATGTTCATCAGAAACTTAGGCTGGGGTGTCCCCCAACATTTTCCATCTCCAGATCACTGTAAACCTGAGGATCTCTGCATGCCCCCTTGTCATCAGAGCTGTTCATCAGAAACACTGTGGCCCACTAAAACACAGGATGGCTTTTATGGGGCATGTATCTGAGGAAAGCAAGTCCAGCTGAAGCCTGGCTGAAAAGCTGGGTTAGCATGATGTATTTGCTGCTGTTCAAGTAGCGTTGGCTGCCCTGCCTGAGCTTGGCGTTTGGTGTGCCTGGGTGGGGAAGGAGAGGGAATTCCAGACTCAGAGAGCTTTTAATTTGAGGCAGAGGGTCAATGGACCACGAATGGTCCATGATGCTGTAATCAGTCTGGAGCTGGTTGGTGTGAGTTATGGGAGCGTGTGCCTGTACACAGACACTTTAACAGCCTCACTGAGTGACAGGCACCAATATTACTGTTGGGTCAATGCCAGTCAAGGTGGCGGTGACCAACCCAGCTTGGCAATGACTGCAGCACTTGCCTGTGTGGGGAGCAAATAATAAAATTGTCTTTTGGTTCGTTTCCAAGTGTCCTCCACTGAGATTGCGTAGCAAGGGAAGGAGGCAGCACCACATCGCCAGGGTCACGGGCCATGAATGAGGCAGCCTCGCACTGCTGGGTGACCTTCAAAGCCTCCCAAAACCCTTTGTAAAGGAAATTAAATACTGCTATTGGACCAGTGTGGATAACTGGGGTTTTTTGGGTGTATTTAACCAGCACTAAAGCACTGCTTAGGCTTGAATGGTGTCATTTGCTTAGCTTGCAAAGATACTTGTACTTTTCCCTCCTTTTTTAAACAAATCCCTTGAAACAATAAAGCATATTTCTACATAAAGTATCTCTTAGAATAGGAAGTATCGAAGCTGCTTAAGGTTTGACGTACAACTTTTCTGCTGGTGGGGAGGTGAGGGTTGTTCTGATGTAATTTACTTTTTTGAATAGAGAGGCAGTTCTCACCTTGTGCCACCCCACTATCCCAAAATGTTGCTCAGCTCTTATCAGTATTCAAAAAAAACCCGGAAACATGGCAAAGTCAGAACTAGGAACCAAAAGGGCCACCTCATTCTTAGCTGTGCTATAGCATTAAAAAAACAAATTCTAAAAATGTCTTAAATATTTCCTGAATGTCTGTCTTCCAGACACGGTGGTTCAGTCTATGCCAATATTTGAAGACTCTGGCCCATAAGGAAGTGAGCTCTTGGTCTGAGCTGGATTATCATCCCAGGGTATTGCTGAGCCTTAGATGGGATTATTTTTAACGTTGGTTTGCTTGGATTTTGCACATATTTACACAGCTGCTGTTAAAGTACAGGAAAGCTGTGTGTGATATCTCCTTTCTCATCTGATTGTGGCAGCTTTTAGGTCAAGTTGAACAACTTGATCAGTTATTGATGGATAGGGCAAGAAGCCCCTCGGTTCGTTAGCTGGATCTGGGCCATAGCGCTGTCTCCTGTCCCTGCCGGTTGGCAGACAGCTGCTGCTCCATCCAGGAGGACTGATGTCCAAGAGCAGGAGAGGTGGCCCTAAGCCCATGAGGTGCAGCTAGCTGAGATGTAACGGTAGCTACATACAAACTAAATTAGGTCTTCATCTGAAGCCAAATCTGGGGGCTTTGTGAGCCAGGAAAAGTTTAACAGGTACTATTTAAAGAGTGAATTAGCTTGAAAAACTCCTCAAGCTCAATGGCTTCTTACTGAGGACCCTCAACAATGTCTAACCTGAAATTTTTAATTCTGTCTTTTTGTTGAAGGTGGTTGAATTTTGCTCATGAACGTGAAAAGCTTTGGAGAGACAGCGGCAGTGATTTGGTTAGGTTCATTTCTTTAGGAAACTGAGCTCCAACATACCCTGTGGATCAGCTAACCCTTATCCAAAAGGCTTTGCCCATCAGTCTTGCCTGCAGTGGGGCTGCCGTTGGGATTCCAGGAGGAATATTCCTGCAGACAGGTTACATATGTGCCCGTGCACTGTTAGGATGGAAAAAAGCTCTTGTGGGGTTTTTTGGAGTTTGAGCCATCCTGATGAAGTTCAGTGCAGTGGAACCATATTAATTGAATCCTGTGCTGTTGGGAGTCTGTCCTTCTGCGGGACAGAGGAGTGGGATAACTGGGGGGGATAAATTATTTGTACATTAATGATAATAGAAAGCACAGCCATCGTCCAGACCTGGCTTGTGCAACTCATTAGCTGCCCCGCTTGGGATTCAATCAAGGAGGTGATACTTGCCTGGAGAAGAGGGATGAAATGATAGGCTAGAGCAGAACCAGGAAACTCCCCGTCCCCTGCCCCAGTCTCTTGTAAAAGACAAGCAAGCACTGCTTTATTCTCACACTTGGGAACGACCCCAGCAGCTGGCAGTGCCCAGGGGCAGATGCTCTCTTGTATCTCCACCCTTCCAAAGTGCTTAGTGCTGCTCTTCATGGCAAGCAAGCAGCTTCTCGGTGACACAGCCCTGAGCTGTCCTCTGCTCTCACTGCTCGCGCTAGTGCTGAAGGGCCTCTTTAATAGCGTCATTGATAACCATGACCTTTCTGTTCAGCCTCTGCTAGAGTTCATGGTGCTCCCCCATGCTGGGGAGGAATAGGGCTGGGAGACCTGGCAGCGCTCCCTCCCCACCTGCCTCCTGGCTTTAGGTGGAGCAGCAAAATCTTCAGGCTACCTGCCTCCATTTCTTGAAGCAAAGGAGATGAGGGGAAATGGAGGAAAGCCCCTTACATCGCTGTAATATTTGGGACATAAAAGCTTTTCTTTGAGAGCAAATCCTTTTTTTTTTTTCCTCCTCATGGCATTAAGGCTCAAGAAATTCCTCAGAAAATAATTTGTCAAGGCCCTGACTGATCAAAGACGTATATAAAAGGACCCTTTTTTTTAAAGGGGAAAAAAAAATCCCCCTCTGAGCTCAGAATGAATTGGCAATTCATTTACCAACTGTCAGATAAAGTAGCTCAATCCCTATCACGTCTTTAGCTGGAGCTGTGGCCAGAAGGAAGCAATTCTCGGCCCACTGTGCGTACATGTTTGGGGTATGTTAGTGATTAGGATATTCCTGCCTGGGGGATGCAGAGAGATATGACTCAGATTCGCAAAAGAGCCATAAATCTCCTTCCTTTTATTCAAAATGTGTGTTTTATAGCTGTTTCCTGGCCAATTGCTGCCTCGAATAAATATGTAACATATCTGTGTGTATATAGTTTTTTGGATCCAAGCATTGGGCTCTCTCACAAAGTGAACTCTCTGCTTGGGGAAAGTTTGAATGTGGTTCTCTGCTGTTCTTTCATTCTTGGAAAAATCCCTCATTGAGCCTTAATTGGCTGAGTGTTGTCCTAGTGACACCTGCTCCTGTTCTCATTCATCTGTGGTGGGGTAACCTGGAAAGGGGCTGGGTGGGGATACGGTCTGAAGGATCCCAAAAGGTCATCCAGGCCCCAAGGCAGGATCGAGTAGATTGAAAACTGGAATTTTTGGTCCAAAGGCTCAGGCAGGATTTTGGTAATCCCAGAGTGAAGCTCAAAAGCTCAGTAGATGCTCTGCTAACATCCCATGACTGTGCTGATGCTCACCCAGGAGCTGTGTTGGAGCCCATCTGTCTCTGCAGCTGAAATCACATCTAGTTCCCAAGTTGTAGGTGACCATACACCTCCAGCCCATGGTGTCTGTGGCACTGCCTTTCCCCATCTCAAGAGCAGCATGATTCATGAAGCTCTCCCCTCCTTATCCTCCCACCCCACATCCCTTCCAACCAGCTTGGTATCTCCCAGTTCACTGCTTCCACACCTGTTTCATCTGTCTGGGTGATATAGAAAGGACAACATAGACCTGAAGGAAAAGGCGGGAAGGGATGGACACCAATGCAGGAGGAAGTAAAGGCAGGGATATTTCTCTGTTCTTAGGTCCCCATCATAGGCTGCACAGGTAGAAATGCCCAATGTCTTTTAATTGTGTTCTCTCTTGACCCTGATGGGCTGTAATTCTTCCCTGAAATCAGCTGAAGTGGCTGAGAAATGCACACCAGGAAGAGGCTCAATTGTTTGCTCTTCTCTGTGTTTAGCCAGAAGATGAGTCCCAGGAAGAGGAAAGAATAACAGGAACAAGTCTGCTCTTGGAGAATAATATCACTAAGTTTTTCATCAGCGTCCTGCTCTTCCAAGCCATGCAGAAGGCTGATTCCCCTAAGTTAAAAAAAAAACCAAACAAAACAGGAAAGCCCATCCTCGTTGTAAGGAAAGCAGTAAAAATTTGGAGTCTGGCAGGGCTGGTATTTTATTTTTAGCTCTTCCTTCTAATCCTTTAAGCCCGTAGTTCCTTTCTGTTTCCTTTTCCCTTAAACCAGGAGCTGCAATCATTTGGCCCTGTTTCAAAGTCTCAAAGCCAACGGCAAACCTCCCAGATCCCATGCCAGAGAATCTGGTAGGGCCCTAAGGTTTATCTCCTAGAGGGCTTGATCTGAAAGCTGCTGAAGCTGGTGGGAATCTTACCACTAACCCTGAGGAGCCCTAAACATACCGTGCCTATCTGGCAGTATTGTGAGTGTACATGTTATTTAAAAATAACACGTGTGGGTGCAAGAAACAGTCTCAAAAAGTTTCTTAAACTTTGATCTAAGACTAGAATTGCTCTCACGTACACAATGGGATACCTTGAATAAAGGATAAACCAAGAAAGACGTAGATTAATGACTGGGGGATGATGGGGATTTCTTCTGAAGGTAGGTGGCAGAGGGCAACATCATTCACTGGAGTGAAATATATACGTATGAGCATGTGCTTTGGATGCTCTTCGGGGGAAAGGCACTGTCAGGCTGCCCTTTTCCCGCTGCTCTTTGCTGCTTCTCCTTTGGGTAAACGTGGGCTTCTTCACCTTAAGACCAGTCCTTGAGCCGTTCCCAACAGGCGAGTAGTCCTGTGACTCCCAGTGCCAGCAGACGTTTATTCCCTCGAACAACTTACCTCTTTACCATTGCTGCTGCCTCTGCACCAGACACTACTGTTACTGGTGTTTATTAGCAGAGGAAATTACTTCTGGGGGTGTCCCAAGGGCTGGGGTTCTTATTGCTGTACCTGGGGGGACAGTTTGATTTCAAGTCAAAAACCAGCAGATCCGAAACCCTCCAGACAAATGTCGTTCAGCTCTGGCTGCAGCTTTTAGCTGAATTTCTTTCCCCCCATGGTATCTCCATTTAAGGCCCACTCATGTAAACATTTATAAGCACATGATGGTTTTAACAATGATTCATCCTATTAAAGTCCAAGTGGCTACTCACAGGATGGTTTCCAGAACTAGGCAATAGATATAAAAAGGGCAAGGACCAGGACTTTTCTGTGCTATCTCAAGTGGCTCACGCTTTACACACAACAGGCTCAATTTCAGAGGAGCTGGTCTCCCTTGGCTGTATATTAAAGCTGCTTAGAAACAGGTTTGGTTCCCCCTACCCCGCTCTAGGAAATCCTTTGTGTTCAAACACCCCAAATAGGCTCAGATTGCTGGGGCAGCCCGCAATTTTCAGGCAGCTCCAGTGATTTTTCAGAGCAGGGGTCTCACGTAAATGGTCCTGGGAGAAGGGAAGTGGAATGCAACTTTCTTTGCACAGTGAGCTTTTATTACCAGCCAGAAAAAAAAAGAAAATCAACCTGAGATGCCAACTTTCCATTTTTTTGATGCAGAGGGCTTCAGGGCAGTAATGGATATCACTTTGAAAAGCACTTTTTCCCTGACTTGTGATGCCTATTGTGTTTTACTCATCCCCAAATTGCAGCCGGTGGAAGGGCTGTGGAGGGATGCATCTGGTCCCCAGCTCAGCCCAGGCGTTTGGGAAGCCACTTGTGTGCATGTCAGAAGCAGCAGCCAATGGTGGCGGCAGCTCCCGTCCTTGCGTGGGCACCACATGCTGCCCTGGAGAAGGTACTTAGCTCTCCGGGCTGCGTTCAAGCACTTCACATACCACTGTGAAGTGGCCTGTGTACCCAGAGCGGCTCTGTGCCCCCTGGTCTGGGAACCCCCGTCCTGGCTGGAAGAGGCAGGTTAAACTAGCTCTGTGCTGCTGCAGACGCACCAACAGTGATGTCCCGACCTGGTGGTGTCATGCAGCACGTCCTCCTGTTGCCAGAGTTCTCCAGGAGCCTGACGGGAGGTAGGGAAAAGCCAGGCAGGATGGAGAAGGGGCAGCCCGAGAGTATTTCTTCGCTCCTGTTTGTGCCAGACTATCAAAGCTATCTCAGGAGTGGGGCTTTTCTTCTTGATGCCACCTTGTGCACTTAAGCAGAGAACCTCAGAGGAATTTCAGGGGACATCTCTGTGGTCTTTTGCAAGCAGACGTGACCTTCTCAGCTGGCTGGATGTCAGCCAGCTCCACGCTAGAAGGCATGTAGCTTTGTCAGCGTGGTGCTAAGCCTGAGCCATTACCAAAAATAGGAATTAAAAAATGCCTTCAGTGCTTTTTTAAAATGAAAAGTAGTAGAGGTTTTACTAGCAAACAGTATGTTTTTCATGTGAGACTTAAAGGAAAGCTGAAAGAAAAAAAAAGTTGTTCAAAACTGAAGCTGTGGCAAAATCAATCTTTTTCTTTGCAAGATGATTCAATGCAGAGATGTGTTTCACTTTTTAAATGATTTATCAACTGCCTTCAACTATACCAGGCAATTTAAGTTAAAAATTATCATTCTGTTGAAAAATTACATTTTCTCTTACCAAAAAAAAAAAAAGTTTCAAGAGTAAAAGATTTCTCTGGATTCCACAGAAGGGCTTTTGGAGATATGTAGCTTCATGCCATGGTGATAGGGAAAAAGAATGAAGCACACTGATTATGTATATATATGTATGTAAGGTATTTGTAAGGTGTCTATAAAATATTTTTAATCTGCTTGATTGGTGGGCAACCAGACACTGAGGTAGAGCTGCTAACGTAATATCTTTGCGGAGTTACAAGGTTGTCAGACGTTTGGAGAGGATATCTGTGGATCATTGAGACTTCTGCGAAATGCAAAGTGGTAGCAGGATGTTACCAGGGAGAAAACACAAAAGCCAAAGACCCTGAGCATGGCCAGGCAGTTGCTTTAGGGGGGAAAAAAAAAAAAATCAGAGCTGCCAGGAAAAGCCTCAAGATGATTGTGGTGAGGTTGAGTGAGGGAACACCTGGGGAAGATTGATGAAGAGACAGCCAATGTGTGTGTGTATGATTTATGAGGAGTGGTCCTGGCTTTAGTAGGAGTTCTTTGGAGATATGGATGCCATGGTGCAGGATGAAAAACCTCCTGGATGCAATATAGTTACCGGACTGTCAAACATCACATGATAAGGTTCCATAACTGAGATTATTAGTTTAGCGAGGGAGAAACAGAATATGAGGCCAAATAAGCCATGGGGCAGAAACTTCCCTCAAGACGCTGGAATTCTCTCTCTGCGTCCAGCTCAATGGGGATGTGTATGTGTGTGCACGTATCTCCACGTGTCTCTCTGTCCATCGAGCCGTTTACCCAGCTAAGGTCAGTCACTCCTCTTCCTCCTTCCTGGCAGCTAGGAGCAGTTTGGTGTGGTGGAGGGATGGCTGCTTCAGCTGGGAGAAGAGTATTTCAGGGACTCCCAGGATGCCCCTTTGGACTTGAGTTTTCTCATGCAAGGAGAGAGACTGTTCTCCTGTGTGGTGGCTGATGGAGCTGAAATCAGGGGGATAGTGCTTTGAGATACAGCAGCTGGTGAGTAACCCTCCGGGGCTGTTGGCTGGGAATCATGCAGCAAAGTTGGGTACAACCTGGGGGCCTGTGCCCTGGTGAGTGTGAGTTCAACACCTCTCTCCTCTAGCTCACTGTGGCTTTGTAGGTCTTCCCTGGTGCCCATCCAGGCTGGCTCCCCTTGGAGTAAATGCAATGGCAGAAACTACATTGGAAATGAAACAAAATACAGCTCGGCTGTGCTCTCAGCCCATCTCTGCTTCTCGCCGTCTCCTGAGGGGCTTCCACACCCTCCTTTTTCTTTTCCACTACCATCATGTAGATGGGCTATGTGTCCAGGGTCTCTGAAAAGATTCCCAGTGCAGGGGTGAGCATTGAGCCCACTGGCACCAGCCCTTCCCTTTGAATGTAAGCCACAGAAACCCCAGGGAATGATGGCACAAGTGGAAACCCACGGCTCTGATGATTCCACCCCTCTTTTAGGTGCTTACGCTCTGTCCAAGGCACTGAAGTCTCCATTGTAAGATCTGATGGAGAAGTAGACTCTCTGAAAGATGGCTAAATGAATACACAGTGCTTTCCAACTGGATAAAGACAGGGGAGCAGATAAGTTGGATAACTCTGGCTTTTGGTGTGAGCAATGACCTCAAGCTATGTGTTATTACTGTTGGCAAAATGGAGGAGTTTGAGCATCCCTGGAGCTTTCAATGCCCAAGGGTCTGGAAGGTGCAGCCTAATATGTACTGTCTTTCAAATGCGTCAGTAGATCTTTCTGTAATGTAATCTTTGGGTTTATTTGTTTTCATGTCATTTTGAACTATCTAGGGAATAACAACGACTGGGCTGTGTTCCTTCTCCTTTGAAAAGGTTGTAGCTTTTGGAATGTCACATTTGGAGGTGAAGCTTTGAAAGATGTGTCCGAAAGGGAGTGAGGCAGAGAGGCAGACAACTTTATAGACTTTGCTCCAGCTCTTACTCAAGACACAGTACCAAGCTGCTTCTTTCTATTCTGCTCCCCAGAGCCTAAATAATAAGATCTCTTTCATTCCTGGTCAATAATCACTCTTCTTGGCACAAAAATGTGCACTTCTGAAGCCGTATGATGAGACAGAATGCTTTCAAGGTCATATCGAGAAGGCAGACTGTTAGAACAAAAGAGGAAGGAGGAAGGCGTAAAGCCTTCTCATAAATCACGCAAGTCTTTTGATGCCTTCATCTCTAAAGCTACAGTGGGGTTAAAAACACAGCTAGGAAAAGAATATGGGACAGTGGTGTTCCCTGTAGCAAGGAATCGGCTGGGAAGTCAGATGAAATACAGTTATGGCATCCCCTTGGGAGACTGACCATGCTCAATGGCTGCTTTCACTTGTAAGGATGTTACTGTCCTATGGACTGGAGCAATCAGGATGAGACCACATCCAAAGCATACTCTTTGCAGGGGGACCTAAACCCCTAAATTGAGGTTTTCCAAATTAGGAAGGGACTGAGCAGGGTAAATGGCTCATGCTGGTATGGGGGGAGGAGGTTCAAAGTCAATGGGGCCACTGTCTGGCCGTTAGTAAAAAGGGAATTCCAGACAAAGCTCTTCCCTGACAGGGCAGTAGATGATGGAGACAGTTGCCAAGAAGGCCACAACTACCTTATGTGCTTCTAAGACCTAGCTAGACATTTTTATAGAAAAAAAACTGTGTGTGGGGAGCTCGGAGGCAAAGGAGTGAAAGTAAGGGAGGAAGGGGCCTGGGATGCAGTAAGTGGGAGCAGGGATGTGTTTTGGGCTTCACAGCCCATTTTGAGAACTGTCTGTCGGGCTGTCTGCTGTGATCTGTGTCCTCACCTCCCTAATGCCACCTGAAAGGGGCCTTTCCAGCAAATTCCCACTCTGGCTTGTGCATGAGGCTGCCTTGCCCCAAGCCCTGGGGAGGGCAGGTCCAAATGGAGCAGAGCTTTTCTGGTGGAACATGCCTGTGAGCTGCGTCTTGTACTTGCATCCAGCTGAGGCATTTTCCTACAAGCACCGTAATCATCAACCTGCTGAAAAAGATACTAAACCACCAAAATATACCTGGGAGCCTTTACCTTGCACAGAGTGGACCAGTACTTGGAGTACCCGATTGCAGCATCTGTGACTCTTCCAGAGCAGAATGGGGTGGCTGACAGTGCAACCCCATACCCACATACGCTTTCCTTCAAAATTAACTCTATCCTGGCCAAAACCAGCACAGGGAGAAAACTCCACCTCCCAGAGACATCATCTCTTCTTGCCCTCAGGGCTGGGAGTCCTCACCATCTAACTTTGGTAATTAAAAATTTAGTCTTTGAATCCAAGCTACCCATCCAGGCTCTTCTTTAAGCAACATGTGTGTCCTTTGGCTCCTGGAGACCCCGCGGGTCAGTACCACAGGAAAAGGACATGGTCGTAGGGATGCCTCAGCAGTATGAGATGATGCACTGGCATTGGGTGAGGACATGGCGTTGGCACAGAGTCAGATTCCTCTTCTGAGTCTCCCGTACGCCTAGACAGAGAAACAGAAATGGGTAACAGCAGCTGGGTCAACAGAAATGCAGCTTCTCTTCCGATATTTGCTCTTGGTGGTGGCTCCATTCTTTTACAGCGGAGACAAGGTCAACAACAACACTGTAATAATCATAGCAGCAACAAAACAAATCCCCACCAGGTCTGTGTCTGAACTCCTGCTGTGGACTGTCTGCTGTTTGCTGCTTGTGTTCTAGTGCTGCTTGGAAGCGATAAGCAGCGCACACCCGCCTGTACTTTAAAGTGCACTAGAAATAGAAAGCGAGATACGGTGCTACAAAAGGAAACCGACTGGCTTCAGGCTTTCCCCAGGGCTGGCTTTGTGGTTCGACACCCCGGAGCCTGCTGCAGCATTGCAAATCAAGAACAAATTTTCCGGTCTCTTGACAGGCAGCAAGTCAATTCTGCTAGTCAAAACCTGAACATTCTGCTTGGACCAAATCTGCTGGGGTCAAGGCATCAGTGAGGCCATACAGCCTTGATACAACCACACTTTGGCTGAAGCCTTTTGGTCCAAGACCTCCTTTTCATTTTAGGTATAAGATAGTGTCCTGGTTTGAGTAACTATGGCCTTAACAGCGTTAGAAAAATGATGGCTACTTCAGCAGAAAGCTCCACGGATCACCCAAGTATGATGATAAAAAACACAACTGCCTCCTCCTCCTATTTGGAAGGTAGAAGCTTTGAGCAGCTCGTGGCTCATCAGAAGTGGTCCCTTTTGGGCTCCTGCGGTTCTTCAGTGAGTCTGTTGCCTTTTCTTACTGTTCATCCCTCAGATGGCAAATCCCTTCCAAACCAACCTCTCCAGAGACTGGCAAGCGTGCAGGGTGATGGAGTGGGGAACTTTTCTAGCAGATGTGGGCTTGGGCTAGCGAGACCAATGGAGAGTGCCAGACTCTCTGGTTTCCTTGTACTTAGTGAGGTATGTGGGAGAGGGAGAAGGCTTCTCTAAAACCAAGAACTTTGCCCAAAGACCAGCCTTAGGGACCATTTGTGTTTCACCAAGCCTTAGACCGGTAGAAAAACTTAATACTTAACATCAAACACATGTTTAGATCCCTTGACCTCAAGGGACCATCCAGCCTTTGGCTGCAAGGTAAGTGAAGGTGAGATCAAGGTGTTTGCTTGCACAAGCTAGCAACGAAGTCCAAACCATCTCTTATGCTGGGCACATGCTGAGCTCATGCTACTGTGTTTTCACCAGCGTTGTTGTTATGCTTAGTCTAGCCCATGCTCACCGTGCATTTCCGTTTTTCAGCAGTGGGTTTAGTAATGCACCTGCTCAACTAGTTTATGGGGGACCCAGGAGATCAATAGCTGCATGAGAATACCTAATCCCCATTTTCCGCCCCACCGATGCGTATGTTCTTCTGAAGCGAACATTTCAGCATGCAAGATGAGGACTGCTTTCCATGAATACTTTTGCTCTGTTCTTAAAGAGGAGACCTGGGATAATCTGTGGAAACTTTCTTGTTGGCCCATATGAATTGAGAGAAAGAAAACACTGCTTCAGAGTTGAAGTGAAATGTTTTGTTTTTTCTTGTGTTCAGAGAGGAACATGAAAGGCAATTCATGAGGGAAAGGAAAATGGCTGTCTGTAGAAACCACAAAAAAAGCTTTCTAGGACCTGGCTCTAATCTTGCTGTACTTGGATTAATCACGGGTTTACATCCTGGATGTCAACAAGAGTCATGCATGATCAGCTCTTCTGCAAAACTGTCCGTATACTGTGGGACAGGGGACGGGGTTCTACCAGTGAAATTCACTGTTGGACAGGCCAACAAATAGGCAACCGGTGTTCGATCAGAATTAGTTCAGTCTGGATCGGAGCTATGTCTGCTAAAATCCTAGCCTCCTTCTTCCTCTTGTGCCCCTCCCCAGCACAAGGAGAGGGGAATAAAACAAAAGGAAGTGGTTGAAAAAGTCTTTGAAGAGGAAATTCTTGTCTAATTCTAGGTCATGGCAGGGGCTGTGTGTTCTGCATGGGGAGATGATAGAATCTATCATGACTGGAAAAACATTGGCCATTTAGAATCCCGCACTAAAGACTTCCTCCCATCTGGCCCTGAAAAGGAACGGGGATAAAAAAGAGAAGTGTTTTTGTGCGTGGAAAGGGTGGCTCGTTACATGGGAGGAATCGTGTCCTGGCTGCCTGGGGAGGCAGGATGTCAAACTCAGAAGGCCAAGCATTTCTTTTGGAAAAGCAAGCGCCAAGTTCCTCATCGGCGCATGGATGTACTGCACCTCCCTCTCCTGCTTCAGCCCCCTCCCCTTTCATGCCTTTCCAGCCAGCATTCCCGGGAGGAAGAGGAGCTGTGCTCCCAGCCCTCTTGCTGGGCCTGTCCCCTGCCCCGGGCACAGTGTCACTCTGTCACCTCTTGGCAGAAAAGCGTTAAGCTGGAGGCTGGTTTCCTCTTCCCAAACTTATGGTGCTGCCGTGCTGGGAAGCCTTGGCTTCTTTGGTTTCCCACACTTCAGCTCGCTTGCTCCTTCCATGAGTTTCCAAAGTGCTTTGTGCAAAGCCAAAACACCTGCTCCGTGAACTCGGATCCTTGGGGGAAGTTGGCAGAGATGCTCCTCCTGGACTGGTATGATTTTTCAAAAATTGCAGGTAGATGATTCCTTCTTCCTCTCCTGAAGCATCTGGCACAATGCTTCATTAGTTCTCCCTTCCCCCTGCCAACAGCACCTCTCCCTCCACCTCTTCCCTTACTGCATTTTTAGCTGCGGCAGTGGCAGTATATTACCTGTGTCAGACGTGTCAGCTTGAGCCCTCTGTCCTGGCTCCGTGGTCATGCCATCTCACAGCCAGCAGTCTCATCCCGCCCCCAGGAGGTGCCTGCTGAATACCAGCCAATGTCACTTCCAGAGCTCTGCTTTTCCTGCTGGATGAGTAGTGGCATCGCTTGACTGTGCCAGCTCTTTTTCTGCCTCATGCAACTGTCTGAAGTCAGTCCAGGAGTCTGATCTTGAACTGGAGAATGACAGCAAGGACTTAATCTCATGTGCAGTTAGTGGTCAAGACTCAGTGGCACAAGCAAAGAGATGCAGCTTCTGCTATTCGCTTTTTCAGCAACAGTCCAATAATCCTCTAAATCCAAACTTTGGATGGCTCGGCTATTATTTTGGAAAGGGGAATAAAAATAACATAACTAAGCCCATTGCATCCCCTTGAAGTGGACTCAAATGGAAATAAAAGCCCTTTGCGGAGTGAGCTTTGGATTGATTTTTCATTTCATGTCCAAAAATTACTTGGAAAGATCATGTCGGCCAAAGGCCAGGGTCTGGTCTGCGTACCTGCGCTGCTGTCCAGATGGAGAAGAAAAAGAGCAGATGCATCGAGATGAAGAGATGGATTTCGGAATGTGTTTTCAGAGCCTCCTGTTTGCTGAAGGGGATGGAAAGCAATTTAGAAAACATATCTAGGGTTTCCTTTGAACCTAAGGAAAAAATTGACTTGGGCAGTGCTAACATAGTGCATTTCCAGGCTGACTGCAGTGGGGAAATGTCTTGTGCTTGCTAGGAACTCAACGCAAGCTCTCCCTTGGGTCAGCTGCCTCTCCGTATTGAACAGGCAGGTGTGGGAGGAGAAAAGCACCAGCAAGGGAAGTTGAATGAGTCCTTAAAATATTTGGCCTTCCTATAGTGGAAGTTAAAGTTGGCAAATGGTTTGGGATTTTTTTTCCTATGACTTTGCTCAAGCATCCAAAGAGATCGGTGATCACAGTGCTCTCACAGGTTCATTGGTTAGAAGCAAAAAGGAAAATTCTTTGAGTGGCCCAGATTTGGCTATTTGTAGGGAGAACTGGCTGAAGCTCCCATCCAAACTAGGAGGCTGATCAGTTACACCTTCCTTAGGTGGGGCAGGTGCTCCATTGGCTAGTACAAATGGGCTCTTGCTTTCTAGTCTTTCAGTGACTCTATGCCATCTCTACCCAAGCCATCCTCTGCCAGTAACCTGTGTCTCTTCAGCCAAGGGCAGATCTTTGACCTTCTGCCTCTGGGGACATGGTTCCGTCTTGCTGCCCCATCTCTGGATTCATGCAAACATGGATGGTTTAATGAAGACTGTGCACTCACTGTCCCGCCTTGCATAAGGCAGACAGGAGGTGCAGGGAACCAGCACCTTCCTGTCCTGGTCACAGCATCAGCATGGCTTCAGCTTGTGGCAACCAGCCACCTTGGATCATGGACGTGGAAATCAGACTCCCTCTTCTCAATCTTTTAGACATATTTGGTTTTCCACTACAAAGAGAGAGATTTTGAAAAAGAGAGATTCATGCGTTTCCTTTTCTACTATGTTAACTGTAGGCACAGAAAAAGCAGACATCTAGACTAGTATCAGCAATGATTTCCACGGAAACCATGGGTTTTTTAACAACTCTGGAGACTAATGGTGATGTATGTTCACTGAAAGTGAAATTCTGTCAGCTGGAGTTAGTGCCGAAACCAGTGGATCTAACATGGAAATCAACGTGGGACTAATGTTGAGCTTGATGGAAAAACATGGTGCTCACAGCGAAAAGCTCTGAGGCCAGCTATACCGATTGGGTAAAGCCAATGTGGAAGAAAACATCAAACTTGACCAAGAATAACCAAGTGGAGGGCTGATGTCCAATCTCAGATATATGGACAGCAGACCCTACTTTCCATTTATAATATTACTTTACAACCTTCTGGCGGCTGTTCCTTAGCCTAAAAGTCATACCCAATTCCCTTCACATTGGAAGTCTATGTATTCCACCACTGCAGAAGTTTTGAGATAAAAGAGAACTATTCTTGTGTCCAGAAACCACATACAATGAGAAAAGCAGAACTGACAAGTGTAAAAAGTGTATTTTCAGAGTCCAATGATGTATTCGAGCTGCAGCAAGCTGTCACATGCAGCGAGGACTGAATTGATCCGGACTCTAGCCTTTGTTGTGGGAAATTATGGAAGTTCCTCACCTTCTTGAAAGAGATCCCGAGGAAGTGGTGCTGAGGTCTAAGATCCAGGTCTTGCATCATATTTGATCTTTAAGTTTTGCTATGATTCTTCTCTGAACATGGATTTAGGGACTTCATCCTTCTCTTTCAGCTGACAGGATATGCCAAACTTGTTAAAAAAAAATCCATGTCCATCATCAGTGATATTGTCCAACAGTTTCTAGGCTTGAATATCTAACAAGGGAAGACCTGTGATGTGCATGTAGAGCTGGAAGTGACAGCTAACCAGAAAGGGGACTGCTGCCATGGAGAGAAGACAGCACAGGGGGAAGAGCAGGAGAGGTCTTACTCTTGCTCATTAGGGCTCCTCAGCAGAACGCTGGATGTGTGAATTGGAGCTTGGGGCAACCATTCCTGATCTGTGCCCCAGGACTGGTTTTGGCTGCAGCGTGTCCTGGAGCAATGCAAGAAATCTGCCTTCTGGCGTTGTTACTGGTGTGTTGATGTGAACTGACTGAGCTAGAGTTCAACCCACTCTTACCATCTTCTGCACTTCGCAGGCTAGCAGTCATCTTGGAGGACTGCAATTCTGTCACCGCTAAACTAGAGAGCCTGGCTTTGAGGGTCTCACGCTCCACTTACCATGACTGTGCTAACCAGTAGCCTGTGCTAAAAAGGGGGCTGGAATAAACCCTCAGTATGATGCATGTCTTTGCGTGGAAGAAAGAGCAAATTCCCCAGCGTAGTAGACGCACGCATGGAAGGTCTGTGCCTGAAAAATCGTCTGTCTTCAGCTGTCGTCTAGCTTAATAAAGGCAGGATGGAGAGGGAGCAGCCTTTCTTACCTCCTCAGACCATCACAGCTACAACAGCGCTACAGCAAAACTCAATCAATATGCAGAGGGAGAAAAAGTTGTCTCTTTAGAGAGACAAGCAGACAGACAAATCGACAGCTTGCCAGATTCTGCTGTTATGTGCAAGTAGCTCCAAAACGATTAAAGGAACTGTTTGTAACCAGGAACAGAATCCAACTGCTGGCGTAGTTCGCTGTAAAAGATTTTCAGTTCAATCTCTGATGGCATTTTAATAGTAACAGCTACTCATCAGCAATGTCAGGGTTAAATACTCCCAGCATGTGTGCAATTGCAGAAATACCCCGAGAAGAACCAAGGAAATATTTCCATCTTGAACTCCGATAAGGAGCGAAAACGTGCAACTCGTTCCATATGGTGGCTGAAAGCCCTGAGCCAAGCAGAAAGCCGCGGAGTCTGCCAATGCGTAAGAACTCGCAAGCCTGATAAATGAGTGCGTTGCTTTGGGAAAGCCAGAGACAAAGTCACACTAGAAAGAAGAAAACAGAAGAAAAGTGAGGAGTGGTGGGCTGTTTGGGTTTTTTTTTTTTTTTTTTAAAAAAAAAAGGCAAAAAAGCCAAGTCTTACCCATTTTTCTTGTTGGATGGCAGCAAGAATTTCTGGAAACGTTTTACATGTCAAAGATTTAACCAAGCTAGGATGTTTGTGGACAAGCCATTATGCAATGAATAAATAAATCAGAAAAAAGCAGGAGGAAGAGTGTATCTTCTCTCCTGCCTTACAGAAACGATCCTGGACTGAGACAGCTGCGTTCTTCTGGGATACTCTGCGCAAGCCGGGATGAAAGCGCTCCCAAACTGGAGATGGACCATTCTCGGATTTCTCCGGCGTTGACATGGAAGACAATGCTGTGCTTGGTCATGCGACAAGGAGGGAAAGGGCACCAGGGGAGAGCTGGAGCACAACTACGGCCAGAGAAGCATCTGAGCACTGGGCATCCTTGATCAGCAGGATGCAGCCTCCAGGACTGTGACCACCCCCAGCACCAGGCGTGGGTGCTCGGCCAAACAGAAGTGGGGCCGTGTCTGGCACCTGGGGTCAGGGAGCAGGGGAGAGCCGGGCTGTGCTGGCAGGGAGCAGAGGGTCAGAGCAGATTGTGTGTCTCCTGCTCGGTGCCTGAGATTTGACAGGTCTGCATTCTTGGCTGAAGGGATCTGGCTGTACAATCGATTTCTGGAGAGGAGCGGGTAAATTCACAGCTTGGCTGCCTGGAGGAAAGGCTGTGCCTTTGAAAAAGTCTTTTGACAGTGAAGCAAGCCACTTCCTACAACCTGAACGTACGCCCACGTTAAGACAAATCAGGAATAGAGAAGGAACTCAACCATACAAACAAAATCACCTCCCCTGTTCTTTCTCCAAACGGATTTTTCATCCAGGAGCTGCTTTGATGCTGTGATTATACAAGCACTTTGGTTCCTTGCAACGGACAGCAATAGGAAATCTCAGCTGGCTCATTTGCCTAAGCAAATATGTTGTAACGAAATTGTCCTGCTACAGAAGTGCTTCTACATGGGCAGAAAGCAGTTTGACTGGGCCAGCTTGGTGACTTCACCCAAACCAGGCGTGCAAAGCCAAGAGCGTTTTGTTAGCCTAAAAAGAGCGACAAAAAGAGCAACGCCTGCAGGTTGTAAATTGCTGGGCAAGGTGATAAATGGTACGTGAACTGGCCAATATAATCTGTCTGGAAAGTTGAAAAGAATCCCGCCTTCTCATGAGCCTAAAATATTTCTTTTTTTCTAGAGTACCTTATTTTCCAGCCATGTGCCACATGCATTCGCTTGCCAAGCTGTTTGTTCTCCAGTCTGGGCTTCTGTCTGGCAGCTGCTGACAAAACTGGCCTCTCAAAATCTCCCTGGCAAAAGGGAAATAAGAATTTCCTGCACTTGGTGTGCTGTGCTCAGGCAGCTCTGTCCTTACCGTGGTGCCTGGCTGTCCAGGTTATGCCTGGGCTACAAATAAGTTATTTGCCCAAGAGTGCTGGAGGGGGTTCAACAGGAGGAGGTGGGTTTACTGGGATGGTGGGACCAGTGTGGATCATCGTAGCTGTAATGGGCTGGGGGGAACCTTCGCAGTGTGGGTTCTTGGCTGAGGTCTCTCTGGGGAATGTCCTCAGAGGAAAGGTGTCCCAGCCCCACCTGGACATGCAGAAGGTGAAGGTGTGATGGAACTACAGCAGTGGAGCAGGGAGGTGCAGGGATTTAGGAAACTTTATTTCTTGATTCAAGGATGGTGTCTTGGACCAGGGCTTCTCAGGTCTGTCTATTGGTAAATTTGCCAGTGTCTTGAACCTTCTTGGCTCTCCTGGGGGGCTGTTAAGGGCTTGATTAAATCAACAGGCTGTGCAGAGACCTAGTGTTCTGCCTGCTGCTAAACCAGAGCAAGACGTTAAGCCAGCCTGCTCCCGAGCCTGTCCTGTCCCCTTTGCCAGCCCTTCTATCTGCAGCATAACGTGTGTCATTCCTCCCCACCCGAGCTCTGCCAGGGGGTCTCGCTTTGGCCACGGCTGTTGTCCACCCTCTGATGCAGCCAGCTTCCCCTGCCGCTCTGGGCTGTGGCCTCTCCAGGGCTGCCACCTCTCCTTTAGCGTTGCCTAATGTGATGTGCATGCTCCCAGGCTTATGGCAGGGAGGTGCTGTGTGATCCCACCCCTCCATGCCCACAAGCCTGGCATTTATTATTTGCTAAGGCTTTCTTGAGCCAGCCCGAGACACTGCAGGGAAGTCCTCTCTAGGCCTGGGCTGGCCAAAAATTCAGTGGGTGGAAAAATTCAGAGACTAAATATTGTGTCTTCTCAGATGATGATCCCTTTGATTTCCATTTAAGAACAAGTTAAAGAGCTAATTTTGATTATGACATCTCTTTGTCCTTGCAAAATACGCCCCCCTGCTAAAAGGCTTGAATCCTAGGGCCAGATTTTCCTTTGTATTTTATTTTGTGCTGTCATTTGCAGCTCTGAAAATGCCTGTAAATACTCCTGGTTTCACCCTCTGCTCTCCTACGCAGACTCCATGTGGCTGAACAGATCCTGGCAAAGATCTCAAAGGCTTTTAGGCACCTAATTTTCACCAGTGGCAGTTAGATGCCTCAACACCATGAGGTTTGGTCCCAGCTTGCTTCACTTCAGCCCCTGTTTTTATTACACAAGAGGGTATCTGTGGTGGCTGGAGAAGTCCCTGAGCTGGGGTTTGGGCAGTTCCAGATGTACTGTCCTCCTGCTACTGTTGAACGTTCGCCATCAGGTTAGTGCCGTGCTGAGGAGCCAGCAAGAGATCTGTGCTAATGCTGATCTAATCAAATGTGACTGCTAAGAAATCATCCTCATTTTCTAGCCATTCGTTACAACCGGAACATTCTTCAGCTGCTTCGATTGAAATTAAAGCACGTTTCTCCTAATGTTACACCAAGCTGATCAGCAACTCTAACAGACTGACATCTTCGGACACCGTGTTTGCCTGGGACAACGTAAAAACTCTACCACAAGGTAAGACCAAAGGTCCATCAAGTTTCCCCTCGGAGGGGCACTGTTTCAGCAATCATGCGAATGCGGAGGACACACCTCACCTGGGAAGGTCGTTTGCCCAGGCTGAAGCTCATCTCTTGCGCTTTGGCTATGCCGACTCCTGCCATCACCGCAGTTGTGGGAAACTCAGCTGTGTGTTTTGTGAACTGGGAGGCTGTTCACGGTCTCCCTTGATAGTTATTTTTTTTTAAGCATTGCCAACTTAAGCAATCAGAAAACTGTAGCAAACATTGATTGCAACATTTGTTTTTCAAGGTTTTCTTCCCAGTCATAGAAAATTCCTTTAATGAAAACTCCCTTTTGAAGGACTTCTGGAGATTGAAGCTGGGAAGATCTGCCAATCTCCTGACCTGAGGTTCTGGCTTAGTCTTCTAGATGGAGAAGATACAGCTTTTAAGTCAGGTTTGTATCTTGCGGGCCTAAACCACAATCTAGGCTTGTCCTGGCGTAGTGCCTTTTGGAAAGAGTAGATCTGCTAGAGGTCATGCTATGTAGACATCAGAAAAGACGCGCTGGCTGGGATCAAAGATGCATCTAGCCCAATATCCTGTCTCTAATGGTGCCAGCGGCAAATGCTTAGGGCAAGACGTAAGACTATGACAAGCCCCTGGTGATATTTCCTATGGCCCTTCCAACTCATGGCAATTTGCAGCTGAAGGACTTCCTGAGCTATGGGTCATATCCGCATCCTTGCGTGTAATCGCCCTTGATGGATCTTTCAATGTCTTTAATTGTTTCTTGAACCCATTTATGCTTTTGGCTTCTACAACGCCCTGTGACAATGAGTTCTACCACTTAATTATGTGCTGTTTAAAAACAGAACCATAAATCATAATAGCCTTCAGTTATAATAAAAGCCTTGAATTTGGATAAGATTGCCAGTGTGGATAAAGCTGCGTAATTACGTTCGTGTATTATGTCTGCAGCACTGAGAGCCTCCTACCAAAGTGTGGGGAATACGTACGACTGGTTCATGGCAAGATCTTCAAGAGAGACTGGTCATTCAGGATCCTTCAGCTCGCGGCTGCCTGATGGCATGTGCTTTGGCAGGGTCTGGTTTATACAGAGCTGTCCGTCTGTTTTCTTTTCCCCAGCGCGGTTAGCAGGAAAGGTTTATCCATCTTTGCCGACTGCTGTGGTCTCTTTTGTTTGAGGAGAAAGGTCAGGGTAGTGGATGCTTTTCCTGTGACTTTTGCTTCCCTGTGAATTTGCGAAGGCTTGAGGAGCGATTCTGCTCTGCACTCCAGTTGCGTTTTGAACCTGTCCACAGATTCCCCGCTCGTGGCTCGGCCTGAAAGAGCTTCCTTGTGTGTCCCGACTGTAAGGTAAGGGGGACCTCGCACCTGCTTTGAAGAACAACCTCACCCACCACCCCTTTGTCTCTGTGCAAACCTGGACTAACAAGTGTTTGCTGGAAGAAGAGAGCCCAGAGAGGCTGGGACGAGCCCGTGGTCGTTCAGCCACAGCCTGAGGTACCCTGAGGCATGGGAGACTGAGGTCTACCTGTGGTCCCCGTCCTGTGGACTGCCCCAGGAGGGCTTCCCATCTATCTGAGCAAAGTAACTAGAAGACCTGCTCTGAAGCTTGGCCTTCATACAGTAGGGGGACACGTCCTGTGTCCTCAAGGCAGCTCTGAGAGCCTGATCTGGTCTGCTTCCTGATGCCTCTACTTTTCCTTCCCATAAATCGATTTTTTTGGGGTGACTCTGGCAAAGTACATGTAATCCGGCAATATTTTCTGATGGAAAAAACCCAACTGTTTTTTTTTCCTCAGGGTGCTGCTAACCTTGGCACCACCAGCTCCTCAGAGTTTTTCTGGGCAGTTTTCTGCTGTGAGTTTTGGGGGAAAGAAAGGGGGTCCGATTGCTTAATCCTTCCAGCTAAGTAAAATCATCTGCACTGGTAAATTCTCCAGGAGATGTACAGTTCACTGCCTGTCAGGCCAGGATATTAAATTAAGCAATTTTCATCAGATAACACATCTTCTGGTTCATGTAAAATGTCCAGCAAATCGCTGCACTCATAATTCAGCGTGATTGAAAGTGAGCTGCTAATCCATTTCACTTTGGAGATAGGCAAGAGCATGGCAGAGGGGCCATCTCTGCGGGGGACTCCTGTTTGCAGCCACGCATGTGAACGTGCTCCCCTTGGACCCTCCTCCCCTCCCCAAATCCCCCCGCGAGGGCAGGCAGATAGTGCTGCGCTTGCTGCTGGGCTTCGCTGACCCTTTCAATGCTCCACGGCGTGGCCTGGATTAGCTGCTGCACGGGGAATACTTTTAAGTGATGAAACCTGCATTTGGGGGAATCATTCTGCTTCGGTTCTCTCCTGGCAGATGGGGACGGGGGAAGTCTCCGGGAAGGCTCTGGGTTTCTGTCCTATTGTTGGCCCTGAGCTCCGGCCCCTTCCAGCGCTTTGCTGTCTTTGCAAGCCCGTGGGAAGATCCTGCCCAGAGCAGCCGACCGGCGCTGCCAGCCCTCCCATTGCAGCCAAACCGGGTACCCGACGTTAGAGCAGGAATTTGAACATTCAAAATTTATCACTTGGGATGTGTGGTGAAAGCATCTGAAAACGTTCTTGTGGTTGTTAGCAATAATACTGATAAAAGCAGTAGTAGGGGAACGCTTTATTTGCTGATGCTTTATAGATTCATGTTGTTCCAGCCTCCCCGAACACTGCTCTGGAAACCATTCCCCATTTCTTCTATTGCTTTTTTTTTTAATTAAAGCTGAGTTACCCTGTAATTATGCGACTCTACAGAAGCTGGGGCTTGAGAAAAAGCAAAAATGTCTGCTGTCAGGAGGCTTGGGAGGGGGACACAGGTTCTCTCCCAGGTCAGCCTGTCTGTGAAGGAGCCTTTCTCCTAATAGATTCGAGATGAGCTATGTCAGGTGAATGGGGCCGTTGCCTTCATGGGCATCCATGGCCGTACTGCACCTGAGCAGTGTAATCAGTCTAACCCAACTGGTCCCCCTTTAGCCAGGACAGAAGATACTCATCCTCGGAGCAAGGGATGTGAGCCAGGGGCAGCTCCAACGTGATTAGCAAACCGGACATGAATTGCTCCATTAAAGCCTGGGCGACCACATCGTTATACAAGACCCAGGAAATCCCAGAGCCAGGCAGAGCAGCGGCGTTCCCCCTCCCCCTGCGAGCAGAGCCTTCCTCTTCAAATCCCGGTGACCTTATGCTCGCTTGCTCCCCAACTCCTGCTGCTTTGCTGCGAGGCGAGAGCCCTGCGCGCTGCACGGAGGGGTAGGGCTTTGCTGCCTCCGTCCCCGCCACGGGGGGCCCTTTGGAAAGCCCAGCTCCCCGTATCCAGCCGCACCCACTCGTAAAAGGACTCGGAGCAGAATAAAATGACAGGTGAACAATCCCGCGCGACCGGCTCCTGTCCGGACGGGCGGGTTGGGGCTCAGTGATGAACCCCCGAGCCGGGGTTTCTGTCCTGGGCAGAGCGGGACAGGCGGTGGGAGGGAGCGGAGGGGCAGCGGTGCCACCGTTAGGCTTGCTATCATTTATTTAGCGTATGCATTGCAGATAGACTGTGTCTGTACAAAGCCACTCTGTATTGTTATTGCACTGTGATCAGGTTGTATCTTTCTATAGATATCACCAAACTTTGAATGTACGGATAATTAGCGGGAGGTTTTCTTTCCTCCTCAGACATGTGCGCACCATCAGCGTTTTCCCGACTTCTTCCCGTTCAACCTCTGGTTACATTTCACCAGTGCATCCTCGCTCCCGGTGCTGTGAGGATCCTGGCTTCGTGCTCTGCTGCCCAGGAAAATCCTGCCTTAAGTCCTTTTTGGGTCCCAGCTCCTTGAAACCTCTTTACAAATCCCATAAAATTTCATCTGTAAAAAAATACCCAACCAAAAAACCCCAACAAACTAGGAGGAGTTTTAACTTAATAGAGCTGGATTTAACCTGTTGTTGCCTTTATCAGCTGCTCTGGAAAGAAATTCAGGTTGAGGCTGTCAGGTGCTCGGCAAATGTTCCCCTCCCCTCCCTGTTTCAGCTCTAACATCAGGGACTTTCTTCCTGTTGGCTCAGTCCGCATTAGCTGTGTGCAGATTTCCATGCTGCTATTAATTGCAGAGCAAATTAACCTTCTTCAGACCATATGCTGCTGCTGTAATGGGAGTAAATATGTCGCTGGCAACCGTAAAAAATAAAAATAAAAGAACACTTGGACTCGCGTTATTGCCAAGAGATTAAATGCTGGTGTTTGAAAAATTGGCAGTATTTCCACAACGGGACTTTTGTCGTGTGACGCTATATCTACTGGGATCATCCTTTTAAAAAATTGGCAATGTCCTCAGAAAGCGCAGCCTGTAGCTTATTTTTCTTTTATCTTCCTTTTTTTTTTTTCTTTTTTTGGCGGCCACTTGAAGAAATCTCTTTGCCATTTGCAGACTGGAGACCTTTTGTTTTCATACGGCGAAGTACCAGTTCTGTAAGCGACAGATTTCTCCACTCAGCATCTTTGGGACACCCATCCATCAATGACAGGGAATTGAAGCAAGAGGAGGGGTGACTTGGAAAATAAACTCTTCACGTTCAACTGACGAAGTGGGAAACATCCGCTGCTGGCCTATCTCCACCGGCTTTGATGGAGCGGTGCCAGCACGGAGTTTGGCCCGGCGTCTTTCAAGTCATTATTCTTTCATTGGTTATTTGCTAGAGTGTATTGAAAGCCTGAGTTTTACATCTGCTTCCTCACGGACTTTTTTTCCTTGTATGATGAACACACTTCGTTTTCCTACTTGCCTTTCACGAGGCCGGAGTTTCAAAGCCTGGTTTAATGGCGAGCAGGTTTTTTGGGGGGAATCGTGGGCCATGTGCACACACAGGTATACACGAGGTTTGTTATTCCAGAGACACTCATCAACAATGAGGTGTTTTTATGTAGCGGGAAAAAATGAAGTGCAGAAGAGTTTGCTCTGAAGGAAAACCAGCACGTGTGAAACTTTTCTTTGGTTTTAGCTGAGTCCTGTATTTAAAAGCAGAAATTCGTGGTGAAGATGCAGACATCCCAAGCACTGCCCAGTCTGCCTGCAATTTAGATAACCATTTAGGTAATTATCGATTAATACAATCAATGTTAATTATAGTATTTAAGTTAATTATAAAAAGTGATTATAAATAAGTGAATTGCTTAGATAACAATTAATTGTCTTGCTGCCCTCCCTAGGGCCCTGTTTCCCAACAGCTCATGAGGACACACTCAGCCTTGATGACCTGAGCAGAGCTCCCACAGTTCACCCTGTCCGCGGGAGGAGGTGGGACTGCGATAGCTCAGTGGTGGCTCTTAAAACCCGAAGATTAAGCAAAGCTGCTGAAAGGTAAGTAACTTAAAAAGCCTATAAAATTGCATTTTTTTGTTTGAAATGCCTATCAGCATTTCAGAAACCAAAATTGTAGCTGGGTATTTGATGGCTGCCAGTTTGTCAAAGCAGAAGATGAGTTTTGGATACAAAACGCTTCCCTGCCCAACAGTAGGATCCCAACAAAGCCATGAATGGAGTAGATGTTTGGGTTCCAGCCAGTTTTTAGCATGCACAAAGAGGAACACACAGCGACACGCTCAACCCTCCTACGTGGCTCCTGCAGTGGGAGGAGGCTGCAGGACCTGAGAGCTTCCCAGTGGAAAGTGGGTTTGTGGCATGCAGGCAAAAGATGTTCGGTTATGGGCTTTGCAAAGAGGAGCAGGACAAAACCTGCCTTGTCAGCAGGCTTCAGAAAGATGTATGCCCACGGATAATCTAAACTCCAGCAGCGTGAGTTCCAAGAGGATGGCTGAGGAGGATGCTCCTGAAATGGCAGCATTGCCCAATGGCTTCCGCGGGCTCCAGAAGAGACCTTGGTGGCCAGCAATAAAGGTGATCCAAAGCCCCCTGATCCTCTGATAATAACAGTGGCTTGTAAGCACGTTTGGGGAGGGCTTACCCCTCCTTTGCACCAGGATTGTGCGTTTGGCTGTAAATTTTTTCCAGCTGTAAAGTCAGAGAAAACACTGATAAGCTCTCTCTGCCCCCCGTCCCCCCAGCTGGGAATGATAGATTTACCAGAGGTAACTCAATGTACCAGCTCCTTTCTCCTCCACAGTTGGAGCATATGGAATATATTGTGGTCTGAGGGAAATACATCTTAAGAATTTCTCCTGCGTCTCTTCAGGAGTGTTCCAGGGTGGATTCCAGCAGGTGTCGCAAAATTGCGCATTTAAAGCGGGTTAAGCGACAAGCCAATGTCAGCTACGCCCAAAGTCACAGCAAACCGTTGCATCAGGCTCCAAAAGTTTTGCTGTTGCTTGGTTTTGGGTGAGACTAGCAACGGAAGCTCCAAAATATTGGAAGAAAAAGGGAGTCTTTCCAACGAGAGGAGACAACAAGGAAACATCCGAGATCTGCCTGGAAAAACCTCCTCCTGCGAAGGGTCTGATCCCGGGCTGTCATAAGCAGTTTCCGTAACGTGCTATTTATTCTCTGCTGCCTGAGGAATAATGAAACAGCCTTGTTGCTCCTCTGCAGGGACTGCCTGGGAGATGCACTGGTAAACATGAATTACAGGAGGTCGTCTGTTCTCAAGGAGCCCTCGCTCAGGTAAATTTTTCTTTGAAGTGAGTAGCAATTCAGGTATTATCAGTGGTCATATTTTCAACTAAAAGCGATAGGACAAATCCTGCAGTTAGCCAGCAGCTTCTGTTAAGGTACCCAGGACCAGAAAAGCCAGCATCATCCCCACAGGATAAATACACTCTGTGTTTTCACCAGCGGCTACCATTCACTTTGGGTAAAAAGCGGGATCAAGCTGAAACACCAGCAAAAGGCACATCCATTAGGGGTAGTCGGAGCTTAAGCTGCCAGGCTGATGGGAACTCAGCGTAGAGATAAAAATCTGTGCGTTGACCCATGAGGCTGAATTATCCACTATATGGAAAACCACTGACCTAATCGTCTTCTAGGAAAAGACACGGTGTATTGGGGAGTATACAGAGATGCTTGGGAAGAAAATTGGGAAAGACAGACCATTTCTCCCACTGGAAGGTCTGGGACCTACTGCAGACTTGAGGCGGATGTTTCCAAAGTGCTTTCGTGCATGGAGTTTTCTCTGGTGAAGTTTTCACCACAGCATGGAGCGGGCTCTGATTTACTTAGAACATCCAGGATGCCAGAATTGCATTTGGTGTCACGTCAACCCTGGATGCAAAGGCAGGACTTATTTTGGTTAGACCCATGCACGTTGGGATTTCCTTCTGCCGTGGTCCCTCCCTGCTGATCTGCAGGGATCCCTCCCTGCTAATCAAGTCTGTACCAAGCCTAGGAGTATCCTTTGGAGGGTACTGCTGCGCACCCAGGGGTGCAGGAAGCTCGACACCGATGGGGAGGTCAGTGGGTTCACCTACAGTTGGGTTTTGCTCATATCCTTCCCTTTTTCTCCCTATAAAGTGTGCCTGGGTGGGGCTTGAGGCTTGTAGATATTTGTCTGTGTGTTGTGGATGTCTTGTAGAGATAGAGGTTGCAGGTTTTCAGCCTGACACTGTGAAGTCCCATATATGGTGACAGGGTATCACCAGAGTCTTGGTAAGAGCCTGGTGCTGAGAAGGAGACAGGTTGGTCTGTGGTCTCTCTGGGCAGTGGTGTGTGCTGATAACCCCCTGCCCTGTGCTTTTGTCAGGGGGTAGAGAGAGTCCAACCTTCTTGGCCGGTGTCCTGGAATAAAGGGCAATAACATCACAGAGCCCATAGGTAAGATGTGGGCACGGAAACAAAGGCAGTTCTTTGTGGAAGAAAACACCTCTGAAAAAGTGCCTGGGCAAATCAGTCCCTGTTTTTCCCTGAAAAGAACCTTTGGCGTGGCTCTGCTCTGTAAGGAAAGGATGTGACATGCAGTCCTGTTGCCTGATTGCCCAAGTCTGAGAGCACGTCTGGAGCCCACCACTGAGGGATGAGATGATGTTAGCTATGCTGGAGGAGGGGAATTCTTCTCAAGTAACTCTCCTCATCTACAGTCTGGATTTCCACCTGTCCAGATGCCATCCATAGTCAATGGAGGGAGATCGGCAGTCAAAGAGTCCGTGCCTCAAGCTAACTGCCATTTTTAGGTGGCAAGAGAGGCCTTCTGAGGCTTCAGTCCCTTCACACTATCTATAGACGTGACCTGGGGACAACCAACTTCTGATGGTCAGCGTTGGATGAATGATTCCCAGCCAGTATCAACCCATAGCACTAACTGGTGAGTCGAGACAGACTGGAAGGAGTACGTTCAAACTGGGTTATGGACAAATTCCTCCCACTTGGAGGTGTATGTGAATTTGCTACTAAATGAAGAAAACTTAGAAGCAGGGAGAGGTGTGGAACACCTTCAGGCACAAGAGATGACTAAGGATGTGACAAAGTGCAACGTGTGTATTTTTTTTTTTACACCTTGCCAGTGAGCCATGTTTAATGGGTCAGGCAGCAGAGGTGTGAAAAAATCAATAGAGCTGGAGTGGAGATCTTTGCACAGCCAAACCTGAGTGGTTTGGGTTTGTTTTGTTGGGGTTCTTTGTGTGTGTCATTGTTGCTGGGTTGGTTTTTTTCTTTTTTTCTTCTTTTTTTCTCTTCCCTTCCCCACCTCTTCCCTCTAAGCTTTTGTTCTCTTGTAAATTTTTCAAGTTTAACCCTTGGGAAGGCTAAGATTTGAAGGGTAGCTGCAGGAAAATTGAAGCCTATTAAGATAGAAGGTATTCAACATGATTTGCACTATGAAATATCTGTTGAGAGTAGAAAATAGGAGCCGAGTCCAATACACCAGGGAAGGAGCTGAGTCTTGCAGACAGGGCTGCAGGCTCCAGCTCTACCCCCAGCCTGACAACTGAGAGAGGAAAAACCCCATGAGTGCCGAATTACAGCACTAACGAGGAACGTGCGTTCTCCTCTGATCAAAAGTCGAAGACACAGCGTGCTCTCTGCTGCTCTGCCTCTGATCTGCAAGAACATCGCTGGGTTTTATCACTCATTTTTTTCTTTATCTGAGCGGAGCTGGTCTCAAGCGCTACAACCTGATTATCTCCAAGGAGGCTGCCAAAAGCATGTCAGGGATCGTTAAACGTAATAATAAAGGAAGCAGGAGGAGTCAAGTGGTTCGAGGAGGAAATCGGAGGGAATTCCTGGCTGAGGTTGCCCGTCGGGCGAAGGCTGGGACTCGCAGCTTGCCGTGAAAGAGGAGGTCATGGCTCCTCCCGTTAGTGATGGGTTAAACGAAATTGCCAATGTGTGTCCTCTTCCCCAGCCCTCATTAAGACCATGTTTATATACACGTACTCTAGAGGAACGAGTAGCATTTAAAGCCGAACTTCAAGTCCCCGCTTGGGACACAGGTTTGGCCACACGGAAGCGTGCGTTAGAGGTTGTTATTCAGCCCGTGGTTAGCGCTAAGGCCAGAAACGGTGTCAGGTCGCTTTGCAGGTGAAGGAACAGCAGCACAGCTACATTTTTTTTTAATGAATTAAAAAATAAGGAGCAGTATTCTTGGGCCAAAACCCCTTCTATTCAAATTGAAATTAATTTCATTTTGCATCCAAGGAATCTTGAGAATCATTTCTGAAGAAAGTGGAAAGATATTTTCAACTAAAAGTGGACTGTAATTAAAGGCTTTGCTTTAAAATAACAAAACAAAGTGTTTGGATTTTCTCCATTGTTGAGCTTGCCAAGTTATTTGTGTTTAAAAAATGCATTACGGGGCGGTTTGCTCTGATTGAATTTCTGCTTATTTTGCTTCAAAACGGAACGCTGGCCAAAACAAGTCTTTTAGCGCTAATCAAGATCAAATTATTCAAACCTTATTTGCTACTGGCTTATAGTTACCACATTAGCAAAGGGGGTCTTCTCCAGTGGGAGAAATGGGGTTTTGATAGGAATTCAGGGTTTTATTAGTTTTGTAACAGTTTTTGTAGAAATACGATTAAAAAAGTTAAAATCTAAGCAAGAATTGCTATTAAAACCGGTCACCCTTAAGTGGGTAGGGTTTCTCAAAGCTTTTTAGCATCCCAGTCTCATTAAAGTGGATCTCGGCACCTACAGTCCTCTCTGGATCTGGATGGAAACCCTCTCTGTTGTCTTGTGGTGCCTCTCCTGTTTTAACAATGGTGTTGGCATTTCCCAGCAGTCCCAAGCCCATCTCTGTGACATCAAGAGGCCTCGGAAGAGCCTGCTCCAGAAGTCTCTGCTTTAGGAAAGGCTTTTTGTTGTATTTTACTTGTGGTTTGGGTTTTTTTATTAAGTCAGAGTTGATCCATGAGGAGCAGGACTTATGGAGCTTGGTTTCCTGTGGCTCTGTGTCTCACGGTTGGATTATCGCATGCCTAATAAGGTGTGAGCTCTGATAGAAACATTTCCTGAGGTTGGGGCTTTTCAAAGCTCTCTCCAGTGGGCCTTTCCCAGCATCTAACAGCCTCGCTGAGGTCCAGCCGCAGCCCCGCTCACAGCACAGGCAGTAATTCAGTGTTTTCCCTCTATTTAGGCTGTCTACAGCCATCAAACCGAGCCAGCTCCTAATGCTTTGGGGGCTTTTTCTGTCTGAGCCGATTGAAATGGACCCATGGATTTCAAAAGTTATTACTGGAGGGAGCCGAGTGACGCACACGGATGCTGCAATTCCTTATGAGTGACTGAAAAAATGAGTTTTGGGTTGAGATCAAACCTGGCGTGCTTCATGCGGAGAGATGCTGCTTAGGACAGCTCCCACCTGGAGCACAGCCTGAAGGAAAGCAGTGAAGGAGTTTAACGGGGTTTAACCCACCGTATGGCAAACCTGGACTTAGTAAATGAATATTGAGGACCAGGACAGGAAAGGTGGAGCCACATAAAGGTGCCAGACCTACCTTAGGACAAGTGCTGTGACCAGTGTGGCTGTGGGGACTGCCCTGGCAGATGGTCTGGGGTGAGGGAAAGGCTGTCTAAGCAATAGGACGTGGGGCTCTCGCCGTACAGGTACGCTGCAGCCCCTGGGCAGCAGAGCAGGGGGAGGTGGTCCCACCTCAACAAGACTTAAAAAGACCTCACCAAACTTATGCATTTGGGGTGTGATTTGCTGTATGGAAAAGGAATTGCCTTGCAGGAGTGTTTTAAGCCTTGGCGGTTTAAGCTTGGTCTGAAACTGAGATGCTGCCTGAGCTCCAGGCAGGACCCAGCTGGGGTGGGGTCATGTGTGATGTGGTCATGACTTTACTGAGATAACTAATACCTGTTTTAAGTTGTCATGGGGTTTTTGGGTACCTACTCAAAATAAATCAGTTGGTGTTTGTTACCTCTCTTCATCTATCTGCGCAAATTTCCCTAAAACAAAGAAACTATAAAAACACTCCTGGTCTCCTTTCAGAATGTTACTAATAATTCTGAAATACAGAAGAGGAGAGAATCAGGCCCTTGTTCTCTGTACTCTTTGAAATGCACATAGTGTGAGACTAAAATCATTCCCCTTGCACGCATCCCGCCCGGAACAGCTTCCCTTCTCCTGCAGGTGATGAGGAGGGCTGATGGGAGGAAGGCCAGCGCTATCCCTGTTGTTTCTCAAGGAAAGTGGGTCTTGAAGCCAGCAAGTGGATGATGCCGCCTCCCTTCGCTAGCTCCAGGGTCCTTCTGCTCTGCAGCCGGGGCTCCCGAGCACTGCTGCTCCCCGTGGGGTTTGGGATGCCGGTGGTGCAGGCAGGGCAGCAGCCGGCGTGCCAGAATGCTGTCAGCAGCCGCCAGCATTCCCGTGGGGACCGTGGCACCTTGTGTGTTTTGACAGGGGACAGGCTGTTCTCCTGCTAATAGGCTGTTGGACATGGTGTTTGCTGCCTGGAGGGAGGAGAGGGTGGGAGCTTACAGACTCCAGGCACAGCTAGAGGTTAGGGATTGAGCGGTGGCACATCCATCTGGAGTGGCAAGCGCGAGGATCGATACTCCCGTGCATTACTGCTCCTGGGCGGCTGGAGGTCAGCTCGCACCGTTGTGGCTGCTTGGGGCTGGTGCTGTCCTGCTGAGACACGGGGAAGGTGGACTGGAAAACACAGCCTACGGAGACGTGAGGGTAGAGCTATGCCGTTTGTCTGGCACCAGAGAAGCAGAGAGCTGGCTTTGTAGGCTGCGTGCCATCAGGACGGTTGCAATTTGGGGACCCTCTCCAGACCAGAAGCTGCCACCTTGGCTTCTGCGCTCGATCTGGGTCTATTCCAGGAAGGCGAGTTGGCTGTCAGCTCTTTTAGTTTCAATTTCTCTCTTATGTTTGTCTTTCCTGATCAGGGGAGGCAGAGGAGGAGGAAGGCTGGGTGGTTTGTTTATTTACATGCACCGTGTTTGCTGCACAGTCCAGGCTTACGGAGCTTTAACACCTTCAGTTTATGAGATGACCAAGAGCGGAAAAAATTATTAGCACTTGCCAGCTTAACCACGCTGAAAGTCCCAAACAGAAGTTGTCTGTGTGGCCTTTCTTGCATATATACATGAGGATGCAGCTTTAATGAGGCGATTCCAGCGCACAGACGGTGCCTTTGCGGCAGGGCTTGCAGGGAAATGTGCCTCTGAGCGCTTTGTCCCACCCCATCCGTGAAGGGGGCAGCTAGACCAGGCTGTGAATCGTCCCGCGGGGGACCGACGGACCCAAACTGAAGGACGCAGAACCAGGCGGACGCGGCCCCGTTCGGAAACTCTGCGTAAGGTGTTGCAGTTGGGCTGCCAAGCCTGTAAACCCGTTAAAATCCTCGCGAGGGAAACAGCAGAGCTTGGTTTGCGTGCGTCACCTCCAGGCTAAGATAAATAATAATAATGAGGACAATGAGTGATTTAGAGGATTTTACCCCCATAATTAATGCTGATTTATGTGGCAGGGTAGCAGAGAGACAGGCTGTGATAGAACGAGTGGGCGAAGTTTCTGAATGAGACAGAGAAGGGGATGACAGTGGGGAGTGAAAAATGAAATGTGCTTGCTAAAAAAAGCCGGCGGAGCTGGCTCGAGCACGGCGCGGAGCAAAGCAGGTGACATAAATAATAGCGGCGTATCTGCCGTTGCCCTTAACAGGGATCACTCAGGCTGTAATTAGATGGAGTTATTAGTGTCTTCAGTTGCTGTGTGAGGGGATGAAGGGTTCTGTAAAACAGAAAATAAGGGAATCTCTTCATCCTGTGGAGCCAATTAAATGGCAGCGAGGGAGAAAATTAGTCTAGGTAAGAAAATGACTGCGTGAGTTATACGATTTTCAGGGTGGGCTTCACAGGATCCGAGTTAAATCACCCAACCTCTGTCTGGAGAACTTGTTCCTCAGAGCTCGATCCCGTCAGCAGCTCTGCGGGAAGGGTCCTTCCCACCCGCAGGGACTCCCTGGGGTCCTCTCTGGTGACCCAGGGGAGCCAGACAGCCCTGCAACTGCTTTCATTTACCATATCCCCAAGTGTCAGCTCCTGATCCCAGCATCCTCCTTCACAGTCCAGTACAGGTGACCTGGCTGGGCGCACAATGAGGGCGAAGAGGGTGACGGGACTCTGGGCTGATCCCGCCCCAGCATAGCCATGGCATCTTGGCCATTGACTGCAGTTCCTTGGCTCTGAATTCAAGACGTTGCTGATCAGCATCAGCAATGACTTGGTGCGTACCGGAGAGGTGCCGCCAAGCTGTCACCCTGCTCGCTGGGCTGTCAAGGAAAAGGGGATCATTTCTCTGACATGGTGCCAATGGCTGCTCCTTGGAGCAGTGGCAGCTTCAGTACATCTGAAAATAACACTATTTTTTCCTTTTTTTTAATGTGAAGTTCATCTGACAACAACCCCATTATGGCAACAACAGGTTGGATCAATGCAGAAGGATCTCCCAAAATCCCTCTTCTGGGAAGGAGGGCAGATAAATCAATGGGGACCTTATTGGCCTGTGCAGCTGGCTGCCTGGAAGTAATCCCTGTAAGGAGCTGCCCCCATTTCCTTGAGATGGATTGCAGCACGGCTTTGGGGAGCTGGGGGCTTGGGGAGTGCTCTGCCGGTCACCCAGGACATCCCACCCGTGTGGGTAATGGCCTGTTGGCTCGCAGGCTCTGGCTCCCTGCTTGGCTCTGTTTATCCTTCTCCCCCACACAGCATCACCAGCCAGTGGCTTCTCCCTGCCTCCTCTCTCAGTCCTGTCCTCTGTCCCACGGCTGCCACCCAAGCGATGGCTCCAGAGGCTTCCTGATGCCTGCTGTGCGCCCTCTGAGGTGCAGAGCCTTGCTGGGGGATGATGTACAGATACTGCAGTGAGACAGGGGCTGGTTCTTCCTCCAGACCCCAGGTAGCAGCTACGACCTGACTCCAGGGATGACCTTCAGATGGCTGCTTCATACAACATGCGGGTGGACCGAGGAGGTTCTCTGACTCTCAGGGACTCAGTATGAAAAAGTAATTTACCTAACATGCTCTGGGACCAGGGACATAGGCAGGACAAAGCTGACAGGGAGGGCCAGGGAGGTGATAGGCTGGAAGGACATTAAGTACAAGAAAAGCAACAAAGCTGGTTAGCTTTGGGACTGCTAAAATATTGATTGCGTTCTTCAAGCAAAGCGTAACCTAAACCTATTCCTGCTTCCGCTGTGTCTTGATCCTCCCTCCACCCTTTTCTGCTAGCAGCAGGCAGGATGAATCCAGGTCTGCTTGCATCCCTTTAAAGAAGGAAGAGCTCAGCGTTTCAAAGCCTTTGTCCAGGAAAAGAGGGGTTTTACCTCCCTGCAAGGCTCATAGCTGCTGGCTCACAAAGAATTCCCTCCAACACATGCTCCTGGCGCTGAGGGAAACATTGTGCCTGCAAGCCTAAGGATTTCCCCATCGTCACCTTCCTGCTCCTTGCCCCAGCCTGCTGCTTTTTTGTCCCTTCTGCACGCCTGGCAGGTAGCTGAGGACACACGGGGCTCCGCATCCCTGGTCCCGGCCATGCCAGCCTCAGCGTCTCCCACCCCAGCCGTGCGCAGTGATGAGGAGGAGACGGTCAGTGGGCCCACAGCCACCTGAGCGGCTGAGCAAACTCCCCACCACTCCGAGGCGGCTGCACTGGTCTCTCTCCCCCACCCAGGAGTCCAAAAAGACACCATGACTCACTTCTTTTCCACGGGCAGCACTGCCAGCTCTTGAAATACTTGGTGTTTTTCTTAGAGTCCTGGCTCCTGGAGCCGTGTAATTACTTGAGCTTTCATTATCTTTAAATAATGCCCATTTCTAACACTCGTATTTGCAAAGAATGACCGGAAAATGTGATGTCTTATGAGCTCAGAAGCCACATAGTGAAACCCCCACCTTTATTCTTCCTTATTCTTTCTTTTTCTCCTTTTCTTTCATGTAATGGCTTTTACCATCTTCTCTTGCAGGTTGGGGCTGCTGGAAGTCGTCTTTCTCTACCGCTTGAGTTTTGCAATGTTGTAAATGATCTTGAGTTCGTGCCATGGTGGTGTTGACGTCTGAGGTCCTTTGGCTTCAAGAATTTGTTTTCGATATTTTTCTGCCTGCTGACACACAGTTTTGAGCAACGTAAGGTAAGTAGAAAGGTAACAAATCCCAACCTCCACAACAACCCGTGGCTGGTACGACTTGTCCCTGTACGTCCTTGTCTATCTCTTGTTTTGAAGTCCAGCAGAAACCCCTGAGTTTATGCAAGTCAAATTTAACCGTCTCCCAGAGGAGCCCAGGTTTTTTTATGAGCTCAGTTCTGCTGAGCGGTGCTGCATTTCCTATACTCAGGCAAACCACAATCCCACGCGGTGCCAGTCCCCACGCAGGAATTGTTTTGGTCCCAGCTTGTTTCCCTGTTCCTTTTACCCCCACATAGCAGGGATGGAGATGCTGTTTCTTCCTCCCTGCCCACAGGTGCCATGAGGGTAAAAGTCACAAATAAACCTTGTGCTTTCTGTCCCAGGAAGCGCTCCAAGACGTCCTGGGCTCTGTGTAGCTATGGACAGCAGAAGTTTGGCTCTGGACTTTGTGATCCAAGAGTATGACGTATAATTTAAGCTGGTCTTTTAAGCTTAGAGCAGAAACAGAAGTGCTTCCTTTGGGTGATTCAGTCCATCCCAGCAGCAGATATTCCTCAGGTGGGAATGGATGAATGACATGGCAGAAGAGCTGCCCTTTCCCCCTTGATTTTGAAGGGGACAGCCAGTTGTCTATCCTCCAGCTTTGATGTTTAGCACTAGGTGAGATGAAGCAGCTCATGTGATGCTGCTGTGCTACAGAGAAGCATTACCTGGTGGAACCCTGCCCGTCCCACCCACCAGCATCAGGAATACATGCAGGATGGAGATGCTACAAAATGAGCCAATCCTGGGTGATTTTCCAGTTGAAGCTTTTGTTTTATGGGACATCAGAGGCTGCAGCCATGAGACACAAAGGCACAGATAAGCAGCCTCTGAAGCTGAAGGTGCAATGTTGTTTTACTTGCTCTCTTCAAGGGCTCTGAAAATCTGTCTTCTGTCCTCAACTGCCCAAAATGGGAGCCAGCGTGCACAGGCAGAGGACCGGGGAATTGCCTTTTGAAGTAGTCCACCTATTTTAACAACAGACACCGGTGATCTCCAGCTAGAGAGAAGCTCACTCTTAAAAGTAATCCAGAGACATTCCAAAACACAGACTTTCCAGGGGGAGTGCGGTGGGTAGGCAGCGTGCATTTTTAGCAGCATCAATCAACGCACAGGCTAAAGTCACACATTCAAATTGAGACCTACAAAATATGGAAAAGTTTAAATAATCCTTGGAAGCCATCCAGGAATTGGTCATTCAGTCTGCAGGACCCTTTATGAATAGCACTGTAACACAAGCCTGTAATGGAAGCACCAAGATCCAGCCCATTGGTTTTCCAGTCCGAGTTTCCCATTCCAAGATGAATGACTTGGATTTTGGGGAGGGAAAATAGCAGAACTGGTTTGTCTTCTGGCTGGGAGAGTTTGGCTTTGAAGACCTCAGCTTGGAGGAGCAGGCAGCAATGTGAACTTTCTCCACTTGAGGTTTCTCTTGGCCTGGATCTCCTTTTTATTCTCTTATTATTTATACTTCAGGACGTTGCCTTCATTCTGCTGCAGGAGATGCTTTGCTCCCTCCACTGGAGACGTGATTGCCGTGTAGTAGCCAATGCATTGGAGATCCTGTAGACCTGCACGTTTGCTTCTCTGGCACTCTCACCTTTCTTCTATTTCTTTCTCATCCATGCTGACATCTAAGCTTTTCCATTCTCGAGGATGCAGAACAGAGGACGAGGAGCAATTTCACTATAAAGGCCACCAAGGTGACCTCCCGTTGGTGTAGGCGTCTTTTCTGTAGCTCCGTGACCCCACTTTCCCAACAGCAGCAGCCAGTGGATGGCAGAAGAGAGAGGGACTCACCACGGTGGGAGCTACTCCCCTGTTTTTAATTAAAGACAACTAGCTTAATATCATCTTCCTAGGAAAAACCCCAGAGTTTTGCACTTCTGTTTTCCCTGTTCCCCAGCAACAACCTTAAGCGGAATCCCTTTCCACTGGTAAAAGAAAGATGGAGAAATAGATGTGAGAAGTTGTGTTTCCCAACTATTTTATGAGTCAAAATTCTCCGGAATGGATGGGAGAGGATGGGTGGGAGCAGAAAGCACGAACGGGGAGTGTATCCCTGCGTTACAAAGCGCCGTGGGCAGCCTGGGGCACAGCAAAGCATTCCCGCACCAAAACATCTCCAAACTGGCACCTGGCAGCTGCTGCACGGGGTCTCTCCAGGACTCCAAGACATCAGGCCATAGGCACGTCTTCCACCTGCCATGACAGCACCGATGTAGCACATTAATTCATCTTCCTTCTTGATGTTAGGAAAAAAAATGAGCGCATTCACTGACCTGCGATTCATGCTGAAGCAGTCAAGCACCTTCCACTTGGTTTTTATGTGGTTTTAAATGTTTTTTAGAAGTATCTGTTTATTACAGCTCAATAAAGTTTTATTTTGTGAAAACCCATGATTGATTTCCTCTGCTTTAAACAACGAACAGTCAACCTCCCCAGCTAGCACCTCCCCCTCGATTCATAAAAATGTGTTAACAATTCGTTTAAAATTCATATACAAGCCAAGCACAGTTTATTCATGAAGTTACACAAATTAATACAAAGCAGCTCACTGCCTAGGTCTGGCATAAAGTCAAAGTGTGCTCCGAAGGCCTCCCTCTGCTGTACAATACGTCCATGTGTTCTTGGGAGCTGCCCTCACGTCTGGCGGTTCTGCAATCAGCAGATAGCGTTTCGAGTTTCCCCCCTCCCCTGCCTGCTGCTGCGCTCCACACGCCTGACGGAAACATGATGCGGAGCCACAATTAATTAAAGTCTCAGGCTGTACGAGCCTGTGCACCTTCAAAGGCTGGTCGTCCTCCAAGAGGTGCATTGGAGGGTTGTCTTCCACATGCCTTGGTGACTGCTACGTTTTTCCTTTCTGCTGCGTATGCACCCAGAACGGAGCGTTGTGAGCTCGGGAAACAGAGGTGGTTTGATGGCCAGGGGTGGTAACCAGCCTTGTGGATCTATGGGTTGGGAAGGAGAGCTCCAAGGGAAGACCTGCGTTCTGAGGTTCATCTAGAACAGGTACAGGTGAAACATCCTGAGCAATTCACAGGTCCGTGTGCAGCAGTGAGAAAGTGCTTCTTTCCTATGCAGTGTCGAGGGCAGAAATGGCACATCTGTCCCATCTGTCACCATTCAGCAGATCTGTCACCTCAGATCCTTCTGTTGGCTCCCCACCAGCCTGACCTGCAGCCTGAGCAGTGGGACTCACTCATGTCCTACCTGTTCTTGGAAGGTGCTTCCTCAGTGAGATTTTTGAACCCTGACCCCTGGTCCCTTGAGGTTGTCCCACCAGTTTCTAACACTGCCATGGCAGGCACCACAGCAGGAGCAGGTGCAAGTTGGTCATCATGAGGCACTAATTGGCCTTAATTGACCTGACCAGTCTCACCTGGGGCCTCTACCCACCCCTCCTCTTCCCACGGCTCTGGAGCTCTATTTAAGGGCAGCCCTGAGCCTTTGTACCCTCCCTGGGCTGTACTGTAGGTGTGCCTGGTATGTTCTTGACTTCCTGGATGGACTGTGGACACGTGTGGCAAGCAGCTTGTCTCCTCCTATGCCTCTGGAATGTACCTGAGCTCTCTGTTCTAGGTGGTTTTTCTCTAACTCCATCTCCTGCATGAAATTCAGACCTGTAAGTTGTCTTTGGTCCTGGCTGGGCCTGGGACCTCTGCTGCAGTCCAGTCTTCTGGATAGATGTCTTGACTCCAGTCCTGCCTCTGGCTTTGTCTTCTGCTCTGTGTAGGCTCTGAACATTGTTCATCATTTGTTTTGTCTGGGAGTGTCAATGGTCCCCGTGATGTTCAGACCCTGCAGAACTGCACCTCACTAGTGAGGGCGTTGCCTGTGCTGGGGTCATCCTCAGCTCCCAGTTTGTGCCCCCTCATGGGACAGCCCTGCTTCTGCTGTTCCCTGGCAGGTTGACTTTCTGGAACTGAGGTCACCTAGAGCAGTGTGTCACCTCTGCTGGCCTTTCACTGTAGTCACTGAAGAGCAACAGGCAGCTCCAAAAGGCTGGTCAACCCCTCCAAAGAGAGGTGGGCAATACAGGAGTTTGGTTTCCCTTGGCAGTAAATGGAGGTTAACTTTGGGTTAGGCTGAGCTCTTGTGCCTTGAACCAGGCTAATGAGTAACTCACCCCAAATGCCAGAAGTAGCAAACCTGGGCTGCTCTCCCTCTGTCCTCTCCTTTGTGGTGCCCCCACTTCCATAACTGTATGTCTAGCTCTGGCTGATGTTCCTGTCCTTGCCGCAGAAGAGTCTGGGTCCTGAGCTATGGAGCATCTGGGATTCTGCTGCTGAGGCTGGAAAAATGGCACACCACCGTGTCTGCCCACGCTGCTGCCTGCAGCAGCCCTGCGGGGGCTGGGGTGGCTGTGGAGTGGGCAGAGGGACCAGGAAGCTTTTCAGTCTAGATGGTATTCAAGAGTACATGGTTCTCAAATGCTTTCTCCCAATGTCTCCGTGATGTGTGAAGAGAGCCTTTGCACCAGAAGACAGAAGCAAAACAAGAGTGTGTGGTGCTGCCTGTCTGGAGGAAGTTGGGATTTTGGTTTGTTGGACTGTTCAGGTCAAGCATGCAAAAATGATTCTGAAAGAGTCAAAGTGTTTTCAGAATGAATTTTGGTTTTGAGATGCTGAGGTCTTGACGGACAAAATATTGAGAAACAGATATTTCCACTCAAGAATTTCCCGGTATCTAAAAGAAACAAAATTATTCATCCCTTAATTTATTTCATTGTTCAACTTTTCAACAGGCTGAAATAAATGCTGTTATTTTCCCGGACTGTTGGTGTGAAGGTCGCGTGGTCACGCTGCTCCTAAAGCAAAGCACTCACAAAATGTGGCTGCGCTTGCTCCTCTCTGTGCCCTCACGATGTCACCAAACTTGTGCAAAGGATTTCCTGGGCACCGCCATCCGCCACCTCTTGCTGGAAGCATGTAGCATGGGCACCACAGCTCCCAGCCACCAGCTGCTCTTCACAAGGGCTGGGATGATGCAATTTCAGTGTTACAACAGTGATGCTCTTTGGGGAAAAACTATACAGTTAAATATTTTGACTGGTGTTTAGGGCAGGATTGGGTGGTGGCATCCAGCACTGCTCTGAGCTGAGGTCTAGGCTGATTTATAGCAATGATTTGATGTGCTGAGTAAGCCTGTACGTTTGTGTAAATACCTGTTCAGCTCTGTTCCCCTACTTTCTTCCTTCCCAGCAAGAAACAAGCCAAGAAAGTCAATGCTAAAAGGCCACTTTGTAGGGGAAGCCTGGGGTTTCTCCTCCTTACTGCCTTGACAGCACAACACCTGCTCCTGCACCCAAGCAAAGCCCTGAAGTTGTCTTGTCAGCAAGGGGAGGGAGGGCTGGGACTCATCGATTGGCCTTGATGAAGGAACCTGGAAGTGGCAGGAAGGAAAGTGTGAGGCCAGGTGGGACTTCAGAAAACATCTCTTGCTCCCACCACCTGTGTCCTTCTGAGCAGGGAGTACTCAGGGCCACAAAGAAGCTCGAGTGTTGCTTGATGTTATCAATAAATTGTCAGCCTGAATTTCTCTGCATTGTTGAGGGTCACTGGCTGCAGTGTTGGAGGCGTCCTTCCTGTGGAGGCTGTGGAGCAGCCAGCGAGAAGGGTCCTGTATGTGCAACACGACCACCTGAGCCAAGAGCATCATCCGTCCTGCCTGGAGGGACAGAGGTGTGGATGTTTGTGGTAACCTGAACTCCAGCCTTTTCCACAGGGAACCTGGGAGATTTGTGATTGGCAGTATCAAATATCCAGCATGCTTGCTCCTTTTTCTCCCCCCTCTGCTGGCCTCTTATCTAAAGTGCTTTCTCCTGTCTCCAGCAGCTGAGTTTCATCACACCAAGGAGGTCCGGCAGCCTTGGTAAAATCCACTGCTCCCACAGCACATTGAGTTGGCCACAAAATGCCGCAGACACTTCTTGACTCTAAGCTTGGAGTTCTCTTCTCCTGCCCTCAGGGGAGTAGCCAGGGTGGTGAATCCTGTTGAGATGCTATTTTGTGGTGCAATTTCCCCAGGGCTACCACGATGAGAGGGAATGATCCTTTCTGAGGTGTTTGGTCTCGCTTGTGGTGAAATACAGTTGGAGTTTGGCCCCAGTTTTGAATCAGCTGCAAACCCAAGGGAAATCCTTGGCACCAGCTTCAAAAATGCCTGTGCTTCTGGGCAAGGCAGGACCTGAGCACGGCTTGGCTTGCTTGCTGGAGAGCAGACCTCTGCTGGGAAGTCCCCGAGGGAACATTTAGATAGTTTCAGGGAAAATAAATCTACTGCATGTAGAAGAGAGGTGGGGATGAGGAGGGAAACCTTTCATCAGCTTCAGCTGAGTGAAAAATAGGGATTTAGACTAGCTGTTTTCTATCTTTTTTTGGAGTTGCAGGTTCCCCCCATGAGTCCTGCACAGGCACTTCAAGCTCCTGATTATAGACTTGCTTTCCTTATGGGTTCCTTCGTAGCAGTCCATGGCTCTGTGAGGGTCTGATCATCAAACGTTGTGGTGCAGGACGGCACAGCAAAGGCCAGACCCCCGCCCTGCGGAGCCGTGTTGTTCTGTGGTTGCTGATACGCACTTGTGACCTTCAACACCGGCAGTGTGCGTATCCCAAAGCTGGAGTTGAGGACTGCTCCTTTCCCAGGTCCGTTGCAGAATCTGGTTGCAATGTCAATGCTCAACACGTGGGAGCTGTATTTGCTGAGGTCAGACAAGAGTGTATTGGAGACCTTTTTGTTCTTCCTTTACAGCAAGGGGGCTGGGAAATACTGTGGTGATGGAGCAGAGTCCCAGTTAGCTGTTTGCCAAAGCTGGTACGAGTCCAGAACTGCACTCTGAGGTAAGAAGTGACATGCCAAATGTCTCAGCAGACTGTAGCTCTCTCTAAGATAGATAGCTGAGTGCCCTTTATAGCCCACGGAGCGATGCGGCGGGGATCTCTCTCCCTCTAGATCTACTGTCTGCCACACAGTCAGCATAGAGGAGACACTTCGCTACAGATGGTTAAGCTTAAGCAAAATGCATCTATATTGCACTCTCAAATTAAATTTGCAATTGTTTTGGGAACCTTTTGCATAGAGGACAAAGTAGATCATGTTTCACCAGACAATGCCTGAGCTGGAAAACTGGAGATGGTTTTATAGAAAAGACGCTTGATTTTTCTCCTGATGTTTTTTTTTTGCCTTTGCAGGAGAGGGAGAGATAAAGGCTTGCAGATTACAGTCCTCAACAGAGAAAGGGAGTGTGGGTGAAGGCAAAGTGAGAGAATTTGGCCACTGCCATGGCTGGCAGCAGCAGGAGAGGGCCCTGAGAGTTGCTGCTGCTCCTTCCAGGCGAAGCACCACAGCTGAACCTGGGAGGAAGGTTGGCAGTACGGAGGTAACTGGTGATCTCCAGGGTAAACACTGCCCATCGGCTGGATTCCAGCTGAGCATGTGGTACCCAAGTTGCTTTTGGGTTTTTCTGAGGTGTCTGATGTCAACTTGGGACTGGGAGAAGCGAAATAGGAAAAGAGCTGAAAATTCAGGGAATAGATAAGTTAAGGGTAAGTGTCACTCCAGGATGAGCAAGTAAAGAGAGAGAAATTCAGGTGAGAGGATGGCAGGGGTCTGGCTGGTATGAAAAGAGAATCCTTGACTTGCCAGAAAAATGAAGGGTTGTTTTTTCCCTCTGATCTCATCCTGAACCGGGAAAAAGCCGGTATCCTAGAATATCTGCATGTTCAATTCCAAAAGGAAAAAGCCTCTTAGAGCAGTCAACAAATTCCATTTTGGTAGAAAAGTTGATTTGTTTTGAGTTGAATGTAGAAAATGAATGTCAAGGAAAAGTCATTTCGAAGCAAGAAAGTCCATCCTTTGCGTTGGGGAAAATGTCAAAAGGGCACGCTGACATTTACTTTTTTTTTTCTCTCTCCACTTTGTTCCTGAACAAAAATTTGCCAAAGCCAACAGGCTGTTGTTTTCTGATGGAAATCTGTTTTGACAAAAATTTTCCAACCAGCTTCACTAGCTACGCACAAACATTTCCGCTCTCTATTCCAACCTGGATTTGGCAGGGAGCGGGGGGAAGGATGAAGAGGGGCTATTCTTTTCATACCCATCAGTGATGTATCGCCCTGTCAAAGGACCCAATACTGCTAAAAGCATCCTGCTTCCAGGGAGATCTCGGAGCGAGGTTCACGCTGGCTGGCCTGGGCAGGAATTAAAGCACTCAATGTGAAATGCTCGCGTGAGTTTAATTAGGGCTAAACAGCTCCTGAGCCCAAGTTAGGTCCCAGTTAGATCTCAAATGGGGTGGGATCCCAGTATTTTTTCTGCCTCTATTTACTACTGTCAATAGAGCATCTCTTGGTGTGTGCATCGTGCTCGGGACTGCTTTGGAAGTTCATCTAGGCTTTGTTCAAGCTGCTGCCCATGAGCATCTTCTACCTGGCAATACGGACTGGGCTATCACTAGGAGGAAAGTCCTCAGAGCTTTTTGTTCAGCTGGGCTGAAGTGCAGCCATAGCTCACCTGACTGGGCCAACACAGGTAACACATACTGCTTCTGCCTCTCGGGAGGCGGAGGTGGTTCTCCCAACTTACAGGTCTGTCTTACAGGTTTTTGTGTGGTATTTTCTTGGATGCAGCTCCTGGATCACTGTAGAGTTACCACAAGAAGACAGGAATCTTTCTGGCTCTAGCCAAAGGCAAGCGAAGTGTCTGCTTCAGTTGCTTGTGCCTTTTGAACTGTCCTTGGCAAAAAGCTGATGCCTTGAGAGATGGCTAAGGAGGTGGAAAACTCTTCTTGAGGAGCTGATCCATCTTCTCATTATGGTTAGACTAAACATCAGCTTAGCCTAGACATTACTTTTAGATTGCCAATGTTACGTGGGATTAATTCCGCTCCAAATACCTTGCAGAAATGTGTTATAGTGAATAGAGGAGGGTGAGTGTGTGTAGTTTGCTTTCTCTGGTGGAGGAGACCAAGGCATGGGCTGACAGAAGATTTTTTTTTTTTTTTTTGGAAGAAGGGAACAGATTCACAGAAGTCTGTGCTTCTGGGTGACATCTGGGTGTCTTTAAGGAGGGAATGTCCTTGATGACTGCAGGCTACGGATCACAGCCAGCTCCTACCTGCTGACAAGGTGCTGCTGAGATGTGTGACAAGTGCAGATGGCTATCAGCTCCCGGAGATTGCTTGTCCGTGCTCTCCTGTCCCTTCGTTTCACTGAGTGGCACCAAGGGAAAGTGGTGGCTGAAACATCCCCTGACTAGACAACGAAAATACTGGCAAAAATGCAAAGGGAGATTTTCAGAATTCTTTTTTCTTTGTTTCTTTTATGTCCAACTCAGACTGTGGTAGTTCTGGTCCTACACCATTTCCTCACTGGTTGAGCTGTGCCTTGGTGTTACACGTTTGGCCAAAAGCTCCAATCGCCACGTTTAACTCTTTCTGCAGCACATGGCTGCCTGCCCACAGCTACTCGCCCTGTTTTACATATATGCTTGAGCTCCCCTGTGCGCACATGACATGAGATGCAGAGCAGGGAGCTTGACTGATGGCCAGCTGTGGGAAAACATCCATTCACCCCAAAATCTACAGTGCCAGGGAGTTCTGCTTCTCCTCTCCCTAGTGTATCAGCTGGGTTGGAGGCAAAAATCAATCACCTCTGGGTCATGGCTGCAGAAACATTCGATGCCCAAGCCATGCCAACAGCCTCTTCCTGGTGCCTCCCCTGGGAGAAGGACAGCCCAGCTTCTACTTCAGCTCCAAACACAGGGGGCTTGCAAAAAAAAAAAAAAAAGCACAAGTGCTTGGATGTTACTGGCAGGAAAAAAAAAAGCCACAGCAGCAATAAAATTAATTTCCTTCTCTAATATATACAAGACTTTCTCCAAGAGAATTATGACCCAAGCTGATCAAAGTCTGTAAGTGGTACTTATGCTATCAGTTTCACCCCCTTAATGTCCTTCTGTCAAAACAAAATCCCTTCGAAAGGCTTTGAGGAAAATCACATGAGCATAATGGCTTTCAAAAAAATGGCCCTAAGTACTCAGTAACGTATACAGAGAAGACTATTAGATCGGCTGGTGTAATTGTACTTATATTCAAATGTAAACATTCTTATATGAGCAAGTTACTGCTTACCCGCAGAGCAGAGCACGGGCGGCTCAGGCTGAAAATGCTTGGGTTATCACGAGAAAGCAGGGGAGGGGTTGGCAGTGGTGGGAACTTTGCCCTAAGACAGGATGGTGACTTTAGGCAGCGTTAGATAAAAGGAGGGAAGGGGTGGGGGAAGGATGGGGCTTATGAAAGAACCGTTTTCAGATATACAGCGAGAGGATGAAATTTGGGTGGGGTACGATTGTACTGCCACGCTGCTCTCAGGTGGGAGTCAGAGACATCGAACCATCTGATCCTTTATCTGCTGTGATGTGTTTGTTTGAACATGTTCTTGGTGGGTTTAGTGCTGCTCTGACAGCTCTGGGAACTGGAGCCCTCGGTGTATTCCCAGCATAGATGCACCAGGCAGAGCTGTGACCAGCGCGAGGGGTGATGGGGAGGCTCTGTCTGCTCAGACCACGCCATGACCATTCAAGGCTGGTGAGTACCATAAAGATGGTATCTCAAACACCCGGTTTTCAGTCCCGTTAGCACTGGGAGGCTGCGCAGACAGCTCTGGTGAAGAGCCACTTTCCATCTTCTGAGGATTTGTCGATACACCTGTAGGGAAGCATTGTATTCCTGTAGGTCCTCAGCATCTTCATGGGGGGTACCCCATCACCCTCTGGAGGGATGATACGCACGGTGCTCGCGCCATGTGCAGCTCCCGTTGCTGCAGCCTCCTGCAGGCACTTCCTGATTCAGAGCTGAGCACTCCTGATAGAAGCTCTGTCCTTTCCCCACCAGTGTTTGGGACCGCATCAGCTCTTCAGGTCCCCTTTGCCACAAGCAAAGTGTGTGTTCAATAGCTGGGAAAAGATGAACAGCACCAGTGGGTTCTGGATGGTCTTAAATGGGGGCTGTGTTTGGAGGCATCCTGATGTTATGGCAGCAAAGCTCAGCATCATCGGTGGTTTGGATGCTTCCGAGTGGAAAAGCTGCTTCTGAGGGTCGATTCCGTTTCTGTTTCATCCTGCACAAACCAAAAGCAGGCCTCCAGTGTCCACTCATTTCTTCTTGCTTTCCCCTCTTGCTTCTGCCTTTTGCATTGCTCCTCTCTCTCCGGCTGAACCCGAAAGGTCCTTCCTTGGAGTGTCCTTTCTCTTTCCCATGGGTTTCCACCCTTTGTGCCCTGCAGACCATACAACTTCTTTGCCATGTGACTTTTCTCCCTGGGGACACCAGCTCTGTCTACCCAAAACTGGGATCAGGCCAGCTGAGCAAAAGGCTTGGGTTTTTTTTTTGTTTTTTGTTTTTTTTTTTTTTTTTGATAAAAGCCTGAAAGATTTCAAATGCTTTAAAAAAAAAAAAATTCCAAAACAACCCAACAAAATAACACCAATAAACCCATACGGTTTCTATTACTCTTTTTTTCTTTTCTGGTGAGTTGAAAACAAATCTTCCCTGATCATTCTTCTCTTGTGCTGGGTCAGAGACAAAGTATGCTGGAGGCAATGAAAAGATATTCATCGATCAGGCTCGTTCAGATTCCTAACATCTCATAGAGGTATTTCCCTAACTGTCCCTCTTTCCTGGACTTACCGTCTTGCTCTCCCTTTGGAGGAAATTCCTTTCCTGGAGATAACCATGTCTCTAGCTCATATTTCCTCTTTCTTGTTGACAGTTTTAAACCAATAGATTTATGAACTTTGAGGTAATAGAAATATTTAAGACATACCTACTCTAGCCCTTATCTAGAACAGGCTGGGATTGTTCTTTTTCTGGACAGTGCACTTGTAAAGGGAGACATTTGCCTTTCAACTCATCTTCTGGAAAGCTAACCCTAATTTGCTTAATGAGGACTTCAGTAACCTCCGATTATTCACGTAGAGCATCAGGTGTTATTACCCATTTCATCCTGGTGGATCCCACAGCTACTTTGTCAGCTTTTACACCAGCTGGGACTGAAGAGGTGAACCTCCATTTGGGGTGGCCACAGCAGACTGCTAATGGCCAGCACCTCTGATGGGTAAGTGAGATGAAGGGGGTGGGGGATGATCAACGGAGTAGTTGGCAATTATTTTCCACCCAGGCTGGACAGTTGCAGCCTCTAACCCATTCCCAGAGTGTCTGTCTTGGGGTGGGGGGGGCATCTCTTACCCCACCCGTTCTTGGGGGCTGGGCTGAGCAGGCTGGAGCATCGCTCTCCTTTTCAGATCAGGCGCCTGCTGAGTATGAATTCCTCCTTCAAGGACCTCAGGCTTTCTTCAACTCTTTGCTTGCTCTCTCTGCTGGGTCCCTACTTAATGAAAAAGGGTGGAGGGAGGAGACCCTTCTGATAGCAGGTGGTTCTCTGATACAGGAGGTGCCTGTCAGGACAGGGCTGCACCCAAGGCGTGTTAACCCATGGGCTGATTTAACCCAGCAAATCCCACAAGAGGCTGGCGTTAGAGGTAATTACAGGGTTATTAGCAACTTCCCATGTTAACACAAGTGCTGTGGTCTGGAGTGTGTGAAATTACGTGGCGCTGATGGCTGACACCTCCCAGTACTCCCAAGGGGCAGTGGGGGAAGGCTGCAGGTAAGACAACTTTGCTGTTAATGAAGACTTCGCATAGCTGTAACCTCCAACCTCCTGTGGCAAAAGTATCGCTAGGTATGGCTGGACTCGAGGGAGGTTATGCCGTAGTTCCAAGAGTTCAAGACCCCTCAAAAATGGTGTTGCAAAGATGGCCCTGGATAAAACAATAACAGCCCTGCGGTGTGCTGGGGTCAGCGTGAGGTTTTTCTTCTCATGCTGCACAACAAGCAGGCACTGGGCAGCCTCTCCAGCATGATCCCAAGACCATATATCCTGCTCCTTGAGAGCAGCATTGAAGGCAGGATTTTCTGGTGGGATGCGGGAAGGTGTGAAGGCATCGGGGGACCTGCTTGATCTGCATCCTCAGGAGAGGGGAGAGCCAGAGTGATCCCACACCAGCACTTTGCCCAGGTGAAAGAGGATCAAAAGAGTTATTTGGAAGCATCTGGGACAGCTTTGAGTGCCAGAAGGTGGCTGCTGGTTGTCTGCTGAGAATCCACGCTTGGGTTGAGGTCTTTAATGCAGCCCATCCCCAGCCTGCTTGTGTTCCTATCCGAAGATGGCTCGGTACTGGAAACGGAGCAGATTGGCTGGGCCTGTGCCCAGATGGACACAGGTCTGTGCAAACAGTATTTACCACCATGGCGAGCAGCGGATTTTGTGGCTTTTTTTTTTGTTTCGCGTGGCTGGCGTCTCCGAGATGCGGTGCTTGAGCAAGAGGCGGTACGGGGAAATCGCGCGCTGGCCTTTCCCCAGCTTTATCAGCTGTGGGCTTGAAAAAATAAATCATTTTCCAAGGCTATAAATCCAGAACCTTTCACCAGCCCTTACAGTAACTCACATGTGCAGAACAACAGGAGGCTGTTTATCCAAACTAGCGAGAGCATCTGTTGCGGAGTTAATGATTTTGCAGCACCGCTGGTCACCCACTGGCTGTGGGGCTGGGAGCTGTGCTGCTGCCCCAGAACGTGGGAGAGGAAAGCAGAGGCTTCAGGGTAAGACAAGCTGTTTCCTTTTCCAAAAACAAAGCTGGGATGCTTTGGAAGGGTATTTTTTTTTTTAAGACCCCAACTTTTTTTCTTCCTGCTCTACTCTGTGCTGTTTCTTAGCTGTGATTTATCCAGATCAGCTTTCAGAGCTGTAGAAATCGGTGCTGTAAGGGTTAACCTGATGCGCTGGGATGCTCCTCTCCTCTTGATCCCCAGGTCTTGGCTCTGTTAAACATCTCTCCCTCTCTTTTACGTTCAGATCCTCTTTTACAAGGCTGGGCTCGGGAATTCCAGCCCAGCCAAGAGCCATCTTCCCACCCATTAAGGCAGGTAACAATATCACTTCAAAAGGACAAAGTTGTAGCATTTCCCCCCTCCCCAAGTTAAACTTTCTGCCAACAGCATCTGAGCACAACATAGGAAGAAGCAGCTGCCCTGTTTCTATACAAGCCTTATCTGCATCCTCACCCGAAGGGGCCTGTTTTGGGTGGGGGCAGAGGCAGAGCTGAGCCCGGTGGCCATCGATGCTTTTCGGGGACTCTAAGGTTGTTTGCTCAGAGACCTTTGCAGCAGAGTTTTAGCCATCTCGGCCCCCAGGAGGAGCTGAAGATACTCGGTTTTATCAGCCTGCTGCTGACCCCTTACCCTGCATCAGGCCAGCGAAGGCTGGATCATGTCTTGGCTAATCACTGCTGCCGCAGAGCCCTAAAGCTCCGCATCTACCGTGGGATGCGGTCAGCTCACTTTCTCAGCCTGCCTTGATATTTTTTTCCTTCTCTCTGCCGACTCAGTCTCCCATTTCTCACATCTTCATTTCCACGCCTCGCCACGCCGGCTGCCATCTCTCACACATCCTGTGCATCTTCGCTATCTCCCCTGTCTCGCGGGACGCAGGTTGCTCTTGTACTGCTGGCCGTGCTCGTGTGTGGTCCTCCCTCCACCTGGGAGGAAAAGGGCCGGGCGGTGTAATTTTGTCTCTCCTGCCTGGGCACTAGTTCGTGATAACAATAACAGTTGCAGGAAGGTCTCTTGCGAAGGGAGATCAAACAGGAGGTGGAATGTTGGCTTAGACGGTGCTGGAGGTGCCAGCACGCTGCATGGGCAGGGAAGGAGGTCTTTTCTTTCTTTGGTTCCAAATATCTACTTGTTCTGCAAGAAATATGGAGAGAAATAAATAACCTTGGTACCTTTCTAGTTTTTGAAAAGCAGTTAAAAAAAAAAAAGTCTAAAACCCTAAAAGCAGCCACAAACAGAAGCTCCTCAACTACCTCCAATTTCTTTTAAATATTTCTTTCTCCCTGCAATATTAATGTAAAGCAATTATCATCTTCCTAAGAGTCCTTCCCCAAACCATGTGAGTACAACGCTAACCTCAGCTGCTGCGGCACCTCCCAGCCCCTCGCCCGAGTTAGGAGCTGCTTATACCTCCCTCTGCTTTTGCTCTGCTGCTGCGTTGTTCAGGCTCCCCTTTTCCAGGGAGCTCTTCTCTCGGGTGGTTACTGGAGGAGCTGCCGTCCGCCTGTGCCTCTTGCCTGAGGAAAGCTTCAGTCAGCCTGGATAGGGTGCGGGTATCTCCTCTGATTTGCTGGGAACGAGTCACAGCGTGGTTGAACTTGCAGAGTACCGGTCGCTGCGTGGGGTATTAATGGGTGCAGGAATTGCAGCTCAGAGCTGGGTTAAGCCTCTCACTGCGATTAAGGGGCTGAGGTTTATGGCTTGTCCTTTGGCTTGAAAACCAGTCCCGAGTGTCCAGAGCCCTTCTCAAACCTTGCTCTGAAGGGCAGGAAAATCTAATGCTAAGGGATGGAGAGGCACCTGCAGTCCAGCTACCATGCCAGCTCCCTACTCGGTCCCAGCCAGCCACTCCGGACGCCTCAGGCTGCGCCTGTTGGAGGGCTGTTGGCTCTAGGGGAGACCTCATGGCTTCTAGCCTGTGGTCCCTGGCCCTGCTGAAGTCTTCACATCCTAAAGGACACCAGCTCCTGGGCACTGCTGCCGCAGAAATAGGTCCTGTTCCTTCAAAGGCAGGGAGCTCCTCTGGCAGGATGACTCAATATATAAATACTTTTTTTTTTAATGGATAAAATAGATTTAGCCCTGTGTAAGCCCTTGGGAGCTCTTCCAGGCTCCCCCAGGCTTTCTGATATCTTTTTTTTCTGTGCTTTTAAGGGGAATTATCTAAAGGAGAACACTCATTTCGATTTATGCGATTGGTTTTTGAAATACAACTTGACTGATAAGTCGGTCAATTGATTCAACTTACGGCTGGTTTGGAAGTGGCTCTTTCAGGGCTCTCCCCATGATTTCCAGAAGCTCAATCCCCTCTGTGCTGCTCCGTGACTGATGGTTCTGCATTGAACACCCTGAAACACGACCCCTCTCCAGCCCCAGGGCACGGCTGGCACAGCTGGGTGCTCATGTGGCTCCCATCAGCACCCAGGCAGATGCGGGGTACCGGCATCTTTTGGCAGGAGGAAACCTGAGCTGATTTCCCCGCACCAAACCCCTCCCCCAGCATCTGTCAGATCCTTTTCACCCCACTAATCTCCAAACCTATTGCTTGAAAAGTTGACATTAGCATCCTCCCCCTGCTCCACATTTTCAGGTGGGGAAACTGAGACACTTGCAAACTAAGTGAGCCTCCTCAATTGTACCCAGGGCGGCTGACCGCGGTGGGCAACGCAGCAATACAGACAAAGGCAGAGTTTAGCTATTAAAGTAACTTAGAGGCTGTAGGATGCTCCTACAACCTCTGATTTTTTTTTTTTCTATCATCTAGCATTTGGGATACTGGAGGAGACACCAGTCCCTCCGCAAACAGCGATGAAATGATTTATTTCAACGAGCTCCTTGCCTCTCCTCCAGCTACTGACCACGACAGATCCAACTTTTTGCTATTAACCACTCCAAAAGTTGAACGACAAATTAAAAAAGGTGAAAGCAGGGCTCGGAGCCTAGCGCTGACCCTACTTTGGACACATTGCTGCCATCCTTCTCCAGGCTGCTCATACTGCAACCAGGCGGGAGCATCCCTGCCCGCCCTCCCTGTGCGTCCACGGGCTGACAGAGATGGATGGCAGCGCTGCCGGGAACGTGCTGTCAGGCTCGGGCTTTCCTCCCAGGAGAAAGCTTGCAGGCCTTGAGAGAGCCCCCTGATGAAGATGTAAGAGCAGTGTTTGACACGCCAGCTCCTTTGTTGGGGCAATTGCGGCTCGCGTCGGCCGCCTGCCATCCAGCAGCACGATGGTCCCCCGCCTAAAAGGGTCACCATGCTTCGTGGCCCCTTTGCTGGCGGCAGCAAACAGCTGGAGCATCGTAGCGGACATCACAATAGGAAATCCGCTCGGCGAAAAGGAGCAAGGACCATCTTTTGAGGGGGCACACGGGGCAAAAAGGTCATGAAAACAGCCAGGAAGCCTCACAGCGGGGAAAGATGTGGGGAGAAACGCTTGCTCCCCCTGCAAAAGGGAGAAGGGTGAGCAATGAGCAGCCAAACCCCTCCTGGGCAGAGCCCCGTGAGCCTGTACCCGGCGCCGCGCCCGAAGGAGTTAATTCCCCCGCCAGTGCACTAAGTGGTCAGCAGCCCAATAAATTATGCCCTCGAAAGACAAACCACAATCATCATTAGTCACGGCTCATTGGCCTGTTAAGGCTCCTCAGTGAAGTTTATCTCTTCCCTCCTGTCCACCGGCAGCCATATTTCATGCTCCGAAAACAGATGACCCCCGGGGTCAGCGAAATGAAAGCCCCATTCAACAGGTCTGCGAAGGACTCGCCGCAGAAAAAAACGGCCGAGGTCAAAATAACATTGAGATACGGCCAGACCTTCAGCCGCTGCCCTCCCGGAGCAGACACACACCACACGCTCAAGTGACCAAGACATGTTAATCCGTTTCAGGATCAGGCAGGGTCAGGCTGGGGCTGGGAGGAACAGTGGCATAATTAGGTGAGGGTGACCTCCATAAAACAGTAATGGGCTTCCAGAGGCACGCCGGCGCGGCGTGGCCCGTCGTGCTTTGCACCCACTTCCCCGCTCTTTGCGAGATGGACGTGGCCAAGCGGGATGGAGGGAGTCCCAATTATCGTCCTCGTCCCCACCGGCCTCACGGGCAGGGAGGGAGGTAACCACGTGGGCCCGTGCACCCGGCACGGGAGGGCGTCGCAGCCCAGCGTTTCACTGCTCAGCGAGATTTTAGCACGAGGCATTTTAGAAGTAAGGGAAGGGGTTGTTTACTTCATTTCTATTACAAAAAAGGGAAAGATTTGGAGCACCTGCGGTTTTAAGCTGAAATCGGTGGTGTTGGAAGCCTCCGCAGCACTGCTAAGCAGAGGGAGAAGGGTGTGCTGAGGAATAAAGGGCTTTGAAGAACATTTTTAGAGGATGTTGTTTTCCCGATACCCTGTAAGATCATGTGTGTGGGTATGGGAATCTTCCTGGGGTGAGGTGAACCACTGGAGGGATGAAGGGAGAGGAGCTCCAGGCCAGCCACAGCTTCAGCTTCCTACACGGGGTGATCATAAAAGTCTACACCAAGGGGCACGTAGTAGCACGGCTCAGGAGAAATTCATGGTTTTCAAGCAATGTGAAGTCTCACGGCCAATTGAAAACTCCAAAGGTGCTTTTTAATTAAAATTTAATGCCATTAAATGAAAATCCCAACAACCAATGTCCTGTGAGATCATGCACCCCTCAGCAGCGCAGCAGGGCAACGTTTTCATTCTAGAGAAGCGTTTCTGTGCGAGGGAAAGACGGGATGAGAAAGATGGTGAGGAAAACACCTCGATTTTTACATTTTATATATACCGCTTCTGAACCAGGATGGCATTCAGTGCTTGGCTGCAAAAGGGCTAGACAGCATCGTGAGTGGTTATTAAACCGGTTGTAAAAATACTCCTTATTTAAATTAATTAAGTCAGGCTTTGGGGATTTGACTGAAAAACAGCCAGTTTCAGAGATCAGGTTAAACTCCTGTTCTTCCAGCTCTTTAGTCGGTAACCCAGCATCGTCGCGGAACTATCTGCTTGGAAGAGACCTTTAAGATCATCGAGTCCAACCGTCGTCAGGAAGTCAGAGCGGTGCCAGCGTCTCAGGGCTGGGGAGCCTGTGGAAGACAGCGCAGGTATTTATTTACAGGCACTGAGGATTTTCCTGAGGTGCTGGACAGGACCAGTTGCCTCTATCTCGCTTCACGTACAGCCTGTGCTTCTGCAGCTGAGAGCAGCTATTTAGACTCTGGAAGACACGTCATACCCAGTAGTATAATTTTCCTGGTGCTGGAGGTCAAATTTGGGGCTGAACCCACTCTGAGGTCTGTGTCTCTATAAAGGAAGAGTTTTAAAACCAGCTCCCCTAATGACTCTGATCTGTGTCTTTGAGCACCATAAATCAGGAGGTGCTGGCTCAGGGCTTTTCCAGCGAGGGAGGCAGAAGAGGAGTGAGTAACGGGGGTAATTCTAGCTAACGCTCCCCTGAGATAATTCCTTTTCAAAACAGCTTGCGGGGATCACATTTTAAAACAGCTATTTGTCTGCCTATTTATTGCACCATGCGTCATGGGATGTTTTAATATGAAGCAATAGAGATGATGCGAATTGGGACATTTGACCTCCCGGCTGCCTCCCTCCCTGATTACAGCTGTGCCTGGGCACAGATAAGGGCTGGAGCGTGCTGCAGGCAGGTGCAATGCATCGCAGCCCTGGAGCTCTGCCACCGATGGGCCAAAGGGCTCTTATAAAGGGAGGGGATGATGAGCAGGGCTGTGTTTTCTCCCTTTCCTCACTGCTGGTGCTCAGCCTGGGCTTGCTGGTGGAGATGGGGCAGGTCCTGGCTCTGAGCGCTGATTGCAGCTGGAGATTTGCAAAGGAGACCTGCAGGATCTGGGTAACCCCCTGCAGGAGCCTGGGCTGCCTGCTTGCCGGGTCTGAGCTCTGCAGCCGGCCCTGGCTGGTGGGGATGGAGGGGAAGGAGAGGTGTCCCCCTTCTCTGCAAGGCTGGTCTGGGGTCAGCCTCCCCCAGCTCCCCGGGATGCAGGACGGGGTCCCTGCCTCTGCCCAGGGAGGGGGTGACTGGCGGGGATGCTCTGCCTGCGGGGTATCGGGCAGCAGAAGGATGTAAGGGGAGGTATTAGGGAGCTGAGCAAGGACGGCCTGCAGCAGAGCTGTAAAATAGAGTTTATATCTCTCCCCTCGCTATCTATCCAGGGTCCCCCAGCTCTTAGCTCTGCTGTGTAACTTAGATGACTAAATTGAGCAGTGTCATCCCCCTTCCCTTGTGTTGATCTGCCAGAAAAACTTCAAACAAACCAAAAAAATCTTTTCTAGATAAAAACTGTGGGGGGTTCCACAGGATTTTTTTTTTCCCTCCAGTTGGAGCTGGAAATACTTGCTGCAGAAACTCATTTTGGCAGAGTTTTGTGCAAAGCCCACATCCCACCTGGAGCTGTAGCCTCTGTTCCCATCTGCTGAGCTCACTTAGGAGCCTTTTTCCTCCCACCTCAGCTGGTGGGGTGGCACCGAGCCGCTAGCCAAGGAGCTGGGGTGTTGTGCCACGAATGCCAGTAGCCGTAGGGAGCTGCTGGAGCAGGTCTGGCCCTCCCAGCCTGCAGAAGGTCACAGCAGTCGTTTGTGGCAGCCCAGGGAACTGAGCTGCGATACCCCACGCCCTAACTGAGCCTGCCAGCCACCAGCCCGTGCTTCCTCCCTGCTGGCCACCGGCTATTTCTGTTATCACACGGCAATGTCCAGTCAGGACAAGGTGTGAACTGACACGGTATTGATTTGTTTCTAGACAAGGGAGATGAAAATGGATGGCAAAGTAAGGGCAGGAGAGGCGTGGAGCTGGCAGCAGGTAAGGCTTTGTTATTTGCATCCATTTATTTACAGGGCGGTCGAAAGCAGATGCAGAGGTGAGTCTGCAGAGCTGTGACAGCATGTAATACATGTGGCTTTTTGTTCCCTGATGTATGCTGAAGTCATTAGTTAAGCTGAAATGATCAGCTTCTCATGGTGGTGTTTCCCGTGCTGCGCACAAGCCAGGGGTGAGCGCTGCCAGCCTCTTCCCTCCAGCTGCCCGCACGGAGCACGGCAGAGCCTCTTCTCTGCCTCCCCACCTCCAGTCACCTGGGCTTTGGCAAAGCCAAAGTCTATCTTTTTTTTTTTTTTTGCTTTTCCCCTAAGTCTTCTTGCCCTTGCCAGCAGTGCTATCGAATTAAAGCCCATTGGATCAGCTCCTTTGAAATGCCTAAATCAGCAAGGCAAAGTGATAGCACACAAGTCCCAGCAGCGGGACCAGGCAGAGAGGGGGAGAGATGCAGGAGAAATGTCTGAGCAGGACGACAGGCGTGATGCTGGTGGAAAATTTACAGCCTCAGGCTTGGGCTCTGGGCCCCCTTTTTATTACATTTTACACCGAGCCACCTAGATTGAGTTACCACGGTGTTCTCATCTGCTCTATCAGGGCCGCTCTCAGATCCAAAGACCGCAGGGTTAGAAAGGGGGAGCCACAGAGAGGTGGGTTCTGGCCATCAGCAAATCCATCAGATATCTGAATAGAGAGCAGGTGATATTTCATGAGCTTAGAATGGGATTTAGCCGTCCAGCGGAGTCCGGAAGACAAGGAGCACAGCTAGCTTTTCCCCAGACCCCAGGACTGGATAACTCGGATGAATCTCCACTTCTCTGCTGTCCCTGGATAATAGAGGCATTTCTAGCTGTGTTTGCTGGCTCCCCCATCCTCCTGCCTTTACCAGGGTGGAACGGCTGCTGGCAAAGCTGGCAGCGTGGAAGCAAGCGTGGGCAGTGAGATTTCAGTAGGTGGTTTCCAGAATAAGTCGTGGCTCTGGAGTCTGGAAGGAGAACTAATCTGGGCTCTGTGGTGATGTACCAACGTCTTTGTACAAATGGAGATGCAGAAGGGGACTGTACCCGGATGCAGAAAGGGCCCAGTGACCTGGACAGGCTGGGGCCAACTTCTTCTGGGCAGCTTTGCAGAAAAAGGGATTCTGGTGAACACCAGGCTGAGAAGGAGCTGGCACCGAGCTCTTGCTGCAGAGGAGAGCTGGACTGCGGACTGGCTTTCTTCAACCTTGAGGAAAAGGCTAAGGGGAGGTGTTAAGGCTGTCCACAACTGTCTGATGGGAGGATATAGAGAAGATGGAGCCAAACTCTTCTCCAAGCTGCATGGCAATAGGACAAGAGGCAACAGCCACGCTGGAACATGGGAAACTACTGTTGGAAATTAGGAAGAAAGTTTTTCACCTTGCCCTGGTTAGAATCTGGCAGGGCAAGCTGCCAGGCATTGGACTGACACCTCCAGAGGTCTCTTCTAACCTACACGCTTCTCTAGACCTCAGAATTAAATTGCCTGGTAGATGCAACCGCCTGTAGTCACTCCTTTCCCAGTGGAGCAAAGGCTGGTGTTACGGTGTTTACTTTTATTTGCTCGAATGATTTCACAGATGGCACTTCACCCCTGCCCTCTCCTGCTCTTCCCCAAGTCTCCTCCAAGGCAGCGCTGCTGCAAGTTTTGTGGCTCCCAGGCTGCCTTCCCATCCCTTATCTTCTCTCCTAGAAAAGAGCGTCCTCCTGCAGCTCTTCACTCCTCCCTCCTTACACCCTCACTCTCCTTTTCTCTCCCATTTCAGCTCCCCTTGCTGCCCTCTATTCCCTTCCTGAGCATGGGCCACGTGAGATGTTCATCAGACCCTTTAAAAGCAGGACGGGGTTTCTAGTCTTCAGCTCAGTTTGGCTTGCCCTGGTGTGCATAGTGTGGGAGCCTTCCGGGCAGCTGCCAAGCCCATCCTGGCAGCACGGAGAGTGAGATCCGCCTGGAGTGTCTGTTCCCAAACCTCCCAAAGGCGGGAGCTGCACAGCCCCATAACGATGCCCACCCCGCTCCACTTCTAGGCAGGTTCTCCTGGGGTCTTGCCTAGTCTGGCTGGTCCCTCTGCTGATTGTTATATCAGTTTGGTTATGTCGCCAGATGCTAATGTAGAAACCAAGCCATGCCCTCATCCATCTGCTCCCTCCCCACGTCCCGTATTTAACCTCTGGCTTTCAGCTTGGTCTTGCAGTATTTGCTTGGGCTATAAGCCATCTACTCTGGCCTCACCGGTATAGGCACGTGATGGTAGCAGCTGGTTTAGCAGAACTACTGGGGCGCTTTTCTGATCGTCACTACGCTTCTACAGACAGAGCGGAGTTTGGCATCCTGTAATCGGACAAGTTTAATGTTGCTTCTCCACTTGCAATTTGTCATGGCCTTATCAGAACATCTGCATCCTGGCCTCTCAGTAAGCCCTTGGAAAAATAGAAGCATCTGATGCCTGAATAGTTTTAAATTTGGAAGCAGAGTGGGAGTAGATGGAAGATAATACATTCCCCTTCACGTAATCATCAGAGGAGGACAGTTCTGAACAATGACCAGATCGTCCTCACACCAATGATGACAGCAATTTTGGACTTATCGCGCCCCAGCACTATATTAAGGCCCTGAGATTACATTGTTATTCATTAGCACGACATCTGCTGAAAATCAGCATGGAGAAGGCCCGTGCGGGTGCTAAAAACCTTTACGACGGGACAGAGAAAACGCTCCCCCACAAGGAGAATAATGTCTTTGCCCTCCTGAGCGTTGCTCAGTGCTGATGCTCTGAGGGAGCAGATGCAGACTGCGATGCAGTCACTTGCTGCGAGTCGATGAGGACGTCAGTCGCCGAGATCAGCAGGTCCCTGGTCTGACAACCATGTGCTCTGTGGGTGAGCCTCCTCCCTTTTTCTTGCCCATTCCAAGTGGTCTCTTGGTATCGTGGGCACAGCTCCTTGCATGGCATGTCACGTTTAATGCATGTCGCTACTGCACCTGCCATGACATAGGACAATCATCCCATTTCCTGCCTTTTGAAGTTCTAAAATATTCCCAAGCTGGCCAGTCTCCACACATTCATCCCCAAATACCTTGATTCACAACCAACCCAGACTGGTGCAGGAACTTTCTGCCATTTATCCTGCCTTGCACTGAGACCTGCCCTGCCCTGGCTGCCCCCAGAGAGCCCCAGCTTTCTCAGTTCCCTCGGACAGATGAACCAAACTTGGGGATAACTTTAGCAGTGACTTGCGGACTTGGTTCCCTGCTCAGCCTGACCTGGTTAGTACCTAAGCTCCATGGCTCCCCTTGTTCATAGCCTGCAGGAACACCTCATTGCAGTGTATTTGGCGATTCTCCTGTTCAGCGGTTCCAGCAGCATTAGGCAATTCTTTAGAACCACTGATTTGATTTTAATGAGCATTTTAAGTTATCCAGAGCACAAGGAATCAGGAGCAATAGGGCTGCAAGGGCATTTCGCGGTCTTGTGGCTAAAAATGAAGAAATGGCTCCTGAACTGCGAAGATCTGGAACTGCAAGGGTGGTGGATAGTCTTCTATCTTAAGTATGCGGTTCCAGGAGCCGTGCTGCGCTTCTGGAGGTGATATCTGAGTCTCTGCAGTCATCACAGTCCGTGGCAGCCCATGATTTGGTTTCATTACAGCTTATGGATGATTTGGGGGATGAGGAGCCTTACTGTCAGGCATTGTGTTGATGTGCGGCTCTGCATGATAGTTCAGAAATGTTGTTCAGCCTTCTTCAAGCTGCCCTGCTTCTACGCAGGAGTTGCTGATGCTTATCTGCAGAACCTCAGCTCAGGGAGCTTTCAAAGGACCATTTTAGCGGCTAGTGCAAACCATCCATCAGTGCTCCTGTCTTCACTCTAACTCGCTCCATTCTGGGCTGCCTTAATACAGATATGATGAAATTTAGAGGAACTGCTCCTGACAAATGAGACTTCTTCTAGTGGGTTGCTTCTTTAAACCGTTAACACATGCTTAAATATTGTCAGAGCTTAAAACGAGAGCATTTAAGTTCTCAAAGATCTGTCATTATCAAAGGCAGCTGCTGGCACACAGTGGATCACTGCTACCCAGCAGTGTTTCAGCGTGAGGTGTCCTCGCGCTGACCATCAGTCTCAAGCACGTTAAGAGAGCTATAGGAGAGAGGGCTACTGCCCTTGAGAAGTAGCTTGAGGTTATAGATGCAGGGGTGGGTAACAGGCAGAAGAGGAAAGCGATGGAGGTGCAGAGTGGGCAATGCTGACCAAAGACTTCTCCATGTTTCACACGGATCTCAAGGAGCTCTGGATTTCAAGGAAAGGTCTTGCAATGAGAACAAAGGTTTTATGTAACTCATCTTCCAGATCAGATGCTTGATTGCAACTAAGCCATCACAGCTAAGCTTGTCCTCCCAAGAAAGAAACCCCAAAAGGTTTCCCTTCTGCTCTTCCCAACCTTTCCTGCACCAGGGGAAACAGGTGCTGCTCTGACAAGTCTCTCTGGAGGGCACCAAGAACTCTGATGGCAAATACTCATTAATTGATTCACTGGGACCAAGGAAGCATCCAATCCAATTAGAGATAAATAATGTATGCCATCGAACGCTGAGATTGGGACACTATCGATCAAGGTCAAGAAAGACGATGACAGCTGTTCCTGTTGTCGGCGTTACAGAACCTGAACTGAGATGATGATCCTTCGGCAGCGGCTGGGAGTGGCAGGGGACCACCAGTCTGAGATGAGCCATCTGAGGTTTCCACACACCACAGAGGCAACCATTTTTATTCTTTAATCCTTAGCCTCTGACCACACCAAGGGCCTCGAAACCCATGGAGCTCCTGAAGGTTTTAAAGGATACCTGCCTCAGGTACAGCACGGGGTTCAGGAATTAACAACAGAAGGCAATGTTTTTCCATGGGACCAACCACCTTAGTTTTCAAACAGCCATTGGTCATCCTACTAAGTCCAAACCCTGTAGAGAAATGAAATGTCTGCTCCAGAAGCACCAGGGAGGACCTCAGTTGCAGTAGGACAGGGTGAAAAATAGTTTTGCTGTGTGGCTTGGTGTCCCCAGACAACCTGAGAAGCAGCAAGAGGGACATTCCTAATGAAAACGCCGGTATGTGCCACGTGAGAGCAGAAGGCACCGCACCCTCCTGGAAGCTGCAGGTCAGACCGCTGCACAATGTGCCCATCCAATGCAAATAAAGAGCCTTGGAAAGACAGACAAACCTGGTGCTTCCTAATTTTGCTTTAATTCTCAACCGTTGCTTTGTATGAAGCAGCTGAGGGAGGAGGAGAGTGACTTGGTGTATTCAAATCCCATTTTTGCTTTAATCCTGAAGCAAATACACCCTTATATCCTTTAACCCTGAAAAGAGGATCCTTTTCTGAAGAGGATCCTTATATATATTTAATCCTAAAGCAAACAGATCTTCTTACTGCTAAAGGACTTCTTAAAAATCTGCGCGAGCCAGGTGGAGACTTTCCACCAACCTGGGTGGAATTTGGATCGGCCCAATGTGGGTCCTTACAGAGCTCGAGGAGAAGAGGGGGAAACTTTGCAAGGTCTGACTGGTCCAGAGAAGTGAGGATCGCTCAGCTGACACCCCCTGGAATGAGCACGTGGTTGTTTCAGGCAAAGGCAATCTGTTATTTCCACTCCTGAATGTTTATTTGGGTCAGGGTGGGAAAATCTGTTTTACTTGCCAAAGTCCCAGTGGGGCGGTAAAAATATAAATACCGCATATTATTATGTGTGTATTCTGAGAAGTGGTTAGTGACCGTGTTTATTACAGTTGGCCGCTTGCAGGGAGTTATTCTCTCTCTGCCCCCTCCCCTAAATTCACATGCTTACACAGAGCGCGAGCCCTGCCGGGACCAGTAAAACCGCTGTGGGGGGATGGAGCCAGAGCGATGCCGTACCCAGCTCCTCACGGCGCTGCCCGCAGCACAGCCTGCAGAGAGGAAACCTCTTTCCATGCTCTTGGTCCTACCTGGTAGAGCCCCCGCACGGATGTGATGTGATGCTTTCCCAGCGCTAAGGCTACATCATCTCTTCAGGCCCCCGTCTCACACCTCGTCTACCAAGGATGCGAGCTGTTCACAGCGCTATCCTCGGACCCTCATCTCCAGAGGAGCAGGCCATGGATTTCAGCCAGCAAAGAGGCTGAGCGCTCTGGGGATGCAGTTACCATTGTGCTTCGTTAGCAGAAGGGTACGCTGCTGATTTCTTAGAGCCCTGGATGTGATTCACATTTGGCGGCTGGGAAACTGGAGGGGAGCTTTACCAAGTGTGTGCGTGAAGCCACACAACATCTGAGATCAGAGCGGCTGCCGATCCATCCCCAACCCCAAGCGCTTTGTGCAGAGCTCTGCTACGGGCTCGGTTCTCAGCCTCTCCCGGTTCTGGTCAGAGAGGGAACAGCAAGAACCTCCTGCAGTTCTGGCAGTCCTAGGAATGGATCAGGTCACACTGCTCCAGCCCCAGCAAGCACCATCTCCATCCAAGAGCTACAACTGCCCGTCCCGGCGCCGTTCCCGAATGCATCTTTCCACTGGAGGAAACTTGAGCTGGGGAAGATGGTCTTCCTCGCCTTTGTAGCCGAAACGAGGCGGTTACACCTTGGTGTCTGGGTGCTATGTAGGACAAACGCAGCCTGTCATGAGGAAGGGCCACAACTTTCAAAGTGAGGATTAAATTTACTTTGTAACTTACGTACCTCGATCTCGTAGAGAGGGTTGGGATGTGTTTGCAGACCAGGTGGCCTCTGAATTGGATGGATAGTCCAAAATATCCCTTTTTTGGCTACTCTCATGCCAAATGGTGCTTTCCAGCCCTACATTCCCGACTTTGGGCCAGAGCCCTTCCTAATTGGCTTCCCAAGCCCCAGAACTGCCTTATAAGCTACACTGACTCTTATTAATTTGACTCCATGCCATCCCCTTCTCTCCTTTACCACTTATGGCAGGGGGCTGTGGTTGCCTGGGTGTCAGTATCGGGATGCTCTGAGTTCAAACCTCCTGCCTTACGCTGGCTGAACTCGGCTGCCTCTGCAGACTGGGACTGGCATTTTTCAGGCAGGGGAAAGGTAGTTCTGCTGCTCTGGCACTATCAAAAAGCATCAGCATTTGCATTAGAGCAACACCTAGGAGTCCTGCTAGGTTAAAACCACCAGCGCGAGCGACTGCGAAGCGCACGCAAGCTCCTGCTCCCGAAGAAGGTTATGTCTTCCTTCAAAGTCCTTCATATTCACCCCCCCAAAGCAGCCGGGGGGGGGGGGGGGGCAGACAAAGATACGGATAAAATGCGACCCTTGCAGCCGTGCTCCCAGCATCCCTCCCCGAGCGGTGGCTGCGTGCGAGCTGTCGGTGCCCAAACAAGACAAAACGGCACCCTCCCACCCGCCCGCGCTGACGCTGCTGCATTTAGCTGACACGCAGCCTGCTGCGCTGAGCAGCGGGAAGTCACCTCCCAGCCTGACCTTGGCCTTGCAGGACCGCGTGGGCTTGCTCCCTTTCCTTCTGCACGCTGCCAGGTAACAGCTTTTACCCAGAAAATCCTCTTTAGGAGGAGCCGAGAGGTATGAAAAGCAGGTGCTGTGCAAAGGAGACAGCGGAGCCCTGGGATGGGGAGTTCCCTCGCGGGCAGGTGGGGAACACATCCTGCTAGGAGGAAAGAGGGCCAGGGGAGGTTTGCTCACACCGAGGTGGTGTTGCTCACAGAGCTCGCTGATTTGCGTGTTTTGTGACTTAGCGCACATGGCGAGCTCACACACTTCCTTCGCCAGCCTCCCAGGGATTGCTTGTTATTTGTATTCGCGGCTAATTAAAACCTCCCCGAGCTCAGCCCCCTGGTTACGGAGAGAGGGCTGAGACCACAAGCAGACCACAGTGGAGGATGCCGCAGCCCACAGGCTGACCCCACGCCACTCTGCAGACCCCACGTTTGCAGTTAGGACATTATTTACTCTGATACCAGCAACATTCTCTTAAAATATATTGAAGGAGAGATTGGGAAAATGAAGTGTATAAGATTTATCCTGCACTAGAGGATTTCAGCATCCAAGAAAGCCAGAGAGTCCAGTCCCTCAGACTTAATAGAAACCTCCTGCTTTATTAATGTTGCCTTATTTTTTTTTTTTCCTTGTCCACAGGTCCTGGGCAGAAAGTCAAAGCTGTATTTGAGGAGCTTTCCTGGAGGTTTTCATTAATAACAGGGCCAGGGAATCCGCTGCAAATGTAAAAATAATAGATTTGAGAGTCCTAAAAGGATGGAGATTTACTCACTGTGGAAATATCAGGGAGAAAGTGGGAATGGGAGGTTTCCATGGCTCTGCGTTGCTTGCCTGTGAGCTTCGAAAGCTGCCTGAAGGCCAAGGGGGATGCTGGGGAATGGGAGCAGGAGGGAAGGTTGCCTCCGAGCGGCACGGAAAGGCAGTTGCGACAGTTCTGCTGAGCACTGATCTTCCGCTGCTGGTGGACATGCCTGCACCTACACGTGTTTCAGGGTCCTCCTCAGGCTAAAAGGAAAAGGACTAGGTGGACAGAGAGCTTTCATCAACCTTGCTCCTCGTTCACCCCTTGGAGATGAAGGTCCGTGGTGATGCTGATCCTCAGCAAGTCAGGAGGGACACACAGGAATGGGGGTAGGAGAGAGGGCTGCTGCTTGATGCCAGACAGTGTCCAGTTCTCGTGGGGGTGCTGAGACCGTGTCCCCTCTCTCCAAGTGACTCTTGCCGGCAGACCCAGTGCTGTTCCTGTACCCCTCAGTGTCACCTGGCCATGTTGTCACCTCCTCATGCTGGTTTGCTGCACAAGAAAAGGTGACACTATGTCTGGATCTGTCCCTAGTCCCTGGAAAGTGCATCAGGGTGAGAGGGAGAACAGGAAGCTGTTTCCCACCCCTTTCCAGCACAGATGTGTCAGCCCCAGTGCCTGAGGATTTATAACCTGTGACTACATCCCATGCACTGCTGTAGCCCTGCCCTTGCCTGCAAGGACTGGGTCTGGTCTGCTCCCATTACAGCAGTATCACTTCAGAGTGAGACCTTCCATCGTCCCAGTGCTGTGCTTTGGGGAAGATGGATTCAACCTCTGACAAGAAGGAAAATCAGAGGCGGCATTCGAAATGTTTCGGTTTGAATGAGAAAAGGCTCCCAGGGCAGGTTCCATGGACCAGTCTTGATGCCCCAGGCGTTTGGGAGAGGACAGTGCTGCTCTGGTACCAGGTAGTGCTCTTCCTTTCTGACACCCACCAATGCTTTTCTTTGAGACATGGATGAACCGTGTCAGGTTCCTGTGAATGCTGCAACCGCCTGGCCTTTAATGCTGCAAGTTTCATGGTCTCGAGGTGCAAGTTGGATGGGTTCTTCCGTTTGGGCACTCCTGTGTCCGGTCCAGCAGCGGCACTGCTGATGATGTGCCCCAGCTGAGGATGCCTCTGCCGATAAGCCTCATTTTGCAGAGCCAATACTGGGAATCCTGACAACCATCAGCACTTCCAAACCTGAATCTAGATGAATTTAGTGGCAAGTAAGAGGTAGGTGACAGGGTCTCAGCTCGAGCTGAGCCTGTGCACAGGAGCTGCTGCAAGGAAAGAGACCCTTTTCCTCGATGACAAGTTGCTTGAAAGGTTTGCACTCCCCACTCCACATCAAACAATAGTAAACAGGGTGCAATCTGCTAAACCTTACTGTGATCAGTTGTTTTTACTGGTGGAAAGTGGGTTTAAATGGTTAGAGATCATTATGAACGGAGGACCCCAGTCTTACACTCTGTGCCAGTCCTCCAGGTACAGGCAAAGAGAGGTCTGTGTAGAGAGCAGAGCTCCCGCAAAAGAGCTAGAACACACAGCAGTGTGCTTCCAGCCAGCCGAGCCCTCCGGCCTGGGAGGTGGAGGGAGGGAGGAGTGAGTTTTCCTACCAGCTGGGAAAAAAAGGCAGTGAAGCCTCTGGATGCAGAAGCAGACTGACTGCAGGGTTGGATGCCAAAACAGCCTCCCCAGGGCTGCTGGTCAGACCCCTGTCAAGCTCTGGGACCCTGGGAGGCAGCAGCCAGCCCTGCAGCCTGCCAGTGAAGCACTTCACCTCCTACATGGCTTTTCAACAGCTCTGCAGCCCCCCTGCCCCAGCCCGCCGCGCTGGTGGGCCGGGGGTTTGGAGGCATTTTCCCAGCACTCTAATCTAACAGCACCAGTGGGAATGTTTACAGCACGCTGCCACTTGAGGTCTTATCGGCCTCCCTCCCTATCTCCCACCGCCCTGACCTGATAAACGGAGGGGCTGGTGGCACCCAGGAAAAGCGCCCAGAGCAGGGGATGGAGCTGGGGACTGGCCAGGCGCAAAGCCGGCAGGGCTGGGGTGCTTCTCCTGTGAGCCCCCCCGTGTCAGTGAGGATGTGGTGGAGGGGAAGCAGCAGGGCACGGCCCTCCCCAGAAGATCTCTGGGAGCAAAGGGACACACTTGGGAGCAACCAGCTTCCAGACCTGGGGCAAAGGGAACATCCTATGGAGGGGTGACATTGTAAGTTGTGGGACCATGGAAATGCACCCCGTGAAAATTAGAGTCACACCAGTGAGAGTGGCTCCGATGTTCCCAGCAAGGTGGAAACCAGCTGCTGACACTGCCTACCTTGGGCAGGAACAGGTTTTCCCTAAATTAGCCTAATCAGCAGGGTGTAAAAGGCGGCTCGCCTGGGGCTGATCCTTTCTGCTTTGTGTTGAAGCGATGGCTCTGAACTGCAGCAGGGAGGGCTGCGATGTCCTGGATGCCGCAAGGATGCTAAAGGTACCTCCCCCTCTCCTTACCCACCCGCAGAGCTTAAACAGAGCAGAAAAGTTCGAAGACTTTTTATATATATATATATATATATATGTATATATATTTTCAGGCAAGACAGATGCCCGGCTCTGTCCCTGCGGACACCCGAGCAGCCCCCGCGCATCCCTGGCTCCCCCCCAGCAGCCCCCGGTCCCGGCCGGCTCCCAGCCGCTCTCGCTGTGGGACATAGCGCTATTGCCCTCTAGTGGCCCCGGGCCCGGGGAAGGACCGGCACCGGCACCGGGTCCGCTCTGGTCCTGCTCCCGTCCCCTCCAGTCCCCCCAACCGGGGTCCCCCGCGCCCGGCGCCGCGGCTGCGATCGTGCCCGGCAGCAGCTCGCCCTGGCCCGGAGGCTGCTCAGTCACCCCGCAGCAGCTCGTCCCTGTCCTCCCGCACCCCGCGTGGGCTGGACCGTACCAGGAACAGCCGGCTTGGGTTTTTTTTCCCGTGGTTTGGTGTGAAACACGCCTGGCTGGCAGCCCCCAGGCACGGCTGATGCACGCTGACACCTCCCGCTGGGTCGCTTCCCACTTGGGAGAAGGTTTTCCCCAAGCAAAGAATCTCAGACGTGAGATTTTGGAGAAGAATTGAAACAGGGCATTTGCTTCGGAATACTCCCTAGATTTATTTAAAATGCCTTTTAACCAGTTAGAGGTGAGAATCATAAAATGGTTTGGGTTGGAAGGGACCTTGGCGATGATCTAGTTCCAACCCGCTGCCATGAGCAGGGGCACCTTCCACTAGACCAGGCAGCTCAAAGCCCCATCCAACCTGGCCTTGGACAAGTGCTGTGTTTTGGTGGTGCACACCCAAGAAACCTGGTGCTGCTCGTGACAACACGGCCGAGAGGGAGGGAGTGAGACTGCGTTGGAGCCGGGACCGGCTCTGCAGCATCACCGCGTGAGTACTGCCCTGCCACAAGGAAAGGGGAGAACCGAGAGGCAAGCTCGGGAAACGGAGGGGTATTTATAAAGGGAATAGGCTTTGTGTAATTCCCGGGATTGATGGAGGCCCTTATGAAATGCGAGGGAAAGAGGGGCTGCAGAATCGCCGTGTATTTTCAAGGGTGCTGGAAGACCCGCGCATGGCACGCTTTGATGGCGCGCCAGCCCTCCAAGCATGGCCGAGGGCACCCCTCCTGCTTGTCGACCCAGGTGGGGCCTGTTAGCCGAGCCCTGGAGCACAAAAGGGGCTGTGTGGCTGCTGTTTGCCCTCCGGGAGCTGGGGGAGAACTTGGCAAAGAGAAAAGAACCTTTAGAAGCAACTAGGAAGACCAATATTTATGTTCAGCTGCTCTTGAGCAGAGAATAAAGGGAAACTTGAGCGTGAGCAGGTATAGCAGAATGGGGTAGGTACATTTTGCAGAGTGTCTATCAGAGGATAGCAGCAAAGGGGATTTGTCTCCGTATATCCAAGAGCAGCGTTTACCTGTGCATAACTGTAGTTTATGATTTAATAAATCGCCTTGGTCACCTGAGGAAGGCTGATCCTGCTCCACTGAGAAAGTACCTTTGGTATCTGAGGAGGGAGAAGGTGGTCTGGAAAAAAACCCACTCCAGCCATGTATTTTTAACAGGAATATCTTCAACTTTAGATTATGAAGAACAGCAAGAAATATTTTGGGAAAAAAAAAAAAAATTTCTGTCTGTGAAAGAGAGCATGGTGCACGTATCTGCAAGTTGCAGCAGCCTGGAGAACAAAAAGGCTGCTGTGTGGGAACGGAGGCGGTATAGCGAGCTTAAAGGCACAGCACATGGAAGCCCACTGCACACCCCGTCCCAGCACTCCCCGGAGAAAGGACGGCTCTGCCCCTGCGAAACTGCTCCAGGACCCTGGTAAGACGAACTTCCCTGGAGGTGAAAAGCCGTGTTGTGAATTTATTTTGTGCTTGTGTTTCTAAAGGGAGAGGGCACAGCTTCTTCCAGGCTTTGCGGTTAAGTGCAGCCTCTCTCCGGCCAAACAAAAAAAATCGATCTCCATCCTAACCTAACTGAGCTGGGACTGAGCCTCCCCGTGGTCCTGGGAAATCTCCAGCACGGACTGGGCTGGGAGAGCAGCCCGCAGTTGTGTGTGCTGCCCAGGCGAGCACAAACCCGTCATTCAGAACCGAGTGGAGGCTTGTGCTGCACCGCAGCCTGCCAGCCACACCGTGAATCTCAATTTGCCTCTCGATAATGCTCTTCCTGGTGGTCCAGCTCTCAGAGCCTTAGTGTGAGTGTTCCCAGCCAGAGAAAGGCACTTGCGGAAGGCTGGAGGGTGTCTTCTACAGCACCTCATAACTGCCGTTTACAGTCGGGTACATGTGAGGGATTCCTCCTGCTTGCTGATGCTGTCCCTTAGGTCCACCAGCATCTCAAGAATCATAGAATCATTTAGGTTGGAAAAGACTCCTAAGAATACCAAGTCCAACAAGGAAAGGATTTGGGTCCCTCATGATGAAGGACTATCTGTCCCACAGCCTTCCAGAGAGGTTCCCTCTCGCCTGCTGTCTCCACATAGTTAGTCTTCAGCTTGATGTTGGTTTTTTTGCGTGGTGGTAGGTCAGGAGCCTCTGATCTGAAGAGCATTTATGTGTTGGAGCTGCACAAAAGTACTCTTCATCCACTTGAGCTTCGTTCTGTGCTTAGCTGAGCGCTGACGTTCTTCCACGTTACTAGACTGCAAGCAGCCATAACCTCAGCCCTGCGTTCTCCTGAGAAAAGGCATCAGCTTCCACCATTGACTCAGCCCTCGGGGGTGACATAACTTCCCGGTATGCCGAGGGCAGCGGAGCGCTGGGAGCCAGAGCCAGTACAGCTGCTGGGAATGACTGGATCCCTGTGAATAGCCTCCTGTTTGAGTTTCTGCAAGCACCAGAGAAGAGCTCATAACCACCAGCCCTTGTTGGCCGTGGTGCAGCAGCTCTGGTTAAAGGATCCTGGAGTGCTGAGGGCTTTTTGTGAGGCTGCTCTGAATGTGGGTCCTGCCCGTTTGGCCCAGCCTTGTTGGTGAAGGAGAGCGTTACCTGCAGAGCACACCTGCGGGTCACTACTGCTCCCCTGCCCCTTGGCAGCTGACCAAAAGCCGGGGTGTCAATGTTTGACCCCTCTTTTCAGACGTTTGGCTTCCTGTGCCAGATGCCCAGTCCGGCTGAAACTATAAAATAAATCCAGAATGACACCATTCCTGCTAAGAAAGCAGCCCATGCCCCAAGTTTTGTGTTCTCTCCTTTCTCCTTGTTGGGAGCCTGACCTGGGACTTGCTTTTCCAAGTCCTCAGTGACTCTTGTGAGTTACCCCAGGGCCGAGCTCGCCTGCAGGATGTTTCTTGGCAGTGTCTGCAGGCGGGATGAGCCTTGCCAAGCTGAAGGGGAAGCAGAGGAGTGTGAACCCACAGAATTAGTTCATGCAGCTTCTGCAACGCCTCTGTGGGCAGGGTAAGGGCAAACACAGCTTGTGAGAGCCCTGAAGTTGAGGATGGGTCCAAACCGAGCTAGCCCAGCTGCAAGCCATTCTCGGGAGCGGCTTGCACAAACTAACTCTTGCCACCAAATGTCCATATAATTTTATGGCCCTGGTCTCTCCATCGTGCCTGATACGCGGATGTATAATCCGTGTTTAAGTAATGAGATATGACAGGTTGTACATTTCTCGGCGATTATGGCATGTGTCATAAAGCAGAAAGCTGAAGGCAATAATCCCCGGGAAACACATTGCCTCGGGGTGTCTTGTTACTATTACGAAATAAAATTACAAATGAAAAAATAATGAAAACATTCAAGGGCTTGTGCGCTTGAGCCGTAGGTGTAGTAGAACTGTCAGGCAGTCAAACCTCCAGCCCGAACCGTGAGGATCGCTTACAGCCAGTGTAAACAGCCGCTCACCCACCCCCCTGTGTTACTGACGGCCCGGCCCTGGATGCCGTTATCCCTGCGACCAGCACCCGGAGAGAAGCGGGCCGGTAGCTCGAGGGGTTCGCTTGCACGCTGCTCGCCAACAGCTCATCACCCGGGGCTGCTGTCCTCATTCCAAACCCTCAGAAAAGTTAAAGAGGTCCCCACTCCAAACTCATCTAGTAAGAATCTTTGTCTTTCTATTTTTCCCTGCATTTAAGGTGGAGAATCTCGTGAAGGATTGGGGCTAAGAACCTCTCTCTTATTTTAACCAGGCTCAAGGCAAAACCTTCCTGTGGCGTCAGAGACGTGAGATCTCGGGATGGAGTCACTGGGAAGTTGTCCCTTGGGTTTGTGTTGGTTCTGGACTCTAGTTCAGCACTTCAGTGAAGCTCCTCCTTCTCTCAGCCTCCACTCATCCGGGGCTTGGTCTCCTTTTCCAGGTAGTAGCAAGATTTTTTCTAGAGAAGGTTTGGAACAACAACAAAGGGAGTTGCCTGAAAGCACAGGGCTGTGGCTATCCTCTCTTCATATACCTATTCATTAACAATAGTGTTAGGATGTCGCAATTTCATTTCTTGGTGCTGTAGGAACACACAACAATAGGTCTTCCCCGGAGAACGCGAGAGGTGTGATGAGAAGCAGAGTGGTGATGCCAGCATTAGTCAGCTGCTTGGTGGGAGAGGGCTGGACTTTCCCCAGCTGAAGCTGGTGTCCTCAAACGGCACCGTGAGCCTGGTTGTGGAAAAGCGAAGCAAGGTCCTGACTCCGGAGAGCAGGAGAGTGGGAGCTGATCTCTTGCAGCGTGGCTCCTCCCAGCACAGCCCTCACTGCTGCTATGAAGTTGCTGGAACATATTTCTGAAACAGCTTCTCCTGACGGTGCCATAAAGCCAACAGTTGATAGCGGAGTATGAAGTTTACTCGCACGCAGAGGTATGAGGCTTTCCCTGATGGAGGCATAGCGAGTGAGTAACGCGGGCAGACCAGATTTATGCCAATAAAAACTTCGCTGTGTGCTCTGGATGAGAGACACGTCATGTGAACTGACTCAACAGCGATGTTGGCAGAAGATGAGGGGTGACCGCACCACCACATTATGTCCTTTGTTTTGCTTGGTGGTTGAATCAGCTGGGAAAAACTGAAACTCCTTAGACTGGGCCAATAGTGCTGTTGTCAGATCAGCTCTCCATCCCCAGACAGATGTAGCACGTGTTGGTGGTCTTGGGATCTGGCTATCCCAACCAGACCAAAGAATGCACCAACACAAAGATATTAGAAGGAAAATCATGTGGTAATGTGACCATGGGGGAGGAGGGAGACTTTCTTGCAGCTTTTTGCTGGACAGAGGGCCCAGGGAGATGACAAGATCTCCACCCATCAAGAACCGGCCGGACAAAGCCCTGAGCAACCAGTCTGAATTCAGTGTGCACCTTGCTTTGAGCAGGAGGTTGGACTAGAGGCCTCCTGAGGTTCTCCTGACCTGATCTATTCTGTCATTCTATAGAAACACCATGTGGTTGGGGGGTTTGGGAGCCAAGTTGCCTCTCATTGCTGTGAAGTCTTACCCATGAACAGGCCACTCACGCTGGTACAACGGAAATAGTTGTTAGGGTGTTTATCTCTTCTCAGCTTCGTTTGCATTAGATAAGGGGCTGTCGCAGCCCCCTGACCTTGCAGCCAGAGCTTTGGGGGAGGGTTTTCACCGCCACACATGTGATATTCATACACATCTTCCCCCGGGGGCAAGCTGTATGTTGCTGATGGAAATGAGCGTCTTTGCTTCCTCCTTTCCTTTTGAGGGCAAAAAAAGAGTCCAAGAAATTCCAGTACCTCGAGAACTGATTGAGAATGGAAATTTTTAATTTGAAAACAACAAAATGAAATTTTCACATTCTGAAAAGCAATTAGAAGCCAGCAGGTTTCATGCAGTAAACCCGGACAAAAGCAAACACCTTTGTTGGAAGTCTCAAATGCTTCCTGACTGTGGCTTTTTTTTTTAAAAAAATCCATTTGACTAAATAAAAATCTGACATTTTAATATGAGAAAATATTTTGTTTGGACTTTTATGTACTTATTTTAAATTTAACATTACGAAATACATCATGACATTTAATATGTAGTAATATGTCATTAAGCATTTTAATATGTTTTAAACAAAATCACCAACAAACAGATGTCCAAAATGAAACGAAGCATTCCAGCTCTGCCTCTGGAAACTGGAGGCAAACGCTTTGAACCTCTTCAAAAATTTCTTAAATTGACAGGTTCTTGCAAAATGTTCTGAGTTTGATCCAAACGTGGTTTTGGAAGGAAGGCCGCCATCAATAACTTTTTGACTGACTGCTTTTGACCCATGGCTTTCTAGTCCCACTTGGTACTCAAAAATGCTTTTTTTTTTTTTTTTTCCATTTTCTTAAATGGAATTAAATTATCTTAAACTGGCTCTTCTGAAGAAAAGGCAAAATCATTCATTATCCTCATTTCGCTGAAGAGGAAGCCAAGTCGTAGGGAGGGAGCTTGGCCGGTGCTCGCAGGGAGGAAGAGCTGAAGGGGAAGCCAAGGCTTAGGGGCCAACTCACCACTTTCCCCAGCGTGGATCACACCCAGCTCCTCCAGGTCCAAACGGGGCATGTGGCCTGTGCTGGCCGGGGTGGATGGTGATGATGTAGGACATCAACCTGCTCAGATGGGTAGTACAATGTGTTTTGTTGTGCCATACCCCAAATAATCTGGGGCATTTCCACGCTGCAGCTGGTACTTGCATCTTGGCTTGTTCCTTCAACGCGTTGCAGCCGCTCAGTCTAATTATCCCGGTAAGGTGCTGCACCACCAGCAGTGCTCAGGGTTTGCCAACGCTCAATTTTCTGGTTTTTTGCTGTAAAGCTGGGAGTGGGGATGGGTGAGGGGAAGGTGCTCACTTGGACAATAGTCAGGGTTGAATGAAGGTTGTATCCCGTTTCCTGAGGCTCTGCTTCATCTTGATGTTAAGATCAAGCATTTTTCTGAAAATAAATGACAATTGTCATTTGTCCCATCACACTCAAGGTTTGTCCCATCAAGTTACCCTCAACAGATCTGCAGCAGGTTGGTTGTTAACCAGATTTGAGAGTAAAAGCATGTGTTTCTTTCTTTTTTTTTTTTTTTAAAGTGCTTGGTTTTACCTGGGGGGAATCTCTGTAGTACTTGGAAAGACTAAAGAGTGAGTGAATGACCTCTCTTTTTGTACGTAGAACTGTTTAAAAACTGGTTCAAGCTGAGAGAGAACGTTGGAAACATGATTGATCTGTATTTTTTTCCCAAATTCCTAATGAAAACAAATAAATAGCCTCACAGAACGGCACCACTGTATTTCTTTACTTGGAAAGCAAGCTGTTAATAACCAAAAATTTGATGTGTTAGATCTATCCAAAGAAAGGTGTGACTCTAACGAGCCGGCTCGAGCTTAAATTGATAACGAATATAATCTTCCACCAGGGTTTCCCAGTCTCCTCTCTTTACAGTCAGTCACAGCAGCATTGACCGTGGTGCACAAGGTCCTTTGACCTACAGCCTTGGTGGAGTTTTGTGAGGCAAACTCGCTGAGGACATGGGTTTAGGTACCTGGAGCAGGATAAGACATCTTGCCTCCTGCCAGTGCCCGTTTCTCTCCTTGGAGGAGCTAACAGAGGTCTCCATAAGGTCAGCTGAATTTGCCTATTTCTGCTTTTTTAGTCCTTTAAGCCCACTTTTTCGCCCACTAAGCCCCAGTCCCACTGCTAGTTCTGCAGTTTTGAGCTGTGTTGTCATCGTGGTGATGGGTGGGAAACTGTCCATCCTCAAACCTTCATTAGCCCAATGCTGTGCTTGGATGCATCTGACTCAACAGCTTCTAGAAACGTGCATATCCAGAGTCGGTTTGTGGATTCACGTAGCAGTAATGATAACACAATACTGAAGAAGTGACCCTCCGAAGAAATCCCTTATCATTTCTGACAGCCACCCACAGGAAGAACACCAATTTCCAACCTGTTTCTAAACATACTGACAGTGGGCGATTTGGGGAATGAGGGAAGAAATATCCTGGGTACTTGGTCATAAATGAAGAATTAACCACCCAACCCACCACCCCCTTCAGCTGAGGCTGAACCAAACTTGCATCTCCTTGGCTGACATTGTGCTTCCTGGTGGAGGAAAGCTCAGGGGTGACTATTTTTCTCTGTTGGTTGGTGTTTCCATCACTTTCTGCTTGATTTGGACAGTTCTTTGCTCCTTTCACGCCAACTCTTGCTGCTTGGTGCTCTTTTTCCAAACATGACAGGGCTGGGAGGAAGGTTTGGGTTGCTGCATTTAGCAGTTGCCTGCAGTTAGTGGTGGCTGTAAATGATGTTTCATTCATGGTATCAGCTCCAGTCAGTGGCAATGTTTAGTCAATGCTATGCCTTGATACCAGCTGTCCTCACCCTGCACAATACCTGGAGACCATGGGCTGTAACAGCCCTGATTTAGGAGGGTTGGCTCTCCCATGTCTCCCACCACATCCCTTCTTTCAGCTGTGGATGCTCCTGGTCTGGGCCTTGGCGAGATGCTGTGATCCCTGAACTCGGTAGCAGGTAACTTGCAAGTTAAACTCCTTTCCCCACACAAAAATATCTGCTGCTGTGGAAAAATGAGCCTTTTCTCACCTCTTAGAGCCCCGAGCCTGGGATTCCCCTCGCAGCAGAGCTATGTTCCTGGCTGACCTTGCAGCATCGTTGTCACCTGCAATAAAAGGGGGAAACTCAGAGGTAAGCATGACTAACTGCTTTGGGGAAAGGTTCTCCTGAAAATGTCGGGAAAAATGAATGTGACCAAGGAGAAACAGGAAAAGGCCACCTTAGGTGCTTTTTCTCCCTACTTATTGGTCAAAAGGACCCATGGAGACCTCTGGGTCTCTCCCGTGGGTCTCCCCTTCTAGCTCAGAATATTTTAGCTGAATAAGTCTCTTTGCCCTCAGTAGTGGGCTTTCCTGATGCGACCTCAAACACCTCTCCCAGAGCAGTGGGTACCATCCCTCAGCCAGAGCACCAGGCAGGATTTGACCCTGCCTTTACCGCTAAGGAGATCCATGGCCTGATGCTTACCACGTGGCTCCTGATTTTCAGGAGCATGTGGAGCCAGCTGTCCAGTAGTGTATTTGGAAGCAGAATTTGGATTTACAGAGGAGAGCTGCCTCTGAGCAATGCTGGGAGATCTGAAGCTTTCTCTTTTTGTCACTTTCTCTCTTCCCCCGCCCATTGGCCAGCCCCAATTACAGCCTGGGCGCTCTCGGAGGAGACGAGAAGCACTTCAAACGAAACAAAGCCCTGTCGCGCGCTGTCCCGGCAGCCCTACAAAGGCGACATCTCCTGGACTTCTGCCCTAATGAGAGCAAATTTTTTGTCCAAACATTTGAAGCGAGGAGGTGCCTTCTCTTGCCACCCCCTGCTGGGATTAATATTATTATCCAGTTCGCTCTGCTTAGAAATTAAAACAAGGGCATTCGCTTCTTTTAATGAGAGGTGACAGTGGCTCCAGCACTTCAGAAGGGAATTAGGGAAGGAGGGATGGCTGCGGAGCCCGTCTCGGCGGAGTCTTATCCACCAGCCCTTCTGCCCCGGGCGGCGCGTGGGATCAAAGGCCGCCTACCTGCTGCTGAGCACAAAATCCCCCCGGACCCCCCCTCCGGCAGCCCGGCCCCACGCTGCAAATAACGGCTCTAAAGGGCAGCGTAACGCAGGGCTTCGCGTCCCTGGGGAGGTGAAGAGGACCCCGAGGAGCTTCTGAGCATCTTAGCCAGATTGGCTAAAAGGGGGTTTTTGGAGAGCTAAACCTGCCCAGGTTTTGCCTTAGGACTTCGGGTGGGGGGGGAGAAACATTGGGGTAGCCAGACTTCAGGCGAAACTAGTGAATATGCAACAATTCGAATGTTGTTGAGAAAAGTTTATTTTAATGAAAAGCTTTGAACTCTTCGAGTTTTCAATGGGACCTTTTGACTTCAGATAAGTGTTTCAGATAAGGTGGTGTTTTCTTAGGAATTAAAAAAAAAAATGCTTATTAGAAAAACCAACTAAAGACTCCCCGTGACTGACAGTCTTATCATGGAAAAATAGTGAGCTAAACCCATTCTTACCTCTGTCTCAGGATAGGTTTGATTAGAAACGTCAAAAAAAAAATGGGACAAAAATGTGAATTTTTAATCCCATTTTAAAGGACCTTTACCCATGCGTGAAATTTTCTTTTGAAGTGCTGCCGTCAGCTCTTCCCCGGTCTGCTCGGAGAAACGCCTCCTTGGAGGGGGGGATGGCCTGTGAGACCAAACAAAGGTTTCTTGCTGAACCCTTAAAGCAGACAGCATTGATGGTTACCCGTGGTAGGATGCTAGAGCGTCGGCTCCTAGTGCTGAGTTGGGCTGGGCACTGGGACCCGACCAGTAAATCCATTTACTGGAATGCCAGGGAAATTGCTGGTCCTCTGGAGTAGAGAGGGATGGTGGGGAGCAGACACCGAACCACATCGTGCAGAGCCCAGGGTGTGAAAATGGAGTGAACTTGTTGATAACAGTGATTGCAATGAATTTTCTTGGTATTATTTTGGTGTGCTGGAGCAGCTAATAGCTGCCCGGCGAAAGGGATGGGGAGGGAGGATAATTCCCTGTGCACAGATCACATCGAGGATGCTTTTTTCTCTCCTCTGCTGTGGGGCTGGGGTTTCATGAGCCCTGGACTTGTCTGAATGGCTTCAGGAACCGATACAGGATGAGCTGAGCCTAAATCCCACCCTGCCTCTGGTGATGGTGCCCTCCTTGAGAGGTGTCCCAGCTTAAAGTTCATGCTTTGGGTTTATTAGCATGAGTCTGGGGAGGCAGGATGTTTGCTGGGAGGAAGTGGGAGAGAGCAGTCAAGGGCCATGTGGGCATTCCCTGTCCCAAAATGCTGGGGCAGAAAAGCTGGTCTCAAAGCGCTGTTGCCAGTGGCTGGGGACCTGATGGCTATTGCTGTCCCCTTGGGAGCCAAGAGACAGCCAAGAACATTTACCATGTCAGGAACACATGAATAAATGTGTTGAAGCTAAAGCTGCTGGGGGAAAAAAATCCCTTTCACCACATCTCCACCACAGAGTAAAATCTCTCTCTTTTTTTTTCCTTGATTGGAAAGCTGAAAATGAATGATGTTTAAAGTTCCTGAATGAGAAAATTTCAGTTTTCAATGGGTATGTGACACAGCTTCGCGAAAGCTGACGCCCTTAGGAAGAACTCAGCCTATTTTGGCACTTAGCTCTGGAGCGGGGCAGGACCACGCGTGAGCCGCCGCGGCACGCAGCCATCAGCTAAAGGCATATTAACGACCTGAAGCCCCTCGCCCGTCTCCATCAGGGCTGGGGGCTGCCAGCAGTGTGAGTGGAAGCGGCTGGGGCCACCCGCCTTGCTGAGGGGCGTGCTGGGGAGCAACCCCCAGGGAGCAGCAGCACCGCCGCTCTCCAGGTACGCTCAATAAAGAGCAAGTGATAAAACATCTGTCTCCATCAGGAAATCAATTAGAGGTGGGGCTTTTGGGTTATTTTTTCTTTTTTTCTTCCTCCCTTCCCCTCCTCTTTTCCCATTTTCAGGGCAGATGTCTAAGGTGAGGGTTGTGGAAGCAATTGCTTCTCGAGGCAGTTGCTTTTGTGTTCCCTGTGTTCACAGCTAAAGTGCAGCGAAGCCCACCGCTCTGGGGCTTCGTGCTGCTTCGCCATCCCCCCCAGTCCACTGGGAAGCTGGGCGGGGAGAGGCTGGAGCTGGGGAGGTTGCTGGGGTCGTGCGTTTGAGATGCTCGCAGCGTGGAGGAGATGCATCAGCCTCAGAGCCAGGCCCAGAGCGAGGCATTAGTGAGGGAGAGGAGGCTCTGGAAGTGCTGGCTGCAAGGCTTTTGCTCTGCGTTCGGCTTTTGAGCTTGCTCAGAGATGAGGAGGAGCTGAGAAGGGGGTTAAATCCAGCTCTGGTCAGGACAGGGCAGCAGGGTCAGCTGCTGGTCCTGGTGATGGGCAGCACAAGGTGTTTGGCAATAGGAGGCTGACCAGAGCGGTGCAGGTGAGATGTGCTGGTGGCTGGGGACAAGCAAGTTTCCCCCTGACGTATGAGAGCTTCCTTGTGGCCCATCGGCCCAGCCGTGGGGCACTGGATGGCTCCTCCGGGGTTTCTCCCACCTGCAGCTGTTTGCAGCCAAGGCTCTGGCAGGGACTCCAGCACTTCAGCTCCCACCCCCTCCTGGGCATCTGCATTTTAGCAGTGATGATATAACCCCCCCATGCACCTTCCTCAGCCCTTCTCCCCTCCTCACCTCATGTTTCTGCCCACCCAGACAAAGCTGTGGGCTCCCTCATGCATTTACAGCATCCACCCAGATTGCTCACTGTGCCCTGTCCAGCGCAGAGAGAAACACCCAAAACCGCGGGGAGTGTGTGGGGTGGAACTGGAGCTCTCCCTCATCCCTAAAATATCCAAACAGATTTTGCTCATAACTGTATGAGTGAAGATTTTACAATTAGCATGATGTGTCTGAAATGGCCCATCTTTTTTTTCCCCCCCCAGCAGTACAGATGTTACAGGAACCCGAAGCCTGGAGTTCATCACACCTCGAGAGCAGTCGCTTGTGTCCTGCGTGAATTCACAACTGCAGCAAACAGCTATTTGAAGTTCTCCTTTGCTCCTCACACTTCCCTGACTCCTTCCTCATGCTTCCCTGATTTTACCCGAGTTGCAAAGTTCTTGAGAAATTTTAACTTGTTGAAATAGTGCTGGGTTAATTTATTGAACTTGGATTAAGGAGAAGTCGGAGATGGAGTTCCAGAGAACTTCTGCCTTTCAGGACAGAAATCCAACCTGGCCTATGGAGGTGGAATAAATATTTCCCTCTCGTTTGTTTGTTTGCTTGCCTTGTCAGCATAGGAACAGCAAGGTAGTGGATGGGTCAGGCTTGATGGATTCTGCAGGGCTGTCTGTATCTGGGAGCAGCCTGCCTTGGTTTGTAGAACTTGAGGTTCAGGTTGAAGGGTGACCCAGCTTTGAGGCACCAAGTCTTTCAGTTTTGTTGGTTTTTATGCCATCTTTGACGCTTGTCGGTGGTTTGTGTCTCCTTTGCCTCGCTCCTTGCTTAACCCTCAGCTCAAAACTGCCCAACCCTTCCTGCTGCCGGTTGAACAGAGACCTGAGCGTGTGCGGAAGAGGGGGCGTTGTCCTAGCTGAGGAGGGCCAAGCTGCTTGGGTTTGAGATCTGTGTTATGTGCAAAACCGGGGATGAATTTAAGAGGCCAAAGATGACCATGGAACTGAATTTTGAAAAACTTCCTGCTTTGAGAACATCAGAATATTTGGTGGGCTGGGCTTTAACGTCATGGTTTCATAAGGGGAAAACCAGCCAAGTGAAAGTGTTAACTCCTAAAGGGCTACCTTGTGTCAGCAAAACCAGTAACTCAGCCTAAGAAATCATAACGGAGGGAAACGAAACAGCGGGGGCCAAGAGGAAGGCTGCTTGTCTGCCTGAACTAAAGCATTTTGCTGATACTGGAAGGAAACAAGTAAATTTCTCCTGGTGAAAATTTCACCAGCCTTTCTGCAAAATACTGTGATTTCTGCGAATCTGCCTTTTCTGCTGGTGATCTGTGTCACCCAGCGAGGAGCAGCCTCCTCCCGCTCCGCTGGAGACTGAAGGGGTTTTTCCCCTAGAACAGGGAGCAGAGGATGCTCTTCTGTGGTGCTGCTGCTTGCTGGGGACCGAGCAGAGGAGAGGCTTCCTTGAGACCGGGTCCTACACGCACTATGGAGACGCAGGGAGAGGGAGAGACCTTGATAGATCATCTGTCCCTTCGAACAATCTCGGGTCAGCCGGGCAGGTTCATTCATCTTCTCTCTCAGAGAAGGAAAGGAGCAAATCCTCTCCGGTCTGGATTCCAGATGTGGTGGCAGTGCTGGGATGCAGAGAGCGGCGTGTCTCGGACCTGGAGGGCACCGGGCGCTCCTGCTAACGGGAGCCGGCAGCAGCACATGCGTGTGCACGGGCAGCCCTTCGCACACGGACGGTGTGCACAGGCAGACCTGCTCCCCCTCGGAGCATCGTGGGCTGCGGAAGGGATCGGTCCTAGCTCCTGGTGGCGCTACCACCCATCAGCCCAGCGGACAGAACCGGCTGCACGCACCTTCCTTACCTGGTACCAATGTAAAGTGTTGTTGAAATGATTTCTCTGACCAAATGGCTTAAGCTGACGGAGTTGACTTCACAGCGTGGTCATTAAGGCTCAGTTACCAAGAGATGCCTCAGCTGCTTTCAATCGTCTGGACATCCCCTGGGCTCCCAGATGCCAGACTCTGGCTTCTTACCCTGCAGGAACCTGTTAGGCTGCCAGCCCTAAATGTTCAAATAGCCCAGGTGAACCCCCTCCCATACCCAGTCAATCATATATCTCTACTCAGACCTATATATGTATATATTTATAGTCTCGCAGCTTGTGGGTTACAGTAGGTGGCATTGAAAGGAATGGCTGTAAGAGGGTGTTGACTTTGCCTGTTGCTCTTTAACCATCACACACAATTTAAACCACAAGCAGACAAAACGTTTTAGGATTCAGAAACACGGGCTGCTTGCACGTCTGATCTGTACAGATGTTTTGAGCTGAAACATGCGGTTTTTTGCTCTGTAACAAGTTTGACCTTGGGAAAGGAGGCATCATTCTGGTTCTTAATTTCAGTGAAGGCACCGGGAAGGGGATGAGAGGGAGCTGGGGGCACTGAACATCACCTGGTTTGGGGACAGTGACATTTTTCATTCTCTTTTTCTGGAATTTATTGGGATTTTGCAATTAGCAGGAGAGAACCCTGCGGTTTTGTTGAAACCAAAAGCAAATGGAAATACATATCGTTAGAAAGCTTCTTGGGTTGTGGGGGGTTTTATGTCTGCAAGTACGTGATGTAACCTTTGAAAGCCTGTTTGTGTAAAGCACCGTACCTGCTGTCGGCGGTGGCCAAAGCACCGGGCTGTAGCTCGTTCAGCTCAGCAGGTCCCCAGCTCAGTCCCCAAGAAGCAAAGGTAAGACCATGAGCTGTCTCTACCTCTCGGCTGTGTTTCCTGTTCCCCTCAAATTAGCTGAAAACACCAGGGAAGAATTTTCTTGGGGTTTTTCTCCAGTTGCCTGTGAGCAGAGGCTCTGCCCCGGCTCGAACGCTTGGACCATCATTGCTCACCCCTGCAAAGGCCAAGAGGTGCCCCCGGCTCTTGCAGGGGACTGAGGGCTGGCTGCAGAAAGGGGGCTTGGAAACCAAGCGCGTTTCTTTTAACGCTGGCTGCCTCCCGTCGCGGGTCGCTCCCTCCCAGCCCATCCTGTTTCAATCGCGCCAGCCCGACAATGTTATTTCAGCCATCAGCTGCAAGACAAACCAGCTGGCCCCGCCAGCCGGTGTGCGGAGGTGTGGAAAGTCCGCTGGGGGATTAAGCTGGTCTTACCATCAGTCCTCACTTGTGAAAATACAACCTACTAAGTTTTCCTAGATGATGCAGTTTTCAATTGCTTTTGTTTGCTTTTCAGGCAGGTCTTAAATCAGGCTGTCAGTCAGGCTCCCTTCCTCCCCCCCGCCTCGCCTCCAAGGCGGCTTCCAGGCACTTTCTGGGAGGACCTGTAATATCTTTCCTATCGCCATTTATTTATGGGGCTTTCCCTTCCTGCTGGTAGTAAGGGAGGTGCTGCGCCTCGCACAGGGAAGCACGTGCTCTGCAGCTCGTTGTTCGGAGCCTCCAAGTCGCTATTGCCCCTGGGGTACCCGGCAGCGATGCTGCACGGGGCAAGGGGCAGCGGCTGCAGGAAGGACTAGGGGGGACCCTGCCCTGGTGCTCGGGGTCTGCATCGTATCTCCGACCCTCTTTCTGCTGCCGCATTTGCCACGCAGCAGACTTGGGGGGGTGGGGAGATGGTTATCAGTGTCCGACACAACTCTCACCCCTCTCTTCATGCCTGCGATGGGGGATTGCCCAAGAAGAGCTGGAGAAGAGGGTTTATCTGTGTTTCCTCTCCTTCCTTGGCTGTTACATCCATCTTCTGGGCTGCAAAATGTATTTGCGCAGTGTCCCGCGGGTAGAGCAGAGCTGAAGGCTCGTTACAGCTCATTGCTAGAGTTTCCGAACCTGGCCAAAAAGGGTGCCGTGGTTTTTGGAGGATGAAGTGCCGGCTGAGGTGCGGAGGAAGCAGGTCTGCAAGGTGCAAGCCTGCGAGTTCGGTGGGAGTCAGCCGCTCGGCCCGGCCCTGCGCTCCATCCCACCAGGCGCGTTTTTATATATCTTTAGGTGCTTGAGCACAGTCCTGTCAACACATGGGAAAGGAGGTGGTCCTGTCCCCATGTACGCAGCAAATCCAGCACTTTGCAGGCAGAGATTGACTCTGCTTGACACATGGAGCAGGTCAGTGCCTCCGGGATGCAGCAGCCCCGCGGCAAAAGTAACGTGTTGCTGCTCCGCATGTATTCGTCGGAGGCTGGTCCTGGATTTCTGACCATCCGGAGCAAGCCCCGACCCAGCTATCTGGGCATCAGTTTACTGCTCCAAGTCCTGGCGCGCAGGTCCCGCTGGCAGAGGTGGCCGGTCTCCAAGGACCTTTACAAATCTGGCCCAAATCTTGCAAGCAGCCGTGGCAACGTCTCTTCCCCCCACCCCGGCCTCAGTGTTCCAGGTGTTTTCTTCCGCCTTTGTCTCATAACACAATACACAAAGGACAGGCCTCTTCCAGATATGGGAGTCTGTGCGCCAAGTCCACTCCCAGCAGCCCTCTAAATCCTACCCCTCCATGTAATTTAAATCGCAGCGGTTGTGCCTAGAGGAAGGTGGGGGAGGTTGCTGGATTTGAAGGTCACCTGGTTAATGAACGCGCGGTGATACCTTTTCCCCCTCTATCTACAGGAAAAGTCAGGGACGGAGGGGTTTTGATCAGCGCTGCTGGCTGGAGAAGCCGATTCCTCTGGCAAGGCTGCTGTGGCTGGTATAACACAGAGCCGGGGCGCTGGGAGCCGGGATGATGTCAGCAGACAGGGCTTGCAGCTCTCGCTGAGCTCCTGGGGAGAACAGTGCTGAGCTGCTGGCAACTGTCATCTCATGAGAAGGCGGCAGAGAAAACCCCGGGCATGTTCCCAGCCCAGAAGGGCAAGTGACTGGGTTTCTGCATGGTGTAAGTGATGCAGGAGGAATGGTCCTTTCCTGGCAGAGAGAGATGTGCCCTCCCACCTAAACTATAGGAAAATGCAAATGCTGGTCTAATTTGTCCCATCTCTGCCTCAGACACCCAAGGAATGGTCCCCAAATATTTTCATCAGTGAAAAGGATGGATGTCTGGTTGGATCAACAAGACAAGGTACCCTAAAGCTGTTGGAGGATAGGGGAAGAGTTGGGTGTGATTTGGGGTGCATGACAACCAAGCGAGCGGTGATCCTCTCTGGCTGGCTGCAGGAACGCAGCTGTGCTTGGCACTGCAGGACGAAAGCTCTTGTTGGCTGATGTGCAAAAGGCTTGGGCATCTGGAGAGTCCTTGAGAGCCATTGTGTAGATGTGTGGTCCCTGCAAAAAAGAGACAGAGGCTGTCTGCCTCTTTGACAGATAAATCCACAGGACCTCCTTATTCCAAGCCTTGAACTGGTTTTACATCTGATTTCGGCCAAGCCAGAAGAACATTGGCATCTAGATAAGGCTTTGTTTTCCTTCTCCTCTTTGTGTCTCCTGCCAAACATCTTCCAGTGCTCCAGTGAGGCAAGAGAGACTCAAACTCCCGGTCTTGATGTTATGTTGCCAACCATAAATCAGACTGGTTTTGCGCTGGGCAGCAGGAATAAGGAAAATCTGGACTGAAATGTGGAAGTGCCTGTGCTGTTAAAGAGCCCAGCCCATGGAGCGAGGGGAAATGTGTTTTCACTTGGGCCAAAGCAAGCTGAAGGACTGAAAATCCCTCACCTCGCAACCCTGATGTGAAATCCAGGTTGCCAGCCCTGCACACATCTGCAGCGCTGTTTCTGCTGGTGCCTTCGGGAGAAAACGAGGCAGGAAGAAGCCATGCCAGATGGTCTCCAGCACAGCATGGTGCAAAGGCCTCGGGTGCTTTGCAGGTGAGGAAGGCAAGCTGTGGTGCACAGCAAGGCTTGAAAGCCTTTGAGGGATGCTCTGGGTGAGCATCACCTTGTCATCCTGCTAGCAGCATTGCTTGAATAGCTTCATCACCGGTAGATTGAGTAGAAGCTTCTGCAACTCAGAAGCTCCCCAGGGCCATGGCTCACTCAGCTGTCTCAGCTTGAGGAAGAAAAAGTGTCTGGCCAGTGTTAGGGCTCTTTGTGGCTGATAGAGCAGTGGGAAATCACTGTACTGGGCTTCGAACCATGCTCTGCTGGATCTGGGACCTCCTGGCTTCGTTAACAGTCAGCCTGCTCTTGGACTGTGCTCCCAAAACATTCCTCAGCCACTGCTGCTGGGCAAGGAGGGAGGATCAAAGGCAGTCCTTCAGGCTCTGGTTATGGGAAGCCAAGGAGCTCCCCTGTCCTGTCCTGGCTCCTTCCCCTTTGCATCTGGCCCAGGGTGGGTTTCGAAGATGCCCAACTGTCAGCTCTTCACTACATCCCTGCAGAGAGAGGAGGCGGAGAGAGGCATGAGACCAAGAGCCTCCTGCAACCCAAGATCCTGAGCGTGCATCAGGCTAACGATGAGGAACAGCACTCCCCCTGCTCCCAGAGGAGCATCCAAAGCCGGCACTGTTTCTCAGAGGGGTTCTGGGGGTGAGAACTGGAGGCAAACCAGGCTGTGATATATGCTGCAGATGGCATTGCTGTCCTACTTGTTGGAACAGGTCTTGCAAGGAGATTTTGGAGCAACTGGAAGCAGATCTGGCGGGGAATTTTTTTGATAAAACATGTGAAGGAGTTTCTTGGTCACATGAAACTTCTCATAGCTACATGTGGTCTCGGCCAAAGCTGAAGGTGGGAACAATTTCCTCCATCAGCAAGGGAGAAAAAAATGTGGATCCAGGAGAAGCAATGGCTTTGTGCAAGTGCCTCCAGGCTGAGAGCGTTGGTTTCAGCTCTCTGCAGCGGTGAGAAATGGCCGCCACTGACACCAGGGGTGTTGGACCTCTTTGCCCATCCGCTCTTGCACGACCCCTGACAGGCTGCCAGGACCCACCATGCACTGCGTGTCGGTGTTGTCCTCCTCAGCGGTGAGATGCATGTCAGAACTTCTTGTCCTCCGTGCAATGTCTTGGATGAGCTGCCAGTGGACAATGCTCCTCCAAATCCCCACCTCAAAGCAATCTCTTCAGCCTGAGCCAGAGGATGGTCCAAATCCCCTAAGTTCTTCCTTCACCTTTCTCTTTTCAGTGCCAACAGAAAAATTTTGGAGGCGGCCCTTTCCGTGTGATGGGAAATGGGAAATTCTTGGAAATGTCCCTTTTTCAGCAGGCGAGCAGCGTTTCTGCGGCTCTCAGCACAGCGACGGTGGCCAGGAGAGGCTGCGCTGATGGTGAGCTCCTTCCAGCTGCTCCTCCAGTATAAACCTGACCCACGAGCTTACCCAATTCATTAGACACTGCCTGTTGAAAAGGCAGTAAATCAGCTAAAACCTCAGTCAGAACCGGCTTTGGCATGTTTTATGGTGGAATTAGAATAACGAATGAGGAGCCGGCTGTTTATGTTAGTTTTGGCTTGCAAGCTGAAGAAAAATTCTGGCATTGAACTTCATGATAAACTCTCCACACCAGTGGGCTCTGAGGTTGAAAACAACTTCTAAAAGCCTGGGGGGTCAAAAAGGGTGAGAGACTGGCACAGCACAAGCTGAATGAACACTAAGGCTTAGATAAGAGGGATGGGCACGTTTTGGGACATGGGGCAGGATGAGATCTTGCTGCTGGAGGGGCTCTCCAAAGCTTGGACACCTGCAGTCTTCTGCTTCTTGGGGTTGGTCTCCACACCACGTGCTTGGGGAGCAAAGCGAATTAGCCAAACCTGCAAGTATCCAGCTCTTTCCATGCTCTGACCAGCTTATTTATTTCTCGCTTGGATGCTTCGGGATTCCTCCACACCTTGTGGTGGATCACCCATCATCTGCCCTTGGTGGGTTTCTTTCTAACTTTGCTCTAATCTCCTTAGTTGAGCTCATGCACATAAAATGGGCTTCATGCTGTGAATCTGCCAGAGCTGCAGGAACTGGAAGGAACTTTGCTGCGGTTCTTCTCCAAGATTTAACATGGGCCTGGATGGCTCCTGGTGGAGCTGGTCCAGTTTTCCTCTGACTGAGGAAAGATACTCTGGAAAACCTGATGAGCGGTTAATGGGACATGTTGCTTGGACAGGCAGGCTGAAGGCTTTGTGGAGGGCTGCTCAGAGCATGGATTTTGAAGCGTCCTCTGCCTGAAGTCAAGCTACAAAATTCATAAAAAAACCTGTGCACAGATTTCCACCCATGCTGCATCTTCTCTAAGTAGTCCTGTGTGAAGAGTCCAGGCTTGGACTTTCACAACAGCGATCACAACATCTAAGCGTGTGGTAGTTCTCCCCTGACCTATGGTCTTTGCATGCTCATTTTGTGCTTGGAAGCGTAATGCTTGTACCATCTCAGTTCACCCCTCTCATCCATCCCTTGAGTGCTGTTCCCCAAAGAAATGCCCCAAGGGCTTGATCTGAACTCAGCTGGAGAACATTGACTCCAGAGGGCTGTGGATGAGGTCTGCTCCTGCAGGTCCAGCCGCAGCCGGTCAGTGGCAATCACAACTTCTTGTCATCTTCTAAGCTGGTTTGAGTTCAAACTGTGCATATGTTTGACTGGCAGGAGGGACAGGGCTTGGAGGGAGAAGGAACACGATGAGGCTTCCCTCCACGTCCCCCGGTGCCACCCCAAAGCCTGGGGCTCTTCCAACAGCCCCGCAAGCCATCACCCACCACTGGATCCACCTCGTCCTTCTGTCTCCTTTCTTCTCCTTTCCTGTTACCTGCTGAACCCAACCACACTCAGTTCAAGTGTATCCTGGGTTTATTTTGGGGCCGAATTAACATCCCCGAGCGCCGGGGCCGCGGCCGCCTCCTGGCGGAGTGGCTCGCTCAAGGGCAGCCGCCCTCCGTTATCTCTTTGAAGATTAGGGGGCTTTAACATGTCTTTAAAGTTAATTTCTTCCCCCCCTACCCCTCTGTTTTATTACGATAATTGATGACCAGCAAACTTTTCTTTTCCTTTATCTCTTAAATATGTTTCTTTACCCTTAAAAACGCAATATTTCTTTTAACTGGGGATATGGATGGGTCTGCGCGTAGCAGGGCTGCCTTCGGCTCATCTGTCAATTTGACCGCGCAAAGCCTCTGTTTTCAGCTGGCATCCAGCGCGGATTTCAAAGCCGTGACTCACCCCTTCTCGCAGAGTCAGGACTGAGAGAGAAGGTAAAACAAGAACTTCAAAATCCAACGGGCATTTTTCAGGCAGTTAATTGCTCCGCTCTATTTTGGGAGGTCTCTGCATCGGGGCGCTCTGCCTGGGTGCGCATGGCAAGGATTAAAGGTGCTGCAGGATTTCAGTAGTGGGGTCTGCAGGAGGAATGGCTGCTCCTTGGAAAGAGCAGGTTGGGAGATAGAAAATGAGTGAAATGAAGTTGGCAGGCCAAAATGCAGATTTTTTTTTTTTTTTTACAAAGGCAGGAGAGGGGGAAGGCACTTGAATCATTTTATACGTAGTCAAAACATTGCACTTAGGTGTAACGTATATATATGGTCATGGAGCAAATGCTTGAAACAGAAACTGCTTTTCCTCTCCACGCACGTCTGCATAAATAGCTAAAACAAACCCACTTCCAGACAGAAAAGATCTGCTGAGCTGAAAAACAGAAATGCCCTTTCCTCTGAAAATGCAAATGTGCCTTTTTCTTTTAAGCCAGGTTTCCTCCCCATCCATATAATTTTACCGAACAAATCTTTTCTTCCAAATGCCGTTTTTCGCGGGGCGATGGCAGCCTGACGTGCCGCCCGCCTGGAAACTGCTCTGTGTTTTCTGGGCCAGATCCCCTGGCGCAGGGTTCCGAAGCGCTGTGCCCCCGGGGAGGTGGCGGGGCGCGGAGCTCCTGCCACCGGTGGCTTCTGTTTCAGAATCCCAGGCTTTAACCAAGACAACTCTACAAATAGTGTCAGAAGAATATGCATGTGGCAGCTCAGCATTTCCTCCGTTGTCAGACATTTTTATGACACCTTATCGTATGCATCTTAAATCCACGTGTTGAGAAAGCATTAAAAACCAACATTTGTAACCAAACGATGAGCGCTGGTGCTGCCTCTGGCTCAGCAGCAGCTTTGCTACTGGTGGACAGGACGTTTCCCAAGGGCAGTCCCCGCTCGGAGGAAGGGCAGGACTTGCCGCGCTGTGTGTGATGGTGCCAGGTTCCAGCCCCACTTATTTTAAAACATCACATTCCAGGATGAGGTGAGCCCAACTCCTCTGCAGGCTTTGCCCCGTTAGCTCTGGAGATGAGGGATGGGGTGATGTTGCTCATGAGTGCGTGGTGTAGCTCACATGGATGTCTGTGCTCTGAGGCTCCCATTGGGACCACCCTGCACAGGAAGCACATTGGACCCATCAAGGCAAAGTGACCCCCTGGTTAAATACCACCTTACATCACCGCAGGGGACCCCAGAGAGGCTGCATGTGGCAGCGGGGCCGTGGTGGAGCTGCGTTGTCAGGAGGTGGGTGGATCACAGAGGCTGTTGGAGCACAGGTTAGTACCTTTGCGCCTGTACAAAGCTTTTGCCTGTGCTGTAGCAGAGCTTGGGAGAGGCTCGTGTTACGGCCCCAGGCACTGGTCAAGGGCGTTGCCTATCACTCTAGCTTTGGGCTCGGTGCTTCCTTCCTTCTCCATTCCCAGCACTTATTTGGCTGGTTGTGAAGTAATGCCTGCTACAACATCTTCCAGAACACAACACAATTTTAAAACAAAATTTGGAAGCAGCTGCTGATGGAAAGGACTTCATGATGTCAGACAGTGAAGAACTGAGGTTTGATGGTTGTTCATTTGTTGTAGTCAAGAGTAACGCAGCAGCAGAGGAGGGGGGTGAAGTGCATGGAGCAAGGTGCATGAAGGACAGAGCCCACATGCATCCAATCTCCTCTGCTGCATTTACTTTTCCTTGCACTAGCCAGTGTCATTTCCTTGAGAGCCAACGTTCTCCAAGGCATTTTGCATGTTGGCACCTCCAGCCAGTCTTCCGGACCTGACCCACTCTGCTAGGTCTTTAGCCCACCATTACCATGTGAAACGGGCCACACCCATCTTCCCTTTTCTGTTTCTTTTCCAAAGGCTGTTTGGTTAAAACTTGTTTGGCACCAAGTTCCGCTTGAAAGTGGCTTTAGTGTTTTCTCAGCCTCCAAAGCCCAACATCTGGCCACCAGGAATCATGTGCCAAGGACTCTTACATCATCCAAATGTGGCCTTACAGGTCAGCCTGGAGCAGCTGAGAGCTTGAAATGAGCACTTTTCAAAACCTCATCGCTCATCACGTAGTTGTGTCGGGTGACCCAAAATAAAGCAGGAATTATGAGACAGGGAAGTGAATGTCAGCAGGAAATGGTGGGGCAGAGAGGAAGGAGGCCACTGGTGCTGGATGGCCATTGACTGTCTTCATATCCAGAAACACAAGATTCATCCCAGAATACCCCAGAGTCAGGGTAGTTCTCCTTGCCTCAGGGTTTGAGAACAAGAGCTTTGTGGTGGTTCTCCGGCTGCTACCGACATGTGACAGCGAACGGGCTCTGCTGATGCGGTCCTCCATGGCTTGGTCCTGTCGCAGACACCCATCTGCTCACAGGAGAGGTGATGAAGATGGAAAGAGACAGTTTTGAAAGCAGAGGGGTAGTCAGCCAGAGCTGGAGAGAAGCTCTAGCAGAATCCCCCTTGCCCAGCCAGGCACCCAATGCTATCGGGAGGCTTTGGGGGGCATCACCCGCAGTAGCAACTGGCTCAGGCTGGGTCTGAGCCTGTGAACCGAGAGGTGAAAAGCTTCATTACAGGTCCAGGGAGCCCACCCAGGGCCCTACAGCCGGCCAAGCGCCAGGCGTGAGGATGGATACGCGGCCCATTGAAAGACCTCATCCAGCGTCTGTTTGGTTTGTCTTGTGTGACACGGAGAACCTGAGTTATTATTTGATCCTGCTCTGAGTAATAACCAGATAAATGGGCCTGCAGATTTCCAAATAAACATTTTAATAAATGACGGGTGAATTAAAGGAGAGCTGCTCCCCCCGTCCCCTGCTCCCAATATTAATGTTCAAATGAAGGCGGGCAGTGTCTAACAGAGCCCCGTGTACTGTAAATACATTTCTTGCACTGTCACACATAAACACTGGAGAGATGGAGATCAAAAGGTCTCGCCGTGCCGAGCAGAGCAGTGTGATGAAGTGAGCGTGTTGCTTTGTGGCTGGGGTGGGGTGATGGGATGCCTGAGAATAACAGACTGGCTGGAGGCCAGAAGGCCTGGGGGGCCTCAAAGGGGAGAAAAAAAAATCCCCACTAGCAGCAGGAAAAATAAATAATTCCGTTATCTCTGATGAATTTCTGCCTTTGATCTAGTTTTTCCTCTCCCTCACGCTGCCTTTTCAGTCCCTCTTCTCCCCTCGGCTCGCAGCCCCCCCACCTCCCCCTCGGACACTTTTTTCCCCCCTTCCCCTCTTGCGGTTTGATTTATCCCACGGCCGGCTCGGGGAGCCTGACGGGCGCTGATGAATGGGCAGAGCTCGTCTGCCCGTAGCCCTGCCCTGGCGTCTGCCAGGACATCCCCGGCTTCTTTTCATTCTCCGGAACCCGGCGTCCCGCCGGGCAGACTCGTGCAATATATTTGGTTCGCGGGTTGCGTTTTCCTCGGCCGCCTCGGGGAAGATGCTTTCTGCCTCTCCTGCTCCTCCACACGCACGCACAAAGCCCAGCCTTCCCCATGCTGGGGTTATTCAGCTTAACCTTGACAGCTGCTAAATAATTGGGTGTTTCTTCCACAGCCAGTGCCTCCTTTCTGAGCCGGCGGAGGCCACATGGGTGCCTCTGATATTTCCCTGCAGCATTGCCAAAAAAAAAAAAAAAATTAATAAAGATGGGTTTTGGAAACAGAGCGGAGTGGGGTGGAAGTGGTTGGAGGTGGGACGGTGGCACGGGAGGGGGAGCAGGCTGCCGAGGGGGATGAACAGGGAGCTGTGGGTTTCTTCCTCCTTGGGGCTCATAGAGCCACTGGGCTGACCCGCGTAAGGAGAGGAGAGAGGAGCGACACCAAAACATCGCTCGTCTGTGGCTTATGCTCAGCTCTGAAATTTGTGTCCTAGAAAGGGCCCAACTTGTGGCGAAGGTCAGCACAAGTGACCAACTTGGGGCACATCCGTTGTAGCCCCCAGATGAAGATGTCTTTAAAAAGAAACTGGTTTTTGACCCTCTGTGCTTGATTACGCTGTGACACTCCATCACAACCTCACCATGGGCCCTTTGCAGACCACCGCCTTCCCTCTGACCTTACAAAGTCTATAAAATTTTGTAGCTCAAGCTGGAAAAAGACACCAGCAAGATGCTGTGTAACAACCCTCCTGGACCCGTCCCTGCTCGCTCCAGCTGTCCTCCACTGTCCCGTTCCTCCTCTGGTGGTGGGACAGACCCCTGGATTGGTGCATCAGCTGTGTCCTGTGGCTTGAAGCCAAAAGTCATGCAGTAGTTTGACCATTGGATTGTTAAAGGGTCCATTAAGAGTCTCGCGATTCTGCTTTGACATCTCCTGTCTCCCTGTCCAGCTGGTTCTATATGATGTTTAATATTAACAATTTCCATAAAAACCACTGAAAAATGTGACTTTTTGGTCTGATTCAAGCCCACAGAGCCAGCCCAGCTCCTTGGTCAGATTTTTTCCCCCCGCTTTCTATTTCTTTGTACCCTCAGTGCTGTTCTGGTTGATCATTCCTGATTTTCCATCCCCTGGAGATGTCTCAGTAACGGCAACATCCCCCTTTGGGCTTCTTGGCCCTGAGAGAGCTTGTCCCAGAAGCAGTTAGATTAAAGATGCGCGCTCTGCCCTTGGTGATACGTATTTGAAGCTGTTCCTGCATAGCTACTGAGGTCTGGTTTCTCCCACAGCCTGTTCACTGATCCTCTGCCTTCTTCAGAGTCCCCTACCCTCTAATCCTTTTCTTTATGTAATTTCCTATTTTTGTTCCAGATGAAAATCAGGGTTTTTGTGCACAGAAGAATTTTAAGAGTTTTTGAACAGTCAATATGTTTGTGGAGCCTGCTGGCGATGAATTACCTCCAGACTTCTTATCTCCTCCCAAAGGCACGTAACCCTTGAAAATCCGTATATAAACAATGTCTTAAAGCCCTAAAATCAAACCCACCCGTCATGCCGAGTTGTGCAAGGTGTTTCTGCCCTAAACAGGGTAAGGGTGAAGAACTGACAGTCAAAAGCACAGAGAGATGAAACAACTCTGAAAAAGTCACAGAGCGGGTTGGAGGCGGAACTGGGAGAAACAATTGGGTCTCTCAAAGTCTGTGCTTCCTTTCCTAACCTGTCGTGATGCCCACTCAGCCTGTGTCGCTAAGGGCTCTGTGGACAAACCTGCCTCTGATAACGATGCGTTTGTTATTTAATAAGCAGGAGCTCGTACAGCCCCCGGCAGTGGTTTGGGGTGGGGGGTGTGAGGTGAACGGTAGCGATTGCGGTGCCAGGGAAGGTCACATCCAGCCCCCTGGCTGGGTTTCAAAACAGGGAGCATCCAGCCGCGGGTTGAAGACATCCAGAGATGGCGAATCCATCACTCCCCATGGTGAGCTTTGCCGGCGGTTAATCATCCGCTCTTAAATAGGCGTTCCTCATCGCTCACTGGAATTCGCGGGGCTTCAGCTTTTGAGTCTGTCTTTCACTTTTCCTTGCAGAAGCACAGAACCTCCCACGGCCGGTGCACGGCGAGTTTGCAGCGCCGGCTGCACGGCTCGGCACCCTGGCGAAGGACCCGGGTGGTTTTTCTGGGCTTGTTTTCTGAGGTGTTTTATTAATTCACTCTTTTCTACAGCTCCATACCGAGCTCTTTCCTCCCATCATGATCTCCTTATATTAATAAGGAACAGATAATTGTGTTTTTGTTATAAATAAATACACGTATTTCCTCATCCACGGGTTAAAGAAATGTTCTGATGTAGAATGGATTTTATTCCCCATTAAATTTCCCTAAAAAACGTTATTTGCAAAAATCCAACCAACTCTCAAAAGGCTGCACAATAAATAAGGCACCCTCTGTGTTTCTGTAGCATCGTTTTGGTTCTTTGGGTTTCATTTGTCTATGCTGTTTAAGTGTCACGTGCTATAGATGATAAATACTACATCGTTTATGGAAAAGACTTCTTAAGCCTTGCTGGGTTTCCAGCCGCGCGCCGCGGAGCAGCTGCAGGGCTCCACACAGCAGAGATACGAGTCCGGAGACCTCCACTCTGATTTTAACAGAGTGGGATGTCCTGACCAGCACAGCTGGTAAAGGCCCCGGAGCGAAGGAAATAAGACTGAATTAGCTGAACAACCTGCTGGTAATTAGAGAAAGGGCAGGACTTTCCCTCCCTGGGGTGGTAAATCCCACCTAAGCCCCAGCAGAGCAGCTGCTGCTGTAATGCTGGTGGTGGATGGGTGCCAGCAAGGTGTGCTTCCCGCAAGGTATGTGGAGTTTTTTCACCTGGGGAGAAGATGGGAAGGTGATGTTTGTTTGTGTCATTTGGAGGGCAGAAATACTCTGCTCTGGGTGCTGCTGGTGTTCAGGGAGCGGTGTTTGGAGGGGATGTCCTGCTGTGCAGATGCGACACCCTGGGATGTGGCTGCAGGAAAACGTTCTGGTGTGCAGCCCTGGGTGACCAAGGGGCAGGATTAAACCATTCCGTGTCCTCTAGAGAAGGTGAATACATTGAGGTCCTTCATCAGACAGAGGCTGGTTCATGCTCTTCAAAGCTCCTGTTCTAGCTGGGGCAGCTTTGGGGCTAACACGGTAAACCAGGGGGATGTCTGTCAAAGTCCTACGAGCTTCTAGCCTGGGGCTTGGCTGTCTCCAGAAGTGAAATCAGGAAGGAGGAACGGATGTGTTGAGGTCTGGGTCTTTTATTTCCTCTTCCTGCTAAAACACGCTGGATAGTCAGCTTTTGGGTGGCCTTACTGTAGAAGTGAGAGGTAAAGAAACTTCTCTGCTGGAGTGGTGTTAAGCAAGGAGAGGTGAGGGCTCAGCTGGGTGCCTCGTGCCCTGGGGGTCACAGACACTGGGGTAAAGGCTTGTACCTTCTCTCCTGGCCTCCAGAGGAGTGTTGGTTTGGGAAAAGCTCTCAAATGCTTCAGGCGAAGCAGTCCTTGGTGAGCAGAGCACTTAGAGTTGAGGAGCAGGAGTGGAAGCTACTGCCTGCTCCATAAAAATAAGTCTTCCATCGTGGATTTCTTGGGAGGTGACTTGAAATACTTGAAGTTTTAACTCTGTAAAGTTTTTCCTCTGCTCTTCAACTTTTGTTTTTAACTGAGGGTTTGTTTCCTCCAATCTTGTCTGTCCAGGCTCCATCATGAGCTGCACCCTCTGCATGTGGATGGAAGGCGAAGGCTTTGGGAGATGCTGGGACCAGGAGCAGGCTGTTGATCAAACGTTTCTGGAAGACCAGATTTGTGTGCGCTTTGCTGAGTGACTCGCAGAAACAGCCCGGGCTGCCGTCCCTCCCGGGGAGCGGCCGCGGCCGGCGATCGTGCTGCCGCCTTATCTTCCCCTCAAACATCAGAGAACCGATCTTGCTCCTGAGGCCAGGACCTGACAGCCTTGTACATTAGCACTTTTTTAAAGTGATGTCCACTTTTGAAATAGTACCTGTCCCGAGAGCGGTCACTTCATTTGACAAATGCCAGTGATGACAGCTGGACGCCACTTTACAAACTCCAGCCTTCTGCTCGCCCTCGCTCTAGCCCCGCTTGCAGCTGGCCCGCCCCAAGAGAGGCGAGGGAGCAGAGCTGTGTTCCCCTTTGCCTTGTCAAGGTGTCTGTACCTTGTGCCCTTCACGAGCCCACAGCTGTGGGCCGAGGTCACTTTGGACCTTGGCCATGGATTGTTCCCCTGGCACATGTGTCTGGACCCCACTAGCAGCACGATGCATGGAGCACCACCAAACAGGGCAGCTGAAGGCAGTGAGCAGGTAGATGGGTTTTTCCCAAAAGGATAGTGGGGTTTTGTCACCCTCTGACCTCTGCCCAGCGCAAGGAGTGAAGCAAGGCAGACAAACCAGTTATCTCCTCGCTATGTAGGAAGGCTTTGGCTGAAAACTTCTGGTTGAGGCTCCTGGACTCTTTGATTGGGCCATTGCTTGGCTCAAAAGCTGTCTCTAGGAGTGTGTTTTGCCCTGGAGAGACCTCGCTCTGGTGCTCAAAGGGACTTGCCTGGCTTGATGGGGTTGCTCTAGGCACTGTGCTGAAGAGCTGAGACAGCCTGGGCAAGAGGAGATGGGGCTGAGGCTCCTGGAGACCATGTCGCTGAGCACAGGAGGCGGAAGGGAATTACATCCCTGCTCCGCTAAGCCTGAGGGAGAGCTCTTGGGCATTACTGGGCTGTACAAGTCACCCCTAAAACCTGCATTGAAACAACATTAATGAAGTGACAAATGAAGAAAGCTGGAAAATACCAGAACTGGGGTTGCTTGATTAATTTTCTGCCTTTTATTAAAGAGGAGGCTAAATGCACCCATTTCCTTGCATTGGGATGCTTTGCTGAGGGTTCCCCTGACAGACGCCTGATGGTACTTGAGTGACACTTGTATTGTGCTTACTGTGAGCGGGCTGCTGGGAAACACCAGCTCTGCTGCCTGCGCCCAATGTCTTGCACATGGCAGGGTATTTAGATCACCGCTGCCAGCGAAGCTGCGGTTCATGGGCAGTGCCCAGGTGGGTGTTTGAGACCTCAGGACCTCGAGAAATCCCCAAGCCTGATAAAATTTTCAGGCAGAGAAGATGTATTTGGGAAATGGGCATAACTGAGCTCTTCTCCTGATGGTGTGGAGAGAGAAATGCCTGAAGTGCTCTTCAGGCATCTCCTTGGCCACTGTCTCTGCTCAATAGGTTAGTGTGTGTTTGTTTTCTTCCTTCTATTCCTCAACTCTGTGGCTCTCCATCATTGGGTCCCACCTCACTGTGTGCTTCTACGCCCCTTCCCCTGCACACCGTCTCCTCTGCCAGCCCTCTTTCCCTACCCGTAATGCAAATCCTGTCGGCCAGGGGAGGCCTGGGTAAACTGGCTTCGTGGAGAGCTGGCTCTTTGCAGAAGGATGGTTGTCTCTGCTCTTAAATGGCATGGGGAAGTGCTCCAGGCTCGTTTGTGCCCCTAGTAAATGGGGAGTCTCAGCAACTTGTCCCCAGCTCATCAGTGTTTTGGCAATTGTGGGGTGGAGTGGAAAGCGAATTAATTCTTTTTTCCCTTGACTGGTTCTTAGATGTTTTCCCCAGCCACCAACTTGTCTTCTCCTGGCCATCCCACCTCTTGGTGCTCACCTCTCTATGGGGGTGACCCTCCCATGCAGCTGACATCTGTCCCCACATAGGTCTTCCTCCACCTCCGCAACTCCCCTGAGACCCAGGTTATGGTGTGAAATTTGGACACATATGGACAACTGGCACGGCCCAAGCTGAGCCTGCAATTTCCTGGCTCATAAAAACATGAGCTTCCTTCAAGCCCAGGTCTCTGCCAGGTCATACTGATCTGAGTCCCACAGCTTCTCCGCAAGGACCCCCACCCCCAAAATATTTCGTGACAATAGCTACGAGCTAGATTTCTTTTTTTTTTTTTTTTTTATTGCTCCATATGTTGGAGACACATGGAAAAAGCATAGGAGAAACCCCCTTAGCGAGGGAGTGAAAAGCCACCGAGTTTACGGGGTGTTGCAAATAATCTGAGGCAAAACAAATGTTTAAGGCTGACTTGGCTGCCAATTTTGAGAACATTGTTTTAAGTCCGGAAAAAGAGGCCAAGGGGCAGTTGTTAATGGGCCAGTAATTTTCTTTTTCTGGACACCCCAGAGCCACAAATATCAAGTATTCCTTGGGAAAGAAATCAAGTGCGGGGGCCTTTTTATTCAAGATATCAAAAGACATCATTGACTCGCCCTCATAGAGTGCCGCTCCTTCCAGCGAGGGGCTTTTACAAGCAATAACCTGCTTGCGAAGCAGAGCAGCAAAGCCACACAGCCAAGCTTGCGGCTTATTGTCGGCGCTGACTTTTATAAGACACTGCGGGGGGCTCACAACAGCCGTGCTTTTTGTAAACCAGTCCATTAAACACCGCAACCGGAGCTAAACAGCGGTGGGGGACGGAGCCACCAGGGACCCTGCCGAGCCGACCCTTCTGCTTCGGTAATAAACTCAGCAGCATCCCACTTAGGGCTCGAGCAGCAAAGAGCCTGCACAGAGAGGCTAATGTATCGCTGCGGAGAAGGTCAAGTGTGAAAAGACCCAGGATGGGGTTTTTCCAGAGCGTTTGGTTGTTGCTACAGGGTCAGTTGGCCAAAAAGCAGCTGGTTTAAGTGGTTTTATTGCTGGTGGGGCTTCAAGCCCCGGGTTTGGGGTTTTGGAGCCTTGTTGAGAAGGTTTCTCTTGCCAAGGGTTGGTGTGGTCTTGTGGGTATTACACTTGTCTGCAGCCCTGGAGAAGTGGGCTCACCCTACCCTAGAGCCCTCAACCTACCAGGGGACCATGAACCGCTTGTTGTAGCTTCATGTTCCCATCCCTTGCTGGGCATGGTGTGGCTGCGGTGGCCTGGCTGTTCCAGGCAGCTGCATTACAATTTCTCCAGCTGCCGTATAAGGACAGGAGCATTCTCTAGAAACTGCCTCAAACAGAGCCAGCATGAATTTTGATGATAAATTATTTCTCTCTTGGTCTGCAAGAGAAGGAAGGACCCGTTGCCTTTCGTTATTAAGCACAGGGCTTGTGCTCCTCAGCGCTGTTTGCATGCAGTGAGTGTGGTGGCACAGGAGCTCAGGATCTCCACTGGCACAGGGGACGTTTCTGGATGCTCACTGGAACAGTGTGGGTGAGAGCAGGGGCTAGCACAGTGATGCCGTATGGTTTGATTGAAAAATTCAGTTTTGAGAATGCAGTTGAAAATATCCAAGCCAAAAGTCTCCCTGGTCTTGTTTGGACCAAGGAGAGTGAGAAAGCCCAAAGTTTGCTGCTGCCAGCGTGTCTTGTAGCAGCCGGCGGCTCCTGACCAGAAGGGGAAAGAGACAGGGAGGCTGTTTCCTGTATCACTTGTGATTTACACTACTGAGTGTGATGCTGAGCTCAGCCTCCTCTCCCCCTCATCGCCTGCAAGCCCTGGGCAGTGGGCGGTGATGGTCCTGAGTGCAGCCCTTCCAGGGATCGTGTGGGTCCTGCTCCCTGGCTCCAGCTCCTCTGGAATCCTGTCTCAGACACCCCTCTTGGTCCTGGGACAGTCCCACCTGGGCTCCTGGGTCTGGCTGCCCACGCCCTGGGGCTGCTGGGGGTGGATGAACAGCAGGAACAGCTCTGGGTGCATATGTGACACCCCGAAACCTGGAGACCTGAGGAGGGGCTGGGTTCCCCTTTTGAATGCTGAGCTGCAACACTGGGATTGGTGCTTGTGAGGTGGGAAATAACCACCCGGCATTCCTGCCCCATCTGCCTTTGCTATGGACAGAGGGGAGAAGGCATTAAGCGCTTGCTTTTCACAGCAGCCAGAAGAGGCTGTTGATGGGCAAAGCCCCCATGAACGCAGCCCCCAGTTACCCTGGATCTGGCTGAAGGGCACAGGCACTTGCTGACTTATTCCCTTTCTGAATCTGTTGCTGTTTCCTCAAGAAAAAAAAAAAACAAACCAAACATCCAGAGCACTTAAATTCTTCCCTTCCCTCCAGCCCTTCCCGTTGCAAGCAGCGGGATGAAAATCCTGGGGTGCCCAGTCCAATGCGTGCAGGGCTCAGAAATTGCCTGGCTGCGGCAGAGCTCGCAGGAAACTTAAACTGGGGACAAGAAAAAAGAAACAAAAAACAAACCAGTAATTTTGACATTAAATTTGGCCTTGCTGAACCCCATGGGTGCCCTCAGTCCCCAGCTGCTGTCACTTGCTGCAGTTTGACAGGAGCTGAGCAGTTTCCTGCCCGCAGATGAGGATGTAGGCAGGGAGGGAAGGACCTGTCTCTGCTTGTCTCCCCCCGAGTGCTTTTAGCATTTCACTGGGAGCTTGAGGCTTTTACCTGTTGGCAGCTCTTCTACTCCCTACCGGGGCTCAGGGGGGACAAGGGGTCACTAGAGAAGGCTCGAGGCTTGCTGCAGGTCTAGGGCTACCACTGAGGTTGGCGCTGGTTGCGGTTTTCACCAAGATTTTTAGTTGGGAGCAAAATACAGATCTGAGGCTGTGGGGATGTTGTGGGAGTACCCGGCTCTCTGGCATACGGCTTTAGAAAACCGAATTTCCCCTCTTGTCAAAACCGCTCACCTCTTTGTGTTTGCAGAATAGCCCTGGTGTTTGTCTGGGTTGGAGCAATCCTTCCTTTTACTTTTTTTAATCTTTGATTTGGAGGTTCTTGTGAAAACGGAAGGACTTTAGAGCAAAATGCCTTGATGAGTCCATGCTTTGAAGAAATTTCCAGTTTATCTACTTGCAGAAGCAGGGTGTTCTGGTCAGAATAGGGTTAACGCTACTCAAACCCCCTCTGTACGAATTCAGCTGAACGTTTTCCTGAGCAGATACCTGCTATTGCAGTCCTGAGCCAGAGAGCTCATAATTACGAGTTTGAAAGCAATTTATTTTACTCATTGTTGATCTAAAAAGTCTGGGTGGATGAAAACTAAGTCAAATTATTCCAGTCCACGAAGGGGTTCAGGACTGAGACCGAACGGGATGGTCCATGGTGAGCACCCCGTGGTCCAGCACCAGTCACTGGGGGGATGCTGCAGCCAGGGCGTTTCCATGGAAACGGAAAGATGCTGAGTCTGAGACGCAGTTGCAGTTGCAGTTCCTGCTGTTGCAGGGGACGATGCGGCGAGGCCGGAGCACGCCGGAGGAGCCGGCGGACCCTCGGGGCGGTGTGTCCCCCGCCCTGCGGGGGTTTTCGGGGGGCTTCGGGCGAAGGGCGAGGGTGACACCTTGTGGCGGCGGCTCCTCGCCGGGGCCATGCGGGGATGGGGCCGCAGCAGCGCAGGCTGCTCGCCCATCCCGGCTCAAATCCCGGAGCTGGGGATGGGGATGGGGGGAGCCCCGCTGCTGCCTGGGGCTGCAGCCTTACCCTGGGGCTTCGCTGCTGGCTCCTGCCCGAAGCACCCGCACACGCACGCACGGCTCGGGCCCGGCCAGGGTGGGAGGATGAAGATGATGGCGAGGCAGCCCCTGTGCCCCACAGGAGGCTAAAATCCTTATTTTTTTGCTTTTTGCCAGGCAGCATCTGTGCGAGGGAGTGAAAATTTCAGCCACCCTAATAAGCAGAGGTGTGGCCAGGCTTCCCCTGGTTCGTGCCTTGACGGGGACATGGGGCGCTTGGTTCAGTCCACCTTGATGCTCTGTAGCAAGACCTTGTCCTACCCAGTGGACTAAAACCCGGCAGAAGGTCTGTAATCAAATGTGAACTCACTGCTGAGAGGTGTCAAGGAAGGCAGAAATATCAATAGGCTCAAAAGGGGCTGGAAAGCTTCGGGAAGAAGAGGGCTGTCTATCCAGAGGTGGTAAACACCATGGTTTGGAGATGACTTAGGCTGTCCCTACTCCACTGACCACCAGCAGCAGGAGTAACTCCGTGCATATGTTGCTTCCTTGTCTGAGTGACCGATGCTGGCTGGTGCGAGGAGGAGGATGCTGAGCCAGCTGCGTGGCTGGACTGTTCCTTTGTTGCTGGTTTTTATGGACTTTATGTCTTCTGGAAATCTGTTTCCATCCCAGATGTTGAGATAGAACATCAGGGCAGAGCTCTGAAAATTCATCACACCCCAGACGACAGCCAGTGCCTGTCCTTGTGCTCTGGCTTGTGGAGGAGGAACTAGCAGCCTGCGTTCCTGGGCGATGTTTGGCTCCTTAGGCCTTTGCTCTCGCTGCTTATCCTGTGGAGGAAGAAGTTAATCCCTGGGCAGGGGTGATGGTTGGAACTGTGCTACTGCTGAACAGCTTCGGGATTTGCTCGTTCTCCTTGAGCGTGGTTTGTCCCCTGGTTCCCAGCACCTTCCTGTCACCATTCGGGTCCCCACGAGTGACAGGGACCTGCTTTGAGCAGCCTTGACCTTTGCAGCCAACAGTGCCCAGCGTGTCCGTGACTCCAGGCACCCAGCGCTGCAGAGCAGCTGCAGCAGCAGGCAAGGAATAAAGAGACCCTGTGGGTTTTGGTACCAGGAAGTCACTGGGTACCTGCTCTTTGGATTGGACATCCCCTTCCTGACTGTTAGCAGTGTGAAGCAGCGTCCGTCTGTGGTGGTACAAGGTCCCTGGTTTGAGACCTCATGGATCATTGGGGTAGGACCTTCTCGGTTCATACAGCTCCGAGTGGAAGCGTGACTTGGGGTGCAGCTGGGATTCTGTGTATGACGGGGGAGCTGTAGGTACTTCAGCGCTGCAACTGAGTGGGTTTTGTAGGGAAGGAGACATGGGGTGAGCCCCTACTGGGGCTCCCTACTGGGAGTTGTAGCTCTCCTCTCCCCCCATGGACCCCATGGTCAGGGGCAGGTACTTCCCATAGCGACTTTTGAGAGCACCTCTTTGGGTGGCTGAGTTGATGGAGGGTTAATGAGTCGAGAAGGCCTCCCGCTTCCTCAGCAGATGGAAAGGTTTAACTCTACCCTGCCTCAGCCACCATTTTTCTGGTCGGGTGGGCAGGAGGTTTAAAATGCCACTTTGGCTGGCAGAAAGATGGGGGCCAGGGGAAGGGTGAAGAGAAAAGCTTTTACTTCCAAAAATAACTCTGGAACAAAATGAAGAGGTTGGAGGGTGAGCAGGGAAATGGAGAAGCACCTTCCCCAGGGGCCAGCACTGACGTTTTCATCCTCTGAGTACCTGCAGAAGGTAAGCTCAGCTATATTAAAGACTGTCCTTCCCCTGCCAGGGCTAAAAGGAGCTGTGGCGTGGTGAGCACAGGTCCGTGGGAGAGCAGCTGGGGGACAGTGGCACAGAGCATCTTCCTGCCCTTCATTCCCACCGGCTGGCTCTAGTCGAACCTCCCCCAGCCCATCCTCTAACCACGTTTTTCTCCCCTGTGCAGTCAGAGCTGGGACGTGGTGGGGCATGGCCTGGCCAGACAGGGCAGTGGTGGCATCACGGTGTTGGTCATGTCTCTGCTGGGTCTCCAGCTTTTTCAGGGTGATGCTGCAGCTGCTTTCCAACCCCAGGAGTGCCACGACTGTGGCATGGTGCAGGAGGTGGGGTACGAAGGGGCTCCTCTGCTCCTGCTGGTCCACGCCCAGGCACAGGGCTGTCTGTCTTGGAGATGAAGGTGGGACAGGATGGGGTTGCCCAGACGGTGGAAATGTTTGCGGTGTTTCACTAGGCTCTGCCTGTACCAGAGGGGAGATAAGCGGAGAGGGAGACAGGATTGGGGTCTGCTGTGTGTGGATCCGAGCAGAGGCATGAGAACATCTGACATGCCCTTAGCTGGGGACTGACCTCCAGCTCCCCGTTGCAGGGAAAGATTGGATTCAGACAGAGCGCGGTGCTGGGGCTGTGGGCAAGCTCTGGCTGGAAGCGTTAAAGGTGGTGGAAGGAGAAACTTGCTGCTCTGCTGGCCTCCCCCCAGTTGATCTATACACCCGCTCCCCACCCTAACACTGAACTTGGGACTTCCTGAAGCAGCCGTTCCCTCCAGCTTGGTGCTGAGCTGGCGAGAGGGAGCGGCTGTGCCAGCAATCCCTGAGCCATGAGATCCAGGAGCTGGCACAGCCCTTCAGCACCAGGACACAGAGAAACCCTGTACCAAAGTGGGGAAAAATCAGTGTAACACCCCAAAGGGTGTCTCCTGGCCAAGACCGGGACATCCTGTGGCATTTCCCCAGGGCGCTGGGGCCTCACTGCCCAGGGCAAGGTGAGCGCAGCAGCTGTGGCACCCACCCCTGGAGCCAGCACCCATCCCAGCCCCACACAAGGGCCTTGCCTGCGGGGCAGGGATGGGTGCTGGGTGCAGTGCCTGATGCTGAAAAAGCCACCTCCGATGCATGGGGACCTCTCCAGTAAAAAGCGATTTACAGAAGAAGAAGATGCAGAGGGTATTTCCCGGAGCAAGTGCTGGGTGGGCATTTTATCGCTGGTGGTGGCCACTGTGCCAGGAAATACTGTTATTTCTTCCCTTCCCGACGCTGGGAGATGATAAACACTGGGGTCTGCCTCCATTCAGCTGTGATCCATCAAGGCGGGGCGGGGGGGACTTTATACTAGAGAGCGGGTGAAGGGAGGTCAGTGATTGTGTAAACAGGCACTTCAGAGTTCAGCCCGAGCTGGTATTACTGTAATTCATTAGAGGTGTCAGCCCTCTTTGTAGTTCCTCGCTCGGAGAGCCCTTTGCCTGGCAACTTCTAAGGTCCAGCCTTGCCAGCAGAAAAATAAACCGCACGAGATGCTTTTGCAGGAGATGAAGCTGCAGTCGCAGCATCATCCTGGGGAAAAAAAAAAACCAAGTGGGATGTAGCATCTCTGCAGGTTTTCAGGCCAGGCTCCTCCTCTGCTGGGGGACCTGGTGTTGAAGAGGTCCCATATGCTCCTGCCAAACTGATGCTAAGTGAGAAGTACCGTGGTGCCTGACCGCACTGGTCGGGCAGAGCCCACCCACTGCCGAAATTACAGAATTCGCTTAGGGAAAAAAGCATGAGGGCACTTTCCTGCAGCCAGATTTGTTTGGGGGGTCCCCTAACCACGTCTAGGCAGGAGGCTGGACAGCACAGGGACCTGCTGCCTCTCCCTGCGCTCCCATGGGGGCTGATTTGCCTATGATGTGGAGCATCCTTTCCCACTTGGGTCAAACCAGTTACACCAACCCCCCCAGTGAATAGCCCGCCCCGTGCTGCCCAGGGTGGGGTGAGGTTTGGGGAGCCTGTGTTCTCCTCCACTGCCCACCTGGCTGCTCAGTACCACATGCCAGCATCCAGGGATGGAGTGGGGCTTCACTGGGAGCCTTCCACATGCCGCAGGAGGAGGAGGAGGAGGAGGGCTGCAGTGCGCCCCTCCATTGGAACAGCCTGTTCCCATCCCCTCCCCAGCGTGCTCTTCTGCAACAGTTCACTGAACTTAAAAGGGCACTAAAATTCCCTCTCCTGGTGTCTGGGAAGCCCAATACGGTATACAAACTGCTGGAGGTGTCCGGTGAGCAGTTCCTGCGGTGGCTTGTGGGTGGGTGAAGCGCTGAGGAGGGCAGCACTGGGGTGGCAGCAAGCTGGGCTGGGCCCACTGGCACCGTCGTGGTGATGCTGAAGACCAAGCTGCAGGGAGAGGAGGGAACACAGTGGTGTTTTGCTCTGCCCAAAGGGTATTAACACCTCCCAGGCAGGATGAAACTGCTCATTCCAACCAAAACATCGCTGCAGGTGTGCTCGGTAAAGCAGAGGGAAGGATTCTGCAGACGAAAGCATGGGGTGACCACTCCTGCACCAGCTCCTGAGTGTTGCCGTACCCAGGAGAGGCAGCGCACGGTCCTGTGAAGATTTGTGCCCTTATCTGCGTGTTGGCAGGAGATGAGCTGAAGATGCTGAGTCCTCTGTGGGCAGGGCTGTGTCGTGCTGCGCGCTCCAGCTAGGTGTGGGGCTGCTTGGGGAGACCCTGTGTGGGAGCACAGCAGCCTAGTCAAGTCCAAGGTCATCTGTCCCCAGTGATGTGACAGCAACAGGCAAATCAATGCAGAAAATTCAGGCCCGCTGCCATACCTGGAGAGCTGGTGAACCCCTCTAAGGGCTGCACTAGTTCATCATCAGCCTGTAGATGACATGAAAGCCGGGTTTTCTAGCGTTCTCTGTATCAAAGAGTTAGAAGTGACTTTTCCGTTTGTGAGGAATGGTTGAGATGTCTGTGACACGAGCAGATGGGGCCGTATGAAAGGCAGGGATGGGAGGGAAATCCCTGGCAAAAAATGTGAAGTTTTGCATCTCTGCAAAGCCCAACGGGTCTGAAGCTGGTGTAGGGGGACAAGCTGATGGCTTTAAGCATGCAGGACCCCCTAAATATTGTTATATTCAGTGTGAAAATCTTCTCATAGGAGTCTCATGTTTCTTTTTTATTCAATGCTTCAGATTTGCGTGTTTTCAGGCCAGGCTCCTCCTCCACTGAGGCACCTGCTGTTGGAGTCCTACTTGCTCCCACCAAACCCACGCTAAGAGAGATGCAACGTTGCACCCAACCACGCTAACCTGGCCAAAGAAGACAGAGCCCACCCACTGCCGGAATGATAGAATATGCTTAGAAAAAAAGCGTGAGGGCACTGCACGCTCTTTGTGAGGCTGTTGGACTCTGCCATGAGCCTGTTGAGAAGCAGCGGTTTGGTGCGTCTCAGCCAGTCTGCTAGACCAAGGCTGAGTCCTTCGGGAAGGGACATCGGATGGGGTGGGAGGATCTAAAAATGACCCTGGGATGCAGTGGAGCTGGCATGGCTTGTGGTTTATCAAGCCCCGAGGAGGTTGTGAGGCGGGGCAGCCTCCACACAGCACCTTGTTTGACCTTTAACGCTACAGACGGACGACTGTTAACCCAGGTGATGATTCCCATTTCTCCCTTATCCGCCTCCTCAATGCCACACCCAAATCTAACCCCATCTCTCCACTTGCTGACCTCATTACCGTGGTATCCAAGAGCTGCATTCCCGGATAAATCCAACCTCTCCTGCTCCATCGCTGGGAGCTGGGGGGTGCTGGTGGGGAAACACCTCTGCGATAGACCCGCTTCTGATGCCTTCGTGCTGGAGCAAGAAAACAAGTGTCAGCTCCCAGCTCTGGAGTCGCTAATAAACCATCTGGCATTGCTTATTTTAATTGCATTGTGCTCCCACGGAGGGGCAGCGAGGAAAGAGGGTGCCCTACATTCTTGCACGCGGCATTTGGTCAGGGATAATTGTGCAGTGCGAGAGGCAGGATCCCAGCACCGGGGCCTTTGATTCCCGGCCAAGGGAGGCAGGTGCTTTCAATATTCACCCTGCTAAGCCTCTCTGCTAGGGAAAAGTGTTTGCAAGATGCATATGGTGGAGGAGAGGCTGAGGAGGGAGTTCAGCCTGGGTAGGTGGCAAGTCCTTGGTCCTTGTGCCACAGCCGTCCCTCGTTGCGTCTTGCCTTTCCCGTGCTGCCTGTGTGCAGCTCTCCCAAGGTGTCAGTGGTCTATCTCCGAGCAGCCTGAGTGGTGCCCAACGCTTTCCCTTTCCATAGGCTCCTGCCCCTCTGCTCTCCTAAATCCTCCCTCCATCCACACCCAGATGCCAGCTCTGGTTTGCCCGTTCAGCTGCATCCCTGCACCGAGGGCTGTTTCTGCAGCTCAGGAAGCCTCTGGCCACCTCCATAACCCACAGGAAAGTGAGCATCTTGGCATCGTCCTTGCTTGTCCCTAGTGCTGGAGCAAAACCAGGTACGGCTTGCATCCCTGGCTGTGTCACCAGGCTTTCCCCAACTTGTGCCTTGGTTTCCCCTTCTGCTCTCTGGTTTTCATGCTCAGCCTCCAAGAGCCAAGATGCAGGACTCTGTGCAGGCAAATTTTCTTACAGGTCTTTCCCAGGGGTCTTCAGCTTCGCTCTCTCCTGGAGGGACCCAGTGCTCCCCAGCTCTGCATTGTTCTGACACTGGCAGGGTCTGGCACAGGGTATTGTGCGGGGCACAGCACCACCTTGTCACACCAGCACAGAACTGGGGCTGGGCTCCCCTCTCCCTGGCTGCCACCCATCCTGGTCCAGAGTGGGACATCTCAGATGTCCCCGTTTGCCACGGCAGCTCCTGCATGCAGCCACGGCTTGCTGCAGAGATGGCCAGCAGCATCATGGTACAGAGCATCACTGCTCTGGCAGTAAGCTGGGAGCTAACCCTTGAGCTGCTGGTCTGTTCCCACTGCTCTTTGCCTCCCAAATCCCTCCCCACCCCTTCCTCTGTGAGAGACCCATCAGCCACACGAAAAAGCCTCATTCCTGCCGGATCCCCCCAGCCTGGCGAAGGAGAGGACATTTTCATGTCTTTATTTTCCCAGGGTTTGCTGATAAATCCTGTCTCCAAAACTCCAGCCTTGATTGACTCATTATCAGGCAACGCGTGACGAGGAAGCGACCCGTGACCTTGCCTGGGGAGATGGGGTGACCCCGCGGGAGTATCCCTTATCATCTCTTTTTAAAAGCTTCCCTTTTTAACCAGAGGAGCCTTGGCCAAGCCAAGTAATACCTAAATAGCGATGGGGTGGAGGAAGGTGTGTGTGGGGTGAGGACAAGGGGCTGTAGGAAGCATCAGGCGTGTGGGGTGGGATTATTTCTGCTGGCAGAGTGCGAGGGTGTTTGCTGAGGTTGGGAAGAGCCTTTGCTGAGGTAGAAACATTGATTCAGCTCCCATGGGAAGAGCCAAGCGTTGTGGTGGAGCATGGCTGGCTGTGGCATGGTGGGGCTGAGGTTGCTCTCACCCAGCGCCTTGTCTGAGTCCACCTGCTCCGTGCAGATGGGCTTCCTGCCTTCCCAGCGGGGTTATCAGGAGAGAGCCCGCTGGGAGATAAGAGCGTCCATGGGGGAAGGTGACACCGGACAGGCTCGGTGTTGGGGCCAAGTCCACAAATCAGGCTGTCTGGTGTATCTGGGATGGAGGGGAGGCTGTGAGCTGTGCTCTTGCTGTCCCCCAGGATGTCTCTCAGGGGGTGGGTAATTTGTCTTCAATTTCCCTCCCAGCTGTTTTTATAGAAAGTGACCTTTCAACCCTCACCTCATCTTTATAGAGGCGGTAAAAGTGTTAGGGCATCTCTGACCAGCTTTCCCTTGGGCATCCCCTCCTGGGGGGTGGGTGGGGGCGTTGCAGGAGCTGTGGGATTTGGCACGTGCCGAGCTGGTGGAGCTGTTGGCAGGGGCAGGCAGGATAGCTCAGCTTGAGGGAGCAGGATGAAGGCACGGAGGGCAAAAGAGAAGGTGGAAATCCCGTTGCTTGCCTTGTGCAGAGAGGATAACACCTTGCTCAGGGTAATAACACCCTAGGAGAGAGACTGGAATGACCCTCCTGCCCCTCACCCTGCGTCAGGGCACCAATTGCTGCAGATGGGCCAAGGGCCAGCTCGGCGGTGTGGGTCGCTGATCCGAACCGCCCCCCCCGCCCCCAGCTCTCCAGCAGGGATTAGCAGGGATGGGTTTTTGCCAAGTCCCGGCTGTCACTGTGGTCCCACCTTTGATCAGGAGTCGGCATTCCTGAAGTGCTCCATCTCCCACATGTTGCACTGATCAAAGGCAGCTGTTGCCGGGACCCTCCCCTGAGTCCATTTACACACAGACACGACCCCAAAAATACAGAAATACAAAGGAAACTGAAGGCAGTGGAAGGGGTGGGGTGATGGGTGGAGGAGGGACCAGGCAAGGGGCAGCAGCAGGCTGGGCTCCTCACAGAGGGTCCCATCCACAGCCATCAGCAAGGCTGGGGCGGAGTCTGCCGAAGGTCTAAAGAGAGATGCTGAAGGCTGGCTTAGGGCACCCTCAGAAGGAGTTAGACCTTATCCATCACCTGGAGGAAACAGTGTCATTGGGGGGTGACAGGAATAGCTCTGCTAGGGAGAGATGTTGCTGGAGACATGTGGGTATTGAGACATGGTGATGTTCCTCAGCAGTCCATGGGCAGAGCAATGACATGAGGGGTTTGACCTCATGGACCATGAGCTCCAGCTCTGCCAGCCTCCAGCATCGGCTGCTACGTTCAAAGGGAAAGAGGTCTGAGACTGCTCTGGTGGTGGCTCCTCTCCAGGGTAAGTATAGTCCCATTAATTGTGGTTTGGCAGATGATTTTTAGTTTGTGGACACGATTTATCTCTGCTCCCCAGCTCCTGTAATGTAAAGGACTTGGACTGTCTGAGTTTCCAAGTCCTTTCTGAGCCCTTCTCCATGGCAAGCTTGGCTGCCATCAGCACCTTGCTTGTGCTTGAAGACGTGATGGGAAAATCTCTCCTGCCCTTCCTCATCCTCACACCCATCTGCTTGTTACTCAGCATTACAGTTTAGCTTGAAGGCTTTGAAAAGTCAGAATCTCTACCCCAGAACTGCAGTCACAAGGAGGGCAGAGAGCAGGACCGTGGGACACTCTTGCAGAGCATTCCCACAGATGAGGCGGCAGGTTCAGGTGAGGATTTCTCTGGTTGAGAGCCAAATTGTGCTGCCTACGGTGACACCGCAGCAGCCCCAGCCCCCGGGCAAGGACAAAAGCATCCTCCCCCTCTAGCAGAGGGTCCAGCAGACCGAACTGGGCAGAGTCCCAGCTGCCCAGGGATGAAGCCCTTCAGAAGGGCATTTTGTCCTCCTGCTCCTCCCTTGGCCCCACCTTGTGCAGGAGGCAGAGGGCGGGTGTACGAGGCACGGTGTTTCCAGTACCAGTTTCCAGCACCGGTTATATCATTAAAGGCAGCATTTATTTCCTTTCTCCAGGTCTGGGCAGGACAATTTGCTTATACAAGGAGGGTCCAGCCACCTCTGCTCCCCAGAGCTAATGTCTCCTGCGGCAAAACCGAGGAGGTTCAGGCAGCGTTTCCAACGGTGCTGTTAGTGTAACGCTACCCGCGTAACCCAAATCTTCGTCCGCGAAGCCAAGCCATGATGATGATGACCCGCGTAAGCAGGGTGTCTCGGTGGGGGGCCAGCACACCAAATCCAGGCGGTGAGTGCTGCTGGGTCACATTCATCCCTGTCCTCGCTGGTATCTGTGGGTTAATTTAATCAGCTGAAGAAGGTCCTCAGCCAGGTTATAGCCCTCTGTGGGGAATCCCCTGAGGCTGAATTTTGTTCATTAGCCACATAAGGGAGGGGCTCAAGGTTTAAGTGTCAAGGGAACTAAGCACCTCCAGTACTGGCTGCCATCGAGGGGTGTGGGTGCGCTCTGAACCCCCTACAAACCCCAAAGCTGCTCGGCAGCATCCCACAAGCATTAGAACAGCTGCCACGGGGATGTTGTCCCAGCAAGGGTGACCCTGGCTCAAATGGATCTTACCTTCCCTGTTCACCTTCACCAGTGTCCAGTGGTGGGCGAGGTGCTCCTGATCAGACAGGCATGAAGGGCTCCTCGGGGCTCTGCTCGTCCTTCTCGGGCAGGGCTGGCAGTTGAGGGAAGGCTGGCTTGTCACCGCAGCAGCCATCCCAGCTCGGGGACACAGTTCTGCCTGCCCGGGATGGCAGGAGTGACAGGCTGTGCTGTGGCACCTGGAGAAATCGGGGAGAAACCTCTGGTGCCTCTTTGGACACCGCAGGGGCTACAGACCAAGAGAAGCAGCAGACTTTGCATCTGACCTCTTCTCATACCTCAGGATAGATGGGCTCTCTGGCAGCTTCTTTCTTCCTCTCCTAACCAGCACTTTACCCCCGCTGCGTTCACCCCAAGCGCATCATCAGGGAACCTTTGCCCCTCTGCCTGCCTCTGCCTCTCCCCACTGAGAGATGCCCCTGACACGGTGGTCCCTCACCCTAGCCCTGTTTTCCAAAGTTCAGCTGCTTGGCTGCAGGCAGCCCGCGATACCGTTTTACAGCAAGGTGACCTCTGCTCTTTGGTGCTGTGCAACCCCCTGTCCGGCCGGCCGACGAGCCGGCCACCTAACACGGTGTGACAGGCAGACTAGATGGAGCTCGCGGAGGGACCATGTCTTCCCCCTTCTCTCGGTGGTGGGGTTGACAGAGCGGCATGTCCCACTCTGCTGAGCACGGCGGGGGGTTTGGAGGAGTGAAGGTGAAGGGATGGGCATCGCCTGGACCCTGCTGCCGGCCCACTGGACACCCCAACACGGAGCTAACTGGGGACACAGGAGGGTAAACCTGGTGCTCTCTCTGAATGCACCCTGGCTGTGGGTTGATGTTTTGTCACCTTTTCTGGGCGTGTCACCTTCCAGTTACCCTCTGCCTCTCCTTGCTATAAGCCAGTTTAAGGAACACAAACTGGGCATGGTTGCTTTTCCTTTCACTTCCTCACCCAGCTTGGCCACCTGCGTCCATCCCTCCCAGTGCTGGGGACCTCTCTCTGGGAGCAGGTCCAGCACTGCTGCAGGGACAGTTGGTGGCCCAGGGACGGGTGTATCTCACACAGGCATCGACAAAGGCAATAGTTTCCATGGGGAGGAAAAAGCCAAAATGACATTTATTGAGGTTCTTCCCCTGATTCTGCTTTGGAGCATGGGCTGTTGGACCTGCCTCCAGTGAGCCGTCCAAGCTGGCTGTACAACGCCCAGTCTGTGTGCCAGCAGCAGAAGGGTTAAGGATGATTTTCAGGACAGATGTTCAAGCACTGGCAGTTGCTTTCCAAAACCTCCTTTGAGCCTTCTCAAGAGAGGGCCTCAGCTTCCCTCTTGTCTGTCCGGGGCTGGGATTTCTGAGTCTGCCGTGGGGCCGGACCTTCCACAGCGCAGCAGAACCACCGACTACCGGAGCAACTTGCTTATCTCTCTGATGCCCCCAAAATCTCCTTTTCCCCAGAAAAATGTTGTTGTTCTAACTCTCACATTTGTAAACTTAAAATCTTGACCCGCTCTGGGGAGCAGAAACAAAGGAAATAAAATCTAAAGTCAGTAGTTACAAAGCTTGTGCTTCTGCATTGAACCTTTGCATCCGGGGAAGGCTAAAAGACCTTGTTTTCAAAGAAGTGAGATTAGCAAAGCTGAGCATCTCCATGGACTTTGCAAAACCCACATCCCTGCCTGGACACTGAGGCTTCTTCGCTGGGATCAAGTCAGCTGAGGTACCTGGCCCAGGGCCTGGCTCAGTTAACTCCCTCTCTCCCAGGATTCAGTGGAGAACTGGCTTTTCCTGCTCCCAGGCCCTCTCAGAGGACACAAGCTCATCAGCCAGGTGCTGGAGCCAAGCTCTCACCTCGGGAAAATCAACCCCATTTGCAAGAGGGAAATTGCAGCCCCAGGTGAAGTCGCGGCTGGAGGTGAGGATCCACCGAGAGCAAACGCCTGGCTATGGCCAGGGTGCATCTCTGTCCCAGCAGTGCCCAGTCAGGGGGCAGGAACTGGCAAGGGCAGTGCTGTCTGGTCCGCATGGGCACAGCTGCCGGCTGCGATGAGCAGGTGAAGAGGAGATGGGGAGGGCAAGAGGGGGGCAAGTGTCTTGGAGAGGATGGGAGTGACAAGGGCAAGGTCTGGATATGTCAGTGATGGTGCAAGTGTGGCCCCATCAGTGCCAGCCTTCATCCCAAGTGACAGGCCTGACAGCCCGGCCAAGGACAAGGCAGCAGCAGAGGGCAACGGGGGGAGGGAACTGGGTCCCTGGTACTGTGACACCTCTCGGAGAGCCCTTTGAAGGGCCCAGTGAAGGGAAGCAGCTCCTCCTGGGTATCCTCAGTCAGGGCTGTGGGGTGAGAGGGGTTGTGCTGTGCAGTTTCCCTTTGAGCAGGGCACTAGACAGCAGTCCTGGCAGCCTCCCACCCCCTCCTGTTTCCTGTGCGCTGAGCCTGGCCATTGCCTCAGCTCTCCTTCCCTGGAAAATGCAAGTGTTTCCCTTGCTGCTCACCTGGGGGAAGAGTGTGGGCTCAGGCTGGGCTCCCCAGTTAACGAGCCTGCACCCCAGTCCCACCAGACCACTGGGATGTAGCAGCAGTGTGGTTGGGTTGAGGACTGACTCCCCCGTGTGCTTCCTGCTGCTTTGAGGCTTCAGATGGTCATGGCCAGCTGGACCAGGAGGTGGTGCCCCTGCCCACACTGCTTGTGGGGTGGAAGACCTCTGTGCAAGGGTGGCTTGGGCTGGGCAGAGACAGCCTCCACCCCAGAGACAGGTCAGGCATGGAGCAAACAGGGGTGAGAAACTAGTGAGGGCTGTGCTGAAGCTGAGAAGTGTCCTGAGCATCTTCCTCTGTGAATAAAGGTGTAAAGTCACATTTCGAGGCCAGACCACTGCCCCTCGCCTGGGACAGGCAGAGCTGGACTGGAGGGCTGTGAGCAAGAGAAGACGCTGAAGGAGAATAGTCCTTCTTCCTTAAAATATGCTCGTCCTCCAGCACTGAATGTTCACATAGGAGAGGGCCCTGAGTGTTTAACAACCCTCAAGGGATTTTTCTTCCATGAATTTTGGCCTCGTTAGCCCGTGGGAGCTTCTGCAGCCACGACGTCCCCTGGCCGTGTTGTTATCTAGCCATTCCTCAGAGAGAAGCTGCTTTTGCTTCGTCCCGTTCCCCTTCTCTCCTTGCTCCTGCTGCGTGGGGTTAAGGTGGGGGAGCAGGACGGCGGGGCACGCTGCGGCTTCCCCCCGGCTCCTCGACAGCTCCCGAGGGAGTTTTTCTGCCGTGGGCTCTGCCACGCCCGCCTCGGGGCCGCGCGGCGCGGAGCGGCAGGCGCCGAGCTCCCTCCTCCGGCCCCGCGGAGCAGCGCGGCCGGGCTGGGGGCTACAGCCGCACGCCTAGGAGAACCGCGGGGTGGGCAGCGGTGTCCCCTCTGATGGAGGGGTGGGGAACACAGCATCACCGAGGGTGTTCTAACAGCAGCCCGTAACGGGGTGGCGGGGACACGGGGTGACCCCCGGAGAGGTGCTGCCGGCTCTCCCCGCGTGCCCGGGGCCCCAGTCCCCTCCGCGCCCCCCCTTGCCACCGTTCCCCTCCACGCACTGCCGGTCCCTGCCCCTTTGATGCTCCGTTGATGCTCCCTCTGGTCCCCTCGGGGTCCTCCGCCCAGGCAGCCCCGCCCCGTTGCCAGGGCCCGTTGCTAAGGCCGTTGCTAGGGGCCGTTGCCAAGAGCCGGGGCCCCGCCTCTGGCGCCTGCGCGCTGCCGCCCGCCGCCCACGTGACTCGGCAGGAAGATGGCGGCGCGCGCGGAGCGGCATGTGCGGCGCTGAGCGCGGCGGGGCCTTGCACTGTGCGGTCGGTTCCTGTCGCTGCTCGGTTCTTGTCGCTGCCATGTCGCGGCTTATCGTGAAGAACCTCCCCAATGGGGTGAGCCCGCCGTAGGGTTTCAGCGTCTACGGGGCGTAGCGGCGGCTTCGGGCCTAGAGATGGGGTTGAGGGGACACCCCAGGAGGAGGGACGCGGGCTTCTGGGCGGGAGCAGGCCCCAGGAGAGGAGGGGATCCTCGGTGAGGTGGAGACGGGGGTGAGCGGGGAGATTCCCTGGGAGTGAGGGTCCTCGGTTCGGCGAGGCGAGGGAAGTTGTTTTGGTGGGCGAGCAGGTAGATGTCCTGGGGGAAGGGGTCGTGGAGATGTGCTGGGATGGGAGTCCTTGTGGGAGAGCGGGGGGCTGTCCTTGGGGATAGGATGGGGGGGACCCTGGGCAGGGAGTGCCCCAGAAGAAGTCAGGAAGGTGTCCTGGGGGGAAGGAGGCAGCATATGGGGCAAGGGCTGGGGAGGTGCCCCAGGGGAGTGGAGCTGGCAGCTTCCGGGGTGGAGGAGTGGAGCTTGTGGTGGCCACTCTCCTCCTCTCATTGTCTGGGAGTTGGGTGCAGGTGCCTGTCGTGCTGCTCTGCTGCCATCTGGGTCCCCTGTGGGGTCCCACTGTGCCTGTGGTTGAACTGGGGGCTTGACTGTGGCAGCTGAGCTCTGTGGGGTCCTGGGTGCACTGTTTAGCTGCCGGGGCATTGCAGACAGAGATCTGTATGTGTTGGGGATTCATTGAGGACACGAAGGGGGTTGGTGGCTGACGTGTGGGTGTTTTTATCAGTGGTGCCAAAGAAAGCGCTCCGGGAGCCAACTTTGTTAGAAAACGTTTTGCTTTGGAGACAAAGGGTTTCTCACTGATTGCTGATTGCCTTCCTGCTGCCCCTCCTCGTTCCCCAGATGAAGGAGGATCGCTTTCGGAAGCTGTTCGCTGCCTTTGGCACGCTCACCGATTGCTGTTTGAAGTTCACCAAGGATGGCAAGTTCCGGAAGTTTGGCTTCATTGGCTACAAGTCTGAAGATGAAGCTCAAGCGGCGCTGAACCATTTCAACCGAAGTTTCATAGACACCTCCAGAGTCACGGTGAGTTGATCGTTAAAAATACCTTCTTTTGAGTCTCAAGGCAGTTTGTCATTGGAGATTTTGGTTGTCTTAGGGGTACCAGGAAGGCCTAAAGATTAATTCATCTGCAGCAAAACCAGCAAAGCCTGGTGCCGTGCCTCGTTGCTGGAGTTGCAGTCCTTTTAAAGGGCAGCTTATTTGCCTGTGCTTAAATGAGCACCACAAACTGTTCTCCATGGTGAGAGAATGTGGAGCTCTGGAATGAAGATCTGTGTGAAGTTGCCTGTTCTTTACACACCCCCTCCATCCCGTCAGGGTTATGAGAAACGTTCTTGAATGGGGCTTATCCAGCAGTTACAGAACCAGGATGTTGAATATATAAATTTAATTAAAGCTCTGATTGATTCTTTTCAGGTTGAGTTATGCAAGTCCTTTGGTGACCCTTCCAAACCCAAAGCGTGGAGTAAGCACTCGCAGAAGGCCCCTGCCTCAGAAAAACAGACCGAGAAACCTGTGGCCGGTGCAGCTCCTGCAGGCACAAAGAAAGTGAGTCTTGTGTGTTTCTGTGAGCTCTGATGTGTGTCAGGGACTTGGCAGAGAGAAGATCAGCCTGGCATGTGGAGAAGGGCACAGAGTAGCTGGGACAATGGATGTTGGGGTCCTGGTTCTGGTACCTTCTGCCTTAGGATCGATGTTCCCTGTACCAATACGTTACCTGAGAAATGCTGTGCTTCTAATAAGCCTTTCTAAAAATTGTTTGTGTTTTTTTTTCCAAGGATAAAAAGAAGAAAGATCCAATAGAAGACTTGAAGGAGGTGAGTTGAGGTTGAGTTGCAGTCCCTACGTTCCTGGTCACTTGTATTAAGAGCGAGAGCTGAATAACTCTTCCTGTACTGCTTTCTGTGCTGTTCATTCAGGCAAGGTATTTGACTTCACCAGCTTGGTGACAGTCCAGTGCTACACGAACAAACCACGATTTTAACAAGCCCAGTTTTTTAATCACCACACGCTGCATCCAAGACAACCTTGTTTCAATGATTCTGGTTTTTAACCACATGAAGGTTTTGTCACATTTAACTTTTATGGGTTTTTTCCTTTTTAAATGTTTGTTTTCTTCTTTAAAGTGCCTTTCTAAATATCAAATACAAAGGAGTAGGGCTGAGAGATCTTGAGAAGGCTTTAGGCACTAAGTGCTCACCTTGTGAGTGCCCCTTTATGGGATTTTTTTACGCTGCTGGAGATGAGATGGTATCTTTGAATTCACAGTCCATGTTAGCTCTCTTGTGTCTGTGTTCACAGCTTGACTGCTTGGTTTCTTTTTCAACAGCTGGAAAAAGATGAAGCATTCCAGGAGTTCTTGGTGGTTCACCAGAAACGGTCTCAGGTGGCCACTTGGGCTAATGACACTTTGGCAGAGGAGCCCAAGAAGGGAAAGTCAAAGGCAGCAGCTGATGATTATCTCAACTTTGATTCAGATGAGTCGGAGGAGCTGAGTGAGGAGGAGAAGGATGGGCATGAGCCCTCTGAAGATGAGGAAGCTAAAGGTACCCAAACGAACTATCACCCTCTGCTTGGCTTTGTCACAGTGAATGTGAGAGTGGGTGTGAGGATCAGACTTGCCTCCAAATGGAGATGGTGTAATTAGGAGGGTGGTTTCTCAAGCGTGAGACAAACTGGGCAGCCACTTTCATCTCCAGGATTTCCAGAGCTGGAGGTGGTTTCAGTTTGTTTAATAACCAGTAGCTGATGTCTGTGAACTGGTCTGCTCTACCTTTGATGCATATTTCTGGAAATGGTGTGTCCTTGGGCCCTGTCAGTGTTGATGGGAAGGGACAGAGTTCACTCTCTCGGATCCTGAAAGGAAAACTCTATCTAGTGGAGTAGTGGGTTAACTTAGGCTGAGAAATCAGGGCTGCAGCGTAGCATATGGAGAATGCAATGTCCCTGCACCAGTGATGAATGTGGTTTTGGAGCCTTTCTCCCTCCCTGCATGGTATTTCCCTCGTGCTGTTCTATTGGAGTGAATGGCATTTTCCCTGCTGCTCCTGATCTCTCTTTGGGTCACTAAATGTAGGTGTGATCTTTGGCGGGGGTTGGAGGGGTATTTTGGGGAAACAACTTCCTAAACTGAACAATTGGAAGCCTTCTCTGGCATCTGTGTGAAGTATTTAGTTAAAATTGAGACCAAATACTTTGCTGTGAAGTTCTTCAGGCTCCTTTCTAATTTATTTTATACGTGAACTTGAAAAACAGAGCTCCAGACTGTGAGTCTGGAAGGGCTGAGATAAGATCACTCTGCTATTCTCAAGCCTTTCCTTTCCCTGGAAAGGGTAGAGGAGAGGAAGGTTCCATAATTGTGTCAGTTCTCAGCTTTTAGCTGGCTGGGGAGGGAGCAGCCGCATCCGTGTGCAAAACTTCTCTGCTCTCTCCTCTCTGACAGCAAAGAAAGGAGGGAAGAAGGCAGCTACCAGCAAAGACCTCTCGGATATGGATTACCTGAAATCTAAAGTGGTGAAGGATTCTTCCTCCTCATCCAGTACAGAGGAAGAAACAGAGAGTGAGGATAAGGAAGAGGAGAAGGAGAACGAGGAGGATTCGAGCATTGCAGAAACCGTCGACGCCCACGCAGATAAAAGGGGAAAGACAAAAGCCCGACAAACACAGCAAGAGACACCAGCGGAGAAGAAGAAAAATGGATCCACAGTAGAGGTATGGCTGAATTAGTCTTTTTTCTTGTCTAAAGCAGAAGCTTTATGGGATTACACATGTCTGTCAGTCGCTCCAGGGAGGAGCTGAAAGCTTGAAGTCTGCGGGACCCCCTAGGTACCAGCTCACTGGGTGGGGACCATTAAAAAGGTTTGCTGGGTCTCCTCTTAGTGCTGATTAAATCCCCAAAGATGGGGCTTCCAAACAAGCTCTGCTAGTGCCCTTTTCTGCAGCTTTTCTGTTTTTCCTGTGTCTGCAGGAAATGCTGTGTTGCAGAACTCTGTTTACAGTGACTGGGTTTGACTGTCCCAACCAAACCTTCCACCCTCATCTGGCACCTCCTGCCCAGGTTGATGCAGTTGGAAGAATCTCTTGATATTCTCTTGTTTTCTTCAGCCTCCTGCTTATTGGACAAGACTAGCTTGTTGTGCTGTGGCTTTTGCTAGTTTTCACTCAGCTTCTTTTCTTTTTTTATTCCCCCCTATCCTTCTGTTCAGAGCCAAGGCGGCTCCATGGAGGCCAGCAGTCCCTACACAGTGGAACTTCGTGGTGGCCCCTCAAACATCACTGAGGTAAGCTTTGTTACGGAGCTGGGAGTGAAGGCTCAAGGGTGTTCTCAGTGTGTAACTCGGTGTGATCTTTGCAGAGCCTTCTGTCTTCACTTATGGAGCTGTTTTGAGAGTTGTATGGGCAGTTGGGGAAAATTTTGTACTGGCTTTGTGCAGATGTATGTTGCATATCCGGTTTTTGTAGTGTATAGAAAAAGCCTAAGTCTGAAACCTGCTGCTTCCTCTGTCTGAGAACTTCTTTAAACAATTACAATTCTTCCTGCAGCAAAAGATCCGTGAGTTCTTCTTGCCTCTGAAGCCGGTGGCAGTCCGGATAGGGAAAAAAGCGCAGGGGAAGAAAAGAGGTAATGCCTCTATGTGGAAAGGGGGTTGGATCTGGGAGTTAGAGGAGCTCTCAGTCACCTCTCTGCTCTTCCCATCTGCAGTTCCAAATTGCTGGCTCATGTCCCAATTCTTGCAGACCTTTCTGTGACTTTGCAGCTCACCTGCCCTAGTTGCTGTCCATAGGTTGCCGTGGGCAGAGTAATGTTGGCTGCACTCCCTTAGGAGTAGCAGCAGGAGCCTTCTCTTTGATCTGCCTCCGGAACTTTCCTAAACATCCCAAACCCTGCCAAGGAAAGGCTTTTTCCTCTGGGGTGGCTGCAGCAGCACCCAGGGGCTTTCCTGAGCTATGTGTATTGGCTGTAGAGCCCACTTTAGCCAGGGCTAAAGTCTGTCAGCAGACAGGCCACCCATCAGAGAGTGTAGAGCAGGTCCTCGGAGCTGGCAGGAAGCTTCTCTATGTGCTCCTTCCCTTTCGTAGCCTACCAGTGGGTGATGCACCTTTTCTTTGCTCTTGGAGATGCCTGTGAAAGCCCACTGCAGCTGTTAAGTCAGGCTTCTTTGGTTTGCATGTAGAGAATAAGCTTTTAGAAGGCAGCCTTCCAGTCTGACATGACCGTTTTCAGGCTGGATTGAATCTTTAATGGGAGCTGAATGCTTTATCTGTAGGAATCTATATTAAAGAAAGCCCAATTCACCCTTAATTAGCCAATTAGTGGTTGTGTGTTCCCCACATGATGCCTCGTTGAACCTTTCCTTCCTCCAAGGTTGCATCTTTGTTGACTTGAAGAGTGAAGCAGAAGTGCAGAGGGCCTTGAAGCGGAAAAAAGAATACATAGGTGAGGGCTGTTTGTTCCTGCTTGTTCTGGCTGCTGTCGCTGGCAGGGTGCTCAGCTGCTGGAGTGGTCGCTGCAGGAGTGTCTCCCGTTGTTTTAGCTTTTCCCAGGCAGATGGTGGGGGTGGTTTCCTCCGCTCAGCTGACGCAGGATAAACCAGGTGCCGTGTCAGGAGCAGCATAGAATTGGGAAGTGACTGAGCTGCGTGCGTTGCTCTTTGGCCTTCGTTTTTTGTCATGCGCTTGAAGCCCATCTTGCTCTTATTATAAAAATGATACTGTTTAAATCTGGTTGGGATAGCGCAGAGGGTTCGTACAAGCGATTCTGTAAGCCTGGGTTTGAAAGCTGCTTTTGGCCTAACCCTTAGTGGAACTACTAGAATTATATTTGCAGTAATCCTGTGCGGATTGGGAATATCCACCTGGAAGCCTGTGGACTGGGTTGGCACAGGCAGAAAGGCTGGTGCTCTCTGAAAGGAAGGGAGACTGTGGAGTTGTCTAGCAAATGTTATCCTGGTTTTTATGCAGACTGATCTCTTGCAGCCCCCACCCCTCCGTTCTTTGCTTTTTTTTAAAGGGGGCAGAGTTTTGCGCAAAGCTTGTGGAATTGTAATTGCTTGTGTCGCTGCTGTAAGCCCGGGCTCGTTGCGCATTGATATTGACTGGCCTTGGGAAGCACCTAATGTGCCTCTCTCTGTGTTTGTGGATTAGGTAGACGACGCGTTGAGGTATTTCGGTGCAGGAATGCCCCAAAAGAAACCGTTACAGCAAAACCTGATAACCAGCCGTGGCAAAGAAGGAAGAGGGACGATGAGGAAGAAGAGGACTTGTCTGAATCGGGGAGGCTCTTTGTCAGGAACCTGCCCTTTACTAGCACTGAGGAGGACTTGGAGAAGATCTTTTCCAAGTACGGTAAGAATTTGCTGAGGGACTGGCAGGGCTGCATCATTCCTTTGTGCATGCAGAGGTTTTCTTGCTGGGTGAATGGACACAACTCAGTGTCCCACACCTCCTGAATGTGGACCAACTTCATCATCTCTACTGCCGGACTTGGCGGTGAGTGCCTGCTTGGCTTTGAAACTGCTGCTGGCTCTGTGCTGCTTTGCTCAAAGCGTGTACTGCTGCATGCGTCTGCCCTCACGCTCTGAGGCAATGGTAAAATCTCCTTTTCAGTGCAGACTGAGTCCTAGTGGGATGGGGAGGGGGAGAAGACAACCAAAAGCACCTGCTGCATGAAATGCAGGAGATTTCTAGATATTGTAGGTAAGAGGCGAATCTCTGAGATACACCCCAAATTCAGTCATGTTTGGCATGTCAGGGGGAAGCTCAAAGCTTCCATTTTCTAGCTCAAAGTTAAACAAATCTAAGGTCGTCTTGGCATTCAAGTGTCCTGGTGGGGAAGAGAGGGTTAGGTTGTGGAAATCTTTGTTCCGGACTGAAGGTAAATGCAGCTTCTCAGAGCTTGCCTGGTTTGTGTCGCATGTTGAGCTGCCACACGATGAACAGCCAGATTTGGGCTGCCTTGTCCGTCTGCAGCCAGCCACTCCTCCCCCAGGCTGGTGGCTTGCCACACACCGTCTGCAACATCCAGAGCTGCTCTGCCCTCCCTGGCTCCCCTCCTGCCCAGCTTTGGCCAGGAGGTGCTGGTTTGGAGCATGTGATGGCTGTGCAAGGACATCCGTCACAGTGCAGCTTTGCCTTTTGCAGGACCCCTCTCGGACATCCATTTCCCTATAGACAGACTGACCAAGAAACCCAAAGGATTTGCTTTCATCACCTACATGATTCCCGAGCATGCGGTGAAGGCCTACGCAGAAATGGATGGGCAGGTGTTCCAGGTACAGTGGCTGATGGTTTTCCTGTGCTGTTGGACGGCAGCTGGTGGGAATGCGTGTTAGTAACACGGCCAAGTGTTGGCTTCTGTGCTTTGCTGGAAAGGTTGTCTCTTCTGCCTTGCTGCATGCAAACACAGTTTCTTTTGGTAGAGTAGCCTGGTTTGAACAGCCTTGCAGGTACCAAAATCTGAGCTAGAGGTGGAGAAGTAGCTCAGCAGCTGAGTCTCAGTCTCTTGCATTGTGTGGCTACTCTGCCTTGCAGTAATGTCTCCTTTGGAAGGAAGGTTCCCTCCCTACACCTAGGCTGCTCAGCTAGGAAAGGTGCCAGAAAATTTCCTCCACTCTGCTTAGTTTATGAACTACTGTGGATTATTTCAGAGCTGCTGACCCCTTCTTCATTTCTTCTAGGGTAGAATGATGCACCTTCTACCGTCCACAATCAAAAAGGATAGGATAGAAGATGTAGATGAAGAAGAGTCTTCCTCTTACAAAAAGCAGAAAGAGGCCAAGGACAAAGCCAACAGTGCCAGGTACACAGGTGACTTGTGGGGCAAGACGGCACAACCTGCCGAATTCCTGAGTGGCAGGAATGCGTGTGGCGTCTTTGCAGGGACTGTGGATAGATCACCAGAGTCAGTAAAGCATTTACTGTGGAGCTCCATTTCCTTGATCTCTTACCTACTTGATTCCTCTGTCCCATAGCTCTAGTAGATCAGTGAGCAGGAGGAATTGAGAGAGACGTGGTTTTGAATGGCTTTGTGCAAGAGTTTATTTCTCTGGTGTCTAATAAAAGTTGTTCCCATGCTGTAATTCCTTGGGGTAGTGGTTTCAGATCAGTTGGGTCCTTCTCCTCTACTTGGCCACCCATATTTCTAAAACTTGTAGAAACTTTTTCTTTCTATGTGACAAATGAGTTTGAAAGAAGTGGCTGATGCTTCCGAACTCAAAAGGAAAGGAGCACAGCTGTGCTTGCAGGGGCTTTGTGCTTTTAGGAAACCAGCTGAAAACCGTGTGTTCCACGTGACTGCAGAGCTGTGACCAGTGACCTCTAGGGAATTCTGAAGCCATGTCTCCCTCGTCCTGTCCCTTCTCTAACCCTGTCTCTTCACTCTGGCTGCTGCTGGTGGCATTCAAAGCTGTTTTTGCCCAGACCATTGAACAGAGACACACCAGAGGAAGAAGGGGACTGTGTGACTCTGAACCTGGCTCTTTGTCTTTCCAGCTCTCACAACTGGAACACGTTGTTTGTGGGGACAAACGCCGTGGCAGATGCCATCGCTCAGAAGTACAATGCTTCCAAAAGCCAAGTGCTGGATCATGTGAGTTGGGTTATAGATCAGCTGGGGTGGGAGATCCCTTTCCTATCTGCCCAGGGCCTTCCTGGTCTTTGTGTGCAGCAAAAGCTTCTGAGCATCAGCAAACACTGTGCAGGTCAGCGGTGGTGTAGCTGCTCTGTGGCATCTGATCCCAACAGTCCCTTTGTCACTGGAAGATGAAGTGACACTCCCAGCCCTCCTGCTCCCTCTTGCCTTTCTGTGGCTGAATTTTGCATTTCTACATAACTAGAAGTTGATGGGAATTTGCACTCTAAAGCTCAGATCCTTCCTGGAAACTTCATTTTGCCTTGGGAAGTGTTCTGACTTCAACAGCAAAACTCCCAGCAGCTTCAGAGGAGCATTTTACCTTCAAGCTCAGCCAAATTCTCTTTTCATTTGCTTCTGAGAGCAGCAGGAACAACAGGTGACTGACATCCTTGTTTGCAGGAGAGTAAAGACAGCGTGGCAGTGAGGGTTGCCCTGGGGGAAACTGAGCTGGTCCAGGAAATTCGCCGGTTCCTCATTGAAAACGGAGTCAGCCTGGATTCCTTCAGTCAGGTGAGATTCTCAGCTGGAGGCAGCGATGTGGACCTGCCTTTTCTGTATGATGGCCTAGTTCTAGTGTCCTCAGCTCTCTTTGAAATTAGCAATTAAATCCTCAGCATCTTGCAGGATTGAGCCTTTTACGTGGTTTAGGAAATGTTCTGTCCATTTGAAGATGCAGCTGCCCTCGGGATGGTTGAAATACATCGTATGATGGCTTATAGTGTAATGGTCATCTTGCTGTAGGCTGTGGAGGAGTCCTCTGTCCATACCAGGGTGGATCTGGAACTGAAACCTCCATACGTGAGCATTTGTGGAACAGGGAGGCTGTACTGGGATGTGGATTTTATAGGAAGTGTTTTCTAAATGGCCGTTGGCCCTCTTGGGTCCTGGAAAGGGGTGATATGGGGTGAGAGAGCATGTGTGTTGGATCTGAAATACCAGGCTTTGCTTTTTTAAATCCCATCTCCCCTTTTCCCCTGCTGAACATGGCAGGCTGCTGGTGAGCGGAGTAAAACGGTGATCCTGGTAAAGAACCTCCCGGCCCGCACGAGCATAGCGGAGCTTGAGGACGTCTTTGGCAAACACGGCAGCCTGGGCCGGGTGCTGCTGCCAGAAGGAGGCATCACGGCCATTGTGGAGTTCCTGGAGCCAACCGAGGCCAAGCAAGCGTTCACCAAGCTGGCCTACTCCAAGGTGAGCGTGCTGAGGGATAGGAGCTGCCTGGAGAGTGTGGATCTTGGCTAGCTGTGAAACTGCAGAAAGGAGCGTTTGCTGCAGATGCGAGGGACAGAGGATTTCTGAGGGAAATGGGTTATCCCAGAGCCGCTGCTATTACTCTCTATCCCTTGAATTTAAGGAGATGCCTGGTGCATCCTCGTGCAGCAGTGGCTGAGTAGGGCCCTCAACCTGCAGGAGAAGGCTGGAAGAGGGGGCTGTGACACATCTAGAAAAGCCTGGAGAGGGTTTCTTCTAACTTTTGCAATACAGGAGCATGGTACGTGGTAGCTGTGGTGCTGTGTGAGGCTGGAGACAGACTCTCCCGTGGTGAAAGAAGAGTTTAGCCAGCTGAAAAAGTTGCTCAGCTTTTCCACTGCTGTTTTCCATTACAGAGTGAGAGGAAAATAAAGCCTTGAATGGGGCTTTTTTCTTTGGGCCTTGCTCTCCGCTCTTCATTTCTCTCCTGTGTTCTCTTTGCAGTTTCGTTCTGTGCCCTTGTATCTGGAATGGGCTCCAATGGGTGTCTTCTTCAACCCAGCCCCTCAGAAAAAGCCCCTTGAGGCTCCAGAAAAGGAGGGCAAAGCAAGGCTGGCACCTGGTAAGAACTTTGGCTTTGGGACAGAGGTATCTCTGGTTGTTTCACCACTTCTTCATGTGCAAAGCAGCAGTGCTGATATTGCTGACCCTTGGGGATGGGACCAGCCCCGTGAAGCCATCTACACGGTCCTTAGGGTCATCCTCTCCGCGCTGTATTAGTTGATCATATCAACCGAGCACTGTGCTCGTTCTGCTCTCTGCAAGGACACTGTCCCTGCCCCTGGGCAGCCAAACAAGCTGCAAAGTGGGAGCACTGGGTGCCAGTGGGTGCAGAGGCTGGCTGGTGACAGGCTGTGGGTCCCTGTACATAGTTCTCTGCTCTTGTGTCAAGCTCCACCGTATGCCTTGTCTGGGTGATTTCCCACCACAAGGACATGACGTTTCCTCCCTGAGTTTACATCCCCTCTTTCTCCCCATCCCAAGAGCTATAAAGAGAAAGTCTCGGCTGTATATTTAAAACCTCTCAATATCCTTTTAAAAAAGCGCTAGAGGAGGCTGGAGGAACATGGCTTTGTGTAGGTTTGTTTTGCTAGAAACTCTTTCAGGACTCTTAGGTTTTGGGAGGGTGGAGAAAAGCTGATGAGAAGCCTCTGCCCGAGCTGCCACGGTGCACCTGGGTCACAGGGGAACACAGGAGCCAAGGGGACGTAGGAGGGACACTGGCAGTAGCCAATACACTGGCTCCCTGTAACCGAGACCTTCACCTGGAGATAAAGGGCTTTAAGCACCAGCGCTCCCAGAAGGCTGCTCGGGGCTGATCATGGTCTTTGCCGCCAGCCTCTGCATCTGGGAGAGGGAAGGAAGGGGATGATGAGCAGTGAACAACTCCCTCCCAAAAGCGCTCTGGGTGGCAGTGCTCGGCCGTGTCTTGTTGTGCCAGACGGAGGCACCCCTTCATCCCTTGTCTCGCTGAATCTCTTCCTTCAAACAAGCCTTTTACAAAGGTTTTTTCTGTGCTTTGTTGGCAAATACCCTCCAGCTGGAGCAAGGAGGGTCGGACCACCCGACCAAAAAGGCTTGGGCTGCATTGTGCTGGGGGCAGGGAGGACGGCCGGATGGAGCTTCTGTGTGTTCCCCAATGTCTAATAAGGGTCTAGTCCCACTGTAGCCTCTGCTTCAGTGCGGGATCCAGCAGGTTCCCCACCCTCCCACATGTGCGAAAGCACAGTGGCTTTGAGGCCTTTCCATCGCGTTAAGTACAGTAGAAATTATTAAGCCATTTTAGAAGTTGGGAAGAGAGGGAAATGGACGGATGGAGAGAGTCAAAATGCAGTTGCCAAGGCCTCGTTCCTTGGTAAGATCAGCCACAAACACCAGCAGATTTGCCCGTCGGTCAGCTGCACAGTGCCCCGGTTCCTGTTAGCTTCCCAGCAGTGGGCAGGGGCTCACAGCTCCACCACGGCCCTTGGGTGCCCCGGAGGAAGCTGTTGTGCTGACTGCTGAATTGCAGCTTGATTATTTAGTTTTCTTTTAACAGGTTTGTGTTTGCAGAATCCCAAAGCAAGATTTGTACACATTAGTGTGTGTGGCTGTTGACCTGAGTGAGGTTTCTGGGTCACAGAGTAAAAACTCTAGTGATGTCCTTTAAGAGCACAGCCTCTGTGCTGGGTGCAGTCTTCATTGCCCTTCAGTAGGTGTTTGGGTTTGACAGACCATGTTCCATCACATGCTGATGGGGAAAGTCTCACTTCACGTCCTGCGGATACACATTGGCAGGAGATGAGATTTCAGAGCAGCAGAGGAGGACGCTCCAGCAAGTTTGGGGCCCCTTGCCTGGTGCAGCAGATACCTGGCTGGGTTTGGTGTGAGGGTGTCTTGAGTGCTGGGGGAGCAGGTTTGTGGAGTTTCTACACTCAGAGAAAAAGGGATATTTTAGTTTTCATGGGGACATGTTCATCTACTGTGTGTTGAGCTTGCTTCGGACTATGGGCACCCACAGAGAGCCAGTAGAGAAGCGGCCTCTTCCTGCTGGGGTAGTGAGCAAGCTCCCACCAAATGTGGCTTTGTTACATCTCACAAAGTTGGGTTTATTCTTTTTGTTTCAGGTGAAGCTGTGAAGGGCTCAGAGCAAACAGCAGCACAGGAAGAAGAGGAGGAGGAGGAGGAGGAAGAAGAAGAAAGCATTCCTGGGTGTACCTTGTTCATCAAAAACCTGAACTTTGCCACCACGGAAGACACGCTGAAGGAGGTGAGCCATAAGCGAGGGGAGGGGACTGGGTTTTGCTTAGCACGGTCCGCTCGGATGGAGCAGGAGAGGGTTGGGTGTGTGACTGAAGGCCAGACTGAGATGCCTGATGGAGTAAAGTCCCCACTCCCAGGAAGGGTGAGAAGAAAGGGCTCTGCTCTGCTGCAGGAGACAAGGGGCAAGCTGTTCTCCACTTGTGCTGAGGATGCAGTGTTTAAAGGAGTTAAAAAGGAGTTGAGGGAGCGCTGGATTGTGCTGGGACTGGGAACCTCTGCTTTGGAGTTTCAGGGATTATGACAAATGTGTCTGAAACCATTTTCATGGGGTTTAATTCCACCTTGGGACAGGTGGAGGCAGCAGGAAATCTTTAAAGACTGCTCGTTTCCGCTGCTTTCTGTAACGCTTCTCCTTGGGATGAGCATTTTTGCAGCTGTGATACTGCTTTGTGTGTTAAGGCAATAAATAAATAAGTGATGGTTTCACCGAGATTTGCTTTTCATCTAAGCTTCTGCCAACATTGAGCTGTCTGTGCTGCCTTACCTCAGCAAAGCACTTGGGAGAGATTCTAGCATTTCTATAGCCATGTGGGATGTGAATAGCAAAATAGGGAAAAGCAACTGGGAGCTCTTGTCTCTGCCGCTTTTTGTAGCCACATGAAATGCCCCATTTTACGGCCCAAGAATGCTGGTGCAATGTCAGTCCATCCTGGACCCCCGCTCCTCTGTCTTGGGTCTATGGTACTGTATAGAGACACTGGTCCAGTTGGGTCTGGGGACAAATTTTAATGCTCAGAGGAGGACTGGGATTTGTCCCCACTTCTTTTTCTGCCTTCTGGCTGCAGTTTTACATGGGAATTGAACAGATTGTTTCCAGCCCCTCCTGCATGTCATGTGTTTTAGAGGCATCACAGGGGTCACCTACCCCTAAGGTCCCTACCTGGCTGAGGGCATCTTGTAATCCGCAGTGTTCCTCCAGAGCTGTCCCAGATCTCTACACTGTTTCTGGGGAGCAGTGGAGGATTTCTGGAAGTGTGTAAATTGACTTCTTTAGAATTCTCTGTGTGTAAGTGTATTTGTATGGAAATAATTCTATCAGAAAAACCACGGCCGCACTGTCTGCTTGTCAGGTGAGTGCTGGGGGGAGGTGGGCCTGTGAGCATGTGCTCCTGGCTCTGGAAGAGGGCCACGTTGTCACTCGAGTTGAGCTGCAAGCCCATGACAAAGGGAACTGAATCACGTGTCCAACTTCCTTGCAGACGTTCTCCAAAGTGGGAGCTGTGAAGAGCTGCACAATATCCAAGAAGAAAGACAAAGCAGGTACTCTAGCTGTTGCTGTTCAATTCCTTCCCTCGGCTGGTTGCTGAGGGCTCAGGTGTGGCATTGCTTTAGCATTCATCTGGCTGAGCATTTGTGTTCTCGTTGGTGAAATAAGTGTGCCTGTTGAAATGGCTGAAAGCAGCAACCAAAACCACCCCAGGCTTCAGTCTAGAAGGTTAAGCTCAATTGTGGGTTTTGTGGAGATGTGGCCTTCTCTTGAGATCTTGAGATAGAGAAACCAGCTCCTTCAGTATCACAGAAGAGAGCGAGATACGAGTTGAAAGGAACCGGTGCCCCACGATGATTAAACCTGCGCATGACATGCTTCATCCACAATAACGACCGGGGTCTTCAAGGGTGCCTGGCTGAGTACTCTGCTGGATGGGCTTCATTTGCCTTCTACCCGCCAGCTTCGAGCCCAGCAGGCTGTGGTGACGAGCGGCAACGCCTGTTGCGTTGACTGCACTTGCTTTCTGGGCGGTTGGACAGGGAAGAGTTTGCTTAAGGCAAGCGCTGGCAAGGTGGGCTGTGTCTTCTTCCCAGATTTTAGGCTAGGCAGTTGCGCAGCTCTACAAGGTTTTGCTTTTACAGGGCTCCTCTTGCATGGGACAAGTGAAAACTTGGATCCACTGCAAGAAAAAGAGCTCATGACCAGACAGCAATACTTGAGTTAGGCTGATCTCATACCGTACCAACTCGATCCCCTTCTCTCACTTGGGGTCATCTCTACAGTCTACTATCATCGAGGTTTTGAAGTTGGAAACATGGTGTTATGGTTTTGCTTGTGGATCTTCCCTTTCCTCGCTCAGCCTTAATTACAGCTCTTGTAGTGGTCAGTGTGTTCCTCAGAAGTGAGGAGTGGCCATAGGCGCTGCAAACCTTTGCTGTGCAGGGAGGTGGATTAGATGTCCCCTCCTTGGGCATGGAACCAGCAGCTGCATGCCCAGCTCTGTAGAAGCTCCTGTTGTGCCTTGCAGACCTCAAAGGCATTTTGTCACTTAAATGAAACACAGGGCTCACGCTTTGTGACGATGGGAACTACAGCGTGGGACAGTCCAAACTGGAACAGACCTCAAGCGCTGGGCTCCCAACCGCAGTCAGTAACTGACTGCTTGTCAAATGTTGGCCAAAATGAATTTCTGAGGGGGTCTCAGATTAGAAGGGTCTCCTCTGGGGACCAAACTGCAGCCTGCACGTCACTGTCCTGCAGTAAGTCACCCCCGTTTGTGGGTACTGGACCAATTTTCCAAATGAAGGTTTCATGTCAGTCGAGAGGAAAAAGTCCTGTGTATGAGCCAACATTTGTGTCTCCATCATGGGATGACTCTCCCTGACTGTGACCTGCGGCTGCTTTGTAGGACTTAGTGTTTTATTTAAGGAGGTTGCACTGAAATCATGTGAAGCAAAAGCAGTCTGGTTTGCACGCCACACCGATGATCTCCTCTTTGACAGCAGCATCAAAACAAGCTGTTCTAGAGCAGCATTGTGCTCAAAACAAGTCAGTAAGGGGTGCTCGCGAGCAGCATCCGAGTCAGGGCATGGGCAGGCTGGCCATTTGCCTGAGCTATTAGTTTCTGGCTCCCTGATTTTGCTAATCGGTGCTTGCTCCTGTTTTGTTTTTAGATCTTCTCCATAATGTTGTCACTGTTTCCTGTTAGCTTAAGGAGTTCCCTTTCTCTTCTGGCAGGCACTTTGCTTTCAATGGGCTTTGGATTTGTGGAGTACAAGAAGCCAAAGAGTGCCCAGAAAGCCCTGCGCCAGCTCCAGGTAAGCTTGAGTGTTGTCAGCTTGGATTTCTTTCCAGAGGCGGAGGGCAAAGGCTTGGATGAATGGTGAGGTTCAAACTGTATCTGCGGATGTCTGCGGTATGAGTTATCCTGCACAGGTGGAGAAGCCTCTAGATTGGGCCAGGTTTATGAGGGAAGAGGGTAGGTAAAGGGACAAGACCTCATGCAAGAGTGTTTCCTAGTGCTGATCCAATACAGAGGTGGCAGAAAATGTGCAGTGAGTTTATTCTGCAAAGTGCCTTTTGCAGAGAGCCAGGCATCCGCTCCCTCTGTGAACAAATCCTGCATAGTCTTTAGTGCTGCAAAGTTCAGCTTTACCCTCTGTGACTCTGCTATTGCTTCAGGGTCTTCCAGCCTCCTGCCTTCTCTAGGCTGCACGGTGTGGCTGCGCTCTGAAGGAATAAGTCATTCTCTCTGCTGCTATCTGGGTGTTTGGTCCATGCTACCCGGGTGGTGCAGGCCAGACAGCTGGAGTGATCCCTTTCCGTGCAGGTGTGAAGGAATTTCTCTATGTAATCTGTGCAGTGACCTCAGATCCATGAGTCCCATCTTCAACGGGTGGTCATTTCACATTTCACAGCCTAGGTAGTCTTGGGGTGGACATGTGCTCTCCATCCTCTTGAAAAGCAGAATCCTGGGCAAGGGAGAGAGCAGGAAAATGGGCATTTTGAGGGGGGGAGCAGGCAGCAGGGCTCCAGGTTCCCAGTGTAGTGCCTTTGCGTGTCATGTGCCTTGTGAGGGATGATGAGGCAAGAGGCTGCTTGTTTTCAGTGCTGAGCTGTAGGAAGTTCTTTGAGGTGCAGGAAGCAAGAAGACTTTCTTACTATACTGGCTACAGATGGCCAATAAAACATCTGCTGGTCATTCCAGAACAGTAAGTCCTTGCCTTGAAGAGTTTGCAGTCTAGAGGTAGTGGAAACCACAGCCCAAAGCCATGAAGTGACTTGTCTTTGCCAGTGTAGTGGCAGAGCTGAGGCTGATGGACAACTGGATCAGGGATTTTGGCCGCTGCTTCGGTCAGCCAAGCTGTCTCCAGCCTCATATTGGAAGCCTGGCCTCGCATGAGCGGTGTTCCACAGAAAAAAACCTTGGCAGGGAGAAGGAGCAAGATGTGAAATGCTGTGCTTGTATCCTGGAAGCTTGAATATTTAATTATTTATGTGGTTACTCTGTTGTTTCTTTGTTTTAACTTGCAGGGCTGCTCTGTAGATGGCCATAAGCTGGAAGTGAAGATCTCAGAGAGAGCTGTCAGGTAAAGCTGATGTCTCACCTCTGTAATGTGGTTACATTTAAGCTGCAGTAATGTTTGGCAGGTTCTTCACCTCTGCATCACGAGGGCTGTGAGCGGCAATGCTCTGACTGCTGAACACAGCAGCCTTTGTTGTGCTTTGCTCAGAGTCACTTTAGTCAGTCTTACTTGAAAAGAAAAAAGGAGTGATGAATAGCTGAGGCGAAGGTGTTCGCTCGCTCAGTGACCTATCTCCAGTTAAAATCCCGAAGCAGTAGTGGGACCCCAAAACAGCCCAAAGTGAGAACCAGGCACTTGAGTTTTCTTCTGCTCTCAAGGAAGAAGCTCCTCTAAAACCTCTACTTTGGTGACAGTTCGGGCAGCATTGCAAAATCAACTGGTAGCCCAAGTTCCAGTGGGTCTAAAGAGTTCTTGAAGACAAATACTCTCTAGGTAATGAAATCTTCCACCCTGGTTCATCCAGGAGAACAGGGGCTTAAGAGTAATGTTCTGCTGCTGATTCTGATCAAATCAAGACAAATACAGGTTTCTTTCTTCCCTGAAGAGAAATTAGGATTTCCCTTCTTTTGGGCAGTCAGGTGCGGAGGAGATGGTGCCCTGTGGATGGATTTACTTGGCGTTCAAGTCCTGCTCTTTAGGGTTTCCTTCCTAGTTTTTTATTCAGAACAGAATCTTCTAAGTGCAAAGTTGAAAATTAATCCAGATGTCTGAAGGTGAATGTTGGCACCTAAAAACTGTTCTTTGGACACTTTGGAAACCCTCCAGGAGCCAGAATGGGATGGATCTTTTGCCATGCAGTCATCCTTACCTTCCCTTTCTGTTGACTTTGTAGGCCTGCTGTGAAATCGTCCCGAAAGGAACAAACCATCAAGAAGCAAAAGACTTCCAAGATCCTGGTCCGAAACATCCCATTCCAAGCCACCGTCAGGGAAATCAGGGAGCTCTTCAGGTAGGAAGGCTCTTTCTGTTGGGTCTGTAGAGTGCTCCGGGCTGGAGCCAGTATGATTTTCATGTGGGATCTTGCTATTGGATTATAAATACGAGTTTTGTTTTCTTTGACGAAGTAAACAAGCCTTTTACTGAATGTAAATACAACTGGCTTGGCAGGTTCCACCAGTGTAGAAATCCTGCTGATGAGTCAGAAATCGCATAAGCCAGCGTTTTGGCTGGAGCCACCGTGAGCTGTCGGAGCCGGTGGCGGTCACCATGCCGCAGACATCGGCGGAGCCCAGGCATCTCCCCGCCTGTCGAGTAGATGCCATAGTGCTGGGTATTTCCTTCCTCTTGCCTGAAAGGTGTGTGGCAGCTTTCCTGATGCAGACAACTGCTGTGAGAGGTGGTAGCTGGGGCTGGCGCCCTCCTCCATCTGTGCTGCCCGCAGGATGGTGCAGCTCCTTCGCATCGTGGAGGGAGCACTTCTTGCTTTCCCTTCCCCGAGTGTTTCGCTCACATAGTTGGTGAGATGTTACCCCAAGGCTGGCAGCCCTGCGTCTGTACGGATGTGGGACGCTGCTGCCTGTCGTGTCCTCTCCGGCAAGAAACACCTTGTCAGCTATGAGACCCGCCTGGGGTAGTGCTGAGTGTTGAACAGGGATTTTGGGATGATCCCAGCCTCATCCTTCTGTGCGCCGGCTGAGCTTTATTTTCTTCGTATCTGCAGCCTTTTGTGCAGTGACTTGTTAAGCCTTGTAATGCATCCCGGAAAAGAGGTGAAACTTCATAAAATACCACATGCAGCATCTTTTCTGCTCCCGGGACAGGAATTTTTTGCTTGTCGTCCCTTGCAGAATGAATTTGGGGGAATTGGTGTCCAGCTCTGCCCGTTGCTTTTTCCCTTCTGCAAAACACGGGCAATCGCTCACGCTGTGGGACACGGTGAGGTGCTGCCTTAGGAGGAGGCTTTTCTGTGTGGGTCTGGCCAAGCAGAAGGCAGGTGCTTCCACCTGGTCGGGGCTGGGGTGTTTCTTTCCAAAGGGAGTAAGTTGAGCTGCTTAACCCACTGCAGCCTTCCCAGACCATGCAGTGAAAACTGCCTTGTGAGGAGCCGCAGTGATCTGTTCATTGTGGGGGAAATCAAGTGTTTCCCTGTGTACAGTGAATTCTGTCGACTTTATGAGCATGTGATGTTCTCCTGGCTTGTCCACGGGGAAGGACAGTACTGCCCTGAGAGGCCCTACTGAAACAGGGCAAAAACTGTGAATTTCCAAGTCACTGTGCTGAGTTTTCTTAGCACATGGGGCACTGCTGATTTAAAACCCAGCGCTGTGTGGCAACAGATAGGACCTTCGTTAAGCTGGAGCAAAGAAAACCAGGGGGGTCTATTTGCCTTCTAGGGCCCTGGGTAAGTTCAAGGAGCAGGAAGGCTTATCACGAGGATAGATGAGGCCAGCAGAGACTGTGGAGTGGTTTTGGTATGTTGTTTTCCTCCTGTCTTGTCTGGCACCTCAGTGCTGTGGAGAGGAGGGGTGGAGGAGCAGTCTGATTAATATTGCAAGGAACACCCAGCTTCTAGCCGCGTGCACTGTCAGCCGTGTTCTCGGAGCGATGCGTGAACGTCCATTCCATTTACCTGGGATACTTGGAGACGTGGGGTTTTTTATCCTCAAAACAAAAGCCCTTGAGAGGGGGCCCACAATCGTCCCTCCACCCCTGCTGTCCCTCCTTCCCTTCAGAGCGGCTAAAACCAGGCACGACAGAGCGCTCCTACATGCTTCATCCTCCTAAGCTGCCTTTTTTTGGTGATTTTAAATGAGATGCCTTTGCTCTGGAGCTTTGAGCTCTTTCTGCATTTAGGAACAAGCCTTATTTGTATTTTATTTATTTATTTGAATCCACGAACAGTCTCTTGGCCAGGGAGGCCGCACGGATGGCGGGGCTGCAGGGGGCACTCTTAGCCTGCCCAGGAAAACCAGGCTGGGGACCACCGTGCTGGGGACTGCCAGCCTGGGGACACCAAGGGACTGCCAGCCCAGGGACCACCAAGCTGTGCCGTCAGGCATTTCCATGCAGGGCAGCAGCCCCCGGCGTTGGGAGGCTTTTTCCCATCTCCTCTATTGTTTCTTCACGTGCTCAAAAGCCACTTTCCAGCCCTGCAGCTGATGTTGTCTCCCAACCTGCTTCTTTCTGTGCGTGCTTTTTTCTTTTCTCAATTGCCTAGGCAGGAGAAAAATTAATAAATTAATTAAATGAATGAATAAATATACATACACCACTATCTGTCTATGTATTAGTGCACATATATGTAATTTGTCTGGGGTAATACATATATTATGCAAATAGATATTACCAAATAATACACATATATAACATTTCATCAAACAAATATTTCCATGTTTTGAGTTCTGTCAAGCAGCTGTAGCTTCCTTTTCAAATGGACCCACAGTAGGAGTCAATGACACCAGAACAGGGAAAACAAGGGAGTCGAGTGTTTGGAATAGCAGATGTTACAAGCTGTTGTACCTGCACTGCTCGGCACTGGCAGGTCAGGAAATCCTGCCCTGGTTTGTCTTTATGCTTTTTAATATCATTCTTCATGAATCAATCCATCGCTTAAATGCTTAGACTTGCCCTGCACCACCATTCCTGCTCCTTCAGCAGCTGAAGGTGGAGGTGGCCCACGGCTCTGTTCCCTGTGCCCTCCCTTCCCCAGCTGCCTCAAGCGATCTGTGAAACCCTGGGGAAAGGCTCCAGGGTGGACCTCGCTGGGGTTGGGAAGTGGTGGGCAACACGTGGGCTTCCCATCGCGTGACCGTGCGTCTCCTCTGCGGCAGGAGCAGCAGCAGGATTGGGGAGCTGCATTCCCCGGGAGCTTCCTCCTGCCCGTCCCCGGCAGCGAGGTGGGTCCCTGGGAGGAAGGAGGCCAGGCGGTCCCTTGGGAAAGGTCTGTGAGTGGGTGTAAAATTCCAATTGATTTTTCCTCAAGCTCATAGTTTGCAGGAGATTCAAAGCAAATGTGGCTTTTTTAATTTTGGAGTGGGGGATATTGACCTGTTCTTGGGCTGGAGAAAGGTGGTGCTTAATTTTCTCTGTCTGGAGTCGTGAATGCTCTGGGTAACAGCTAAAGTCCTCTGCCTGCAAAAGAAGTGTCTCGTTGCAGGGCTCCATGAGCCCTAGGTGCTGCCTACCTCCCACCCCAGACCCGATGGCCTTGCTGGGGTGTGCGGCGCTGGTTCAGAGTGGGTCCTGCCCTCTTCTGCTGGAGGTGTTGGCCTCTCTCACACCGTCAAGGGGTCTTTTTTAATAAATTTTTTTTTTTTTTGAGACTAGATAGGTGTAATTTTCTTTAGAGGGAGAAACGTTTTTCAATTATAGGGGCTGCTTTTGGGCTACGGGTGAAGATTTAGCTTCTGTGGGTGTGTTTCTTTCCCCCATTTTTGTTTTTTGTTAGATTCTACTCTTTACTACCTGGAAAAATAACAAAAGACAAATGGTCCTCAGTTCTTTCCGAAGAGCTGGAGTTAGGGTAGCAGAGACAAAGGGATTGATAGCCCTTCATGCTATCCCATGAAGGCTGCTAATTTTTGCTACCAAATTGGGGGGCTTTTATGGCAAGACTTTTTTTTTTTTTTTTCAAAGGGACTCTGGATGTGGTGAGCTGAATTGGAGATCTGTGAGAGGCCACATTGTCACGGATTGGAGCTCTGGCAATTTCTGAAAATGAGGCTCCTTTAAAACCTAGCACATCAGATCCGCGCAGCCTTCATTGGCAGCTCCAATTAACTATTTGTTTCATGGCATCCTCTTCCATCCTTCCCCCTATCTCCACCAACTTGCACGAATATTAAAAATAAGACTGTTTTGCAGTTGGCAGGTAATGTTTGAAGGAGATATGTGTTTTATTTTCCCCAAAGGGAGAACAATTAGATTTAGAAAAAGACTCCTTAGAAGATTTCTACCCAATCAAATGCAACCTGAGGGACAGGTACCGCGGAGAGTCTGCCCGGAGTTTGCCGTAACCGATGCTTGTAGCACCAAAGGATGCCGTTATTACAGTTGCAGCTCAGGTAGCCTGTTTTGGGGCTGGCATTGGTTCCACTTTTCTTTGCAAAATATATCTGAGAACTTATTGTTGGGGTCTGTATCTATAAATCTGGCTCAAATTGCAATGACTGTCCCTTCCAGCCCTCTCCCACCAATTAGTTGCGGTGGAAACTAACCCTCAAAATTCCGAGCGGGGTCAGGTGCTGGTGCTGTGAGTGTGGAAGGTGTTTTATTGTCCATCTGGCCATCCCTTGCCGTTCACCTGCAGGAACTGCAATCGAACACATGGCATAAAGCTGTTAAATCACAAAATTATTCTCAGTCGAGAGACTGGACTTTAGGTTGTCTAAAGGAGCAGGTAGCAGAAAAGCAATCGAAAGGTGTGGGAGGTTATTGGTGCGGTTATCTCCGCATTCTGACTTTCTTCTGTAAAGAAAGTAATCCTGCATCTTGCCAAGACCTTCGGGGGTGGATGTCTCTTTTAATTTTAACTCCTTTGCTGACTGTTTTCTCCATCTTGACAAAGACATGGCATTTATTGCATCTGGCGAAACAAGTGCCTGGGACCGATGAGGAGGAAACAGCTCTATTCCCTCTGGTAGGGGGTAAAAGTGAAGACAACCAGTGAGACAAGACTTCGGAGTCATGTCTCTTCTAGAAGAAGAAAAACCTGAAGAAAGATAAGGTGGATAAACTGGCAGAGATATTTTTTTTTTAAAGGCAGTCTTTATGAAGTTAATTTTATAAGATGATGCCTTTCACTTCTTCTGACCTATTATAATAAAGTGTAGTTATCAGAATGGGCTTTTCATTTCCCATTATAAAGGACACGGTGGTATAATGAATCCATCTGCCAGACATGCTCGCTGTTCACACCTTTCTCCCAGTAATGGAGTCTACATGACTGGAGACAATTTCTCCTTCCCAGAGTAACATTGCCCTGCGGAAGCCATGGAAATCTTTGCTACTGAAAGGCAGAGGAGGCAAAAAATCAGTCCCTTCGTAAACACGTGAGTTTGTTAAGCAGGTGCTGGGCAGTATTAATGAGAAAGTTCAGTGCAAACAGCCCTGAAGCATTGCTTGCCAAACAGTCTCGTGTCAGATTACTCTCCAAGTGATGCTTTTGCTTTTAAAACCCTAGATGGTACGCTAGAAATCCTTCAAAATCCAGTGCTGCTTCTTCTTTGCTGCTTAAAATTGTTCTCTCCCTACTGTCCTCCAGCAGTGTGGTGGCCCATGAAGAGAGAGGGGGGAGCTGCAGAAGTCACAGTGAGCACCTCCCCACGGTGTAAGGGTCTGCTCCGGGTAGGGCAGGGGCTGCACAGTTGTAGCCAGGGGAGATGAAGCTGGTGGGTGGGATGTTGGGGAGAAGCCCCAGGAGCTGCTGAGCCTGGTCTGGAGATGATGGGAGAGGGTCAGTGATTCCCCTGGTCTGCCTGTTCCTTCTGCCATCCTGCCACATCAGCAGGTCTGTCCTAGGTCAGAGGTCTCCTAGGTGAATCGCTTGCTTAGCTCCTCACTGGGGGTGATATCCCCCAGTGTGTCCAGCACCCTCCTGGGAAAAACCAAAGTGCAGATCTTTCTCCACTGCTCACAGCTGGAAACTGCCTCCAGTGCCATGCAGAGTCCAGGAAAGGGCAGGCACATCACAAACACGGCTGTGACTCACGGGACCATCAAACTGCCTATTTATCATGCTCTTAGCCCTTTACAACCAAAACAGCATTAAACTGATGTAGACAAAACACTATTTGAGGGGTAGAAGGAGATGGGGCAGAGTTGCCAGACGTGCAGGCATTGGGTATGTGGGGCTCTGTGGAGCAGGTTGTCAGCCCTTCCTCGTGGTAGAAACCACTGTTGGGTTCATCCCTTGTTCATCTGAGTGACATCTATGAACAAATTAAGCTACATTTTTGAGTCATTTTATCATGATGGTCCAACTGTTAGCCTGTAGCTAGATCCAGTCTGAAGGACTCGGGGAACAGAGTAGCTCTAAGTGATGAGCAAAGTCTCCAGCTAAATGTCTCTTGTTCTACCTGTGTGTGGTTACTGGTTTAAAGCTAAGTTTCAGCTCACTTACTGGTGAATAGAGAAGTGTTCCCCAGAGCAACGTATCATCCCTTCTGCTGAGGGCAGAGCCTCTTGGTCTTCCACAGCTGTGCCCCAACAAACTCCTGTGTTGCTCGGTGTGGAGTCAGGCGAACAAAATGCTGCTCTGGAGCAATCTGCAGAGGCGAGGTGAAAGGCTGCTCCAGTCTGGATACCTTGCTCAATTCTTTGCTGGTATTACTCAGGCTGGTACTGATCACTCGCTTAACGACCTTTGTGGATTGGGGCTTAGCTGCCTCGGAGAATTCCCTAGAAGGGCTGGTAGCGTGAGTGTATGGATGCTTCAGTAGTGGGACCGTGCCATGCCAGCAGGTATTTGTGCAGAACTGAGCTGCTCACGCTTGTGCTGGTCCCAGAGTACATGCTTGCAAGCCTGTGCATGAAGAGGATGCCCAAAAGTCTTGTACAAGCCTAAGGACCCTGGGGAAGTGGCGGCATCGGTGCGTGCTCTGCACCCAGCCATCGGGTCTGTGTTGGATCCCAGCTTTCTGGCCTCCCCTCTGAACTGGGACATTGGTGCCAGCACTTGGAAGGACATTGGAATGTGTGTCTTGCAGAGAGGTGAAAACCTGTCAAGAACGGTTTTAGGAGCGAGAACTGGGATATGTCTCATTATAGTAATAATGCCTTGGATTTTGGTGTGGTGTTGAAGGGGATTGCCGTATCATGTTCTCCAGGAAACAAATGGGTGGTTTAAAAAAGTGACTCATCCTTCTTTGCGATCTCCAAAGCCATCCCCAGGCTCCTGCTCCAGGCTGTTGCGTGCCCTGAGGTTACAAGCCCTCACTGGTGTGGTGGGCTGAATCCAGGCACGAGCGTAGGTGCGTGTATGTGCTCTGGTGCCCCTGGCGTACGGGTGGATTCTCATGCCAACAGCGCAGTTTGGTCTGTCCCTAGCAATAACACTCTCTGGGTCCCGTTTTGAAGGTGGCTTCCCAAAACTATGGGGCAAACCCGTGCCTGGAGCACTGCAGGGCTGCACGCGTTGGAAGAAGCATCAGTGAGCTGGTTCAAGGCCACATCCTCAGGAGACGCAAATGCGAGCGGCTGCCGATGCTGCCAGCAGATGCGGTGGCGCTTGGCGTTCAGGCTGGATTTCAGCTCTCTAATCAGAATGCGAGCTCCATGCCTTGGGCCGCTGAGCGTCTGAGGAGGAGCGTGTCTGGCGTGAGGGGCTGCGGGATGCTGCCTTGGGTTGAAGCTTGCCACCCCGACGCAGCTCTGCCCCTCTCACCCGCCTGCTCCTGGGCCCTGTCTGCCCACGTAGTTTGAAAGCACTTGCAAAAAAAGCATCTTTGGGGGGGTTTTCTTTGGCGTGGTCAGGAAGCTGTGGGTCGATCGCTCCCTCCTTCCTGGCTGAGGAGCTCTGCCCCACTGGTGAGGTTCAGTGTTTTGTCACTTTGCAAGGGGCAGAGGGAGTTTCTTTACCGTGACATTTTCCCCTGCCCTCCAGCGTCCCTGGCAGCATCTCGTCCCTGCAGCCTTCCAGCAGACTCAGGGCTGGTGTTTGCCACGGGTCCTGGCTGCCCAGCAGCCCGGCACAGCAGCACTGGTCTCCCCTGTGACCCCACCTGGCTCTCCCCTGCCCTCGTTCTCTGTTATCACCCCATTTTCCCCCTTGCTGGGGGCCAGATTTAAGTCTTGCGCCTTAGGCCGGGCCACCCCATCCCACGGGAGCGGTGCCCAGGGAAGCGCAGGGTGCAGGGGCTTTTCCGGGCAGCAACATGCAGGTCTGTGCCGAGCTCCGGGTGAGAATATAGGGATCTGCTGGACTGGTTTATTTCTCTTACTATCTCAAAAAGCATGAATTAAACTGGGTTTTTTTTTTTTTTTTTGGTCCTTCTTCAAGCCTTTTCCTTATGTGCTGGAAACCCAAACCCAGCAACACTGGGTTGATATTCAGAGACCAGAAATGTAACTGGCCGCTTTAATTTGACTATCCAAAACGAGCCGTGGGGTGGGGGAGAGTGAAATAGGTTTTCAGCGCAGTTTTTCAGTTTGAATCATAAAGGTGTTTAACATAGATAAGGAAATGTTTAACTCTCTGTTATCTTGGCAGAGTTGCTTTAAAAGGTGGATCTTACCGAGAGCAGAAGGAAGGTTTTTCAGCACGTCTCTTTCCCTGGGTTGAATATTCATGGCGATACTTGACTTTTTATATTTTTTTCCCCTCTTCTGCACTCCAGACCCACAAGTCCCCTTTTCTGCTCGCCCAGAACCTCTGCTGAGGAGTTTTTTGGCTGCCTGCTTTTGCGCAGTCCAGTCGTCCGATGCGAATGAAGGGAGTTTCTAGGCTGCTTCCTTCTGACTCATGCCGAAGCGTCTCTCCCCGGGGCACCAAGCCGAACCTCCCGGTGGAACTTAATTAGTTTTACACACAGACTCTGTTGCTCACTGGCGTGGAGGGGCTCGGGGAGGTGGGGAGAGATGGGGAAGGGGCTGCTTTCAAAATGTCTTATTCCAATGGAACTCTGGCATTTTGCTTTGGGGATTTGACTGTTCTTCTGTGCCAAGTGGGTCCGGCACACGTGCCTGCATGCGTGTGGGCTTTTCCTCCTCAATAGGAGGCAAAACCCGAAGCCCTAGAGGAGCTGCTGGCTCCTGTAAATAACCCACTTGGTGTATCAGTGTTAGGAGGTTTCCTTTTGTCTGAATTGTTAAGGAGAGTACGTGCGCCTCTACATCTACAGAAGGAAAAACATGTTATTTTTTTGCCTTATGTTGTAGCCAGTTCTTGTTATTGTCCCCTGGCCACTGAGACTACTTCGGGGCTGGCAGCCAAGGGGGGTTGCAGAATCTACACTGTTGAAATGACGCTGGTCCAACTTTGGAGCTTGTGTCTTGGCCTTTAAGTCAAGGAACAATCAAGGTGATTATTTTCTTCATCTTAAAATCCTTCTCTCTGTTGCATTTCTTAACTGGAGTTCTTGCACGGTGACATTGACCCATCCACCTCCTTGTCTTTGCTAGTCCATACGTGTGGTGTTTTTCAGTCTGGCTTCATGAGAAGGTCCTGACAAGCCTCTAATGAATCACAGTTTTCTTCTCAGGATGACACTGTGTCCTTTATTTGCATCTCTGTTTGCATTCTTTTTTTTTTTTAACCTCAAGCCTGCTATAGCAGTTCTACCTCTTCCAGTCCAGCGGATTTGAAGCCTTGAGATATGGTTAGAATTAAGGACCTTCCGCTGCACAGCCTCTTACCTCCCCCGGGCAGGCCCCCTGCCAAAGGCGTTTGAACCGTGTTGGCTTCCGCAGCTGGTGGCACCTCGAGTGTTTCTGTCTGTGCTCCTGCCCACACATTGCTTTCCCTGAAGACACAGAGCTAAGGCAGATCGAGCTGACCATCTGTCTTCTCACCTCCCTTTCCTCCTCCCCCAGCAGGCTCCTGACCACTTCCAGGCATCTGGCAGAGGAGAGGAGATCTTAAATTTGAGAACTTGGTGCAATGAAGTGTAAGAGGAAGCTCCCCAGGCTTGTCTTCCCAGGAAGGTGCTGTTGTGGGACTGACCCTTATTAGACATCCAGTTCACATAAGCTGCCCTTGAAGATGGGATGTTTTTTCTGATCAAGTTCTCATTTTCTTAGATACCAGGGAAACTGGGATGGGAAAGTCGTCTCCTTTGTTCTGCTTCTCGCAGACCTGCTTGTTAGCAGAGGGGCTCCCCACTGGTGGTCCACACACATCAGGGTGTCCCCCTCATGTGTGGCCTTCTGGGACTTGCCAAGGACATTTGGAGGACAGCCTTGGTCCCCTTTCAGCCTCCACACCCCCCATTTTTTTTTGTCATCTTGTGGAGCCTCGCTTGGGAAGGCACCAACAGTGTCTTTTCCAAGCCCAGGAGTGCTGATCTTGGCAGGGTGGGCCTGATCGCAAGCCGCACCATTGGGATTTGTGCCGAAAGTTGCCGGTAGGCTGCGTGACCCCTCTTCGGTTCTCTTTAACCCTGGTCGTGTTCTTCCCACCCTTTGATTCCATTGCTGTGCTAGCAGCCAAAGGGTTAAAAGAGTTCTGGGGGGGCGAGGGGGTGGAGACGAGGTAGTTCAGATGCTCATTACTCACTGCCAACTTCCCCCAAAATCATATTAATTTCACGCTGTCACGCAGGACTGCGCTGTCTCCCTCGTCAGCATCCAGGAGGGTGGCGGGGATGGGGGGGAGCGCGGGTCCCCCCTCTGCACCGCGGCTGCGGTTTGGAAAGCTCATTGGTAACCTCTTTCCTTGCTGCGGTACCGACCCAGTGGGACTGGGCTGGGGCTGCCCACCTTGCAGGGGGATCTGGGGAACGGCGGGTTCTCCGCATGCGCTGGCTCCTGATGATCATTTTCCACCCCGCTGCTTGCACAAAAACCCCATGAAATTAGGTCTGCTGCAGCAGGGAAGTCTCGGGGAGGGAAGGAGGGAGGGAGGGGAGCTGCCAACCTACCCTGCCCTACCTGTGGGCATCGAGGATGCTTCTTAAAAGTTGGGCTTTAACCGGTTGCCTCCCTTTCCTTTTCTAACACGAGCAAGCGCAGCCTGTCTCTGCCTGCAAAGATTGCTGCCCCGGCTGCCATCGCCTCCTCTCTCATTTCTCCCCTTTTTCGGCTGTTTGCTCACTGCACCTGCCAGAGCTGTCACCTCTGCTGGGACTTCTCACCATCACACGAGGTAGGGCTGGGGCTCTGACAGCTCCCACGCAGGCTCAGCGCTCCCAAGCACATCCCAGCTGGCAGCTCGCTCCCCTGTAAGGCGCTCTGGTGACAGGGGCTCTGCTCTGTCCCCAGCAATTTTTGTTATTCTTATCCCTAGAAGATTTTTTCCATGCAAGCTCTTGTATTTTTTTGTGGGTAGGGGCTGGAAGGATCATCTCCTCCCTTCTCTCATCGTGTACCCTATGGCCACGCTTCTTGCAGTGTTTGGTGAAATGCAGCAGCAGCAGCAGCTCCGCTCTGCCCGTGTTTGCAGAGCTGAGAAGGAAACGGCACGTTAAGGGGCTCAGCTCCCTCCCCACAGCGGAGAGCCACCAGCCCGTGCTGCTGAGACTAAAAAGCTTTGCAGTAAACCTTGGGAGGGGAGTTACCTGTCAGTATGGGAAGAGGAGTCCCCTGAGCTCCAAGGGACCTGTGCCTCTCGTGCCCACAGAGCCCTGGACCCTGGGGTTGGAGGATGAGAGCGGCAAATCCCGTCTGTGGCAGCAGCAGCAGCCTCTGGTACCCCCAGCTGAGCGCGGGGCATTGCCGATGCTTTCTGATGCTTAGGAACCGTTGGAGAATCTATGAATCCAGGCGTTACCCGTGTCTTTAATCAACTCTGCTCATGCTTTCCTGGCTCTTGATTCCTTTCTGATTGTCCCCTCTTCTTTGTCCTCTGCTGTGTGAACTGAAAGCAGGTTCCTTCTACATAACCACATCCCTTGGGGACGTTGGCATCACATGGTGCCATTCCCTCACCTTTGCACTGACCTTATGAGCAGCAAGTGCTGGCAGGAAAGTTCTCTGAACCTCCTTTTGCAGGGCTGAAGCACCGCACCCAGCAGCTGTGTGACATCTGGCACGTTGTACGTGACCAGCCTGCGGCAATGCTGCTTAGCATCAGTTTTTACTCTTTCCTGTGTAGGGGATCTCCCACTTGAGGCCGAGGTGTTGCTCCTGGGAGGTATGTGGGACGCTGGTGGCCGTTCAGAGGCAGACTGGCAATGGTGGGAGGTGGTTTCCTGAGCAGTGCAGGAGCCAGACAAAGCTCAGAACTTGGCAAGTGGTTCAGTTCAAGCAGAGCATCTGTTCCTGGGGATTCATTACTTGCTCCCATCTCATTTGTTCCCCAGCTCCAATAGGAGCATGGCAGCTCAGAGAGCTGTACCTGTTGGGTTTGCCTCTAAAAATTAGGATCTTTTGTTGAAAGCCCCTGGGCTGGAGGCCTTGCAGCAATAAGAAATGAAGTCCCTGCTTTGCCTCCAGCTCCCTGCAAGCTGGGTGTCCCTGCCCTGGCAGCCAGCAGTCGAAAGCTGTTAGAAATGCCACCTCTGGGGAGGGCAAACTCCAGTCCTTCTGGACCCCAGTCGGCCCTGGCAGGTTATTTTTAGGTGTTTCATTGCCTCACTTTTTCTTCTCCCGGCATCCATGTGTGCGTTACAGCATTGCTGGTAGACGCAGGAGAACGTGGTTTCTCTTCCTCTCCTGTAACCCCTCATTTCTACCTCGTGTTCACCTTCTCAGCAAGCCCACGGCTGCCGCGCTGCATTGACGGTGTCTGTCAGCAAGATGCAAGTGTCTGCTCTTGCCTGCAATCGATTGCGAACACCCAGGGCGTTGTGAGGAGCCTTCCCGGAGGGTTGGGGGAGGACAGCAAAAGGAGGATGACAGGGAGAGCTTGCGCCCCACCGCACAGGTGCCTGGCCCAGCATTCGGCGTTGCCTTTGAGCTGTCGTAAATAAGGAACCAAATGGAAAAAGCCCAAACCCAACGAGCAGTTACTCCCACGGTGGTTTCCTCTGCCCAGAAAGCCATGGATTTACTGGGGTTGTTGACTTCCACCCTGGGTTCTGCCGCTCTTTGTGGTGCTGCAAACCTCCCTCCTCTTCGTCCAGATATTGCAAGGTTGGAGAGCAACGAGCTTTCTGCAGAAATAGAGTAGAAACATCATCAGTGGTTCCCGTGATGGATCAGATGATGCTTGCACCATGCAATCGCTCCCTGTCCTGTCTTAGTTTTCCCAGTGACCTGTAAAGACCTGTCATAAAGCAGCCTCTGCGCTTTAGCAGGTGTTGTAGTTGTGGGTTGGGAAAGGGTGACCAAAGGACAAGGGCGAGAAGAGAGGAACCTTCATAGCTTGGGTAACAGTCTCACCTTCGATTTGAGGGATGGGATGGGCGAATCAGACTGTTATCAGAGTGAATGCAGTATGTCTAGAGAACGCTCTGCTGCTCGCGTTGCTTTTGTGGTACAATGAGAAAATCTGATGTTTTGCTGTCCTGGAGAGGCTGATGCCAGTCAGGGGAGCCCGATGGCGCGGTGGCTCCCAGCCTGCCTTGCCAATGAGCTGACGTGTGCCTGGTTTTAATGATTTGCCTTGTTCCAGTCCCTGGCAGACTTCAGAGGTGGTCGGGCTGGGCTCTTCGTGAGACCAGCCTGTGCTCAGGAGATCTCTCCATCCTGCTGGTACACGAGTCACCAGAACAGCAGCACTTCACTCGAGCTCCCACGTTCTTAATGCATTTGCATGCATTTGATCTTCCCTATGAGTTTCTCTGTTCTCCCAATGAAAATAGTTAATCTGGTTATTTTTCTAAGTCATCCTGCAGCTTTACAGGGGCAAGGCTTAAATAAGAGTTCTCTTTAAAGCAGAGCTGCGTTAAAATAGCTGTCTGCCTATAAATATCTCATTGCTTCTATATTTATTCTCCTCCAGCTCAGTGCAGGACGTTCTACAGTTGAATCTGAGATATATATTTTATTTTTTTGACTGTTGATGCAGCTGGTATCTTACCAACTTGCTTTCTCCAGAGGATGCTCAAGGTGCCCCTTTGGGCATGGCTAGATCTCCCTTCTGTGTTTACTGCTTCGCTAGTTGTACAGATTTCCTCTTGTCTTTGAAACGAGCTGACTCAAGAATCCTGGAGGAGTGGAGATTTGTACCGGGCCCTCCTGTGAGCACTATTTTTAGCATAACTTATTTTTGCCCAGAGCTGCTCTCTGATCAGGGTTTTCAAAAGAGCCCCGGAGAGATAAATCCCCAAATCTCAACGCTGCTGGAGCTGTGGGTTCCTTTGAAATCCTGACCCGCCGGTGATTACGGTGGTGACTAGGTGGCTTCTAAGCCCTGGTCCTGCAAGGTGCCACGTGCGGGGAGAATTGTGGCTTACAAGCGCAAGCTCTGTGAGCGTTGGGGGCCCTCATCGACGTCCGAGCAGGGATTGAGATTTCATGAGGTTTGGGATACAAGGGTCACAACTGCAGTCGTTTGTACGGCTCGGTGAGAGCCTCCATGGGGAGGGGGTATCAGAAGCTGTAGTTTGGACCTGGTGTGGTCCCCAGAGGTGTGTGTGATAATAATGGCAGTAGCGTCAAGGAGAACGTCATTGTTGAGGTGAAATCACAGGATTCGAGAGCGGCCAGAGCCCAGACGGAGCCTCGACAGGGCTGGCGCGTGGCAGCAGGGAGGAGAAGAGCCCTGAGGTGACCAGGGCTGGGAGCAGAACTCATCGAAAGAGAAGCAGCAGCAGCAAAACCTAAATAATATTATGGGAGGATTTTCAACCTCTCTACTGGTTTTGAATGCTCTTTTCCATCCCACGAGTCCAATAGCAGTTGTCTTTAAGTCCTCTGCGTCACCAGCTCCTGCTCTTTGGGACCAGCAGACCTCTCTGAACCCCCAGCTGTCTTTCAGAGTTCCACACAAGTCCAACAGTGCTGTTCAAACCAGGGGCTTCCTAAAGCTTACGGCACTCCCCGTGCCAGCTCTGCACCTCCCCTGTGCCTTGGGAATGTTTCGGAAGGAAATGTGTTCATGCTTTAACTAAATAGTGAATGATCGTTGTCTTTAAAACATGAAAATAAATGCGGATAATACACAGGGATCTTCTCCAGGAGGTGTCAGCTTGCTCAGCGAGTCCTGGGCACTTGTCCTTGATCTCCCCAGCTCTAAAATAGGTGTATAACAGTAGGGAGATTAAAGAAACATCCCCACCCTGCGTTAGACCTGATGGCACCTGCTCCTCCATCAGCGAGGAGGAAGCAAAGGTAGGACAGACCCAACTCCACCTGCACAACACCCCGTGGGGAAGCCCAGGTAGGAAAGGACCTGCAGAATTGCTGAGATCTCGCTGCGCAGTCAGACCAAGAGAAAGACAGGAACAAATCAGGAGGTGACGGAGTCCATTCCTCTGGCCAAAAAGCGTGTGGAGGCTGCTGGGTGGTTTTCTGCCCCAGGGCTGGCACTCACCCCCCCACCCCGGCCCTGCCCACCTCTCTTTTTGCCACGCTGCCCCGTTAAATTCCCTCGCAGGAGCCAGAGCTGTCGGGCTGAATCACTGTGACGGTCACACCACAGCAACTGTACCTGCCTGCCTCTGCCAGCTGCAAGCTGGGAGGCTGTGGAAAAATAGTCATCATTTGGGAGGAGCAGGCGGCTGAGGAGCGGTGAAGGGAGGCTGAGAGACAAGGCGAAGCCGCTTCCACCGGCACGGCACATCTGCGCCGACCAGGGAAGGGAAAGGCCCCTTTTAACATCAGCAAATCTCTTTAAGGAACCGAATCTCTCGCGCGACGTTAAACCTCACAAAGTAGGATTAAATGCAGCAAAATTAAGAAACCAAACCTGGTTGCAGCACCTGTTTAAAAATGACTTAAGTGGAAGGATATTAAAATTTTAAGACCTGCTGCTGTGCTGGCGATGGAGGATTTAAAAAATAATAATTACTGTTGTGTGGGTTTTTTTTTTTTTTTCTTTTTTGCTTGGTTTTCAGAATTGGTTTCTTTCTGTTTAGCATGCAGCCTAATTGCGTAATTACACGATAGACTGGAGTAGAATTTAGTGCCTGTAATACCAGTTATAAAGAAGAGCCCTAATTATGTGTATCTTCTCAGGTAAATAATACATCAGGGGCATGGAGTGGCCTAATTACTGTTCTGAAAACCCGCCTAATGACTAATTTACTTGGAATTTCAGAAAGCTTTTGATAAAGTCCCTCATAAGCAACTGTTAAGGAAAATAAATGAGAAGGGGTAAAATGTTTTGCTCCATTTTTAAACACGCCATTTAAGCGATGGGAAACAGCCACTGCCTTCTGGTCGTGCGTCTTGAGGAGAGGGAAGGTCCCGTGGCCGCGTGTTGGTCTGGGGCCAAAGCTGTCGTGTTTCTGATCCTGCTTCACCGCGAGCTCCGAGGGAGCAGCTGACTGAGCTGCCCACAGAAAATGGGGCTTCATATGCGCAGGAATGTTGTGGGTAATTTCACAGCTCCTTGGAAGAAGCACATCTATGTGCACGCATTCCCTGGTACTGGCACTATTTGTGGTAATGAGCAGCTGAGAATCTTCTGAAGCGGTCTAGTCTAAAACCTGGTAAATCCAGAAGGAGCTAAACTTGGCTTAGTTTTCCGTACGTAGAAGAGCTGGGGAGCGAGGGCAGTCCCAAAGCTGGACTGAGCTTCCTCAGGGCTGGTTTCTAGGTGGATCTCATGGGCTTCCTCCATGTGCTGGAGCTGGGACCTGCACCAGAATAACCGGGCAGTGTTGGGGACACATCAGGGAGACACCGCAGTGAAGCTTCAATCAACAGCATGGACAAAACTGGTGGTCCCTGGTGAGAGATGGGCACTGAGCTGGCAAGGAGGGGTAGGAGATGCGAAGGCTTGCAGGTGGCAGGAGGAGAGTCCCAGTGCAGCCTTTAGCTGAGGCAGAGGAACCCTGACCCAGCAGGATGATGGGGATGAAGGAGGAGAGAGCGGTGAGGACCGTCAGGCGCAGGCTGGGCAGGGGCTGTGGTGGTGGGGCCTGCGCCGTGAGCCTGGGCTGGGGCAGATGTGCTGGGCCAGTGTGGTGGCTGGGGAGGGGATCCGGGAGGGTGGCACAGGGCTGGGGACACAGAAGCCTCACAGGCTCCTTCCACTCCCAGACCACGTCACCCCGGCCACTGTGTCTACTAGGAAGGCTTTTTTTTTCTGGCATGTTTTTGTGGCAAAGCATCACTTTATTCTGCCACAGGCAAGCGTATCGCAATGGTCCCCCTCAACCCTGGCCCACGGACTCTCCTCCTTCAAGCACAGCTCTGTCCCGCTGCCTCTCGACATCCCCAGGTACGGGCAGGTTTGGCAGCTTCGGGGAGGAAGCACAGCCATGTATTTCCAACTGGAGGAGCCGAAGAGATGTGGGGGGAGCAGCAGGAGGGAATTAGCACCCAAGGGTCCTCCGCTGCGCAGCCACGGCGGAGATAAAGCAAGAGGAGCTTTGCGCCCAGCCGGCGACACGCTAATTGCCTTTCCTTGCTGGAAACGTCGCAAACGATGCTCTTTAAGTCGTCGGCAAGATAAACAGTTGCTGTGGCAGGTGTGCCCAGAGCGCCGTCTGGATGTCATTAGACGTGTGGGTGAGAGAACATCCCTGGGACATTGAACGATGCCGTTCGTGCCAGGCGCATCCCGGGGGGGCTCGTCCCGCTCCCCCCTCCCCTGCTGCCACGAGCAGGGCTGCTTTCGGGGAGCGTCGGTTGCTTCCAGCCAAACCTGGGGAGACACGAGGTGGGAGTCTATGAGTCTAGTGGAAATCAAGCCTGAGAAAAAGGGGGAAGGTGTTATTTGTGCTGTAGTGGCAGAAAGGTGGAAAATTCCTCTCTACAACACATCAAAGTCTCCACGGGGGACAGGGAGGAGATGACCACCCAGGCTGGACCACCTGCAACCTGCTACAGAGCCACGTGCTTCTGGTGCACCTTTTCTGGCCTCGCTTCTCCCCTCAAAGAGAAGGCACAGGGTGATTTCTCATTCTTGAAAGGCCAGGTCACCCTTTTGCAGGATTTCCAGCATTTCTGCTGCTTTTGCTTTCTCTTTCATACCAAAGATGTTCACGTCTCCCTGTGGTTTTTTTTAAATCACGGGTCCCTCTGCTGCCTTCATGGATTGATTCCAAGTGTTGGATGGGTGAGGTTGGTAGACAGTGGCCGTGGCTTTGCAGGTGGTGAGCTGAAAAAATGGGAGAGATGCAGCTTTGCAGAGTCACACATATGGGGAAACTGAGGCTGAAAGGAGCCTGGAGTCCCTGCTTTGCTCCCCAGCATCGCTGCCAGTCGTTGAGCTCCTTAGCTGAAGGGCTGCAGCATCTCCTGGTGCTCACTTCTGCCTTGACAGGACCTTGACATCACCAATCCTAGAGAGCCTCCTGGGCTGAAGATGCCCTTCCTGATTTTTGTGGTCCTGCACAGCCCTGCATTAAGCAGCTCTCCCGGTTCTGAAGCCTTGTTTTGGGACATCCCTGCTTCCTGGGACACTTGGAGCTTCTTTGAGACTTGGGAGTCTCTCCCCTTCACTTGTGCTGTTTCACTGCCCTGTCAAGCAGTTCTCTAAAGCTTCCAGGGAAGGAGTTGCAGGTGTTTTGGGGGGAGTATGAGGCTGAATAGTGCCTGGGATGAGATCGCAGCACCCCAGGAGGGCAGCTGCCTCTGGAGAGGCGGCGGGACCCTGTCCTGCTGTCACACAGCACTGCGGGACAGGGATGAGTTGGAACCATCCATATCCAGCTAAAAATGCAGGAGGTGTTTGGACACTCACAATCCTACGTGAGCTGAGGATACCGGCTTGAATAGCTCTGAAATCTTGTCATGGTGAGGCTTCCCCCAACTCCGACCCCAAGCAGACAGGGCTACGCTTCCTTCAGGTGGTGGGGAGGAGGGACCCCACCACATCCACGAGCGCAGCACAGCAGGCAGCTCCTGCCTGGAGGTGCTCAGTGCCAAGAAGAGCGATTCATGGTGAGGTGCTGTGGCCGAGCTCAGACACGTGCCATCAGCACTTGGCTTGGGGTGGGTGGCCAAGAGGAGAGGCTGGCTTTAGAACCCGGGAGGTTCTCTGCAGCGTGACTGGGTCTCCCCCAGAAACCTGGCCTCAGGAAGGCTCCACGGCTTGGAAGTGGCTGAGCTCGGAGCAGACAGCAGCACTTCTCCCCGCAGCACGAGGCCGGCACTGAAGAACAGGAATTGCATAAAGTAAAACCCAGTTTTACTGCGGCAGCAGATCGAGAGGCCTCCAAACAAAGACGATGCTCCTGGGCAAAGAGGAGAGGAAGCTGGAAAAACTGATGATCCACGTAGTAAAGCACAAGGCAGAGACACGGCTGTCCTCCTCCCCACTGGCTTTCCCTAGGGGTTTGGAAGGTGATTTGATTATCCAGCAGGACTGTCCAGTGCCGGTGAGGAGCTGCTGCGGGAAGGAAGGATCAGCTTAGCAGTGGGGCCGGAGCAGGTGGGGACCTGCTTCCCAGCATCGCTTCGTCTGTCCAGCCACAGGCTGGGGATCCACCGGGACGCTTCGTCTGCTACCAAGTCCCTCCACCCACCATCTCCTGGAGGCAGCGGCAGTTTGCGCTTGGTTCAGCGTGTCAGGAGGCTTCACTCCTGCCTTGCCCTCCTGCACATTCATTTGCTAATTTTCAGAGGTTACCGAGGAGATGTTATTGATGATGATGATAATGGTAATAGGGGAGATGGGTGGCAGATTAATTCCTGAACTCTAACAGGATTTAAGCTAACAAGAGAGGAGGGCTTTTTTTTCCTCCCTCTCTCCTTTCCCTTCCTCCTTTCAGATATTTCCTGTGCTGGGGATAACAACACCAAGGAGTGTTAAATTGGCTCTGAATGTCCACCCCTGGCTGTCCACATTCTTGTAACGATTTCATTAGCTTGAATTATCCACGTTATTTTCTTGTAATGGGATTAGCTGCACTGGAGTCAGCTGAAGTCCTGGAGCGGGAGGCGGGAGGGACCTTCCGCTGCGTATTTCATTAACTCTCTCATGCAGGGGGTGGAACTGGCCACAGCTCAGCCCAGGGGCAAAACCATTTGCCAGGGTCCTGCATTCCTAAAGGAGGAAGAAAGAAAGTGGACCATTATTTTATCCCCCCCTCCCCTATAATCAGCAAATCAGCGCAGAAGCAGAGACTGGCAGGGAGGTAATTTGTTTTGGGAGGAAAGGTCCTGTCCGGGGGCGAGGGGGGAATAAAATAATAAAATGAAGATGACCATTGCAAAGCTGTTGAGTGGATTCTGCTGGGCTGACGTGCGGCTGCAGACTGCGGCTGGAGAAGAGGCTGTGCAGCAAGGGAAGGGAAGGGCTTCTGTCTCTTTTGGACTCAGTGTCCCCTGCCCAGAGCTGTTTCTGATGCGTGGTTGCGCTGCCCAGCTCATTTGCTTGAGCTCTGTCCTAGGGCTGCCGGCAGTCACGAGGGGGGGATCAGTCACGAGGGGGGGTCAGGGCTTGGAGATGAGAAGGCAGTGAGAGGAGGGGAGGTGAAGAAGAGGAGGAGGTGGTGGCAGTAGATGGTAACCCATGAGAAGGTTGACAGCCTCGCTAGAGGTTTTCGTGAGCAGCTTTCCAGCGTGGTTGTTGCTAGTTCATTTTTCTTGAAGGGATCTAAACCAGTGAGAGGGGTTTGGGACTGTGCAGTGGGACAGCAGTACGTGTCTGGAGAGACCTAGGGGTGATTTTCTTGTTTGTTTTCCAAGATCTGGTCTTCTGGCAGCGGGCAGTGGTTGGTCTTTCCAACCATCGCATGGATTCCTGGTGTCAGTTGTGCTTTCCCTTACAGCACTTGTCAAGAGTCCCGGATCAGCTCCTCGGTGAGGGTGCGGCAAGGTCAAGCATAATGAACACATCTTTGTGTTTGGGACTTGAAAATAATGATCAGGGCTGGACAGGTCTTGGCCTGTCCCAAGGAGCTGGCGATTTAAATGCTTCTGTTTGAGACAGGGAAAGGGATGAGATGGAGAGGACACTTCTCAGCTGGAGTAATGTTTATCCATGTTTATCCTGATCTTGGGGTGCCTGCCCCTGTGTGAACTGGGACTGAATGAGGGTGGGGAGAGACTTAGAAGCAGTGGGCTAGAAATTCAAACAAAACCTGGTGGGAAAAGTGGTGGTGGGGTCAGCAGCAGAAGATGGTGCTGACGCTCGCTTGTCTGGCGGTACTGGAGTGGAAGTGCTGAGGGTTTGGGACTGTGCGCGTAGCAGAACGGTGGTGGAAATGGAGGGAGCTGCAGGGTGGGAACTCGTTTGTCATGCTGGTGAAGGAGGGAAGAGGGTTGCTGGAGACCACCTGTATCCCCATTCTCCTCTGTCCTTTGCCTGCTTGGCCATGTTGAAGGATACATGAGCACCTTCTAGTAAACAGGCAAGGCCAAGTGAGCAGCATGTTGTCTGCCGAGCTGGAGAGTGCTCTGTTTAATAGCAATATAATGTCCTATAATTAGCAGGCAAAGGACTTGCCTCCCAGCTGGCCTGTGCCAGAAGGATGTAATTACAGTCCCAGGAAGTGATGTTCCTCTGACCTGCAGCCAGCTCGCAGCATACGTCTTAACAGCGCGGAGGAGAAACCTGCTTCTCTCCCACCTGACAGCCAGAGGAGCGAGGGGATGGCTGCAGCACCGCTGGATGAGCTGCCAAGGCAGTGGGAGAGCGGCTGACACCCAGCAGTGCCGTAGAGAAGTGATGGATCCCCTGCGGGTAGAAGGGAGGGGGTGGTCCCTTCTCTGGGAATATCGTGTGTTTCTGCTGAGTGTGGGATGGGTGACTTGTCGAGGGAAAGGTTGTGGCTGTCTTTATTCTGCAGCCATATGGATCGTTGCTCAGCCAGGGCCGGTATAGGCTTTTACTGGTTTTCCAGTAAATCTAGATCGGCACAAAAAACAGATTCTTGTTTAGGAAATATCTCAGTTGCAGCATTTGTTCAGGGCTGTCATCCCTTCCAGCCAACGGCGTGAAAACCTGCCAAGCCTGGGAGAGCAAGCACAGGGGCCAGGCTGGATTTTGGCAGCCTGACTGGCAGCTGCCTGTGGGGAGCCAGGAGAGCCACGTCCTCCAGACCCACTCTGCACCCTCTGGGCCCTGCCCCCTACTTGGGATTTCAGACAACTGTTGGGACACTGTTCTTCGTGAATATGTGAGGAAGGAAGCCGGGAGGTGACAGGTCAGCGTGCACATGGCAGGTTGCTGGGGGCTTTGGAAACCCGCCACCTCTGTGGCAAAGTTCTTGCCTTTTGCCCCCTCCAAAACTCTGTTAATTGTGAGCAGCTTCATGGGGAGGTCGTCTATACAAGACATTTGGTTCTGCTGCATGTCTTGGTTGCACTTATTATGGATGAAACCTCAGCCCGGTGTGGTGCCACCGAGAACTGCAGGGTTGCCCTACCAGAAATCCAGCCCCAGGCACGTGGGTCTGGTGGGGTCAGGACTCACTGGAAAGGAGGTTACAGTCTTCTGCAAAGTTAATCTGGGCTGATTGCAAGCGAGCCAATGTCTCAAGAAGGAAAGGGCTTTGCTCCCACAATTGCCAGGTCCATCAGTGCTTGTGCTGTGGCTGAGCCCTGGCACAGGAGCTCGGGAGCACTTGGAGAAGATGTGGATGCTGAGGGGTACAAATCCGAAACTGCTCAGGTTTCACATTCACTGACTCTGGGGATTTCCCTGTAATCCGTCGTGCTTAGGGCCAGGAGCCTGGCACAGTGCTGTGCCCAGCGTTGGCAGCAGGGTTTGGTGCCAGCGCTTTCTGATCTTGGTCCAGTTTGCCGTGGAGAGAGGAGCAAGAGACCCAGCTCCAAGAGGAACCCCCACCCCTGGAGCGCGAGCCGCGTTTTCACGCCATTCGCACCCATCGGAGCTGTGTGCTGGAAGGGGAAGGCAGTGGCAGCGACACCGAGTCTGAGTTGCTGTGAGCCCCCTGCCTCCCCAGCCATCCCCACCCCTGGGGAAACACGTGTTTTAAAGCACCTTTGTGGGATCTTACGGGCGAGCTGCACTTCAGCAGCCTGTATAAAAGCTGCTTTCTTCCCTCCCCCATGATCTTGCTTGAGTTTCACCCAGGTGACGAGCTGCATCCCTTTTCCTTCCACCATCCTCGCTCCAGGGGCTTTGCCCAGCATAATCTGGAGCTGGAAGGCTGCAGCATCGATGCAGCCGGTGTGGGAGCAATCAAGGCAGCACCTGGTTTCCCCAGTACCAGGAGCCTGGCACTGTGGGGGGTAATTGGATTCCCTCCGCCTCTGCCTCTCTCCCCCCAAATCCGGAGGAAATAATTGGAAAGGAGAGGTGTGAGTCTCTGCCTGGCGCTGGTGAGGAGAACATTAAAGGCCTGAGCTCTCCACTTCATTCGCAGCTCCCAGGATGGTAATTGCTGTGTTGTGGTTTCTAATTAGCACCGCAGTGGGGGGGAAGGTGTTTTACTCCCCATCCCCAGTGGGACCAGCCCTGTCTCTGCCATGCCTCTCGGCTTTCCTCACCCCCAGCTTTGCCTGCGCCCCGTTGGGAGCTGTACCGCAGCTTCCTCCGATGGCCCCGACTCTCTGGGAGCTGCTGGTGGGTGCCCCTGTCCTTCCTTCCCCCAGCTGTCTCCCCAGGGAGGTGCCGGTGGCCAGCCCTGCTCTGAATTGGGTCCCCACTGCCTCACGCTGCTCTGAGCTGGGGGAGAAGGAAGATCCAGCTTCTCCCATCTCTGTCCAGCCTGGTGTGGGTCGCCACGGCTTCACCTGGGACCCCGGGGGATGTTTTCCACAGAGCAGTAGATCAGAGCAAGCGCTCCCCTGCCCATACAGCCACTGGCTGTCTTTCCTAGCTGGAAGGTCATCTCCTTGGGCCAGGAGCTTTCTTCTTACCTCTCCCTTAACTCAAGTGGGGCATCTGAGATGCTGCAAGTGAGAGGAGCCTCCTGCAGAGCTCCTGGAGCCCCCGTCACCTGCAGCCCCTTGCAGGAGGACCCTCCTGCTGCTGGAAACCACGCGAGGCTCCTGCTGCTCCTGCAACCAAGCATCCCTGGAGCCGAGCATCCTCCCCAGCCGAGGCTGCTCCCTCGCCTCCAGTCTGCTGCGGTTTGTTTGTTTGTTTGAGTAGCGCCAGCTCGAAGGGGGCAGGAGGGAGGGAAAGCACCGAGGAGGAGACGTGCAGATTCATTTTGAGGCTTCATAATGGTACATTTACACACCACGTTGCCTAAGGAAATTGGGTAGTTGAATGCCTGGTCATGCTGCCAGTGCACCAGGTTAACTCCCAGGATTTAGCTTATATCATTTCACAAGAGCGTTTATGGCCTTTACTGTGTTTATTCCCAGGTGCTCTTTGGCACCGCTGCATCCCCGGCTCCTTTTGGGTACACACGCATGTGTGTAGATTTTCAAATAAAATAACGCATCTATTCAGACCCGGGCCACATTAAATATTTATTGCCTGCAGTTTGTGCATGTGTGTTTGATAAATGGGTGTGAGGGGAGGAGAAGGGGAAGCGGGAGCTTGGATGCAGAGAAATTATTGGCTTTTCCCTGGAATTTCTCCAGGGGATGGCACTGGAGAGGGCTGTCCGGCGAGCACTGCCTTCGGGGCTGTTTTCAGGCTTTTTGGACAAGGTCCAGCCCAGTGGCATATCTGTGTGCTTTGGTGCGCAAGTGAAAGTTCCTTCTCTGGGGACAAGCATGCTGTGACAAGGTGTCCGCTGCCCTGTGGAAGGTTTCCGCTGCTGGCCCTACCCCACACCCTCCAGCTAAATGTGCACCCCGTTTTTGACCCCGTTCCTGACTTTATGGCCCGTTGGCACTCAGAAACTTATCCAAAACACTGCTGGATCTGAGGGTTGTCATGCAGGACTTGGGTCGGCTGAATTCACCTGTGTCCCTTTATACACTCAGCAAGCTTAAATAAAACCGGTTTATTCCAGCCGATGAAAGAGGCACAATGGGAAATGCAGGTACCCAAGTGAAGAGGGAAGAAATCCAGTCTTAAAAACAAGGCCAAGCATCCGTGGAGCAGAGGGATGACGACACCATTGCGAACATGATGCTCACAACAGGCTCTGGGGGTGGAGGAGCTATTCTAGAAGGGTCTGTAGGGCTGTGCTTTGGCTCGTGCCTGAATCCTGGGCGCTCCAGCCCCTCTTCAGAGGTGCAAATAAATCTGTTTCGATGGCGGTTTGGAGCAGCCCTGCCTCCTGGTAACCTGGAGATGCTCTTTGCCCACCCTGAGCAGGGCATGGCCTGCGGGCTGCGTTTCTGCAGATCTCCTGAAGGGAGGAGAAGCAGAGCGCTTCCATTAGAGAAGAGTTTTACTTCGTTAGGGTTTGTGACCAGAAAGGATGAGCCTTGAAATCCAAACTGAGTTTTCAGCTGTTACTGGGTGCTTTGGACATGGGACTTCCAGGGTCCTCCCTTGATCTCATGTGTCTTTGCTTTCCCCTCTCTAATTCACAGCACCTTTGGAGAGCTGAAGACTGTCCGGCTGCCCAAGAAAACGGCAGGAGCAGGATCCCACCGAGGCTTTGGGTTCGTGGATTTCCTCACCAAGCAGGATGCCAAGGTGAGATGTCCTCCCTCTCTGGCACCCTCCCAGCCTGATGTTGGAGCAGAAGGCGAGGAAGGCAGCTTGGAGGCTCTGTCCCACTGCAGCTTAGCCCAGATTTGGGGCAGGTCATTACCAGCAAAGCTGCACTGAGGCTAAAACCCTCCGTGTGAGCAACCACTGGAGGTTACACCACAGAAAACTGATAAAATGGCTAAAAATTCTTGTCATGTTGAAGGACAGGAGCTTATTTTTCACATTTGTGAGAAGGGATGGTTCTGACCCAACATCTGAGTACATCCTACCTCCACTACTGCCTTGGTTTTAGGGGAGTTTTGGATATTGTGGTTGTTTGCTGATTTGTTCATCAGTTCCTCTGTGAGTTTTGAGACCCCCTGTGAACAGCCCTACTCTGGTGTTTTTCAGATAGTGAGTGTAGCAGAAGAGCAGTTGTGAATTGGTCAAAAGGATGGGCAAGCAGAGAGAAAGCTGTGTCTGCTTTGCTGAGAACAAAGATCGAGCTCTGTAATCTGGTCATTGTCTTGGTCTGAAGAGGCACCTGGCTGTGCTGGACTGGCCAAAGGTGCTTTCTCGGAGTGGTTTGCACTGGATTTTTAATGGAAGAGGTTGGCAGCAGGCAGCGGTGCCTGGACAACACCTTTCTCAGCACCCAGAACTGAGCTCCTGGAATGATGTTTAAGTTCTGTATTTACAGAAGAAACAAGGGCATTGTAGCCTGTCTCATAGTATTCTGCTCTTACCCTTTGCCAGAGGTTCCTGAGCAGGCTGGACCAGGCACGGTCTCCCATGCACGGGGCAGAAGGGGGTCCTTGGCTCCACTCTGAGCTGCTGTGTGGGCACTCCCAGTGCCAGAGCAGCGTGGGTTTTGTCCCCTCTATTGGCTCCTGGTGATTTGTGCAGTATCTGGCAGAGGAACACAAGCCAAGGGATGTTATTGCTGAAGGGGAGGGACCACTTGGCTCCACTGGTTCCCTAAGAATCCAAGTTTTCAAGACCATAAGTGGAGATGAAGGAGAGAGGAGCAGGGAGCCAGCGTGGCCTGTGTTTATGTTTCTAGACAGGATTCATTGATCCGGGATCACAAGGGACTATTAGATCATCTGTTCCAGCCTGACCTCCCCTACAACACAGTACATAGAGTTTCTTTGTTAGTCCTATATTGATCCTAATTCAAACTTCCTTCCACCCAGCAATCGTCCTCCCCTTGGGGACAGCTCGCTGGGCAGTGCGAGGTGCAGCAAGCCCCCCAGGAATGTGGTTCCTTTCCTGGCATGGTGAGCTCTGCTCAAACCCCGGCCCTGGGCACCTCTGCTTCACTCCAGAGACGTTCAGGCTTTATTCCTGGGTTTTGAATTAATCTTTTCCTAAGGAAACTTGTAAGTATTTGATGGAAAGGTGCATGCAGGGACCTGGCTAGTTCTTCACCACTGCTCCCTTTGGGAATGAATGACCCAGCACCCACTTTTCTGCTTGGTTTCTGGAGGAACCAGGACACAGGCTCAGGGTCTGCCTGCCATCTCTCTTCAGTCTCTCAGGGACCTAGTGGCTGATTGCAGCTGCGCTGGACAAAGAGATCGCCGTGGTAGGAAACCAGTCTGTCACTGGTGAGCACTGGCAGCCAGCTGGAGGAGAGCGAGCTAGGCAGGGCACTGGCTCAGGGCACTGCTCCCACAGCTCACAGAAGCCGCAGGAGACGAGTGCGTGGGGAGCAAGCTGCCCTGCGGAAGATGCTTGAGGTGGGGGTTCTTCTTTTCCAGCAAAGCAGCTCGTCTTCCTTCTTCCTTTTTTTCCACCCTCATCTCTTTGAGGGATTTAATTGTCTCACAAGTGGCACATCAAGTACACTCCATTGGCCGTCTGGAAAAGGATGTGCTGTGTATTGATGAATAGGATCCTGAATATTGTAAACACGGACATAATTGGCTTAGAGTTTATTGCTAAGTGAAATGAGAGAGGAGGGGAGTGGGCCTGGAGACCTCTGAGCTGAATAGCTGGGACTATCAATGACGTTTTTGCTCAGAGTGGTAATCTGGAAATCGCTTATAAGCATCTTATAAAACACGATGGTTTTGAAATAGAATAGTTAGGGTGGCTTTGTTGGGCATTTAAAGCCTGTGACCTCCCGTGTTTGTCTTTTTTGTGGAGCCATCATGACTGCTGTGGGAGCGTGGGCAGAGATTTTCCAAAGCCAGGACGGAGATGCAGGGCTCCTGCTCCGAACTCCCCGTTGCGGTGCCTGCAGACCTGTCCTGTCAGGCCAGGCTCCATCCCCTCAGCTTCCTGCGATGCTCTGCCATCCCCTCCTGACCCAACCCAGCTGAAAGGGAGGAGTGAGCACCCCAGTCGCACACATCAGGCAGTGTTGCCTGCAGGGGAGGTGACGCCCAGGCAGGGCACGAGATGCTGCTGGTGGCAGCATCTTCTCCCCGTCATCTGCTTGTCCTTCAGAGCCCCAGTCTCACATCTGGCTTTCCCACGATGACGTCTGCAGCCAGGGCTGTCTCTGGGGTCGTTTGACGGCTCCCAGGGTGATGGATGGACCTTGACTGAGAGCGTCACACCGCCATCAGATGAAATTAGCAGCCCTCGCTCTTCTACGTCGCAAGCATTTAACAGATCGCAGCACGCACACATGCAAAGCCAGGAGACGGGGAGGAACCCATGTCAAAGGCAGCAACGGGAGGAACAAAGTGACGTTCACAAAGAGGGTTTGTACGGCCGCTGATCATGCCTTTGGTCTGAAATCTCCAGGGCCAGCTGACTGCTAGCTGGAAGTTCATGGAAGTTAGGGGAGGAGAAGGTGAACTTTAATCCACGGACAACAGCAAATTAACTCCGATTAAGGAAGCATTAACCATGTGACATGTTTCCTGACATTTCCTGTGCAGAATTGTTGTGGGATTGTTTTTATTTTTGAACTATTAACTGAAAGCTGAGTTTCCACTCTTCTCCCCTGTTGATATAAAAATGCATCTGGTCTCCAAACAGAAATTGCCCATTCGGGAAAGACAGTCAGCCCTTCGAAAATGCACACACAGACAGACGGAAAAAATCTTTGTGTGCAGCTGGCATCGCAGAGAGCATCCTCAGCTGGGACCAGTTCTTGCGAGGAAGGGATATTTATCAATCTCCTAATGTTGTTGACCCTTTGTCCCTCTAATGACTCCAGCCCGGAGGCTCTTCGGCTTGAGTGTTTAATAGGGCAAGGGGGAATCTCTAGGCAGAGTGGCACTGTCCTCCAAATTAACACGGCATTTAGGGATGGAGCTGTAGCACTGGGGGCTGACAGACGCAATGGTCCGGTCTCTTGATCTCTGCCTTTCCAGCACCCCAGCGCAGCAGGCTCTGCTCCGGAGCAGTGTCTGTCTTGTCCCGTCAGCCCAGGCTTCGTGTGGGTTTATTGGCCAGCCCTTCATTTTGAAATTCCTTTTCTGAATCCCACCAACATTTTTAAGCTGCTCTTCCAGCCTTTCCCCTTCGTCTTGCTGCTTTTCCCTCCTCTGTTCGTCTCTCCGTCCACCTCCTGGGCTCTACCCAAGCCATACTCAGAGCTGTCAGCGAAATCCTGCCGCTCCGAGCCATGACCTTAAGCTCGAGCCAAAACCACCCTCAGGAGGGTTCAGAAATGACGTTTTTAAGCATACTTGCATCCTATTTTCTAGAGGGAGAAGGCCATAGGGTTTGCATTTGGAAAGCAAGAGAGACCCGCGAGGAGGTTTGCCAGGGCCCTTCAGCTTTTGGTGTTACCTGGCAGCGGGTCTATGACCAAATGCAGCAGCTTTAATGGAATACTCTTTCAGCTTTTAAGGACACGGAGCCTTGTGTAGTGGAGGCTCCCCTTTTCTTAAAGGCGTAGGATGATGTGAAGCCGCGGTAATTAGAGGTCTTTTGTGGCGAGTCTCTCTCTCATGGATAAGCGGACACCACACCTCTCTTTATCCCTAGTTTGGGTACAACTAAACGAACCTTAGGCCATTCGATGCTTTGGTCTTCAAAGGAGGTGTCGTGGGAGGGCAGACACCCTGAGAACAGCTCCTGCCTCCAGCCCTGCATTCTGTGACAGCCAGCCTGCTTGTCCTCATTTCATATTTCTCAAGTCATTAAAATACATTTTTTCCCTACCTACCTTTTCATTTGGAATAGCAGCAGTGGCAAATTTCCTCCTCTCGCTGACGCATTTCCGGCAGTGCAGATGTACGAGGATGGCATTTCTCCCCTTCATCTATTTGTCTTTCAAATCATTGTTGGTTTCTCTTTTTTTCCCATGAAAAAGCCTCAATTCCTCTCAGAGCAATGAAGAGCAAAGTTTTTTTAGCTCGTTTCCAAAGGAAGTGACATTTCACATTTTTTTCACTTGAAACGCGCGGCTTCCCTTCAGCAGCCCCAGCTCCAGGAGCCCATCTGGAAGACGGGGCCGTGGGGAACAGAGGTCCCAGCACACCCTTTCCTGCATGGTCTGGAGGGGTTCCTGCAATCTCATCCAACATTCCAGGCTTTACTTCATCCTGGGTGTGAAACAGCTCGTTTTGGGAGTGCATTTGGCTGGGAAGGGCCAATGTCACCAGGCTGCTGGCAGATACATCTCTCCCAGCGGGATTCTTTCATGCAACACAACTTGATGGCAGCATCTTGCCCACAAAACTCATCCCAGAGTGGGCTGAGCGGGCATGTGGGCCTGGCAGGGCGTGGAAGCAATCCTGCAACGAGGAGGATGAGGCAGAGCAATTGGCTTGGAGGAGGAGAGCCCACCAAGCACCATGGTCGTGGCCATGTTCAGCATGGTCTGCCCTCTCCATGACCGGGTGCAGAGCGCAGCAAGGTTGCTGGGGCCAGGTACCCTCTTCCAACCTTCCTCTTCCTTGTGCTGCGGGAAGTGAGAAATTAAAAAGTATAAATTAACAAATGAGACCCGGCGATTAGAGCTGCAGTTGTTTGCCAGGCTTTGGAAATGGCTCTTTGTGCCAACGTAAACAGCCATCACAACTCCCTACTGCCACCTCCCCCCGAGTGTTTATTTAAGCCAACACATTGCTCCGCTAATTGGATACCATTCCAAGTGAAAATAGGCCTTTAAAACAACAGCAGCGGCAAATAAAAACAGCTGTAGCCGCAAAAAACACCAGCCAGGCTTGCAGCCCATCGGGGGGGAACGTGAACCCCAACGCGGAGGCGCGTTGCCCTCCAGCCCCAGGGAGCAGGCGAAGGTAGGGAATCCCAGCGGTGCTACGGGGCAGGTGGGGCTGGTGCTTCTTGTTCCTCTTTTTTATAATGGATGAGAATCCTGAGTGAAAGGGAGTCGGAAGGAGGGGCAAAGGCAGGTTGCTGAGTGCTGGTGGCTGGAAATCGAGGGGGTTTTGAGTTTCATAACGTGGCAGCTCAGGCGGGGTCCTGGCTGCCGAGGAGCGGTCGTGGGCAGCCAAAGCCTCTGGCAGGAAGAGCCTCTCTGCCCAGAGACGTGACATTTGGGGACAACCGCCGTGGTTCAACCTTGCTGTTTGGCAAATGGCTTGGAGAAGAGGGCTGGGCTTCTCCAGACAACGTCGGTGCTGTTTTGGGACCTCCAGATGGGCGGACACAGCCCTGATGGACAGCGGGAGGTGTTTCTGTGGTCCTACAGCTGCCCTGTTTGATCCAGGGATACGAGTTTGCGGAGTTTATCACCAGACTTTAATCTCAGCCTTAGCTGGGGATTTTAAAGGAGCATTTTGGGCTCCTTTTCTCTACCCCCGTGCCCAGCCATGTGTCTCGTTGCTGTGGAGCACTTTGTGGGCCCCTGGGGATGAACATATTTGACCAGCCTCTTTGCATTATGGGCCCAATCCTGCTCAGTCCTGAATTTCCTTGAAAGTCTGTGGGAAATAAAGACAAAGGCAACTTCCCCGGTGGAGTCGCTGTTTCCTGAGGGCCCCTGTGGTTGCCTACAAGCACAGAAGCCTGTCTGAGCCCCTGCGCTGGCTGGCACGCTTATATTCAACAGCAGCAAGAGATTATAGCTGTAGGGATGATAATAAGCAGGATGAGGAAACCTCTGGATTTCTGTGGCAGAGCAAACCACTGGTGGTTTGGTTATGCAGGCGAGCAGCCTGCAGGAATGGCGATGGGTGTTTGCTCTGCTGCAAGTACCTAGGAGATAAATGATCGAGTCAAAGCCACTGAGGGAGATGAATCCTGCCCCATCAGAGCAAAGTGCTCGAAGTAGGGTGGTCTCTGGTGGCCTTTTAGATTCAGGGCAGAGGGAGGGATGTCTTTGCATTTCCTCATGTGAGCCTGGTTTTATTTTCTCCCTTATTGTTTTGTTTTTCTCTTAATTCTGCAGAAAGCGTTCTATGCCCTGTGCCACAGCACGCATTTGTACGGCCGGAGGCTGGTCTTGGAGTGGGCAGACACAGAGGAGACGGTGGAGGCCCTGAGACGGAAAACTGCAGACCATTTCCACGGTAACATAGCAGCATCCTTCTGGCCTCTCGATACAGCCCCGGCTGGCACCATCCCATCTGGCACACGCTGCCGGTCCACGCCAGCTCTTTGCACGCCAGCTCTTTCCCCGGCTTGCTGGAGCTGGCAGGTAGATGATGCAAGCGCAGGGGAAGGCAGGAGGCATCCAGGCCACAGCTTTGTCTGGCAGCTCTGTGAGCCGGTTAACTCTCCGTGTGCTGGCACTGCCAAGGCACCTCGAAGCCAGCTGCAACGCTTCTGCTCCGCTCGCCTGTGCCCCAGGGTGCTCTGTAGCTGGGGACAGGCTCTGTGCACGCAGCACACAGATGAAGAAGGATCGATAATTCGGCCATCGGTTGAGGTGTGGAGAGGGCTGTTGGGATCAGGTTCTCGAGAATGACAGCTCCGCAGATAACAGCACTGCAGGCTCCTATTGACGGCCATCGACAGGCACAAATGCATTGCTTGGCAAATATTTATGTAGGAAGGGCTCCCCTGGGCTGGAGGGCTAAGCCGGAGATCAATGCTCTTCCTCTGGCATCTCCTCCCAGCATCCCCACTCCACCACACACGCACCCATCGCTTGGGGGGTTGGCAGAAGCAGTTCTGGGGCTGCACATCGCAACCCCTGGTGATGGAAGAGCAGCAAGTCTTGCTTGTTTAGCGAGCCTGACTCTAGCGGCACCCGGCCTCGTGTTCGTGAAATAGTGTGCGCGGCACTGGTTGTTACAGGCTGGGGAAGCTGCTGTTTGGTGGTGGAAGAGCTGAGGGTGGGTATAACCAGAGAGGTGTGGAGTGAAGGAGGGTGTGCTGGGAGCCACGGGCTGATCTCCAGAAAAGGAGATCAAAAGGAGCACAGTGGTCTCTGGGTGGGTGTAGAGCTGTGCTGCTGGGGGTGTGTGGGGAGGACAGGCACTGCTGGGCATGGATGTGTCCACCCAGAACCCAGCACTGGAGCGGGGACACGTCATGCTTGATCACAGTGACCCGAGTCTTCACCTGGGTGGAGAAGGCAGCAGCATGATGTTTCCTGTACCCCATTGTATATTCAGGATCTCTTTCTCCCTTTCTACTTTTCTAGGTGGAAAAAATAGTCTTGGCTTTACAGTAGCTGCAGACTCTCAGCAGATGCTGGCTGCTGCCCGCGAGCTCTGTCGCTTCCCTGTTTCCCCCAGGCTCAGCTTGCTTCCCAATTTCTCTCTGCATTTATTTGCTCCAGCTCGCTTGTCCAGAATCTTCCTCACCGAGGTGGGGACTGGAAGAGCGGCAGCAGCCAAAACCCCTCACCCAGCAGCTCCAGTGTCCACCCCATCGTTTTCATCTTAGCAGGGAAAATACTTTGTAAAGCCTAGCCCCCGGCTGCGAGACACGTCCTGCCACTGACTGCTCCCTGCTGCAATTATGCACCTTATTTCTAGACACCATTTACAGAGACTTGGCTCCCAGTTCCCAGGTCTCACTCTGCTGTTACTTGTTAGGTCAAAGGCAGGTCTGGTCTCCTAAATCTTGTCTCCGTGCAGGCATTTGTCAGGGCAATCAAGCCACTTCTGAGCCATCTTCTCAATAGGTCTAATAAATGCAATAAAATGGAATAGGCTTCCTTCCCATTTCGTGTAGTTTTCAGGTCATTCTTTACAACTTGTTCTGAGTCTTCATAATGTTCCAGGGGAAAGTGAGGACCTCAGAAGTGGTCAGCAACTGCCAGAGATGGTCTCAGTAACGCTGTCAGGAGTGAAGCCACAGCCCAGCCCCGACGGCTGGGACTGCAGCTTTACACCCCACACTGCCTCCAAGCATAGTCTGTAAGAGGGTTAAGTCTTTTTGCTCATATCTGAGTGTACCTTCTCTTCATCCTGAGGCAGGAGGGCCTTACATTAGGAAAGAAAAAAACCCACTTTCTTTGCATTTTAATTGCGCCCCACTATGCATCATTAATCCGTGGGACCTGCTGCTGTGAGGTGGCTGGAGATCCTGCGAGCTTGGCTGGCTACAGGGTAGGATTTGCTGCTGCTGTGGATAAAGAGACTTTTCTCCTTGCCACGTTACAGCAGAAGCCAGGGAAAGGTTGGCCAATGGTTGGCCTTGGGGCCTCTAATCCAGCCCATAACATGAAGCACAGTCCTGGCAAACGCTACCTCGGGGCATGAGGGATGCATACACCCTGCCACCAGCAGCATCATGGCCCTCATTTGGGGAGGGGAAGCCTCCCTTTGGAAAACAAAGATCATGGATGGCTTTGAAACCAGCAGGGAGAGTATTTTGGCTCTGCCAAAACAGGGATCCCACTGCCCCGTACCTGAATTTGCCAGCCCTGCGGCAACGGGCATATCTGGATCTGTGCCCTGTGCAGGAGGGAGCGGGCTGGGGTCACATTGAGAGCACCAGTGCAGACCTGCACACCATCTCCACCAGCACATAACTGCAGCCCACAAAAGGTCTGAACGGCTCGATCCCCCTTTTCTTCCTCACTTGCCCAGCACGGGGTGATGGTTGCCGGCACGGCTCCATCCCGGCAAACCTCGCTGGGCGAGGCTGCACCCCCTCGCTCCCAGGAGCTCGCAGTCCGTGCAGGGAAGGTACTTGCTCCCAATCCAGCTAAATTACTATTGACTTGTGTTCTCTGTGCTTCACAAACATTGCGCTGAGCCGTCACCAGCGGGGCCGGCGGTACCCTGCCAGGGCTAACTGGGGAAGCCAGCTGTGCTGGGCTGGTTTTTTCCTGCTCTTTCCCATCGATCAAAGAATTAAATTGACAGATGGGGAATTTTGCGTGCGAGGCGGGAAGGGATGACTTGGGGAGGGGGCGGTTTATAGGAAGGATGGGGGGAAAGAGGGCAGGCGAATGAGAGAGATGCGTGAGGAGGGGGTCTGGCTTGTGTTTCAGTTGTGGGAGTGTTTGCAGCAAGGCCCTCGCTCTCAGCAGAGGGCTGCAGGTGGGTGGAAAGCAGCCGCTCGCCCCTGGTTATTTACAGCCCTTTGCTGGAAGCGGAGGGTTTGCAGGGGAAGACGTGCTCCGCTCTGGACCTCATGTGCCATCCGCATCCTCATCACCTTTCCCAGGTTGCTCCTTCTTTGGCCACAGCCCCCCAAGCTGCTCCTTTTACCCCTTGGCTGCGTCACAGCCCCGCCACGCTCGCCCTCACCTCCCTGCCTTTTGGGCTCCCTTTTTTCTCCTTTCTTTATTTTTTTTCTTAGATTTTTTTTTTTTTAGAGAGCATCTGTAACTAATGCAAACACATGCCGTAGCCGGCGAGTAAAAGCCTGCAGGATTAGCGTGGCATCCGCCACCCTGCCACGTTCTAATCCCGTGGTAATCCCCCTCTCGGCCCACCCCCACCGGCTTTGGCTATTGTTTAAAGGAAGCAAATGGGATCGTTAGCGGGCAAAACCTTAACCAGCTTGGAGCGGCAGAACGGAAGTCGAACCAATTCGCTTCCCCACCCTCCTGGGTTGGTTTTTCCCCCTCTTTTCCTCCTTGTTAGGCAGATGGGGGGATGCTCCCAGTGCTCCCCAGCAGCGCTATGGCTGAGCTGGTGGATCTGGAGCACTCCATGGGGGCTGTTTGCCCTGCCAGCCCCCTGCCCACCCCACAGCAGGTCCCCGGGGAGCTTGGGGATGCTCCGTTAGCACCCTGCATCCAGCATCCCACATCCAGCTGTGCAGCCCCCGTCATCACTTCCGTGCGCGGGCTCTGTGCGTCTGGTGGGGAAGGGCTGGCTGGTGGGGCTCACACTCTTCCCGTCACTGGATTTGGGAGCTGAGCCCACTGTTTCTGAGCTCGAGGCTGGCCGGGGTGAGCGAGAGCCGGGAAGGCAGAGTAAAGGGGAGGGAAAACCGCTGAGCTGGCACCTTCCTCTGGGAAGATTGTCCTTTGTGCCTTTGGGTGATTGAACTGGGAAGAGCCACTGGAAGGTCCCAGGGTGGCACTTTGCAGCCCCCCCTCGGTTTCCTGGAGGTCAGCGGAGCGGGGGCCACCGGCACCCCCGTCCCCCTGCCCGTCCCCACAGCCCGAGGCAGGGAGGGAAGCAGGTTCTGGCTCTCTGTCAAGGAATTAATTGAAAAATAAAATCATTAGATGGGAATTCCAGAAATGCAAAATTGTTGGGAGTTGGGGGGGAGGCGGAGGGGGGGGATGTGAGCTTTTGTCAGGTTAATTTCTTCTGTATTGATGTTTTGTGACATTTACTTGTTGTTTATCTCCCGCAGCAGCTGTAATACTAAAAGAAAATGCACAGCTTGTTCCATTTATTTATTTTACACCTTTTCTTTAGTCCTATGGTATGTTTGTTTGTTTGAGAAACCCAGCGAGGCTTTTGATGTCTGAAAGCAGGATTTAAACAGCTGTTCTCCATGTGCTGCTCGCAAGCGAGAGCCGCTGGCTGGGGAGCGAGGGGGGGAGCGGGGGCTGCGCCGCGGCTCCTGCCGAGAGGGCACTTCTTGCCCGGTGTCGGCCTCAGCGCAGGGACCAAATGGCTTTGTCACCCCCGGCACCAGGCGCTGATGCAGGGTGGGGATGTTTGCTGGGGTGCTGGCAGCTCCTGGGGGGTTTCTCGCCTTCCCGCAGGCTGCAGCATCCGTGGGGAGGGATGGATGGGCGGTGCTGCACCCCACGGCAGTTTCAAGAGCGTGGGGTGGGTCACGGGACAGTGCTTTTGGTGTGGGGCAGCAGAAGTAAAGCAGGGACATCCCTACCCAGTGGTCCGGGGAGAACCAGCCTCTTGCCTTCACCCGTTGCTAGCCGAGGTGGGACACACAGGCCAGGCTGCAGGGCCAGGCAGAGATCTTAGGTCTCGGCAAAGATGCTGGTGGGGCCGTGTCCTGCCAAGAGCCTTCTTGAACCAAGGCTGGTGTCTAGGTTGGTCTTGTGACCATTCTTGGACAGGAGATGGGTGAACTGGTGTCAGTGGGGAGAATCAGCATCACTAATGGACGCTGGGGCCATTTGCTTCCAGCAAAGCCCGTGAAGCAAAGCTCGGGTGGTAGGTATGCAGTGCCCTCAGACGGGGTGTCCTGCTGGGGCCTGGCTGGTGAGGAGACGTAAATAATCCTTGAGGGGCTTTACCCCGGCTGAGTGGGGCTGGAGGCAGCAGATGAGCTGGAGACAGTTGTGCGTAGGCTCGGGTTGTAATCTTTGTTTTTCTTCTCCCACAACCCCTTGGCTACCACCTGGGTCTGGACAGACTCCCGGAAGAAAAGAAAACAATCAGAGCTTTTGAATGAAATCCTGGAGCAGCTGGAAGAGGAGGAGAGCAACAAAGACGAGGACTTCTAGCAGCTGCCTGGCGTCTGGTGAGGTGGGTACTGGGACAGCGGGGCTGTGGCAGGGCACAGCTGACCTTTAGGTCAAAATGCCATGGGCTGCTGCAGGGTCGGCGGTGCCAGGAGGATGAGAACCCTGTGGGCTCAAAGTCGTGGTCTCAGGGGGTACAGCCCAGAGCTAGGCTCAGCTTAGGCTCCGTGTGAGTGCCGGTGCCACTTGTGTTTCTGTGTGCTCCCCAGTGGGTTTGCTTTCCTGCAAGGCAAGCCAGCAGAACTGCTGCTGCAGCAGAAATCGCTGTGGAGTCGCGAATTGGCCCTCGCTGTGGCTGGGGGAGAACAGATGGGCTGCCAAAAAAAAAAAAAAAAAAACAGCGCCTGTTTGGAGACCAACCTGCAGCTGCCACCACAAAACAGATAGTTTGGCAAAGCCTTTTCCCTGCTAGCGCCCACAGCCTCCAGGGCTTCACTGCCTCCAAGGGCACTGTCACCCCCAAGGTCTAGTTCCTGCCATCTCGAGTCCTGGCTGGCAGCGTTTCTCCTTGGCTTTGTCGCAGAGTGGCATCTTGAGGCTGGGGAGTGCAGGATGGCAGAGGTTGGCGGGAGGGAGCAGGATTAAATTGCTCCCTATGGTCAAACAGCGTGCGCTTCAGCTGGCCCCCCACCTCCTCTTGAGAGCGCCTAGCAAACCCTGCCTAGGTTCAGGAGAGGTGAGAAGGGCTCATGGGTCTCCTTTGCAAGTGGTTGTGGCCACGGTGGAAAGCCTGGATTGCTGGTAGGAAGCCTGTTCACCAGCCACAGCATCCGGAGAAGTGCAATAAAACCACCAGGGAAGCTCCTGGTGAACCTTTGAACCCTTTGAACTCCTCCTCTGTCCCATCCACGGAGGGGCTTGCCGCCCACCTCCACGGTGATGAAACCTCGTCCTGTGCTGAGGGCCAAGAGAGACAAGCATGCTGTGCCGGTGCGCTGCCCCCGGGGAGGTGGCTCAGGGTGCTGGGTCAACAAATCATCCACGCTGGGAGAAAGTCTCCGTGACGCTTTGTCCAGCAACACTATGTTTGCTCAGCACCGCCACAGGAATGATCGTGCCACATTCTAGTGCCCATTTTTACCTCCACAGAAATCACACGGGTTCCTAAATCTCACCCAGGTGGCCCAGGGGTTTTTGGGGTGCTGCTAGGGCTGCTCCTGAGCCCACGGTGCCGGGAGGGAAGCCGAGCCGCCCCGCCCCGCACTCGCTGGCGTGTGTTTGTGTGTGCGAAGCACATTACTGCCGGCGAGGCTGTTTTCCTCCCGGCACTCTGTGCCTGTCGCTGCGAGGCGGTACCCAATACACCTAGCAGTGGGATGCTCATAACCTTACTTATTACCGGACTTTTGTTCAACCCACAACACCGCTGGCCGCCTGAATAGCAAATGCATCAGGGCTTGGGGCCGACCAATAACCCTGCTGATACGGCTGCCTTCCCGGGCTGCCGCGAGCGCCGGGCACGAGCACAGCGCCGGGGCCCTCCTGATGAAAGGGAAGGTGCTTACGTGACTGCAGGAATAATCCGAGTTGGGTTAAATAGCTGCCTGCTTCATGCAGTGTGTCTGCAGTGAGTGCAGGGGCCTCCAGATCACGTTCGTTCCCTTGGAGCGGCTCCGATTTAAGGATGCCTCCAGGTCGGTGTGCTCCTAACACCCGAGGATGGAGCGGGGAAGGGAAGGGGTAGGGCAGGAGGGGCAGGACAGCCAGCGTTGCTCGGAGTCGAGGCAAGCCCAGCGCTTTTGGCTGTTCCTTTGCAAACCTTCTCCCTGAAACCGGTCTTCCTGTGGGGATCGGCACCGACGGCTTGAGGCTCCCCAGCTCCCCAGCTCTTTGTGCAGACCCCCAGGTGGAGGCTGAGCGCTGCAGCTCAGTGCCCAGAGCCGTAATACCCCATGCCAGTCCCCCAACCGTGCCACAGCTTCTGCTGCCTCTGAGCAGCTTCCTGGCCCCCGACGCGGGGCTTTCCTGCTGTGGGGCTCAAGGGACAGGCCCCCAGATTCATGGGTGCAGCCTTAGGACCTCTGCAGTGTAACACACTCATCCCTTCCCGCAGCTCCAGCCTGTTGGCCCTTGCCCACACAGGCAGATGTTTGTGCTCCACAGACGGGTGGGTAAACTGAGGCACAGGTGTCAGAGCAGTGCTGTCAAAGAGAAGCCCAAATGGCTCACCAGGGAGGGGAGAAATCTCTGTTTTTTTTTCATTTTTTAGACTCAGCAGCATTCCTGTCCCCGCACCCTCCTGGCTCCCCACTGCCTTTGCCACCTGTGCTGGTGGGGAGGGCAGGAGTGGTGGGACCCAGCGGTGGTCCCAGGAGGGTCACCGCGAGGAAACAGGACTTTATCATCCCGGGGGTGAAGGACCAACCAGCAGCGCTCAACACAGCCAACAGCCGTCGCAGAGGACGGCAGAGCCGGGCAGGGCCCCTTCCCGGCACACGTGTCACCCAGCGCACGATTCAAGCGAAGCTTTGCGGGATGGGGTTGGATTTTCCTGGAGGGTTTTTTTTCCTGGTTTGTGGGGTTGGTTTTTTTTATTTTTCCCCTCTCCCTTCATTGTCTTTTGTGGCGGGGCAGGTTTCTTGCTGAGCGTCTCTGAGATCTGCAGCGGCGACGAAAAGGATTAGCGCAAGCAGAGCATGTAGGCTTTAGAGAACAGAGCAGAGTTTGGTTTCAACATCTAATTCAATTTGTTCTGCCGAGATTGAAATATGAAATGGTTGCCAGTCAAACGTTCAAAGGGGGAGGAGGGAGGAAAGAAGAGAGGGAGCCTTCTCAAATTTAAATTTTAATGAAAATTAATTTAACCCTTTGATATGTTTTAAAACATATTATTTCCCGGTCTGGAAACAGACTGAAAACATTCGCGAGGGGTTTTTCTTTTTTTGCCTCACCTTCAAACATAATAAAGATTTTCTCTTTCCCTTAATGATACTTATCTTGTTGAGCAGTTTGCCATTGGTTAATTTTTCAAGCAATTTGGTATCAAGGAAAATCTGTTTGATGTGTGCGGGGAGGGCTGTGTATGTGTATACAGATATATACGCCCCTACATTAATTATGGAAGTGCTGATCGCAGCTCTGGAGAACAGTTTGAGTTAATTCCCGCTCCGCCAGCAAAGGCTCGGCTGCTTTGTTACGTATCGAGAATCCCACACATCGCACCCCGAAAATTACAGCGGCTTTAACGGGAATTTTCTGAAAACGAGCATACACCTGCTAATTACCCTAAATTAAAATGAACACCTAAGTAGATCTGCAGGAAATTCATCGCTCCCCACTGCCTGGGTTGTTTTTTTTTTTGTTTCCCCTAATGATAAAATACTGCAAACTCTCTTAACTGTCCACGTAGCTGAAGGTGGGAAATAGCCTCCTCCTGGTCCTTAACCGCGGTGGGAGCTGATCACCATCACAGTCCGCTTGTTTTCTTCTGGAGTGATGATATTTTCTTCGAGCAGTAGCTGCTATTCAGAAGGGTTGTACCTATAACGAATGATTGCACACTAATTGCTGGCATTGGGCTACGAGAAGCTGTAGCCCCGGTCCCCTGGTTTTGCTGCCCTTGTCCCCGTGTGCGCCGGTCAGTCCCCCCTCGGCTGGCCCGAGCTCCCTGGGGAGATCTGGGCACTTTTAGGGTGTGATGCTCATCAGCTCTGGGTGTCCTTTTGGAGGTGGGTGTGCTGGATCCAGGCTGTGCTGGTGGCAAATGGGACGAGCAGCCCCTGGCTGGGTCATCACCCATCGCTCTGCGGGCGAGAGCTGGAGGTGCAGCCATCCTGGGGGCTGCACGGGCTGGTTTGGGCTCCGGCTGATGAGCTTGGGGGTTCTCTCTGGCTTCGTGCAAGACACGTGTTCAGGCCATCAGAGAACTGAAACTGGTGGGGTTTTGCTGAGTTCTGTTTCCTGCAAGCCCCAGGGTAAGGTGCAGGGTCCCCACAGTGTCCACAGAGCCTGGCTTGAAGCCCACTCACCCTGGCAGCTGGGATTTTGCCAGGGGCAAGCCCCCCGCAAGCTGGACGGCAGCGGGAACTGCGGTGGCTGCGGCTGTTCCCTGGGCACCCACCGTATCCCCCTCCCCAGGGCCAGCTCCTGAATTGGATTAGGATATTATTGAAATGCAGCCTTTTTACTGAATTAGAGGGTTAACGGGTTTTAATGTAAAACGAGCTTTACTTTATTGCTGCCTGTTGCCAGAGGCCTGCGTGGGCTGTTATCTGCTTAAGGGGACAGCGAGCAAGTCAACGCGGAGAGGATATCAACGGGCCCTGGTTCTCCAGGGCTGGGTGTCTCCACCAAGCGATGCTGCCCGCTGCTTTCAGAGCCTAGCTGTGCGCCGGTGCCACCTCTGATGGCTCAAAGCCACTTGTCGCCTTTGGAGAACTCCCTGGGGTTTTTCTCACTGTCCCACAGGAGGCGGCAGGGGACTCGGCGCAGGCATGGACGGGTCCCGCTCTGTGAGCTGGTGTTTTCCTGAGCTGCAGGCTTGAATTGCTGCTGCTTACAACATGCCTCCGTTGGGCTCAGCCAAGGTGACTCCTGGTAGCTGAACCCCGTCATGGAAGGGGACAACATCAAACTGGCATTGCCCTGGGCTGCAGCCCCCCGCAGGGACATTGGCTGGGATAACAGCTGGAGATGTGGGGAGCACGAGCTTCTAATTACTATTACTGGAGCTTACCCGGGATCGCACCATGACCAGCGTTTGGCTCTGCCACCTTGCAGCTCCCACCGCCACCTTCCAGCTTCCACTGCCACCTTCCTTGCTGGGAAATAAATCAGGAAAGCGAGGAGGCAGCTCGCAGCTTTCCTGTCCCCCGAGCGCGGCTGCGTGTGACTGAGACACGCTGCCTCCTGTTTTCCCTAAATATATGCATTGGAGAGGGAGAGAAATCGCATGGCAGGGCTTGAGATTTCAGACTTAGCCATTCATGAATAATAATCAGGCTCAGTAATTCACAGTAAATAGCTATCCAAATTGGCTAATAAGGGAGGCTTTCACCCCAAACTGGAGCTAGGAGGAGAGGCAGAGAATATGAACAGACGTTGGCTGAGGCAGGTTGTGTGCATGGTGTGACCTGAATTGGTGAAATAGGGAAGGCGATGCCAGTGTGGGAGTGGGGAGACTGGAGAGCGATGGGAGAGAACCCCCATGAAGGGGGTTCTCCCCTTCTCCGACCCACAGCAACATGGATCCTTACGCTGCACAGGCTGTAATTAATGCTACATAATTGGGCTCATATGGAGCTCTTCCAGCCCCGGGGCTGTGCTGGGCTGATGGGCGTTAGTGTGCCTGGTCCATGGAGGGTACGGAGCTGGTGTCAACACATCCCCACGCGTGATGTCCTCAGCTCAGGGCTCAAGCGAGGCTGCCAGGAGGGCTGTCAGTCTCCATCTGCCAGCAGCAGGATCCGATGGGAGGAGGCTGCCCCACGGACACCCCTCACTCACAGGAAACAGCTCCCAAGTGCCGGACGGAGCAGCAGCAATGGGCTCTTGGGAGGTCACCGAGTCCTTCCCTACAGCAGATGAGCTGCTGCTTCCCAATGAATGTTCCTCCAGCAGCATCTTAAGTTGATGTTAGATAAAGTTAAGATAAAGACAGAAATGGAAAAGCCTCTCTGGAGATCTGGGTCCATGTTTTGAGCTGTTTAAATACACAGAATAGAAGCTCAAGCCGCAGCAGAAGAGTGGCTGAAGGAAGGATGCTCCGCTGAGGGCCGGCTGTGGCCAGGCGGTGTTCTGCAGCTGCTAAATGACTTTTTAAATTGAGGAGAAACCTACAGCCACTTTTAGAGTCCCCTCAGCTCCCTTATGTAGGGCAGTGTGATGGCTGGAGAGCCCAACACTGCCGCTCGCCTGAGCTACCGGTTATTCTAGTCCCGCTGTCCTGCAGCAAGGAATCACAGTGGATTCGAAATAAACTGCAGCAACCCTGGCCAAAGGCGATTTTCCTCCTGCCCTTCTGCTCCCTCTCGCCACCTCCCCCCTTGCCGTGCCATCAGACTGAGGATGCTCACAAAATTTCGCACAGCATGGAGCAAACAAACCTCCTCTTTTTTTTTTTTTTTCCCTGGGACTTGGCTTATTGAAGTGGGTTGGAAAGTGGTTTCGAGGCATGCAGAATGTTTTTTCCTTGGGGTATGATGGATTCTCTCGATATCCCAGCAGCTGCAGCACTGCAGAGCTGGTGGCCGGATCCCCCGGTGTCCCTCCATCCCTTCCCTACAGCTTAAACTGTCCCTCACGGCCCAGAACTGGAGGTGGGATTTAGCAGGTGTAATGAGGACAACTTTATAAGCCACGTGAGATGGAGAGGAAATCGTGCTCCTGCCTCTCCTGCGTTTGGTGACCTAAAATCTTTTCAGAGCTAAGCGTGTTAGCAGCCGTCCCGCTGATGCTGATGGGGCTGGAGCAGTGCTTGGGTGCTGCCCTCTGACTAGTCCAGAGGTTTTCTACCTCACCAGCTTAGAAACCAGACCACAAAATGCAAAAGAAAGCTTCCTCCAAAGCGCCATGAGAGATGTCTGCCCCGGCCATACATCACGGCTCTGGGCAGCCGGGCCCCGTGTTTGTGGGGTTCACCCTGCCCCGAGAAACCCGGCAGCAGAGCCCAGGCTTACCCTCAGCCTCATCCCTCCCTCGGCAGAGCCGAGCCCTGCCTAAGCCCCGTGCCGGAGGCGCGGTGTATGGGCAGGACTGAGATCTCTCATGACGCTTTGGGTAGAGCTTTAATTTTGCATTTTGTGGTCTAGTTTTTAAGCCGGTGAAGTAGAAAACCCTTTAATTTCTTTCCTCCCCTGGGCTCTGGACGGCTGTGCTGCTGGCACAGCCACCCCCTCGGCTGGGAGCATCCCAGCCGTGTCTGAATTCACCCAGGTTATTTCCACAGAGCCGAGGCGGGCAGAGATAACCCGTGTGGTGGTCCTACCCCCCCGGGCAGGATAAACGGGACAGGCACATCGTCCTCAGGTGTCTGCAAACTGGAGCAGGCGCTCCTCCCACATGAAATTAGGGCTGGAAAATGAAAACCGGGAAGTGTATTTTTAAAATTGATATCAAACAAACCAAACCCCAACCCACCCCATGTTTCACTGGTGTGACTGGAGCCCCGGCAGCAAGGCGGGAGGGGGCGGCGGGGCGACGGCAGGCAGGAGCCTTGGACTTCGTTAGGATTCAGCCGTTAGATCTCTCCTTTCTCTCTGATGGCTGAGTGTGATTGACACTTACAAATTACCCAGCCAAAAGTGTCGAGTCTTTGACCCCTGAGTAACATCTTTGGCAAGCCTGAGATTTGCCAGCATTTTGTCATCTAATTACTACAAATCCCTTGAAAATTCACTGGCTGGTGAATTTTTAATGCGGGACAATTTCAATGTGATGCATCGCCCAGATGGGCACGCGTGCTCCTTCCCTCTCCCCCCCGCCTCGTCTCCTTCCCTTTCTTCTCCTCCTTCTCTCCTTTTTTCTCTCTGTTTCCTCCCCCCATCCCATTTCTTACCTCCCTCCTGCCTGTGTGCATCCCTATTCACAGGAAGCTCCCGGCATCTCACCCCCTGCCCAGGCTCTCCACCCCGCTGGTGTGGCCCGACCGTGTCCAGGATGGAGCTGGGTGCGTCGTGTCCCCCCCAGCCCGGCAGCACCATGCACAAGCCCCCCCCTCGCTGTCTTGCTGGCGGTGCCAGGGAGCTGCTACGTGACATTAATTTTTTTTCCATCTCCTCAGATCTCTTGCTGATGGATGGGGAGGGAGAAGGCTCCGCTGGGGACTCAAGAGCCAGCACACTTGTTGCCAGCGGAGCCCACTCGTCCTGTGAACCCGAGGGCTGATTTATGCCGCACGCCTAGGGCTTGGTATTCCCAGCCTTTTAAATAGACCTTGAACTGGGAGCAAGAGGGAGAGCCCTTGGCTGCTGGTGGCTCCTGTCCGAGCATCACTTCTTAAATCCGGGCAGGGATGTGATTCCCCTCAGCTCTGAAACCGCCCAACCTGGTACAGAAACCTGGGGAGCTGGACCCTTCCCCTGCTGACCCCAGGGACTCCGCTCTGGATTAAAGGGTAATTTCTGTACATTAAAAACCACACATATATTTTAAGAGTTTTCCAAATCGAGTCACAGCTCAGATTTGTTTGTTCATGTTCGCCACAGCGAGGCAGCCAGTTTGGTCTGATAGGGAGATAAGCGTATTTTCGGCGGGAGTCCTGGGGTTTGCTGCGTTCGGCTTTGTGCCTGTGTCATTTCTGTCCCCGCTCTCAGGCAATCGCCTCCCGTCTCTCCCAACCCAGCTTTCAAAGGGAAAGAGGCTTTGCTTTTCATCCAGGGTACCGCTTTACATATGTACGCAGCTGATAAAGTATTTTCACTTCGCCCCTTTCCCCTCTGGGAATCGCTGTCTTACGGCAAAACTGTTTTGTCTGACAAGGGCTGCAACAGATTACACGTGTTGGCAGCAAACACAGGGCCTTTTTTTCCCCCTTTTTTTTTTCTTTTGAGAACTGCATACCTTTAAAAAAAAAAATCTCTATCTCTGCATTGCCGTGGTGAGCTGTGCCTTTTGCCTCGCGTCCCCAGGAGCAGCCCCGTGTTCGTGGCATCAGACCTCCCGGGGCGATGTGTCTCTCCGGGTTCTGCGTCCGGATTGTTTTTTCTTGTGTGAGCTCAATTTGAGCTCAAACACGCTGATTCTGCTAAGGCCGAGCGCTTTGGTTGGTCTGGTCCATGGCTTCGCCTGTGGTTTGGGGTGGGATTTCCTGGGACCCCGCAGCATCAGCCTCCTCAACATCCACAGAGACCAGCAGGACTGGGAGGAGCGATGCCCTCGTGCTGCTGAGGACCAAGCCCTGAGTTTCACACTGGCAGCTGCAGCAGGGGACCGTGTGAGGTGGACTTGGTGGCTCAGGGATATCCAGGACACCCCTTTCCTACCCAAATATGGGCCACAGATTACTCCCATCTCCTCTAACTGGGAGCCAGCTGGGAAGGGTGTGAACAGGTTGTTCAGGCATTAAAAGGAAAACCTTAAAATCTTCAGCTGGCTTTAACAGGAGAGGGGCAGTGCCAGGAAACCCCTGCCCAGGAAGGGGCTCTGTCCCTGGGCTCCATCTCCCAAGCTGTCCCTTCCAGAATTGTCCCTTGTCTTCCCAGCAGGAAGACAGCACTGGCACTGGGAGGGAAAGAGCTTGCAGAAAGTGATTTTAGGCAGCAGGCTCAAGGGAACACCAGGATTCACTGAAGTTTCACAGTTCAAAAGCTGCGTGCCAGGGCTGGGACGTGTCCAGGTTTCAGAGGGAGAAAAGTTAGGATTCTGCGGTGTCTTAGAGATGGCACCCAAAGCTGGAGGTGCCTGAGGGTGCTCTGGAGGAGAGGAGCAGCTCTGTGCTGGTGCCATGGAGGGGTGCAGTGTGTGTGCTCGTAACCAACTAATCGAGGCAGTGCCTGGCGTGCTTTAGAGGGAAAACAGATGAATTGTAGCCATGTGTGTGAAGAATTGGGGTACATCGCTGTAGGTGGAAGGCAGCTCAGGAGAAGGCTGTCCTCCAGGAGGGCTATTGGCTGGAGGTTGACATCTGAGACGGGGAGCCCAGATAGGTGCCAATGGGAAGCGTGACCTGCTGAAAGCGAGGAGTTAAGACGCAGGGTTCAATTTATCTCCAAGCACACTGAATCCAGAAGCCCATCCTTCCGCACTGGTTTTTGTGTGTTGCGGAGGACCCAGAGTCAGCTGGCGCACCTGCAAGGGACCCACAGGGTAGGCAGCCCTTCCTGCACCACCTCTGATGGACACTAGTCCTGCGTGCTCCCAAAGACCTCTGGTGACCCCAGCACGGAGCTGACTTTGGACCTGGGCACCATCCTGGGCACTGTTAGCTCCAGGGAGAAGCTGTGGGCGCCTCAAGCGTTGGTGATCTCACCAACTAACCCAGGGAGTTTTCACTGTGGTTTCTGGGGGAGAAGGTCCCACCAGCAGCACAGTCTGACTCCAGGCTGAAGACGCCATCCTTCTGGGCACCTCGAGAATGGGCATTGTCCCACCCAGAAGCAATGTGCAGCCTAACCCGCTCTTCTCCAAGTTAGTGCTGTCTTCTTTTTCACCCTGTCTCCACATCTTCACTCATCAAATCCCATCGAAGCAACAGGTCCAGGCCCAGGGAATACTTTTCTTCCCTCGAGTTGCTTGTGGAGATAATTAACTGTGTGCTCTCTCAGCTGAAACCCGCTGTAGCTGCGCTGAGTGGAGGGAGCCCGAGGCCCATGGCATTGGCAGGGAGTGGATGGGGAGAACCATGAGTGGAAAACACACAGAAGGATCTAACCGAGAGCGACCCTCGCTGCGGTGTTTGCCCAGACTGGGGCCAGCCACGGGCTGCCTCTTCTCCTGGTCAGTAGCTGTCCCTCAGCCCAAGGCCATTCAGTTCTGGGGACATCCTTTTTTGCTCTTGGTGCCTTTCCCAGCTTCTCTGTGCCCCGGTCGAGCCGGGGACAGACACCTCATCCCCTCCCGCCAATGTGGGTGCAGCCCTGGTTTACACCATGATTCTGCTTGGTCCTTTTCCCAGTCTTCCCATCTTTTCCCAATCATTCTGACCTTCAGCCTCCCATTACTTCACCTCACTCCCATTTCTTACAGAGCCAAGTCTGGTGGCCTGGAGATGCTCCTGGCAGTGGGCCCAGGGGACACAGTGGGTGACAACCAGCCATTCAGCCCAAGGCAGCTGTCTGCTGCGTGGGGTGATGCTGCCAGTTCGGGCAGGGCCACCCCCACCCCAACACCTCCCCAGGGTCTTCCCAGGCCTGGATATGTCCCAGTGCCCACCAGCAGCCCGTGGCACTCCATAAACCCCTGCTCCGGTCGCACTGTGACGCCTGGGTAACTGAGAAGTAATTAGTGCCGCTTGCTACGGCGAGTAAAACCCAAATGTCAAAGAACAGCAAAGCTATTAAGACCTGTTTTTACTGCGCGTTTGCAGCCGAGGTCTGTGTGTGCGTGCGCTGAAATCTGGGGGATGAATCCAGCCCCGAAGCACTGGGTGAAGTCCCTTCCCCTGGCTGTGCTGGTCGTCCCCTGCTCCTTGCCTCAGTTTCCCCTCCGTAAGGGCCCCGCAGTGCCCTACATGGCGTGAACCACATAGCTGTGTGGATGGAAGCGGCCAGATCCTGCCTTGGGAGGGAGCAGGGTGGGGTATCACCAGCTGGGGTGGGTAAGGGTGGCTCAGCAGCTAGGGGAAACAACCCACTCCAGTTTAGACCGTGAAAATCCGATGCACTGCAGTGAGCTGAAGGGGCCGGGTGCCCACCTGGGTGCTCCCACCCTCCCAAACCCCCACGCTCGATGCTACAGCCAGGTTCTGGGGAGCAGGCAGCTTGGCTAGGTGCAGGCGGTGGGTCCCGCAGCAGGACCGTGACGCGCCAGCCTGCTGCCTGCCCCTGCACCGAGCAGGAGAGGGAGAGAGCGGGAGAAAGCGGGAGGGGAAGGACATGTCAAATCAATCATATTTAAACAAAAGCCTCTTCGGCCCAAGGGCCCTTTTAAAAGCTGCTTATTTAATTAAAAGTCCCATTTTCCATATTTATGGCCCTTATTCAGTTAAATATTAACCGCCTGGGCCAGGGCGGGTTTATTCTTTGGGAAGAGGCAGCGTTGGGAGGTTCATTAGGGGTTTATCAGGCGGCCGAGGCGCCCGGCAGATGGATGGGTGGAGGGAGGGAGGGATGCGGGACAGCACACGTGGGCTCATGCTGGTGCCCAGGGCGGCACAGCCACTGGGCCAGCTCTTTGGGGCCACCCCCCCCGTCACCTCCAGTGGGATGCAGAGAAATGGGGTTAAAAATAGGGGAATTGGAACTGTTGGGATGGTGTGAAACAGGCAGGCACAGCATGTGGAGTCACATCAGCTCCTGTAGCCTGAAAGCCAACCACCGGGCACAGCTTATCCCCCCAGTGCCTCTAAGTTTTGGCAGAATAATCACAGGAACGCCCCAGTTTTGCCCCAGGGTCATGGGACCATCACCGGCTCCTGGCCAAACCCTTTCCAGGGCTGTGGAAACAGGACTGTTTTCCCCCAGGATATTATTCCCAGGAGCTCAGCGGGCAATTCCTGCTGGTGTGTGACGACCACGGCTGGGCTGGACCCGGTTCGAGACAGCACGGAGCTATTCAAGCCCTCGCTGAAGGTTCATCAGCCAACCAGGGTGTCAATGCGCCAACCTGGCCTTTGGCAGCTGGAGGCCAGGACCTGTGCCAGGGTGGAGGTGGACCTTGCTGGTAGACCCAGCTTGGAGGAGGGCCAAAGCAGCACAGCTGGCAGCAGAGAGATGGTGATGCCTTCAGATGTGGGAACAAGAGGAACCTGAATCTTATATAAGCTCCTCTCAAGGGAAGGATGTCTTTTTCCTGGGGTGATGTGTTGCTCTGAGGAGAAGCAGCATGTCCTAGCCACAATAGCAGCAATGAGAGCATGTGGAGTGATCACCGTGTCAAGGAGAAGGTGCTGTGCTGGGGGGAGGTGGCGCTTTGTGTCTAGGTGGTGGCCATGATCTAGTTCTTGCTGTGCGAGGTACCTGTGCTCTTTTTCTGGTGGGTGTTCTCCTTGCCTGCTGGTGGTTATTTTACCTGGTTGTGTTATACAGGCACTTGGCTCAACCTGATTGTGACCTTAATGACGATTGTCTGATGATTTGATGATGTCTAACTGCTTTGACCCACTCCCCCTTGGTACTGTGCAGGGGTCTCTGCTTTGGTGGGTGGTTCGTAGATCATTGAGCAGCTCTTGTATGTCGTTTTACAATGTGATAGTGAAGCCAGAGGGTTGACTTGGGCCCCATAGCTTGTTGGGAGAACTTGGCCGGGCTCATCACATAGCTGTGGCTCTGGAGCTCCACTCATGGGCCAGCCTAACTCAGAGTGAAGCTGGAAGGGATCTTAGGCAAGAAGCTTCTCTGTGCAAAGGTGCTCTTCCTCCATCAGCTGCTTGTTTTCCTCCAATAGACCCACGGGCAGCTTTTGCAGCACAGAATGATGGCTTTGAGCTGCCACCATCAAGGTGAGCCCCTCCCAGGGGAACACTGTAGAGTCGAGGGGCAGCCATGCTCCCGAAGGTGTCCATGGGCCCCTTACCTGGGCAGGTCTCAGTGCTCACTGTTGCTGCTTCTCCTGGCAGGAGAAGTTGAGGTGTCAGGTCCTGCAGGAGAACCTGTTTTAGATGTGCTGGGAGCTGCCCTGGGGAGGGAAGGTCCCCTGGGAAGGCTACAGGAGAGCGCGGCTCACCTGAGCAGCCACAAAAGCTTGCTCTGAACTCTGTCCATCCTTTTATCCCCTTATTTTTCAGAAGACAGTGAGTAGCTCTGTATGGCCCCATGGCACCCTAGCGTGGTGGTACCCAGCATGGGGATGCAGCGTGGTGGGGGACGATGGGAGCCTCTCCCCCTCCACCCCAGCACCATCAACACAAACCTTTTCCTCTCCATGAAAAATAACACAACAGGGACCAGGCGGCAGAGCCCGAAGGGGACCCTGCGTTGGGAGGGTGGTGCTGGCAGGGCAGGGAATGAAACAGAGCCCATGATTTCCTCGGGGGAGCGGGGGGGTGAGGGTGGGGGACGGCAGGAGAGGGAGAGACACCGGGTTATCAGAGAATTGTGAAGACAATAATGCAATCTGACATTTCTGAAATGAGACCCCCCGGTTGCCCTGGCAACGGCTCACGTGGGACCAGCTCCCGGGAGACGGCTCCGAGATGTGCTATAAATGATGTTTGATTAGAATTTAAATCATTTAGGCGGAGAGAAGATAGGCCTTTTGTCAGCGCGGGGACCCGCGGGGGTCAGCCACCCAGCAGCTGGCTGGGCGCGCGTCAGCCCCGGGCAGCGGGGCGAGGGGTCGATTCCTCCTGCCCTCCTCACCACCCGGCGGGTGCTGACCTTTCCAGCCGGGTGAAGAGGGAGCGTGAGGCCAAAGCAACCCCGGCAGGGGAGGAGGATGCTGCATCCAAGCCCTGGGAAGGTAGCTGGCACCTCTGCAGCTGGCATCTCGGCAGCATCACCTGAGTTTGGGGGTTTCCCCAGCTGGTGCGAAGGCACCGAGAATCTCCCGTGGCTTCCACCAGCTGAGAAGCTGGCCCTTGGCTTTTTCAGTGCTCTGATTAAGATAATAACACTTCAGAATCCATTCTGCCTCCCTAGAAGTTCCCTTAAGGAGCAGGGAATGAAGCATGTTATTCCCTACAAGTGGAGTGCCCTTTCCAGGAGAGGTGGGGCCCTCAGAGATGGGTCCAGGTTCTCCCCACCACCTGCAGACCATGGCCCAGGTAAGGTCTCCAGCATCCCTCTCTGTTTAGAGGAGCTGTTTGGGGCAGGAAGCTCGCTGGACAACTGTACACTGGGCATTTCTTGCTCTTTCCAGCTCCTTGATGTACGCAGTGAAGTCCTCTTTGCTCTACAAAGTCTTCCTTGGGATGAAATATTTTTTCCTAGCTCCAGGGGGTTGGAGGGCTTCACGCATGGAGCAGCAGAGATTGAGATGGGGTCGGCAGCCATAATTTGTGTTCCTGTCATGCCAAGCCTGCAGTTACTGGGTGTATTGAATGAGGTCTCCAGGTGGTGGCAATGAAATCCAGGAAAGTCTCAACTTGGATGGAAAGTCTTTGCTTTGCTGCAGCCTCCTGGTGCAAAGGGATTGTGGTTCACTGTGCTTCTCAGCCACCGAGGACAACACTCTGTTTCGCCCAGTCTTGCTCATCCAGTTCAGTTAGAAGATGACTTAAAAGCACCTGGACCTTCTTCTGAGGTCTCGTGAGTGGTGTGCAGAGAAGGCCAGCATCAAAGCCAGGAGACAACTCCATTTCAGGAAGGCCAACCCACTCCTTGGAGAAGGCTCCTGTGCTGACTTGCTCTTGTCATCTACCCACAAGAGGTGGCTTGGCCGCGTTGGGTGGGGACTTCTCGAATGACAGTTGCTAGTCCAAGCGTCGGAGATGGACAGAGGCTGAGAAATGCTCCATCAGCCTGAGCCTGCCAGAGGTGCTTCTCCAGCCCTCCCCAGGGAGGATCCACCGAGCATCCCACCGCCGAGTCAGCTGGAGAAGCCGTTTATTTGCTTCAGTATTAAGGCTGAGCCCTGGCCTGAGGCTGGGTGAGGAAGAGAAGTGTCTGGTTTCCCAGGCGGGGGGAGAACGGCCTTAAAAGCAGAGCAGCAACTGGGCACAGGCTTCTCGGAAAACTTTTTAATTGCTTCCTCTTTAATGCCTGGTTTAGGTTCAATGAATCCTCAGCACTTGCTTTTTGACTTCCTGAAAGTGCCATCTGATCATGAAATTAGAGCTAAACTAATAAGTCTCAGCAAATATTAATCTAATGAATTTAACTTCTTTCTGTTTGTGGACCAGCAAAGAGGGAATCGCAATGTTCTCGTACGTATTAATTATCTGAATGTATTCAACAAACCTTTCCCGACCGCTTTAAGCCTGCGGCTCCGTCATGAATATTCCAGCTCCAAGTTTTGTTTCCTGGTTGTGATCACCCTGTAACTTGAACTACAGTTGCCCATTGGTTCAGGTGAAGAATTCAGCTGAGGGTCTTGCATGCAAACTCTGAGCTTTGGGGCTGGCTTTCCATCTTCTGGGGGTCGCTCTCCTCAGATGGACTCAGATGACCTGGGTAGGAAAGGAAGCGCTGTAGAGTGAACCGGGTTCCAGGTCCACAGGTTTCTTGGTGGTGGTCAGATGGTGAGGGATGCACAAGGCTCGGCTTGGGGGGCTGGAAGATGCTCCTTGACGCCTCTGGGTGGGTTTGGTGTGCCTCACCAGTGATTATAAAATCACTGATGAACGTCTGAGGCGTCTCCAGCAAAGTCCATGGCATCACACCGAGTTGTTGGGTTCACTGGCTTATTTGGTGTATGTTATAGTCAGAGCGGTCGTTGAAAGGGCATCGCAGCATGAGGTTTGGGCTGTTCCCCAGGCTACATGAGCAAGCTGGGAGCTTGGCCAGCAGCAAAATCCCTGGTCCTGCGCTTGCCTACAGCTGCAGCATAGCTGAGTGGATTGGGGTAGGTCGAACCCGCACCACAAGTAACCGGGTGAACTGGAGTCCTCCCCCTTCCACAGCTCTGCCTCTGCAAACAAAACGGGGTGTGGAAGCTGGGGACTGCTGGGGCTGGCACCGAGGGGTTCTGGGGGCTGGATTTTCCTCCTGCAGACAGTCCCCTGGGGTTTGTGCACCCCCTGCTCGGGGAGAGGGGCTGATTCGGCTTTGCAAGCGGGTGACGCCTGGTGCTGGGAGGCACGTGGGCAGGAGATGCTGTGTGGAGCCACCTCGGGGCCCTGGCTCTGGTGCTGGCAGTGAGACCCCTTTAACTGGCACACGCTGGAAGTGCGAACCCCTTCCAGGAACGGGCTTGTCGTCAGGTCTGTGCCCGCTGTGCCATCTGGGAAAGCGTCCTGCAGCTCTGCGTGCCCGTGTCACCTCGTGCACGCTGGGTTCGACTGCCGCAGGTCTCCAGACCCAGCGGTGTGGGTGGTGTTGGGCAGCTGGCTGTCCTCTTGCATCGCCCAGCTGGAGACATGCAGGGCTCTGGAATGGGCTTTGCTGGTGTCCAGCACTGGGAGGCTTGTGGGATCCATGATGGTGTGGGGGGGAAGGAAGCTCAGGCCCTGTCTCTCCTGTTGGGGACTCTCCTGGTGCTCTGTAGGCTCAGCAATGCCGCGTGCATCCCTGTGCCCCTGCCATGGCCGGCTGTGTGCTGCCCAGTGCTGGTTAGGCAGCCTGGGTGCTCCCTTGCCGGGAGCAGGAGCAGGAATGAGGAACCAGGACAGGAGATGACCCTTCTCAGCAGCTTTGCAGCTTGGTTGAGGGGTGTTGGAGACAGCTCAAACCACTGCGGGTTCCCATTGCACGGCTCCCTTGATGCTCTCCTGTGGCTGCAGTCCCCAGGCCACCTCCCCAATTTGGAAGGCCCTTTTGTCACCAATACTGCTTATGCTGCCTGTCACCTGCGTCCCGAGTTGTCAGTGCTCAGCTGGCATGGTGCCATGGCAGTCTCAAATGCATCGTATCCTGATGTCCTCTGCCACCGTGTCCTGGGCAGGTGTGCTCCTGCTGATGTGCTGCATGGAGTGCTGCTGCTCCCTCCTCTGCACAGGGGTAAGAGTCACCCACCAAACCTCCGGGGGAAACACCCTGACACAGAAATCTCAATATTCCCCTCGGTGGTGTTTGGAAACACCCTCCCTCCAAATCAGACCACTTGGCCAGGCAGCGCGTAAGGGCACTTGCCCCACAACTGGATGAGTCCCAGTTCATCGTGGTGTTTCAGTCATGCCCCAGGAGCTCCTCATTTTCCTTTCTGCCTTTACCCTGGAGCCAGGCTGGGTGGGGAGGACAAGCCCCAGCCCAGGCTGCTGCCCTGGTGCCAGAGACCCTGCAGTGGGTGTGGTGACAGGTGCAGGCCAGGGACGCTCTTCTGCACCCTCCATCTCCTGGAATTCCTCCTGCCTTGTGTGACTGAACCGTGGGGTGTTTTGCTGGAGCAGGGCTGTGCCTCCAGCCAAGGGACACAAGCCATAGTGTCTCCCTGCTCTCACACACATCTGCTCTCCATCCAGCACAGAGGGGTGTGGGAGAGATGGGCAGAGACAGGAGTCGGTCAGTGACATGCACACAGTCTCCTGCCATGCTCTGCCCTGGTAGGGCATCTCCAGGCTGCTCCTGAA